>CM046662.1:84514604-85764604 GCA_025594165.1 Tamias sibiricus
CTATTAAAAAAAAAAAAATCATGAAGGTGCACATGAAGTAGCTGCTGACAAGCATCAATCTACGAAGGGAGAGGGGCTCTTCCTACAGAAAAAGGATGTTCAAACACAAAATATCTGGCATATATAGGTCCAGTTTTCAGTCTCCTCACTTTTTTTTAATAGTCCTAGATTTTTGTTATTGTTTTTTTTTTCTTTTTTCATAAGGATGACTTTTAATATCTGCAGTGCAGTAAGGACTATGAATTTAAGATAACAAGGTGAGGCTGTGTTCCTGTGGAATGTGGCAACCAATGTTAAGTTCCTTGTTTTTGCATTGTACCTGAAGGTTGTGGGCACAAGTATATGGTAGGGGCAAGAAGGCACTGGTTTTTATAGATGAGGACAATGACCACAGTGGGTTTTCTTTTGGGTTACTGTGTTGCAGAGTTAGTTAACTCCTCTGCCATAAATGTGTCATGTGGGGCAGGATGATGACCTTAATGTTAGAACCAGCCTACTCAGGTAGATGCCACTTTTCCATTCGTGCATTTTAATGTCCTCATTACCAGTGAAATCACAGGTATTTTGATACTCCTTGCTAATGACAATACTAGAACTTCTATTATATGAAGCAAAATAAATGCAAATAATCTGTTAGGACAATACTCTATATTCTCCAAATATGTCAATGGACTGTGTCAGTGGTATAAACACAACAGAGAAACAAGTAATTCAATTGTAATGTGTGAAAAAGAATTATGAGTATCACTACTGTGCTCTTTATCATCTGAAGTAACATGCAGGCTTCAGTGAGATTACCATCTGTAGTACTGCGACATGAGACAATATTGAAGACAAAGGAAGCCAGTTTGAAGAGAGAATACCAAACATTTTAGGCCAGGACATAGGACATAGACCTGAAGCTAAAGTTGAGTCTAGTGTAATAAAGAGGGTATAGTTAGTTGTGATCCTTAAAAACATACAGAGACAAGAGGTCACTTAAAAAAACTGACCTGGGTCAGTATAAGGATGGCATTAGGCCTTAGCCTAAGCAGCTCCATTTTAAAACTCCACTTTGAACCTGCAGTCTCACCAGACCCATCTATGGAGCACTCCAATATAGTCCTCAGGCATAGCCTGATAAAGTCACTCACTCCTTACAACCTTTGTTTAAACCCATAGGGAAGTCTTTGTCATGTTACCCTCACCCTGATAAGTCCCTGCCAAAGGCAAGAGGCAAGAAAATCAGGGTGGGGACCACCAGACCAGATGCTCTAGTCTCAAGACAAATGATGTCACTGAGAAGCCAGTAGCAACTGATAGGGATTAAAAGGGGCTGTCAGAAGCCCCCAAATTAAGTATAAATAATGGAGCCAATGAACATTCATTCATCCAGCCGACACTGATGCCCACTTGCTGCAGAGCCTGATGAGGACCTGGACTGACATCCCAACTCTGGTCATTATTTGCCTGATCCTCTGCATTTTCCTCACTGCTCTCAGACTCTACAGCCACATCCTGACCCTGATGAGAACTGCTACATCTCCCTACAACCCTCTCCTCAACTGGCTATCAGCTCCACACCAGGAGAAGTCTGCCTTGGTTCCTGATCTGATTGTTATGGTCTGAGTGAGTGGACATCTGCTGGACTCCAGCCTAAGACTTACGACTTTCAATCTAGCACTTAAGCTTAGCATGCAGAGGAAATGTCTGTTATGAGTCTGTCATGATTGTGTTTGCAGTGCTTAGAATTAACTTAGAATTGTTTGATGTGAATTGATTGTGTCCATTGCAGTGCTAAGCATTAAGGATTGTCATTTTCTTGATTAAGAACCTATAGAGTGAAATTTTACTGAGTGATTTGAGTGAATAAAGCATTGACACAGGCAGGAGCATGTGGACATTCTATATTTCTCCCCCCTCAATTGCATAAGTCACACCTTTGCCCATCACAACAGTTATAGCATCTGTGGGGAAAATGAGTGCTAAGAGAATGCATGCCATTTCTAACAGGTAACAAATGCCATTCATACTCAACCATGTAGAAACATATCCATGTGTTCAGATCCCTTCACTTGTCTAAGCAATTACAAATCTAAACTTTTGTCTTTGAAAATATTCAAATTAATGTTTAAGATATTACCAAATCAAAAGAACACATGTCTGTGATCTTCTTTGGACTAGGGCTGCTTGTTTTGTCATTTTGCTTGCAACACTTCTTCACAACCCCCACAAATTTATGGTTTCACAAATTGTGTACTTCTAAAATTTATGAAATTAGTAATGTAGGGCAAAAGCTTTTGAGAGTTTGCTATAAAGGCATAAGTTATTAGAAAGGCCCTTAATTAAAAATATGCAAATCAACATATGTATTACAGCAAAACCTTCCTGAATTTTTCATTGTTTTTATATAGTAGTTCATATCAGTAAAGTCCCCATGGTGAAAGTTAAGAAAAGACAAAGGAGGTAATAGAGCTCAGCCATCAAGAGTTGTACAGAGATGTCTTTGACATTGTATTAATAAAAGTTTTGGAAATGTACCTTATGATTGTTGAAGATCTGACATCACCAGGTACTCATAATGTCATTCTAATGATCAAGGTTTTAATGGTTAAAATTGTGAGATGTATATCAATACTGAAATCATCTGAGTATTATAAAATTGAGAAGCAATGTTACCTTACACAAATCATGTATAAATCACCTGTAAACTTGAAGGCATTAATAACTTTAAGGAATCACTATTGCACTTATTGTCTTACATTAGAATATCTCTGGTACCAACCTATCCTTTGTTCTACTCTGTGCATGGACAGTCACATAAGCATACTATAAAATGAGCAAATTATGATGTAATAGCTTTTTGGGGGAAAAATAATAATATTCTGTCATTTTATAATACAGTGAATTCTGTAATACTATATATGTGTGTATATATATGTACACATATATATGCATATATATTTATAATTGAGAAAAATGAATACCACATAGAAAGTTCTGGATACATATTAGTTATGTTTGTTATTGGTGTATTTACCATATTTGTAGGCATATACTTGGGTTGATTAATTGGGCTTTATATCCTTGTGAATATAATCAAATAATATGGGAAAATTAGCTAGTTAATGGAGATTTAGTTAAAGCCTTCCATGATTGGTAAGAAAACTTTACATCAATCTTTTTTAGCTTAAGAGCCTTTGGGTATAAGCATGATTTATGAACTACAATGGATCAGTAGCCAAATATCTGAAAACATCTGCACTGTAGCCATCTGTTTATGCCTAAATACCAGATGGTATATATGTTGCAAATTTATATTTACTGAAATTGCTTTAATATGTATACTTAGCTCACAACAGTGCAGCTAACACAATACACAAATTATAAGTATCCTTGAGTCATAGATAAATTTAAAATATTTCATAATATCTCTCAGGCTATTGAACTTAATGCCCTAGCAGGTAAGAGTAGAATAGAGAACTTAATAAAACACTATCTAAGCACCTAATATTTGTGGTTACTGAAAATGGGTTTTAAAATTAGGTGAGTTTTTTTCTCAGCTGATAACAATAAGGAAGTTTCCTTACCAATAGTCACAGAACAGATGAGAATTGTGATAAATATTTTCAATATGTTTATAGGTTGTCGATATTGCATGGGGGAAAATGCTGTATTTAATATCTTTAGATTAGAAAAGACTGATTATCATGGTAATGGCTATTTGTCTTCCCATAAGGAAAAAGAGGGGGGTGGATAACCACCCCAATTTACATGGTCACAAAGGTGATTTTCTCCTCCGGGGTCCTGAAGAGCTATGTTAAGTTATTGAATCCTAGGGTGTTGATTTTAGAGCATGTATACCTTATGTTTCCATTTTAAATAAATCTTTTTTGCCCTCAAATTTGAAAAGTTTCCATCAAGGTGATAATCAGGAGGTAGAAAAAACAGGAGCTTTGGAAGAGAAAAATGTTGCTTCATGACTTCTGGATTTGCACTGCATACAAGAAACACAACTCTCTATGTCAAAATATTAGAGAACTACCTGCTAAAGTATATTATTGCAACTTGTCAAATTAAAATTTGAGATCGATTTTATTGAGTTAGAGAATTTGCTCCAATTAATCTTTAAATTCCTTAAAAAGGAACTAGTTAATAAACATTTATATCTTATCATGCTTCCTCGGGGGCGGGGGGGGGCAAACTAGTATTCTTAACAATATAAGAAAGTGAATGTGCAAGTATGGTAATATATGACAAATTGATACATACATATATATTATGTATATTCAGTTTATATGTAGTAGAGCCAGGCAAAAGTTCATTTCCTTTTGATTTCCCTCCTAGATTTTGAATGAATATGAAGTTAATCCACATGATCTGAAATACAGTTTAATCTTTGCAAGGGTCTAGCATAGTGGCTTCCAAGCTGCAGCAGGGGTGGTGTGGGGTATTCTTTCCTCACTTATTTTCCTATGAGAATACACAAAGGTACGCATTATCCATTATCATGAACATGAACACATCAGTGTTTTGCTAAATATTATAGGTTATACAGTATTGACTGAGTAAAAAAGTGAGACAAATACTTTGAAGAAATACAGAAATATTTCATTTTAAAATAGCAATAGCAGGAAAAAAACTTGAAAATTATTTTGTTTCAAGCTATATGGTCTAAAAAGTAGGAAAGATAATATATAAACCTGCTAACTTTTATATATTGAGCACAATATTCAGAAAGCAAGCCAGGAGAAACTAGTGCTCTAATGTATTTTGCTCAACCATGGTTCAATTTTTGACATCCTATCTTCTCTCAAGAGGTTTCACTTCTAGATGAATAGAGAAAAAAACAGCACCCTACCAGGAAAATGATTTTTTTTAAACCTTTTTTCAAGTATGTGACTGAGATAGACAAAACACTAATATTTCACTTTTGTGACCACAGAGGATTCGACCTCAAATTCAAAGACTTATTAATAAAATCAGAATTAATTTTAACTTGGTATAATTTAGCTTTTTCAACCTTTAAAAATAATTACCATCAAGGTCAAGAATGTACATTTCTGTTTTATGTAGTTGTTTGTTTTAGGATGACAAAAATTCTAAAACCCTACAATTCCTGATGATATCACAGTGAATTTCCTTTCAATCAGCACCAAACAAAGTGGAACTCTTGGCAACAATCCTGTGGTTTAGTTGTTTGTGCTGTCACTCTGTGGCAGCTGAACTTAACACACCATTTGTTTTTAGGAAAATGATGTCTTCTGTGCAACAAACTAGCTCATGCCCTGCTTCCCTGCTGGATTAATGTGTTTGTGTTTGTACCAAACGCTCCATTAATGTGGTTGCTTTGAATATTTCAAATGTCAGATTTTAGATGTTCATAAATTGACTAAAAATCTAAACATTACATCATGTGGAGTAAGATACAGATAAAGAACACAGAAATGTTTTTAAAATACTCTATTTTAATATCAGATACATGACACTGATTTTTATGAATCAGAGCAGCATATCACTGAGATAATTCAGGGGCAATGGTTGGGCTATGGCAAGAGGAAATTTTGTTCATATCAGAGGAGGAATATGTTCCTCTGAATTTCAGGAACAAACAACACTGTCATTAACTGTTAAGTGTCAGTGACCAACTTGTGCTGTTGAGCTGAGAAATAAAATATCTTCTTTGGCTAGTTTTATAAGATATTAATATTTCATTGATTAATACATCAATGATATACATCAATCCTTTCAGGGAAAACAGATTATTGTTCAAAATATTTAGGCACAAGATAATAAATATATGTATAATCAGTTCAATAATCAGGTATGTGAGCTTCTGTGAGAACTTTCTTCTTTGTCTGCCCTTGTCCATCTGACTCTAGTAATCCTGTAGCAATGTGTTCCACAAATTCAGTCATGGTACCATATAACTGAAAGAATTGTTTTAAGATGATCAAGTCCACACAATCAGAAGTTTGCAGCAGATGAATAACAGTGGAGACTCTGTGTTCTGAGAGTATCTGACCAGATTAGTCAAAGAAAAAAAAAAAATGGTTCAATAAGCAATAGAGAAATCTGTGCTATCCAGAAATTTCTAAGCAGCTTCACTTTTATGACTTCACAGCAACAGTAACTTGAAGATATGTTTTAGTGCATGAGAGAGAATTTTATTGGTAAAACATTGAAAAATGGTACTTACCCACCAGAACTTGTTAAAAGGTATTGAGGAAAAAAAAAAAAATATATATATATATATATATGAACAAATCTTAATAGCAACATCATCACAACAAACTTTCTATCCAACATTTCCATTGTTATATTTAGAACATTCTGAGGAAGCTGATCTTTTAATACGTCCTTGGAAGCCCCAAATAAGAATGCATCTAGAGCAACTGCCTTTTTCTGTCTTCACCCTGGAATTGCATACTTTGCCATAGACTATCTTTCTTATCCATTTGAAATTTCAAAGACAGAAAATTAACAATGTGTCTTGATACTGTGGTACTAGACTTTTAAAAATTCTCATTCTATGTTTAATAGTTACTAAAATTAGATATCATAAACGAATAGACAAATGACTACATTCAGCCCTCAAAAGTGGTTGGCTTGACCTTCATTAAACTCTTTTCCCTATGTCTTTTCATTTCAACTATGCATTCTTATTTATTTACTTATTTATTTTGGTACCAGGGACTGAACTCAGGGGTACTCGACCACTGGAGCACATTTCCAGCCCCTTTTTTATATTTTATTAGAGACAGGGTCTCACCTACTTGCTAAGTGCCTCACCATTGCTGAGGCTGGCTTTGAACTCGTGATCCTCCTGCCTCAGACTCCCAAGTGCTGGGATTACAGGCGTGCACCACTGTGCCTGGTTCCAATTATGCTTGAGTTTGTTCATTAAACTAATAATTCTTGGAGGTATGCCAACTGTGTGGTACAGGAAAATTGGTAGACATATTATGTTAAAAGCATAGTATTGATATAAAGAAGATAAATGCTCAAACATGAATTCCAAATTACAATCTGAGGGTTGTTTCAACTTGTAAATTCTACTTCTCAATTTGGGAGTTAAGTACTTAACACCTGATTTCTCAGTTTCCTTATAGAAATGAATGTAATTATAACTCTAATATTTGTTTTAATATTAAAATATCTTTATTATTACTTATTTGTGTTTACAAAGGGCTATTTCTTATTCTCAAAGTTTTCTTATAATAATTTATTTTATACCAATTAAAATTTATGAAGACAATGCTATTATATCTTCAAAATACAAGTATGGAATCTAAAATACAAATTCACTGGTTATTGCTGAAGATCAGACAGCTTACACATAAAAATTAGCAATTTTGCTCAGGCTTTAGGTTAATATTCCAACAGTTATGTTGTATGTTTCTCCACTTGGGTGCTGACTCTTCTGTTATTTTTTCCCTCATAAGTTACATGAATAATGCAAAGTTTAGAATTTGTAATTAATAATAAGACAATCCTTTTTAATAAAGAATTTAAAGTCTGGTGGGAAAACTTCAAACATAATATGAAGTGAAAGAAATTAGATACTGTTAGATATGTGTTGAATTTGATTATTAACACCTGGAAACATTAGAGATATTTGTTAATATTTTTGAATAGCATGAAAGTTGTGGATTCTTACTGAGAACTTACCCATGGAAGATAATAAAATATTGTTGAGAGGATTTTAAAAGTGCAGTGATGGCAAAGAGCAAAGTATATTTCCTGTACACATCAAATTAGATTTTCAAATGAAACATTCACCTATACATTATATATTTACTCATAACAAAACCTATATGAGGAAACTCAGATTTTAAAAAATGAAGTATTGGGCTGGGATGTGGCTCAGCGGTAGGGTGCTCGCCTAGCACGTGCGTGGCCCGGGTTCAATCCTCAGCACCACATAAAAATGCATTGTGTACAACTAAAAGAAAATAAATAAATATTTATTAAAAAAAAAGATGAAGTATCATGTGCCTTATCATACAGATTTCAAGGTATTGTCAGAAATTGAACAAGAAAGCCACTCCAACATTTTAAGTGATAAAACAGCCTAAGTATAAAGTGGAACTGTAAGTCATCTTGAGGAAAAAGAGAAGACAGAGCCTCAAAAAGTGGGAGGAAAAACCTTCAGGACATGTAGTATGAAAACATGAGAAGAGCCATACCACTGCTCAGAAATGTGTTAAAGATCTAACATCACCATAACCTAAGATTTGGAAGGTAAATAATGTGAAATTACTGGAAATGTGACCTGTAGCATATGAGAGCTGGATAGTGAACAGATACATAAGCTAAGATGTATCTACAAGTTCAAGGCCTAATAAAACACAGACAAGCCTATGTTCTCTGCTGGCAGTCACCTGGAAAGAAGAAAGTAGAATAAGCACAGGCATATTTTTCCAATTGTGTAAAAATACCAATGCCTGAATGAAAATATCAAAATGAACTGCACTGTTTTATATAACTCTAATGCACTAATAGAAATATCAAAAAAAAAAAAAAAAAAAACACAAAACACAAATTT
Source organism: Tamias sibiricus (assembly GCA_025594165.1). Lineage (NCBI taxonomy): Eukaryota > Metazoa > Chordata > Mammalia > Rodentia > Sciuridae > Tamias > Tamias sibiricus. The sequence continues at coordinate 84,523,132 of CM046662.1, forward strand.
TATGGATTCTTTGAAAATATCTTAAATAATAGAAAATATAAGAACATTGAATAAGTGTTTAAAAGTTGGAAGGGCCAGTCATGGTGGCACAAGCCTGTAATCCCAGCAGCTCTGGAAGTTAAGGCAGGAGGACCCTGTGTTCAAAGCCAGCCTCAGTAATTTAGCAAGGCGCTAAGCAATTCAGTGAGACCCTGTTTCTAAATCATTTTTTTTAAAGAGAGGGGTATTGGGGGGAGCTGGGGATGTGGTTCAGTGGTTAAGTGTCCTGAGTTCAATCCCTGGTACCAAAAATAAAAAAAAAATAGTTGGAAGAAACTTAGATATTACTCTGTAAAGACACAGAAGCAAGTTGCAGAGGCAAAGTAATGGCTAAATGGCAAAGTAGCTGTTTGTCCAAGCTGCCAGTTTTATTTATATAATCAATAGGTTACATTAAGTCATTGGCATCATTAGTACATATTGTTCATTGTATCACTAGGCAGGTTACAGAGTCAGCAAAATTATGCAGCTTATTCCTCAGTTACATACTAAGTTGCAATGTGTGATATTAGGAGCTTTCTGTAGCTTTCAAGAAAGTCCATTGTTTAAAGTTACTGTTAAATAAACAGGTTTAGGAGCACTTGAGCTTGCTGAAACATTGTAATTATCTAGCAAGAGAGCTCCTTTATTCCCAGGAATTGAGGGTATGAGATCAAGGTACAGGCTGATAAGACTCTAGCAAAGAGAATCCACATGGAGGGCATTACCACAACAGCTAGGCATTCTGCACCTTTGCACAGAAATTTTCTTAGACATTGAGCATATGTTAGTTATCTTGCTAGTTCCTGAGAGAAACTGCAGAATGTTTCAGCTATAGAAAATAAAATGCATATTATTCCCTGGGAGTTTGTTCACCAGAGGAATTTTCACTGTCTTATATATTTCCACAGCTAAACACTTACATTACTTCATCTTGCCAGTTCTTATGTAAGAAAACCAAAGTACAGAAATGGTAAACATCTTGCCCACAGTAAAAGAATCAGAAGTAGAAATAAGGTTTCCTCAATTCTGTACCATTGGTCCACCTGTCTGTTTTGGTGCCAATACCATGCTGTTTTAGTTACTATTGCTCTATAGTATAACTTAAAGTCCGGTATGGTGATGCCCCCTGCTTCACTTTTCTTGCTCAGGATTGCTTTGGCTATTCTGGGTCTCTTATTTTTCCAGATGAATTTCGTGATTGCTTTTTCTATTTCTTTGAAAAATGACATTGGAATTTTGATTGTAATTGCATTAAATCTGTATAATGCCTTTGGTAGTATGGACATTTTGACAATATTGACTCTACCTATCCAAGAGCAAGGTAGGTCTTTCCATCTTCTGAGTTCTTCTATGATTTCTTTCTTTAGTGATCTATATAATTTCAGTTATCTTATATTAGACAAAGGTGCAAAAAATGTACAGTGGAGAAAGGATAGCCTCTTCAACAAATTGTGCTGGGAAAACTGGAAATCCATATGCAACAAAATGAAATTAAACTTGTATCTCTCACCATGCACAAAACTCAATTCAAAGTGGATCAAGGACCTAGGAATTAGATCTGAGACAATACGCCTAATAGAAAAAGTAAGCACCAATTTCCAACATGTCGGATTAGGCCATAAGTTCCTTAATAAGAATCCTGTAGCTCAAGAACTATTACCAAGAATTAATGAATGGGATAGATTTAAGCTAAAAAGCTTCTTCTCAGCAAAAGAAACAATCAGTGAGGTGAATAGAGAGCCAACTAATTGGGAACAAATATTTAATACATGCACATCGGATAGAGCACTAATTTCTAGAATATATAAAGAACTCAAAAAACTTTACACCAAAAATGAAAATAACCCAATCAATAAATGGGCTAAGGAACTGAAAAGACACTTCTCAGAAGAAGATATACAATCAATCAACAAATACATGAAAAAATGCTCAACCTCTCTGGCAATTAGAGAAATGCAAATAAAAACTACTCTAAGATTTCATTTCACCCCAGTCAGAATGGCAGCTATCAAGAACACAAACAACAATAAATGTTGGAGAGGATGTGGGGAAAAAGGCACACTCATACATTGCTGGTGGGACTGCAAAATGGTGCAACCGCTATGGAAAGCAGTATGGAGATTTCTTGGGAAAATGGGAATGGAACCACCATATGACCCAGCCATCCCACTCCTGGGTCTGTTCCCAAAAGACTTAAAAACAGCATATTACAGTGACACAGCCACTTCAATGTTTATAGCAGCACAATTCATAATAGCTAGGTTGTGGAACCAACCTAGATGTCCCTCAGTAGATGACTGGATAAAGAAAATGTGGTATATATACAAATTGGAATTTTACTCAGCAATAAGAGAGAATAAAATAATGGCATTTGCAGGTAAATGGATGAAGTTGGAGAATATAATGCTAAGTGAAATTAGTCAATCTCAAAAATCCAAACACCAAATGTTTTCTCTGATATAAGGAGGTTAGTTCACAGTGTGATTGGATGGGGGTACATAGGATTAGAGGAACACTAAAATGGTCAAAGGAAAGGGAGGGCAAGGGAGGGAGCAGGGGGGGGGAAAGGGGAGAAAATGGTGGTTGAATGAGATGGATATCACTATCCTAAATGCATGATTAAAGATCTGAATGGTACTTGTATACTTTGTATACAAGCAGTTGTATGTAAAAAGATGATATACTTGTGTATTTTGAATAAGTAAATAAATAATCTAAAAAAAAATAAGGTTTGTCTTTACTTATAGTGTTCTCTGTCCTCTAGACAATGTAAACATCTATAGGACTCTGTCATATAAAATTGCCTAAATTCTGATATTCTCCTTTCCCATTTATATTACTTATTAGACAGGGTTGACTCCGGCAGTGTAAGATTTGATGTCTCTGTAATTGCCACTTTAGAATGGGCAGAAATTATTCTAGAGATTTGACATGCATCCCCAAAAGCAGCTGTAGGAATCAATTGGTACAACTCATAAGTTCAAGAACCAATAGTGACTTACGTAAAGTGGAGTTTTGGCATAGTTGTCAGTGCTCACCTCCTGGGTTTCCTACAGAGACAAAATTCTAGGTAGATTTTAATTTCTTAATTAACAGGAAAATGAATGCACAAGAACTGTGGTATATGTTTATGTACTTTAACATGTAATCGAAATACTGTATGTCACTCTAATTTGTGTGTTATTATTTAACTCATAGTACTTGTCAATATCCAATTATACTATTTGGCAAAATATTTGAACATTTACATGTGTTTATTTGGATTTATTTAAATTAATATAGTCATAGTGTTTCTCTTAGAGAAAAGACTATACCCATAATAAAGTTACCGTTTCCTACTGAATTATTAGCAGAAAAGTGAAACTTTGCCTTTGAACTTGCAGAAATCAAGAGGTGTATGCACAAGATGGAACCTTCTATAAGAAGCTTGTCTTTTCTTGAAACCAAATTTTTTACTTTAATATTTAGTTTCTAATTTTTTATCACGATTACTTTTTCTGTTTCTTTCATATTTATATACCCTATGCTATACAAAAACTATATATATGGTGGCAAATACTGTATGAATAAAACTATCTCCTTGTCATGCACATGAAATATTTAAAAGAATCCACAGGACAATATTGAATCTTAAAAAGAAGCTCAGCAAGATGGCAGGATACAAGATCAAAGTACAAACATAAATTGTATTATACAATAGCAATGAAAAGAATGAAAGTGAAATGAAGAAACAATCATATTCATAATGGCCTCAAAAAAGAATAAAATATAAAAAAAAAAGAAGTATAAGCTTTGCATAGTGAAAAGTACGCATTATTACAAGGCATTAAAGTTGACCCATATAATTGGAAAACCATCCTCTAATCCTGAATCAGAGCATTGAAATGATGCAACACTGCCCAAATTCAGATGACAACACTAACCCAACTTATTCCACATCCTCAAAACAATTCCTATAAAATTCTCAGCTGGATTTATTTTATTTATTCATTTATTTTTCAGAAACTGACAAAACAGTCTTAAAATTCATATGGAAAAGCAAGCAACCCTGAATAAGACAAATAATCTTGAAATGGAAAATCAAATTTAGGCAACTTATACTCCCTGATTTAAGAATTTATGACAAACTTATAGCAATCATGACAGAATGACACAGGAATAGGATAGACATGTAGATCAATGAAAAGAATTGATAGTTTAAAAATAATCGTCGTGTGTGTGTGTGTACAATGGTGTCAAGGTAATTAAATTGGAGAAAGAATAGGGTTTTCCACAAATGGTGTTTGGACAACTGAAGATTAAATATTTGGACTCCTACTTCAGGCTTTTTGTAAAATTTAACCCAAATTATAGGAGTTAGATATAAGATTTTAATCTAAATATAAGAGTTTCATAGAACTCAAATAGGAGTTAAATCTATAAAACCTAAGCAAAACATGAGAGTAAATCTTCCAGACTTTGAAATCAGCAAGGCTACTTAGATGACACTTACGTCTCAAGCAACAAAAGAAATACAGATATATTTTACTTAATCTAAATTTAAGTGTTTTTGCATCAAACTACACTATTGACAAAAAGACAGCCTTCACAGTGGAGGAATACATTAGCAGATCATGTATTGTTAAAGGACTTTTATCTAGAATACACAAAAACTATTTCAATTCAACCATAAAAGAACAAAATATCAAATTATACAATGGGTAAAGAATTTTAACAGATATTCTCCAAATAAAAATATCAATCTTCATTCCTCAGTAGTGAAAAGGAAATGAAAACTACAGTAAGGCTCAACTTCACACCCTCAAGGGTGGCTAGAATTCTAAAGGCAGGAACTAAGAGTAGGCAAGGTTAATAATAATTGGAACCTTCAATTATTGCTGGTAAAAATGCCAACTGAAGCAGCCACTTTAAAAAATAGTTTCTACATCCCTGGTTTGATTAATCATCAAATTATAGTATAACTCAGTGATTATCCTCTTAAGTATATACCCAACATCATTGAAAACATATTTTTTCCACACAAAAACTTGTACAGAAGAGCCCCAAAGTAGAAAAAATTTAAATGTTCATCAACTGATGAATGCATAATAAAAGTGTAAAATGTCCTGGGAGTGGAATGTTATTCAACAATAAAAATATTTGGATTATTAATGTATACTAAAAATGGGATAAACTGCAAAAACATCATGCAAAGTTAAAGAAGTCAGAAACAAGGCCACATCAAATATAGTTCATTTATACAAGATGTCTAGAATAGTCAAGTCCACAAAGGCAGAAATAATTTAATGATTATGAGAGGCTGGAGAGAGGAAAATGAGAATGAATGTTAGTAATAATAGATTTTTTTTATTGAGTCATGAGAATGTTCATGAAGTAGATAGTTGTGATTGTTACATAAACATATGAGTATATTAAAAATGACTGAATTATGCAATTTAAAAGGGTGAATACTATATCATAAGTTTATGAAAATGATAATATCTATCACTGCTTCAAATAAAATAAAGTTTTTTTATTATAAATTTAATAAACTGTGGGCAAAGTCTGTATGTTGTGTTATATGAAGTTAATTTTTAAATAATCCAAAAATTCCTAAAGAAACAGAGACACATACTGAATTTATGTATTAGAAGATTCAACATAATATCAATACTTATTCTTTCTAATTTGATCTATAAAAATATTCAAATTCTTATAAAAATCCTAACACAGTATTTTGTAGATATAAAAATGCTTAAATTTAAATGAAAATGCAGAAGAAATGGAATAGTCAAAACTGTCTTAAAAATTCATAAGTTGGTTGGAATCACTTTTCCCAATATAACACTTATTATATAGCAATTATATAGCAATGATATCATATGAAGAGTTATTCAATATTATCAACCACATGAGAAACACAAATTTAAATCACAATAAAATACCAACACAGATATATCTCAGTGGCTAAAGCCAAAAGGATATAGAAAGCCTGGACAACACATACACTTCAGGTGGGAAGGTAGCACTATGCGACTGTATCAAAAAAGTGCACATTTCTTATGAAACTAAACATGCAGATGCCATAAAAGCCAGGTTTGCATTGTTTGGCATTTATTCCATAGATATGAAAACTTATGGTCACTTGATAACCTACACACATATGTCTATAGAAGCTTTATTCATTTAGGAAAGAGCCTAAATGTCCTTAAAGAGGTAAATAACTATATAAACTGACTATACAACTGCACAATGGAGAGATGCTCAGAAATAAAAGGGAGTAAACTATTGATACATCGATTAGGATGAGTCTCCAAGAAATTATACTGAATTTAAAAAATCCCAAAAGGTACATACTTCGGGATGTCACTTATTAAACACATTATTTATGACAAACATTTAGAAATTGAGAACAAATAAACCATTGCCAATAGCCAGTAAATGGTTCAGATAGAAGAGTTGATATGTACTGTTACAGATGACAAATCAAGAGACCCTCAGGGTGAAAACACTGTTCAGTATCTTGACTGCAGTTGTGGATAAAATACTTTTTTTTTTTTAAAGTAGAGCTCTATATACACACAGAAATTCACATGCACGTACAACTTAGTAAAAGTAAAACTGAAGAAATCAGAAGAAGACCATAGATTGGATCAATGTTGGCATGTAGGTGACAAAGTTGAACCAGAATTTTTAGATTAATCAACATGGTTTGATACTAAGTAAAATACATATGAATCTCTCTGTAATATTTAATATTTATTACACTTGCATGCTTATCTCTAGTCATTCCATAAAATACCAACTAATCCAAAAATACAGAAAATATCACACCATGCAAACACTAATAAAAATGTTGTTATGTCTTCATTTATTAAAGTGGGCTTCAAAACAAAGATTAGGGAATAAAATAAGCACATCACATAATGAAAGAATCAGCAACACACAATAATTCTGCATTTGTTTATACCTCACAATAGACCTTCAAAATTACTGAAATATTCTGAGAAATCAAAAAAAAGAAAGAAATCCACTTGGATAGTTGGAGCATTAACTTTCTTTTCTTAGTAATTGAAAAGCTAGTAGAAAATGAGCAAGGGCATAGAAATCCTGAACAGCTTATGGAACAAGTTGATTTAATAGACATTTATAGGACAGTTAACTTCCATAGAAAAACACACATTATATTCAAGTGCAATGGTACCCTGGCCACCATGGGATATAAATCAGTAAAGAAAAATAGTTTCAGATCAAGTGCTATCACAAAATGAAATTATTTGAAAAGGAAAAATTAATCCAAAAGTACAGAAAAGAAAAGAAATCAGTTGAAACTTCTTTTAATTCAGAAAACAAAATTAATATAAATGAAGGTTCTTTCTTTAAAAAAAAGTCAATAAATGGTATCTATTCAGAGCGACCATGGTAGAAAATGAGATGATACAATAACCAATACTTGTGAACATTAGAAAGAAATACGTTCACATATTTAAAACTTACATGAAATGGACCAATTCTTGGAAGGAAAACAATCTATAAAACTTATATAAATAGAAATAAATAGCCTGAGTTTTCTACATATTTTGAAATGTATCAGTGACTAAATACCCTTTAAAATAGAAAACTCTTGGTTCTAACAACTTCATTGGATAAATATAACCTATAATAAAAAAGATTATTTCAGAAAATCAAAGAGGAGGAATTGCTTTTTGACTCATTTAAGTGATGAATATTGCCCTGATACATTTAGCCGGAACAAATTTTTACAAGAAAAGGAAACTACAGGCTAATATTCTTCATAAACATAGATGCAAAATCTTAGGGGGAAAATACTGCCAAATCAAATCCAGCAATATATAAAACCAATATATCATTACCAATTAGAGTTTATCCCAGGAAAGTAGTGAATGCAATACTGGCTCAGTATTTGAATAAACCAGTCTAATTCCTCCAAATCATTAAAGAAGAGATAGAGAATGATCTCCATAGATATAGAAAAGACATTTCAGTAAAGTATGGATTGAATATAATATCTTTAATCTATTAAAGGACATCAGTAAAAAAAGAACATTGAAGAAGAAACTTAATGATTAAACTTAATGATTAAATATTTTCCCCTAAGCTTGTGAACACAGGAGGTCCTTTCTCACTATTCCTATTCAATATTGAAATGGGGGCTTTAATTAAAGGCAGTGCAAAAAATAAATAAATAAATACATACATATTGAAAAGGTGATTTAATTATATCTCTATTAAAAGATGACAAAATTGTCTACATAAAGTAATCTGAGGGTTTCTACAAAGAAGCAACTAGAAATAATAAGTGAGTTTAGCAAGTTTGCACGATATAAAGTCAATTTACAAAAGCCAAGTAAATTTCTGTATATTTGAGATAAATAGCCTGACATTTAATTTAAAAACATTCAAAAACATATAAATTTATCTATAATAATTACAAAATAAATGCTGTTATAAACTTAACTATATACATAGATTTATAAATAATAATTTATATACATATATATATATAATTTTTATGTGCAAAACTACAAAACACTGATGAAAGATTCAAAAGATTCAAAGACCAAAATAAACAGAGTGATAAAAACTGTTCATGTATTGAGGACACATTTTTTTAAGAATTTAATTCTTTTTTTACATGATCTATAAAGTCCATGCAATTTTATTTAAAATTTCAACAGGGATGAGAAAGAAAATAGCAAATAGTGTTATGTGATTAAAAGGAGAAGTAGATTTTACTTTGTGAATTGCTATTGTTCCTGGCATCCCTAGGAGTTCCAAAAAACTAACTTCATGACTAAGTACCCTAGTGGAGGAGGAGTGAGGGGAGAGGAGGACAATGAGGGGAGGGAGAAGGAGAGGGAGAAGGATGAAAAGATTTTGAAAGGGCAAATTTGACTATTCAATAATAAAATTATAAATTTTGTACCATACATTGTTAAAATACATTCATTTAGTAACATGTCATATAAAAGTAATATAGAGCTTATAACAATTCTCATTATAGTTTTAAAATTTTGCCTACACAATCATTCCAAAGACATTATTTATTATGGTCAGTCTCACATGGTTTATGGCAGTGTGTGTCCCTGGAATGTCTGACATCTACACTTCAATCAACAAATAAATATTAGTGGTATTTTTTATAAATAATATAGGAAAATACACTTGATCTCATATTTTCTTCCATGCATTTACTTGATCACACATAACAATTTTTAATAACATAAACATTCTAAAATTATGCAATGTCTCTTTTAATTTTGATTAGAGTATTTTACATTATTGAGATTATTAAAACAGAACAATGGATCCATTAGACCATACTATGGTTCTACATATATCATAGTTCATTCAAAAAATAGAAGAGTGGTGGACTACATGAAGGGGAGTTGGGGAGGGAGAAGGGATGAGATAAGGGAAGAACAGAGGACTGAATGTAACCTAAGTTTCCTATGTACATATATGACTACAGCACAGTGAATCATACCATCCTGTACATCCACAAGAAAAGTAAAAGTAAATGGCAGAAACATCAGTAGAGTAAAGGGAACCGACCAATGGGAAAGGAAAATGGAAAGTCTTGGGGACTGAATTAGAGCAAATTATATTCCATGATTTTGTAATTATTTAAATGTGAATGCTAATGTCACATAAAAATATATAACTAAAAAGAACCAATTACAAAACAAGTTATAAGACTTACCAGATGCTTGTTTATCAATTATAGATTATCACAACAAAACTATTCTTGAAAATATGCCAAACATGTTTCTTCTGAAAACATTTAAATAAAATATTTGTTTTTCTTCTGAAGGTTATGACTCCTCTCCATTTGCAGAGATATTTGTTAACTTCCTATGGAGGAAAGGAGATTGAAAATGGAATAAAGCCAAGTTACTGATTTCATACCAACAAAACCCAGGTCCATTGACCTGTACTCAGTCATTCCTCAGAACAAAGGGTTTTGCCACAATTTATAGTTTGGAACTGAATGTTGACACAATTTGAAATCCCTGTGATTAAATATGCTTTGGTGTGCAGCAGGCAAAATAAATTCTAACAGTACAGTTAATGGTCTCCATGGAAATAGTTAGTAGAAATTGAAGAAATTTTCCCACTTAGGAATTGGAGTATTTAGAAAAAAAATTAGTATATATGAAGCAAATGATTAATTGTGTGCCTCATGTAACATTCTTTTTCTTATGTGGGTGTTCTTCTGTCTTTGCTTTTGTGTAATTTGTCCCCAGGAAATTCTCTTTTACAATGGGTGAAAGCTATAGTTTTAAAATTCTGTAACTACTGTGCAATTCTCTAAATTAGGAAAAATGGTTATTAAGGATTATGAAATACTATATAGTGTATAATTCATTAGCAGTTCATTTGTGACTATAATTTTAGTCTAATTTAGATAATATATTTGTAAAAAAGTTTAAGGACATGCAATTTTGAAAAATACTTCCAGTTGACTTCATTCTTTAGTGTTTTTATGCTAAATAATGCATTTATGCAATATTTATTTAGAAATCCAAGTTTTCCACTCATGATTCTTTGTTTAAAGGCAATAACTTAACATCATGATTTTGCAGTAAACAGAACTGGCTTTCTAATGAATATTCTTATGCACACCTTTATATGGATGTAATCTATTTCCTTGGTCAGAAAATACTTGGATGTCAAAATGATATTAAGTATAAGAAAAGGAAAAAAAAAAACAACTTTATAGTCATAAAAGCAGAATTAAGAAAGCCTTTCAGTTGTTTGATAACTGAAGAATGTCTTGAGTTTATCATGGTAAGTGGGTTTCCAATGACAACTAATACTGCATTTCATTTTGAGCACTTACCCATGTCTGGAGATATAGAAACTGATATTCATACTTGGAGAATGGAGATGCTAATTCAGTTATTTCTAAATTTCATCTTTGCCAAACACAATTTACACATCTTTTATCTAGTGTAATTATTTATAGATCCCAACTTTATTCCAAGATCTCCTTAGGTGTCAATTCATGTAACTTAGCATGGGATCAGTGATGACTTTGGCATCAACAGTACAAAAAATATCGAAAACATTGTCATAGAATTTGGTTTACCTTGACTTTTCACCCCTATGTTGGAATATTGTGAAATGCCCTCAGCTGTCTTTTCAGGATTTTGTAGTATTTCTTTTTCACAGTAAAACTCTTAGCAGCTAAATATAAAAATTATTTGCGTATTGTTTACAAACTATCTGCTTAAATATGTAGATAAAAATGAAGCTTGAAAAAGTGTATTTATTGTCAATGTTTTTGAATGTTCTAGCTTTTATCAGCCCTCACCTTTTAAGCTTTTGCTTCAGTGCCTTTGTTATAATGTTCTTATTAAATAAATGAATGGATAAAAATCATATATCTAATTATAGCTTTAATCATTTCCCATTGTCTGCCTGACTGACTTTATCTACTCTCTTCCCCCCGCCTTCTTCCTGTTTCTTCTTTTTCTTTATTTCTAAGTATTTTAAGCGTTATTGAGGTATGATTGATATGTAAAAAGTCACACAGTTTTTTGTTTTGTTTTGTTTTTTTTTTTTTTTTTGGTACCAGAGATTGAACTCAGGGGCACTCGCCCACTGGGCCATATCCCCAGCCCTTTTTTGTATTTTATTTGGAGACAGGGTCTCACTGAGTTGCTAAGTGTCTCACCATTGCTGAGGCTGGCTTTGAATTTGTGATCCTCCTGCCTCAGCCTCCCAAAGTGCTGGGATTACAGGCGTGCACCACCACACCCGGCAAGTCACACAGTTTTAATGTATGCATTTTAATGAATTTGGACAAATGTATACACCTATAATGTCATCTCTATGAAGACACTAAACATTTCTATCATTTCTAAAATCTTACTTGTATTCTTTTGTATTTTGTTGTTGTGTGCATGTATGTTAAGAAACTTGACATAAGATCGATTCTCTTAGTGTACTGGAAGGTATATATTACCATATTATTAAGTACAGGTGCTATGGTGTTTGACACATTTTTAGAACCTATTTTTCCAGGTAACCTTCCCCAGTGCATAACAATTCCCCATCCCTGCCCACACCCCCACCCCAGGCTCTAACAAAACCATCCAAAGGAGATATACAAGTGATAACCAAATAATATGAAAAAAAAAAAAAAGTGTTCAACACCACTAATCATCAGGAAAACAAACAACAAAATCACAATGAGAGATCACCTCATATTTAATAGAATGGCTATTATCAACATAACAAAAGATATCTAGTGTTGTCAAGATTGCAGAGAAAGTAGAATCCTTTATATGTCATTGGTAACAATGGAAATTGGCACTGAGCAAAACAGCAATCCCACTTCTGAATATGTCCAAAGGGAATGAAATCAAAACGCTAAGGAGGTATATGCAACATTATTTACAATAGCCAAGATATAGATATAGTACAAATAATCATTCACAGAGTAATGGATAAAAATGTATTATGTTCATTTAATGATACATTATTTAACATCAAAAATGAAAAAGACCTTTCACTGGATAAAACATGGAAGCTGCAGGGTATTATGCTAAGTATAATAAGCCAATCACAGAAGGACAAATACTCCATGATTTCATTTATATTGGCACATAAGATAGTCTCAATGTCTTTCAAATCCAGCAATGCACTAGAGGTTTCTACTAGATGAACAACTATCAGATTAGACTGAACATTCTTGGTAAATGGAAGCTCCACTGTCGTAGGATACTGTGGGTGCACTCACCACATCCTCTTCACTCATGCACTCACCAACTGTCTATGTGAGTTTTGGCAGCCAGGTTCACAATGTCTGTGGATTAAATCTATAGTGAGAATTACACTTCTGAGCACTCCAACCTCACTGTCTATCAAATAAGGCCAAACTTTATCTCACATCACCTCTGTGTGCATCTCCTCCTTCCTTTCTGTGCTTCTCTCACTCTGCTCCATGAGTTCCTAAAGAATAGAGCTTTAGTAAAAATCATATGCTACTGAATCTTTACACAGATTGTGCTTCTAGGACACCCAACAAGCCATCTACACTTTTCTACCCAACCATTCTCTGAATCATACAGACTCAAAATCCAGAAATATTTTATACCATGCTAGGCTTTTTAGCATAACCCAAATCAGTACTAAAATTTTCATATGTTAAATAAATTTATTGATTCCTCACTTTATTTGTTTTTATGAATGACTAGGATTTAACTCTGTGGCCAGTTCTGGTTTATTTGTGTAACCTTCATAACATCAGTTGTAATCACCATTTGTCAATTCATTTTGACAGCAACATTCATCTAATTTCATTTTTATTACTTTCCCTGTAATGTCAACACCCTACAAACATTTTCCTTTAGGAAAAAGAATATGTTCAAAATTCTTTATAATTTGGACCTGGAAAATCCTCCCAAATTTCAACCAACTGTAGATCTTCTTAATCATTAATCACACCAGCTGGCCTTCCTTTATCAGATCTGTCTCTGATGCCCACTTCTATAAGAACTTCACCAGGAATTATTCCCTGATCATCTGAATCAGAATAACTTCCTTATTTGAATTTATATAATACTTTTTGAACTCATAGAACATAGTATATAGGCATCTGGCTTTAGTAATTTCAAATTATTTATTTCCCTTGTTAGATTGAAACACTTTGTATTACTCATTGTTTGGACTTTCATAATATTTAGTGTAGTACCAATCACAAGAGAACATTTGAGTAACTCTGTATTCTTATTAAGAGCTTGCTTTCTCTCTACTGTAGCATAATCTTCAGCTGTACCTGTTATTCTACTCAAGGTGGAAAATTAACTATAAGTTTCTAAATGACTACTGGTTATAATCACGGATAGTGACCTTAGCATATTAAGTAAAGCAAGAGCTGCCAAATCCATTAAATATAGCAAGTGCATCCAAATCAGCTAGATGAATTATTTAAAATATAATTTCATTGGCATTATCTTCAGAGTTTTCACCACTATCAATCAAGAGTAATTGCTCAGATGATTATAAAATGCACCAACATGAGAGAGAGAGAGAGAGAGAGAGAGAAGAAAAAGAATGAATAAAGTATAACCTTCAATGGAATCAAAACTGAATAGATCAGCCTTGATTTTATATCCACATGATACCACTTCCTATGATTTTCTTGTTGTTTTTATCATTTTACATTTTCTGTAATCCATCTCTTCCCTATAACCAAATTGCTTTGCCTTGGAATTCAAATAGTGTTAACCCTTTCTAGCTTAACTATTTGCTAATGTTACAGTGTCATTTCTGGGTAATAGTCTGAATTTATTTAGGATTAATAAAGAACAGAGTGGATTGAATACATTTTTCTCAGACTAGAGGATAAATTTAAATTCATAAACAATATATTGATAAAGATTGATTTATAATCAATACAAGATAGATAAATCAAGATAAGAGAAATAAATAGGTAGATAGAGATGAGTGAAATAACACACTCAAACATATGTACATATATTTAAATATAATATATGTATATATTTAAACATTGTATATATATTTAAACATTAAAAATACACACACACACACATATTAGAAGATGAAATCTTGTAAGATGAAGGTCCAATGTAAGTACCTATAGAGCATCCTGACATAGGGAAGAGTTAGTTAGAATAAAGCCCTAATGTGGGAGCTCGTGGAGGACCAAAAAAGAGGTCAATGTATTTAGGTTAGAGGAGAAAAATATTCTGGAGAACAGTAGGAGTTGAACCACTAAATAAAATACATAACACCAGTCCAGACACTTGCTTATTTCTCTTTCTCTCTTTAATTGGTTGCACATGATCAGAAATTTAAAGTGGTTTCTCAGAATCCTTGATGACCTGATCTAGGCAATGAACATTCTTTAATTATTAATATAAAACTGAAATTCTCTTCAACTGTAAATTTGACAGAGGTACTGAGAGAAATAAGAAATTGAGAAAAAAAGTCCATGTTCAGAAATCACTGTTTGAGAAATGAAAATGGATATAACAAACCATCTACAGCCTATGAAGAGTCTATTTTTTTTGTTCCAGAGATTGAACTCAGGGGGACTTGACCACTGAGCCACATCCCCAGCCCTATTTTGTATTTTATTTAGAGAGAGGGTTTCATTGAGTTGCTGAGTGCCTCACTTTTACTGAGACTAGCTTTGAACTCGTGATCCTCCTGCCTCAGCCTCCTGAGCTGCTGTGATTACAGGCATTTGCCACCTTGCCCAGCCAGAAGAGTCTTATTAAAAGTTGTAAATTGAGGGCTGGGGCTGTAGCTCAGTGGGAGAGTGTTTGCTTTGCATGTGTGAGGTATTAGTTTCAATCCTCAGCACCACATAAAATAAATATATAAATGTACGTTGTCCATTTACAACTACAAAAACATTAATTAAAAAAAAGTTTTAAATTGAGATAATTATGAAAATCTGCCCACAAAACAGTCCTTTTCAAATTTCTTCTCTATAAACATCAATTTTTCAGGAGTTCTGTAGAATATGTTCATAATAAATAAGTAGGAATAAGCCAGTGGCAGGACACTTGCCTAGCATGCTCAAGGCCCTGGGTTTAATCCCCAGAACAACAACAACAACAAAAAAAAATTAACAAAATATGAAAACACATTTGTGAAGATTGTTGCAGCATACATGCCAAAATTATGATTCAATCACTATGAAAAACACTGCTGATATCAGTACATGCCCTTTTTATTGCATATTACAATAGTGGTTTGTCACATAGTTAAATGTAAAATGTTCAGTAACTATGATAAGGCAGCATTTCAAATGATGCTACTAAAATAATTAAGAAATGAATCATGTAGAATGGAAGATATGCTGAAAAAATAAAGACTACATTTGGTTGGGTCTATCAGGATTACTGGGTTTACTTCCTTTGTCATAGAAAGAACCGTCATTGGGATTTTGATTGGAATTGCATTAAATTTGTATACTGCTTTCGGTAGTATGGTCATTTTGACAATATTAATTCTGCCTATCCAAGAACAAGGTAGATTTTTCCATATTTTAAGGTGTTCTATAATTTCTTTAGTGTTGTGTAGTTTTCATTATAGAGGTCTTTCACGTCTTTCCTTAAGTTAATTCCTAAGTATTTTTTTTTTTTGATGCTATTGTAAATGGGGTAGTTTTCCTTGTTTCTCTTTCAGAGGATTTGTCACTGATAAATAGAAATACCTTTGATTTATGGGTGTTGATTTTTGTATCCTGCTACTTTGCTGAATTCACTTATGAGTTTTAGAAGTTTTCTAGTGCAATTTTTTGGGTCTTCTAGATATAGAATCATATCATCAGCAAATAGTGATAATTTGAGTTCTACTTTGCCTATCTGTAACATTAATTTCTTTCATCTGTCTTATTGCTCTGGCCAGTGTTTCAAGAACTATGTTAAATAGAAGTGGTGAAAGAGGGCATGCCTGTCTTGTTCCAGTTTTTTCAAGGAACACTTTTAATTTTTCTCCATTTAGAATGATGTTGGCCTGGGGCTTAACATAGATAGCTTTTACAATGTTCAGATATGTTCCTGTTATCCCTAGTTTGTCTAGTGTTTTGAACATGAAGGGGTGTTGAAGACTTTTCCGCATCGATTGAGATAATAATATGGTTCTTATCTTTAAGTCTATTGATGTGATGAATTACATTTATTGATTTCTGTATGTTGAACCATCCTTGCAACCCTGGAAGGAACCCCACTTGATCATTGTGTACTATATTTGTGATATGTTTTTGTATCTAATTTGCAAGAATTTTATTGAGAATCTTTGCATCTATATTCATTAGAGATATGGGACTTAAGTTTTCTTTCTTTGATGTGTCTTTGCCTGGTTTTGGAATCAGGGTGATATTGGCCTCATAGGATGAGTTTGGAAGTGCTCCCTCTTTTTCTATTCCCTGAAATAAATTGAAGGGTATTGGTATTAGTTCTTCTTTAAAGGTCTTGTAGAACTCAGCTGTGTATCCATCTGGTCCTGGGATTTTCTTGGTTGGTAGGCTTCTGATGGCATCTCTATCTCATCACTTGAAATTGGTCTATTTAAATTGTGTATATCATCCTGATTCAATTTGGGCAAATCATATGACTCTAGAAATTTGTTGATGCATTCAATATTTTGTATTTTATTGAAATACAAGTTTTCAAAATAATTTCAAATTATTTTCTGTATTTCTGTAGTGTTTCTTGTGATATTTCCTTTTTCATAGCGTATGTTAGTAATTTGAGTTTTCGATCTCCTTTTCTTTGTTAGGCTGACTAAGGGTCTGTCAATTTTATTTATTTTTTCAACGAACCAACTTTTTGTCTTGTCAATTTTTTTCAATTGTTTCTTTAGTTTCAATTTCATTGATTTCATCCCTGATTTTAATTATTTCCTGTCTTCTACTGCTTTTGGTGTTGGATTGCTCTTCTTTTTCCTATGGCTTTGAGATGTAATGTTAAGTCATTTATTTGTTGACTTTTTCTTCTTTTGAGGAACGAACTCCATGCAATGAAATTTCCTTTTAGAACTGCATTCATAGTGTCCCAGAAATTTTGATATGTTTTGTCTGTGTTCTCATTCAACTCTAAGAATTTTTTAATCTCCTCCTTGATGTCTTCTGCAAACCATTGTTCATCCAGTAGCATATTATTCAGTCTCCAGGTGTTGGAATAGCTTTTATTTCTTATTTTATCATTGATTTCTAATTCCATTCCATTATCGTCTGATAGAATATGTTTTTATATTTGCTAAGAGTTGTTTTGTGGCATAATATATGGTCTATTTTAGAGAAGGATACATGTGTTTGCTGAGAAGAAAGTGTATTTGGTCACTGAAGGATGAAAAATTCTATATAAGTCAGTTAAGTCTAAGTTGTTTATTGTATTTTTGAGTTCTATAGTTTCTTTGTTCAGATTTTGTTTGGAATATCTATTCAGTGGTGAAAGGGGTGTGTTAAAGTCACCCAAAATAAGTGTGTTGTGGTATATTTGACTCTTGAACTTGAGAAGAGTTTATTTGATGAACATAGAAAAAGCAGTCATGAAATTCATCTGGAAAAATTAGAAACCCAGAATAGCTAAAGCAATCCTTAGCAAGAAGAGTGAAGCAGGTGGCAACACTATACCAAACCTTAAATTATACTACAGAGCAATAGTAACAAAAACAACATGGTATTGACACCAAAACAGACTGGTAGAACAATGGTACAGAATAGAGGACACAAAGACTAATGCATATAATTTCAATTATCTAATATTTGACAAAGGAGCCAAAAATGTACACTGGAGAAAAGATAGCCTCTTCAACAAATTGTGATGGGAAAACTGGAAATCCATATGCAACAAAATGAAATTAAACCCCTATCTCTCACCAGGCACAAAACTCAACTCAAAGTGGATCAAGGAGCTAGGAATTAGACCAGAGACACTATGCCTATTTGTAAAAATGTAAGCCCTAATCTCCAACATGTCGGATTAGGCCCCAAGTTCCTTAATAAGACTCCTGTAGCACAAGAATTAATATCAAGAATCAATGAATGGAATAGATTCAAACTAAAAAGCTTCTTCTCAGCAAAATAAACAATCAGTGAGGTGAATAGAGAGCATACTAACTGGGAATAATTTTTTACCACATACACGTCAGAGCAGTAATCTCTTGAATATATAAAGAACTCAAAATTCTTAACACCCCAAAAAAATAATAATAATAACTCAATCAATAAATGGGCCAAGGATCTGAAAAGACATTTCTCAGAAGAAGATATACAGTCATTCCACAAATACATGAATAAATATTCAACATTTCTGGCTATTAGAAAAATGTAAATCAAAACCACTCTAAGATTTCATCTCACACCAGTCAGAATGGCAGCTATTGAGAACACAAACAACAATAAATTTTGGAGAGAATGTGGGGGAAAAGGCACACTCATACATTGCTGGTAGGACTGCAAAATGGTACAGCCACTATGGAAAGCAGTATGGAGATTCCTTGGAAAACTGGGAATGGAACGACTTTATGACCCAGCTATCCCACACCTCGGTCTATACTCAAATGACTTAAAAACAGCATACTACAAGGACACAGCAACATCAATGTTTATAGCAGCCCAATTCACAACAGCTAAACTGTGGAACCAACTTAGAAGCCCTTCAATAGATAAATGGATAAAATAATGTGGTATATATATACACAATGGATTATTACTCAGCAATAAAAGAGAATAAAATCATGGCATTCACGGGTAAATGGATGAAGTTGGAGAATATAATGCTAAGTGAAGTTAGCCAACCCCCAAAATCCAAATGCCAAATGTTTTCTCTGATTTAAGGAGGCCGATTCACAGTGGGGTTGGGACAAGGAGCATAGGAGGATTAGAGGAACACTAGAATGGCCAATGGGGAGGGAATGGAAGGGAGGGGGCAAAAGGTTTTTAAAAAAAAAAGATGGTAGAATGAGATGGATATCGTTACCCTAAGTGCATGTATGAAGACAGGCATGGTGTGAATATACTTTGTATACAACCAGAGATATGTAAAAATGTGCTCTATAAGTGTAATAAATGCATTATGCTGTTATATATAACAACTTAGAATAATAAATAAATAAATAAAAACAAAAACAAAAAAAGAAAAAGGAAGAACTGTCATGACATAGCAAGTTACTTTTGTGACTAACTTTCTGTGATATGGAATTGTGGCAATAATTAGAGAATGCTGGCAGAGTATTTAACTCATCCATAAACAGTAACTGAAATAATTTTTTTCAAATATTGAAATTACAACATCAGACATTTCTTAAGTTATGAGTATGGATTTTGATCTTATTTTACTTTATGAAGCCAACTGCAGATCACTTCAGTGTATAGTATTTTTTACTTAATAATGTACTCATGAGAATAAATTGGAAGTGTTGTCTTTAGACATGATTAGTAAACTAATAACCAAGCCCCATGGCACATATAGTAAGAGAAAATGAAATTTTATTTCTTTGACTAGCCTACTAAATCTTTGATCACTTTGTATCTTCTCCAATTTTTATTTGGTATATTTGGTATCTAAAATTCTCATTTTTAATTCTCTTGTGCCTTTTCAACCAGACTAATATAATTTTCCAAAAAATTTATACAGTAAGAAATCTCTTTCTGCTTAGAGCATACACACACTGTTAAAAGTAAAGCATAAGTGGAAAATGAAATAATTGAATGTTTTAGAACAAAATGAAATATACATTTACAAGCTCTAAAAACTCTTTTACAGTATACATGTGATCTTTTTGAAAAATTATAAGTGTGCTAAAGAAACAATGTATAATTCTTCAATATTTATTTAATGAATGTAGGAAAATGAATCCTAATGGTACTCTAGAAATAAAGCTATTATGTGTGTTTGATTAAATACACCTTATGATATATTTAAATTAGTGATTTAATTCTACTGATTTGACTTTGAAGTAAGAAAATGTTAGGAAACACTAAGAACAGAAAGTGGCAAGGCTGTCCTGGAAATATGCTTCTTCTATTAAATGTTTGCACTACCCTTTGATATTTTTCTTCACAACATTTACGGAAAGGCTCAGGCTTTCAAACTCAGTGCTGTATGTATTACAATGACACTTTTATCAGATGCATTAAGTATGTTATTTTGTAATTCTCAAATATACATCTCCAAGCTCAAAGCTGATAGAAACAATAACAATAATTTACACTAAAAACTTCTTAATTTTTGCTCATTTTATAAACTTTGGCAAAAATGACCATTTTAATGACTGCATTTATTTTAGTTGCAAGATGTTGGCTATCTTTCTAACAGAGCATGTAGAACACAGGGTTACCATTAAAATATTCCTTGTGCCATAATACTTTATCTTCAAGTATAATCAAAGAAAGGTTTGTAATCTCATGATAGCTAGATAGATGCTATGGAATGATTTTATGGAAACCACTTAGAACTGATAATTCTTCTAATTGCATAATTAAAACTAAAGATGAGGACATAAATTTTGAATAATTTTTCTATTAATTCCAATTGAAACTAAGAGAAACATATAAATCAACATTCTTTTCTCTCCCCACCCATATTTTTTTCTATTAGTAAAATGCTTTTTTTAGTATATTATAGTTACACATTATAGTGGTGTTCACTTTCACATAATCATACATACATACTCTCCTGCTTCTCTCCCCTAATTGATTACATTTGAGTATGCTATGGAAACTATTCATTATTTTGAAAGTAATATGAAACTTAAAAAAAAAAAAAACAATTTTCCTGCCTTTCCATTACAAACTCAATATCTAGGAAATCAAATAGTAGACGTAAGAAAGATAATTGATACAAATGGTTGTTCCATTACAGTGATTAAAACAAAAATATGCCTACCAATTCTTTTGCACTTCTTCCTTCCTTTCAAACATGGAGCCTAGTTTTGCTCCTCATCTCTAGTGATGGAAATGAGGGTCTGTAACTTCCATCACTGGGTTATAAATGACAAGACCCTCTTCCTCCTTCTCTTGTATCCTTTGCACTGGAGGGACTCATGAGACTGCGTAGGGACAGCTACAGTCTTTCCTAGTACTTTCACAGGAATTAACCAACAATGAACACAAGCTTGAAAAACTGTGTACTCAACATTTAGAAAAGGAGTTTTGCTGGTGTGTTCTGGGACTTTCACTCTAGCCTTCTCTGAGGATTTTACAAGCCTTGTCTCTCCTTGTCAGAGCTTGAACTGTGTTTCACAATTCTGCTCCTCGCCATTCTCTCTCAAAGGAAACAGTCTTGAAGAGTGAATTTGTTCTAGAGATTTCTGAGATCTGCCACTGCCAGGGGAGGCTTCTGTACCCTCCATACTTCCCTGTTGCACTGTCCTGACATGACATAATATCTAGACCTCCAGCCTTCTTCTTGCAGACTTTGTTGCCTTTGTCAATGTCTGGCAGTTTGGGATTTCTCTCCTCCTTGTGTCATAGGAAATACTGCTTTTAAATACACTTTTTTCTATTCCTCTTATTTGTTTGGTTTCCTGGAGAAAAAGCATGGCAATATAAACTTCTTATATTCCTATAAGAATTAAAGTACAATTTTTAATGATAAATATAATTGAAAATAAAAAGTCATCTCTAAGTTTGTATTCTCCTTAATAAACAACAGTGTTATTTGATTGGAGTTAAAATGCTGTAATTAAAAGCCTATTAATCTATGAAGTAAACATTTTAAAACACTGAAACTCTTCACAAAGAAGCATGTTGTTTTGTTGTGAATATTGAAATTATTTTTATACATTGAAATATTGAGTCATTCTAGTTATTCTTTCTTTCTTTATTTATTTATTATTTTATTTATTTATTTATTTATTTATTTTTTTTATTTTTTTGTGGTACCGGGGATTGAACTCAGGGGCACTCGTCCACTGGGTCACATCCCCAGCCCTTTTTTGTATTTTATTTAGAGACAGGGTCTCACTGAGTTGCTAAGTGCCTCGCCATTGTTGAGGCTGGCTTTGAACTCGCGATCCTCCTGCCTCAATCTCAAAGAGCTGGGATTACCGGCGTGTGCCTCCACGCCCGGCTCTTTAGTTATTCTTATAATATTTATTACTGGCCATGGAATTTTAGCTACTATAAGTTATAGCTATTTTTGCTGATGCTTAGAAAAGTTAGCCCTTTTTGCAGTAGTTGTGTCATAATTTATTGTATCTAACCAACTTAGAGCTGGTTTCTAATCATTTATTTTAGTAAACTTTAGTTAATTCTAAATAATATTTAAGCAATATATGCAATGTTTATGTTGTTTTTTCTTTTTAAATATACCTTTAATTTCTGTGTACAATGCAATAACAGTACCCAGAAAAATTCAGAATAGTCTGTAATTAAAGTGACTCTAATAAACTATTTTGTGAGCTGGGGTTGTGGCTCAGTGGCAGAGTGTTTGTTTCACACATGTGAGAGACTGGGGTTCGATCCTCGGCCTCACATAAAAATAAATAAATAAAATAAAGTTATTGTGCCCATACATACCTATTTTTTTTAAGAGAAAAAGATAAACTGTTTTGTTTGGCCCCAAATTTTCACTTCGAAATGATAAATGTTTAACTTAGAAAATCTTTGTCATATTAAAGGAGTGCACAGAAAATTTGAAATTATTACCAGCAAATTCTTCTCTGGTTCTCTATAAAAGTAAAATAAAATCCATACTCCTCACCATAGTCTACTAAGTCTCATATACATTAGTCTTTGTGAAATTCTTAAACATCCTTCTATATCTCACTGCTTCCTTATTCATTACCACTTATACCATCCAGGATTTTTTCTGTTTCTTAACTCAGCAGTAGCTTGCCTTCCAATTATTATTTCTGAAACATATGTCATTGATAATGGACTACTTAAGGAACAGAATAAGTAGATTTTCTTTCTCATTAAGACAACACCTTCCTTTCTAGTTAGGTATTATTTAAATATCCAGAATTAATAATCTGTTTTGTAAACCTCTACTCTGTTTTGTCATTTTATATTCTTAGAAGCATAAAACTATGCAAAGTATCTTATTTGTTGCTTAGATTTATACCACTGATTTTTACTTATTCCTAAATTTACCAAAAGTTTATTTTTAATTCATCCTTCATAGGCATTTAAAGAACTCTCATATATATATATATATATATATATATATATATACATATATATATATATATATATATATATATTTTTTTTTTTTTTTTTACCCCCAAAAGTAAGAAACACACTCTTTCAAATTTTATTTTAAAAAATTGGCTTTCTGGAACAGAGAAGGCTAACTTCCCTCCAGCTGCATATTCCCATAGGAACCTTGTAATTATATATTGACTTGTGTGATTTTCATTGAATTTTTCTTTCCATTAGTGGCTCTCCATTTACAGCTCCAGGAATGAGAAGGCCCCAAGGCTCTTCCTCAGGGCTTCCCTGCAATGCACTGGAGCGAACTTTTTCTGCACAAGCTCAGCTCAGGTATCCTTCTTGCTTATGTTGGTGTATGGAGGTCATACCTTGCCCAGGGCTGTTCTTGGGTGCCTATGGACAAGTGGTTGGTCATCACTTACACTCTGCACCCCCTGATTTCCCTTTCTCCTCTCAGCTCTTTGCTCTTCTGGTTCTTCCAGGGTTTTTGTCCTTCCATGAAGATATAGTTATATAGGGACAGTACTTCTATGATAGGGGAGTCTGGCTGATGGTCAGGTGTGTCTTTCCCTGGTTTGAAACACTCTTCCTTCTTTACCTGGTTAATCTTGCTCAACTTTCAGGTCTTAGCTTCAATGTCATGTTCCCAAAGAGGTTTTTCCAGACCTTGTTCTGAAATGGAGATTCCTTATCATATTATCTTTTGTGGTTTGGATCTGGAATGTCCCTCAAAGTCTCATATGTTAAAGGCTTGGTTCCCAGCTGGTGGCACTATTGGGAGGTGGTAGAAACTCCTCATTGGAAGAGGTGGGCCACTGGGGACATGTCCATGAAGAGCATATCTTTTCTTTTCTTTTTTTTTTTTTCAAATTTATTTTTTATTCTAAGTTGTTAGAAATGACAGCAGAATGTATTGAACTCTCTTATATTATAAAAAAAAAATTATAAGAAAGTTGGTAAAAGCAACATCTGGGGTTGTGTGTAGAATATTTACAGAGGAAATCCTGGGGACTACAATAGACCTTTTGGAGAGAAAGGTGGACCTGCTAAAGTATCCTATTGTACAAATAAAATGAATTAATGTAAATATCACATTCTTTTTTTGGTGTGAGGGATTGAACCCAGGACACTCAACCACTGAGCCACATCCCAAGCCCCGTTTTTATATTTTATTTAGAGACAGGATCTCACTAAATTGCTTAAGGGCTCACTAAATTGCTGATAAGTTGCTAGAGCTGCTTTTGAATTCTTGATCCTCCTGCCTTAGCATCCCAAGCCACTGGGATTTGTAATCTCACCACACCTAGTTATAAAATCACATTCTACAGTTTATTTTCTCACTAAATTTTATTGTATCATTTTAGAATTTCTGCCAATTATTGTAATTAATTAATGAATACTTACCACATCCTCGCAACAGCTCAGATAATTTTCATCATTCTTTCTTTCTATGGCTTACTTTTATTATATTAAAGTCTGCTTTCCTTCTTAAATCATTTTTCTAAAAAAAAAATACTTATAGAAGTTTTAGATTTACAAAAAATCTGCAGTTGCCATAAACCAAAATAACAACTTCCCTGTTACTATAATTGTATATTATTATGAAACATTTGTTACACTTAATAAACTATTGCTGATACTTTGTTACCAAATAAAATGCGTATTTTATTCACATGTTGTTAGCTTTTGCCTGATCCTTCTTCTGTTTCAGTATAATTACCTAAGATATTTTCATTTAGTTGTCATATCTCCTTAGATAATGCTTTGCTGTGACAGTTTCCAGACTTTTCTTGTTTTTGACAATTTTAACAGTTTTGAGAATTACTAGTCTGCAATTTTGTAGAATGTCCTTCTACAAATTTGGTTTGTCTGATGTTCTCTTTAAGATTAAACTGACCTCATGTGTTTTTTGGGCCTTAAGTTTCTCACTACAAGATTAATCAAGTTGCATGAATCAAGTTGCAATAAGTATATTTCTTGCCCCAATCTTAGAATCAACCATTACTCTAATGCATCATGGTCCCTTTTCTGAAGACTAGCATTAGAAATTCATTACTATGAGGTTTGCAGTATTGTTGCTTCTAGACATTCTCAGTTGATAGAGCAAGAAAATGCAATAACTTGGATATATTCACATATCTATAATTATTTATGTAATCATTTGCATCCATAGAAAATTAAAATCAGGGTAATACTGATGTCTCCGACACTAATTCATTACCACAATATCAGTTAAGTCTCTTCTCCTTTATAATCTGTAACCTCCCACTCACTGAGAAGCCTTACCTCAACCATTGGCTATCCATGTATTTGGCTGTTCAATTCTGATATACATGTATAGCTATGTCAGGATTATTAATCTATAGTTAATCTACATCATCAAGGGAGGAGAGGACTTTATCAAATGAGGCACAGATCTTCCGTGCATTTACTTTTGCTTTTAGTCTTAAAGACTACTCATATCCAAAGGAACTTTGCCTGGCATCTTTTTACTACCTGACCCAATGAAAGTGTGTCATACATTTGTAATAAGGTGAGTATTATCACAGTCTGCATTCCATCCTGGGATTCTCTGATGTCCTAGATTTTTTTTCTTCCATTTGCATACATTAAGGTTTGCATCTTGAGCTGTAATTTTTGAGCTAATATTGTCATGTATCACAATTATAGTATCATGCAAAATAATTTTACCACTTTAGAATAAACCCTTTATTTCACTTGTTCAGCCCTTGTCTCCAGTCTTCAAAACTTTGGCAATCACTTCTTAGGGTTATATAGTGTTTTTTCTTTTTTCTTTTCCAGAATTGAAGTTATACATTAAGAAAACTAGCTTTTTCACTTAAAATATACATTTGTAAAATTAATTCATGATGTTTTGTGACTTGGTGCTTCATCATTGTTTTAGTCAATGACTCATATTTCTTGCATTGATGTACTACAGCTTATTCCTCCATTCATCTACAAGAGGATATTTTAGTTGTTTCCGGTACAAGGAAATTTTGAATAAAGCTACTAATATCATTCACATG
Organism: Tamias sibiricus; assembly: GCA_025594165.1. NCBI lineage: Eukaryota > Metazoa > Chordata > Mammalia > Rodentia > Sciuridae > Tamias > Tamias sibiricus. The sequence goes on from CM046662.1 coordinate 84,549,829, forward strand.
TAGGCTTGGACATGGACAGAAGTTTTAAAATCATTTTAGTTAGTATGTAATGGTATGATTGATTGTTCATATGAAAACACTACACTTTTATTTTAAGGAAGTGTAATCTTTTTCTCAGTGGCTATGGAATTTTTCATGCCAATAAGTATTGACTGAGTTTGTGATACTCTGCATGTTCATGAGCAATTGACCTTATCAGGTTTCTACTTTGTTTTAGTTTTTTTGTTTTTGTGATTTTTAAGATTTTAGTCATTCCAGAGATTGTGCTGATTTGTTGTTTGAGTTTATAATCTTCTAATGACAAATTTTGTTCATCGAATTTTCACATGCTTATTTACCATAGGTATATCTTCTTCCATGATGTTCGTTTATTAGGGTTTCCCCAATTTTTATTAGATTTTTTGATAATGTTGAATTTTTATATTTCTTTGCATATTCTGGACACAAGTCCTTTATCTGATATGTATTTTGCCAATGTTTTCTCCCAGGTCATGGCTTACTTTTGATTTTCTTTTTTTTTTTTAAGAAGAAGAAATTCTTATTTATTAAAAAACATATGTAAAACGAAACAGATTTGACTGGCATGACCTGTTTCTTTTATGCTTGATGCTTTTTATTTCTTAAAATGTGATGAGATACCTGGCAGTCCACTTGCCATCTTGTGATATAAAATTCTGTACTGATTCACTAAAGAATTACAGATGGATCCCTGAATTTTGATTCTCTTAAATGGTGTTCACAAAACAATACTTTTCTTTTGCCCATTTGTTTTATTTTGATTAAGTCCTACTTATTAGGGTTTTTTTCCACATTTTTTGGATTATTCTTTGTTGTATCTAAAAATTCAACTTTAAATCCAAAGTCTCTTACATTTTTCTCATATTTACTTTTAGAAGTTTTATATTTAGTTTTTTTTTTTGGGGGGGGGGTCACAGAAAATTGAACTCAGGGGTACTCGACCACTGAGCCATACCCTAGCCCTATTTTGTATTTATTTAGTGACAGGGTCTCACTGAGTTGCTTAGTGCCTTGCCACCTTTGCTGAGGCCAGCTTTTGAACTTGCGATTCTCCTGTCTCAGCCTCCTGAGCCGCTGGGATTGCAAGCATGCGCAACCGCGGCAGGCTTATAATTAGTTTTAAGAATCATTTCGAGTAAAATAAAAATCCATTTCAATGTTACATGGAATTTTTAAAGTATACTCTGTTTAATTTACACATAGTAATTGTACATATTTATGAAGTACAGTGTGACATTTCAATTTGTATATATAATGAATAATAATTAAATCAGGGTAACTGGTATATCCATTGCCCCAAGCATTTATCATATCTTGTGGTGTGTGTGTGTGTGTGTATTGGGAGCATTCAAAATCACTTCTACTAGATTTTTGGGAATATAAAATTAATTTTGTGATAAACTGTAGTGTTCCTACTTTGTTATAGAATGTTAGAAGCTATTCGTGCTGCCTAATTTCAGCCTGAACCCACTAAAGCTTCTGTTACCATCCACCTGCCCTTGACCCATGTGCACTTTCCAGGCTCTGAAAACAACTACTACACTCTCCATTTCTCTTAGATCAAATGACTGCCTTCCACATATTAGTGAAAACAGCATATTTGTCTTTTGTGCCTGACCTATTTCATTTAACATATTGTCCTTCAGTTGAATATGATGCTGAAAATTATGTAATTTCATTCTTCTCTAGAGCTGAATAAAATTCTGTTGTGTATATGTACCACATTTTTTCCAACCATTCATCTGTAAATGGATGCCTTGGTTGATTCCATATGTTAGTTATAGTGAAAAGTGTTGCAAGAAATATGTGAGTGTAGATGACTCTTCAACAAAGAGATTGTATTTCTGGGTCATGTGAGAGTTCCTTTTCTCTGTCTTTGAGACAGTTTCAAACTGTTTTCCATACAGCTGTAATACTTTACATTCCTTGCAACAGTGGTTCAGTTTCTCTCTTTTCTCCAAATTCTTGCCAGCAAGAAGATCAACTTTTAAATTGTGTTTTCTCAATGTTCTCTTAGTCCACAAAAGATGCCCTATCTTTTAAAATTTTATATTCTAAAAAATGAATTTGATCAAATTGTGCTTTTATGAATGTTTGAATATACCATTGTGAAACAAGGCATTCTGTGTAGTTGACATGTGCCAATAATAAAATATATTACTTTGCCTTGATCATTTTGCATTTCTTACAAAATGCTTTTTAAAATAATATGTGACTATATTATACTCTCTACAAAAGTATAAAGCATCTGAAAATAATAATCATACTTATATGGCTTCCATATCCCAGATTGTAGTATTAAAATAAATACAAAGCAGACATTACTTAAGTTTGATTGCTTGTAGTTTATTCTTCAGTATCAGAGAAGTTGTCTCAAAATTTTCCTTTCAAAAAATGAAAAAAAAAAAATCAAAGTGCAAAAAAGCAGTGCAATGGAAAAGAAGCATTTGGGAGAGGTTCATTCTTTTTTCTTCTCCTGATTTCTTCACAGTATAAGTAAAGAATAATTTTGAAAAGTGCTGTTCATTTGTATTTGGTTCTAAAAGCACTCTTCAGTAACTAAAGCTATTATATTAAACTCTAATACTGAAAATGAGAATTTAAAAAGTGAGATAAATAGAAAATATGGAATCACACGATGATTGACAAACCTATATATCTATTTACATATATAAATACAATTTCCATGTCCTGTCTTTAAATCTCCTAAACCTCCTAAAAATCAGTAACAGCATCTCATGAGCATTGTGTGGATATAGATTTCAACCCAAATGTCTTCAACTTAAACATGAATGTACTTTGCCTTTTTTTCAAAGACCACTATGAGTTTATCATGTAAATTTATTTACTAAACTCTGTGATTTAATAATGAAAAGCTGAACTTTTATCTATACTTTGTAATCACTGAACAAGAATATTGATATCTCACTGCTTTTGCTTTTAAAAACCATATCATGTATTAACAACCTGTTATTATAATATCATAGACAAAGTTTATAAATGTGTGCATTTAAAAAAAAAAATTCAGTTACCAGGAAAGTAAGCAATTTTTGTGTTGTTTCACATGTCATCTAGATGAATTTCCCAGTGTAAAAGACAAAATAATGATTTTGTATCAAAGAACAATGTGGAAATGGAAATATACCATTAGACTTTGAAGAACTTGTTTTGATAGTCCTTCTTCTTTAAATATTACTGGAAAATTTATAGTTCTAAGTCATTGGATTGAAAGCACTACCTATCCATTCAGTAGGTGCTAACCATAACAAGACACTTTCGGAGTGCTTCAGCAAAGTAAATTATCTTCTCAATTCAGGATTCTAGAAAATAGAAATAATTAACTTCCATAGTGTTTGGCACAATTAATCTTAGTTACTTTAAAGACATTGTTTTATAAAAGATTTGCTGGTTTCATCTGTACTTACATTTGTATTATCTTTACCATACTAATAAAACTTTTTCTATTTCAATAAGACTCATTCATATATTATCTTCCATTTTTATCAGCACTTTTCTTCTGAACCAGCTTCACAATGCCAGGGTTGTAGCCTATCTTACCTTCTCCAAACACATCCCAAAATGTGTTTTGAAGTCCCAAGGAAAATTTCATTTTTCTAAGAGCTTCATTTTTTTGGCTTATTTTCCACAAAGAAAAAACATTCTATATGAATATGTATCAAGACATCATGACCATTATTTTTCAAAGGACATTATGCTTCTAAAAAATTCATACTATTCTTACTTCAGAATTCAATATTGAGCACAGTCTTGGTACGTTATTTCCAGCAGTTAGAAATTTTGTAACTTCAAACTCCAATTCTTTTTAAATTTAAAAGAAAGATAATAATGTCAGTTTATTGGTTAATATAAATAAAATTAAATTTATATCTTTTAAAATTACTTCTTCACAAAGCATTGACAATCAATACTTTTTTTCTGACTGGTCAAAATGTACAAATATGTGAGGCAATCAAGTTATCATTCATATGTGTGGATTTATACATGATTTCTTTTTGTAAATTGGCATGCATGATCAAAATAATTTCTTTTTCAACAAATATTTTTATTTTTCTCTCATCCTGAAAGGTCTATTCCCTAGCCCCAACATTGCCTTTATTGTTGGATGGAATATCTTATTATTTAACCTGTTTTCTCTTTGTTAATGTCCACCTCCTTCAGCAATTTTGATTTCAACATTTCTTTTGATAGTGTCCTTTCCTTATCTAGGTCTTTTCTAAATCTAAAAATAAAGTTTTTTGCTTTATCCAACTACTACACTTATAGATTACATCCTGATTTCTCCCCTCTGTCTTATTACAAATGAAAAAGAAAACAATAATTTCATGTCATACTTGGTGGCACTTCAAGATTTCCAAAGTACATTTACAAGCAACTTCACAACAATTTGTATAGCATACACACACACACACACATATGTATATTCTTCCTCCTGTTGTTTTACCAATGTCATAATTAAGATCCTAAAAGAAGAGTCAATATTTCCTTGGCCTCACATATTGAAAAATAATATTACTTCACCTTCAGTGTGCTTTCCACCAACCAAAACTAATGAATTTTTAAAAATACATAGGTATGCAGAGACTTGAAAACATTTGAGTTAGATGAATGTTAAGATTTCTTTTACCTTAAGATTATATAATTATAATTGTTATCTAGATAAAATGAGAAAAAAATATGGAAATTGGTATGATTATTTAAATTATTTATTTTCCCTTGTATTGGTGTCTGTCTTTATTTCTCTGCTTTTCTTCCTTTAACCCCAGGGGACATAAAAGAAAACTATGAACATTGAGGAGCTGTGATCCTGTTTTGCACACTGTCTTCTATGTAGAGTCCCTGCTGGTCAGTTTTAAATAGACACAATAATACTGATCATTGGTTGGAAGGTTTCTGGGACTTTGGGTCAAATTTTCTACAGTCATAGTTAATGTCTCCATGGCACACTGCACTGGATCCGGGGCTTAGTTCATTCTACTTGGTTTTTGATTTAGCATTAAATAGCTATCAGTATATAGACACTTACTATTTTTACAAATTTTAAGAATATAGAAGGGGCTGGGATTGTGGCTCAGCGGCAGAGCGCTCGCCTCGGGCCCAAGTTCAATCCTCAGCACCAGGTAAATGCGTTGTATTGTGTACAACTAAAGTAAATAAATAAATATTTAAAAAAAAGAAAATAGAACTGTGGAAAACATGGAGTTTTCTCATTCGTAAATTTAAAAGAAGGATAATAATGTCAATTTATTGGTTAACATAAATAAAATTAAATTTATATCTTTTAAAATTACTTCTTAACAAAGTATTGACAATCAATACTTTTTTTCTGACTGGTCAAAATGTACAAATATATGAGGCAATCAAGTTATCATTCTTATGTGCGGATTTATACATGATTTCTTTTTGTAACTTGGCATGCATGATCAAAATAATTTATTTTTCATCAAAAATTATTAAACTAACAATTAAATTAACAGAGTTGCAGGATACAAAATCAACATACAAAAATCAGTGGTATTGTTATTTACCAGCAATAATTTATCTGAAATAAAAATAAGCAAACTAATACCATATATATAATTGGTACAAATACCTACGAATAAATTTGAGCAAAGAGGGGAAAAATTTTCCACAATAAAAATTATAAAACATTGACAAAAGATATTAAAGAGGACACATAAATGCAGAAAAACATTCAGTGTTCATGAATTAGAAAAATCAACATTGTTAAAATGTCCATAAGAGTTTAAATCTGCAGGACAATTTACAGATTAATGCAATCACCATAAGAATTCCATGGACAATTTTCACAGAATTAAAAAAAAAATCTGAAATAGAAACACACACACACACACACACAAACACACACAAAGCAATCATTTTTTGGGCGGGGGATGGTATCGGGAATTGAAATAAGGGGCACTCAACCACTGCACTGAGAGCCATGTCCCTGGCCCTATTTTGCATTTATTTACAGATGGGGTCTCACTGAGTTGCTTAGTGCCTCACTGTTGCTGAGGCTGGCTTTGAACTCAGGATCCTCCTGCCTCTGGAGCCTCTGGGATTACAGGCTTGTGCCACTATGCCCAGTAAAATCAAAGCAAGCTTGAGCAAAAAGAACGAAGTGGAAGACATTAAACTACCTGACTTCAAAACATAATACAAACGTATAGTAATCAAATAGCAAGATATATGTATATATATATATATATATATATATATATATATATATATATATATATATATATATATATATCTGTGGAACAGAATAGAGAGTCTAAAAGTTAGCCCATGCATCTATACCCAGTAAATTTTTGTCAAAGTTGCCCAAATTACACTTTTGAGGAAGGACAATCTTTCCAATAAATCATCATGGAAATTTGGATATCCATATGCATAAGAATGCAACTAGACTCATCTCAATAGTTTACAAACTCAGTGTAGACTAAGGACTTAAATATGAGGCTTGAACCTGTGAAACAGCTACATGTATAGGTGAAATGCTTTAAGAGAGATTGGAATGAGCAAGGATTTTTTGAAGGAGACTCCCAAAGTCTAAAAAACAAAATTAAAAATAGATCAATGAGCAATGGGATCATAACAAACTAAAAGCTTCTTCACAACAAAGGAAACCATCAATAAAGCCACAAGATAAACTAAAGAATAAAATAAAGTATTTACAAAGTATATATCTGACAAATCAATAATGTCAATATACATAAGGAACTCTAAAATCTCAATGACAAGAAACTAAATAGATTCTTCTCAACAGAAGACATTCAAAAAAGCAATAGGTATAAGAAAAAATGTTCAACATCACTACTCATAAAGAAAATGAAAATCAAAACCACAATGAGATATAATTTCAATCCAGTAAGAATGAATGTTATCAAACAGACAAAAGGTAAGTACTGGGGAAGATGTGGAGAAAAGAAAACCTTTGCACACTGTTGGTAAGACTATAAATTAGTACAAACATTATCAAAGAATAGTATGGCTATTCCTCAAAAAATTAAACATAACTGGGCTCAGTTGTGCACGCCTGTAATCCCAGTGGCTTGGGAAGCTGAGACATTAGAATCAGCAAAAAGCAAGACACTAAACAACTCAGTGAGACCCTATCTCTAAATAAAATACAAAAAAAAGAGGACTGGGGATGTGGCTCAGTGGTGGAGTACCCTTGAGTTCAATCCCTGGTACCCCTCCCCCCAAAAAAATTAAAAATGCAACTACCTTAAAAACCAGCAACACCAAACCAGATATATATTGAAAGGAAATGAAATAAGTATGTCAAAGAGACATCTGCACTCCCATCTTAATTACATATCTTCACAACAGCCAAGAAATGAAATCAACCTAATGGTTCACCAACTGAGGAGTGGTTAAAGAAAATGTGGTATAATTACACAATGTGTTAGTATTCAATCATTTAAAAATTGAAACTTCTCATTTGCAACAACAAAGATGGAACTGGAGATTTTTAAGTGAAATAAGTCAAGCACAGAAAGACAAGTATTGTATATATTCACACATGTGGAATCTAAAAGAGTTGATCTGGTAGAAATTGAACATAAAGAGTGGTTAGTAGACACTGGGAAACATGAAAGAAGAGATGAGGAAATATCAATAATGTTTACTGCATTGTATTTTAGCAGGAAGAATTTCTGATATGCTATTGAACAGCAAGGTATCTATAAATAACAATAATGTACTCTACATTTCAAAAAGCAGAGAAGGATTTTGAAAGTTTTCAACACTAAGAAATGACAAATGAGGAAATTAATATGTTTAACTTGTTTTAAATATTATGTAATGTGTACATGTATTCAAACATAACAAGGTACCCCATTGATATGTACAATTATATGTTTCATGTATCAGTTAAAAAGTAAATTTTAAAAAAGTTCAATGATTTATTTTGGCACATAACTATTGAATGGGGGTATTTAATTATATTGTACACTAGGCAGTTTATGTAATAATCAATTTGGCGTGCGTAAAAGAGAAAAGAGAGTACAAATGCATGAGAAGTACACATTACAGAAAAGTAACTTTTAAATATGGTTGTACTTATGGTCAAGAAATATATGAAAAAAATGTTCAACATCTCTAGCACCTACATAAATGCAAATTAAAACTATATTGAGATTTCATCTCACTCCAATCAGAATAGCAATTATCAAGAATGCAAGTAACAATAAATGTTGGCAAGGATGTGGGGGAAAAGTTACACTTATACATTGTTGGTAGAACTTCAAATTAGTGCAACTGCTCTGGAAAGCAGTATGGAGATTCCTCACAAAACTAAAAATGTAACCACCACATGACCCAGCCATCCCACTCACCAGTATATATCCATAAGAGTTAAAATCATTTTAAGTCATTATACTTCAGTGACACAGCCAAATCATGTTTATAGAAGCACAATTTACAATAGTCAATCTATGAAAAGAACATAGGTACACTTCAACAGATGAATAGATAAGGAAAATGTGGTAGATATACAGAATGAAGTATTACTCAGTCATAAAGAAGAATGAAATCATGGCATTTGCCAATAAATGGATGGAACTGGAGACTATTATGCTAAATGAAATAAGTCAGTCCCCAAAGTCAAATGTTTTCTCTGATATGTGGAAATTCATCCAAAATAAGTGATAGGGGATAAAAAGAAGAATAAAAGATCAGTGGAGTAGACAAAGGGTAATAAAGAGAAAGGAAGAGGAATGGGATAGGGAAAGGCAGTGGAATAAATCTGACATAATATTCCTATGTACATATATGACTATACCACAGTGAATCTCAGTAGCATGCACATTTATAATACATTAATTTTAAAAAATAAAAACTATAAGTAAATTGCAAAAAGATCAGTAGAGCAGAGGGAAGGGAACAGGTAGAAGGAGAATGAGAGGAAGAGGAAGTACTGGGAACTAAATTAGAATAAATTATACTGTATGCTTTCATACTTATGTTGAAATAAATCCTATTGTCATGCATAACTGAAAAGAACCAATAATAAGAATAAATAAAAATATGGTTGTCATACCAATCAGTAATTTGGAAAATGAATTGACCTTATATACCAATTTTATCAGCAATCAATGTTATTGTTCTTGGTTGTCAGTATTGTGTGAGAACATATCATGACAGTTGTATGAGTCTGCAAGCTTGGGAATATTTTTCTAGACTGAAGAGAACTTCAAAAATATGAGGAAAACAATGAAATGAACCAAGATGTTGATTTGTCATTTATGTTTTCAGGACAAAGCCCCTAATGATATTTTACTGTTTTTCTAAGACAGTACCCTTGGATTAAAGAAATACTTTCTCTATCCAGCCCTTTTGTAGATTAAAACAAAAAATGTAAAAAGTTAAGATACGATTGGATATGGTGAGGATAGTGTATTATTATTCTATAATACTTGACGAATTAGAAAACATTTCATTTCTTCACCAATAAATTTAGTGTATGAAACTGGGCATATTTAAAGTAAGTTTCATAAGACCAAAAAAATTTTCAAGATAAAATATCATTTCATGTTACAAATCCAGATCTTCAAAAAGATAGAAACATAAATTCCTTATTATGATACTGCACAGGATACTGTTATGTAGACCCAAATAACAGCTTGGCTGTGATTGGAAACCTAGCGCTAAGTTAGCAAACAGCTTGATCCTGATTGAAGACCTAGTGCTTGGTCTCATAACCAGCTGACAAACTAAACTTTCCTCTGTGAGGTATAAATTGCAATTCTACCCATCCATGTTCTGATTTGTGATTTCAAAATTATCTTTTTGCTTCTGTCTACTACATCCCTAAAAATGTTCATATTTTGATGAAGAACAGTTGAATACTATCTCAAAATTTACTCAATGCATACACATCCAATAACTTAAATAAGGGGAGGAAAAGTGTTTGTTTCATATTATAGTTGAACAAAATACATGTTCAGAGAAATTAAATACCTTGGATTAAATGACATAGCTAGTAAGTGAAAATACTAATACACAAATGTTTCTCATCTTCTTTGAATCATTCAGTTAATTTTCCCAGTTAAAAAACAAAACAAAACAAAAAACCACTGTGTTTTTCTTGTAGTTGGCCATACATGCAATAAGATTATAAAATAGGAATGTGTAAAATAAACAGAGTGTTTTATTTTCCACAGACTTGTACTAATTATTAGTGGAGATAGGGAGAAACTTTTTAAATTGGATATAGTATTCATCATTAACAAAGAAATATTTTACTGCCCATGTAAAACTCGGCTCAAAATAGATGGTTTTTTATATTATGCTCTATTGAAAAGCACAATAACTAATGCTTTCAATATATGCTATCACTTTACATATTTACCTGCATGAAGGGGAAATGAATATTTAAGAGACTAGTAACCAAAGAGAAACATTGAAGTGATCAAATTCAGTACATAGAAGAGAAAAAACAAGCACCCCCCATATACAAAACAATAGGAAACGAAACTGACAATTTGAAACTAAAATTAAGATAACAAATTTGGGATGTGGAACTACATGCTGCTTTGTCATTAAACATTGTGATTCAGAGTTCCCTTGACTTGTGTCTCAGGATAGCTGCTGTTTGGTGCAGAGACAAGTGATTCTTCTAGCACATAAACAAAAAACTGATAAAAGACAAGGAAGTGAAGCTTTAGGTCATTCACCACACATACTCCCACGCCCATTCATCAATGTCTAAATAAATATGAACAGAAATAAAAGTAAGTTTATAAAAAAATTCCCACAACCCATTGCCTATAAATGTTTGTGTTTGTGGCAGGAAAAATGAAAAAGACAAGTTGTGAGAACCCTTTGAATTACTAAGAATTTCAATAGTTTTGTGACAAGTGTTGGAGAATTCTAGTCAGACTTGTAGAATTTGAATGTGGTTGAAGAAGGTGGTTTTCCTGTTGGAAATCCTCTCACCAGAACAGCCTAAAACAAAGTCAGGTATTAAAGGTGGTATTGACAAGGGGAGGTCTGCTTAGTTATTTGACAGTGGATCAGGTGGGAGAAAGAAGAAATTTCCAAGTTAGCGTTCTTCAAAGGACCATGTAAATTATCATTCTCATTAAAATATTTTTAAATGATTTGATTTTTTACAAATTTTTCCAGCTGTTCCTTAGTCTAAAAGAATATGCATAAGATGATAGATATTATTTACTTGAAAAGAGCTGTGTGCTATAAACTACTTTAAAAATGCTAAAATTAAAAAAAAAAATATTTTAGCTAAATGAAGTATGAGTATTTTAAAAAATATAGAGAGTTGTACTTAGGGAAAAACTTGCAGGTAAGTGCTGAAAATTGCACTTGTGAGGATTTGGGATTTTAAATGGCTTTTTGCTATTCTAAATTTCTGCCTTTCTTAGAAATATAGCATGTTATCCTTAATTAATTATGAATTAAAAATATTATTTTAATGATAACATTTGACAAATTAATTATTGAAAAGTATTAAAAAAGTAAAAATTATAGCATAAAAGTAAGCATATATTAATATACCATTAAACTGCATTGCCATTCATACCTCATTCAAATTTAATAAAATTCAGTGGTATTCAATTACCCAATTATAAACCTGTCTATAGAAATTAGATAGACTGGATATTTTTCACAAGTTTTCTTTTCTGCATCACAGCAAAGAAATAGAGTAAAAAAAAAAAAAAAATTGCAACGACGTGTAGCTAGCTTTGTGGTTTTAGTCTTTTAAAGAAGAGCCTGAAAATGTTTAGAGTTCTAACAGGAGAATTATTGATGGGACAAAAGCATTAATAATAGACCCCTATTTCCTATTACCTTGGTATCTCTTTCTAAATCTGTTCTATATTTTTCTGTTATTCCCCGAAGATGCAAAACTATGTGCCATTGTTTGTATCAGCTCTTCAAACCTACTTTAGCTCCTCTCCTTTGCTGTCATCCATCATTACTTCATTATGCAATGGTTTTTATGGGTTTTCTTTTCACTTTGGAGTTCTCAAGTTATATGTAAAACACTATTTCTTAAGAATATTAAAGATGTGACACCGTATAGATTCCTTAGTAAAATGAGTCCATAAAATATGGCTTAAAACAGTTGAACAAGATTCCTGATTCCAGATTTCTTAAGAGTCTAAAATAGGTGAGAACAATATTAATAAATGATCAACGTAATCTTTAAGAAAAGGTGTAGCATGCTGCTGGGGTGCTTTGTGTGCTGTGTGTAATTAAAAGCAAGAAATTAGAAGACAGTTCACTGTGTTGTTCTTGCTCCTCACACTCAGCTAATCAAAGACACTTTGGCTATGAAAGTTTTGACATCAGATATACTTTATGAGTAAAAAAAAATAGGTTCTATTACAAAAAAATCTTTAAATCGTTATTAATTTAAGTTAAGAGATTTAAAATTATTTACTTCTAAGAGAAAAACAGCATTCTAATCAAATTCAAATATAGAGGTTATACAATTGGTTTCTTCATGGCAGTCTATTCTATTTATCATTTGTGTCAGATGATACATACAAGAGGAAGATAGTGTTTCATGTTATTGTGACTCACAAACAATTGTTTTCATATTAACATCATGATTTAGTCATTTGTCTTCAAATCTAACAATAAATTTACATCTTTATTTTATCCTCTATTCAGTTTCAACATTTCTGCATTACTTCAGTGTTTTTATTACTATCACCATAAACAGTACCATTTTTCCATCCTTTGGAACATCTACCATGCTCCCTCAAAAAGAATCAATGGTGATCTCTCCACTCTTTTTGACTTCCATTACCATTATGCTGAGAAATAATACCTCTCAAACAGGCAAATTTGGAGCAAATAAGTTTTAAATTCTCAAATGTATTGTAAGTTTAAATTCTCAAACTTATTTTATGTGCTTATTTGTACATTGTAATTCATCTGCATATTCCTCTTCAGTGACTTTTCTGACTCTTCTAAATGCTTAGAATAAATTTTCCTGAATCTTCATCAGAAAAATGTAATATCTTACACAAGAGAAAACAAATATCCATGGTAAAATATCTTAATTTTTTTTTCTTTTTAAAGAATTGTGGTAATAATTGTAAATAAGGAGAAATGGTGATATTTGGAATTTTTTGAAGATTCTCTCAACAGTATTATAATTGAGTAAATGTAAGGCTTTTAGAATTATAAAAGTATTGACAAAGATGCTTCTTTTTGGAATGAATATGGTGAATTATAAAAATAATTCAAGAATAGCCATGAGTTTGTATTTAGGTATTTTGAGGATTTGAGAAAGCTATAGATCTTTAGAAGTCTAAAATTCAGTCAAAATGCGAAGAGTAGAGAAGTAAATTTGAAAGTATCTATCTATCTACCTACCTATAATTTGAATTTAAAACCAAGAATGGATTAGATTTACAGACATGATAAAAACATTCATAAGTGATTATAGAAAAAATAATAGATTCTACTATGGATTGTCACTGTGTGGGGGTCTAAGGAGGTCTCCAAGAGCGAATGAAACCCCTATTCAAAGGGGGTCAAAAACTTCCATGTTCTTGACCACTTCACAGAAAATTAATGATGAATCAGGTATGACTAGTCAAGCAAGAATACAGGCAATCTCAGAGAGAGAGAGTGAGTCAGATCACCTTAGCATGGGGTTTTAACATTTATAGAAGGGCAGACATATAGGGGACTGAAATAAACATGTAATCAGGGCAGGGTTATGCACTTTTGTGCCAATGTTCTTTGGGCGTGCACATTGCCCTCTCCTCATTTCATCATTCTACTTCCTTCATTACATGTCTCATAAGTGTCTTATATCTCCACCCAGGGGTTTATGACTATTGTGAGGCTAGGGTCATTTCTGAGTCACAAGAACCTTTAATGCATATACTCCCTACAGGAGTGGTTTCTTTATATGTCTTTTGGTTATCTTGCAGTTTGTTGTCTTTTTTAGCTAATCAGCAAGCTGAAGGTAAGATCCTGGGCACAATGAAATAGGGTGGGTGGCTTATGAGTTGTTTGTTTTGCATTCTCATGATTTATGGATTTTTTTTATTTTGAGACTCATTGTTCTCTTTGTATTCCTTATTTTCTAACTCATAATTATGTTTAACCTCATAAAATATGAAACAAACATCAGTAAACACAGAAGTAGGAATAAACATAAGAGTGCTTAATATCAAAAAATTATTATATATTTCAGGAGCAGAGCGTGTAGTGCAACTGAGAACTAATAAAAACCAACTTGGCATGAGAGAAAAGACATTTCCAAAGAGAGAAGTTCCCAGAAAGATGGGGGAATTCAACTCAGATCCAGCAGGTCCTTGGCATATATATGTGACAGAAAATAATTTTAGCACATGCCAATCGGAATAGACAGAGGTTAATTTAGAAAGTGTGTGTGTGTGTGTGTGTGTGTGTGTGTGTGTGTGTAGGCAATCTCAAGAGGGCTGCCTTTGGGATAAAGCAAGAAATACACAGTTAAGGTAAAACATGGGCTATCTCCAGAAGGAAGGACAGCAGCTCATTGGTATGGCAGGCTAATATTTAGAGAGGGCCAGTGCTAAGGACTGGACCAGAGGTGGGAGCAGGGGAGAGCTACACAATTTTGTGCCAGTTTTCTCTGCATTTTCCCATCATGTTAAAAGGGAATGGGCCAAGGGCACCAACCAAGGACATGTAGCTCAGGAATTGCAATTGTTCCTGGGTGTTTTTGCACCTTAGTCGCTCATGGATGTTTCCTTTGAGACTCAGTATATTTCTCTTTATCCCAAACCCCTCTCATTTTTCTGCCCTTATCCCCTAGACTTTGATCCCTCAATCTTAAGGGTTGGTAGGTGAAGATCCATCTTCTATGGTTGATTCAGCCTAGCAAATGGGCTATAACTTGCCTAGTCAGGGATAAAAAGCCCCATCGTGACTCATGTAAAAGGGATAGACATTGACCTCAGTTGTGGGACTGAGTTGAAATTTTTGTGTTAGTATCCTTTTAATCAGGAATTGTTGTAATATAGAGGATACAAACTTTATTAAATGATTAAAAGTGCAAGGGCTGAGTAATAGAAGTATTGTTACCAGAGGTCCTAATGGAGATTATGGCCAGGTGAGGCCAAACAAGTAAATTCTAACAGTTTTATTTACCTGTACACATCTCAGAATCTGAATGTTTTAAAGCATATCTGTCAGATTAGATTGAAATTAGCTCAGGGAACACTTTAACAGTTTTTTTTTTTGTTGTTGTTGTTGTTGTTGTTGTTGTTATTTATTATCAGACACCCATGTATAAGATTCCTTTCTCTACAGCTTTACCTTTAGTAGGACTGAGGCAAATGCACATCAAGTTAGATGTTACATTTAATAGGAGAGAAAAGCAAATGCACATAAAGTTATATAAGTTACATTTAAAAGGAAAGAAGTTTATTTTTCTTTTGTTTTGTTTTTAATGTTCATGCTTGACTATTCTTTGGTTGATTTTTCTTGCCACATGTTAAAGACCAAGTTGGTCAAAACTTGACCTTTTTCCTCTTTACTCTCTCCCCCCCACTCCTCTTTACTCTTAATGTCAGATGAGATGCCTCAGGAGTGACTCTTAGAAACTCGTGTGAAGCCTATTGGATCCTTTAGCTTTCCTTTACCAGTTTTGCCATCTTCAGTAATGGGCCATGATCTTGCTGCTACATGTGACTTCCCTTGGAAGCATAAGGGACATTTTCCAATGACCCTCTTATTTGCAGAAGGTTCACTGGTTGGCTTCTTATTCTCTAGTGTCCTCATTATCCCGCTGATTGGGAGGCCAGATTACTCACTGGAGTTGCATGGTCCTTGGGGTGGGGGGTGGGATTCCCATTGTTCCCTGGGTCCTGATTGACCTTAGAGGGTTTGATCAGATATTAGCTATATTTTTCTTCATCCCTTTATTCCTTGTCTTTGAGCTTTAAGTTTTGGTTCTAAACATTCAACAGGCCAGTTTTACCAGTTTTTAAGTAGGAGTAATGGGTTTTAATTTAATATATATTTTACAGTTATCACTTTCATTTAATTGGAGTTCAATATTAGCATTGGGAGTCAGCATTATAACCTACCTGTCCTGGAGGTGATGGTTTATTATCTTTAGATAGCTCTATTACATGGACTACTTCTATAAAATACTTACAGGCAAAATCTATAAAATTTTACTAAGAAAATACAAAATGATGCTAACAATAATGAAAACATTTAGTTTGTATAATAGTTTTGAACCCCCAAACAACTTTATAACAACAATAATGTATCTTTGCTATCTATTTAGCCCCTACAAAATTAATAAACTTATCAACTCAAATACATGTGAAATTCTTTACAAGTTTTATTTGATTTTGAAACTCTTTTTACAAGCTTTAAATACCTTTTATAATTCATAAAAACCTTTATTTAGCTTTGTATTATATTCCATTTCATTTTGAGATCACAGTAATCTTTACTACAAAAACCTATCTTTTGAATATAACTATAAATGGGCATAATTTTAGCCTACTTTGGAGCCATGAGATGCAGACCTTATCTCAGGTGAAATTAGTTACCCTTTTGACAAAAGTTAGTTAAAGTGTTTGGCTTTTGAAGATGATCTTTACCACTTTTTAAAGACAATTTAAAATGAATTCTCATAGATTGTTTCCCAAGTTTTTGAATATCATTTAACATACTATAACATTACATCTGAAACATAAATCAAACAGAAAACATAGGAGAATCTTTCATTCTCTTTTTGTGGAAAAAGTGGCAAAAAATTCTCATATTTCTCATTGTTAACCTTTAAAAAAATCAGGCTGTCTTTATTATTGTTCCAAAAATACATTTAAATATCCATCACAGTGTGAAGAGTAACATAAATTTTTACATGTCCAACTTATTGATAACAGGTTACCTTTATTCAGTTATACAACATTAAATGAGATAAATGGATCTCCAAGTAAACTTCTGTTGTTGTTTTTTTTAATACATACAAAAGAGGTTATCATTACAAACAACTTTGGAGCACACCACCTTGATAGTGTGCTCTTTTAAAGCTCTCATATTAAAGAAGCACAAATTTATTCAATACACAAAAGCCAATAATGACTAGCATCACAGTTACACAGAAGTCCCATATCAATATTAACTTAACTTTTACTTTTGAAGCAAAATGTAAAATTTATGACTTTGTAACATAGCTATAACTACATCATTCAGAAAAAAACAAGTGTAGATTTAGACCTGTTTAAATTGTTAATGATCACATATAGTCTTAGTACCCTAAGTACAGTGCATTTCATACATAAAATAACAAAATGTGTATTTAATTAAACAGCTGTGGATCAAATAAAAATGACAGAAATGGCAAAAAGTTTTATTGACCATTATATATATTTAAGGTCCAGATGTAATATGTATTGTATAGGATAAAGCGCTCAATGATTAACTTGCCTGTATTAAATCTACATAGCTTCTTTCAATTCTATATGCTTTTGCATAATATTTAGACAAAGTTCAGACAAGCATATTTGGCTCTCAGATGTATATATATACGTGTGTGTATATATGTGTGTGTGTGTGTGTTAAATTAAAATTAAATTAAAAAGAAAAATGAATGAATCTAAATGCCTTTTAGTTCAAATGACTATATAAAACTTTAACAAAATGGTCAATTTAAAATGCTTAAAATTACAGGAATAAAGATGCCTTTAAAATTATTAACATGCACATTTTTTCTAGGTGATTAGTCAATCAAGACAGTGTTATTTTCTACAAAATGTTTAAAATGTAAAATTTAAAAATGTTTAAAATGTAATGTAAAATCCTTCTGGCTCAGCTTCCCAATTCACTGGTATTTAAATTTTAACTCTTAGCAAGTTTGCTTTTTTAAGACCAGAAGCAGAACAATCTTAAAATGTTCTTCCATTTACCATTAATTTATAAAAACACATTATATGCGAATATAAATGCTGTCTTATAGAATTAAAGAAGTCAATTGTACTTGAATTTATATTTAGCATTTGAATTTTTAATTTTAATATTTTAAATTACATATATACACACATATATGTACTGTGTGTGTATATATATGTGCATACATGTATATACATATATATACATTATCCCATATATTTAGGATATCAAATATATTTTAATGACATAAAATATCAGGTGATTATTTTATTAGAGCTATAAAACAATAAATTAAAAGACTTTAAAAGAAATAGACACTTAAATCCCATTTTTAAATGATTTTCCCAAACTAATAAAACCTAATACACATTAAAAAATTGTCTTAATAAGAGTAGATCAATGCTTCAAGAAGACTTTGTTGTTCTAAGTACACAATTTGATTTTGGTTTCATATCAGTACATTAAATTCGACATTAGAAAAATTTAAATAACTTTAACTGTGCTAATTATAGCCAAATTAATCACCTACACAAAGTTTTTGAGATTTACTTTCCACAAACATTTTTAAACTTTCTTAGACATTCTACAACTTATTTACATTCTTAGTTTTGCCTTATCTCTTTTTTCTCTCATTTTGAACTTTAGGAAAAAATCAAAACCAAACAAAAAATTGTTTTCATTCCAAAAATAATCCCTTTTTATTTATTTTTCAAAAAAAAAAAGAAACCCTTTCTTTAGTGAAATATATCCCTGTTAACTTTAATTTCTTTGTATCTTATCCTAATTGGTGACCTTTTTAAGTTTACATTTTAAAATAATTCTTATAAAATTTCTGGATTTTTTTTGCCAATCACTCTTATTTTCAATAGGATAAAATATTTTTAGTTTTACAAATTTTTCCCAACCAAAACACAACTTATTTTTTGTACATTTGCCTATAGAATTGTATCTGCTAATTAGATTTTTTTAAAACTGGGAATTAAACCAGAGGCAGTTTTTACCACTGAGCTACATTGCCAGTCCTTTAAAAAAAAAAAAAAAAAAATTTGTTTTGAGACAGTGTGGAGTGTACTAAATTGCTGAGAGTCTCTCTAAATTCCTGAAGCTGACCTCAAACTTGTGATCCTTCTGCCTCAGCTTTCATAGTCACAGGTATTTAGATTTTTAGCTCTTAGTAAGTTTGCTTTTTTAAGACCAGAAGCAGAACAATCTTAAAATGTTCTTCCATTTACCATCAATATACAAAAACACTTTTAATACGTATGAATACATATGCTAGCTTACAGAATTTAAGAAGTCAAGAGTACTTGAATTTTTATTTAGCATTTGAAGTTTTAATATTTTAACTAAGAAATAAATCATGTTTCCTCTAACAAAATAATTTATAAGTATTTATTGATTTAACTTTGAATCTAATTTAACCATTTTTAACAATTAACTTTAGATTACCCATGAAAGACAAGGTATCAGTCAAGGCTAGTTGGCATTTTAAGCCATCTTTTGTCTGACAAAGAAAAATCCTAAATGGGATAAACATTACATTTTAAACATTTTATAGAAAATAACACTGTCTTGACTGACTAATCACTTAGAAAAAAGGTGTGGATTAATAATTTAAAGACTTCTTTACTCCTATAATTTTTAATAATTTTAAATTGACCAATTTGTTAAAGTTTTATATAGTCACCTGAATTAAAAGGCATTTAGATTCATTCATTTTTCTTTTTAATTTATGATTGCTCATTTATCTATAAGCCAATTTTGGTGCCACATAGACACAACATATAATGCACACAAATACACAAACATACCTAAGGATATAGACAGAAAACAGATTTTATAGTTTAGATCTAGATTTATCAGTTATTAGGCTTTAACAACACACACATAGAACTAATCCATTGATATGATTACCACAGTCCTAAAGAATCCTTAATCTTAAATCTGTACTTCAAAAAGTATGATTTAGTTGAGAAAAGGTAGAAAATTTACATCTCAAAGACAGAACTTGGTTTGTTTAATCACTGAGAAGGGCCTAGGCAAGTGGAAGTCAAAGTTTTATAAGGGGGACTTGTTTTGCAGCTTAGGGTAGTATCTTTTCCCATTTCAAGAGCTAATTAATAGTGGGAGAGGCCCTTACAAATAAAAATTTCTATTCTAAAGAGTTTGAAAAATCACCAGTGGGCTGGATATCCCCTTTAACAAGAAGCAGAAAAGAGAAGTATCTCCTGATACAGGGAAAGGAAAAGATAAAGGCAGGACTTCCTCTTTACTGTTTGCCTAGACCAGGTATTGGGCACCCGCATATAGGGAATAAAAAAGTTAAATATGCTTATTAAATGCACACCAGATTTAGAATTTTGGAAATGAAAAAGGTGTGTTGCAGATGTCTTTTGTGTGTCACAGTGACCAATACATTATAGAGTAAAGAACATAATCCCATGGGAGGTCTATATAGTTGGGGATGGCTGGAGCAGGGTCTACACTGAATCAGTGGTTCAGGTGGCCATTTGTCCATCCACTAGGTAGATCCCTGTCAACCATTCAACCATAATCATCATTTATTCTCCTCTTTAGTATCCTCTAAACTGAAAGTTGTCTTCTTTCCTTTAGTTCCAAGTGAACTTGAGAGTTATCCCATTAATAATTGCTTAAGATAACAATCTTTGAATAAGAAAACAATGCTTGAATAATGAGTTGTTTTTTTTTTTAAAGATAGGAGGTGGAGGACTCTCAGATTCAGAATGATCTCAGTCTTTCCATTTTTTCCTTAGATTTACAGAACAAGCCTCCACTTTCCTCCATTGTGACCAAATCATGTTACAGAAAACCATTACTTTCCTTAAAAAACAAACAAACAAACAAAAACCTCTGCCTTCAAATCATTTCAAATATTTAATAAGAAAGCAAGGGGGTAATTTTACATGGATGAACACTGAATTACCCATAATCTTCTAAGATTTTCTGAAAAGAAAAATAAAACAAAATGGATTGGACTTTTAAGTCTGCCCTCCACTGTATCTTTGGGGTACTGTATCCCTATTGGGATTGGACTATTGTCCCATAATGTAGCCTCCTGGGTACCCTATGGGTTGCCAACAGAATTGTCTATAATAAGTCTGTCCTGAATTATCTGTAAATTATTGGTAACATGAGCTTTATTTTCCTCATTATGCAGTTTCCAGGGTACTTGATATGCCCTATGTAGGCCTTTAAAAAATATATTCTTTATAAGGAAAAAAATACTGAAAAGAACATTTTTAAGATTTCAAGTAATCTCAATGTTCTTGAGAACTTACAGTTTTTTGTAACTTTTTTTTTTTTTTTTTTTAATAGTGAGGACACAAAAACCTTGTAGACAACTTTGAGGTACTTTAAGGATAGGACAATTAGGTAAGTTTTAATAGAAACAAATTAGTTTATATCTGATGTTTTATCTCATGACCAAGAAGGATTGATACCTCAATTGGGTCTCTTTATGATGAAATCTGATACAAAAAAATACCTTCATATTACAAGGACATAAGTCATAGGAACTGGCCCAGGGCATGTAGCTCATGAGTTACATTGTTCCTGAGCACTTTTTGCATCTCAGTGGCTCATGGGCATTTCCTCTGAGATTCATCGTATCTCTTTCTTATCCAAAATACCTATTTCAGACTAAGTAAATAATTATGGTAATTGCAGTCAACAAGTAGAACTTTGATCATATTTTTTCAGGTCAAAGAACTATTTACCTCTTATGCCACTCTTTTATCTCCCTGTGTACCTACCTGACTTTTTGTATATTATCTCAATAAGTGACAGAAGAGTTACAAATTATTCAAACAAACAATAGGTATCTCCTTTACTGTTTATTTACTGTCTCTCAACCTAAACTCAATGCTTGCATCAATTACTGATGATGTTAATTATTTATCAGATTTAAAGATCTCTTTATACCTCTTTTCTTGTCACCAACTAACAAAAAATCATTGGAGGCAGTCTGTTTTAAATATGTTTCCTTAACCATTACACCATACATAATGTATTATCAAAATAAAGACAGTTTTGTGATGAAACAGGAAAGATTAGATATTCATAGAGGCAATGGGGTCAACTGGGATTACCCCAGGTAAATCCAAATGTCTGTCTGTCATAATTTCTGACCATAGAATATAAATTAAATGTCAATTATTATTCAGTTTTTTCAATGGAAAATGAAATATATGCATGGTAAAGTCCATTCTGGAAAGAAACAATAACCATTTCCATTAGAAATCTCAGCCCTAAACAAGGCCAAACATTGGCAAGAATACTGCAAGACTGAAGTCAACCCAATGGGTATCCTACAGTTTGCACAAGTAAACACCACTTTATGCTTGCTTGCTTAAGTCATTAAACTACTCTTAACCTAAGTAAAATTCCCAGTATCAGGTAAAAAAAAAAAAAAAAATCATACCCTTAGTAAACTCCCAGTATTAGGTAAAAATAAAATTACAGCCTATTCACCACTGAATTCTAATTACAGTCATAAATTTCAACTTCTTCCAAAGAAACAATGAAATCATACGACACATCCCTGTTTTCTTCTGTCTCTATGAATCACAAGCCTATTTATCAGCTAGACTTCAACCTCTACTGCTCTGTAGAATTTTCCCTTGGACCAAACATTCATTCTTGGCAAATATCTTGCAAACATTCTTTATCTTCTCTGAGATGTCCACTCACAGATCATCAAAGTACACTCACATGTCTTATTTGACTCGTGTGTCTTCCTTTTATTCACACCTTTCTCCACAGCCTTTTAACATAGAGAAATTTTCCCCTCATAGTCACAACTAACCAAGGTGGACAAGTGATTATTCTTTCCTCATCTTCCAATGTCGTTTTCTGGCCATTATTTTGTTATTCGGTTTTGAGGATACCTCTGGTCCTTAGAGAACAGGATGTCTGAAAATAGGCTGCTTTTGTTTAATAAATAAATGACATTGCCTGTTTCTTATTCCCCCATCTATCCTAATTTCACCTTATATTTGAGGTCAATCTCAGTCTCCACTACACCCTTGCCTTTGTACAGCTTATATTATTATGTAGGTTGAAAGTTTCACAATTAACACCTTGCATTTGGCTATAGATCTCATATCTTTAAACTCAAAAATGTGAGTTGTAAGTAGCATCATTTTAGTTTAGGTAAATAGCACCTGATTCTGAAATTTTAGTAATAATATGAAATTGAAGCCTAACTATTATTTTTGGCATACTGTAGTTGTTAAAATTATTTTAAAAGCACTTTACTTATTTATTTTTTTAAAGCTTAAAGAGTTTTTTAATCTGTAAATTACATAAGTGGCAGAGGCTGTAAAACTCACCTGCTGTACTTTAGTCTGGGACTCTACCCCTAGGTGGAGCTCTGGTTTCTTGCTTAATCAGAGATCACTTAATATCAGATTTGCCCAGGACCAAAGAAAGAAAAACCCAGGATAAATGAACACCTGAAAATGTGATAGTCTAAAGCATTCTAAGCTATTAGTGTTCATTTATTAGTTATGTCACTGCTACACACAGCTGATCATTACAAATGCATTGCTAATATATATTTTTTCATAATTTATATAAAAAACTTTTTTCATAAAGACTGGTGATAAGAATATTTTAGTGATTTTATACTCTACTTCTCTTGAGAAAAATCTATTCAGATAAACATGAAAACAACATTCTAAAAAGTTAAGTAGATGAAGAGGAAAATGAAATAAAGAACCATAGATTTAGTGCTGAATCAATTTATCAGTAAATGTTGAGATTGTGCATTAACATTAAATTGTTCTGCAATAATTTTAGTAGCTCTAATAATACATCTCTATAACGCTATTAAATTCATGTGTATTTAAAATTTAATGAAGCAGAAGTTAAAATAAAATTTTGCATCTATAGTGACCATATAAAAATAAATCAGCATATTATGACCTTAATACTAGTCTTGGGGAGTCAGAAAATTAGCAGTATTGGCATTACCTAAATAATTTTTAAATGAAGAATGCCTACCTCAGACATACTGGATCAAAATCTGCAACTGGATGAAAAATAAATTTTTTTCTAATTCTTCATGAAGTACTAGTTACAATCAAATTTACCAAATTCCAGTTTATCACTTCTTTTTAACATATAGTTTGTTCCTTTTCATGCAATGAAGTAATTACATGCCTACCTAATTTTTTTTGTTTTACTTACATTATTTATAGGCATTTTTGCACTGGTAGCGTCTTAATTCAATACTAGCTTCATCCAATTAGACCATGTTTAAAAACATTCTAGTAGAATAAAATTTGAGGGCAAAAATTTCAGTCTTATTTATCAGCTATCCCCAGGATTGAAACCAGAAAAACAAAACAAAACAAAACAAAAATTGGGCTACTGAGTTAGAGTATCCTAGAATAACATAACAGAATAATGAAATAAAAAATTAAAATGTCCATAAGATTTAATGCCTATAAGCATTAACATTTGGTTAATGGAAAGTCCTAAGTGCACAAAGAGTATTTTATGCCACAACAATAAAAAGTCCAGGGACAATGGTGTACACCTGTAATCCCTGCAGCTCTGGAAGCTGAGGCAGGAGGATCACAAGTTCAAAGCCAGCCTCAACAATAGTGAGGCCCTAAGCAACTCAGTGAGACACTGTCTCAAATAAAAAAATAATAAAAAAGGGCTGGGGATGTGGCTCAATGTTTAAACACCCCTGGATTCAATCCCTGGTACCAATAAATAAGCAGATAAATAAATAAATCCCATAGATTTTTGTTAACAGTTTACAGAAAATGAGGGGATAATTTGGAGTAGAATGGAAAAATCTCATTTAACTCTTCATTCTATCATTGCACAGCTATTTTTAAATTTACCGTGCGAACTACCCTACTAGTTACAAACGATTAAAAGAAATAAATGTGAAGCCCAGACATCCAATGTGCCTTTTTATGATAAAGGGACATACCATCTTAAAAATTAGATATTAAAATGAAGACATGGGGGTGGCTTGGGAATAAAGACATTGATGGTTATGACATTTTAGAGGGAAAGAAGAGAAAAACAGCATATTATACAAACGAACTATAGATGTTCTCACATACATGGTCCATACCTTGAATACTTTGGTCAAGTATTATATATCATGTGTCAGTATTTCCAGGAAGATTGAAATATAACATTAGGCACTTGTTTGTTTAATCAGACATCAGTAAAATACATAATCAAAGTGCAAATATTCTTTGTTTTCACATAAGAGGCAGAGCCCACAGTATAAGATCATTTCCTCACAGGTATGCATTTGTGAATAAAGTTTAATATTTAGCTATTATTATAAGTTATCGTTCATAAAAAATTCAGTCCAAATTTCACATGAAAAGTACAGAAAATTAAAAAGAAAAACACATTGTGTGAAAGTGGAATTTTGGTCTTAGGAAAAGTTATTACTGTTGTACCAAATATGCAGTATTGTGACAGTTCAAGTTACTTTTTTTCTGTTTCTATGCATTTCTTATGATGCTCAGATGATTTAGGACATATATATGGTAGCTCAGAGTAGAGAATAAAGGAAGCTAGGGATGATCAATGTTAATTTTGAAATATTAGCATTCCTATGAAACAGAGAAATCTTCCTTTGAAGTGCTGCATGTAAGTCTTCCAAAATTAATATGATTGAATTTATCTGTCAATGCATTTCATAAAATTAATATTGTAATGGCTTGTATATTTAAAACATAATCAACATCTTGTTATACTTGAAAGTACTAAATTATTCTTGCATATATGAATAATAAAATTACAGAATAATTTCCAACTTAAATTTGTATTACAGATTTTTTTCAACTGTTTTATTTTATAACCTGGATATATGTAAATCATATAAAAATGAAGTATTATTTATATTTTAGTAAAGTAATAATGCCATAAGTCTCAGTTTATTGATGATATATTAAATATGTATTTGCATTTCTATAGAGAAAATTAATAAAATACTGGTAATTATTTAAAATTGCTTTATATGACAAAGATTTCTCCTTGACCAAATGCTAGTCAGCCTCCTCTTAACTTTCTTTTCAATTGTTCCCCACCTTGCTCTATAAAAGTTTGAACAAAATGTTAACGTGCTTTCTAACGCCACAGGTTCCATCCCTTTAATGACCCTAATCCCCATTTAAAATGCTTGCCAAAAACAAAAATCAAGGTTGCCAAGAGTATTTACTGTTCTGGCCAACACCTAAACATACAGCTTCTAGTCCCTGGAAAGGTAGAAGCCTAACTTCCACAATCACCAGTTCACATATCCTGTGGATTTCACATGCACCAACACACACACACACACACACACACACACACACACAGCATAATTTTTTACTTCATTACTCTAGTGAAACGCTGATAATTCCCATCCATATTCTGTTATTTTCCCTTTAAAACTCTCTGTTATTTTGTTTAACTGAAGTTGAATTCAGTTCATGGTGGACTCTTTTTCCAACTGCAGCAATATATTAATAATCAAAATCTGTCCTTAGCACTTTAACTCAGGTTTGGCTGTTTACTTTGATAATGAACATCACAATTGTATCAGTTGGTATTCCATGAGACACTAGTCATATAGTAGGGATTTAATACAGGGAACTGATTCACAGAATTTTACACTGGTGAAGTAATCATTGTAAGGTTATTATCTCAACATATGATGCTGGAGATTGTAATTCAGAGAAGGCAATCAGGAAATGAAGATAAAAGAGTACATCAATGCCAAAAAGGATCAATTGGCATTAAAAAAAAAAAATAGACCAAAGTATGTGTCCACTATTTGACCTTGTGATATTTGATCTTGCATTTGACCTTGGTGGCAGGTTAAGCTGCAGAAACCACTATCCTTTGCCAGGACTCTTCATCACAGATTTAAACATATATCTGGCCCAATAGTGAAAAAATTCTAAAAGATAATCTAGTTTTAAGATAGAGCAATTACAGGTTTAGCCAGTACTTCCTGTCAACAAAGGGAAGTAACAAATATGAAATATATGTTTGCACATGTTGCACACAGTAAAATGGCTACTCTTTCCTTATATCCACCGAATCTACAAAGCATTTCCCTCTTGTGTACCTTTAATGAGGAAACATGTATGAAGTGGATTCTGGAAGATTTAGTATAGCCTAGCAAAATTGATTCATTCCAAAATAATTCAGTGATCTTGAAATTAAATAAATTTATTATAGCATATGGAAATATGACACAATTTTTTTCTATGACTTGATGTTCTGATTATTATCCAGGTAGGTTAGCCAAGCCTCCCATAACCACTGATTTCTGTGCTTTTGTGTAGGAGAAAAACAAAACAAAACAAAAAATGAAAGTAAGTATAAAAGAAAATTAAGTTCATCTCTGATAATATAAATTTTTCTGAAATTAAGATTAGGAATGAGCTTTTGGTTTCAATGGCAGGAGCAACTCATTAAAAATGTATGAGATTCTGATGCACAGAAATGCCTTTGATTTATGGGTGTTGATTTTATATCCTGCTACTTTGCTGAATTCATCTGTTAGTTCTAGAAGTTTTCTTGTGGAATTTTTTGGGTCTTCTAGATATAAAATCATATTGTCTGGCAAATAGTGTTAATTCGAGTTCTTCTTTTCCTATTTGTAACCCTTCAACTTCTTTGTCTAATTGCTCTGGCTAATGTTTCAAGGACTATGTTAAATCCAAGTTGTAAAAGAAAGTATCACTAAAATACACACACACACACACACACACACACACACACACACACACGGTAATCAACAAATCAACTTAACAAAAGAGGTGAAAGACTTCTACAATGAAAACTACGAACTGCTAAAGAAAGAAATTAAAGAAGACCTTAGAAGATAGAAAGATCTACCTTGTTCTTGGATAGGCAGAATTAATATTGTCAAAATGGCCATATTACCAAAAGCACTATACAGATTTAATGCAATTCCAATCAAAATCCCAATGACATTCCTCATAGAAATAGAAAAAGAAGTCATGAAATTCATCTGGAAAAATAAGAGACCCAGAATAGCTAAAGCAATTCTTACCAAGAAGAGTGAAGCAGGTGGCATCATTATATCAGACCTTAAACTATACTATAGAGCAGTAGTAATAAAAACAGCATGGTATTGGCAACAAACTAGACTTGTAGGCCAATGGTATGGAACAGAGGACACAGAGATAAAACCACATAATTACAGTTGTCCTATATTAGGCAAAGTCACCAAAAACATATTACTAGAGAAAAGATAGCCTCTTCAACAAATGGAGCTGGGAAAACTGAAAATCCATATGCAGCGAAATGAAATTAAACCTCTATCTTTCACCATGCACAAAACTCAAAGTAAATCAAGGACCTAGGAAATAAACCAGAAACTCTGCCTAATAGAAGAAAAAGTAGGCCCAAATCTCCATCATGTCGGATTGGGCCCCTACTTCCTTAATAAGACTCCTAGAGCACAAGAATTAAAATAAAAAATCAATAAATGGGATGGATTCAAACCAAAAAGCTTCTTCTCAGCAAAAGAAACAATCAGTGAGGTGAGTAGAGAGCCTGCAGAATGGGAGCAAATTTTTACCACACATCAGATAGAACACTAGTCTCTAGGATAGATAAAGGACTCAAAAATCTTAACACCAAAAAAACAAATAACTCAATGAATAAGTGGGTCAAGGAATGAATAAACACTTCTCAGAAGATTATACACAATCAACAAACATGTGAAAAATTGTTCAGTATCTCTAGCAATTACTACTCTAAGATTTCATCTCACGCCAGTCAGAATGGCAGCTATTCAGAATACAAACAACAATAATTGTTGGTGAGGATGTGGGGAAAAAGGAATACTCATACACTGCTGGTGGAACTGCAAATTAGTGCAGCCAATATGGAAAGGAGTATAGAGATTCCTTGGAAAATAGGAAATGAAACAACCACTTGACCCAGCTATCCCACTCCTTGGTGTATACCCAAAGTACTTGTAAACAGCATACTCTAGGGAAGCAGCCACATCAATGTTTACAGCAGCACAATTCACAACAGCTAAACTGTGGAATCAACCTAGATGCCCTTCAGTAGATGAATGGATAAAGAAAATGTGCTATGTATACACAATGGACAGCAATAAAAGTGAATAAAATCATGGCATTTGCAGGTTGGAGAATATAATGCTAAGTAAAGTAAACCAATCCCAAATAATCCAAATGCTTAATGTTTTCTGATATAAGGATGCTGA
Organism: Tamias sibiricus; assembly: GCA_025594165.1. Taxonomy (NCBI): domain Eukaryota; kingdom Metazoa; phylum Chordata; class Mammalia; order Rodentia; family Sciuridae; genus Tamias; species Tamias sibiricus. The sequence continues at coordinate 84,579,011 of CM046662.1, forward strand.
TCCATAAGGGAGATTGGGTGGGAGGAGCATGGGAGGAATAGATGAACTCTAGATAGGGCAAAGGGGAGCGAGAGAAAGGGAGGGGCATGGGGGTAGCAAAGGCAGTGGAATGAAATGAACATCATTACTCTAAGTACATGTATGAAGACATGAATTGTGTGACTCTATGTTGTATACAACCAGAGATATGAAAAGTTGTGCTCTATATGTGTAATATGACTTGAAATGCATTCTGCTGTTATATATAACAAATCAGAATAAATTTTTAAAAAATGAACAGAAAAAAATGTAAGAGATTCTGAAACAATCACTACTTTATATTATCCTAAGGATATTAAAATTAAATTTATTTTGAGGCAATTATGGAGTGAAATACCATTGTAAGATGCAATAGCAATGAATCCATGTACACTCAACTGGACCCACAAATGCTGAACTCTTCCAATTATAGTACAATATCACAACCAGTCCGTTGATATAGATGTGGTCAATGTACATAACATTTGTATCACCAAAGTATCCCTCATGTTGAAAGTTATAGTCACACCTATTTCCCTCTCCTGATCCTTAGCAACCATTAACATGTTTCCCTTTTCTATAATTTTGTAATACCAAGAATGTTACTTCAATGAAATAGCAGTATATGTAAGGTTAAATTATTATGGTTTTTTTCACTCTGAATAACTATCAAGAGATTCATGTAGGTTTTCAAGTATATTCATAGTTAATTCCTTTTATAGATGAATAATATTCAATAGTGTAAAAACACAAAATCATGGCATTCGCAGGTAAATGGATGAAGTTAGAGAATATAATGCTAAGTGAAGTTAGCCAATCCCAAAAAGCCAAATGCTGAATGTTTCCTCTGATATAAGGAGGCTGATTCACAGTAGTCTTGGGACAAGAAGCATAGGAGGATTAGAGGAACACTAGAATGGCCAATTTGGAGGGAGGGGGTGGGAGAGGGCAAAAGGGTGAAGAAAAAAAAAGATGGAAGAATGAGATGAATATCATTACCCTAAGTGCATGAATGAAGACAGGAATGGTGTGAATATACTTTTTATAAAACCAGAGACATGTAAAAATGTGCTCTATAAGTATAATATGAAATCTAATGCATTCTGCTGTCATTTATAACATCTTAGAATAAAAAATGAATAAGCAATTTAAATAAATAAATAAATACAAGAAAAACAAACACAAAATCTAACAATTCACTTTTTGAAATATATTTGAACTATACCTTCTTTCTGTTTTAGGCTATCATGAATAAGTCTGCTAAGAATATTCGTGTGTGTGTGTGTGTGTGTGTGTGTGTGTGTGAGAGAGAGAGAGAGAGAGAGAGAGAGAGAGAGAGATACAGACAGACAGACAGACAGAGAGGCAGTACTGGAGAATGAACTCAAGAAAGCTCTACTAATGAGCTATACCCCCAGGCATTTTTATTTTTTGTTTTGAGGCAGGATTTTGAAAAGTTGTACAAGCTGGTCTCCCAATTGCCATCCTCCTATCTTAGCCTTTTGAGTACCTGAGATTTTAGGCATGTTCCACTGTGACTACCTAATCTATAGATTTTGTGTGAATCAAAGTTTTTTGTTTTCTCTAGATAGATGCAGGGTAAAGCAATCGATGGGTTTTATGGTAGTTAAATGTTTACGTTTATTTTAATGTTCTTATTGGTGCATTATTTTTATATATAATTTTGGAATTTGTTTGAAATAATCACATGCACAGCATATAATTTGCTCCACTTTAGTCCCCAGTACTTCCTTTTGACATTCTCCCTACCCCTGTTGCCCTTTCTCTACTTGTCTTCCTTCTATTTATGTATAGTTTCTTTTTTTAATTGGAAATTTCTATATTTTATTTGTTCTTTTTAGTTATATATGACAGTAGAATGCATTTTGACACATCATACATACATGAAATATAAAGTCCCATTTTTGTGGTTGTACATGATGTGGAGTTAAACTGGTTGTTTATTCATATATGAACATAGGAAAGTTATGTCCAATTCATTCTACCGTCTTTCCCTTTCCCATCACACCTCCCTTCCCCCCACTTCTCCCTGTCCAATCCGGTGAACCTCTCTCATCTCCCACCCTAATTGTGAGTCAGCATCCTTATATCAGAGAGAAGATTCGGCCTTTGTTTTGGGGGATTGGCTTATTTCACTAAGCTTGATAGTCTCCACTTCCATCCATTTACTGGCAAATGTCATAATTTCATTCTTTTAATGGCTGAGTAATATTTTATTGTGTAGCACAATTTTTTTATTCATTCATCTGTTGAAGGACACTTAGTTTGGTTCCATAGCTTAGGTATAGTGAATTGAGCTGCTATAAACATTGATGTGGTTATGTCATTGTATTATGCTGAATTTCAGTTCTTTGGGTATACACTGAGGAGTGGAATGAGCTGGGCCAAATGGTGGTTCCATTCCAAGTTTTCTAAGGAATCTTCATACTGCTTTCCAGAGTGGTTGCACCAATTTGCAGTCCCACCAGCAATGTATGAGTGTACCTCTGGGCCCAAGTGAGGCATAAAATTGTGGTGCAAGGATGTGGCAGAGAAAAGCATCTTAAAACATGACACACAGGAATTATAGAGAGAGCTCTGCTTACCAGAGACAAAATATAAACCCCCAAATTATATCCCCATTGACCTACTTCCTCTAGCCCCACCCTATCTGCCCACAGTTGCTACCCAGTGGATTAATCCACCAATTAGGTTATATCTCTCATAATTTAAACATTTCATTTCTGAATATTCCTGAATTGTCTTACACATGAGCTTTTGCAGGGACAACTCATGTCCAAATCAAAACAGTAGTTATAAGTACACCCATTATAAACATCTATATACATGTTATTGTGAGAATACAAGCTTCTGTTGCTTATGAATGAATACCAAGGAATAGAATGGCTATGGAGGTTTCTTTAATGTGAATATTACATTATTAATTCAATATTATAAATAGTCACAGTGAATTAAATATATGTTTAATAATGGCGAGTTCTGTTATTTTATGTTTCTTTAAGGAATTTGTCCATTTCATCTAAATTATTAATTTTATGTATGTAGAATTTTCTGTAGTCTTATTAGGTTTCCTTTTATCTGCAGTGTCTGTACAAATCTCTTTTATTCCTGATTTTGGTGATTTATATTTTTTATTTCTTCATTAGTTTTATCAGTTTTTTTCACTTTATTAATATTTTAAAGAATGGACACTTTTTATAGATTTTCTATTTCAACTGCTTTATTCTTTCCATTCATTGGTTTCCACTTTATATATATATATATATATATATATATATATATATATATATATATATAATTCTGTCCTTATGCTTATTATAAATTTGTTTTTCTAGATTCTTGAGGTGGGAGCTTATATTATTGATTCAATACTTTTCTTCTTTTTTAATGAAGCATTTAGTGTCAGAAATTTGTCTCTCAGTACTCCTTTAGCTGCATCTTGCAAACCTTGATATGTTGAATTTTCATTTTCATTCAGTTTCAGTCTTTTACATGAGACTTTATCTTTTACCAATTTATTATTCAAAGCATGATATTTATTTTTCAAGTATAGGTATATTTTCCTGTTTTTTGTTCTACTATTAATTTCTAGTTTGATTACATTGTGGTCAGAATACACACTGTAAATAATTTAAACCAATTTACACTTGTTGAGGTTTTGTTTGTTTTGTTTCAGTGGTCTAGGACATGGTCTACCATGGAATATGATATTTAGGTATTTAAAAAGAAACTACTGTTATTGTGTTGTTGTACAAATTGTTTTAGAAATGTGTTTTAGACCCTGTTTGTTGAGGGTATAGTTGAGTTCTTTCATGTGCTTGGTGACCTCTTGTCTCTCACTTCTGAGGGAGACATACAAATTTCACTCACTGAATTGTGGATTTATCCATTCTTCCTTTCAGTTTTGTTTTACTTTCCATATTTTGTAGCCCCAACTTTGGTACATATACATTTAGGATTTCCATGTCTTCTTGGTTGATGAACTTAATAATGTACACCTGAAGAATATAATAGCTGGCAAAGATCTCCCCCCATTCAGTAGGAATAGAGGGAGTAGCAATGGAGGAATAGAGGTAGATCAGTGGACTAAAGGAAGCCAGTAGAATGGGAGGGAGAAGTAACAGAAATAAGGAGGAACTGCAGAATAAAATTGACCAAATTATGCAATGTATGTATGTGAATATACCACAGCGAATTTAATCTTTATGTATATCTATAAAGGACCAATTATTTAAAAAAAAAACTATACATAAATGGAAGGAAGACCAGTATAGTAGAGGAAGAAGAACAGGAAGAAGGAGGAAGAAAGGGAAATAAAAAGTACTAAGGAGTGAGGTGTAGTGAATTATATTCCATGAATGTATGATTATGTCAGAATGAACCCCAACATTGTGTATAATTAATGCACTAATACACATTTTTAAAAGCATATAGTAGTAATATACACCTAAAAAGTATATTTTTCTTTGTAATTTTCTTCTCTGAAGTTTACTTTTTATTTTTTATTATTCTAATTTGTTATGCATGTTTTCAGAGTGCATTTCATTTCATATTATATGTAAAGAGCACAATTTTTCAAGTTGCTGGTTTTATATAAAGAATTTTTACAACAATTGTGTCTTCATCCATGTATTTAGGGTAATGATGGGATATAATCAATTCTGCTTTTCCTTGACTAACACTTACATTATATGTTTTCCATCATTTTACTTTCAATTATATATTTGAAATAAGAATCCTTTTAGTGAGTATAGAATTTGGTTTTATATTTTTTTAATCTCCTCTGCAAAATTTGGTCTTTTTATTTTTATATAGCCTCTTTATATTTGATGTAATTATTATGTTAAAGCTTAAGTCTTCCGTTTAATGCTTTTTTCTGTTTGTTCTTGATTTCCTTTTTCTTCTTACTATTTTATTACCTTCTTGTTAGTTATTCAAATCGTCATTACCCTAAGTGCATGTAGGAAGACACAAATGGTATGAATATACTTTGTATACAACCAGAGATGTGCAAAAATGTGCTCTATAAGTATAACATGAAATGTACTGCATTCTGCTGTCATTTTAACAACTCAGAATAAAAATAAATAAATAAATAACAAATTGTCTTTTAGAGTTCCATTTTGGTTTATCTATTTTATGAATGTATTTTTTTTATAATAGTAAAATGCTTCATCTGCATGTTAGATTATATAATGCATAAAGCAACACTCTTGCTATTTTATAAATGAAATATTTAAAAAATTTTCTCCTTTAATGTTTCCTTACCTTCCACTCTTTATAAATTTTAAATATGTTCTCTACATACCTTCAGAATTACATCAAACTATTCTCTTATTTCAACTTAAAAATATAATTTAGAAAATTCATCAGCAAAAAGAAAAGCCATGACTTATTTATATTTTCAATTACCTTGCTGCTTCTTTCCTCATAATTATCTCAGAATCCTTCTTTAATTATTTCCTTTTGTTTTAACAACTTCCTGTAGTCATTATGTTGGGATACTTCTAGTCATAATAAATTATCTTTGTTTTTCTGTATCTCCAAATATCTTGATTTCCTCTTCATTCCTGAAGTCTGTTTTTGCCAGGTAAAGGATGCTAGGATGGCAGTTCTTTTAGCACTTAGGAAATATAGTGCCACTTCATTCTGTTCTCCATGGTTTATGACGAGAAATTCACTTTCATTCTATTTGTTTATTTCTCTGGCTACTTTCACCATTTGTGTGTGTGTGTGTGTGTTTAGTTTTCAGAATTTAACTTTAATGTGTCTTCCCATTGCTTTCTTTAATTTTATCCAAGTATTATTTTTAAAAACCTTTGTTTTAGCTGACTTTACCTCACACTATTCCAACAGCACCACCTCATTATTGTCAGGGGACTGTAGAAGCCCAGGTTGCACTATAGTCTGTTTATACCCAACTCTAGGGTTTCTTGTCACCTTTGGGCCAGGGTGAAAATTCTACTATTCCTTGTGGTTCCATTGACACTGTGGACATTGCAACCCCATGATCCCTTGTTTTCTACTAAGTGTCTCTACTAGGTACCAGAGGGGAAAAGGAGGGTAATTTGTGAGTCTTAGGTGGGATTTGAAATCCAGATTCCCCACATGATGCTCACTGACATCAAGTCAGAGGAAAACCTTTTTATCAGCCTGAAAGGATAAAATCTTGGATTTCATTTGACCTTCTCTGACACTACCTCCTGAGGTCCCTAATTACAGCCTCCCAAATGTGGAATTTTGTCTGTTATGTTACCTTTTCTCAGATTTTTGGCTCAAGTGAGAAGTTTGGGGGGGGAGGTTTTTTTTTTTTTTTTTTTTTTTTTTTTTTGTGTGTGTGTGTGTGTGTGTGTGTGTGTGTGTGTATCAAAATGTAATGCTGTTCCTGAGTTGCTAGTTTCCTTAGCTTCAAATCTGAGATTCACAATTCAAATATAAAACCGGGAAACTCCCATGATGCTGTTCTTCAGATCCCAAGGTCCCTACTCCACCTTTTAGAGTGTCTGTATGTTTGTTTTAGGAATAGTACCAGCATATTCAGTTGTGGTTTTCAAGAAAAATAGAAGACATGCCTACTCCTATTTCCCCCAAATGAGGTTAGATTTCAATAGGCTTTTAGACTATCACAATCAAATTCAATGTTGTGCCAACCAAAGTATGAATTGATAAATAAATTATGGAGCTTGGTATTAATTTCTCAAAGTTTGGGCTTAGTTTTGTTTCCCTCCTTTCTTCACCATATTCTATTTACAGATTTTCTTGCAGAATGGTATATGTTTTATGGCTGGTTAGCAAATCAGAAGTATTGGAAAGTAATTTTTTTAAAAGAAAAAAGAGTCTCTCTCTCTCTCTCTCTCTCTCTCTCTCTCTCTCTCTCTCCCTCCCTCACTGCCTCCCTCCCTCCTTCCTGGTGTTTTGGATCAGTGGTTTCTTTTTTCCATAGTTTGTATTTTCCACCAGAAAGCACCTCATTTTGTAATCAAAACTTCTTCCAGATAACTTTTATTAGCTAACATTCTGTTTTAACCCCCAAATTCGCCCAGACTTCTGGGTACTTGGGACAACACAGTGTCAATGTTCCTCCAGCCTAAAGGTGGTGCTGATTTCGTGCTATTGCTCATCTCTCTGTGGCATAAATATTCTCCTCTGACTGTCTATTTATGTAAAAGATTACCTTTATTACATACCCTGTTAAAATATTTAGAATGGTTTGTGTTTTCTTAACTGGAAACTGTCTGATACACTATTAATAACATATTTAGGACAAATAATGATATACAGTCTTCTTTATACAATTGCCTTACTTTCTTCCATCCCAAACTACTATGATCCTATTGAGGTGAGCTGTGCAATGAATGTTAAGTATATATCTTTGATTCCTGTTGACATTCTATATATTCTTAGATTTGAGACATTTGAGGAAGAAAAAGGAACTTTATCCTTTTTGACAGATCAATAGTTGTTCAAATCCTTCAAAATGATAGCCATCTCAAAATCAATCTTATCATGAGCAAACATTTATCTGAAGTTTACTGTTATCATCCTTAATTTTTCACTGAACAGTGAGCAGTTTTAAGTTTACAGAAAAAAAAAAGTGAATAACAGAATTCCCATAAAGTTAACTTTTATTAGTGTAGTATATTTGTTACAAGTGATACACCAATATTGACACACAACTCTCATCTGAAGTCCATATTTTATCTTAGGTTTCATTTTTGGTTATACATGTTTTGTGTTATATGAACGACCTTTGACAAAACTATAATAACATGTACCCAACTTTGTGGTATCAAAATAATAATTTGCTAACCTATAATCCCATGTCCCCTATGCTCTACCTAATTATTCCTCCCTCCCTTCTACTGAGCCTCTGACATAGTTTTTTGCTGTTCTCATAGATTTGCCTTTCTCAGAATTTCATATAGCTGGAATTATACAGTAAGAAGACCATACAGATTATTTTCTTCACTTAGGAATATGCATTCAAGATTCCTCCACATCTAACTAGGCTTGATCATGCATTTTACTTTAATTTTATTTTTTTTCTTTTCCCTCACATTAATCTCAAAGTATGCAATAATTGTAATTAAAAATTTAATTGATAACATGTTCTTATTTTTATAAAATAATTTCTATCCTACTATATACATGTATATGCATATATATTTTTTTGTTTATATTTTTGGATTTAAAATTATTTTTTCTTCTTACACCTTCACCATTCTATAGGTTCTTTTAATAAATTTGAAATTATTTCCACTTAGTAAACATCACTAGTTAAATAAAAGAGAAATGAAGCAATAGATAAGTTATCTCTTGGAAACTTTACAAGGGCCAATGCTGAAATATCTGAACTTATGAAATGACATCTTCAATGTCATGAATAAAAATGTGATATCATTATTATATACCCAGTTGTTATATATAGCTATGGGTACAAACATAGATAGATGCATAGACAGAGAGATAGATGTGTTCACATATTAAACTTACAGAAAGAAATTCAAATTAAACTATAATCCAGATGATAGCTTTGCACAAAAGGAAACCAAAATGAATAAAACAGATATAAGCTTATACTAACATAAATTTATATCTATTGATGCCCAACATGTCACAAAGTGATACCTTCAATACTGTACTACTGAACATATTCAGAGAAGATTCAATAAATCCTGAGATCTGAAATGTCCCTAGTTTCAACATTTTTATAAAAATTTTAACATCTTAGTTAAAAAGGAATAAGATTTTTTCTATAAAAATAATGATTGATATTATACAAGTTGACAAAACAGCTATACATATCTGGAGATATATTCCTATCTCAGTCCACATAATTTTTCTTAAGGAGAATATGAAAATGAACTTAACAATCTTGATGAAATATTATGTGAATATAACCACAACACAAGGCTTCTGCTTTTTTTAGATGAAACTGAAATCTATCACTGAGTTAATGGAGAAGAATAACTATTTTTAAACTTATCCATTAAGCATAAACAGAATTTGTTCATACATATACATATACACATACACATAGAATACATCTGTATGTTGTGTATACACACAATGGATCTCCAAAACTCATGATTTATTTTTCATTAAAGGTAATCCCACAGCCGGGCGCGGTGGCGCACGCCTGTAATCCCAGCACTTTGGGAGGCTGAGGCAGGAGGATCGCAAGTTCAAAGCCAACCTCAGCAATGGCGAGGCACTTAGTAACTCAGTGAGACCCTGCTTCTAATAAAATACAAAAAAGGGCTGGGGATGTGGCCCAGTGGTCAAGTGCCCCTGAGTTCAATCCCTGGTACCAAAAAAAAAAAAAAAAAAAAGGTAATCCCACATTCTCTGCAACATAAATTTCCATAGTGAATTATTAAAGTGTTTGTTTCTTTTTATTGCTGTGATTCTTTATTCATCTTTCAAAGCATAGTAATTTTTAAATGAAATTTTAATTATACTCACAAACAGATAAAATCCAGAATTTTAATATGAAATTCGAATGGTTGATGGCATAAAGAAAACATAGAAAACTGAGATTAATCCAACCATAAAGGTTTTGTTGTGGTTAGCTCCCCATAATTAATAGCAATATATTATATTTTTGAAAAGTGCTCATAGTGGATGTTTAATGATGTTACCACAAAAATAAAAACTGTGCAAGCCAATGCTGGGTTAATAAGCTAGTCAATCTTCAAGGCATTTAAACTTCAAAACAAATGTACATAATAAATTTATGCAATTTCATCATCCAGATTTAAAAAAATAATTTAAAAGTATTTTGAAAGTCATGTTATATTTGTAACCTATAAAGAAATTGAAGTAATTAATATTTTAATAGAAATAACAGAAATGTTAAATAAAATAAAAATTTGGAAATTTTAATAATCTGTGTATTAATCTGAAGAATTCATGCTAAGCATCTGCAACCTGAATAAATTATCAAAATCATAAAACTGATAGTGTTTATTGTGGGAATGAGTTCATTTAAAATTAATTGGTCTTATTACAATTATACATTCTCCTTAATTTATAACATTATTTTTCATTTATACTCTTGAATATGGTGAATCATTAAAGCATGTAATATTTTCAAAATTGCTTTAGAAATAAAATCACCATTAAATAATATCACAGTAATTTAGGGAAGAATGCTTATATTTCCTTCCATGATACCAAATGAATTTCTGAATGTTCATCTTACTTTCATTCATTTGGTCTGTCAACTAAACACAAACTGTTTAAATGAATGAGTAAATATTTCTGTAAATAGTAAAATCAATTCAAAGAAATTGGATTCATGCAGGTGTTCCTTAAACTCATCAGAGAAAGTGAAGGAAAATTGTAGATTATTTAAATAAAGAGAAATATTTTTTTTCTAGTGGAAAGATTTGTTAAAATTAAGAAAAATCTTGACTTTTTTCCAAACAAACAGAACATTTACAAATAAATTGAACATTTAGATTACTCATAATTTACTCAGAATAACACCTATGTCTTCATTAGCTTCTGTCTCAGAAAAGTGGAATCATCTTCCTAAAACTAGCCTGATTTTCATGAACTCAGTTCATATTCATTTCAATTATTATATCTTAGCCAAATGTGGTTTATTTTAGCAATAAAAACCATTTGTACACACATTTACAAAGCACTATTTACTTAAGTGCATTTTCCTGTTTACTGTCTTTAGTTTATTTATTACCTGTCATAATGATATTCTGGAACTTATGAGAATTACACATCTGTTTTTGTCTTTTTATTGTTCTTAATGCATCTCCTGAATGTCATAAGATTGAGTAAAATATGTAAAACAAACTAAAATAATTAATTTTTATAGGCATAAAATCCAATTCACATATTGCTTAATTTCAATTCTCATATCATGATAATACCTGCTCCCTTTCTGCTTGTCACAATTTATTTACTGATATGATGTTGTGCAGATATTTTATACATGTTTCACAATTTTATTCTTATGATAATATAGCATAAACCTATTTTATAAATATTATATGCTGAGGAAATTGAGGTTCAACAAGTTCAAGTGGGAAGTACACAGTAAATCAAAGGTGCACTTCCAGGTTTGATTACACACACACACACACACACACCATAGAGTATTCATTTTATTCTCATGTATATAAAATGCCAGTCAGAATTCATCTCAAGAAACAGAAACTACTTCAGTTATTTCAGTAAGAAATAAGTTGGGGGAAATAATTAAGTCTTAACAAAATTACTACACATAATTGAGAAGAAATAAGTGGAATTTAGTTTTAAAGTTAGTGAAATTGCAAACCTGGATGAGAATGCTGCTGCTCCTATTCTCACTGCAGCCTCCACACTACCACACTCATAGAGCTGGTGACTAGGTTCTGGAATATGGAAACTAGCCACTGCTTGTCCTCACAGCCAACTTTCCTTCCCAGGTGACACAGGAACACACTGGCTTCAGTCTCCTTTGAAATTCCAGCTCCAACAGGGTAAATCTCATTGACAGAACCAAAGTGACAATCCTACACATAAAGGAATCTGAAAAATAAAATTTTTAGCCTGTGTTCTTGGTAAGATTTAGAACACAGAATTAGAGGGGAATGCCGAATGATAATGGTCATTTCTAAGCTTTTTCTTAGATGATTTTTCATAGTCCTTGAGGACTGTGAATGCAATTATGGCATAAATTCTGATATTTAAAAGGTGTTTGTTCAATTTACATTTTTGAAATAATTATTTAAAAATTAATTTTAGAAAGTTTGAATGGATATATGTGTGTATGTACATACATACATATATAATATATTCAAATATATTTAAGTGTATATTTATGTTTTATATATAAATATTTATATATATAAAATATTTATTTATATATAATATAAAAAAATATAAGAGCATATATATATTTGATTCAACTCTTTTTCAAATTCTGTGCTGAAATATGGAAAAAAAATTTCTTAGCATATGGCCACAAAAAAGGCAGGCAGGCATCCAATTCTCAGTGCATCTTGGATATTTAAATTCTAGAACATATTTGTGTTTTAGAAAAAGCTGATGTTCACTTAGTTTAAGAGAGTTATAGAGAGGCAATCAATTGGAATTGGGACATTTTGCATTCATCAGTATGTGTTGTTTAGGATGCAGCAGTGTTTTAACACCCTAATGCAGGTCTGCTACAGTTGCCACCTGAGGATGCAACAATGCTATACTGTTTTGAAGATGATTCATCTTTGATTACTTAATCATGTGCCATGAATAAAATTTAGAGTCCATTTAAATGATTGCTAATAAACACGAGGAAATTCACATTATGTAGAGAATGTTTCATAAGCTAACTGGCAAAAATAAAAGTTAACTTACAAGCAAAAAGTAACAGCTTGAAATTGAACTTCTCAGGGCAGCTCTGGAAACTACAAGAAAAAGCAACACTACAGAAAAACTGTTGAGAGAGCAGAGCTGCCACACCATGTTATATTCCAACCATTGTAGATACAATATTTATATTGTCATTTACATACCAAATATTAGGTAAATACTTAAAAAGAGCTATAGCAAAACTTCACATAATTCAGTGCAGAAAGAAGACTTTATACAGAGGAAACCACAAAGTTTTAAGAAAAGGTAATGAATCTTACACTTTTTTTTGGGGGGGGGGTTTACTGGGGATTGAACCCAGGCATGCTTAACCACTGAGCCACATCCCCTGACCTTTTTAAAATATTTTATTTAGAGACAGGGTTTCCCTGAGTTGCCAAAAGCCTTGCTAAGTTGCTGAGACTATCTTTGAACTTATGATCCCTGCCTCAGCCTCCCAAGTCTCTGGGATTACAGGCATGTACCACCACGCCCAACATTAATCTTCTACTTTATGTCACTAATGCTACATGGTTGACAATATTTACCATTAGAAATGTTAATAGAAAAACAATATTTTTTTAAATTTTTTACTTTATTTTTCCATTGGTGCATTATAATTATATATAAAAGAGTAATTCATTGATATATCTTATATATAATATAATTATATTATATAAAATATATAATATATATACATATATATAATATAGTTTGGTTAATCGCATTCCTCTGTTCCTCCCATTTCCCATCTCTCTCCCTGCACCCATCTACCCATCTACTTTCTTGATTACATTGTTCACTTTTATACTTTCATGAGGCCTTTCTTTCTTTCTTCCTTCCTTCCTTCCTTCCTTCCTTCCTTCCTTCCTTCCTTCTCTCAAGCTTCTGCATATGAAAGAGAACACTCAGTCCCTTACCTTCTAAATCTGGTTATTTCACTCAGCACAATATTCTCCAGTTCCATCCTGTTACCAGCATATGCCAAATTTTCATTCTCCTTTTTGGCTAAAAATCCTCCATTGTGTTTTCTTATCCAATCATCAATGGAAGGACATCTAGGCTGGTTCCATAACTTGAATACTATGAATCGCACTGCTATAAACACTGTAATGCACATAGCTCTATAGTATGCTGATTTTATTTCTATTGAATAAATGCCAAGGAATAGGACAGGTGGATCATATGGAAAGCCCATTGCTAGTCTTTTGAGTAATCTCCATATTGCTTTCCAAAGTGACTGTACTAATTATTGCAGTCCCACCAATTCATGAGTGTAGCTTTTATTCCACATCCTCTCCAGCGTTTACTGTTGTTTGTATTCTTAATGTTTGTCATTCTAACAGGAATGAGATGAAATCTCAGTGTAGAAACAATTGTGGTGATTCCAGTGTAATGAGTATCTGTACAGTCGACTTCCCTGCATCCAAATAACATTGGGTGTAAATTTGGGGAGACATCATGGCCTCATGTACAGTCTTCTTGGTATATCAATCTTCACCAGATCCTCTCCTTACCAACCAGAAGGCATAGAAAGCAAACAGACTAATGAGAAGCTTTTCTTCTTGACAATCATATTCTGAACAAGGTCTTAATATATATGACTCTAATTTAACCCTTTGAAAATACCATTAAATATTACTTGTATCAGATTCCAGCTTGTGTCTAAGTTTGACCCAAAATCCTTTTATGAATACCTGAATAGCATAAAAAATAAAAAAAAATCACTATACTTGGAAGTTTTAAGCATTTACTATGATATATTCCAAACTCTGGGTATAAAATAATATTATCTTTGAGTGTTTTTCAAATCATTTTTGTGAATGAACTTAAGCACTTGAAACACAATTTATGAAAAAAAAATCATCATTATTTATAGTTAAAAGAGGGGGTAGAAAAATTTCTTAAATATTCATTAATTTATTTGATTTGAGTTACAGGATTTAAAACAATTATCTTTTCTCACTGGTATTTGCTCATACTTAGTTTGGATCATTGTATTGTAATCCAGTAACTTAGAATATAGTGTTTGCCTCAAATATCTATGATTGATTCTTAGTTCCCATTTTTAGCTATGTAGAATTGTAAGAGGTAAATTTTATAGTCCTCAGTTTTCTGCTATGAATGTCAATTAATTAGAAGGATATGGAAATGACTCTGAGAACCAAATGACATATATATGTATATAAAGCCTTTAGCATAATTGAACATTTGGGAATTTTAAAAATCTGGAAAAAAGTTTTTATTGTTATGAAGATTATTGTTTCTATTGTTTCAAGAACTTTCAGTCATCTGTTATGATTTTTCTTAAAAAACTGTAGCATAACTTTAATAAAAGCCTACAAAGATAATATGTGTTTGATGACATGATATAACTATTGTTTCACTAAGATGGTACAAATATTGATACAATGAACTAACCTGAGCATGAACTGAGAGCTACATTACCAATTTGGCCAAATTTAATGCATAGGTTCAAAGAAGACCAAAGGCTGTGATAAAAATCTAGGTACATTAAAATAGTTACTTACTGACTCAACATCATGACTCATTATTGAACTCTTCAGGTGTCCTATTTTTTCATGTTTTAATATTGGTAGGTGCAAGTGTCAATAAATTTGTCAATTTCTCCTGAAATTGTGAAACTACTAGAAGAAACTACTACTGCTTCAAGACATTGGACTAGCCAAGAATTTTTGAAGAAAACCTCAAAGCACAGAAAACAGAATAGAAAATAGATAATGAAATTACATCAAACTAAAAAGCTGCTGTGCAGTTAAAAAATCAACAGAGTGAAGAGACCACCTATATAATAGGATAAATCACTTGTAAATTACAAATCGGAAAAAGGATTAATATCAAAAATGTAAAAGAAAGTCCAAAACTCAATAGCTAAGTAACAACAAAAACCTACAAATCACTCAATTAAAAAAAAAATAAGCAATAGACATAAATAGGCAGTTATCAAAAGTCATAAAAATGTATAAAAAGTGATCAACTTGACTGATCATCAAGTAAATGCAAAGGGAAGCCATAAGTAGATGTCAACTCACTCTACTAAGAAATACCTATTATCACAAGGATAAAGTATACCAAACGCAGGTGAGGATTAGGAAAAAAAGAACCTGTGTACACTGTTGGTAGAAATAAAAGTCGTGCAGCCATTATGAAAAATAGTATAAAGGTTCTTCAACAAATTTAAAACAGAACTACTATATGGCAGCAATCCATGTTCTTTTTAGCAGTAATCACAATGGCCAAGAAATGGAAACAATCTATTTCATCAACTGATCATAGACAAAGAAAATGTAGTCCATATCACAAGCAAATATTGTTGATAATGACAGTGAAATCCTATCATCTGTTACAACATGGATGAAATTATAAATCATTTTGATGTGTGAACTGAGACAGGCACAGAGAGACAAACTCATTCATGCAAGGAGTGTGGAGTACGGAGGTGCTGATTTCATGGAGGGTAGAAGTGGAATGGGGGTGGTCAAAGCTGGGGAGAGTAGGAGGGAGAACAGATCAATGAGCACTAAGCTATGGTAGTAAGACATTCTGGTATACTTTCACACAGTAGGAAGACTATAGATAACAGGATTGTGTTGTACATTTCTAAAAGTTAGAAGAAAGGAGTTCAACTGTTTTTATGAAATGATGTGTCTGAGGATTTGTGCACATATGGAACTATCATATGGTATCCCATGGATATGCCTAATCATTGTATAATTAAAAAAAAAAATAAATTGATTTAAAAAGATAAAAAACAAAAAGTCCGTGCATATAATATTTACTTATTAATATCTTAACAAAGCCACACCAAATGGCACATGCCTGTAATCACAGCAGCTCAGGAGGCTGAGGCAGGAGGATTATGAGTTCAAAGCCAGCTTTAGCAATTTATCAAGGTCCTAAAACAACTTAGTGAGACTGTGTCTCTAAATAAAATATAAAAAAATGCCTGGGCTATGGCTCACTGGTTAAATATCACTGGGTTCAATCCCTGGAATAAAAAAAAAAAAAAAAAATAATTTTAAAAACTACCTTAATAAAAGCAGTCCAAAGAGAACAGTAACAATAACTATACTATAGTATAGTATAGGAACTAATAGATTTCAAGAATTTCTCCTTCAGGCCTTATTCTTACCTTAGATCTTATTTGAAAGGTATTATTCCATCTTTATAGTCTGCTCTGGCTTCATTACCTAGTGTATGAATTTTAGTATAAATTTAGTGTATGCACACACATACACACACACTTTTTTTTTTAATTTATTGCTTGCTTCTCCTATTGGAATGTCTGTGAGGGCATTAAACTCGTCTGTCATTTATATTTTTATATCTATGATACCATAACAGGACAACATATAGTGATCACTTGATAAATATTTAGTCAGTGAATGAATAATGAACATTGTTCAATTATTTATTAATTTGGACACCAATTTATGAGATTTATTTTTTAAATTTATCCATTAATATGGATATTTTAAGCATTAATATTAATATCTTACTAAATAGTATTTTACTTAAACAGTCAGCAAAAGTATGTATAGTATATAAGGAAAATTAAGGAAGTTCATATAATATATTTTTAAGTATAAGCAAATAAATCATTAAGTTTAAGTTGAAATAAATCTTTCAAAGGACTTTATTTTTGTTCACCTTGTTTTTACTATTTCACAAAAGAAAAATAGTGACATTTTTACTTGGTATATCAAATTTAGCCTCCCCAATCAAGACAATTCCATCTTCCCCTAGTTCAGTTAATGGCAATTGATATGGCTAAGAAGCTTAGAATAACTTTTTATCATTTTAAAATATTTAAGTGACAAATATAAATTATGTATATTCAGAATATACAGTACAATGGTATAATATGTTCATACTTTTATAATGATTACCACACATTACGGCTTTGATTGCCATGCCTCATTACCATTTGTATGAATGAGGCAAGGTATTTAAAATCTGCTCTTTTAATCAAATTTACAATTAAAAAATATAGGATTAGTAACTATGAACACCATGTGTATGCTAGTTCTCCAGAACTTGTTCATCTTACTACTTAAACTGTGTACACTTCAAACAACATCACCCCCATCTCCCAACATCCAGCCCACAGAGCAACTGTTTTGATTTCTTCTTCTTTGGGTTCAACATTTTGTATTTCACATGTGAGTAGGAGAATTCAGTTTTGTCTTTCAGTGTCTGGTTTATTTCAATTGGCATGATGTTCTGTAGATGCATTCGTGTGGAGTAACTCTTGCTCATCCATTTCTCTCAATCCTACAATCATGCCATCAACAAATGTTTTTAAACCCACCTTCAGAATCTGAAATCTGACTTCATGAGACTACTTCCTATTCAAATCAGAGAAGTTCTCAATCCATCAACATGCTACTTTCCTTTATCATTGAGATAGTCTCAAAAATCCTAACTGCTTCCAGCTTTGCTCTCTTCTCAATAAAACCCATTTGCAACAGAATAAGAAGTTTTCTGGCTAAAAATAAAAGGTAAAGTCCTATCAGGAATCTCTGACCTGTCTCACAGAAACTTTTTAGCTCTCTGAGCAATTTCCTCCCATCTCTCCTTTCTCTGGCCACACTTGTCTTCCTTGGTTGTTATAAACACTTCATGCTTATTCCTACTTCATGGTACTTATAATTTTGTCTAACTGGTTTGCTCCTGGCCTCTTTTTGGTGTCCTAAAGTAATACCTTATCAAAATCTTTCCTTTAGTGATTCGGTACGAGTTCTTACTGTATATCTAAAGCCATGTCTTTCCCATATCCCTTCTATTCACAAAATTTATCACTATGCATCATTCAAGATGAGTTGATTGATTAATCACTCCCTTAATAGGTATTTTTTCTTCTGGCTATGTTCAGATTTCTTTCCATTATATGTTCTGTAAAAATGGACATTTTTATTGGTTATATTCACTGACTCAGTGCCAGTGCCTGGAAGGGTGCTTTGCATATAGTATATTTGTTGAAAGAATAAACAATGAATTACTTGATTATTTCTAAAACCCCCAAACTGTTTATAGTATACTTTTAGTAGGATGGCATATTCTGAATTGTATATACATACATATAGTAGGATGGCATATTCTGAATTGTATATACATATATATATGTATATATATATATCTATATTAGGAAACTTGTCTTTTCAGTTTTCTGATTTCATGTTATTCTAAGATTATTTGAAAGAAATAGTTCCTAAATTAAAACTCTACTCTAAATTTAGTTTTATGGTCATTCATCCACTGCCATTTAATCATCATATTTATGATCAGAACTTTGTGGGCAAAATACATGCATCTTAGTATCATTTTTCCTAAATGTGTTTTCAGAGTACTAAAAAAAGTTTTCTAATATGAAGGGTTTTTAAATGAGTGAGTTATTTAACTCAGAACCTGTTTGGAAAATGGCCAACGAAAATAATTCTTCAATTTTAAAATGATCTTATTCTTGTACTCTATCAACACTGAAGCATTTACTCTTCTTCTGCAAAGAAGAGTTATGAATATTTTACATCAAATAAACAGATACTTTGTGTACAAAAACATACAGTTAAATTTCTGATTGAATTTTCAATTTGTTCAAAAGAAAGAAGATTTAATGGAGGAAAAATGATATAAAAATTGATATAAAAGGAGAGTATCTTCACACATAAAGCAAAACCTAAAACTCTCAGATTATTCTAAGTCCACACACCATTTAGCTTGACTGTACAACAGAATTCTAATTTTTAAAACCAAACATTTAAAAAATAATCAGTCCCTCCTCTTTTTTTGTTTGTTTTTTCTTGGTATTGGGGATTGAATCCAAGGATGCTTTATCACTGAGCTACATCCCAGCCCTTATTATTTCTTCTATTTTAAGACAGGGTCTCTTCAAGTAGCTGAAGCTGGCCTCTAACTTACAATCCTACTGCTTCAGCCTCCAAAGTGGCTGCAACTACAGGCATGAGTTATCATACACCACTAGTTTCTCTTTCTAAATTTTTCAACTCTTAATAGTTTTTCACATTTAGGAAGCATAAATATATTTCACTGTTCTAGTTTTCCCTCAAACATAACATGAGATTAGCTATCAAACTTTGAGCTAAATACAGAATACATATATAATTGGTTATATCCACACATATGTGTATACATATAATCACAATTTAGATAGTCTAGTTCAAAATTAAATGAACTACTTTACCTGATTTTTTATTAGGCAAGCAATCCTAGTGATCACTATTCTTTTATATATTAACTAACAATTTAATATGCCATACTAAAATGTTAGCATATGAATTCAACTAAAGCTTAGAAGTAGTGTAGAGTTTCTGGAACATGCATAAAACTTACATATAAAAGTAAAGACATTTTTCTCATTTTATCTTTTGGTAACTCCCGAGCTTTGTGTATAAGATAGTATTTAGAGTGACATCTAGTTATAATGGATTTACTACGACTCTGCTTCCCTTCCCATTGTAAGTAAAACCAAAATTGGACCAAAACTGTGAAACAGCGTTTACAAATATTGCATATCAGATAGAAAAATGCTTAATCACTGAGTCAAGGGGAAAATGGAGGCACTTTCATACCATGATGAAAGCAGGCAGTCTCAAGCAAAATCTACGAATTTTATTGAATTGAGGAGAAAGTTATTAATGTTTGAAGAGGATGCACTAGCTAGAAATTCAAGAGCTGATAATAGTAGAGAAGTTCACATAGAAAACTTTTTTCTATGTGATTTTGCATGTAAATACAGTTTGATGCTGAAACTTATATGTGATTACAAGAAACATTTTACAAGGAAAAACAGAACCACCATGAACATATAAGTGATGTTGCCGAAGCTCATGAAGAACAACTAGACCTTCATATCCCAGCCATTTAGAGTGAAGATCTACATCAAATTCCTAGTTATTAAGAAAAGACCCAGATGGTCCTTTGATAGAGAAGATTTAGTGCTAAAATAGCCTGACATAAAAATCTGCTCTAAAACTACCCACTTAAAGATGAAAACAGGATCAAACTTAGTGAATAGGAGACTAACTGACTTCTAGGAAACAATACTGAGCATTCCTTGAGTGGAAAAAAAAAAAAAAGAATAACAGGGCTAATTACACAAGAAAATGGAACTGCAAAATACATGCCCTCCAAGAAACAAAAAATTACTAGAGATAAAAAGAAGGAAACATGACCCCAAATCAGAAGAAAATTAGTGAATAGAAATATTGTGCACATGATGGAAATAACTTTTAAAAGTCTGTGATTAGATATTGGATTCACTCAACAACGCTGAGGAAAACATTACCATAATAAGGTGATAAATGGAATATATCGATAGACCCAAGTGGAGTCTCTGATATAAAAAATACATGAAATTCAATATTTATTGGATGAGATTCACAACAGTTTATACACTAGAGAAAAAGAGCAGTCAATTTATAGATATAAAGCAAAGAGATAAAAACACTGACAGAAGAGAAATAGAGCCTCAGTGAGCTGTGGGAAAAAAATTAAGTGGACTAACAAACAAGTAGCAGGACTGTCATGAAAATGATGGAGACAGGGAAATATTTAAAATAAGAAGGAGACTGTCCTAATTATGTCATCTGCATGTACAAATATGGCATAATTAATTGCAGTACTATATGTAATTATAATGCACCAATAAAAATATTATAAAAAAATAAAACTTTCAAAATTCCAGGAAAATCAGTCACTACCTCAAGAAATAAAACACCATTTTAAAAATAAAGATAGTATCTTAATAACTGTGGGAGGAAAGAATGGCTTATACAGAAAGGAAGGTAAGAATTTCCCCCATTTTCTTATCATTAATTATGCAAATCAGAAGATAGTGAAAAAGCATCTGTAAGCTATACAATAAGTTAGAGCCTCTGTCATAATAATACTCAAAATCAAGTAGAGACTTTTTCAAATAATGCAAACCTAAGAAAATCCATGATTTGAAATATAAATCACAAAGAAAGAATCTTTTAGAAATCAATGCACGTGTCACAAAACCCACATAATTTTGTGGGATTACTAGCTTTCAAAGCTAGAATGGAAATAAGTAGCTTTAAGTGCTTCTGTTGGGTTAGAATAAAAACTTAGTTACTAAGCAGTCACCAAAATAAGAGCAAAATTAAACCAAAAATAAAAGAAAGAAATAGTAGAGAATGGGCTTTAAATAAAAATGATAGTATGCTTAAAAATTCAATTTGATCAATGCTGATTCTTTAACAATAGTTATAAAATTGAGAAACTACTTGCAAAATTGAAGAAAAATTAAAGGAAAAAAAAGATAAGTTCACAGAATGAGGAGACAATAAGATAAAATGTTATGAGTAATTTTATGGCAGTGAAATTGACAATCTGGATTCATTAGGAAATTACTTGGAAAGCACAAGCTAGCAAAATAGACACAAAAGTTTTTAAAAATAACAGAATAGTAATATATCTAATAAAGAAATTAGATTCATAGTAGATAATCTTTCCTAGAAAATCTTCAAACCCCAAAGGTTTTGCTTTAAACTATAGAAAATAACAGTTCTTCAGTAATCACACAGAGTTGAGTATTTGAAGACTTCACAAAGCTTTCTCAAACAAAGTACAGGACATAGCAATAGCAGAAAGAAATAATAGGCTAACCTCTGAGATGTCCTAGACTTCCAGGAGCAGCTGCCCTTGTCCTTACTCAGTCGTGAAAGGAAGCTTCATCTGCATATTTTGAATCATCAGATACAAATTAAACATCTTAGATACAATTTCACCTTAAGTCACAGCTTTATCCAAGAACAGATTTTTTAATAATCTTTTTCTCACGTATGAAGAAGCCCATAGCAAGAGGAAAGAAAAATTATGCAAATAACAAAATATCACTTTGTTCATTTCCCTCACCCCCAAAACAAAACACTGTTAAAAGGGTTCAAGTTGTCTGTTTCAGGCATTAACATGGAAATCATTAGTAATTGAATAATATATATCTTTTAGGTTTAGCAACATAACTTCTGGTTACCCAGTAGATAAACACAAGGGTGCAGCAGCAAAACTGGAATTAACCATGTAAGTATAGTTAATAGTAGCATGAGATTGTTAATCTGGTGTTAATAGTGTTCTGTAATGATGTGGGATATGACATTGCAGCAAGCTGGATATAGGGCATATTAAATCTCTGTAATAATTTTTGCAACTTCTTGTTTACAATTATTTCAAAATAAAAACTTAAAATGAGAAAGGCCTATTATTGTACTCTATTCCACTTGTTCAGTTCCTTTTAAAACCTCAGGCAATCTGCCTGTTCTGGAGAACAAACTGAACAATCAAATCTTGGACTTGAATTGCGTTATTTCTTGCCCATCATGAATTTGCAGTATTTCAGAGTGATATGAAATACCTACAGAGAAAAAGAGAATGAAGTCAAAGAACCCCTGTACAGCAAGTATGTCATCAAATTATTGGCAATATTATCTTTTTATCTTCTGTTTTTTCTTTAACCAATTAACTTCTATTTACAGATAGAAGTGGTTTTTAAACTTAGGATAAACGGGAGCAACTGCTAAATATAAATGGTTTGTTTTGTATCAATTATTTTTCACTTAAAATATGAGTCCATTTTAACAGTTTTGTTACAGTTTCAGTAATGCCATAAATTCTAAAGGAGTTAGAGTTTCTCGCCCTCTCTCTCTCTTTCTCTGTCTCCATCTAAAATACATTTATGCTATGGTTAAAAGATACGTTAAATAGCATTTCTTATTTGCCCACTACATTCCCTAGACATTACCTGAATGTCATTATACATATTTATGTACATATGTGTGTGTATACACATACACAATAACAAATTTTTTAATATATATATATTAAATTTTGTTATTTCTTGCATTGCAAACTTTTAGAAGACAATGACTTGACTCTTAGATTCTATCCTCTAAACTTAGAACTTATAATTTTTAATGTGTCCATAAAGGTCATCCAGTCCTAAAAATCATGAATTACATATTGATGCTCACTAGTTCAAAAGGCTCTTTCAGTCAATACCTTTTAAGCCCAAATAAGCCTCCTATTATCAGTTATTCCTTTGTCTATATAAAATACGGAAGAAAAGCACAGTACTGCTCCATTTTGATTATAAATTCAAAATGTTTAGCTTTATTAAGTGTAAAATATTTCTTGTATGTAGAAAGTTATCATCATGTATCTGAATTTCACATCCACATTAATACCCCTTTGTATTAATGTTTTTAAAAATCTTTTGGGAAAATTCCAATAATCAAGTGTCCCATATTTCCTTTGTAAGTTTAATGGAGTGAGTATTCACCCCAATAAAAGTTACTTCCACATGTGCATAAATGAACAACAGTAAATACACATGGAGTTATGTTGTTCAACAAGTGCCATCCTGAAAAATTATATCTTGATGACCTAAACATATAAGATATGAAAGTGATTTCTTTCATATCAAAAGCTTTTAAAATCTGTATATATACATATATTAATGATGGAATTTTATTAATCCATAAAGAAGAACAAAATTATGTCATTGCAAGAAAATGGATAGAACTAGAGTGTATCTTGTTAAGTGAAGTGAACCAGACATAGAGAAGTACTGTATGTTTTCTCTCATACGTGGAAACTTGTATGGGGAAAAAGGACATCGTGAAAGTTGAAGAGAGACCAATAAGGCAGAAGAAGAGTAGAGGGGGAGGGAGTGGAAGAGTAGAGGCACTGGGGAGTGAAATTATCAAATGATGTTATATGCATGTACCAATATGCCACAATGAAACTCACTATGCTGTACAATTAATAAGCAACAAATAAAAAAAAAGATATAGGATAGAGATTATTCTATGAACAAATTTTGACTAAAAATAAATTTATATTATAAGAGAAATATTTATATTTTAAAAGAAATTGAGAGATAAATTTGAATAATAAAAGGAATTCATGCATATTAATATTTATTTAAATGTTAAATTAACATAAAATTTTAAAATGTCATATACATAATTCAACCATCATGAAAATATTTAGTTAAAATGTTTTTATAATGATTAAATAACTATTTTAAATATGAAGTCATATTACAACTGTGAAATCAAATCATTTATTCTTATTAATGCAATAAGAACAAAATTTGAATATCCTTTTCATGTGACCTTTTGTCGGTGTATATCCTAGACATTGTTTCTTTACTGTTTAATATGAATTGTATATTAAGAAAATTATAGTATTAATTTGATTAATTATCATAACTTAAGCAGAACCTTTTGCACCAAACATAACATAGTCTTAATTATTTGACAATTGAGATTAATCAACTTAATTGTTAAGTCAGCAACTTAAAAAGTTATAGACTATCTATAAATATTTTTAAGTTTAAGCAAAACGGTAAAATATTGATTTTAATTTCATAAAAAATCTTCTACTTATATATTAATCTATACTGCCTTCATCCAAAAAGGTTTTAAACTGGCTTATTAATTATAAATAAGGCTGAAAATAAGTTAGAAGTTGTTTGAATGTTTAAGTATTGAAGCATTTGGTTTTTTTTTGTTTGTTTGTTTTCCCTTTAGGAGGCAGTTTATTTTAAACCCACTGTGAAATTGTGTAATGTTACTGGGATTCACCTGTATTAAAAAAACAAAAACGTTTAAAAGTCATGTTTTTATTGGGTGTATACTTTTTTGTTTTTAATTAAAACTCTCAACACTGATTTTACAATTAATGTTAAATCCTTTAATTTCATAATTTTTTACATTTGTTAAATGCTTTTATGACATTTGTCCCCCCACTCATTCAAATAAAACAAATGGAATTAATGTGAATTTTTCCTTATAGAATTTGCCTTCAGGCTTTCAGATCCTAGTTGACCATTTAGTAGCATAATGGTGCTATTACTAAAAGTAATGCAGTGACTAAAAGGGACTGCTAAATTGTAAATCAATAACTCTGCAAGTACACAAGTGTGTGTTTGTTATTTTTTATTTAAAAATATCATAGCAGAAAACAGAAAATTGATATATTTAGGTGCTTTAA
This sequence comes from Tamias sibiricus, assembly GCA_025594165.1. NCBI lineage: Eukaryota > Metazoa > Chordata > Mammalia > Rodentia > Sciuridae > Tamias > Tamias sibiricus. Next base: position 84,604,457 of record CM046662.1, read on the forward strand.
AGTTATTGCTTATTGCCAAACAGAATCTAAAAAAAGTTCATTAACACAGTTAATTATGATTTATTTGTGTTTGTTTTTCTTGTGTAAAAGAGACAGTTTAGCTGTTTACCCAGCTGTTTCTACACACTTAGGATTCCTACAATTTTCTCACATTTAAAAAAAAAGGTTCCCAGGAAGTAATTTTCACTAAATAGTGCAAAAAAGCAAATCCAAATTAGGCAGGGCAAAGTACTTGCATTAACAATTCACAGCGGCTCTGGAGGCTAACATTCCAACTCCAATTTATCTCTGTCACTGGAATTCAAAAAGTGCTGTGTTGGTTAGGAAAAGCCAAGAAGAATTATCCACTGATTTATATCACCTGTACTAGTAATAAGCTGAGAATATGCCACAAAAAGCTTAGATAAGTAAGAGAAGTCTGGATATCTTTTCTCCACAATGAATAATCTATAAGTTTGCATCCTTCCGAACCATGAAATGCTTATAAAGCAATACTGTCATCAATACTCTTGAGGCCAGAATACACCCAGCTTTCAGACAGGACCTAATCAGAGGGTATTCAACTACCTTCTCTTTAGTGTTTTCTAAAATGTACAAAGAGAAACCATGAAGACTTATGTTTACACAAACCAAGCAGATCTTACATATCCATATGAGCGTTACTTTTAAAAAGTATTATATTGTAGAGCTGTGCTGATGGTGATATAAAGGCTAAATGATGGACCATGCACTATACTGTCTCTTGCTCAAAATGTGACTTTTCTTCATATTTATTTTTTGTTTTGTTTAACAAGGCATAAAAAAATAAGTTTTTATTGTTTTTATATCCACATTATTAGCCTCCCCCATTTCCACTTCTGAACCTGATCCTTCAACTCATTTACCAGACTTTATAGCAAAAAAAAAAAAAAAAAAAATTATTCTGCTACCTTACAAAATAGTAACTATTTTTCCAAAGTGAAGATTATGAAAAATAGTATGCATAAGCTAACAAATAATTTTTCTACAACTATTGAGATTTAAAATGTTTATACCCTGTACCTAAGAAAAATTTGTGACCACACACTCTCAGGTACACTCATGAATAATTTATCAATATATTCATTAGTTATTCTTTCACTTTTGTAACATTAGCTAGCACCTACTAACTAATTGTTTGTTAGTCTCTTAATGATGAGCAAGAAGTTCATAATTTAATGTGGAGGCATTTTTTAAAAAGAAAAAACAAATAAATAGAACAAATGTTATATCTATGTACCAGATATAAATACACTGTTTGGGCTGAAGGGTATATCCATGTCCAAAGAGTCTACCTGGCCCTTTCTTATCTGCCTACTGGTGGCACTCCTTTATCATTGTTCCAAAGGTCACTTCTGAGTGGAGATGCAATATAATAGCATTCAATTTCTGGCTAACACTACTAGACTGAGTGGAATTCAGATCTCAGTCCTGTCTTTTTGTATAAAGCAGTAAGAAGTCTGCAGGAGATAACTGCAAGTGAATGAGGTGGCATCCATAGCTCAGTGAAATGAGAGGGAAACTTGCTTGCATACAAAACCTAGATGTTTAAAATTCTATCAAAGCACATAAATATAATGAAAAAGAAATTTTTAAAGGCCCAAACATAACCAATCAGTGACCAGCAGGGCGGTTCCAATTCTCACTATACATTATAGCCACGCCCCCTGCTTAGCCCCGGTCCTCCACAGGGCTTGGTAAGTAACCAGAGCCAGAGTTTTTCCATCCCCTCCACAGACAGCATCTGGAATGTCCCAACAGTTTCATTTGAGAAATACTCCTCTAATAACCTTGTTCTCACTTTGTCAGAATAGGAAGTGCATGGCATCTGCTTAACGTTTTTCATTAAGACACTACTCTAAACTTCAATGAACTTTAAATAGGGTGAAATGTATACTACAACAACAGCATGACTTTGTGTAAAAAGCACAAGCTACAGAACCAGATTCCTTCAGTTTGATCCCTGCAGTCTTACAGTTCAGTTGCTATGCATTTTGTCTTTGATGGGGATAAGTGGAGAGTAAAAAAAAAAAAAAAAAAAAAAAAAAAAAAAAGAACCAATACAGTTTTTAGGTGAGAATATACATAAAAGTAACAGTGTTTCCTCACAGATTGTTTGAGAAATATGAGGAATTTAAGCTTTTTGAAATTACTTTAGAATACAAGACTCTATTCTTTTGACACTAACACTGCTTTAGGCTGAACTAAAGTAATGACATCTCTGTAAATCTGACAAAGGTACATATTCACACATATTGCAGCAGAGAGCCTGAGAGAGACAGAGATAAGAGTGTATCATAATGTATATTAAGTTCAGAATATTCATGTTTAATAAATGTATTCAAAACTAGAAAATAAAGATAGCTTTTGGTATAATAAAAATAAATGTTTTTCAAAAATAATTTTCTGATATTAGACTTAATTTTTAAAATTAGTGTTTAAAATAAGTGTTTGCTTGTATACTGCCAAATTAAAATTTCTCTTCCTAAGGACAATAAAAGTTGAAGAGTTATTGTAGTTCTAGAAAAGTAAACACTATTGTAATTTTGTACCTTTGAGTTTGTGATTGTATAATTCATTTGCGATGTAAATTCTGACGTGTAAAGGAAATTCTTTTACATTTCATAAGAATTTTTCTGCATAACTTTACCACAAACAGAACAAAACAAAAATTGTACATAGAGATAAGTTATCATGAGTCTTTGTGGTGTTGATCTCTATCAGAAGGTCTGAATAGCTGACAGAATACAAGATTTGATTAGAGAAGAAATTCTAATTTTAAAAATAATTATTTCATACTATAAATCTGGTAACTCTAGGCAAATATGGGGAAATATCACTCAGAGAAAACAGACTGGTTTTCATGGCAAGGCTTAGAAAAGAGCCCATTGTCATCAGCAGACCATGCAGGATCACTTGTAGCTGTCAGGACCAGAAATCTAAGCCATGTGGTGCCCCTGAGGGTAGAGCATCGGCCAGAACTCATCTTTCTTAAATCAGGAAGGCTCAGCACATGAAGTTCATTGTTGTTGTTTACCGTAAGTCTTATCCTAAAGCAAGATTTATGATAAAATAACACCATTTTTGCAAACCAAAGAGGAAAATAACTTGATACATAACAAAAGATCAAGGATCAAGGTGAATGTGTGTACAAAAAAAAAAAAAAAAAAAAAAAAAAATCAATGTGCCTCTTCTATCTTTTGGGCTTTCTTGGAGAAGTTAGGAATTTCCATATAATTTTTAAGAATTTCATGATAAGTAGCATCTGTTTTTTTATATACTAGGTTAAATTTGAGAAATTAAAACTGAAACCAGAATTAAGCAAAATCCATGAAACAACAACAAAAATTTACTCTCTGCATAGCACAATTTATGTTTTCCTTTGAATCTGATATAGCCTGAAAGTTATCTACATCCCCAAGAAATATAGCTGAGAGCAAAACAGTGAATGTGGACAGATTTCTTTCTTGGGTGGAGGTTACTGCACTGACAAAATGACTAGAAATTAAACATAAGGACAATTCAAGTGTCACAGTAAGTACCTGATTACCTCACTCACCTTCAAACCCATAAGAGAGGAAGAAAAATGAACAGTACTGAGTTTACTAATTATTTAAACACTAGAATCAAAGAAAAATATGGTGGTAGAAAGGGAAGAAAAGAGGACAGAGAGAAGGGGGAGGAAGAGGGAGAGAAGGAGGGAGAGAGAGAGAGAGAGAGAGAGAGAGAGAGAGAAGGAGAGGGACAGAAGGGAAAGTAAGGGGGAGAACTGCTTATACTTTCAGTTGGCATAAGTTTTCTAATACTGTAGAAATTGGAACTCAGGACCTAAGTATACTTAGGAAAAATGAAATTCCACATTTCCAAATTATATTTGCAGACTCCATTCCTGTTTTACCAAAGCAACGGCCATATTATATAATAAAATTAACGACATTATATAAACAGTACTGACAAATCATTACTCAATGTTTTCACAATGTTTCGATAAGAAAATATACCCCAAAAAAAATGCCTTAAAATGGAGCAGCAGGAAGAGGAACTGGAGAAGAAGCAGGAAAATGAAGAGGAAGAAAAGAAAAAGAAACACTTCTCAGTAGCTATTTAAATATTGGAATACAGTAAGTTGCAGGATGGTGAAATGTGAGATGGGCACTGCCTGGACTGCAGTTATCAATCTTTTCAAAGGAAAGGGATTAAACTAGATTTCTCCAAATACAATCCAAATCTGTCATTCTATCATTCTGTTGCTTTTTGATGTCAGAATGCAATTCAGAGCTCTCCAATGTAACTTGCTGACTCCTGGGACACAAGCCAGCAAGAGTTTTATGAAAAAATAAAAAAGTGTCAAGAATGGCATTCACTAAAGAAGCAAAAATCACCTAAAGAAATAGAAGAAAGAGGTAATAGGTAGTAAATGATGCATCATGAAGGGGTGTGTGTAGTGGACATGTACAATATTCAGGCAAAAACAACCTGAATTAGGATGGCATATAGGAGAAAACTGCTTATCTGGTTTTAAATATTTCACATACCTGAATTTTGAATAGACATAGACAAGTATGTTTTAGGTAAATCTCAGGAAACTATAAAACTATGTAAAGAAGAATTTGTTATATTCCATTGTTTCAAAGAAAGAAGCTTAACAAAGAATATCAGAAGTCCTGGAAGCAATACACACACACACACACACACACACACACACACACACACACATTTATATAAGGGGGATTCAAGGTGACAAGGGGATAAGGAAACACTGGCATCATTAACTCTTCAAGTAAATACTTGTGAATACCAACTGTGAAGGAGATAAAGGCCATACAATTTGATTGCAACTAAAATCGCATCATCATTCCTTACAGAAATAGAAAAAGCAATCATAAAATATTTTTTTTAAAAAAATGAGAGAATCAGCCGGGCGCGGTGGCGCACGCCTGTAATCCCAGCACTTTGGGAGGCTGAGGCAGGAGGATCACGAGTTCAAAGCCAGCCTCAGCAATGGCGAGGCACTTAGCAACTCAGTGAGACCCTGTCTCTAAATAAAATACAAAAAAGGGCTGGGGATGTGACCCAGTGGTCAAGTGCCCCTGAGTTCAATCCCCGGTACCACAAAAAAAAAAAAAAAAAAAATGAGAGAATCAAATAGCCAAAGAAATCCTTAGCAAGAAGAGTGAAGCAAGAGGCATCACAATACCAGGCCTTAAACTTTACTACAAAGCTATAGTAACAAAAAGGGCATGGTATTAGCACCAACATAGACACATAGACCAATGGTACAGAATAGAAGACACAGAGAAAAACCCACATAAATACAGTTATCTCATACTAGACAAAGGTGTCAAAAACATATATTGGAAAAAAGATAGCCTCTTAAACAAATGGTGCTAGGAGAACTGGAAATTCATATAGAGCAAATGAAAATAAACCCTATCTCTTACCATGCACAAAACTAAACTCAAAGTGGATCAAGGACCTAGGAATTAGACCACAGACTCTGTGCCTAATAGAGGAAAAAGTAGGCCCAAATCTTATTCGTATCAGATTAGGCCCCAACTTCCTTAACAAGACTCCTGAAGCTCAGGAAATAAAATCAAGAATCAACAAATAGAATGGATTCAAACTAATAAGCTTCTTTTCAGCAAAGGAATAATCAATAATGTGAAGAGAGAGACTACAGAATGGGAAAAAATCTTTACCCTATGCACCTCAGATACAGCACTAATCTCCAGGATATATAAAGAACTCAAAACACTTAACACACAAAAAGAAACAATCAATAAGTGGGCTAAGGAGCTGAATAGACACTTCTCAGAAGAAGATATACATTTGATCAATAAATATATGAAAAAAATGTTCAACATTTCTAGTAATTAGAGAAATGCAAATCAAAACTACTCTAAGATTTCATCTCATGCCAGTCAGAATGGCAGTTATCTAGAATACAGACGACAGGGGCTGGGTTTGTGGCTTAGTGGTAGAGTGCGCATCTAGCATGCACAAGGCACTGGGTTTGATCCTCAGTACCACATAAAAATAAATGTCCAACTAGAACTAAAAAAAAAAAATTAAAAAAGAATACAGACAAAAATAAATGTTGGCGAGGATGTTGGTAGAAAAGCACACTCATACATTGCTGGTAGGACTGCAAATTGGTGCAACCACTCTAGAAAGCAGTATGGAAATTCCTTAAAAAACTTGGAATGGAACCACCCTTTGACCCAGCTATCTCACTCCTTGGTCTATACCCAAAGGACTTAAAATTAACATACTGTAGTAATGCAGCCACATCAATGTCTATAGCAGCTCAATTCATAGTAGCTAAACTGTGAAAGCAACCTAGATACCCTTCAACTGATGAATGGGTGAGGAAACTGATATATATACACAATGGAATATTAGTCAGCATTCAAAGAGAATAAAACTATGGCATTTGCAGGTAAATAGATGCAGTTGGAGAATATCATACTAAGCAAAATAAGCCAGTCTCAAAAAACCTAAGGCTGAATATTCTCTCTGATAAGTGGATGCTGATCCATAACAGGGGATGGGGAGAGGCAGGGGAAAAATGGAGGAACTTTGATTGGGCAAAGGGGAGGGAGAGGTGAGGAGGGGATATGGGGGACAGGAAAAATGGTGGAATAAGATGGACATCATTATCCTAGGTACATGTATTACTGCACATATGGCGTGACACTACATCGTGTACAACCAGAGAAATGAAAAGTTGTGCTGCAGTTGTGTATAATGAATCAAAATGCATTCTGATGTCATGCATACCTAAAAAATAAATTAATTAATCAATTAAAAAAGAAAATAAATGGTAAATGAGAAAAACAGTTAAAACACAGTGCTGGTCATTTGCATCCCCTGTCTTCCCCCACTCTCTGTGTTGGAAGGGCGTTGAGGATGCCATATCGCTGGGCTTCAGTTTGGGTCCTGCCACATTGAGGTACTGGGGAGCTGCAAGGTAGAGGAGAGAGAAAGAAGATAGGGTTTTCCAGCAGGGTATTGTGGCACAGGCCTGTAATCCTAGCACCTGGGGAACCTGAGGCAAAAGAATCACAAGTTTAAGGCCAGCCTTGGCAACTTCTCAAGACTGCCACAAATTTTAAAAATAAAAAGAACTGGGGATGTAGCTCATTAGAGCATCCCTGGATTCAATCCACCAAAACTAAGCAAAGAAGAAGAGGAAGAAAATGAAGAAGGAGGAGGAAGAAGAGATAGGGTACCCCTTGCCCTCTTTTGCTACTTCTGACCACATTTCTGAGAGTATTGTTTCTCCACTGGTTGGGGTAGAAAGGGTTGTTTCATCATAACTGGGAATTTGCCTGGAGTAGAGCCAGGAAGCTTTATTTCACAATGGATACTGCTGCCACCTTGCAGAGAGACCCTTAGGATGGTGCCAATGTTTGTTGTTGAGTCAATCCTATATTAGCCTACTTTCAAAAGTCCTCATAGCTCCTGCAGTATTTTGTCTAGAACTTATAATTGTAATCAGTATTAATAGTAATACTATCAACAAATATGGTAGTCCCTCCTTATATGTGAGGGTACATTCCAAGATCCCCAGTGAGTGCCCAGTAGCACAAATACTACTGAATCCTATATATATACAACTTCTCTTTGGTATAGCTAAATTTCTATCATCATTACCACACCAACCCTAATTTTAAAGCCAAAATGATTTTAAAAAGTAATTTATAGTTTAAAGCAAGGATTCTCAAGGAACTCAATTCAGAGCAACTTGGTATATTGACAGATTTCCACATAAGTGAAGATTAGTAGTGTTTAAAAGATACTATTTTAAATTTCATATGAAATAATCTGAATGACAGCATTTAGGTTGTTGTGTATTTTCTGCTCAGCTAAGGTGAGCAGGTGTACAGGGTTGGGGAGCAGAGCATGAATGCCAGAGTCTCTCCGGGGTATGGGTGGTCCTCTTAAGGTAGTAACATAATTTCTCACTTCCTTACTCAATCCAGTTTATATTTTAATTTACATGTTTTTAAATTTAGTTATTATTATCAATATCTTGCTTTTCTGTTCCTACTGTGTTTTTATAATATGATTCAGAAGCATACCAGTCTGAATAGATTAACAATTTCTCTTCTCTCTGCCTATGTATGAAATGCTGAGATTTATAAACGAAAACTCCATATTAACAAATAAACAGAAGGCCTCTGACTAGAAATTTATCATGACTCAATTTGCAAAGCCAAGTGCATTTGAGTCAATGTTCCTTCTGGACTCCACAATGTCCTGTCCTACCTTTTCTGGGAAAATCTCTACATTATTAATTAGCAATCTTTTTCTTATTTCCCAAATCATCTTTATAAGTTCATTCCTATAACCCTTTAAAAACTTTTTTCTTTTCTTCTTGGAAACACAAAACTTCTGCTGAATCTTTGTTCTCAATTTTGCTACCTCTATAACATTTTTCCAGAAGAATGCCTACCCACTCTTCAAAACATTGAAATATGACTTTTATCCTTATCTTTCTTTTAAAATGCTCTCATCAAGGACACTGATATCCCACTTGTTGATAAATCCAAGAAAATTTATATTCAGTGGTGGTGGCACTCTCTGTAGGGCAGAGCTCCTTTGGCCCGCCTAGTCTTAAACATGGCAAGTATCTTCAATGATGCATTGTGTCTCCCCCCTTACCTTACTTTCCCCTCACGTCTTTTTTTGCTTTCTCCCGTCCTCCGCCCTCCTCTGATTCTTAAACATGGCAAGACTTTCTTACTCTCTCTTTAACTCGTTTTTTGCCTCCGCCCTTTCTTCTTCCTTACTATCTCCATATCTCTTCTCCTCCTCTTCTTTTCTCTCCCTACTTTCCTCTCTTCGTCCCTTCCCCTTCTCCTGCTCCTCATATGCTTCTCAACCCCCCCCCTCTTCCTCCCTTCTTCGTCCTGTCCTCTCTCTTCCTTTCTCTTTGTCCCCCCTCGTTCTCCCTTTCCCCCCCTCCTTCCGGTTTACTATTTGGCCCTGATGCATTGTTCTCCCCCAACCATAAGTCTGGCCTTTCCTTTTAGAGGCTCTGCAGAATCAAACCATTTTTTTCTGCCGGCTCGTCCTCCTCCCCTAGTCTTCCACCCTCCTCCTCTTATGTCTTCTCCCCCTCTCCTCTCGTCTATTTCCTTTACGACACTCTCTTACTTTCTGTTGTCCAGTACCTTTACCTGCCTTTCTTCTTACCTCTTTCTTTTTCCTTCTTTGATTTCCTGTGACCTGATTCCCTCCCTCTACTCTTTGCCTCCGTGCTACCTCTACTCCCTTTTTCTGCCTTTTTTGGTCCCGCCTCCTTTTTCCTCGCTTTCCCCTTTTTTCCCCCACTTCTCTCCACGTCGTGTCTTTACTTTTGTCTCTTCTACTACCTTGATGCCCTTCTTCTTTGTTCTTTGGTCTTCTAGTCTGTCATCCTTCGTTTTGTTCTGCCTGCTGCCTTTTGTCCTTTAGTTACTGCCTCCGTTTCTTTCCGTGTTCTAACATCCCCCTGTTTTTCTTCCCTGTCCTTTGTCTACCCTCTTAACTCTTTGTCTCCTTCCCTCTTTCCATTCCTTCCCTTCACTTACCTTGCTGTCTTGCTTCCTTGTTCTTCGTCTTGTGCCCGTTATTTTTTTCCGACCTGGTGTGTCGCCTCCTCCCCTGTGGCCCTCGCGCTCTGCCGCCGCGTCTCCTTTCTCAACTCCTGTTTGACCCGCTCTTCGTCTTTCCTTTCTCCTCGTGCTCTCCGCCTCCGCTGTCCGCGACCCCGCGTTCTTTATTCTGGACCCGCTGGGATGTTCCTCTCCGTCCCTTGTATCTCTCTTCCCTGCCTGCACTATTTCCTGTTTCTTTCTTTGTGCTCTCCCCTGCCGTCTACCGTCGCGCCTCGTAATTTGACCCCGTTCTCCCAGCTGCCGGTCGTCACCGTCCGTCGTGTCCCCTCTCTGTTCTTCCGCCTGGTCTCTGTCCTCGGTTGTTTTCTCCCTTACAACTTTCTTCTTTGTACGTCGCAACCCTCGCTCCGTTACCATCTTTTCTTTTACTCCCGTCGTCTTTTACCTCTTTTGCGTTCGTTTAGCTGTCGCCCCCGTTCCCGCTGCGTTGCCTTGCTCGCTCTCTTACTTTTCCTCTTTCCTTCGCTTCTACCGCCTTGTTTCCGGGTTCTTTTCTATTCTCTGTCTCTTTTACCCACTTCTTCGTTCTGTCTTTCCGTCATTATCTTCTCTGTGTTCGCTTGTACCTCCTCTCGCCCCTTTTCCCTCTCGCACTTTTCTGTTTTTTTATTCCTTGTTAGAATCAAACCATTTTTGCTACTTCTCCGTCTCCCCTTCGTGGTTTTTCCGCTTATTTTACCGTTACTCTTCTACTCCCCCCCCCTCTCTCTATACCTTCTTCTCTCCTGTGCCTCTGCTTGTTTGTGACGCGCTTTCTACTCCTGACGTTAACGTCCTACTTTTTCTTTGTTCTCTGATCGCTTTTTCTCTTTCCCTCTATCTCCTACCTTAACCCTTTCCCCCTCTAAAAATCCTTGCCCCTCCTCCCTTTACGCTTTCCTTATGTACCTGTCTCCCTCTTTACCCCTTCTCCAGCCACCCCCTCTTTCCTTCTGCTTTTTCCCACTTTCTTTTACTTTTCTCCTTTTTTCTTTTTCTTCTCCACGTCCTGTGCTTTTTTTTCCTTACGGCTCGGTAGCTGCGACTTTCACTTTGCTCTTTGCCTGTTCTGCCCGTGGCCCGTGGTTCCCTTTTCACCGTCGGTTTCTTTTGTTCCCTGCCGCGCTGTTTGTCCCCTCTTCCTTACTCGTGTGTACTCTATGTTCTTGTCTTTACGGTTACTTCTTTTACCTTCCCCGGCCTTCCTCTCTCACGTTCTTCTCCCTCTCTTTCTCTGCTCTGATCCTTTGTCTTCACTATCTCTTCCTTTTTCCGCCTATCTGCTATCTCTTTTCTTTGTTCTAAATCTTCATCCCTCTCCCCCCCCGTCAACTCTACCTCGCCCCTCTCGTCTCGTTCTTTCTACTTTACTTACCTTCTTTTTTTTCTCCTCCTCCCGGCCTCTCTAGAAGCTGCTTTTTGGTTCGTCCCCTTGCCCTTCTCTCTCTGTTCCTTCGTCGCCTATGAGGTGTCCCTTAGTCGACGATTCTTCCTGTTTCGCTCTGTCTGGTTTTCTCTCTTCCCTCCCTCCTGTTCTCCTACTCGTCTCGCCTTTCTGCACCCTTGTCTTCCTATCTTCCTACTCTGACCTATCCACTTTTTTTTTTACTCCCCCCACCCCTCTCTTTGCCTTTCACCTTTTCCTACCACCGTCCTTTCTGTGGTACTTTGCTTTCTTAACTACTTTGGCACGTCTCTTCTCTTCTCCTTCTCCTTCGTCGATTTCCATCGTCGTCTCTCTCTTCTCTCCTGCCTTTTTCTTGCTGTCTTCTCTTTCTCTCTCTCCTTCTCAGTCGCCCTATTTTAGGTCTCTTACTCTACGCTTTTCTCTTCTCTTGTAGATTAAATTCCTCGTCTGTGTCTTTTCTTCCTTGCGGCTTTCTCTTTTCCTTGTTGTCCTTTGTTTTTTGTCTTTCGCTTGACTTTTACTTTTCTTCCCTTCCTTTGCTCTACTTCTCCTGACTTCACCCCACGCCCCCACACCCTTCGGTATTTACTCCTTTCCTTCTTTTGGCCCGCCTAGTCTTAAACATGGCAAGTATCTTCAATGATGCATTGTTCTCCCCAACCAGTAAGTCTGGCAGAGGCTCTGCAGAATCAAACCATTTTTTTCTGCAACAATAGAGGTAATAGTCCCTTTTTCCTAGCACAACCTACACCGGCCATAATTGATGTTGTGACAAATTTTTAAGGTTGTAGTTTTTCATCTTTATTTTATTTATTTATATATGCAGTGCTGAGGATGGAACCCACTGCCTCACACATGCTAGGCAAGCGCTCTACCACTAAGCTATAGCCCCAGCCCTGTTGTGACTCCTTTAACCCTACCAAAGGTAACTGCTTGAAAACAGGTGGCAAAATTCCCTCCCTATAACAGTGGCAAATGTCTCCTTATGAAATGGAACCCTTTCAATGTTCCAGGTCTGACAGTTAAGACAGCACCTGCAAGGCAGAGCAATTTTTACTTCTTCTATCTCTAACTTCAGCAAGATCCAAAACTAGCTAGGTGAGTTACTTGACAGTGGCAGCAGAAGTAACCTTAGGAAAGGTTGCTACTTACAGCTCCAAAGGAGGTTTTCTCCTACGGTGAACTTAATCATGTGAAGTATACACTAGCATGAAGAGGCTAATACCTAAATATTTTAGATAGAATACCAGTGGGAAGGATTTGGGCAGCCATAAAATGTGAAGAGGATGATAGAAAAGAGGGACCTAGAGGAAGGGGTGTTTTTTCTTTTTTGTTTTAATTAGTGCAGTATAGTTATACATGATAGTGGAGTTCATTTTGACATAATCCTATATGCATGGAATATAATTTGCTCCATTCAGTCCCTGGTATTTCACCTCCCCCTCCCACATTTTTCCCTCTCTCCACTTTCTCTATTCTATTATGAAATGAAATTGACCGAATTGTAAGTTATGCTATATTACTACATTTAATTCAACATTTGTATATATTTATAAAACACCAATTTGAAAAAAATAAATAGGAGGAAGACCAGTATAATGAAGGAAATTTTTTAGTCTGTGCCTGGAAGTCCTGGTCCCACTTTCAAACTATACTCACCAGTAACTAGTTGTTTGTTTTGTTGTTTTGTTTTTAATATCAAAGGTTTTGAGAATTTTAACAGAACCTAGAGTTTTCAAAAATAATCATCAAAATAAGCACAATTGGACTCCAAATTATTCAATAAGAAAAAGAAAACAAAAAGAAAAACTTATAGTACTCTCTAGAGAAAAGGCTATCATCCACAGGCAATAAACCTAAAAGGATCCAAGATTTGGAACTATCCATCAATGATTCCTTAGCAGCTATTATAAGAATGTTATAAGAAATAAGAATAAATGTAATATCTAGATTTATTAAAATGAATGAAAATCCTAGCAAAAACTTAGAAATAATAAAAAATAAAGAAGTAGAAATTTTGCTATAAAAACAATGATAAAAATATTTTCTCAGTAGCAGAAGAAGGATGTTAAAAGTCAATTAATGAACTTTAAGATAAACAAATAGAAATTATACAATCTAAACAACATATAGCATGTGTTTTGTAATTTATTTTTTATTTTTTAACTTAATTTAATTTGTTATGCATGCTTTCAGAGTGCAATTCCTTTCATATTACAGATAAAGAGCACAGATTTCCAAGTCATTGATTTTACACAAAGTATTTTCATACCATTTGAGTTTTTATACATGCACTTAGCATATTGATGTCCAACTCCTTCTGCCATTGTTTCTATCCCCTTACCCCATCCCTCCCCTCCCCCCTTTATTCTATTTGATGTCCCTTCATTCCTCTCATCTCCCCTCCCTTGCTATTATAATTCAGTATCATCATAGCGAAGGAATCAATTGACTTTTGGTTTTCTGGGATTGGCTGATTTCACTTAGCATTATTTTCTCCAACTCCATCCATTTACCTGAAAATGCCATGGTTTTATTCTCTTTTAGTGCTGAGTAGTGTTCCATTGTGTATATATACCAAAGTTTCCCTATCCATTCATCTATTGATGGGCATCTGGGTTGTTTCCACTTGTTGTGAATTGTGCTGCTATAAACATTGATGTGTCCCTGTAGTATGCTATTTTTAAGTCCTTTGGGTATAGAACGAGGAGTGGGATAGCTGGGTCAAATGGTGGTTCCATTCCAAGATTTCCTAGCAATCTCCATACTGCTTTCCAAATTGGCTGCACCAATTTGCAACCCCACCAGCAATGTAAGAGTGTGTCCTTTTCCCCACATCCTCACCAGCATATATTGTTGTTTGTGTTTTTGATAGCTGCCATTCTGACTGGAGTAAGATGAAATCTTAGAATAATTTTTATTTGCATTTCTCTAATTGCTAGAGATGTTGAACATTTTTTCATACATTTGATGATTGATTGTATATCCTCTTCTGAGAAGTGTCTGTTCAATTCCTTAGCCCATTTATTGATTGGGTTGTTTGGTTTTTTTGGTGTAAAGGTTTTTGAGAGCTTCATGTATCCTTGAAGTTAATGTTCTGTCTGATGTGCTCATGTGGTAAAGATTTGCTCCCATTCCGTATGTTTTCTGTTCACCTCACTGATTGTTTCTTTTGCTGAGAAGAAGCTTTTTAGTTTGCATCCATCCCATTTATTAATGTTTGGTTTTAGTTCTCGCACTATAGGGGTCTTATTGAGGAAGTTGGGGCCTAGTCCAACATGTTGGAGATTTGGGCCTACTTTTTCCTCTATTAGGTGCAAGGTCTCTGGTTTACTTCCTAGGTCCTTGATCCATTTTGAGTTGAGTTTTGTTCATGGAGAGAGGTAGAGGTTTAATTTCATTTTATTACATAAGGATTTCCAGTTTTCCGAACAACATTTGTTGAAGAGGATGTCTTTGCTCCAATGTATATTTTTGGCACCTTTGTCTAATATAAGATAACTATAGATGTGTGGGTTAGTCTCTGTTTCTTCTATTCTGTACCATTGGTCTATTTTGGTGCCAATACCATGCTGTTTTAGTTACTATTGCTTTGTAATACAATTTAAGGTCTGGAATAGTAATGCCACCAGCTTCACTCTTCTTGCTAAGAATTGCTTTGGCTATTCTGGGTCTCTTATTTTTCCAGATGAATTTCCTGATTGCTTTTTCTATTTCTATGAGGAATGACATTGGAATTTTGATTGGGATTGCATTTAAATTGTACAGTGCTTTTGGTAAAATAGTCATTTTGACAATATTAGTTCCACCTCTCCATGAACAAGGTAAATCTTTCCATCTTCTAAGATCTTCTTTAATTTCTTTCCTTAGTGTGCTGTAGTTTTCATTGTACAGGTTTTTCACTTCTTTTATTAGGTTGATTCCCAAGTATTTTATTTATTTATTTTTTTGAGGTTATAGTAAATGGAGTGGATGTCCTACTTTCTCTTTCTGAGGATTTGTTGCTGATGTACAGAAATGCCTTAGATTTATGGGTATTGATTTTATATCTAGCCACTTTGCTGAATTCGTTTATTAGATGTAGAAGATTTCTGGTGGAGTTTTTTGGATCTTCTATGTATAGAATTATATCATCTGCAAATAGTGACAGTTTGAGTTCTTCTTCTCCTATTCATATCCCTTTTATTGCTTTCGTCTGTCTAATTGCATTGGCTAGGGTTTCAAGAACTATGTTAAATAATAGTGGTGAAAGAGGACATCCCTGTCTTGTTCAAGTTTTTTAGGGGGAATGCTTTTAGCTTTTCTCCATTTAGGATGATGTTGGCCTGGGGCTTAGCATAGATGGCCTTTATGATGTTGAGGTATGTTCCTGTTATCCCTATTTTTTCTAGCATTTTGAACATGAAGCAGTGCTGTTATCTTATCAAATGCTTTCTCTGCATCAATTGAGATGATCATATGATTTTTATCTTTGAGTCTATTGATGTGGTGAATTACATCTATTGATTTCCTTATGTTGAACCAACCTTGCATTCCTGGAACGAACCCCATTTGATCGTGATGTACTATTTTTTGATGTGTTTTTGTATTTGAATTTTATTGAGGATTTTTGCATCTATATTCATTAGTGATATTGGTCTAAAGTTTTCTTTCTTTGATTTGTCCCTGCCTGGTTTTGGAATCAGGGTGATATTGGCCTCATAGAATGAGTCTGGAAGGATTCCCTCTTTTTCTATTTCATGGAATAGTTTGAGAATTATTGGTGTTAGTTCTTCTTAAAAGGTCTTATAGAACTAGGTTGTATATCCATCTGGACCTGGGCTTTTTTTGGTTTGTAGGTTTTTGATGGCATCCTCTATTTCTTTGCTTGAGATTGATCTATTTAAGTTGTATATGTTATCCTGAGTTAGTTTGGGCATATCATATATTTCTAGAAATTTGTCGATGTCTTCATTATTTTCTATTTTGTTGGAGTATAGATTTTCAAAATAATTTCTAATTATCTTATGTATTTCTGTAGTGTCCATTGTGATGTTTCCTTTTTCATCATATGTATTGGTAATTTGAGTTTTTTCTCTCCTTTTCTTAGGTAGCATAGCTAATGGTTTATCAATTTTATTTATTTTTTCAAAGAACCAACTTTTTGTTCTGTCAATTTTTTCAATTGAGTTTTTTGTTTTAAGTTCATTGATTTCGGCTCTGATTTTAATTATTCCCTGTCTTCTACTGCTTTGGGGGTTAATTTGTTCTTCTTTTTCTAGGGCTTTAAGGTGTAATGTTAATTTATTTATTTGTTGACCTTTTCTTCTTTGAAGGAATGAACTCCATGCAATGAATTTTCCTTTTAGTACTGCCTTCATAGTGTCCCAGAGATTTCGATATGTTGTATCAGTGTTCTCATTTACCTCTAAGAATTTTTTAATCTCTTTTTTGATGTCTTCTGCAACCTATTATTTATTCAATAGCATATTATTTAGTCTCCAGCTGTTGAAGTAGGTTTTGTTTCTTATTTTAGCATTGATTTCTAGTTTCATTCCATTATGATCTGATAGGAAAATGACAGTCAGGGATATCACACAAAAAAAGGAGAAGGTAGGGATTAGACAGATATAAAGTCCAGCATGAGGAAGTAACCGCTTAAGCTAAAGCGGACCCATTTAGTTCAGTCCAAAGGAAGCCGTCTAGAACAAAGTCTGGACAGTTGGCAACGAAATAGCACTTTTCTCTCAGGAATAGGCATAGTCCCTCTTCTCTCGTCGCAGAGAGTTGAAATACTGACAAACGGAGAGTCCAAGGCAACAGTGCTCATGATGAACATCAGGATAGAGATGATGAGAAGTCCAATCACAACGAGACAGAGGGTCCATCATGGTTTTTTCATTCCTGTGGAAAAAGGGAAAAAAAAAAAAACTCACCCCTCTAGAGCATGTGCTCTTGGGTAGTCATTTTGTTCTAATTGGCAGTATTTGAGGTCCCTAGCAGGTACCCAAATAGGGCTTGGTTCTCCAGTTGGAAAGACACATAGGTAGGGTGTCTGGTTGGACCAATGTCTCTGAAAGACAGTCAAAGGCTGATGCTTGGAAAAATTTAAGCATCACTGTTTTTAACTGATCATGGGGGCTGTTTCCCCCTTTTTGTTTTATTTTAACCTGGGTTAAAGCATCTTTAAACCCTCAAGTGGAGAGGATTTAATAAGCCATTGAGTGAAGACAGATACCAACTATCTATGAGATTTTGGCTTCTTTACCCTTCTAATTTTAGGAACTCCTTACTACTTTAAGGGAATAGGACGACGATCAAATCTGGCTTCTTCAAGCTGAAAGTAAGCGAAGTGATGAAGGAAGTAGTTTGGAGTTCCCTTATTAGAAGTCAGGTCAGATTGAAGCCTGGGGAAGGTTGTAAAGTCATCAGGGATGGGAGCTTCTATTAGAGAAACAAAAAACATGAGTACTGAATAAATGTTACAGCATCTGGAACATTTCAATGTATACCATGAGGATGATAATTTAAATCTTTAGCATGTACAGAGTTATCAGGAACGTAAACAAAACATTTAATGGTTTAGATGTCTATCTAGATAAGATGGTAATTAAGCTACTTAATGTCATCTGATCCTATAAATTTTTTTCTATTGGCATGATCTCTGTGTCTAGTAGAGAACTCTTTATCTCTGTCACTTAGGGCTAGATAATCATACTATTAAATATTAAGCCTACCTGTGTAGGTTAGGAAGATCTGCAGGCCTTACTGACTAAAAACTTTTGCCTTGGCTGTTACTTAGTAGTCAAACTGTTTCTTTTTATAGTTATCAGACACTCCTGCCTAAGAATCTCTTTTGTAGCCTCTAGTCTTACTAACTTTGGGGGCTAATATAAGTGTATATCTTAAGTTACATATAATTATTATTTTTAAGTGCCCAGGAATGGCTGCAGTTTTGGTTTTAATTGTTTTTGCTAGGTGTTTAAAATGAAGCAAGTCAAACTGACTTTTGCCTTTATATATTGCTAAGAGTCAGCTGAATTCCCATCGGAGTAATTCTTGGGGGAACTCAAGAACAGCTTTTTCCATTCTGCTAGTGCCTTCCATGAGGATGGATCCAGGTCTTGCTTGACCATGTGGCTTCTCTTGGAAGCAGCAGGGATGCCTCCCTTTTATAGGACCCTCCTCTTCATAGCAAGGTCACTGTTTGGCTTTCTTTTCTCTATAGGTCTCACAACCTCTCTGATCAGGAAGTTATGTGGCCCATAGTTGCAAAGCTTTTTAGAGAACCTCCCTGTCTCCTGGATTCAGACTTGACTCTGAGGGCAAGAACCAAATATTGGATTTCTTGACCCTTTTAATTTAGTTTAAAATCTTGATTTTAAACATCTAGCAAGCTAATCTTACATTGAGATTACTGGGCTTTAACTTTAATGCTTATAAACATACAGTTGTCATTTACTCTTTATTAGTTGGGGTCTGTGGTACAAAACATTAACAGGCAAACTTAAAAACACATTTAGTTCGTGTAATAACCATCTTGGATTTTGAGTTATATACTATAATCGCTGTTTCTGAACAACAAGAATCACTCTTTAGGCCATACATTCTGGCATGTAAGACCAGAGCCTCATCTTATCTCAGGTATGGTGGGGTTCTTTAATCTTAGGTCAGCTGTTTTAATTTTGAAGTTGATCCCTGCTTCTTAAATAAAATTTCACAATGTTTACATATATTGCTGCTTGAGCTCTCATGAACTTTAGCTGACAAAATATCACATTTAGAATGGATTAAAGACATTTTGAGAGTATTTAACCTTTTTTGGAAATGTAGCAAAACGTTTTTATAATATACAATTATATTGATGTCTTTATAAATCAAGTTTAGCTTCTAAAGAAATAACCTTATAATATTTTAAAATAATAGTTGTTGTTTAACTATAGCTGTATAATTTTTAATTTCCTTTAGATTACTTTCTTAAAAAAAAATAAAACCCAAAACTTAACAAATATAATGTTATTGGTGAATTAATGTTAAGAAATTTTTGTCTTTTTATCATAGATTAAGCTTTGGTTTATATTAGTACATTAACATTTGACCTTAGGAAAAAACCTTAAATAGCATTTCCTAATTGTTTTATATATTTATTTAATTAAATTTTATAGAGCTTTTATATAATACCTTTTTTCTTCATAATTTTAAATAATTTTTGTAATAATTTTAATTTAGGTAACATTTTTATCTCAATAAAAATATTGTTACTTGTAATACTCCCAACGGAAACAGCTGAATCTTTTGAGCCTCTGCATATATAAAAATCTTTTATAAACCTTTATAGATTCATACAGATCTGTTAACCACTTTATAAGAACATAATATTCATGCATATAGAATTAGACCTGTTGAAATTTTAATTTGTTTCATTGATGACAATCTTAATTTATGAAAACAACCAATAATGTTATTTGATGTGTTAGAATTTGTTAGGACAAGAAGTTACCCTGGAACGCCATGTTGAAAAGGGATGGTTTATTGGGGTGCCACGTGGTGTGGTAGGGGACAAAAATGGAATGGAGGGCAGGGAAGGTGAAGGCCAGGGCACCTGTTAGCCAGGTTCGCTGGCCAAGCTGAGGCACCTGGGAAATGTAGTCTTTTACACAAAGTACCTGGGAGGTGTGGCCTTCCACCTAGGAGGTGCAGCCCTCCTGCCCAGAACCCAACACAATGGGATTTAAGGAGTTATCTGATGGCATACTTAACAGTATTTTAACCTTGAAAATTAATGTCTAACAAAGTTACTTATAAATTTACTTTTCTTACATTTACATCAGAGAAGACACACAATAAAAAGGCAGAAAAACCATAGAATACAAGACAAGACAAAAGGGAGCAAGAACTAGGAATTATTATTATTACTATTATTATTATTATTATTATTATTATTATTATTATTATTATTTGATGTGGCAGTTCACTCTAGTAATCCAAAGGACATAAGGCACATCCTGGGGCCTTGGAACTTCCAAGGTGCGCATCCCCTTGGATGGCATTCCATCCCAGAGTTCCAGAGAGAAGGTCCAGCTTTAGAATTAAAGAACTTTTAAATCATGTGAGTTAAAGGTATTTGGATATGTTGGATTTTAGGCAGAGGCTGCACCTCCCAGGCAGAAGGTCACACCTCCCCAGGTGCCTTGTGAAAAACTACAGCTCCCAGGATCCTCAGTGTGACCAAAAACCTGACCAGCAAGTCCCCTGTCCACCCCCCCCCCGACCTCTGCTGGCCTATAGGACAAGGACTTACTCCAAGGGGGTTTTATGGCCCCCTACTCTATTTAAGCCAGCCCCGGACTGAAATCTTCCCTTGTTCCTGCCCCTTGTTCCTGCTCTCTGTTTGCGCTTGCCTCTCTGTTCCTGCTTGCCCCTATTCCCGTCCATCCCTTCACTACCCCCCTTCCCTTCCCTTCCTTTCCCTACCCTTGCCCACGTGGCACCCCAATAAACCCTTTTATTTCACTAACACATTGTTCCCGGCTAAGTTAACTATGTTCAGCATTTTTCTAACAGGATCCATATTTTAAATTTTCATGAGCGCTCAATCTACACACACATAAACACATAAACAGAACACAAGTGTACACACAACTCCTGAGTGCACAGAATTAGAATTATGAGCTCAAAAAATCTTAGAAAAATGACAAGATGGCAAAAAGACATTTTACCCTTTTTTTTTCCTTTGGGGCTTAAGCTTACTTCCCCATTTGCATTTCAATGTAAGTCCTTGCTCAGGTCTGGAAGGGTGGGGGACTGCAATTGTGAGCAGGTGCCTTTGCCTAAGGCACTTTTTAAAGGTCTTAACCAGTTGAGTTTCCCTAAGAGTTCCCACAGCTCTACCAAAGAGTAAGGGGACAGACAGAATCTAATTTAAGTTTAGTTCCTAAGATTTTAAAAAGTGGTATAGTTTGAACCTTGTTGACAGAAGGATGGGCTATTGGCATGTGTCCCCGGGGCTTTGCCTCTGTAAGGCAGGGCGCAGTGGCCAGAGTGGGGGTGGGGGGGAGGAACCTCTCTTGATGGAGAATTGAGCAAGGTTGCCCAGGCTTAGGGCTCAGGCAAATTGCCTTGGCTCGACTGTTTTGGCACATAAGTCTTGGCTCAAGGAATAGAAGTCTATTTGCTCTGTAGCCAGCCAATGAAGGGATCTAGAGGACACAGGCTGTATGCAGCCGCTGGGCTCAGACAAAGAATGTAGGCCGCTCGCAGCTGCCGAGAGGGACTGCATTGCACAGGCAGGAGAAAGCTGGTGCCCCAGCCATAGCGAATTGGCTCGTCTTGTGGGCCACCCCAGCCATTGACCCAGGGAACCCCACGGGAGCCGATGTGCAGCATGAATGTTGCATTGGTCCCGCCGAGCTGCGCTGGCCACCTGCATGTCCCACCATGCACGGTTGCAGGAGATGACGTCAACGGTGGTACGGTGGCAGCACTTTTGGGCGGCCATTTTACACACCATTGGCAGCCCGTTGCCAGGCAACGACTGGATGTACCCGTGTGCGTTTGGCCCTGCGGGCGACTTCGGTTTGGATTTCCTTTGCCTCCGACTGCAGGCAGCGGCACTTTCGCCTTCGCTCCCCCTCGCATCCCACTGCGCCGGGCTGCCCCAAGGCGTCCCAGCTGGCGAGGCCCCGTGCACGTCTGGCCCCGCCCCCAGCGGTTTGGATGCAAGCTGCAAGCCGCATGCCAGGCAGGCCGAGACATAAGCCCGGGCCATGCAGCGGTACACTTTTTCTTTTCGCCGAGCCACGGAACTGCGAGCCCCGGTGATGGTGGCAGCCATGTACCCGGACGAAAGCCTGGGGCCACGTGGCAGCGGCAGCAGCCCACCGTCTGTACACCCCTAGCAACCCCATATGGTCGCCACCCACATGGTGCTGCAGAGGGCAGCTGTTCTTTGTTCTTAAGTTTGGGCTTGCTCTGAGTTTTTTTCCGCACCCAGGCTGGCGCTCCCTTCAGTGAGCTCGTTTTTTCCCGGACATCTTTCTGTTCTCCCCCCCACCAGGCACATATAAAAATTGCAGGTTTACTTGCGCAGAGGTTCCAGAAAAGGGAGAGGAAGAAAGAGAGAGAAAGTGGATGAGAAAGAGAGAGAAAGATATATGGTTGCCTCATTTTCTAGAGGATACTTTTGCCAGAGAGACGCTGCGTCTCTAACCGATTGTTAAGCCTATTGATAATTTTCTTTTTGTTTTCGTGCCCCGCGCTTGGGCGCCAACTGCCGTGACTGCTGTGTTACTTATTAATGGGGCCGAGGTCTAGAGCTACCCCCCTTTTTGGGCCCTAAAAGGGGGTTCCTTCTGCCAGTAGAAAGAGTTAAAGTAGCTTACCTGGCGAAGATAGGCTTAACAGGCAAAAGTCGCCGAGTGTCTCTACCCCCGCCTGATTGACGGACACCACGCCACACCCGGGGAGTTTTGGTAGAAAGCAATGCCAAAAACTCGGTTTATTGAGGAAGTTGGACGGTCTTATATAGGACATGGGCCAATCAACAGAAATATCATAGGGACACATAAGGATCATGGGCGGATGCCATTGGCGGAGCCTTTGACCTATCTTTGGGGTGGTTTCAGTTCTCACAGCCACGCCCCCTGCTTAGCCTAGGTCCTGTAACAGGGCGTGGTAATGTGGCAAGCAGCCAGAAAGCAGTGTAAGGTCCCGACAAAAAGGGACTAAGATTTTACCTGGAAGACAAAGGCCTTTATGCAGTTATTAGTTTTTGTGGTACTGGGGATTGAGCTCAAAGGGCACTCTGCCATTCTACATCCATGGTTGCAGAAGCCCTGTTTGGGGAGATGGCTTAAATTGCGGTTGACTATGGGCCATAAGGATTTGGGCATTGTCGCCTTCCGTAGTCTCACGGGACTTGGCCCGGGATCTCGAGTGACTTGGCCGAGATTGCTGATCGGGTCAGCGCCATTTTGGTGGTGTGTGTGGCGCATGTTAGTCGTTGTTAGAACCAGAGAGAAAAGTTATCAGAATAAAAAGCTGTTTGTCTCCAGTTTGCCTCTAAACTTCTTCCCGCGGCTCCGTTGCTCCAAGCGGCCATCGCTTCAGGCGGCAACACATGGTCCTTCTTATATTTTATTTTGAGGCAATTTGCCCAGACTAGCTGGAAGTTGCCATTCTCCTGCCTCAGCCTCAACTGCCTTAGCTGCTGAGATTATAGGCATGCAACACCATGCCAAGCCATTTACATAGTTTTAAAGAAGAAACATTTTATCATGAACTTTTTTACATATACACATTTTCTCTGTGAAAAAAAGAAAATTTGAAAATTCCCAGAAAAAAAAAGAAAAGCAAAACACAGACATTACTGTTCCCCTCTATATTCTACAGAAGTCCCATGGCCTGTAAAAGTTCTTAGTGTTCACAATACAAAATTTTAAAATTTTCTGTCCTATACAAATAACCTGGGGAATAGTTTCTATAGCCAAAAATGCTTTATGTATTTGCTTGTCAGAGAATTAGAATCCATGATTATGTAAAAAACTTTAAAGCTTGAAAATTGCATTGTATATTTGGCTTCTCCAGGTAGAAAAGTGTTAACAAGAAGAATTTTTTTAAAAAACAAATTAAATTGTTAGCAGTGTCTTTAGCAGATTTTTGCCGAATGCAACCTTTCTATTGCTACATATTCTCATATTTTTCTAAAACATGTGATATTAATATTTTTAGTCATTTTCAGTTGTCCCTTTCTTCCTTTTCCATTTGTTGTTGTATTCTGTGATTTCAAATATGACATTGCTTTCCTTGTTCTGGTAATACAATTCTGGAGCTATAATCTGCCTTTAAACAATCTCTGCTATCTAAGCAGAAGGTATTTAAGAGCCTGAGATATAGGCATAGAGACAAGTTTGTTAACTTGTCTGATCACTGACAATTTATCACTTCACTCAAACATTCAAGTTACATATGATAGCAATTTTAGTTTCTCCAGAGAAACAGAACAAACTGTATGTATATACACAAGTAGATAATTAGGTAATAGATATAAATGTATATAGAGAGTTATTATTTAAAAATTGGCTTTTCAGTTACTATTGAAGCTAGTGAATAATTTTAGTTGGGCCAAGAGTTAAAAGACCTAGAAGAGACAAAAGTATAGTTCCAGCCCAAGGGCTGGCTGGATGGAAACCCTGGAAATCCAGGAGTGCAGGTGAAATATAAAAAGACAGACTGCTGCAGAACTCCCTTCTGCTCACAGTGCTAGGTTATTTGTTGTATTTAAGTATTCAAATGTTTGGATGAAGCCCACCTACATTATGGAGGACAACCTGCTCTATCCAAAGTTAATTAGTATAAATGTTAATCTCATACAAAAACACCCTCCAAATTAACACATAAAAATACCCATAATAATGGCATCTACAATAATCTCTTAGGACTTGTTAAAATACCCACAACAAATGGAAAAATTATAATTGATATGACTGGCAAATAAAGAAATGCCTCTTTTATAGGATATAATGGAAAAATGGTGTGTGGGGTGAGGAAGGAATATATTATAGAAAATATGTTAGAATGGGAAACACTGAAAAAATTGAGGTAATGGAAATAAAAAGAATATTTTTGTACCTTATTATTAAGACTCTAGGGTTCCTGCTGTTGTCTCAAAGGAATAACATAAGTGAAATTGTAGAAGCTCATGAGCATTAATTACTTTAGATAGTTCAGAGAATAATATGTGAAAGTCCCACATTTCATGTGATAATTAATTAACAGTTTCAATCACACAAGGAATTAGAAAAATTCAATCTCAGACTTTGGTGTAAAAGTTCTCCAAAAAAAAAAGGCAATATTACACAAAACAATAATTAAATAATTAAACTCCATTAAAAGTTTCTTGTTCTGGTATCTAACCTATAGAAATCATATTTATTTACCTGCCTAATTATGTCTTTTTCTGTAGCTCACTTAGTCATTATTAAAACAAGAGCCAGAGAATTAGTTTTCCATTTTTTAAAGAAAAATTAGGTTATTTAGTATTAAGTTTTATGACTTTCTTATATATTTGGATATAAATCACTTGTCAGGTGTATGGTTCACAAATATCTCCTTTCATTCTGTGGACTGTTTTCAGTCTGTAGATTCCTGTGTTCTAAAGAAACATTTTAGTTTGATGCAAACTCATTAATCTGTTTTTGTTTTTATTGCTTGTGGTTTTAGTAGAATAGAAAGAAAAACCATTGCTTGAAACAATGTTGCAAAACATTTGTCTATATTTTCTTTTAGGAGTTTTATAGTTTTCAATTTTACATTTAAGACTTAATCTATTTTTGTTGATTTTAATATATCTTGTGAGGTAAATATCCATTTTTTAAAAGCCTGTCTTTTTAAATTTTTTTTAAAAATATATGTATGTATTTATTTATTTATTTAAATGTGGTGCTGAGGATAGAACCCAGTGGCTCACAGGTGTGAGGCAAGCGCTCTACCACTGAGCTACAGCCCCAGCCCCAATATCCATTTTTTTTCTACATACAGATATACAGTTTTTCCAGCACTATGTATTGAAGAGGCACTCCTTTAACCCACATATTTTTCAGGACCCTTGTCAAAGATCAGTTGATCAGAGATATATGGATTTATTTAGGAGTGCTCTATTTTATTGGTTTCTATTTCCTCTTTATTTTCAATAAAGTATAAATAAATATGTGCCCTATACTGTGTCGATTATTATAACCTATAACCTATTTTGAAATCAGAAAATGTGATGCTATGGGCAAAAGACCTAAATAGACATATCTCAAAAGAAGACATACAAATGGCCAGTAAGTGTATGGAAAGGTAATAAACATTACTAGTCTTCAGAGACATACAAATCAAAACTACAGAGAGAGTATCACCTCACACTTGTAAGGATGGCTATTATCAAAAAGACAAGAGGTAATTAGTGTTAGTGAGGATTTGGTTAAAAGGGAACCTTTGTATGCTGTTGACAGTACTTTAAATTCACACAGCCATTATGGAAACAAGTATGATGTTTCCTTAAATCTACAGACAAAACTATTGTATAATCCAACAAACCCACTTCCGTGTATATACATATACCCATACATTTATATATATATATATATATATATATATATATACCCATACATTTATATATATATATATGTATATGTATATAAATATATGAAATATATAAAAAGAAATCAGTATTTCAAAAAAAGATATATGTACTCTCACATTTATAAGGCCCACGGATAGAAAAATAGAAAAAATGTGATATGTGTGTGTGTGTATGTGATGTGTGTGTATGTGATGTGTGTGTATACACACAGGAATAGTATTTATGCTTAAGGGAGAAATCCTGTCATTTGTGAAAATTTGAATAAATCTGGAGGCCATAATGCTAAGTAAACTAAGCCTGACACAGAAAGACAAATGCTGTGTAACTTCCCTCATATGCAGAATCTAAAATAGACAAACTCAAAGAAGCAGAGTGTAGAACTGTGGTTGTGGTTGAGGGATAAAAGATATAGTTGCAAATGAATATGTTCTAGAGATCTAATTTGTAGTCCTTTAACCACAGATAATTTTATATATATGAAATTCTCTAAAATGGTAGCTCTTAACTGTTT
The DNA here is from genome assembly GCA_025594165.1 of Tamias sibiricus. Lineage (NCBI taxonomy): Eukaryota > Metazoa > Chordata > Mammalia > Rodentia > Sciuridae > Tamias > Tamias sibiricus. The sequence continues at coordinate 84,631,144 of CM046662.1, forward strand.
TTACACACAGAGAAATCAATAACTATGTGAGGTAACAAACATGTCAAACAGCTTGATCTTCAATTTCACAGTGTATGTTTATATCAAAACATCATATTGTATATACAACATTTTACCCTAATAAGGATGAAGGAAAGAATTGATGTGGTTTTGAGGACTTCTCCTAAGTTACTGAATTTTCTTTCTTTCTCTCCTCAGACTATCTAGAATGTATAAAGTTTCTATGCTCCTTGGCACTAATGCCAAATCTCAAAGCAGCTAAGTGTTATGCAGTCACACTGGGTGAAACTCAGGGAACCAGGAAGCAGAATCCCATGCTTTTTTTGTGTCAAACATAGCACATAAACAGCACAGTCCAGGTACTCAAAGGTAAATAAGGCACATACACTTTCACAGGCTTCCAAAATTCTCTTGACTGTTATTACATTTCATTACAATATTAAAAATACTAAAACGATCACTAATTTGTTTGTATTTTTATTTTACAATTCTTTAACAATAAACTGTAAAGCATTCTTAAAGCTCTCAGATCACATTTTATTTTTATATTTGAAGAAAATACAAATACCTATACAAACGTAAGAGAGAGTAGATGATAGTAGAATACTATCCACTAGATGTATTTTCATTAATCATACATTCAAATGTGTGCTTTCAGGCTTTGTATATGAATGTGTCTCACAGCAATACAAAAACATTCAGGTAAATGTTACTGAACATTATGTGCAACCATGTGATCATTTGTGAACATTTATATGAATTTTTCATTGCTCATCCAAATAAATGCCACACTGAACATTCAATATGTTTGAATGTGCAATCTCTCACTAAAAAAATACTTTCTTCAAACCATAATGTTATACATTAACTTACTATGGAGCTTTTAAATATTTTATTAGTGTTTGATTCTGCACATACCATCTTTGGGATTTTGTGCTATGAGCCATATGATGCTTACACAGTGGGGCCTGGATCAACGGACCTGAGTTTTATTACCTAGCTTTCAAGAGATAGTAGAGCAGAGGTGCTTGCCTCTTCCATAACTGTCTCTTATTTGATTGTTTCATTTAGACAATAAATCTCAGTGACATTAAAGGTGATCTGAAAGTTAAATATTGCAAAAATAAATCCAAAATTTATGATGGGATATTTCAAACAGCAAGATGAACAAAATCTTTTTAAAACTGTAGGTGGCATTTATTTTTCCTTTACTTCATTTTATCTTCCTGTAGGGCTCCAAGAATTAATTAAGTAGCCCTATTTTTTTCTAAAATCTGTAGAGATATTGGGTGTACTGAAAGTAACCTTTGAAACAGATGCCAGAAATGAAATATCTTTTTGCCATAAAATTCTGGGTTTCTTGAAACAAATGTATTGTAATTCTCATAAAAATGTTAAATACAATTCTAGCACATATCCCCTAAAATAGGCAGTACATATATCAACACTAGTGACAATAGAGAACAAACATAAAGCTGAATCAACAGTCTTACTACTCCCAGAAGCTATATTGGAAACAGGGAGGGAAAAGGGATAAATTCCCGATGAATCTGAAATCATGAGGAGGCAAACACAATATCACCTTCAATCAATGTATGTAATAGATAATAGAATGTGCTATTTAGACTCTTCTTTCTGGACTGCAGAACTCATTTTCTCACCTTTTGGTAATGTCAGGAACTAATTCTTTCTCTAGAAATTTCCTTTAGCTGAAGTTTAGGTCTGTGTTCAGGTCTGGGCTCAGATTACGGCCCCTCCCACAGTGGCAATCTACCCATTGTCAGTGTAGGAATATGAAGCTGTTGCTAACTAGTCTCAGTGCAAGACAACACTGAAGGGCTATCCCAGCTCAAAAATGTCTCATGAAACCATGTGAATCTATGTTTATAACTGCTTCAAAGTTTAACTCTTCCTTCCATTCCAATTCTATTGTCTTTATTTCTAAAAAAAAAAAAAAAAAAAAAAAAAAAAGTGGATATTGAGGGTACTGAGTAACACATTTCCTACAGGTAAATCTCCAATTCAGAGGAAGTTTTCTGTGGATACAGATTTCTGACACTTGTCATCAGTAGTGGTCTAATAAAACAGGTTTTAACATGGAACATGGCAATGAGGAAACCATCATTGGCAGAAGGTGGAACACTGGTATTTTAACAGTGTAATTGTTAAAACTCTCACTTCTGGAGAATTGGAATGATATGCTGGTACAAGTAAATGCCCTGAAAAGTTCAGTATCAGGCTTCTGAAAGGCTGAGGTAAGTATTTTCAAAAGGAAATCAATTTTTTTTTTTTTCTGAGTGACACTGATACATTAGAGAAAATCAATAGAAGCTTACAGATGATTAAGAAAAAAACTTAGAATCTGGCTCAGGAATCACTTAAAATAGTACCAGAAAACCTTCCAGTGAAGACTAAATTACCAGCATTTCCCAAAAAGGGTCTGCCAATGCCAGTGATAGGTTTGGAACCCTGAACACTGAGTTGGGGATATTCATGATGATGAACTGAAAAAATTTAACTTTAGATCCCCTGAATACCCTGGGTTTGAAGAAGATGCTCGTGTCTTCTTCGTAAAGACTAGCATGCACCCATTGCTTGAAAATAAAGGCAATCACTTCTGCCTGATTAGACATCATGAATACTCCCCAACATCTGAACTCAACTCTTTTTCTAGCCTTCAGGCAGAGGAAGTGATTGTCATGCAAGGGGAGATAACAGACTACATCCAAAAGCACCTGAGGGAACCTCTCAATAAGCTTCTACTGGGGTCTGTAGAATTTCAATGTATGTTGGACACAGATGAGGGAATGTGATCAGCAGGTCTGTATCCTGAAGCTCCTGTATCAAAAAAGTTAGAGCCAGAGTTTGGATAAAGACTAGTCAATTTATTGATAAGGGAAAACAATCCCAGGATAAAGAATTTGGCATCCTGACATAAACGTCAGTGAATATTGCCAATATACTGACAGAACTCTTGGAAGATTGAAGAAAATGATAGCCCATGGTAAGTAGAGTAGAAATGTTAAAACTGACTTTGCATATGTGGTAAAAAGAAATTTAAAAATTCACAAAAGTGGCCAGACCCTTGCATATAATACTTGAGAGTACTAACAATTTAACGATGTTCTGAGGGAGAGTCTGGAAGACACCTCATTTACCAAAACAATAAGTGATGCACTAATGAGAGAAATACCTGATGTCATGGCTTCTGGCCCAGTTTCTGCACCTGAGATGGTCTTCATAGCTTGAGCCTATTGGGAGAAAGGAAGGAAGGAAGGAAGGAAGGAAGGAAGGAAGGAAGGAAGGAAGGAAGGAAGGAAGGAAGGAAGGAAGGAAGGAGGAAAGAAAGAGAGGGAGGGAGGGAGAGAGGAAGACAACATCCCCCACACTTAAGAATCATTTACTAAATGGCATTCATGGCTGTCATCTGTGAATGAAGTCAGACCAGGAAAGAACTCTGGAATATGTAAAAGAAAGAAAAGGTAAAATCTGTGTCACCTTGGTAGACCCTATTGTCTTAGAAGTTTGAATAACAAGGGGAAAAAAAAAGTGTTTTTATAGAACAGTAAAAAAATTACATTAAAAAAAAAAAAACAACAACTTTGTTTCTGGTATTTTACCAGGCTTTTGTATAAGGAAAGCAAAAAACAAAAAACCTAAGCAGAATAAATTAAATTACCATACAATGTATCCTACCACTCCTAAACTGAGTTGCATCAAATTCTATAAGTCATAAACAAGGCAGGCCTACCAGAAACATATTGTAACATGTAACATCTAAGATCAGGAAGGTGCAGGACTGAAGGGAAAACATAACCTGCAAGAATAAGTGACCCAAACTGCCATAATACCACTACTTCTCCCCCTATGCCTTCACTTATTGTAATATACGGATTTCTTTTGTCTATCTGATGGAAGAGGAAAGAGACCAAACTTAGTATGATATTGCATTAGAGCCCCACTTAGGAGAGGCCTTGAAAGAAAAAAAAAAAAAATGTTGGGAATTCCTCTGCATAGTAAAGCTCAGTTTTAAGAACAATTACAGAAGCAAGGTTGGTAACTCATCCCACTGACCTTACACTTCTAAGTTTCTCTGGAATTACCAATGTACAAGAATCATAAAAAATGGGCAAGATTAGGATAGAAGTGGATTAAAGTAATACAAAGGTAGACAATATTAAATGTTATTGTGCACACCCCAGAAATCCCTTTAGCACTCTCAGCAGGTAATGATTCCCTGGTATGTTCTTCTACAGGAATTGCCTTCCTACAAAGAGAGCTGCCTGACTCAAGGTAAGAGTGACCCTGAACTCACTTCTAACAACTGGTCATATAAGGACATTAAAGCCCTATCCACTTGCTTCAAGGCTGGATAATAGTAAAGGGCCTTCTCTGATTCATAGTTCCCTAATGGACAGGCTGAGTCTTGTTAAGACTGAATGACAGTTCATGTACTCTCTGCACAAACTCACTTCCTTCACACCAGCATAGATGTCAATTTCAAAGGCAATGACAACTTTTTTACATGCACCTTTTCATCTCATACTCTGTTTCTTCTACTAAATATAGTGTATACTCTTTAATGAAAATCTGAACGTCTTTATTAGGTAACATAAGAATGGAATGATTACCTTTAGTCCAACCTAGTGCCTGGACCTTAACTGGTCAACAGGATAATTTAACTTTTTCACATCCAGAAAGGCTTGGAGGTTTCTAGCACAACATTAGGAACAGGTTGAAGCTAGGTTGCCACTCTAGTAGCACTGCCTCAACCATGTATCCTGGATATCTAGAGTCTTTCATTTCCAATGGAGTATGGTGGTCATAACTAAATATAAATGCACATTTCAGGCACATTAATGTAGTTGGTAAGTATTTATAGTTTCCCAAGAAAATGCCTTTTCCCTCCTACTACCCAATTTAGTGACCTATTTCTTACCTTTCTTCAACTCCAATCATTCATTCACAGTCCATCAAGAAGAACAATAAAGAATTTCTGGTTGTCTCATTTGTCCAGGCTATTCTAACAAAAAGACCATGGACTCTGAATTAAATGATAAATGCCTGTTTCTCACAGTCCTGGGGGCTGGACATTTCAAGATCAAGGCATTGACAGATTCAGATTCAGCGTAGGGCAGGAAGGCTAAAAGAGCTCTATGGGTCTTTATGTTAGGGCACTGATCTCATTCATGAGGGTCCCACCATGATGACCAAATTCCCTCCCAAAGTCCCCACCTCCCAATACCATCACATTAGGAGCCTGGGATTTCAGCATATGAAATTGCAGGGAACATACACATTTAAACCCTAACCACTTCAAAGAAATTTTTGCCACTTTAGTTTATCCATAACATTGTCCATGGTGACTCTCACTTCTATACTCTTTTACCAGATGAATCTTGCTACTTTTTAAATTTTTTAGTGGCATTGGGGATTGAACCCAGGGACACTTTACAACTAAAACACATCTCCAGCCCACCTTTTTTTTTTTTTTTTTTTTGTGGTACCGGTGATTGAAATCAGGGGCATTTGACCACTGGGCCATATCCCCAGCCCTTTTTTGTGTTTTATTTAGAGAGAGGGTCTCACTGAGTTGCTAAGTGGCTGGCTTTGAACTCGCGATCCTCCTGTTTCAGCCTCCCAAGTGCTGGGATGACAGGCATGCGCCAGCCCTTTTTATTTTTTATTTTGAGACAGTCTCACTAATTTGCTTAGGCCTCACTAAGTTGCTGAGACTGTCCATGAACTTGTGATCCTCTTGCCTTAGCTTTCCAAGTTGCTGGGATTACAGCATGCACCACTGTGCCTGCCACTGTGTTTTTTTGTTGTTGTTGTTTTTTGTTTGTTTTTTTATTCACATTGTCTTAGAAGAAGATATTTGGATAAGAGTAGTTGAATAAAAAATTTAATTGTCTTAGAAGAAGATATTAGGATAAGAGTAGTCGAATAAAAAAATTATTGGGAAAATACTATTAAAAAGAAAAAAATAAGAAAGACTTAAGGGGAAGTAGGATGACCTTTCCAATCCTCACTGTGGTCTCTGTGAAGGAGAAATAACTGAATAATTCTAGTTTGGGTTCTAGGAGAAATGAGAGAAAAGGAAGAGTATGACTTATTACAAATATGCATCAGTTCCATAGTACCTCTGCTTAGTCAGCTTTTTTGCCACTGTGACTACAAGACGGACAAGAACAATTGTCGAAGAGAAAAAGTATTTGAGGACTCAGGGTTTCAGAAGTCTCAATTCATAGGCAGCAGGCTCCATTCCTCAGGCTTGAGGTGAGGCAAGACATAATGAAAGAATGTGGCAGAGGGAACCCACTCACATGAAACAGAGACTCCACTCACCAGAATCAAAATATATACCCCAAAGCCACACCCCCAATGTCCCACCTCCTCCAGCCACAGCCTACCAGCCTTCAGTAACCTATCAGGGATTAATTAACTGATTGGGTTAAGGTTCTCACAACCCAATCATTTCTTCTCTGAACCTTCTTGCATTGTCTCACGTGTGAACTTTTGGGAGACATCTCACATTCAAACAACATCCATGGCAATTGTGATTTCCCATAGTCATGCTAGAGCATACATTTGAAGTATCACAAAAGAATATGCACACAAACACTGGCAGTTTCCAGTTTCAAGCTGTGATGGAGGAACAGGTATCAGAATTGCTTTCCCAAAGTAAATATCAGTAAAAGTTAACAAAACATACAAAGCATTCATATTCAGGCATTATAACCAGGCAGAAAGGAACTATTGCAGCAGCCATGAGAATGCACCACTCAGATCTCCTGCTGTAGGAATTATAACTGACTGACAGTCCCAGCTGCTGTGAGCAGAGAACAATGTCATGTCCACCCTGAGGTCATGTTTCTCAAAAGCTGCTCCATGACAATGACTGGACGTTCACTGTAACACAGAAGACTCATCAGACAATAATGGCTAAAGGACTCATCATTATCCTGACAAGAAGTTTATCAGAACATGTTTCACTTGAAATACTGACTACCAAACTCTCCATTTTTCTTTTCTCCTTCACAGGAGTCCCCCATCAGTCCTGGCTTTTTCTCCTTTTCTTCATGACAGCCGTTTCCCATTTACAAAAAAGAAACCTTTTCCTGTCTTGATGTCTCTTGGACAATGTGAAATAATGCAAACAATTACAAGTTTTGTTCAAAAGTACAGGCAGTAAGATCAAATTTTAGAGTTGGCTCTCTCACCACCCAGCAGGAAAAAAGATGCAATCTTGAATAGAAGGTGAGACACTGGTATAAAGAGATGCGCAGTTTCTAAATGTTTCACTAGTTACGACCCCCAAAATGTCCTAGAAGAAGAGAATACCACTGCAGGCACAATGATACACATAAAGACAGTGGGAACAGAAAAAATGCATGTGGACTCATTTGATCCACTTGGACAGCTCCTGTTACTCCTCTCCTCTTACATAATTGTGGATAGACCCATTCAGCAACCCTATCCTAGCAAGTTTATAATTACTAAAGGGTCAGAATTCTCATGAATGAAGGTTTGGGTTACTCCATCAAGGTAAGCTACCAAGCCTTCAGAGGTGACAGCTGAGGGTGAAGGAGAAGAGAGGTCATGACTATAAAAAGGTACAACTCCATTATAAACAATAGTGGCAGGGGCCCTGTTTGCTCAGTCAACTACTTAGATTTCTCTCACACATATAGGCCCATGGGAATCATAGAAAAGCTGCTACTTGAATACATATGGCATGGTAGACCTTAGAGAGGGACAGGTGGCAAGGCCATAATAATGGACCACTCAGATGTCCTGCTACAGAAAGCATAAATGACAGAGGGTCCTAGGGATACACTCTTCTACTCTCCTTTCCTGCCAATGCCAAATTTCATATGGACTGCTCCCAACTATGATGGATTATGGCATAAAGACTTCTGTCTTATTATGGGCAATTTTGACTCAAAAGCTCTTTAAATGCTTGAATGAAACTCTCATAGAATTGTACTGAAAGCTGTGATTAAATTTTCCACAACCTCCTTCCTTTCCTCTATCTTTGCAGGAATATGACTTGTGTTCCAATCTGATAGTTCTCCCCACCTCCTCTGATTGCTTCCCCTTATTCTTCACAGTCATTTCTCCTGAAGCTTCTTTTGTATGTGTACCTTGGATTTCCTTCTCAAAGGAAATGAATTACCACTTGCATAAATCCAATAGAAAGGCAATGCTTGAAGTAAGCTTTATGTTCATACTAGTTTCTGAATGCATACACTTTATGGATTGAAATTCGGGAAGTTATAATCCAAACACAATATGTCTGCTGAGTTTCAAGGCAGATACTGTAGTTCTAGACCCATAGATTTGCAGGATTCAAAGGAAAAAAGATAATAATACATAGAGCATTTGCTCCAGAATTCTGTGTGTGGTTCCCCACACCTTAGGGATTAAGGTCAGAACTGCACACGTGCAGTGAGTCTTAACAAGACCTAACAGAGAGAAACTGCTGTAGAATGAATGCTAATGGAGACTCCATAGATTATGTGAGGGTGGTGGATTGTGGAGTTACAACATATCCCAGACTTTCTTTTTTTCTGGAGGGGGTGGGTACAGGGATTGAACTCAGGGTCACTAGACCACTGAGCTACACCCTGAAGGAGCCCTAATTAGGAAGGGCTGTTGTAGCTAGCTGGAAGCCATAAGTTCCACCTGATATGTATGTGACGCACCTGTAGGCACCCGCAAACCTGAAGGTATATAACCGGGTGAAAGCGGTCCGAGTTAGGAGAACGGAGAATTCAGTCAGCCGGGCAGTCACTCGGTCAGTCAGAAGAATCAGAGCGGCCAGAACGTAGGCAGAGCGGTTACAGAAGAGAAACCAGATAGAAGACAGAAGAGAAACCAGATAGAAGAAGTAATGACTGGTCAGAGTTAGGCCGAGGCTCCCAAGGAAGACAGAAGACAGAAGAAAGAAGAAGGAAGAAAGAAGAGAAAAGAAAGAAGCTCTAATCTTTCTCTACTCTAAGCTAAGAAGACAAGAAGAAAAGCTCGCTTTAATCTTTCTCTCTAAAAATCTTTCTTTCCCTCTCTAAGCTCTAAGAAAGTAGAAGTAAAAGTAGTAAAAGCTTAACTCTGCCCCCGAGAGTTTTTATCCCGGTTTACGGTACCAGGAAGCTTACAACACCCCGAGCCCTATTTTGTATTTTATTTAAAGACACGGTCTCACTGAGTTGCTTAGCACCTCACTTTTGCTGAGACTGGCTTTGAACTCATGATCCTTCTGCCTTAGCCTCCTGAATCATTGGGATTATAGGCGTGTGACACAGTACCCCGCATATCCAAGACTTTCTAAAGTGTGTTATCTCCAGTGGTCAGCATACCATAAAAAATAGGAGCCATGAAAAGAATGTGATTTATAATCAAATAAAGTACATTGACATATCTCCAAGGTAATCCAGACTTAAGAATTATCCAAAATGACTTTTTTTTTTTTTTTTTTTTTTTTGGTACCGGGGATTGAACTCAGGGGCACTTGACCACTGGGTCACATCCCTAGCCCTTTTTTGTATTTTATTAGAGACAGGGTCTCACTGAGTTGCTAAGTGCCTCGCCATTGCTGAGGCTGGCTTTGAACTCTCAATCCTCCTGCCTCAGCCTCCCAAGTGCTGGGATTATAGGCATGCGCCACCATGCCCGGCTCCAAAATGACTTTAAAACAGCAATAATAAATACAATAAAATTATTCCAGGGAAAGTTGGACATAATGAATGAGCAGATGGGGACTCTAAAAAGTGATAAAAACATCTCTAAAAGTGAATCAATAGAAATGCAATGATACAAATTATTATGGTATCCAAAGTAAAAAATTTACTGGAAAAGATTAATGGGAGACAAGCCATGACATGAGAAAGTGTTACTGATTGATGTTCAACACTATCCAGTATAAATTACCAATCCTAAGGAGTAAAGAGGAAATAGATTGGTTAGAAAGAGAGAGAGAAAAAGAGAGAGACAGAGACAGAGACAGAGAGAGAAACAGCTCAGTGACTAATGTTACTGTGCTGAGTGACATGATATATGTCATTGAAATTTTATAGAAATGAAAGAAAATAATGGAACAAAATTTCAAGAGTTATACCACAAATTATTCCAAATTCTGTGAAAAATAAAATCTACTTTCCAGAAAGATCATTGAGCATCTTTTAGACACATAATAACTAGACTGTTCAAAATAAGAAAAAGAATGTTGAAGAAAGCCAGATTAAAAGGCACAGAGTAATAAAATTGAATCACAGCTGACTTCACATAAAAATTTAAAAATTGAAAAGGAGATAAAAGTATGAAACAAAATCTGTGAAATGCTGGAACAGGAACAACAAATACTATCTAGTCAGGTTTCTATGTCAAGTGAAAATATTTTTCAAAACATAGGGTGAAATGAAGAATATGTTACCAGCAGACCTGCATTGCAAAAAATGTTGAAGCACATATTTAAAGTAGAAGGAAAATAATTCACCTGAAAATTCATATCTGTACACAAGAAGTTGACGCCTGAAAATGGCAAAGATATGGGTCAATATAAGCAAGGACTTTTATTTTGTGTTGTATTAAAATTTTAAAAGCCAAATAATGAAAGCAAAACCAATAGTATTATTTTGTGGATTTATAATGTATACAAAGGGCAAATATATGACAACAATGCAAAACACAAACCTAATAAACGAAATTGTATACTTGTAATTTAATTGTATTTTACATGAGGTTTCAAAGCATTAATTGCTTTAAGCTAAGAATGACTTTTCAGATACATATAAGTATCATCCTATAAAAGTAAAATATATAAATATATCTAAAAATATAAGGAAAATAAAATGAAATGGTAAAAGGTTGTGCTAATTCAAAAAAAAAAAAAAAGGAAGAACTAAAGGAAAAAAATTGCAAAAACTGCATCAGGTAGAAAAGTTATATTAACTTTGTATGCTTAAACAAAAATATAATAATTACATTAAAACTAAACAGATTAAATAAACTGTAAACTCAAATTAAAATAAAAAATTTATAAAATATGATTAAAAAAAGCAACACCCAATTATATGCTGTCAAAAAATTCTCCTAAAGCAGGGTGTGGTGACACATGCCCTGTAATCCCAGTGGTTCGGGCGGCTGAGGCAGGAGGATTTGGTGTTCAAAGACAGCCTCAGTAATTTAGTAAGACCCTAAGCAGGTTATTGAGACCCTGTCTCAAAATTTAAAAAAAAAAAAATATATATATATATACATATATATATATATGTATATATATATATATATATATATATATATATATATATATATGGCTAGGGATGTGGTCAGGCACCCCTGGATTCAATCCCTGGTATCAAGAAAAATAAATAAAACCTTAAAGACAAAGTTAAGTTGAAAATACAAGAAAAAAGATGGGCATGTTCTGTAAATAGGAATAATAAAAATGCTGGCATTATGTATTACTATAACATACACAACAAACTTCAGGAAAAGGAATGTTACCAAAGATGAAAAGAAACATTTCAAAATGATAAGGGGACAACTCAGTAGGAAGATGTAAAAACTGTATATTATGTACCTAATAATTAAGTTGTAAAAATATGTGAAACAAAATTTGACAGACTTAAAGGGAGAAAGATCAAATTCACAATCATAGTTGGATGCTCTAATGCTGTTCTTTCAGAACATTTTATTATTTCACAACAAAACAACAAAAAATATAGGATATTTGGACAAGCTATCAGTTTGACCTAAATTACATTTATAGAACATTACACAAAATGACTAAAGAATGCACAATTTTTTCAAGTAGACATTAAATGTCAATCATGACAGACTACATGTTAAGGAATAAAGTAATTCTCAAATATATTTAAAAATCAATACATTATGGAGTACAATATATGTCTATGATGAAATTAATATGAAAATCAAAATAAAAACTATCTATAAAAATTTGTGAGATGTAACTAATGAAGTATTTAACAGGAATTTTATAGTTTGTATGTTTATGTTAGAAAAAGAAGAAAAGCGTAAGAATCTATGACTTAAGTATCCATCTTAGCAAGCTAGAAATAGAAAAAAAACCTGAAAAAAAATATGTGTATACCAAAATTGATCAAAAAAGAGTAATTGCAAATGCTCAATATTAGAAGTGAAATAGTATGACACTAATAAATCCATAGACATTAAGAGCATAATAAAAGAGCATCAAATATAACTTTGTGCCAATACATTTGGCAGTGTCAATGGAAATGAGCAAATTCTTAAAAAAAAAAAAAATTACCAAATTCATGCAAGAAGAGATAGAAATTTGGAATAACTCCACATTCATTATATCACTGAATGTGTAATTTTAAACACTTTTATAAAGGAAACTAGTGAATTCTATCTAGCACATAAGGAAGAAATAACACCAATCTTGCAAAAATTCTGTTTAACAATTGGAATAAAAAACTGTCTATCCTTTTTATCCAACACAATCCTAACAAAAATAGTCCAAAAATAAAATTAAAAACTAATAATCCTCAAGAACATAGATGTAGAAAATTGAAGAAAATATTAGCAAATCACACCCAGCAATATATTAAAAGAATAATATTTCTTAAGCAACTAGGATTCTCCAGGAGCACATAGTTTGACATCTAAAAATCAATCACCTAATTTACTACACAAATTGAATAAAGACCCAGATGATCTTTTCAGTGAAGGCCAAAAAGCATGTGTCAGAATCAAACATCTGTTTCTAATTATTAAGGAAAATAGCTTTCAGCAAACTTGGATCAGAAGGCATATCCTCAATGAAATATGACTCTTTTTATAGAACAGACTAGAATGGACTGGTCCACATGCAATGGTGGACTATTGAACAATTTTTCTATAGCATTGATAATCAGGCTAGGATGTCTAGAGTGTCCATTCTTAGGTCTTTAACACTGTGTATTAGGTCCTAGTCAGTGATGTAAAGGAAGTAAAAAATAATGTAGATTTGAAATAAATTAGTTAATCCATCTTCACCTACAGACAATAGAATTGTTCATGTAGGAATCACAAAAGATGTGTGAAACAATTTCTAAAAACTATTACGTAATTTTAGCAGTATTGTTAGTACAAGGTTCATATCTAAAGAGATTAATTGTATTTCCATATAATAGCATAAGAAATTTAAAAATAAAAAAGTAGGATTCATAGTCTTATTTAGCCATAAATTTAACATAAAATGTGGAAGAACTTTTCATTAAAAATTTCAAAGCATACTTTAAATAAAGTTTAGAAGATCTAAAAGAAAAAATGTCATGTTTATGACTTATAAGATGTGATATTGTTAAGATATTGTTGTGGTTTAGATAAGAGGTATATCCTGAAGCTCATGTATGAGACACTGTAGCCATGGTTAAGAGGTGAAATTTGAGATCATGAGCCTCTAATCTAATCAATGGATTAGTCTATTAATGAATTAATAATTTGAATGGACTATTGGGTGATAATTGCAGACAGGTCAGAGTGTGGCTGGAGCAAGTTGTTTACTGGGGCATGCCTTTGGGGTGTATATTTTGTGCCTCTTTGTCATCTCTGCTTCCCTGAGCTGAGCAGCTTTGGTGCACCACGCCCTTCTACTACTGTGTTCTGCCTCACCTCTGGTCCAGAAATGCAGTCAGGAGACCACAGATTAAGACTCTAAAACTATGTGTCAAAGCAAATGTTTTTGCCTCTAAGTTGTGTTTGTTAGGCATTGGTGTCTTTTCTTCTTAAATTAATTTACACATGGAATGTAATCCTAATCAAATACTTTTAAAAATTTTGTTTAAGAAACTGACAAACTGATCTGAATTGTATATGTAAACACAAAGAACCTAGGGGAAATTTTTTTTCTGAAAACCAAAAAATAATTTGAGGATTTATTCTGCTGACTTAAGTACTTATTATTAAGTTACAGTAATCAAAAAGTATTATAGTCATAGAATAATAGAAAAAAATCAATGAAATAGAATACAAATTAGAATATAGCCTCCCTTGTGGTCAACTAGATTTCATAAAAGTGCAAGACAATTCAAGTTATTGTCAACCAGTCCTGGTGAAATAGCTGAATGTTCATATGGACAAAGTTTGTCTTAATAACTCAATCAACACCCCAAAATTAATTTTAAAGGATATTATACCTTAATTTTAAACTAAATCTCTAAAGTTTGGGGAAGTAATACTAGAAAAAGCAGAAATATTTCTAGGGATTACCCAATGAGCAATAAGTATAGAAGAATAATTAATAAATTTCTGTTGTTCAAATTTAAAATGCCTGCTTATTCTTAAGCAACTCTAAGAAAGTGAAATGAAAAGCCATAGGCTAGGATAAATTACTTGTAATATACAAAACAATATTTTTAAATAACAAACTTCCAGTAAATACAACATTGAACACTCAAAACCATTCATGAAAGAATAGATATAGCATAAGTCCATTTTTAGGGAGCTCATGAATAGGATAGACTGATCAATAGTGAGATAAACAATAAATTGCCTATTATAGATAGTGTTTGACTATAGAGAGGAACAAAGGACATTTCTGCAATGGTGGAAATGTTCTGTGTCCTAATCAGAGGGCTAGTTACTGCTCACGGATTTTACTAAACTTATCACACTGTACACTTAAGAAAAGTGCATTTCACTGACTATAAATTATTGACCCAGTGAAAGTAAAAATGCTTCTGCCTAAACTTCAGATTGGACAATGAGAAAGAATAGCCAAATTGATTATTATGGCTTTGTGAATCTCTATGCTCATAGCTAATTGTTCTTTGTTTAAGTCTTTCTACTTTTATCAGTGAAATATTTTGGATTGTTGACTCAGTGTTCAAGTTTTTTTTGAAGTTTATCTTTCAAATATAAACATTATTAATTTGTTGAAGAGATATATCTAGGAAAAATCTTTTTCCAAGTTTAAGATTCAGGAATATGTATACATAATATTGGTTCTCTGGAAGTAAAATGAGATAATCTCAAACATTTTAGGAAGGAGTAGGGATAATGGTTGCCTTTTGTGAGAGGAATTTTTTAAAATTATTTATTTATTTGCTTTAGTTGTACACAATGCCTTCATTTTTACGTGGTGCTGAGGTCAAATGTGGGCCGCACGAGTGCACCTCTGAGCCACAACCCCAGCCCTTGTGAGAGTAATTTTAAAAGTAAAGAACAGAGATACAATGTTAAGGACATAATGTAGCTGCAGACTATGAACACATAAATGCAGTCTGACTGTATAGATTAAGAAAGCTTAAGAATAAAAGTGCTGATCATCAAAAGTTAAGATTAAACAGGAAGTCCCATGCAAAAGAAATTTGAAGATAGAAGCGTTGGCAGCTCCTAGATCAGCATAGTCATGTAGAAAGAGACTTTGGCCACCAGCTTTCAAATACACTTAGATTGCTTTCAGAACCTCCCCATGCTGAGATGAATAAAACAAAGTATTTGCTTCATGAGTTTAAAGTCTGCACTTCCACATATAGAACACTTATAGTGAGATGAGAAAATCATGTATTTGAGTCAGTAAATTTGGCTGCCAGACATTGGATCACAAAGTTTTACCACAGAATTAGCACTTTGTGTTCTAGAGACATGAACTAACTGACCTTCCTTTTCTGACAGCATGGTTGTCATTGTTTTACTCGATTTATATTTTTAAAAGATTTTTGCATGATAATATGATTGACATTGATGTCCTTAATTCCCCTATTCTAATAAACCCTAAAGAAAATGTCAGCATTTGGGGTTTTAGTAATGACAGACTATTGTGGATTTATTTCCTGATAAATCATTTCCTAAAGATTTGTCCATTATATTTTTCTATCTAGTGTGCTGTATCAGAGCCACCTTACACACACACACACACACACACACACACACACACGTGCATGTGTGCGTGCGTGTGTGTGTGTGTGTGTGTGTGTGTGTGTTTTCTCTCTCCTCTTTTAGATAAGGGTTTTATCCTGGCTTATGTATTGACATGTAGCATGCAGGGACCTCCTGAGGGAGATATAACATTGCTGTTGAGGTGATTTCAGGCTTGACCACATTATAAACTTTAGCCAACAGAGTGTGAGAGAATACAACAGAGAAACATCTGAGAAGAAACAACAAAATCAGAAGGCATCAAGCATAACTCAGCTGTAAAGAAGAATGGAATTATGGCATTTGCAGGTTGATGGATGGAACTGGAGAAAATCATGCTAAATGAAATAAGCCAGTCTTCAAAAATTTAAAGATCAAATGTTTTCTCTGATATGAAGAAGCTAATCCAAAATGGGGAGGGAGTACAAAATAGAAGATCAGTGAAGTAGATGAAAGGGATTGTGGGATGGGGGAAAAGGATAGGGAAACACAGTAGAATGAAACTGATCTAACTTTCCTGTATACACATGTGAATATACTACAGTGAATCTCACCATAATGTACATACACAAGACACTAAGTTAAAAAAACAAAAACAAACAAACAAACAAACAAACAAAAAACCCTAAGTAAATCACAGAAAGATCAGTGGAGTAAAGGAAAAGGAGCAGGGGGAAGGAGGAGGGAAAAGGAAGGAGAAGTTCTAGGCACTGAATTAGAACAAATTATATTCCATGCTTTTGTAATTATGCCAAAAAGAATCCTAATATTATGTATAACTAAAAAAATAATAATAAACCCTATAAATGTAAAAAAGAGATTCTGCTAGTGTTGTGGGGGGTATCTTTGTTCGTTCGTTTGTTTGCTTGCTTGTATTTGGAATCCAGCCCAGGGGCACTTCACTTGTAAGCTACATTCCCAGACCTTTTTAATTTTTTCTTTTCTTTTTTTTTTTTTTTTTTTTTTTTTTTTTCATGACAGGGTCTCACTAAATTGCTGAGGCTGGCCTCCAACTCATGGTCATTCTACTTCAGCCTCCTGATTTGCTGGAATTACAGGTGTATACCACCACACCTGGCTTTGTTAGGTCTTTTAGTGGATATCACAAATGCTTGCTCCTTGAGACTAGAACCTGGAGAGTGAAGACACATAGAGCAGAGCCACAGAGCTTGATCACAGCCACTGACACTTATCATAATTGTGAATATGAAATCCGATGTGTGTTTGTTGGTAACTACTGTGATATGGGGGATTGTTTATTAATAATTAAGTCAACTAATATAATCCACATTGCTATATTAGAAATAATCAAAATGAAACATTTAAACAATAAATATAAACTGCAAATTTGAATCCATCTTAGATGATGTGTCAAGAATGAATAAACATGAAAGAATTAAACAAAAATAAAAATAAGTTATTTAGAAGTCACATTAAATCAAAAGAAAAAATAATTCCCTGAAATCCAAGGATACCATGAAGTATGAGTTCTTTACCTTTTTGTTGTAATAATTAAAGATTTTAATATGTAGCTTTCTAGAAAACTTAATTACCACCTCAGAGCATCTGAGGAGAGAGCTTTTGTTCTGCAGCAGGCCCTCCCAAGTGAGGGCCATTTTTTCTTTGATGTGTCATCTAAGTTATGGTCAGTTATATGACATCCTTTTGGGTTCCCCAACATATAAAACTTGTCTGTCTCCTTTAGCAATTATGCTCTCAGTGGCATCTCCCTCCACCTCTGCTGCTGTCCTCTATTTACCTGTTTACTCTAAAGAATTTAAGGAGGGAGCATGGGCAAAGGAAAGACAGTGGAATAAATCTGACATAATTTTCCCATGTACACATATGAAAAACAACAGTGAATCCCACCATCATGTGCATTCATAAGAATGGGACTCTACCTAGAAAAAGATATATTCCATGTTTGTATAATTATATCAGAACAGATTCTTCTGTCATGTATAACTAAAAAGAACCAATAAATTTTAAAAAAGAAAAGAATTCAGGGCATGGTCTCTCATGTAATACACACTTACCCCTATCATCATTCTTGGTGACTTAAAATAATCATATACATGAACCATCAAAAAATCACAGCTCTTCTTGCTGCTGTACTTCCTCACGGGTAGCATAATTTGGTTTCATCTAAATTTTCTCCCATGCTCATGGAAACACTTTTGCACCATTGTAACTTATTATCCCCATAAATCCAAATTGCAAATCTCCCACTGGGTATCATCTCTTATCTTTTCATCTTAATTGCTCTAGTAGCCCCCTAAAATTGAGAATTTTTTTACTCCATTGAGTTGTAAACCTTATGCATCAGTCTTTGTGTTTTCACTCTCCTGTTTACAATCTTACATTTTTTATAATTTGTCTTTATTATAAGGAGTTTTTAAGCACTCTCAATGATGTATTCTCTCTCTTTGCCATACTTGTATGAAAAATTTCAATGGTGGGTAAACTCAAGTATATACATCCTCTGTGTCTAAAATCTATATAACTGAATAGTAACTGGAAATAGTCATATACCCTTACTTAAGTCCTCTTTAAATCCATGGGCTCAAACCTCAAAGAGACAGTATCACTGCCCCCAAAATAATATCATGTGTCCTACGTAAGTTTCCTTTACTGTGATTTGACATAAATATTTCATAAATCTGTTTTCAACAAATCCCTTTTTATATACTCTTCTATTTTTCTTAATTTCTTGTGCTGAGTATAATGGCTTCCACTTTATTCTTAATTTTCTTTTCTTTTTTTTTGGCAGGGGTACTGTAGATTTAACCCAGGGTGTTTAACTACAGAACCACATCCCCAGCCATTTTATTTTTTATTTTTATTTTTTTATTTTGAGACAGGGTCTTGCTCAGTTGCTTAGGGCCTTGACAAATTTCTGAGGCTATCTTCAAACTTGCAATCCTTTTTCTCCCTGGTTACTGGGATTACACATGTGCATCACCATTCCTGGCTTATTCTTAATTTTCTGGTATTTCTGCCCAGTCATTCTCCACTTCCTGATATTTTCATTTGCTATTTTCCTGGACAGTAATGCTCATACCCTGATTGTCTCTTCCTTACGCTCTAGGTCTAAATTCAGATTACCACTCTGTCAGAGAGCCCTAGCCTGACCATCCTGCTGAAAGAATTCCTTTATTACTCTGTTATAATGCTTTGTTGAATCCTTTACAGAATTAATTACAGTGTGTACTTTCATCCCTCTTTCTTGTTTATACCTTTCTTCATCTAATCAAACTTCTAAAGAGGAAGACAGGGCTGGGGTTGTAACTCCAAGGCAGAGCACTTGCTTAACACACATGAGGCCCCAAGTCTGATCCCCAGCACTCAAAACAAACCAAGAACAACTAAAAAGAGGGGGCTGTTTGCTGTTCAGCTATATTTGTTTGCTGTTTTGTGTTCAGTGCCTGTGAAGCACTGAAAAATATTTCTGATCATAAAATGATGAATTATAGATGAAAAATTCTTGATAATATTTTTTGTCATTTTTATCTGTAAACTGAGAGGATGAAATTGCATGATTTCCAAAGTCTCCTTTGGGATTGTGGTCCCCTCCTTATCCCTGGTTGTGAATAACTATACCATGAGATTAGGTGGGATCAACTGGTAACTTGAAAGAATTGTCAATATAAGGCTAGTTTTGATGCTTACTATAGGTTACTGCATCTTCAAAGAAACTTCAGCATCCACAATAAGAATCATCAGCTTACCAAACATTTAAGCTCCCCTGAGAAGAAACATGTTGGGTGGCATAACACTGAAGACACATACTCAAAGGTTCTGGGATTCTAAGTCCCCACACAATTTTATACATAATAAATGTTATAATAATACATTCATTCCTGAGAACTAACTGTAAATGTATTCTTTTATCCAAAAGATTAAAGTGAATAAATCTACTCAACTTTCTTCTTTATATTTCCATCTAAGACATGTGGCCAATAAATAATTTGACATTTAGTTTATATAATGCTTATAATAAGGTTCAATATCTAGTGTCTTCCTGGTAGAATATTAAAATGCATTTATTTGTTTTTCTAATGATAGGATTACAATTTCAACAGTAACTGTCAGAATTTGCAAAAACTGTGTTTGTGAACATGCAGTGTTTAACCACAATGTATATACTACCCATAGGCATTGACATAAAATTTTCTGTTGGAATGTAGGCAGTTATGATTGTGGTAATGCAGTGGACAGATCAATTATTTATATTATGCTGGAAAGGCAAAGGTCAGATGTGAATTAAGATGTAATTTTTCTCATATTCCCACTGGCTTCCACAAATAAGTGTTATTGATTCTTCTCTCAGAGAGGCTTTCTCCTACTGACAGATCAGGCAGACATCTCGAAGCTCAGAGTTCAAATTTTTAGTTCCTAAAGGCTTTATTTAGTTATTCATTCAATTATTCGCTTTATGATAGTTGAGATTAGTATAAAACTAATGCATTAAACAGACACCATGAAGTTTTACCCCCAAGTATAGTTACTTACTTAGCAATTGCAAAGTCAAATTAATATAGGAACCAAGTAGATAAAAGCAATAAATAAAATTTTTGGAATTAACAAAAGTTATATAGAAAGTAAGATGATTCATCCACTACTCAACTTCACCTAATTGCTCCTGTAGAACAGGTGAGTCTGATATTAAGCAGTCACATAATGTTTTTGAAAATAAATTTGGAGTACTAGCAACTAATAATGTGTGTGTTTATATGCATGCATGTGTGTGTTTTGTTTATACATCTATTCATTTAACTTTAATATACTATTCAGGAAAACATGTCTTCTGATAGCTATATTCATCACTAGTCTACTAATAATGACCATGGCAATTTTTAGTATCTTCCAATAATAAATACTAAAAAATTAATGTAAAATGTTATGTGGTTTACAAAATTCAATTTATAAAGAATTATTTTATATGATAATATGTATGTAAAGTGTACATATTATATGTAATAATTGAAGCAATATGTTTCAGATATTTATTGTATGCTACTAGAATTAGATCTCAAAAGAGACAGATTCACACAAATGAATTTTAGCCTTGAAAACTCTATGCAATTATTTCTTTTGATTTGAATATGATGAATTAAAATGTGTAAAAGGAAGGTGGGTTGCATTAAAGAAATTAAGTTGGTGATTAAACTGGGCTATGTGAGAAAAGAAATATATTAAGAGAGGAAAAATAAATTGACTACACCAGAAACAAAAGAGAATTCCAGAAAGTTCAAAAAGATTGAAGAAATTGCAGCCTCAAAAAATCTACTTGCTAGGGATAGTGACACAGATAATCACCCAGTAAACAACCACTATTCAACAGAAAAATAGGAGGAACACATAGCCTGACAGCTGCTCTGTCCAACCAGACTGTTCTTCTTATGATGTTTATTCAGAAAAACCTGGTTAAATAAGAACATAGAAAAGACCTCAGTAGGTAATGAGGAAGGACTTCCCAAAACATGTAGAACAGCACTTCTGTGTATTCTTAACATTTCAGGGGGAAGTGCAATAGGAGATAAAGAATAAAAGCTAGGACTATAGAACTAAAGGAGATGAGGGTTTTATAGGCAATTAAAATGTGGACATTGATTAACTAAAGTGTCTATTGGGGTATATTTGACCAGCAGTAGTTAAAAAGAGTCTCTTAAAGAACATTCCAAATGGATGTTAGAATTTGAGGAATATTTAACCAATGGTACTTAAAATTGTCTACTGTAAGGGCATATATGTTTAAGTAGAAAGCAGAGGACTAAATGCAAAGAACAATATTTTAAGGGAAATGGCCCAAATAATAGGGGGAAATTGAAACTAACAATGATGGGATTTTTCTATTGTCTCCAAAATTATACTAAGTCTATGACTGTGTCTTCTATCTAAAGTCAAGGACACCCTACTATTAAAAATTTATTATATTTGATACTTAGAGATAAAAAAGTAACAGAAGTCCAATAAATTCTCATGGAGAAAAAAATTCTATGACTATTATATGATATTCAAATGAGAAAAAATAAATTAGAAAAAATAGAAAACTACATTTTGCCTAAAAAAAGGAAAAAATAAAATTGCCTAGTGGTTAAAAGCAGAATTTTCTAATTATTATGCTTTTCGCCTTTTCTGGTCATTGACTTATAGGTAAGAAGCCAACCATGAATAATCCTTACTTAAAATCTCCTGTAAGAACTTCAACATACCCATTTTTGATGGGTAATTTTATGTGTCAATTTACCATGGCACCACAATATATGGTCAAATACTAGTCTGGATATTTCCATGAAGGTATTATTTGTAATGAAAATAAATTTTAAATGTAAACTTTGAGTGAAGTATATCAACCTCCAAAATGTGGGTGGGACATATCAAATCAGTTGAAAGCTTTAATTAAATATAGAATGAAGTCACCCAAGGAAGATAAAATTCTGCTCACAAACTATGTTCACAGTTAAATTGTAATATTAACTATTTGCTATGCCCTAATCCTTCCAGCCTACCCTCCAGATTTTGGAAATACCAACTTACATGATTGTGTGGGTTTGTTCCTTAAAAAAAATCCTTCTTTTCCTTCTATACATATAAATTTCTATTGATTCTGGGGTTTTTTTTTAGAGAGAATTCTGGGTAATACATCATACAACATTACTGAAACATTGAAACATATACATCATTATTATAAATGTCATAGGTACTAGTGGTTAATAATTGAAATATTAAATAAAATCATTTATATTACCTTGCAAAACAATGATATACTTAAAAGGTATAAATCTAACTAGATATTTACAAAACATACATGAGGTGAGGCACAAAGCTCTAATTTAAAGAAATCAAAGATGAATTAAATGAAGATAGACATTTTTCATGTACAGAAAGATTCAGTATTATCAAGATATTAGTTCTTCCCAACTTGATCTATAGGCTTATTGTAAGCCCAATCAAAATCCTAGCAAATTGTTTTGTAGGTAAATGTATTTCAAACTTTATACAGAGAGTCAAAAGACTCTCAGAATAGTGAAAACAATGTAGAAAGAGAGAAAAAAGTTGGAGTACTGATGATACCCTACGTATAGACTTAGTATAAAAAATGAAAATAAGACAGTGAGGTATTGGTGAGAGTACAGAAAAATAGACCAATAGAACAAAATATAGAACCCCAAAACATACCCACCTAAATATACTCAACTTACCTTTGACAAAGAAGCAAAGGCAGTACTACAAAGAAAAGATCTTGTTTTCAACAAATAGTGCTAGCACAACTGGACATCCACAAATAAAGAAAAAGGAGAAGAAAAAGAATGACTCATACTTTACACCATTCACAAAACGTCACAAAAAGTGGATCATAGACCTATATGGAAAATATGAAACAACACAATTTCTAGAAGAAAAGAAAATTTAGATGACATTAGGATTGGATTTTGAATGTAACAGCAAAGGCAAAATCAATGAAAAAGTAATTGATAAGCTGGACTTCATTGAGATTAAAATTTTTGCTCTGTGAAATAAATTGTTAGAGAATGAGAAGACAAGCTACAAACTTGGAGAAAATATTTCCAAAAGATGTATGTGATAAAGGAATACTATCCAACACATAGAAAGAAATCTTACACAGCAAGAATATGAAAAACCTCTTTAAAAACCTAAGACTTCAGAAATACTACTCCAAGGATGATCAGCAGATGAAAGATGTTCAGATTTATATGTTATTAGGTAATTGCTAATTAAAACAACAATAAGATAACACCACACACATGGTCAAAAGCCAAAACACCCCAAATGCTGCTAAGGATGTGGAGAAGCAAGAACTTTCATTCATTAACTGTGGAAATATAAATTGCCCAATTACTTTGGAAGGCACTTTGGTAGTTTCTCACAAAACTAAAATTATTTTTATATAATACAACAATCATTTGTCTTGATGTGTACTCAAATAACTTGAAAGTTTTATGAACAAACAAAAGTTTTTTTATTCATTTATTTTAATTAGGTATATATGACAGCAGAATGCATTATGATCCATTGTAATAGCTTTATTTATGAATGCTGAAATTTGGAAGCAACAAAGATGTCTTTCAGTAATTAAATCTATATATAAACTGTGGTATAGCTATACAAAGTACAGTGTTAAGAAAAAAATGAGTTTTCCAGCCATAAAAAAACACATGTGGTTTTTTAAAATTTCTTATTTATTTATTTATTTTACCGTGAACATATTACTCATTCAAAGAAACCAATCTGGATTCTAATTACATAACATTTTGGAAAAGACAAAACAATGGGCACAATAAAAAGGTTAGTGATAGCCATGGACTGGGGCCAGAGCAAGAAGAATTATTATTGTTATTAACAATAACATTATTATTGATAAATACCATTATGCATTTGTCAATCTGTAGAACATACATCAAGAATGAAACCTAATGTAAACTGTACAGTATGGGTGATAATAACATGTCAATGTATGTTCACTGATTATAAAAAAAAGTACTGCTCTGATGAAGAAAGTTAATAGTGAGAGAAGCTCTGAGTGAGCAAAGGTCTAGGGAAGGAATGCTGTATTTTCTGCCCATTTTTTCTGTAAACCCAAACTGCTTTAAGAATCTATTCAAAATGCCTTTATTCATTAAAAGTCCCACTATGAGACTACAAGTGTCTGTGCATTTCTCAGCTAAAGTTGAGGCCAAAATCAGCAATTAAAATATTAAATATTCCATTAAGTTAAAGGAAAAAATTAGCATCTTAAAGCCAACTGTCATTGCTTCCATTATTTATTCATAAATTAATGTGTAATTGTGCTGAATAAAGACAAATGCATTTTATTTATTGAAGAACTTACTGTCCAAAGACAGAATGGAAATTTAGAAAAAAAACTCTGTTTGTTCAGAGTCATCAAAATGGTCATTGTAATAGAATGAGGTGATTCCACAAATCCTACCATGTGGACAGTACTTCTTATTTAGAGTTGTTATACCCAATTACATGTTGAGATGAACCACACTAGCTTGACTATTAGCTTGTCTGTTTTTTTATTTGAAAATTGGGATGAACACATATTTCATCAATCTAATGATATTAAACACATGACATTAAATTATACTCTAAATATTTAATTGTTTAAATATGGGAAGCAAATTCCTTGAATCTCAAGAAACCATTAGCAGTCTTCCCAAATTTTTTAACTCCATATAAAAAGCTCTACTCTTTCTTTTTTTCTACATTTTTAATTGGTCCATTATAGTTGTACATAACAATGCAATTTGTTGTTACATATTCATACATGCACACAATATACCAATATAATTTGGCTAATATTACTCCTAGCACTTTCCCCCTCCCTCTCTACATCCCACCCCTTTGTCCCTTTCCTCTACTGCTCTGCCCTAACCTTTTCTTTTTTCCTCTCTAGCTTTTGCATATAAGAGAAAACAAAGGAACCTTGACTTTCTGAGTTTGACTTATTTTGCTTAACAGTCTCTAGTTCCATCGATTTTCCTGCAAATGACATAATTTCATTTTTCTTTATGGCTAAATAAAACTTGATTTTGTATATATACCACATTTTCTTTATCCATTCACCCGCTAATGGCACCTAGGCTGGTTCCATAGTTTGGCTACTGTGAATTATGCTGCTATTAAAACAGGTATGCATGTATCACTGCGGTATGATGAATTTAGTTCTTCAGGATGAATACTGAGGAGTGGTATAGCTAGTCAAAATCAGAAACAAAATTGCAGAGCTCACTCTGTCTCTTCTGGACATTTAAATTAAAAAAAAAATATTTATTTATTTCCCTTAGTTGTATACAATGCGTTTATTTTTACGTGGTGGGCTTGCATGCTCTACCGAGGAGCCACAACCCCAGCCCCTAAATTTGTCTTATGTATTCTCTTAACTAGTTCTTGGAGTTCTTTAGTTTTGCTGTTGTGTTTGTTTTGTTTTTCTGTTTAGGCCAGGTAAATAGTTCCTCTCAATGTAGTTTAAAGATAAATAGATGGATTAAACCTACTTTTCTCTTGCAAAATTTCTTGTGGTTTTCCATTAGAGAAGACACTTTCTTGTTGGGAACTGCAGAATATTAAGATCACACTGGAAACTGGTTCACCACTCTCCATTCCTACTTCCTGTTTCAAAAGTATGGAACTGCTTCAAAGTTCCCTAAGGTACTAGCATTTTATTCCTGTCTGAAGTTGTGCATACATTTCTTCTTCCCCTTGTAATGTTCTATCTCTGCCTGGGTTACTCCTTAACTTTGAAATCTTCAGTCTATGTCTCCTCCATCAGAGGCTCACCTTCCTTATTCTGAAAATCCCATCTGTTTTTACTTGGGAGCTTACCCAGATATCAGGTATGTATTTCAAATGACACTTCTTGTTCATGGTACCATACTGAAAATTATTTTAAAATCTATCCTCTTCTGAGTGAGCAAGCCTCATATCTGTCTGGTTAGAGGATACTTTTTATTTATTTTTTTAATCACTGTGTTCCCGTGACTTCATACATTACCTGACCCATAGTAGTTGTTCAGGAGATATTGGACGAATTTAATTAAATGATGCATATTGCTTCATCTCAGAGAATTATATTTTATTTAGTATCCAAAACATATTTATTGAAATCAAAATTTAACAGAGAATTTAATGTCCTAACCATGATCCCCCTCCATCTTTCCAGTTCCCTTTAACTTCAATAAGAACCTGGTTTATTCTTGCAGTTTCTACTAGCTGAGGAATCAGTGTAACAGAAATGCATTAATGCAAGTGGAATTTGCCTAGACATCAATAAACTGGAAAGGCTCCCTCTGGGCCACTTGTAGTGTCAATAAAGGCTGGTAATTACTTGCTCCTTTGAGCATTTTAGATCCAACCCCTTAGTTAATTCTACCGCACAGAAGCAGCTGTAGAACTCAAGAGATTCTTAACTTCCTAAAACCTGGGTGGAGAATGGCAAGCACTGGCTGAAACCTCCTTAGGTTTTAAGAGTCCCCCTGCCCCCCATCTTACCCTTCCATCCTCACTCCCCTCCCCCATTTGCTAGGCAAGAGCTCCACCACAGATCTATATCCCCAGCGCCTAAGACCTGGGAATTTTAATTAAAGGTGATGGCTATTGTTATTCCAAGCTGCCTGGGAAGGAGTAACTGAGAACAACCTCTCTTATCCCATGCTGGTAAAGGATTGGTGGTGGGCCTCACCATTTCCAGGCATGGAAACATGTAAATTCCAGCGACCAATAGTGACCTGCATCTGCCTGACAATACAATAGAATAAGGAAAATGGTAGGAAGGAGAAAAGGGTGAAAACCAGAGGTCAAAAAAGTACCAATGAGACCTTCCGAGAGGATCTTGCCCTTCCTTCTTTCCTTCCGAGCTTTCCTCCTTCCTGAGCATGTAAATGTGCTTGATTTTAAGAGAGGTCCGTGGCAGTTACTTTTCCTTAGATTCCTGTTTCTCCGCAGTGAAGTTTAAGTGGTGTTTGAGTTTCCTTGACTTCTTCGTGAGGAGTTTCCAAATGACAATGGGAGAGTCACATAAATATCTATAGTTTCTAATGACAGCTCTGTGGTCATTGTTTCTTGAAGATCTTGAAGCAGGGTCGTCGTCCACTACTTATTCTGAGTGAGCGATCAGCTAATTGACTCGTTTGTATTTGTGATTTCTATATCGATTTGTGCATGGAATAATAGGCGTCCTCCTTGTTCCTCTTTACTGCTCGGTTTCACACTACCTCAAAGGGCGTGTATTCCAAGTGCGAGTGTGTATGTTTAGCAAAGATGCTTGGAAGAAGCTATCTCTCTTGCAACACACCCCCCAGCTCTATTCACAGCATTCCTGGGCGGGACGCTTCCCTAATCTGTTCCCAGTAGAGGTGCTCTTTCCACGTAAATGCCAACAGACTAGCTTCCGGGTCCAGGGAGCTGACGCTTTGGTGTCCTAGAATATAGTGCGCGTATGTCTCTGTGTTTGTGTGTGTATGTGTCTGTGTGTATGTGCACGAGAGCGCGCGCGCAGACGACTGTGAGCTTCCTCTCCAGGCACAGTGCAGACAGAGCCCGCGATGTTACTATCCGAGCAGCCTCCAGCAACGCGAGGCAACTGCAGCCTCCGCCCACTCAGCCAGTGATTGGCTGGTTTTGCTCATCATTTCCCTGCTAGCAAGAGGGAAGGGCCAGTGACGCCCCCGAACCCAGCTGCAGAAGCGGCCGCCACCTCCAATGCACAAGGTGTCACATCTGAAAAGAAACCTGAGCCCAAGGGAGGAGGCGCGGAGCAACCGGGGCAGGGTTGGCGCTAACCGCGCGGGAGGGCTCCTGGCAGTGCTGGAGGACCAGAGGCAGCTCCGTCGCAGAGGACCTTAGCGACCTGATCCTAGGATCCCGGCTCCACGCTCTCCTCTCATTTTTCAGACCCCCCCCCCCACCGGTCTAATTCTCCAAAACGGAGCCTTTATATCGAGAGAAGGTGCGGGAGCTGGGGCAACCAGGACTTTCGCGGGCACCCAAGATGCGCTCCATTAGGAAGAGGTGGACGATCTGCACTATAAGTCTGCTCCTGATCTTTTATAAGACAAAAGAAATAGCAAGAACTGAGGAGCACCAGGAGACGCAACTCATTGGGTAAATTCAAAGCTTCATTTCAGGATATGACCCAAAGTCAAGCCATAAATGAAATGTGCATATAGTCATAGAGTGATGGTTGTGATACTGTGCTTGTTCATTTGAGCTTGTGTGTGGCTTGTCTCGTGATTTAAATAACAAAGGCTGTTGTTGAGGTGTGTGTGCTTCTCTAGCTGTTCCCAGTAGGAGTTCAACTTGCCCTGTGCGGTAGTGACAATTGTTATCAGTGCCGGGTGTTCTCACACCAAAGGAGAAGTCACTGCAGAAGTGTCAACAAAGAACGTGTGCCCTTGTCCTTTTAATTCGTGGGCAAAACTCAAGCGAGATAGCTTTATTCACCAAACGGTTGCCCTTCCTTCTTTCTCTGCCCTGTCACTCTAGGTAGAGATACCAGAGAAAGCTGGTATCCTGAAAGGATGAAGTTTAAAGCCCACTAAAGAGGAAATCCGTCTTTTCTTTTTTTTACTGTTTTTTTTTTTTTTTATACATTGGACAGATTTGTGCATTTTAATTTGAATTAGTAAATCCAGTACCACCATGGTAAAATACATAGGCGTCCTGTATAGAGTTTTAGAAACTGGGCACTTCATCTTAACAGGCAATATTTCTGTTATTTCTTTAGTTTGTCTAGATGAGTTCAGAATCTCCCCACCCCATTAAGTTCTCTAAATATCACACTTCCTTCCTCCCTCCTCTTGGGCTCTGTGCCTTTGAAGTTAACCCAGGGGGTGGTGCAACTTTGTGTTGCGGACATAGCTTGGAAGCGATTTTCTGAGGATGTGAACCTGGTTGTCAACTCTGTTCAAAGTCTTGTTTCGGAAATCCTCCCTAGTCCGGAGGCGTCCACTGTCGGAAACTACTCTAGCAGAGATTCCCTTCTGGTTTTTTATGTTCTCTGACACTACTGAAATGAAGAATGAGACCTTGCCCGCCCCCCCCCCCCCCTCCGTGTTGTATAGCACTGCTAAAATACACACACTTCTAAACTTCATGCAGCCCATTTAATATTCCTGCTCCTCCCTAAGTAATGAGCATTTAAGTGAGCGAAATGCAGATTTATCCTTACAGTAGGTATTGCTATTCTGTAAAAACCAGGATAACAGTAGTACAGCCAAAAGAAATTGGAAAAAAAAGAAAAGGAAAGAAAAGCCAATAAGGAATGGGCTGAATGGTCGTTACACATCAACAAATCTGTTCAGGGTCTATTCATTTGGGGAGAGAGGAAAAAATTAAATAAAAGAACTCTATGAGGTCGTTTACACAAGGAGTGGGTGGTTTAAAAATTCAGTCATGACAGTTGTCAGAGAGAAGGACTTTGGTGTCTGAGGGCTGGGCGGCGGGGTGAGCAATCTGGTGACCTGCGCTTGCCAGGCAGACAAAGAGGTCTTTAACAAGGTGGTGATCCCGCGCGTGGGGGCTCGGATAATAGGCGGAGGCTGGAGTGTGAAGGTCGAGGCTCTTTGTTCCTTTCTAGGTTGGTGGGCTCTGAGGATAAGTCTGTGTGGAGACAAAGCGGCCAAGCCTAGCCAGGACTCTGAGGGTTTGGGACCCTGGCTGGCAACCCTGGAGAGCAGGAGTGGGATGGGGGGGGGGGCGTGGGAAGGGGGGCGCCAGATGCTCGAGAGGAATCCTTTCTGAGCCGCCCTAAACTGAGGGCGGGAAGAAGGAGCGCACTATCAGTCCTTTTAGGGGAATTGACAGACCCAGTACAGTTCACACGACACGGGAGACGTTTTTTCGGTGGCCCTTTCCTGGATGCCGCGGCAGTGGACGCAGCTCGGGCGCGGAAGAAGAAGAAGCGGGCACCAGCGCGGCGGTTGGGCTAAGTGGGACTGAGCTCTCCCCGACACCCTTTCCAAGCTGAGCTGCAGTTTCTTGCCCGTTCGTTTGAGAAGGCGTGGGGCGGGCACTTGAGTTAACCAAACAGGAAGAGAGGTGCGCATTGGATCTATCCCCTCCTCCCAGTGAGCTAGCGGCGAGGGTAGGAGAATGAGCGAGTAAACGGGGGATCAGACTCCCTTCCTTTAAAACGGGGGATCAGACTCCCTTCCTTTAAAACAAAATATCACTTTAGTGCTCGGCGGCAACCCAGTCGGTCCTCCTTAATTAAAACCAGCAATTTCAGTCCCTGGGGGCGAGGCAAAAAGCTGGCTGAGGGCGTACTCTCATACTCCTGCCCCTAAGCGTCCTGGCTCCTGCGCCGCCTCGGGTTCCTGACCCAGACTGTGGTGTTGACGTTGCCCAGAGAAATTCCAGAAGAATAGTTAGTATCCCTGAGCGCCCATTGCCTTTCCCCTAGAATGAAAGGTTCAGTAGAAAAGCTCGTGATCCAGACTCGTGGTTTCCTTTCAAATCCCAAAGAGTGCTTCTGGTAGCGGAGTTGACTCATCAGACTATCTAATCGTGTCATTGACTCTTTCCACTCAAGCCTGTGGGGAACCCGGACTTTATTTTATT
This sequence comes from Tamias sibiricus, assembly GCA_025594165.1. Classification (NCBI taxonomy): domain Eukaryota; kingdom Metazoa; phylum Chordata; class Mammalia; order Rodentia; family Sciuridae; genus Tamias; species Tamias sibiricus. Next base: position 84,662,116 of record CM046662.1, read on the forward strand.
TTATTTTTAAATGAGTTAGACTAAACTGGATGTTGGTGCCAGAAGCTCCGGTCAGTACTTAATTTCAAAGTGAAGTAACAGTCAGTTTCTGGCCTTTGGGGGGCACTGCGTCCCTTGCAGGTGGGCAGTAGTTTCGGTTACAGGACTCCCATAACCCTTCAATATTACAACACTCCACCAAATTCATATTTAGTTTTCCTGCTACCATCCCTCCGCCCCCAGGCAAGCATCTATTCGACCCCTTTCCTCCTTTAACGGAGTCCCATCTAGAGTTAATGTAGCATTCACTCCTTCAGCAGTCATTCTCTGCAGAGGGAAAAAGAAGACCAGCACAACTTTTCGATTAAACATCCACGTTTTAATATGTCCAAAGGAACAATAGCAGCATGTATTTAATAAGGAATTATTCTAGATAGGTCAAGTGATAAAAGAACTTATGTGTTGATTAACTCAAAAAATCACAAATAACTAATGTGATTGCTATGATAACTTAATGAAGTTTAAGTCAAAGGGCATTGGGGATATTAGTATTCTATTCTTGACAGGCTTGCACCCCCCACACACACCTTAATGGCACTGAAAGTTGACCTAATTTAACTACCTGTGTGCTCTTGGAGTTATAAGACTCCCACAGGTAAAATACATTATATGCTCATTTAATGAGACTAAAGTGTAACAAACTTTAATGAGATACAGATGTTTGTTTTGATTGTTATACTTAAATGTTGCTACACACTATTTTACTGGTTGACCACAAATGACACTTTAACTTACATTTCTTATCTGGAGATTTCCTTTTTAATAGCTTACTGCTTTAGGTTACATTAATAAATGATCAAATATGTTCTGAAATTGGTGATAAAATTGATGGTGAAGACAAGTATTCATATTCAGAATACTACTATTGTCAGCCAAGTTAGTTTCAATTTATTCTAGGGTAAAATATACTTTTGTAAATTAGGAATTCCAGAATTTGCACTTACTTCACATGTTACATTTGCAATTCTGCCAAAACCCATAAGCAATGAGTTAAGGTAGAACATCTCATCTTTATTTTTAGTTGTTTGGCACCTAGGTAATAAAAAACACAAAATTGCCTGCCGTTTGTGTTCAGCCTTAGTATGAGGTGAGTTCTTTTCTTTTAAATGACTTTTAAAACTTTAAATTAGGGAGGAAGTTTAGCCTATCCCTAAGGGAAAATATTCATTTCAAAACCAAGTTATGGAGAGTTTCATCAGGCTTGAATGTAGGGCTTTGGGGATCAGGTTTCCAGAAAAGAATTTAATCATATTTGTTATGAACTGCAGAACTAAAATGGATAAATTGTGATGAAGCCTGGAAATTCATATCAAAAGAGAAAAAATATTTGTAGATCCTAGGTAACAAAGTAATGATTAGTTTCATCTTAGAGATGACTATCTTCCTGGTTTTTTCTCAGTTATAAGCAAGAATAATGTGTAACATATTGCTTTATGAGTGATTTATTTGATGTATTTTCTATTTTGCCTTTAAAGGAGCATATTGAATATTTTGGTAGATAGTCCTATGCAAAACATGTTTGTGGTGGTGCAGCTGTTCAAAATACATGTCCAATCTGGAATGAGAAATAAGCAGGGGGTGGTGACATCCTTCATGCCTTACATTTACAGGAAGGAAGTCTTTTCTAAGACAGAATGCTACCAAGGCCACATGTGAAAAATCTCTTGGGACCTATTGAACTTTATACACAAAAAAAATTTGCCCTAGAGTCTCAGACCGCACTAAGCTTGGCCATCTCACACATGAATTCCATTGGCTATAAGGAAAAAGTGTCACTATTTGTAGATAATTCCATTCAAATTTCTTTCCCAGTCATAAAAGTTTGATGTTTGGCCTAACATCAGTTCAATACACACAACTCAAATGGCACAGAAAGAGGGTAGCATTTTATTCATATAAAACTAATTTAAACTTTTTTAATTGCTCCAGGAATTTTGGCAGTCCTGAAAAGGCTCCATGTAAGTAAGTACCTCCTAGCAATCATTGTACAGATAAAAATGCATCCACATGTCAATGCAACAGTCTCCTATAGATCTAAAAACGTGCAACCATGTGTATTTCTACTTCTATGAAGATACAGTGGTAGCAGAAATAATTATTATAATCATAACAAACTGTCGTAAGAAAGATGATATTAACAGCCTAATTGTTAATGAGATAAAGATTAGAAAGATCCCTCCTTCCACAGAAATAATGGTAATTTATACCTATGCTCTTAAAGGCACATATCCAAAAATGTAAAGGTTAACTTCTGTGCATATTCACATTATCATTCTCATTGAATTATTATCATTAAACATGCAATATGAAGACTGATTTCTGGGCCACTGAGTAGTGAAGAACACACTCTTGTTTCCATGCATCCTAAATGACCTCTGTAAAATGATTATTATTAGCCATGCACAGGCATGCAAATGTATCATTTTCATCAGTAGGAGAGTTTAAATATTAATTTTTATAGAGTTCCAAATTTCACAAGGAGTGGCCTCATATGATGTTTTGAGATGCTTCAAATTTAAACTACATATTTTAAAAAGAACCTAAACCAAAATACCAAACAATCAGCATCCAATTATGGAATTCATCCAACAGCTGTTACACAAGCAATGTTTCCATTGATAGTAGGAGAGGATTGCCTACATAATAAACACAAATTTAGACTTTGTGATTGAACAAATAGTTATGTTACTTTTTTACTATGCTTTGAGATTCTAAAATTTTTTTAAAGTGACATGTAAAGAAATAAATTTACATACTGAGTTGGCTATGTCTTTTTTTTTTAATGTGCCATAACAAGTGGCTTTTTCTCTGAATCTAAGTTATACATATATAAAGTGCCAAGAAAGTAGCATATTGAAAAATAAGTTGTTTAGCTATGTCTAAATGATATAACTGATAACAGAGCTCTCTCTCGTGCCATCATCATTACCTCCAGAAAATCAACACACCATGCTCTATGGAATACTAGCTGACAATATTGATTGAAAGGAGATAGTTGATTTTTTTTTTTTTAATACAGCAGAAATTGCCAGAAATAATGGCTGCTGAATGGGTTTCTTCCTCCTATGATCCCTATCTTTCAACCATTACCTACTATCAGGAAATTTTCTCATTGTTGAGAAAATGTTTTGAGACCATTATTTTAAATTAGCATTTCAATAATGCTTTATAAATTACTTTCTTATACAGAGAATCACTTGTTTCTCAGAGTCATTCTTGTTACATTTTTCATCATGCTTATATTTTCCTTCTAACTGCAGAAAAAATTTTATCTAATTTTTCACCAGTGTGATTAATCAAATTATGTATTGTGTGACTTAGACAAAACTCTAACTTTCACAAAACTGTCATTTTTGTTTTGTTTCAGGGATGGTGAATTGTGTTTGAGCCGATCACTTGTGAATAGTTCTGATAAAATCATTCGAAAGACTGGAACGACAATCTTCCAACACTCTGTAGAAGGTTGGAAAATCAATTCCTCTTTGGTCCTGGAGATAAGGTGAATGTCTTTAATAAGGCACAGTACATTTCACATCATGTTCTTAAACAGTTTGGGCTTGAAAACTAATATTGAACACTTGATTTATAGTGTAAGTATGAATACTTTAACAAAAGAGTGAAACAGCTGTATTTTATGCTGCTCATTGTAGAACATGAAACCATAAAAATTAAATAATTAAATAGTCAAAACTTTAAAGGTGAATATGTGAGTTTCAAATATATATGTCTTTATATTAATGGAACAAAACAGGCAATAATGTACAAGCACCTAATATGCTTAATTACTTAGAATGGACATATATTTTGAGAATACTGACTTCTCTATTGAGACTTCATTCTGATCCTGTGTTTTCTCATTGAGATGAAAATAGAGACTACTCAACTCCTATTTTGGTGGTCATTAAAAATAGATCTGACTTTATCTTTTAAATGGTTACATCTGTGTGAGTCTAAAATGGATAAAAACCAGAAAATAAACTTTCTAGACTCTGTTTTATTCTTTGTAGTACATGGTATTTTAGCCTAAATAGACTTGAAATAAAGCTCAGTGCCTACATGTATTCATTAAGTTATTTTCTTTCCTGTTACTAGTAAGAAATCTCGGGGCTGGGGTTGTGGCTCAGCGGTAGAGCGCTCGCCTAGCACGTGCACAGCCCAGGTTCGATCCTCACCACCACATAAAACATAAATGCATTGCATTGTGTACAAATAAAACAAATAAATAAATATTTAAAAAAAGAAAGGGCTTATAAAAACAATTTAAAAAAGAAATCTCCTAATTATGGATATTATTTTTCTTTTATCTTTTCATTATATTTCTGTTAGATGAAGTCTAAATTAGAGCATTTCAATAAATCATAACTCTAAACTTTCAAAAGAATACATCTTTTATGTAATAAAACCACTGAATTTTTCTAGTATCACGTTTATTACACAATGGCTGAATATTAATGCTAATACTTTATAAGTGTAGCTTATTCATTAAAATAAAGGGGCTGATTTATCTACCCAGGTTTCTGCCTCTCACTTCTTGGTTCATAACTACACATAAGGTGAACCAGAAGCAATGTGAGGGAAGAGTCTATTACAAGCATCTTGAGAGTATGTACAGCCATTTGTAGAATGCATTTTAGCAAAGGCACTCACTGTTAAGTTGAAATTTACTTGAAAGATATCTGGAAGTTATTTCAGGGAAATGCAGAAAAGGTTAGGCTACTTTGTATTAAAGTTTTGGAAGTGACTGGAAAGGAAACAGGAATCAATCTATAGTAGTGTCCAGTGATATAAGTTTGGTTGCTTTTAGTTTAGGGGGAGCTTTGTATATTTTCTGGGTCTAGTATAAAAATGAGGAGATATATAGAGACTAATGACTTCATTAATTGGTATCCCCTGGGGAAATCATGGCTTTCACAGAAAATTAGTTTCACCTGGATAGGGAAAGTAATTTCAAGCCAATATTAAAGATCAGGATATTCCTATGGACCTGTATTCTTCCTGAGAGCTGTTTGTTGAAGCCATGAGGAACATGATGTCTCCAGCTTGACATATTTACGTCCTTGGCTTTGTTCTCTCATGATCCCAGCATACTGTTGTCCTCTCTGCTTCAGACCACCAGCTCCACATTTGAATTTAGACACTCTGGAAGAAGTGAGATAATTATGAGGAATGAGGTAACATAAGACAATAAGTCCAGGTATAATTTAAAAATTCATATTTCTTGGAGGTGGATTGGAAAAACAGAAATATGGTTAATTAAAGAGGAAGGGCCGGGCGCGGTGGCGCACGCCTGTAATCCCAGCACTTTGGGAGGCTGAGGCAGGAGGATCGCGAGTTCAAAGCCAGCCTCAGCAATGACGAGGCACTTAGCAACTCAGTGAGACCCTGTCTCTAAATAAAATACAAAAAAAGGTCTGGGGATGTGACCCAGTGGTCGAGTGCCCCTGAGTTCAATCCCCGGTACCACAAAAAAAAAAAAAAAAAAAAAAAAAAAAGAGGAAGAAAATTGATTGATCAATAAGCATGTCTGGAAAGAGAACTTTCATTGAATAGTTTAGCAAGAAGAAAGCCAATTTGGTTAGACTACACAAATCAGGAAAAGGAAAATAGTGAAAGAAAGTTAAGTAAAATAAAAAATTATAATAGTTTAACTAACGTATCTAGCTAAGCTAAATAATGTTGGGTAAATTAAAATATAGCAAGTGAATTAAAGAGTTGACAATAGCTTAATTAGTATATTCAGCTATGGCTTCCTGAATCTATAAAATGTGAATTTTATAGATGTTCAGGATACTACAGATATATTTAGCTCTTATTAAGATATTCAAGGTAAAGGTGTTAAACATAAATTGACCTAAGAAATACACTTTATTGCAACTTTACAAATTCATAAGAGTTACATTTATATTTTTGATGGTAAGTTATTTTCAATTGTAACAGCTAATAATATGAACTAAATATTAGTCCTAGATATTTTTATATGTTTCTCCTTAACAGATAAATAAGTAAACAATAAAACAGTGAGCAGATATTAAATAATACATACAAAGTTGTCACTTCCTCGCAAGAAAAGAATAATAATTTTTAAAACCATGATTGTACAGTGTGCAAACAATTTATAAAAATTATAATTGCCTTTAGCAGCAACGACTAGTGAATATTAATGAGGTTGACACCTGTAATAAACATTTTAAAATATGAAAATGTCTGACTGTTGGCTTAGCTTTTGCAAATATTTTCTAACTTTTAAGTAATCATTAAGCATTTTGGAAGATTATAATTCTTTATTTCTTCCTCACCTCTTTAATAGTTAAGGAGAACCATAGCATTTTATGTCTGTGAGTGGATGTGTATTTTGTGAAAGATTTTCAAAATTCTACTTTTAAGTGTTTTATTAAGACATTACAACTATTTTTCATCTTACATGATTGAACTATGCTTTAAAATCTTTCTTATTTAAAAAAAATCTCATTAAACTCATAGTGTTCTTGTGATATTTCTAATAAATTATTTGTCAATTTATATTAAAATGTGTAATAGTTACAGAAGATAATTTTTTCAGACATAATTTTCTTTCTTACTATTAATTTTCTTTCATACTATTAATTCTTTCATTCCCTATATGTGGTTTCATAACCACATCAAGTTTTGGTTAATATATATTCATAAAAAAAAAAAAAAAAACTGTTCCTACAGGGAGTTGTCTTAGAGAAATGGTCCCACATTTTAGTTCATTGTACTTTGAAGAGTGATCAGGATGTAAGGAGTTAATTCATTTCACAGCAAATGCAGTTATTAAGATAATTACATTGGTGTAAAAGGTTAGTTTTATTTTTAATAATTTAAACTTTATTGTCATAAGAAATGACACATCTAAGTTGCATTAGATGTTGTGAATGCATCTGTGAACTTTGTACTGAGAGATTATTTATTTGATTATACCCAATATTTGTGGCTTGATGAATTATTATATTTTTTCTTACTTTTATATATCAAATAAATCCTAAAAAATACAAATGACAAACATATATATATGTATATATATATATATATATATGTAGAAATGTATGAGTTTAGTTACTAATGAGAAGAGCTTAGTTCTACAACTAGTTAGAAAAATATTTTAAATTCTTTGTGTAATATATATCAAGTTTTCTAAACAGGTAAGACATATGGGTTAACTAAGCATGATAGCAAATTTATATTTGCTTATCTGTCAAGAACAATTTGTTAGTGCATGCATAGTTTTGCTTTAGGAAAAGGATTATACCATCTTCTTCCTAGTTTTCATATTGAGTGACCTGTATAGGTAATCTTGGGTCATGAAGCTTATTAGCAACAAAGTTGAGACTCAAATACTATCTTGTCTGACTGGTTCATATTGAACCAGTCTTGTTATAAAACAAATTTCTTGGAAGTTTATGTTTTGATATTAAAAATGTGAATAATCAGAACATATCTTTATGGATAACATCATGGCATTTTTTGTGCTGAAATAATTGAATGTTATTTACCCAATATTGCCCAATTCTGTGTCAAGTGTCAAAACGTGGCCTAGGGTGGAAATGAAATGAAAATGCTTTTCTTCAAGGTTTTGGGGACAATTTAGCATTTTAGGTGGTTCTAATTTTTTAGGATATTTCTTTTAATACCAGAATATCTTTCCTATAACAGCTAGACCTTAAGTTCAGAAGTATCACACTATCTACAGAAAGTTCTTTTAGATCTATAAGGCAAATTTCCTTGCAGAAATAATCCTTTGAGACAAGAAATTGTGTGATCTAATTTTTTGTAGCATTAATAAACCATTAATTTCTTAAGTTTTTTTTTTTTTAAGTGAACTGTTGCATTACCAATTTAATTCATTCAGTGATTTTTTTTTTTTTTTTTTGGGGGGGGGTGCATGGATTCACTGGCTAGAGTTTATAAAAACTGATTCCTGATATCTGTATTATGATACATAATACATATTATTTTCAGATTGTGATATGTTCCATCTGAAATGTTTGTCACAAAATACTTTCTGATGAAATTAATGCCATTTATTCTAAATTTTAGATGCTACAGCATGCATGGTTGTTGACAAGAAACCTACAGAGAAAAAAGAGTGGCATCTGCTGATAGGTTAGCTATATTTAACATTTCACAAGTGAAAACAAGGTTTAGTAAATTAATTCTCCAGAACTCTGCAGCTGCTACTTCAGTGATGGGTGATGTTGAAAGGGAAGTTGTAGTTGAAAATTCAGTTGAAAAGTTTCAGTATAGAATCTATTCCTGTCAGCTTAACAGTCTAAACCAACCTTTCAGCTTAAGCCAACATTGCCTAATGAAATAGTTTTTATGACTAAGATTTTTAGTCCCACTGAAAGTGAAACATGGTTTCAGATTCTTTCAGTTATCTTTAACATTAAAACCGTTGCTGAATCTAGATGATTACTTATCTAAAGAGGTTTCTAAAATTGCATTAGGACCACCAAATGACCATAGAAGACCTAAGAGGAATCTCCTGTTGTTCTTTGAAGGTATCCACAGAAAACACAACCCATGCTTTGAATACCTAATAGTAACTTGACCACATATTAGGAAAACTTATACTGGTACAGCCTGTCTATTAAACATTTGCTTTTGCTGATTCATTTCTTCAGTGCTCAGATGTTCAATTGAGCTTTATTTCTTTTCTTTGAAGTAATTTTGTTTACTCTACTATTAAACTCATCAATTATGTCTGAACAAAATACCTTGGTGATTACTTAGAGTGTTGCTTCAGTTTACCTTAAATACAAGAACTTTTAATGCTTCCAATGACATTTAGCTAATTATATGTAAATACAAGTTTTATTTTTTGTCTTTTCTCCTCACATATTTACAGTCTGAACAACAACTAGACTTAGCAAAATTTTTATGGTTCATTACATCTATAATCTAAAAAATGCCTTCAGCCTGCTATGGGAAGAAATAAACTAACCTTCTCTGTTTCTGAAGAGTATTAAGCAATTAAGTCACACTATTACTCACTCCTTAAAGTTATATCAGGAATCTATGTCAAAAAATATCCTATACATAGCTTAAAGACCTAAAAGTATGGGTCCTTATAAGAACATACTGAAGTTATTCAAGGTCTCCTCTTTTTTCTTTTTTATTATTTTAATTTAAAAAGGCCAATTCTACACCAAAAATCATTTTGAATTTTATCTAAGCATTTTTTGCGCGTTTATTCTTTGATTAATCTATGTGAATTGAGTTTTTATTGCTTTGAAAATAACTTTTACTATTTTTGCTGCTATCATGAAGAAAAAAACACTGCTGACCCTATAACACAACATTGGAAGAATATATAATATATTATCACTTGCACTTAATGATTTTTATCTCATTAAATACTCTTTTCTTTCAATTGTGAATTAAAATAACATTTTAACTTTGCTCAACTCTCATAGTCTGCTTTTTGTATAATTTTTTTTCTAAAAGTGAATAAAACAAAGATGTTTAATTATACTTAAGATTATACTTAAGAATTTAGAAGATGTGTAAAGTGTTTTTTTTTTTTTTTTTTTTTTTTTGCTAATTTTCTATTACATGGAAAAGGTACTATTATTGGAAAGTCCCTCTTTCTACTACTTGACAGACATGTGTCAACTTTTCTGATGCAAAAAAAGGAATTTTCCCTTTTGGATTTCCATGATACAAAATTTCATGTCTGGACGTCTAATGTACTCAACTCAAGCTTGCAAACATGTCAGTACTTGTGAGACTACATCTTCAAATACATCTACAGCAACCTATTTAAATTATGATCAAAGGAAAATGATAGCATCATCTAGTTAGATGATTTGCCCACATCCGTGCAGTCTTTATTTTAGAGGCAGCCTTGTCGTTTTCACAGGAAATGAGAAATTTCTGTTGAAATACAAATGTCAAAGTATTTACTTACTTTTTCCAAAATACAACTAAATAGTAGTTAATAAGTATGTGCAGGGGCTGGGGCTATAGCTCAGTTGGTAGAGTGCTTGCCTTGCATGCACAAGGCCCTGGGTTCAATCTCCAGCACCACAAAAAAAAAAAAAAAAAAAAAAAAAAAAAGGTATGGATAATTATGTATAAAAGTTTCTTTGCATTGTCACTTTTGGTGCTAGGTACTAGTTGTTAACTTTTTTTTAATCACTTTGAAAATGCAAATTTGTAATAATCTCCAATATGTAACCTAGGAGTGAAATTTTCTGATAGTTTCTTGTTATTATATGCTTGGTAGTCCATGGATTAAACAAATTATTGAAGACCAGGTCCATAATTTTTTTTTGGCAATAGAATTTTCTAAAAAATTTACTAGGGTCCTATACTGCTTTCTTTTAGTTATTTTCAGGTATAAATAACTCCAAATATCTGCTGAGCCTAGTACTTATGCTTTTACTCTCCTCTAATTCTCCTGACCTATCTCTCCTTTCCCCTATTTTAATGATAGCCACCCTTATGTCATTTCAGTCTATAGTCTTATATGGAAAGGCAATGATACCCTTTGTGTTGCTGAGATATCTATAATTTCTAGTTACATCTCTTACTAATTGGGATAAAGAAACATTTGGGAAGTCCAAATTACTAGACTCATATATTTCAGAATACACCCAGATATATTCCCTTTCATCTCAGCTTCCAACTTAGCTATTTAATGCCTGACTTCACCTCTTTTAATGCCTTTCTAAAAGGAGAAAACAACACAGTCCAACAAGCTCTTTTTAATCAGTTTTCCAAGGACAAAACATGTATTAGATAGAAGGCACAACTTTGAAATTATTACAGGCAGATGATGCACTGTCTGCTCATGCCAAGGTTTGCCAATTTCTAAGAAGTCATCTGTATGTATACTCATTTTCTATCTTCTAAGCATTTAGCATATATATATATATATATATATATATATACATTTATATCTATATCTATATAACATCTCACATTGTGACCAGTTTATAGATTTGGTATTGGATAGGCTAAGCTTCCATAAGAAAGAGGCTTCAAAATACAGTGGTCAAACAAATTGAAAGGGAAGTTTATTTCTCTCTTATATGATCATGCCCATGATCCACTCATATCCCCCCTTCTTATGACCAAACCAAGCTGTACATGGATTTAAAAACTCAGAAATGTTCTAGATGACCATCCAGTGACACGTGAAAGTTTGAAGGTTCAAATACTAAAAGGCAGATGGGAGGAAAGGTCACTAAGGAAAAATAAGCTATCTTTGCCATATATAATACAGTGCTCTGTCAATTCATCTTCCCCTTTACCCATTTTACTTCCTGGATTCCTGAGCTTAGAAGAAAATTTTCATATAAATTTAGTGCTATACTTTTAATTTTCCTTCAAATATTTGTAAGATATAAATGTTTTGAATAACTTCATATGTTTATTGGAAAGGTTAATCTTTTTAAGTGTAATCTATGATAGCAATAAAAATACTTTCAAGTTATTTCTATTCTTCATAGCCAAACAACATTAAACAAAATAAATGACTATAGAAAACTAATTGACACTAGTAGAATATCTCATTTTGCAAAGTCAAGTGACAGCTGTATTTTATTTAATAGTTGGTTTTTAAAACATATTTTGATGAATGGAGTATTTTTATTTTGCTCCACAAATAGGTGTGTATACTATACATATTTACAAAACCATTCTAAATTCTGTGTGAAGGATTTTAAGAAATGTACTCCACTTCCTATAAAATCTACTTAACTGGTAGTTTTGATAACCACCTGACAATTTAAGGTTAGTAGTTTACATGTTGATATTTCATGTTACTTTGCAAATGATGTAACCAGTTCTTGGATATGTTGTCATTAATGTAAAACCTTGCTTGTATTTCACATGCAGGAAGAATATTCTTCGTTTCTTAGATGCTGAACGAGATGTCTCAGTAGTCAAGAGCAGTTTTAAGCCTGGTGATGTCATACACTACGTGCTTGACAGGCGCCGGACATTAAATATTTCTCATGATCTACATAGCCTCCTACCTGAAGTTTCGCCAATGAAAAACCGCAGGTTTAAGACTTGTGCAGTTGTTGGAAATTCTGGCATTCTGCTAGACAGTGAATGTGGAAAGGAGATTGACAGTCATGATTTTGTAATAAGGTGAGCTTTCTCATTTTACTTAAGAATAGAAAAATGATGAAAAGTTGGAATTTAATATTAAGTATTATTGGGAACTCAAACAATTATCTAAAATATTATTGTTTGTATATTGTATAAAAAATCTACATTTACCTTGGTTAAAATATTAAAATGACAGTACTGTTGAAAGAAAATGTGATCTCATTATAGCAATGATTCACAACAGTTTGGGGAGACAGAAAGCAAGTAACCATTTTATTAGATTTAAAACTAACACAACAGTGGTTTCTTAGTCTCTCATCTTTATGTTCATTAGTTTTGTATAACTTCATTTATTGTATAAAGATTATGAACATTACTCTGCAGTGATATAAGCTGTTTTTACTTTTTTATTTGGTGGATTCTAAGGATATAATCAATACCAAGTTTATATTTGATATCCAGGTGAGATTGCCTCTTATTCTTTATTTGAAGTATTTATATATGTTAGAATATTTTAGGTTTTGAGATGTCTCATATAGTTGAACATGTCTGTTTGGTCTTCATTGGTGCTCATTAAATGTTTGATGAATTATGTTTAACTTTTTATTAATTGAAAAAACAGTAGAAAAGTAATTATGAATGCATCATAATTATTAGTAGTTTTTAATTTTCAGTTGTTATATCTGTATGGGTTTTTGACTTGTTTTAGTTCTTTAGAAAAATTACTAAGTGAAACATATATGTACATATATATTTAAATATGCAACAGTGTGGTATAAAGATATATATAGTAAAGTATACAGGGCTGACATATTAACAAGTACTTGAAGCCCTTTGAAAATATGAAAATATAGCTCTAAAAAAATCTATATATTTTACTTAAAAATATAGTAATTAACTACATATGCATTCATCATAAATAGGTTACTTCTTTTTTAAAAAAAACAATAGTACCCATGAAACAATCCCATTGAGCATTATCAGGTGAGAACAATTTACAATATCAAACATAGTTGTGAACATTTTATTTTATTGTCTTGCTTCTCTGTTGATTGCATGGTCAGATACTGATTTGTACTGAGCTGGACCTTTAAATATATGAACTCTTAAATTGATTAGACTCTGAGAAAAACCTCATTAACATGTAAATATGCAAATAAAATTGTATACAAAAAAGAGGAAAAATACTAGATGAGGAAATGAAAATGGAAGTGGAAGAAATGAGTTTCAAACATATATGTCTGTGTGTTATGTGACAAAAAATGTGAGACTTCTAGATTTCTGAAATGAGGAAAATATCAGGGCAGGTAAAATAAAAAAGCAAAATTTTAAAGTACATTAGAAATTGTTGCAAAATAAAGAATAGAATTTTAAAATGTGATTATTACTGGATAAAAATGCTCCAAACGTGACTCACTTCTTGTTCCTATGTCTCTCTAAGCTTTGACATTGGGGCCTAGCTAAGCTAAGCCTCAACCCCACCTCTGACTCTAAAATGAAAACTCCTATTATCTATGGGTAATGAGAAGGGTATTATGACAGTTATCCTTTAATATCAGTTCATTAATATTATTTTCTACTCTGTCTCTTTTACTCCAATTTCTTTTGACTGGGTTCTTTGCATTATTCCAATTCAAAAATTACTGAGTTACCTATCGTTCAATGCATTACATGTCTAGTGAATGGATTCCTACATTCTTTCTGGAATGTCCTAAGAATCACCAGTAACTGTCCATATTTTATAAGACAGGCTTTCATTTTCATTTTTCTTGCGTCTGTTTCCTAGAAACTATACATTCTCCACTGTATCTCACTCTCCTGTATTTGGCTTTGACCAATCTGTAGGTTTTCAGACTCCTGGGCCCTCATTCACCTGCTAATAAAATTCTCATTTCCTGAATCATACAGGCCACTTCTTTTATTCTAAAATTACAGACTCTTTTCTCTTTGCTGGTCAAGCAGGAACAGCAGGCTACCTGGTAGCATGGTCCTCTGCTATGGACAACTGGGTATTTAGATCACTTGTAAGCTACTCTGGGGCTCTTCCAGCAATATACTGAGAATTCTAGGCACTGGGCTAATACAAACATATATGTGTTTTCTTCCTTTAATTAATTTTTTTAAAATTTTTTAATTAATTTTATTTGTTTTAATTAATTATACATGACAATAGATTGCATTTATGCACTTTGATATATCATACATAGATGGGATATAATTTCTCATTTTTCTGAGTGTACATGTTTCAGAATCATATTAGTCATGTAGTAACATGCATACATGAAGTAATAATGACTATTTAATTCTACTATCTTTCCTATCCCCTCACCCCCTTCTCTCCCCTCCCTTCACTTCTCTAATCTAAGGTAACACTATTCTTCTCTAGTGGCCCCTTGACTTATTGAGAACTAGCATTTGCATGTTAGAGAAAATATTTGGCCTTTGGTTTTTGGGGATTGGCTTATTTCGCTTAACATGTTATCTTCCAACTCCATCCATTTACTGGTAAACGTCATAATTTCATTTTTTTTAAACTGAGTAATATCCCATTGAATATATATACCACATTTTCTTTATCCATTCATCTGTTGAAGGACACCTCGGTTGGTTCCATAGTTTAGCTATTGTGAATTGAGCTGCTATAAACATTGACATGGCTGCATTACTGTAGTATGCTGATTTTAAGTCCATTGAGCATAAACCAAAGAGTGGTATAGCTGGGTTAAATGGTGGTTTCATTCCCAGTTTTCTGAGGAATCTCCATACTGCTTTCCATAGTGGTTGCACCAATTTGCAGTCCGACCAGCAATGTATGAGTGTGCCTTTTCCCCACATCTTGCCAACATTTTGTGTTTCCTGTATTCTTGATGATTGCCATTCTGACAGGAGTGAGATGAAATCTTAGAGTAGTTTTGATTTGCATTTCTCTAGTTGCTAGAGATGTTGAACACTTTTTCATATATTTTGTTAGTCACCTAATTTTGTGTCTTCTTTCTAGGATTAAAAAACCCTACAATCTGCTTTAAATAAATAAACTCCACTCTAATTTTGAAATACTCTTTGATTATTCCTACAGCAATCCAATTCCAGTAATACCCAGAATACTGATCTACCTGTTTTAACTCTACACTCTGTGGCTCTCATGTCTTTAATCTGCCAAATGACAGATGGATCTGAGGGTGTCTTGTTGATACCTGGGTCACTGGTCTCTGTCAACACAGGATGAATGCTTTAGAAGGACAATGTGAAGAATATCTTTACCACTTCCTTTGTGGTAACCTCATTGAATCTGCAGTGACATTTCAATACCACACTTTGTATAAAAAATATATGCTTTGCTTTCTTTCACACTTCATGAGTCTACTACTTATACAACCAAACTTTTAAAGGTAAAAAGCTTTGCTTGCATAACTAGCAAAAGAAAAAAAAAACACTTTGGAAACTTCAAGAATAATATTTAAGTAGTTGATCAGCTAGTATCTTCTCTTGCTGGGGGTTTCCAAGAGATTTCTCTTCCAAGAGAAATAAAGGCCTAAGATGGACTAGAATGGTAGTTACTATATATGAATATATATCACAGGAAATACTCATTTTCCAATTTATTGTAGACTTATTTTCATAATTTGTAATAAGAGAGTTATGTAGACCACAGTTTATAAATAAACCATTAGCTTTATTGGAGTTTTAATATGTACTTATGGCTTTGGAATATTTTTGTACATTTTCATATGTGTTTTTGCAAATCTACACTGTACTAGAACCTACATTCCATTGTTAATGATTTTGTTACATAAATCTTAGCTTCATATGAAACTAGAAATTTTAGATCAGAGTAAAAAGCCAAGTGTAAATAGGTATATTTTGGGGGAGTTAGCACTTAATATATTATGATGTAGAAATTTAGCCTATATGGATTTCTTTCATGGTTTTATATTCACATACACACCTACACACCCCAGGCACATATAATATCTTTAGTTATTTTTATGTTAAATGTGTATGGAAGAAATTATAATTATCATTAAGATAGACTTGATCCTTTTCTCTGCTTAGTGTCATATTGCCAATATGTTAGTTAATTCTACAGATATTACCTTCAAAATATATCCTGAATCTAATGATTTGCCATGAATTCTTCTACTGCCCTAACACAACTCTTGCTTGGAACTTTCAATAGTCCATTAACTGATCATCCTACTTGCATACTTGCTTCCTCATTCTGAAGCCAGAGTTTTCCTTGCCTGCACCATATGAAAGAGTCTGCCATCAGCACCATCTGTGACTTTCCACTTGACCTTTGGAACTTTTTCATTCCACAGTTATCACTTCATAGCTTGTCTCCTCAACTATAATATAAGAGAAAAACATCATTTGCATGGCTTTATTTTAGATTCAGTATGTGGAAAAGTACATGACACATTTGTATATTTTATACCATTTCTTTCTTCTTTCATTTTTACTTTTTCACCATTATCCAAAAATAGAATTTGAGATTTTCTAGAACAAAGTGTGCACTAAGGATATGTAGCCCTAGTTTTGCCAATTTTTCTTTTTATTTATTGGTTCTTTTAGTTATACATGAAAATAGAATCCATTTTAATATAATTGTACAAGCATAGAATATATCTTATTTTAATAGGACCCCATTCTTATGGGTGTACACAATGGTGAGATTCACTGTAATGTATTCATATATGTATGTAGGAAAATTATGTCAGATTCATTCCACTGTCTTTCCTATTCACCCCTCCCTTCACTTCATTCTACTTTCTTAAAATATTGAACTTCTATTCTTTTCTTCCTCACCCTTATGATAGGTTAGCATCCACAAATCAGTGAAAACATTCAACCTTTGTGTTTTTGGGATTAGCTTATTTTAGTTAGCATGCTAGTCTTCAGGTCCATTTACTGGCAAATGTCATAAAATCATTTCTTAATAGTTGAATAATACTCCATTATATATATATATATATGTATATATATATATATGTATTTGTGCATACACACACACACACACACACATATATATATATATATATATATACACAGTAAATATATATTTACTGTATTCATTCATTTGTTGAAGGGCACCTAGGTTGGACCCATAGCTTAACTATTGTGAATTGTTCTTCTATAAACATTGTTGTGACAGCATCACTGTAGTATGCTGATTTTAAAATCTTTGGATACATACCAAGGAGTATGGTAGAGCTGGGTCAAATTGTGGTTCCACTCCTAGTTTTTTGAGGAATTTCCATACTACTTTTGGGACTACAAATTGGTGCTTATTTTTCCAAGAAAAAAATTGTGACTTTCTAGAAAATATTTTAGAAAAAAAAGTTCATTGTTTGAAAGGATCTCTGTAGAAATACTCAGGGCCTTGTGCATGCAAGGCAAGCACTCTACCAACTAAGCTATATCCCCAGCATCCCCATCTTCATTTTTTAATAGCTAGTTGGGGAATTCATTCCTTTGGGTTTCATGTTATCATTTCTATTCTGGATTTGTATGATTATTTATTATATTCTATAGTACTCAGTAGTAGACATATTTGGAAGCTTTTCTCAATACTCATACTGAAAAAATGTATGCCTCTTTCCACTAAATGATGTAATAAGGAAAGTCCTAGTGCTTGGTCATCAATAGGTGGTTTGTGGCAAAGCTTAACTAGTACTTAAGAATCATCATTGTACATGGAGAAAAACTGAGATAAGTAATGCATGTCAATCAAAACGTTGTCACCTCTGAATAAAGACTGTCACTTCTTGCCAAAGAGAATGTGACACCATTTCTTTCATTGTATTAATTAGAACACTCTTGAGAATGTAACATCTTTCAAACTAGTGAACCAGAAAATTTGCTGCTGTGTCTGGCAATCTTAATGATAAGCAAAATTCTCCTACTGCCTAAACTAGCTGTTAGTTAGATCCTTTTGAAAGGTTCATTAACAGACCTATGAATATCTGAACTATATCAGGCATAATAGGGAAGAAGGACTAAAATAGAATCCAATGTTACCCAAATTTTTTCCATGAGAAAAATTAAGTTAATTTCGTCCTAGAAATACTAATTTGTAATTACAAAGTAGGAAGCAAGACCACAAGTCATTTAAATATGAGCATGGAAGCAGAGACCAAAGATCCAGTTAGCAATATTTTAAAAATAGATAATTCTTCAGACATGTATATGTGTTCAATGTATAGATTTTATTATTCATACCTTTTCCCCTAGTATGATTATTTTCTATTTTCATAGTTCTGTTGTGCTATATTTTAATGATCTGGAGATTGTGCTAACCCTTGAAAAAATAAAATTCTAATCTTCTTTATGAATATCAACAAATAAATCACTTGATTGTGGACACATGGTCCTCAATAACACATCATTATTCCAGACTCCCATCCTTCCTAACAATTCTTGCCCTTCCCATTAGATTCTGGCTCATCATTTACGTGCCCAATAGTTTTTCCTTTCCTAAATGCATGTGGACTCTGTTGTTGTTTGTGAATTGTTATTTTGGCATGTGTCTCCTAGAGCCTAAATAGCCCAGAAGGTATTTGCTCAAAAATTTAATCAAAATGTCATTGTTGCTTGAAAAATTTTCTTATCCACATCGAACACATTAAAATTATCACATGCTCTTAGTAATAACATTTATAATATTTCAAATATCTTACCTTCTTGGAGATACATTGTTTGAGTTTCTGCTTGGCAATACATAGAGTTGGTTTGTTCATTGTTTTCAAGGATAGCCTGTGTTCCCTGTTTGTTTACTTGCTACCTACTTTTCCTATTAGAAAACAATTTTTTTTGAGGGAGATATAAGTTGTGTTGGGTCTGCTTACTGACTTTTTTAGGATCAGATTCATCCAGATACTATGTTCAAGCTAACCTCTAACTTTACAAATTAAAGCACTATTTTTAGATTAAATCTTCATTCAACATTAATTAGACTTTTAACTTGACTTTTTTTTTGGGGGGGAGGGGGTATGTAAATAAATACAATGTAATCTTCTTTACCAGTATACCAGAATACATTGTTGTTTGTGAATGGGAATCTCTTGCTTCAAACATTTTTTCTATTGTAAGAGTGGACATTGGCATAACAATTGCACTATTGTCTTTGCAAGTGTAGTATTGGAAACTATTTTTAATATCCTGCAAAAATATTACAGATAAGCCTGTGAAAATTGCTCAGATATTTTTTGCAGAAGTACAGACAATACATGTAAATACAATTCCTTTCCTATAAAAGGAACTCTCCCAGTGACTGTATCATTAGTGAATTATATTAAATTGTTTCAGTGGGATATTAAACAAAAGGTATTACTTATCATATAATTACTTGATTCTTAAAGTAAAAACAATGAAACAAATCATAAAGATAGGAAAATCAATTAAAACCTAACTTTGAGTAATGACTAACTAAATATTTAACTGATTTCCAAAAATCTAAATCTCATGTACACTGGTACTAACTAACAAAGAAAGAAGAAATTCGTATTTTTTAGTGAAAATTTCCAAAATCGTAATTCACACAGCACTATTAAGGAAACTGTGACCAATGTTTTTTAAATATGTGCAAACCTCAAGATATCTGCATGTGCTTCCTCAATTAAAAAAAAAAAAAATGCCCTGCAGCATCTAAGGAATCTCAGATAGGAGAAAAATCAATGACTCAAGTTGAATATATCTTATTTCTTGGCCTGAAATCTTCTTTGATAAGAGTAGTTTGCAGAGGATGCTAAAGTTCTTAAGAAGTCAATGATTTTGTGGTATGCTTCCAGAGAAGCAAAATTTAGACTTAGTCTAGCATTAATGTATCAGTTATATGTAATCTCCCACCTGCTTGAGAAAAAGAGGAAATGGAATCCTGAGAGGAAATATTATTTTGGTATTATTTCTCAGACCCATTTCTTCACAAATTGATGGAAATTTGAATGCTCCAGTTGCACTTCATTGTAACTGTGGGAAACCATAATTTCCCTCTACCAGATTAGATTCCTCATCATGAGAGTAGGCACAGATCCTCATCACAGAGAGTAGGCACTTACAGAAGAAGTCAGTGTCATGCACAATTTCATCTTCAATATTCTCTTTTTCCTCTCAGGGATAATCTCTTCCATTCTTAAAACAACATCTCTGTCTCTGATATAGTTAAGTAGAGAATATTGAATTTTAGGACTTTTAGTTCTTTTTATTTTTAAAAGAAACGAAAATCCAGATGTTTATTTGACCAATGCTATACTTCTAACATTAATAAAAAATGATGTGTATAGACAAAAGAAGCCAAAATATAAATTGTTAAAATTGTAAATGACCAAACACTAAATTTTTCTAGTCCTTAAAATAGTAGTAAATTTGGCAGTACCCAGAAACAATTCCATAGTATTTGTCTCCTACCCAAGTTCCACATTAACTAAAATTATAAGAACTAAAACACATCATCTTATTGTGCTTGTAGTCATTTAAAAATAAAAAATGTTTATCTGTTAAAAGATAAACACTAAATCACTTCATAAAAAGCCCTAATAGCTTCTAGCATTATATTATTAATACAATAAACCTTTATGTGCGACAACCAGAGGCCACTCATCAGCAGGGTCTGATTACATACCTGAATATCTTTACATTCCTCTTTAAAGGGAGAATGGAGCTGAGTGGAGTCAGAAATAATCACTGAAAAAAAAATAATTCTGAAGACACACGTCAAAATTAAAAAAAAATATTTGTCTATGGACAGTTCTGTAACTTCAAATAATGCTGAAGGATTTATAAAATGTTAGGAAAATAAAGTAAATATGATTCCAGTACTATATAGAATCCTGAAATCAAAATTTTACCTAGTCTTTTAGATATTCCAAGGATAGCTCTAGATAGATTACTAATCCTTGAATATTATATATAATGCATTTTAAGATGATATCATTGATAATTTTAAAGTATTATGATAGTGTCAAAAACTGTCCTGCCACATACCAAGCAGAACACAGTGAACATATACACAGCTTTCAATTACTAACTGATTAACTTTTAAAATGTAATAAGTAACATTCAACAGAGCCTAAAACTTATGGTTATTTTTATTCTAGCTGTATTTTAGAATAGTTGAGTGTACTTTTATACATTTTATACAATTTTGAAAAACTCTGAAGAGTGCCATTTTTGAGCCAAATTTAACTTAAGATTTTTTAGTGTCATATAAATAAAACTAAAAAATAACACTAGAGTGTTATTAAGTTAATAAAATCTACCAATCATTAGAAAAATTGTCTAATCAATATTTGGATTGTTCAATTTGTGAAATATTAGAGATAGACATATGGAGATAGATGATAGAAGATAGAAAAATAATAATAGAAGTAAAAGAGAGAGAGATAGACAGCCAGTATGTTTCTACGCTGTGCTTGCATAGAAAAATCATCACTTCAATATAAATTCCTGGAGCCTAATCAGTGTTTATTTTAGGTGAGAATGGATGGTGTTTAGTCTTTTTATAGTTTATTTTCTGAATTAGAAACTTAGATTATTGTATGCATTCTTCCTCTTTACTTACATTATTACAATATTCACAGAGATCACAGAATGATAGAATTATACCCCAAAGCCTGAGGAATGTTCACCCCACCATGTATGTGTATTTATCTAAAAATGTGCTGTGACATTTCGCCAATTTAGAGTTTGGAAGGCAGCATACATCATTTATATATCATGATGGGTAAAGGAAAAGAGGTTTAGAATCTATGTAATCTGTTCAAAGTGCCACTGAGTCCTTTCTTTGGTTATTTTTTCACTTTGTAGCACTGTACAACTTACATTAAAGAATTATATTCTTTAATGGTGAAAAATATTTTGGATTCTGCAAAAACAATCTTTACAATGCTTTCAAATTTTTCTGTAGTTCTCTTTCAAGTATTTCATATAATTGACTCCAATCTGTACCCACAAAAAATGTTATTCTAATATTTGTGTCTATATTCTAGAATTCCACAAGTTTAATAATAGTAGTTTTCTGACGAGAACAAAAATATTCAGATATTTCCAAATATAGATCCTGAGAGATGGCAGATAATAAATCTTCATTCCATTTCCCTATTGTCCTATTTACCAACATTTTTCTCAAAGGTACAGTTTTTTTATTTTTATTTTGATATAAAATTATCATATTTTCCAAAAGATAGTCAATCAAAACACCACTATTAATTACAAAGAATGTACTCTGCTTCACAGCAGTGCAGTGATTTGGTCATAAATCAAAGGTCCACATTAACGTACATCTCTTTCTTGATTCTCTTCTGTTTTCTTGTTTATTGTTTTGCTAATACCACAGTTTATAAATAGAGTCTATAATAAGTCATCATATTGGATAACACCCATTTTCACGTTGTTTCTTTAAGAATGTGTTCACTTTGTTCTGACTTTACATTTCATAAGTTCTTGAACTTTTCATTGAATTAACATGTTTATAAATGTACAGCACAAAATTATTCTCCAATGTAGCACACCTATCTTTATCAGCATACAGACCAGGAATAGGAACAAATATTATAAATATAGTACTAGCACCTCAGAACTCCCTGCCTTTCTCCCTTTCTTTTATTATGTTCTTTCCCAAGCAGTATAGTTTATATTTGTTGGTATTTTTACTTTATGCAAGTGGAATCATTCTAGTCTGGTTTCACCCACTTTTTTTTTTTTGAAAGTGTAGTATGTGTTCTTTCCAATCTCTGGGCTAGCTGGAGATTATGGGGAAAGGTCAAGCAGCATTTCAATGCTGGCTTTTCTTTAAAAAAGAAATGTCTAGACTGGGTAACAAGTAAATCTAGTCCTGCACTGTGCTGACTTTGTATCATGTGGTGGATTCTGGCAGAGAGGGTAATTGACTATTACAATTAGTAACTGATATTCTGTAACCATGAAATATCACTCCTCACACTGTTCACATTGCTTAAACAGATATTCCAAAAAAAAAATAGTGAGGTTGATGTAATTGATTAAGAGATTGTTAATGAAAAGTTTCAAAACACTTTCATTTGTCAGCTCTAGATAATTAATCAGATTTTCTATTTAATTTTATTAACTTCTTTTTACTTCCTCTTTGATCATTCTATCTTTTTCACATCTTCCCTCTATCCTAAGCCATTTTCTTTCTTCTACTCACTCATTTTTTTTAATTGCTTAGGTTTTTACTGAGGGCTACATATGTGCTAGGCTAGCTGTCTACTACTGAGCTACGTCTCCATCTTTCCCTTTTTCATTTCATACCATATCTGATTTATTTACCTTGTAACTTTAGGACTGAACAAGATTGGAACACTGAGGTATATAGCATTTATTAATTGAATGAATAAATGACTGAAGGAATTAAGATAGGATTTGATACAAATTTGTTTGTGTTCATGTATTTTTTGTCTTAGACTTTATAGTTTACTGAATTCCAAAATTAAAATTAAAAATAGATATAAAATCATTCAAACCCTTGCCAAAGAATGCACAAATGTAAGTACTAATATAGTAAAATGTTTCAGAGATTGGGAATCAATACTTGGATTCCTAACAATGACTAGAAATGTAATATTAAATAAATATTATTTTCACTTTCCAGTGAGGTTAATAATAACAGGCCTATTAATAACACAGTGTTTTCCTAAGTTATCAGATGGAATATATAGTACACAAAAGCATAAAATGTAAATCTGAGCTAATGATGAATCATATTAAGACATATATTTTTATTGATTTATTTTAGTTACACGTAAAAGTAGGATTCATTTTGACATAATTATGAAAATATGAAATATAATTTGTTCTAATTCAGACCTAGTACTTCTTTTTACCCTCCTTTCCTGCCTTTCCCTCTTTCCTTTTCCTATGCTACTAATATTTGTACTATTTACTTATAGTTTTTTTAAATTAGTGTCTTGTGGATGTACAAGTTGGTGAGATTCACTGTGGTATATTCATATATTTCATATATATCTATAGGAAACTTAGGTCAGATTGATTCTACTGTTTCCCTACCTCTTCCCTCTTCCCTCCTTTCATTCCCCTTTGTCTACTCCATTGATCTTTTTTCTATTATTTTCTTTAATCCTTCCTTTAGTTTTGATTAACTTCTGTCTCTCAGAGAAAAAAATTGGAATAAAGCTTATATTTTTTGAATTAATTATAGGTAAAAATAAAATTTGATGCTACACTGCCCAGCAGTCATGGCTAAAAGGCAAGCCCATTGATAAGACAAGCAAATTCTCATCTAATACAAATAAAAAGACAAACTTTCTCCAAATGTATCAACTTCACACAAAATAACTGGATATAAGTGAATCTGAATATTATATGAAGTAACATGATACACAAAGACAAAGCAATATTGCTCAAATGATAGGAGTATCTATGAAATCTGAGTACATAAAATTAGATGTAAATGTAGCAATGATATATATGTCTTTGGAAACTAAAGTGATATGGTAATGATGTATTACTTTATGATGATCTATAGTCCTAAGACAAGGGATGATATGTTTCACAAAAGAAAAAGATGGAGGAATTGACTACCCTTGACTGATACAACACATTTTTATAACTCAATCAATTTTTTATTCTCCACTGGTGGATAATTTATGGCAAACTTTAAATCATAATCTTGACCTATGTATGCTGTTTTGTGACAAAAGGGATTCTTTTCTGGGAGAGGGGAAAAAATGATCTTTTTCCTATGTGTTCACAAAGATTGTATTTAATTCTTTCCCTTCTACTTTCACAGATAATATATTTTTGTTTAATACAAATAGTAGATAGCAAACAATGAAGTTTTTTTTGTAGATAGAGAGAAGCACCAGGCATGAAAAATATTTTTAAATTTATTATTAATTTTAATACAAAATTTTTATTTTAGGAATAGTAATATTGCTATAACATTTGCTGTGCACAATTTTGCTTAATATTTTATTCATAATTATGAATTTATAATTCATAATGAAATTCTGTAAGCTTCAGAAAATTAATTATATGGTTATTGTCTATTGACTTTAACAATAAAACTCATGCCCTATGTAAAAATCAGAATTTAATTTTTTAAAAATATTTATTTATTTACTTTAGTTATACACAATGCATTTTATGTTTATGTGGTGCTGAGGTTCGAACCCGGGCCGCACACGTGCGAGGCGAGCGCTTTGCTGCTGAGCCACAACCCCAGCCCCCAGAATTTAATTTTATTCTCATCATTATCGGTTATTAAAATTTAACTTAAAGCTAAATGCAAAAAAAAAATCATGGATTTTGATATTATATAGAGCTATTATATTTTTCTAATTATGTAACTCCTTAGAAGAGAATAGGTTTTGTCTATTAGATAATTGTAAAAAATGGACAGAACAAGGACTAAACTATTTAAAATTTTAAAATATTGTTCTCTCTCTTGGGGCTGGGGTTGTGGTTCAGAGGTAGAGCACTCACAGAGCATGCATGAGGCACTGGGTTCGATTCTCAGCACCATATAAAGTAAATAAAGATATCGTGTCCACTTATAACTAAAAAATAAATATTAAAGATATTGTTCTCTCACTTCCAAAATAAATAGACAGTTTTTCCATTTGTCAATCAGCAAGAACTTTAAAAATTTTTTAATGTCCAGCACAGAGTTGAATTGATATTCACACTTAAGTGAAATGCATGAAAAATGCAAATAGATACACCTTGAATCCAGTTGATGCTACCTATTAAGAACAAATAATTCTGTTGTTTTATTCAATATTTCCAGTTATAGGAATTCATCATATATATGTTATATAAATATATTATATATATATACATCAGATATATATGATATATATCCATTTGTATGCATAATTATAAAGGCATTGCACAACAAGAAAGTCCCAGTTAAATGATGTTCATCAGAGTGATTATTCAATAGAAGAGAAATCTGAGGCATTGTAACCAGTAAATACAAAGACAAATGGTTTCCATGGTCTTAGGACAAGACAGAGAGAGTTTGGGATGACATTACTCTTTGGGTTTTATGCAACAACATGGAAAGGGAAATGGAAAGTTATGCTGAATGTGTGAGATGAAGAATCATTATGTGATGTTAAGAATTTGTAAGGCATTTTTTAGTAGTTGCATATACATATATATATATATATATTTTCTCACAAACACACACACACACACACACGTATATATATTTCCAAGTGTGCACTCTCTATGTGTGTGTATGTACATAGCTTGGAAGATATATGTATATATGTATATATACATATATATGTATATAAGATATATATATGTATGTATATCTTGAATATGTGTGTAAACTTTGGTTTTTCTTAGAATTTTCATGCATTTCAGCATATCAAAAAGTAGTGATACAGTTATAGAGAGCAAGTCTCTACTTTTGAGGTGCCCAAATCCAGGAAGGAGAAAAACTAACGAACAGATAATGTACAAATTGCTGTATTAGAGGCATTTATAGAACTAGATCTGTGTGATGAGGCAAAGAGGAAACCTAACCTGTACTGTCAAGGATGGTTTCTTTGGTAGAAGCAGTGCTTGAATTGGACCATGAAGACTGAGAAGATGAATGTAGAAAGGAGAGAAGAACTTCAAGTGAAGCATATTTAAAAATGTAGTTATGATGTGCAGAGGGACCAGGGCATAGGAATCAGTGGCTTTTGTAGGTCCAAAGACATGAAGAGTAAATTCAGCTGGAATAAGAGTGCATGGGTCAGTGGAAGCAAGTGAGTTTGGAGAGGTAGGTCAAAAGACAATACAGAATCCATTGTGTTTCAGTAAGAAGGCTGATCTTAATTTTTCAATTACTGTGGGTGCCATTAACTAGAGAACTGGTATGATCAAACTTGAATATCCAGGAGATCTTTGAGGTAATAGATTAAATAAAGGGAGATTAAGTTGGTACAGATTGAATATCTATGATCCAAAATACTTGGGATTTGAAGCATTTTGGATTTTTTATTGAGTTTTGGAGGTTTGCATATACATAATGAAATATTCTGGGGATGGGACCCAAATCTAAGTAAGACATTCATTTATGTTTCATATGCACCTTACAGACATGGTCTGAAAGTAATTAATGTTAGACGATATTTTCATACACCTGCATTTTGATTGTGACTCATCACTTGTGGCATCATGTTGGCACTCAAAAATCTACAGACTTTGCAATGTTTCAGATTTGGATTTGTATTATGGATGACCAGCCTATATTACCTAAAACAGCTGGAATGTGGTGATAATGAAGGGTAAACTAAGATAATAATGGTGGGGATGGGTCTTGGAAGGCAAGTTAAAGTCAAGAAGGCAGCAGTGATACGAATTGGTGTGGTACATGGAATGTGTAAATAGCCATTTGTATGAATATACTGCTTTGAAAAACACTGACATATTGTTTTACAGACAATAAACAGAAAATTACTTTTAAATAATCCACATTGGTTTTACTTGTTTTCTCTAAGGTAGCTATGCTTAGGCAAATCCAACGCATTGTTCCACAGAACAGGATTTCAAATGCTTTTCTTCAGTGTACCCAGTAAGATGGTGAAAGAATGACAAAACAGCATTTTTCTCTCCAACTGAAAACCCAACACATTATTTTCAAATAAAAATTAAAATTAAAAAACACTTATCTCTTTCACTTATAAAAAAAATGTTGCTTTCAATTGAGAAGCTGTTTGTTGTACATTTACTTTGAAACATAAAAATTGAAGCAAGAATTTTTTTTCAGGGTATATTTCAAATTTCTTTTTTTTTTTAATTTTAATTGTAGATGGACACAATACCTTCATTTTTATTTTTATGTGGTGCTGAGGATCAAACCCAGTGCCTTCCATGTGCGAGGCGAGCACTCTACCACTGAGCTACAACCCCAGCCCTATTCCAAATTTTAATAGTTTATCATGAAAGAAGAGGCAATGCCATTTTAATGTCTGATATTTTAAGGTGGTACCAAAATGTAGGCTAACAAACCAAATGTAAAAAATCAAGGAAATACAAAGTCCAAAACACCACACTGAATGTTACAATGTTGAAAAGTTTATCCAGTTGTGGTCTCTGGACTATTACATGTGAACTTTCTTCCAGCTATACTATACATCAAAAACACATCCTAAGGATGGATAAGAAGGAAACTTATGACCTTTACCTTATCACATCATACCTTAATCAAAAGATATGATAAAAATTAAATCCATTGTTTAAGTGCTAGCTCTTTCATTTAATAAAAATTCAATCTTAACTGGTTAAACACCTTCTCTAAGACCCAAATTCTTTTATAATATGATGAAAGTAATCCATATCTTCAATTTGTGTGTGTGTGTGTGTGTGTGTGTGTGTGTGTGGTGATAAAATGAGATAATATGGGTGAAAGGGTCAAATACGAACATAGCAAAAATTTATTATTCAATAAAAACAAATCTCCCTTCTGCTGACTTAGGATTAACTTGCAGTATATTCAGAATGTGCAAATCATATTTATAATTTGAGCACAGAGAAGATGCAAACATTGATAGCTAAATGGCCATCATCCCTAAGCAGGACATACTCTGCCATGAAGTATAGTTTTAAAAAAATAGTCTTTTGATAGTTAAGAAACCTTATCCTCCTGTTGGTATTGCAGCTAAATATCGTATAACTTTGAACAAATAATGTAAACCACTTTGGGTTTCAGTTTCCTGATCTGATCTCTCAAATAAGGCTGTTGAACTAAATGGTCTTATAAATACTTTTCTGACTCTAAAACTTTATGATTCTATTTTCTTATGATTTGGTAGATGCCTTTGGAGTGGGTACAGTCAACCTCAATTGCTGTTTGATTTATTTTACCTTTTGGTAGCCATATTTTATGAATAAATTTCCTTCTCATCAGTGAACTTGTGGAAATAACATTTTCCATTTAGGGCCATGTCCTATAATCTGGCCTTTTGTTTCATCTGGTCTAGGAGTATTTCCCTTCCTCCTGATGAGTGTAAGCAAGTGTTAAGATGTAAATCAGGAGAAGAGTATCACTGCTCAGTCAAAGAAAAACAAACCTATTTTTAAGTGAGTCATAGAGTTGCCTGGAAATATGATAAGGCCAGGGCCTTGGGAAGTCACAGGGTGTACAGAGATATAAAGGAGAACCAGTAAGTGCAAATATCAAAAGAGAGAGAAACTGTTTTACATCAACCTCATTCAGTATAGTTTTTGAGAAAAGACCCTGACATTTTTCTGGGAGATAAGACCTCCCAGTTCCTATATCTACTTTACTGGTAACCCCCCAAATTCCTGGAAGTGCAGAATGTGATCTTTAAATATTATTTGACTGATGTTATTACAAGAAACATATGCATATATTTACAAGTTATTATATGTAACTTTGTTATATATGTATGTATAAATTTGTTTTATATATGTGTGAATAGCTACACACACACACACACACACACACACACACATACAAAGAAAATCTATGGTGCCAAGTGTTAACAGTGATTATCTTATCCTTCAAAAGAGATCTTACAAGAGTTTTATATTTTTTTATTCAAAGTTGTTGTATTTGTAATAGTAGAATGCATTACAATTCATAATACACATATAGAGCCTCTTTTCACATAACACTGTTTGTATACAAAGTATATTCATACTATTCAAGTCTTCAATCATGCAATTAACTTACCTTGTTTTTGAGGTAGACTTATTTTCAATGTGTGTGTGAGTGTGTGTGTATGTATGTGTGCACACCTATACCATGATTCTCATGGAATAGATACTCAGAGTGTTTTAAAATAGAGAATGAAAAGCAATTTAATTAACTTTTATTTTAAATATATGAAGAATGGGAAGTGTGACATTATTCTGACTATAAAGAGAATTATGTTTATCTTCCAGCTGCAAGAATGATTGAAATTTAGCATGTTGTTTTCAACACACAAAAATACTCAACTTGTGAGATTTTGTAAACTGTAGGTTTACATAGTCCCTCATAAGTGTTGACACTGCTGTTGTTGCTGCTGTTTTGATTTTGTTTTATTTTATTTTCATGGGGGAAAATCTGTATCTTGGATACTCAATAATTTGAATTTGCAATACTACCTGATCAGCTTTGGATTTAGTGTTTTGATTCAAAGTCTGTTTCAATCCCAGCTCTAAAGATTTGTAATCTGAAGGGGTTTTCTTCCTCGTTAGTGAAATGTGACTACTAATACTGGATTATAGTGATATTCCTTAAAATTTGAATAACTCAAACATGTGTAGTACCTGGCACAAGGTAGTGATTAAGTAATGATCCTTGTGCTTAATAAATTACACAAATGATAAGAATAAACATCACAGTTGGGTCAGAAATGTGGTGACCATATAGGGATTTGAGGTTAAATTTTGTACCAAGATTGATAAATTGGGAAAATGTTCAAAATTATCTCATAATTACATTTTGAGTAGTGCTCTCACATTGTACATGAATGTATGGCCTCTAAATAAGGAAATGTAAAACATTAAAAAATCATTTACTTGAAGTTTTAAAATACAATCATATGTTCTATTAATTAATTATCACATTAATTCAACAAGTATTTCATTCATTCAATGAACAGTTATGAATAGCCAGCAGGGAGACAACTTCTGACCAACTTCAGTAGGTAATAGAGATAAAATTTTATGTTCTATTTACTTGTAGTTTGTAGCTTGAAGGAGGAAACAGACATGTAAAGAAGAATAACAACATAGTATAGTGACAATAGTAATAGAAATAGGAGAAAACATTGTTGGCAATGATACAGAAGGAATTAATTACAAGATTGAATTAAGCTAAGTGCTAAGGTAGTTAGTTCTATTAGGGAAGGGGAAAGTCATTCCCTTTCAAGAATGTCCTCTATTTATGCTGGTCCCTGCCTTCATTCTTTATGCATATCATCTTAACCAAATATTGTGTGCAAGTGCATTTCAAGAATTTTAACCTCGAGGATTAAGATCATTAACAATATATCAAAACAGTTGGGTTTTAATTCACTGTATTTTTAAACACATGACTTGCCCTTTAGTTTCTCCAATTCTTCAGACCTGATTGTCTATATGTAATTTAAGAAAATTATTAATATTTGGAACATTTAATTTGGTGCCTTTCATATTAAAGCTATTTTTGTTCTACTCTTTAATTATCTGATGAGAAGATTTCCAAACTTTGGGCAATTTTATTATATAATAGACATTTAAGTATATCTCAAGCTTTTATGTGATATTTGACATAATAAAGAATACTACATCCATTAAGTAAGAATGCAGTTTTTTAATATAAACTTCAAGTTTAAACTGTTAGAGTTTGATGAATAGTGGGTAGGCATTCTAACAATTAGAGGAGATTTTAATGTCATAGTTTCTTTTTGCCCATTTATCATCCCTATATGCCAATTCTTATAAGTAAATTTTGGTTTAGGGTTGTTTGTGAAAATAAGAGTGAAAAATATTTTATTAGTCTTCAGAATTTCTCTCATCTCTAACTTGTTAGGAATGGTCCTGGAGCTGCTTAAGGAAAGCACTAGCTATCTAAAATGTTTATATCAGTTCAAGCAATTATATTGTTTGTTTTAGCTTAAGTAATTCCACCATCAAAGACTTTTTTTTTTTTTTTTTTTGCCCCTTTTAGTTAGTGTAACTTCTGAAGCAGTTAAAACGCTATTTTCAGTTTAAAACACATTTATTTACCCTTGGTGTTTTTCTTAGCTTACCTCCTCAAACACACAATACAATAGAGGTTTTTCTAAAGAAATATCTTTAGCACTTTTAATAGAAATAACATGTTAAAAAAATTGAAGCAGTTGTACATAGAAGCAGAAGATAATTCAAAGCTTACCAGCTGACAGCCTTGGGACCCAGTCCTGGTGATAGCTTTGTTTTCTTTTGCATTTTTCATCACAAGCCCAAGAAAGGCTGGTGTTTCTTTACAATGGGGACCATCCAAGAAAAATTATATATTTTGCAGAGTTGTGTTACCCTCTGGTCCAAGGTCCTGCATGTTTCCAGAACACGCAGCATCAGTAGTATTCCTGAAAGACTGAGGGACCAAATTACTATGAACAGATTCCCACTTTACACACCCACACACATACAGAAACACAGGATAAATCCACATGTGGTTATGTTTAACTTAATTTATTACAGGTATCAAGCTCATCCAAGTAACTAAATTTGTCAGAGTGTCATACTCTGTAGAATAAAGATATAGGTAAGTACTTTACATGAGAACAATGTAAGCAATTAGATCTTCCTGAGAAATAATGAAAAGTATAGTAATATATTTTAATCTTTGATGTTAAAAACCAAATATTTTTTCAGGTTAATGGCTACAGTATTTTAGGTCATTTCAGACACACACAATGGCATAAATAGAGGAACATAGATTTTTTTAAAAAAAAGTCATGGAATAATCTAGTGTCATTTAAATGTAAGATAAGCAATGGGATGTATACAGAAGAAAATATGGGATGGACAGAGACAAGTTATGTTTTCATTAGGAGTCTTAACTGAAGCTGCTTTAGATTTTTGCTAAGAAAAACATGTAAATGTAAATTTCAACAATCCAATGCTATCTCTGAAACAGAGAATTGATTAAAAGTTTTTGAGATAATGAACTGAAAAACCAATGTCTTTCAATGTTTGAACAAAGCTACACAGTAAAAATGTATTTTCTTTATCATTATCAACTTCTGTTATTGCTTCCACTGCTATTATTACTCTCTTCAGAAACACACATAGAAGTGTGAAGCAAATTTTCATAAAATTATGTGAAGAGAATACTGCCATTTTCTATTATTTTTCATCCTTTTAAAATCTGACCTATGACCCCTCAAATAATTCATAGTCTGTCAGTGGTCTAGCTAATTGTTGGAAAATTAATTAGGAAATTATTGCAAGAATATTTCAAAGAAACATGGGTATATTTCAGGTTAGCATAGAAAATAGAAATAGAATATATACAGGAGAATGTCTAAAAGAACTTTTCAGGTGTTTCTAATGAATCAGTGTAGAGGATAAGTTCTGGGGATCAAGGCCTTTCAACCAGGTTAAGGTATCAACTATTTAAAACAGAGATTGGACTGTTTAAAACAGAGATCGAGAATGATCTCATTAGCAATGCAATTAATTTGAAGTTGCCATGGCCTACCTTGTGATATCAGAAATTGAAGTCTTCATTTTTATACACTTATGATAATTTTCTAAATGCTTGATTGTTATCAGAATGCCAAATTTTCTGAGCAGTATACATTCTTTGCAAGATTCATTGTTGAACAAATCACACATTCTAAGTTAGAAAACATTTCTTAACTTTCTATTGTACTTTCAAAAAGAAAAAAAGAAGAAAAAAGTTTATTTTAAGAATGGCAAACCAAAACACTTTTAAGTTTTTAAAATTTTCTTAAATAAGAAAATTAAATGGCAAAGCAATGTTGCTGTGACAGCATTGAAGGTATAATTGCTATAAGTTATAGAACTCAAAAATGTCTTATAAGCCATGCAATGACCTCATTATATAGTTTATTAATATCATAAATTGAAAAGGAAAAAAATTACAGATTTTCTGCCTTTTTTTCTAACATGGGTGATTAAAGTACCAACCATAATATTTTGTTCATGTTGTTCCTTGCTTTTTAATGTACACCATTATATTTTTATATATATATATATACATATACACGCATATATGTATATATATATAGTAGATAAACAGAATACCTTCATTCATTTATTAATTTTTATGTGGTACTGAGGTTTGAACACAGTGCCTCACACGTGCTAGGCAAGTGCACTATCACTGAGCTATAACCCCAGCCCTTAATGTACAACTTAATTTTTAAAAAAAAATATTTTTTAGTTGTAGTTGAACACAATACTTTTATTTTACTTATTTATTTTTTTGTGGTGCTGAGGATCAAACCCAGGGCCTCGCCTGTACTAGGCGAGCACTCTACCACTGAGCCACAACCCAGGTGCCACAACATAATTTTTATTTTATTTTATTTTATTTTTTTGGTATCGGGGATTGAACTCAGCGGCACTAGACCACTGGGCCACATCCCCAGCTCTTTTTTGTATTTTATTAGAGACAGGGTCTCACTGAGTTGCTAAGTGCCTCGCCCTTGCTGAGGCTGGCTTTGAACTCTCGATCCTCCTGCCTCAGCCTCCCAAAGTGCTGGGATTACAGGCATGCGCCACCGCGCCCGGCTACAACATAATTTTTAAGGACATAAATTCTATACTGAATCAGTTCTTCCTTTTGTGAACAGTAGTAACTGCTCAGCAACCACAGATCAAGGTGTGGTTCAGTTAAATGACAATTATTGCAAAAGTGTATCAAAATATATCCTGAGAATTTTTTCTTCGATTCCCAATCCCTGTTTTTCTATATCCCAATCATGAAACTTTGCCTGAGACAATAAACAAGGATTTCTCAAAAACTTAGACAGTTTTCTTTTGCACCCCTTTAGAAAAATAAAAGTTATTCCAATTTGTAATTTCTGAGGAAGGATTCACTCAATTTAATTGGTATTAATATTATATGTTATTTCAGGGAACAAGGTGTGTAATGATTCAAATAAATATTGGTCTTGCTACCATATGCACATCCATATTGACTTTTGTGAAAAAAAAAAAAAACAGTCAAACTAAAAACATTTTAGTTTTTAATGGACTGTGATAAATGATGAGTTTGATATATCATATTTAATTATTTATAGAATGAATTATCTTATGTTTTTTAGCTACATTTCAAATCATTTTATTATTATAGGTATTAACTCATGTTAATTGTACAAATTAATGGTTTTTACTGAGATGTTTCCATTTGTGCATATATTATGCTTTATTCATGTCATATTCCCTACTGCCCTCCTAACCCTTCCATCTTGTTCACACCCCCATCCACTTCCTCTTCCCTAAAACTTATTTTTATAATATTAGGTCATTCTTCCCTCTTCCCTGACCCATGTTGTGATACTTGTTTTTATATGTCTGGTTTATCTTGCTTAATATGATGACTTCCAGTTTCACCCATTTTTCTGTGAATAACATGATTTTGTTCTTCTTTAACAGCTAAATAGTATCCCTTTGTGTGTATAGACCATAGTTTCTTTGTTCATTCATTCAGCATAGTGAAAAATTTCTGACAATGCTTAGGAAAATTATGAAGTTCAAGACATACAAAATAAAACATGTTTTGTTTATATCTACATATTTATTTGGTTATTTAGTACAGGTGTTAAAAATGTTTGAGTGTAGAATCATGAATTAGGCTGCTTGGTTTTTGAGCTCCAGCTATATAGCACATGTGTACTACATTTTTATCACATTGGTTTGTACCAAATGACCTTGGACTGTCACCCATCCTGCATGTTTACTCTTTTGTAAAATATATACTGATGATGGTTTTATTCTATTTTGGTGATGTGAGGATTAATTTATTTTGTGTGTATGTGTATGTATTTATGTGTGTGTGCATGTGCTTTTGAGTATATACAATGTTATTTCGATACCTCAGTATCCATGAGGTATTGAATCTGGGACTCCCTGTGGATACCAAACTCTGCAGTTTCTCAGTTCCCTTATATAAAGTAATGTGGCATTTGCATATAAACTAAATACATTCTCCCATATGCTTTAAATCATGTCTACATTATTTATAGTGTGTAATACAAAGGAAATTCCAGATAAATAGTTATACTGTGATGTTTTAGAAATAATGATGATGAAAAGTCTATACATGTTCAATACAAATTTAATTTTTAAAAAATATGTTCAAACTGAAGTTGACTGAATTTATGGATATTGGGGAGTTAACTCTGTATATACATTCATATTTGTGTGTGTGTGTGTGTGTGTGTTATATAAATTTTTAAAAATATAGTTTATATTCATGTTTGCAGATGTAGCTCAGTGATAGGGTGCTTGCCTAGCATGCACAAAGCCTTAGGTTTGATTCTCTAGCCACATACAAAAAATACATTTCATTTAATTTGACCTATGTCAATATTTTTCAGTTTACTCTTTTTGTTGTTGTTGTTATGGGGATTAAACTCAAGCATTCAACCACTGAGCCACATCCCAGCCCTTGTTTGTATTTTATTTATTTATTTATTTATTTATTTATTTATTTATCTTTTTAAAAAATATATTTGTTTTAGTTGTAGGTGGACACAATAACCTTTATTTTATTTTTATGTGATGCTGAGGATCGAACCCAGTGTCTCACGCGTGCTAGGCAAGCACTCTACTGCTGAGCCACAACCCCAGCCCTGTATTTTATTTAGAGGTAGGGTCTCATTGAGTTGCTTAGTTCCTCACTAAGTTGCTGAGGCTGGCTTTGAACTTGCAATCATCCTGCCTCAGCCTCCTGAGCCATTGAGATTACAGGTATGCACCACTGCACCCGGCTCAGTTTATTCTTTCAAAGTAAATTTAGGTTCTATACATGATGGAAAAATGTGAAAAATTATCTCTAAAGTTCATCAAGAAACATTCATTTTGACAAATATTTTATTTACCTTATTACTTGTTTTAGTCAGGATTTTTTTTTTTTTTTTTTTGCTACTGTGACTAAAAGGCCCGACCAGAACAATTGTAGAGGAGGAAATGTTTATTTTGGGGCTCATGGTTTCAGAGATCTTGGTTCATAGAAAGCAGGCTCCATTCCTTGTGGCTTGAGGTAAGGTTGAACATCATGGCTAAAGAGTGTGGCAGAAGGAAGCAGCTCATATGATAGGCAGCAGAGTGAGAGACTCCACTCGCCAGACAAAAAAATATATACCCCCAAAACCACATCCCCAGTGCTTACCTCCTTCAGCCACACCCTACCACCTCAGTTCATCCCCATCAGGGGATTAATTCACTGATTGGGTTAAGGCTTTCACAACCCATTCATTTCTCCTCTAAACTTTCTTGCATTGTCTCATGCATGAGCTTTTAGGGGACACCTCACATCCAAACATAATATACCAATATGCACTAGACTTTGAATTTTCAGGCATTGGAGACATAAAAAAGTAGATATGGTCTAAGGAACCTTTAGTTTGTTAGGAGAAACTGACATAACATGTAACTAATATATAGTGTGATAGATGCAATGGGAGAGATAAATAGACATTGTGTTATCCTTGTGTCAATGAAGGCAAGACAGCACTTTGTAAAAACCTGAGTTTAAATTCTATATTCTGATACTGGGTACTTGGCTCTGAAGGTCCAGAGAATTACTGTTGACCATGCTAGTAGGTGCTCAACCTTAAAACAAACATATTTTACAAAGCAGACTGAGGAATATCCTAAAATATCCAAATTTAAATTTTATTAACTTCAAGTCTTATGGACCATATTGCTCATAAGCAGCAAGTGTTTGTGGCTGAATAGAGGTCTATGAGATTACAGATTGTAAAATAATTTAGATTATAGCAGAATGTAGGTAAAATGCTATTAAAATGGAACAATGTCAACAAGACCAAGTAAAATGGCTCTGATTTGGATGGTGTGAAGGGGAACATGAGACAGAATGTGGTGACCAGTAAGTATGAGATATAAAAGGTGAAGTGTAAGAGGTCTCTTAGATGCTTCAATTTTGTTGACAGCAGAGGTGACAATGACATGGTGTTAGGAAATAAGAAAGAAATAAAAGACTTATGGAAGAGAACACTACAGGTATGGTTTCTAGTTTGGATTCGTTGTTTTGAAGTGTCTTTTGAGCAACTATTTGAGTTCAGTAACTTACTGGAGCTCAAGTAAGAAAGCACAGTTGGAGGCGGAGGATTTCCTAACCATGATGACTACAGGCAAGGGAATAGGTGAACTTCCCCAAGAGGCAAGGTGTAGACAGAGACAGAAGGAATGACTGCTACTGAAACTCAAGAAAACATCAGCATCTAAAACTTGTGGATAACTAGTGATTAACTGAACATTTCTGCCCTTTTTGACTATTTGACAACTGACTGATCAATCATAATTTTATTTGAGCATAATTCACAAACATTGGGAAGGGACACTTTTTGACTATTCCAAAAGAAAAAATGGAACTGATATTTTCATACTCCTTTTCCAGACAACAAGGGAATGGAATGTGACTAACTGTAGTCTAACAAGATATTCCTGTTTGTGGCCTTAGATAGTGAGAGAAAGGTTCAGGGACAACAAGGCCTAGCAGTGTCCTAATCATAGGGAAAGGCAGAGTCAACCATGTTCCACACCTAAAGATGGTTTGGTAGTGTGATCTCCTTAGTGATTTCTTTTGTACAACCACCCTTACAACAAATCACTTTTCTTCCAAATTAGCTGGAGTTCATTTCTTACTATTGTTTACAAACAGCAAGAAGAGATAAGGATAGAAACAGGAGAAATAAACAGCACTGAAATTTAATAAAGAGAATACAAATTAAATAAAGAAAAGTTTAATAATGGATCATTTTTGGAATAAAATTTTGACATTGTAGTTTTCAGTTTTTACTTATTAGGTTTCATTGATATTGCTGATTATGAATTTATTTTATTTTTTTGTACTGGGGATTGAACCCAGGGATACAAAACCACTGAACCACATCCCCTCCCTTTCTTAACTTTTTATTTTGAGACAGACTCTCACTAATTTGTATAGAGTCTCACCAAGTTGCTCCTGTCTCAGCCTCCCCAGCTGCTGGGAATCCATGTATGAGTCACTACCTTCAGCTGCTTATGGAATGCAATAAATGAGGGAAGTTAACTCACTCAAAATTCTTATTGAATGCCTGAATGATGTTCTTGGTCAATGGGAACACAATAGTGAACTAGAAAAAGTAGTTCCCTGCACTATTAGGACCTGCATTTTTTTTTTTTTTTTTTTTTTTTTTTTGTCGTTTCAGAATTTGCTGCTGTCTTCTATGTTATTCGAGATCAACAGTTAGAGCTCTATTTTCTACACTGCTTAGTGTACGTAATCATGTGTTGATTGCCAGAGGCTGTTAGACTTTACTTTTAATTGTGGGGAAAAAAATCTTTGTGAATTGTTGTCTTTATGATGTCTTGCATTTTCCCCATTCACTCCTCCCATGTTTCCTTTTGCTCTGTCCTTTATTTTTCTTATACTTTCTTGAAAAACAAGTGCTGACTTGTAATTAGTCAACCGTTCAAAATTAAGTAGGCTCCAAGGAGAAAGCTGATAAATGTGAAGCTTGAGCTTGATTAAAAATGTGAATTAGCAATGAAACAATCCAACTATAATGATTTTCTCTGATCCTCAGATTCTTGTCTTTTGGTATGCTGCAATTAGTAATGATAGTATAGGAAAGAGGGTTTTGTTGTTGTTGAAATCTTGGGATAAATTTAGACCTTACTTAATCTAAATCTTTATATAAAAGAAGATATTTGTGTTTGATATTACGCTTAAGTTAATTAAAACTACTAATGATTTTCTAGTATCTTAATCTGAGATAAACTTACAGTAGCCTCAGTATTTTCAGAAATATCTGAGTTCCTGTGGTAAAGGGATTGCCCTTCTGACAGTAACATTTGCTCGTATGTAGTTTTTCATGATGTACATACTTTTAATAACAGAAATCTTTCGAAGAGAAAAGGTGACATATTCCAATCTGTTTGCTTTAACATTAAACTTAATGGGTAGCCTTCACTCCTCATTCTCACTTAGCACATTTTCCATCCAACACCCCAACTTTGGGGATGGCTGCTAATAGGAAAGTGAGTAAGGATAACCTTCACCTTTGACAACCAGACTTTCATAGCAGGTGTTAGAATCCATAAGGTAATAGCAGTTATAGCCACATATTTGGGGCCATATTCTATATATTTTTGCTCTGGTGCTTCCTCTCCATTCCCAATGATTAAGTGATACATGATGCTGAAGAACATGGGCTTAAAATCTCCCTCTAGTATTTACAAGCTATGTAATCTTGTATACTTTTCCTGCAATTCAGTTTTCTCATCAGTTGTAGAGTATAACAATAACATCTCTCTCTCTCTCTCTCTCATGAGCTTATTGTGATAATTATATGTGATACTGCATGCAAAGGCACATTATAAGGGCTCAAGAAAACTTGGCTATAATTCTTCTTGTAATCGTAACAAAACATTTTTGTTGTCTTATATGTAAATCATCACATTTGAAGATTTGATTGGATGGCTTTATTCTCCTGAACACTTGAGTCATATTCTTCTTTTTTAAAATGCAGTACCATGTCAATGAATTATTAAAATTTCCATACTGCCTATGGAGTCAAATTTGCTTTCTTTAATAATTAAGATATTTGCAAT
Organism: Tamias sibiricus; assembly: GCA_025594165.1. NCBI lineage: Eukaryota > Metazoa > Chordata > Mammalia > Rodentia > Sciuridae > Tamias > Tamias sibiricus. The sequence continues at coordinate 84,702,502 of CM046662.1, forward strand.
TAAGCTCCGTCAGCTATTAAAGCCCAAATTTCTAGGAAACTGAAAATAAATTCCACTTAAAATAGCTTACTAAATGTCATAAAGGCTGGGCTTTCTCATACTCTTTCTCAGAATGATCTTCCTCTTTGACATGCCTTTTAACTTTCCTTCATGCATTTCAAAAGATTTACAATCACAATAGATTATAAAAGGAAAGAGCATGATGTAAAAAGGTTCACTTTAATCTAGCAAGCATTATTAACATAGGGAAAGGAATTTCGAGGGGAAATTCACTATTGCATTTAATTTTTTTTTTTCAGTAGCATTTCAGTGATAGCCTCATTTAAAGCAAAAACAAATCCAAGAAATATTTTATTTTTGAATTATACCCCAATAAACAGAAAAGAAGAATTATAATTTCAGGTTAAGCAATTTACCTGATGTCACACATATTTGGATGGCAACATAAGTGACTCAAATGGCTGCTGCTAGAGATGACTAAGGACAGAAATGTAACTGGACATTTTTTATTCCTAAAAGTTGTACTCAAGGTTGGTTAAATTCCAAGTGTATATTTAACACTTTTATTTGATTTAAACACCATATACCACTCATTGGCATACTTACCCCACTTCTCACTCCCCCAAATCTAAGTATCTTTGCTGCTATAGTGAATTTGACAATTAATTCCACTTCTGTTTTGACCAAAGTCTGTAATGACATAGTCTGACATATTTCTCGGCATAAGATCTGTTTTGTAAAATGAGTTTGACTTTTTTTTCATTCTGTGGATTTCCCTAGAAATTATCTGACAGTGTTCTTCCCACCCTTGCCTGTAATGTAAACAAACCTGGGTTTGTGGAAAAATTTCCTCTTCTGTTAAGTTACATAGTTATTTTCACAAAATGTGGTGTTTGTATTTAATTAAAACACTGAAGATTTTTATCAATGTTTATCTTAAGAGCAGTCGTAATATCTGGTGTGTGTGTGTGTGTGTGTGTACGTGTACGTGTGTGTCTGTCCATCCGGTATACTGAGAATGTAAATCTTCCACATGATTTGCATCTTTATTTCTTATAATTTGTATACTACATAATGCCATACTACATGTAAATCAACTTCTATTCCTGTGCTTTATGTGTCAAAAAGTCTTATCAAGTAGTTACTTAACATTTTGATAACCTATTCCATCAAAAGTTCTGATATACAGATGTTAAGCTAATATTGTAGGTATTTAAAACCCTTTGTTTAGTAACTATTTAGAATTGGGGACAGTCATGACAGAACATTCTAGTATAACATGGCCTTGCTTTAATGTGGGGTGTTTTTTAAATTAAAACCTACGTAAGAATGACAAAGCAGGCTTTCTATGTGAAGGTTTGTGTGAAGATGAATATATAGACATTTCCCCTAATTCCTAAAGAAATCATAAGTACAAACAGAGCCAGTTAAACTCCAGTCCTGGAGCCATTCCAAACCTGACTGTGCTTTTCTTTCATAATCTGCATGCCCTTGGGCATGTTTCCTAATCACCTTGACTGTAGTTCTTCCTTAAATATACAGATATTTCTATTCCTGACCTCTGTCAAAAATGGTTGGTTTCAGGTCTGCTTGGAGCCCTACTACCTTTTACCTCAGAGATGGACAGATTGCATATTTCAGATTCTTGTCTGAGAGGGTAACCACATGGCTTACGGGAAAAAAATAAAAAGTAACAGAGATTATTCTCTTAGCCCTTGAAGCCAAGAAGCAAGAAGAGAACAAGCTTCCAGAAGTTTTCTCTGTGAATAGAAGAGACTGTCTCCTATTTTCCAGTGTACTGGCAAATGTGGTTCCATTGATAATGATAGTTTTGGCTGAAGGATTTCAGTATTAGTACAGGGAAAGACACAGTGGGTTGGCCAAAGGAGAAAAAGGAAGCATGTGGTTGGAACTTGTCTGAATATTAACCAAAAAGTGGGTAAAATAGTTTGGTTTATAATCCACTCAGAATTGTTTTCTTCTAATTTAATCTATATTGAATATGCAAGAAAGTACAAATTCCAATTTTTTCAGGACATCATGTATCCTGTACATCAGGATCTTGGTAACTAGTTCAGAAATGTGTGAAACATACTATGGAATGAATAAGCAAATGGCTAAATGAATGAGTTTTATGCCATCAATATTATTAGGAATATCTGTGATTACATTTGGGATGGATTTCTGTCATTGTAAGATAGCATGAAGTATAAAATAACTAGAAAAAGCATTCTAACCACCTAGTATCATGCACAATATACTGTTAACTAATGGCTATTAAGTAAATGAAAGAGAGACCTCTTACTTGCTTAGACCTTGAAATTATAACTTAAGAGAAATGCAGAGAACATTGACAAATCCTTTTTTTTTTTTTTTTTGTAAATTTTGTAAGGATTTTTTTTTTTTGTAAGAAAAGTCTGTGATCATGTAGTATTCATACATGAAGTAAGCGTTACTTTCCACATGAATTTTAAAATAAGTCTTGTATATTGCCTTAATTTAATGGAAATGTATTCAATTCTGCATGTAAAGAATGCTGACAAGTTATGAAATATAGTGTGGATATGCTATGGCATGTGCAGAAGAAAATTCAGAGGTATAGAATACAAGGGGACCTAGCTGAGTTCTTGTGGGTATTTAATCAACCATGGGAAATCAACCTAAATAAATGGAGTCCTGAACAGTTTAGAGTAAGTAGAAAGTTTGCTCACCACATCTAATTTTGCATGTAAATTGCCCTGATTCTGATTTGTCAAATAGTTTGACAGTACAAAAAAGATTGATTTAGCTGAAGACAATAGAGCTTGAGTCTATTAAATGCACTCAGCAGCTCTGGCTCACAAAAATCCACCATTTAAAAATCGGATACTCATCTATTTTATGAGGTTAACAATAATATGAGTAATCATGTATCACTTCATAAATGCTCGAGAAACATTTTGGTTACTTTTGCATATTATAACCTCTAAAATTGTTAAAAAGATGAAAACTTTGTGATTGAGAATGCATTTAGAATCTTACTGAGTCAGCAATATTGCTGCAAGTAATGTTCTTGAGTTCTTGAGTGTACTGAACTGCCAAGTATAGCACAGCTGGTTATTTATTTTGGCTTGCTTAAGTTCTTTTCCTTGATTATGTGACATTCAGCTAATTATATGACAAAATATCTGACTCAACCACAGAGCAATTTACTGGCCACATGTGGACTGGGGTATTACTCTTTTTTTTCCAGTGAGAAAGTACACACACTCCCTCCCAGGAACATGACAAGTGGACTCACAGAGCTGGCACAGGCTGTATCATATGATTTGTCACTGTCTTTCTGTTTCCATACCTCAGTTACCATAACTCACAAGACCTGATTGGGGTTGCTCAAATCCACTCTGTTCCATGTTCTATGTATATAAACATGGATTTAATACCATTTGATATACAGTTTCTCTTTTTTTGTCATTAAACTCATTCAGCATTCTTTAGTTGCATCAAATATTGTCTCCTAGATCAATCCTATTCACCAGAATATTTGATAAACTTCGTTTTGTTTCCTAAGTGAAAAGTATCTGACTTTAGCCTTAGCTCTAATTGATGAATATCTTGTTACTTCTTAGAAGAATCATGCCCAGACAAACATGTCAGAAATATATGTAATCAATCTTGAAAGAGTAGGTATTGACAAACATGGCATAAGGGGTGGGATGCTTAAGCATGAAGTGAGGAAAAATAACTAAAAATATAGTGTACTTAGTAACGTTTTTCTTAAAAAGTAATTCAGCAGAATTAATTTTTATTCTCTTCAACTGGGTTGCTCTGATTACTTTTGTGTTATGAAGAAAGTAAATTTTAGATACTGTTTTTCTACAGTGAGCACCCTCTGAAAGCAATAGCTAAGCATTGCTTTGTAGTGGAAAAATATGTATGCTGTCATCCCTTGACAGGAACATGCTAACTGTAATGTTAACAAGTGTTCTTGACATTTTACATCAAGAAGGAGAAGTGACTGCAATAATGATATTCAGAATACACCTCCCCACACAGTATCCAAATTCATGTTATAATCAGTTTGATTAAAATTTTAGATTATTTTAATATTTGCATGCAGCACATTTTTTAGGACTTCAAAAATATAAAATACTTAATCTCTTATGAATTTCACAATAGGATGTTCATTTTGACATCTGTTCATGGGTAAGAATTATTTTTTCATGGAAGTCCTATTCCTAATATCCTTGTTGGGATGAAAATCAACAATATCCAAATAGTGGCATAGTGGTGAAAGCAAATACTCTGTCATATGATTTAGTGTGCATAAAGGTATATAAATTGAAAAGATAATAATTAATCTATAATTTATAGATAATATCTTGACATTAATTTTTTTTTCCTCTTAACAGCTCACTTTCTTAACAGTGTGAGATGAAAGAGATTTGTTCAATAGCTAAGTGTTACACAAGATCTGGGAAGAAATAAAATGTATTAATTAAGACAGATAAGAACAGTATACAAGACAATATTTTTAATAAAACAGACGTGCTTAAATTTTAATTAAAATTTAACTGTTGGAAAATGTAATTAATGTGGTACAATATACAAGAAAGAGAAATGTGAGATGCTTTCATATGAAATCAAACTTGCAAAAATACTGAAGCAGAATATCTATTTATGTTTCTTTCCCTTGAAAGGTTGATAAAAGGAAAGGAGGGGAAAAAAGTTCTATTTATGTGTGTGTGTGTGTATGTGGAAGTGTGGGGGGTATGTTTATACTTTGTGATAATTTAGATTGAATAAATTCTGATAACTTTTTCTTAGTAAATTCATGTTTGTTAAAAATCTAGTTTTTCATTCATCATCTGATTTTAACCTGCCTTTTTAGCAGATTAAACATAATGAATTTTTTAAAAAGCTATAGTTTACATCACGTATTCTAAAATTAATGTAATGGAATCAAAAAAGCATCACAAATCAACTACAGACATTCAAGGTGCTTTCCAAAGTTGTCTTATAATACAAGAATGGAACCACGTTACATGAATAAAATCAGGAGAGGCACTTTTCAAGACCCTGTGGCTGGGAACCACAAGTTCTTTCTCTTTCTAACTTGAACATTCCCTAGGGATGCAGAAGGCCCAACAGGGAAAGAAGGTACCTTTAAGATGTCCTCAAAAGAAACCTAATGGAGGATACTTGACCTTATATCAAAGGTTTTCTTTACTACTTCAAATCTCAGAAAGACTTAATAAGTATCATGTCTACATTTTTCTTACTTTTCTTCCCCACTTGCCCCACAGATGACAATTATGTTTGTGCAAAATGCTGTAAGGAATTGTACCTTTCCCCTCACCTCAGAGTATACAGAAGTTGAATTCATTCAGTTATATGTATAAAGTTGTTGAAAAGATGTAAGCTTGACAAGCTGTACAGATTGTGATATCAACTCCAATGTGTCTTTCTTACTTAAACAACAGCATATGGAATATATTGCCTACTGCATGTCAATAGAGCCCTAGAGAATTTGTCATCATAAATTCACTTACTGTGAATTCTATCATATAGTTTTATGAAAATAACAGTAAAAAATATTCTTAGACAACAGATTGAATACAAGTGGCAATCTGAGTCCTATACTGGTAGTGCACATGCTTATTGGAAGCAATATTTCTGAATGTGTAGTGACTTACTGAAAATGTGATTTTACCAGGCAGATTATCTTTGGAATTTTTTTTTTACCTGTTGGGAAAAAGAGGAGGAAAAGAAAAAAATAACATGCTTGTTCCTCATTCTTCTTTTCATGTATGTCATTTTATGATTGAATGTTTCATATTTATTTGTCATTTGTCCATTAATTTTTTTCTTCTTCAGGTGTAACCTAGCTCCTGTGGTGGAGTTTGCTGCAGATGTGGGAACTAAATCAGATTTTATTACCATGAATCCATCAGTTGTGCAAAGAGCATTTGGAGGCTTTCGGAATGAGAGTGACAGAGAAAAATTTGTACATAGACTTTCCATGCTGAATGACAGTGTCCTTTGGATTCCCGCTTTCATGGTCAAAGGAGGAGAGAAGCATGTGGAATGGGTGAATGCATTAATCCTTAAGAACAAACTGAAAGTGCGAACTGCCTATCCATCATTGAGACTTATTCATGCTGTCAGAGGGTAAGTGACTGGAAAGGACCAGTCTGTCCTTGGCACAATGGAACACATAACTAAACATTTTTGCTAGACAGGAAGGAGACTCAGTAAAATCTCCAAATTAATATATGTTTCCATTATTTTATAATGGTTACTCTGTTCACAATCATGAATTTTTGTTTGTGTACTTACTATTTTAACTCATCCTTTTCTCATAAAAGCAAGCTGTTGAACTTGGCACTTATTTATGTCTACTCATGAACAAAGAACTGATTTTTATATTTTTCTGAGCTAGAGTAATAAGAATTCATAGTAAAATTGATGAGTTTAGGATAACAAAGCTACAACAGAAGTGCTAAATGACTAGCGGGTAATATTGTTGAAACATAAATGTTAAGCATATTTAAGGAGCAGTTAAGTTCCATCTGTAGCCAAGAGGCCTACTACTGAGAAAAAAGACTGACTGAGATAATATGGTTTAACACTTCACCCATAAGTCACAGATGCCAACTTCATGAATTAAGTCAACATTTTTCTTTTATTATCATAGGCTCTTTATTACCAAGGAAAAAGTATAAGAAATGATCTCTTGCTTAAAAGTGACAAGTGACCAAAAGGCCAAATTCAGTCATAAAACCGATAAGCAGAGAAGCAGTTATGTTTATTTACTGAATGTATGCTGAATGTCAGATATTGTCAGCACAGAAGTGAAGATCTCACTACTTGATGGAATGCACAGGCTTCATAGTAGAAACAAAGGTGTATACAACTCTAGCAGTAAAGAAAAGGGGTGAATTGTTGGGAGTATATAATTTGTACCTCTAGTTAACAAAGAAGGTTGAAAGTGAACTTAGCATTTTGAACTGAACTTTAAAAACAGCATAGCATTGTTGGGCAAAAAAGGAGAAAGTGAAAGTGAGAGAGGGAACCAAACAGAAGGAAATGTCATTGCCTCATTAGTGGAAACTGACACAAGGAAATGATTAAACGCACAGTAAAGGTATGGAAAAATGGAGTCCGTTGTGGAGAATTGGAATACAGAGTTGGAAAAGTAAGTGGGGATCTGGTTGGGCAGGGAATTAGTTTTACCCTGTATAATCACAGTTTGAATTTGAGAAGCTACATCTTGTAACTGCAGATATTTTTCAGAGAAGGAAAATACTAAAAGTAAAAAGGCCAACTAACCTTTTTGATTAATTTACTTATAGGTTAATAAAGATGTAGGACAGAAGAACTGAACATGACGGGTTCAGGGGATTGATTAAATACAATAGATAGAATTCCTAAAAGAGACAGTGTTCCAAGCCCAGAGTTAAAAATAGCTTCCTTTATATACTGTAATAGACACTGGCCTAATGTGTTTTGTTTTATTTGTTTTGGTATTGAGATGCTTTCCTGCAAGGATTTTCCCTTTCCTGATTAAACCTGCAGATATTTTTTTGTATTGTATTATATTTCACAGTTAAATTCCATTGTTATAATTAGATCATGGTTATTGAGCATTCATTATCTTTGTGTTTGAAAATTTCAACAAAATAAGATAAAATATATGCATTTGGAGGATAAGTAACTGTCATTTTTTAAGTTATAATATTTAAAATTTGACTCTAAATATGATATATTCTTATCAAAGAGCAACTTCAAAAGTGCATGTATTAAGAACACTTTCTATGAGATGTCAAAGTTGAGTATTATTTGGTTCTGAAAACAGACTTGGAGAGATTACTTTCCAATTTTAGACACATGTTACAGTGATAGCTGCATAAGTTTATAAACAAATGCTATGACTAAGTAACCCCTAACCATAGAAAACAAGTGAAACATTTTAACAGGGTGCTGAATTAATATTTTAGTTTGCTAGATTCTGGTTAATGTTTCTCAATTCAAAAAAAAAAAAAAAAAAATGAAGCATGAAATAAAAGACATGGTTGAAATAATATATTTTTCAATAAGGTAAGGTCCAGGTGGAATTATAAATGATGAGCAGTGGATTTATATAGGCTTTTACAGATGTTTTGTTTTGTTTTGCTTTGCTTTTGTCAAGAGAGTCTATGTGTGTTGCCCAGGATGGCCTTGAACTCCTGAGCCCAAGCAGTTCTCCTGCCTCAGCCAATGGAGTACCTGGCATACAGGCACATCCCACCACACCTGGCTTAGACATTTTGAACAGTAAAACTTGGAGATTCTTTGAGTAATTTGCCAATGCTCTTTTTTTATGCTTTGTGGTATCTGCTTTTCTTTCATAGTCATTTACATACAAAGTACAGCACTGATCCTTTAGTGTTGTATCCCAAAGAACAATAGGGTCAGACTCTGACCTCTGGTGAAGTTAATGGCATGCTTTGTTTTGGTTACTGTGCTTAGTTTTTTCTACCAGACTTATTATTATTATCATTATTATTTTTTTTAATGTGGTGGTGGGGATCGAAACCAGTGCCTCATGTGTGCTAGGTAAGAGCTTTACCACTGAGCCAGAACCCCAGCTCTGGCCAGATTTATTTTGAATTCTCCAGAAAGAACTCATTCCACCACTTTCTTCCTCATATATGTACATACTCTTCCTTAAAGTGAAGGGATAGAGTTCTGAAGTATAGCCAAATGTTATTTAAAAGTAGCTCCAGAGTGACCTAACCCCTTTCAAATGAGACAGAAATAAGTACACATGGTGTGTGTGTGAAAAAGGCAATTTTAATTGTGAAATCATTGAAACTAATACATTTATGCATTCAAGGTAGTATTTCAATGTAATATGTGTATTCTACAAAAGTATTAGAACTCTGAAAAAGCATAAGACTTGTGAACACCAATGAAAAAGAACATTTAGGTGAAATAAAAGCAAGGGCAAACTCCCATTAGATCGTCTTTAAGTATTTGCTTCATATCTCTTGATTTATCACTCTAAAGCCCTGTGGTTAATACTGTTAAGAAAAAGTTTCATATCCTCTGTTGATTACTGGGAGTTTTTTTGATTCTCATGAAAGGTTATAACACCAACTCACACATTCAGGGTGGGCATGATGACAGTGCTTGAATGCCAAGACCTTTCCAAGTACTGCAATTGCAAGTGGAAAGTTCAGGTGATAATGGGCATCAAGATTCACAAACACAACAAGGATCATTTAGGTTATTATCATATGATCAGGTTTCATTATTTCAACTTTTTCCTCTGAAAATTACAAATGCTTACTAACTCTAAACACTCATTTTATTTTATTTATTTTTAAAGCTCTAAAAATGAAATCATAAAGTTTAATAGCACTCTTAGATTAAGTTTAAATGTATAATTCTTTGAAAGGCATATGAAGGGAAACAGGAGGAAAACTACATTGCTGGATTTGTGATTTAAGAAGAGTCTTGCAAAATAGTGAAAGGGTAATTTAATGGACACAAATAAAATACATATTCACAAGTTTAAGAGAATACATTAAACCCATGTTGACTCTTTTTTGAAAGCCCCCGGTGGTCTACAGTTTTTAAAGCATTTTGTGAAGAATGAATAATTACAAGATTTAAGAATACAGAGGGTTCTTTGAAACTTCAGAATTACTCTTAAATGCAACTAAAATAATATGTTGTACTTTTTAATAAAATAATCAATGTACAGCTCAAAATCTCCTTAAAGAAACTTTTAGCCAGGGCTGGGGATGTAGCTCAGTGGTAGACCTTGAGTTCAATTTCCAGCATCACAAACAAAATAAAACAACAGCAACTACATCAAACTTTTAACATAGAAACAGTTTTATATAATGTTAAATTACTATTGAAAACATACTTCAAATCAAAATATATTTTTAAAAATATTTCATTATGTAAAACTTGTTATATTTTTGCAATTCCTGTATTTGATTTATAATGCCCAAGTAGTTACGAGTTTTTAAAGTGGAGTCATTATACTTAGTTTTCTTATTTGCAACATGTTGAAATAAAACACAAAAGCAAACATTGCACAAACTGAAGCCTCAGTTGCACTACCAAACTACCATGCTTAATTTCTTCAGGATTTTTCTAGCAGATAGATAGATAGATAGATAGATAAGAATATTTTAAATTTCTATATTTATAAAAGTAAATATGTAGTTACATTACTAGTTCCACAACTATAATCATATGTACTCTTCCTCACTTTGTTTACATAAATTAATATATCTATTGTTTTCTCAACATTTAAAGATACAGACCAATCTTTACAATTGGAAAGTTTACCCCATTGCATAGTTTTCTGTATTTAATGAGCCAGGGTTGATAGAATATTTTATTAATCCCTATTTTTGTTGTTGTTGTTGTTGTTCTTATTGTTTTATAATAACCAAGTATTATAAAACAATACTTATTGTTTAGTATGATGTTATTTTGTTGTAAAAAAACATTTAGCGGGAAAGAGCGTTTAAATATACAATGGCAGTTTTATTAAATTTATACAATAACAGTGTATTTTAAAATATAAAATTTATGTATACTCATTTTAATAGCTCTAAACAAACATATATATATTTAAATTATAATGCCCTCAGGTTAGTTAAGATTTGCACTATATCTTTCTATTCTTTTTGTTGTGCTTATGTATACATATGCATTTACACATATGTATCTACAAATACATTTATAGCATTATTTTCATTTTCACAAATAAGGAGACTTTAGTAAATGTAGAGGGATTTTTTTTTGCATTAAACCTATTTGCCTATAATCAAAATATTTAATTTAAGAGATTAATTGGTTTGAACTTTGATCTCTTTGTCATCACTTTTGGGAAAAAAAATGTTAAAACACTTATATTTAAATCTTATTGCTCCTGGCAATTATCTTTAGTTATTATTAAATATATAAATAAAAACGAAATATCTAACTCAATTATTTTCTAAGCTTGCATGTACCCTAGTTCATTTAATTCCAATATAACAAAAATAATATATTTGTCCTATTTGTAACCACATTATAAATATTAATTTGTTTTAATATAATTGGGGTTATGTTATCATTGAACAGAGAAACTGCCTCTGTGATTAAACTGGATAAACACTTGGAATGAGAACTTCCAGGTGATTAGCATTTATTACTATCCGCATGTAATGTCCTGTGATGTCACGACCATTGTAATGATTTTAAAGATGTCCAATATTTTTGCAAACAAACATTTTTACCAGACTGATTTCCAGCTGGGCACAATGGCACGTGCCTGTAATACCAGCAGCTCAGGGGGCTGAGGCAGGAGAATCATGAGCTCAAAGCCAGCCTCAGGAAAAGTGAGGCACTAAGAAACTCACTGAGACCCTATCTCTAAATAAAACACAAAATAGGGCTAAAGATGTGGCTCAGTGGTAGAGCCCCCGAGTTCAATCCTGGGTACCAAAAAAAAAAAAAAAAAAAAAAAGAAAGGAAAAATGATTTCCAATAAACATAATTCACTGCATAATTCAGTGCACAAGTAGTTTTTAAATTTGTATTAAAAGAATTTATTGTAAATCTTATTTATTCAATCCACACTTTTACACTTTTGTGTGTGTGTGTGTGTGTGTGTGTGTGTGTGTGTGTTTGTGTGGTGCTGGGGATAGAACCCAGGTCTCACACTTCTTCATCTTTTTGTGGAGAATATATGTAATTCTTTCAAAAATCTTACAATCTTTTCAAGTTGAACTGAATGACTACAAAAATAATGTTCAAGTATAAGAAATCAGCTGTATGACTTCCTTATATTTTCTTGGAATTAAGAATTTTTATTTGAAATGCTTGCTAATCACATAATTACCTATAGCAGTGTTTTCTAATTCGGGGTTCATATATACATTTTGAAGGTTCTCAGAAAATTTTTATATAATTATTTACAAATAGATCATATTTTTGCATATTACATATTCCACACACACACATATGTGTGTATGCTTGTGTATATACACACATAGTTAGAACATTTAATTTTTATGTTGTTTTTTTACAAATAGATTATATTTTTGGATGTTAAAATGTTAAACTATTAAACTATTTGCAGTTTTATGACTAACACAAAAACACCATTTCTCAGATTTCAGTTGACTTCATCTTTCAGTTGTAAAACTCTATTTTTATATTAAGATGTTTCCCCCCTGCCAAACTAACTTCATGTGAATGCATGGACTTGCAGAAGAATTGAATCAGACTATTCTCCCAGTAGAGTCCCCAGTGAAAATATAAACTGACATATATCATCAGTAGACTTCAGGGAATTGAGTTCATTGCAGTCATTCAAATGGATTGTTTTGGAGTATTGAATCAACTCAAAGACACATATGGAAAAGCAATTTTAAAAACAACTTTGAAATGGAAATATTCATTCCAAGTGTTTTCTGAAAATGGCTTACTTGCTTTAAAATTAGTCTTATGCTAAAAACATTTCTGTATGGTTTCTATTTTGACCTATGAACAACACAGCTGTAAAACTTCTTCATAAAACATGTGTCCTAGTTAAATGGTTTTGACTATTGAGACATTACATAGTAGGCATTTTAAGCCAAAGGACATATTCATAGTACAGTATTTCTTTCCTTACCAGAGGACTCCTATATAGGCGCACTCTGGCCCTCTGCCAGTCTACCCTACAGGGCGAACCTGGTTACTTTTCATACACAGTAGTATTTCCTGCCAACTCCTCTTGTTTAAATTCCATTATAGAATGTGCTTCTGTAAAGGACCTTGTACCTGAGAAGACATTCATAAACATGTGACTTTAATATGAATTCCTGTACAACAGCTTGCAAGATATCTTTGTTCAATACACCTTCCAATTCTTGGTTATCTCCACTGAGTTGAAAACTCTTTGCAGAATTTCTTTGTAGAACTGATAAAGCCTGAGGGCACCTCTGTGAAGTTGGCATAATGGTTTTCTTCCTTCTCTGCATATATATCATTTCTATTCACTCCTCAATCTCAGTTTAAAATTATTTTTCAATTGGGCACAATTTCTCACTCTTTTTACTTTCTTTTAGATTTACTTGGCTGTTCTTATATCCTTTTCACTAATGATGCATGACTCTCTTAGAACAGTGATCAAAATATGTCACTGTTGCTCATATTCTTCCCCATGGGTAAATTTCATGAGAACAAAGACTGATTTATTCCTATCTGCATATACCTAATAAGAAGCATAAATTTCCTGAATATGCTATGTTGGAATCTGTGTAAAGGGTGGAGATTAGAGTTGTGCAAAAGGACGAAGCTATGATAATGTAAGACTGTGATGTTTAGCTCAGAGTTAGTCTATTTGATCTATTAATTTTTAATTAATCTATGAATCAGTTTTTAAATAATATTAATTTAACATAGTACTTTCTAGAGGAAAGTGATTACTTCAAACATTAACCAGGAAAAGAACTTGATTTTCACCACTTTCTTAAAATTTCAAGGCTGAAATTTAGCAAGTAGGAAAAAGGTTTATACTGCTATATTCAAGAGCTACAGGAAAAAGTCATTAATTCTTCCCATGAGTTATATTCACTATATGATTTTGTTTGTTCTATTATCTTTCTGCTTTTAAGACTCACTTTCCTAATGAGTGGCAGAAAATACATAGTCAACCTTAGAAATCCCCTTATTTCTCTGACCTTTCAGGAAAAAAGGGGAACACTGATCAATAAGAAAATTTTCTATTGAATTAATCTGCATAAAAGTATTCTAAGTCCAGGTATTCAGAGACTTCTCAGATATACTAAAATAATTAATTGTGAACTTAAATTAATGGCAAATATGTTTAATGAAGTTTTAGACAGCAAGCATGAGTAGGTGCTGCTTGAGTTTCTAAGGAAGGTTATTGAATCAGGAATCTCCTAAATCTTTAAAAAGTTACAATTTCTTGTTTCTTTGAAATAATTTAGATGTATTTTAGCTTGACAGAAATAGTTTAGATTAGGTGTTTTCTTGTGATTGATCATAGTCAATCAGCCCCTGATGTGGTTGACAATATGGTCATAGCCTCAGGCCACAGCTTCCAAATTATGGCTACTGATATTTATAATGCCAGATCAATAGGCCAGTAATAAATAAAAGAATAAGGGAAAAGACTTGAGGCTAGACCACTAGAATTATCATGTAGAAAACAAGGTATTTATTGTTGCCTATATCAAATACCAGTATGCCAGCATATCGTGATTCTTGTTTGAAAGAGAACAGATAGGAAACACCACTGTCTCTCTTCTAAAACATTACTCCAAATCATTAAAAATCCTGGGTAAAAGTATATTGCAGCAAAAATAAGTTTGAAGAATTTGGCTACAAAAATATTTTTAATTTTAATTTAGTCCCTTATGTTTTCACATTCCATGGATGAAATAAGTCAAGACAAGCATTCAGAGAGGCAAGAAAATAATCACAATGCAAAGCCCTGGTCAATACCAGGTTCATTGATAAGAAAAGAAAACATGCTGCTGAAGTCTGGTATGACACCCTAGTGAGAGTGCCCAAATCTATGTGTGCGCCCAATAGCCAGGGTTATTCTGCATTACATATAAATACACAAAGTGACAATCTTTGTGTCTTTAAAGGTAACAGTGCACTCCCTTCAAGATAGGACATTTGTGGTTCAAAATGGTTTTCTGGAGTTGGTATTTAAACATAGTATGTGGTGATACACACACACACACACACATATATGTATATACACACATATGTATATGTATGTGTGTATATATACACATATATATACACACACACATATATATGTGGAAAATATTGTTCAGTGAAATCACATTATATAAAATGTAAATTCTTACACTTTTTTCTTTAGATCAGTGTTCATTCTTAATAATCTAGTAATTTTTCTTCCAATGATCTTATGTTGGAGCTGTCACTTGTGGGGTAAAAATAGAAATAAAATTCTAAGATGTTTCCCTCAGTGTTTAGGGAAGGGTCCTTGCCATCACAACTTAGCAGCTATTTCCTTATAGTTATTACTATTTGTGGATAAATTAGACATATAGTAGAATATTTGTACATGTCATGATGGATTCTTCATACCTCAAAACAATCACCATGTAAACTTCAAATATATGAGAAAGGTAACAAAATAATTTAAATATGCTGTTAGGTGTAAATAACTGATAGCTAATTCTTACTTAAGTGTAAACAAATTGGGATTAAAAGAAAGTAATCATAAAGTCACTATTAATGGATTTTGAGCATTTAGGAGCAAGAAGGGGAAGATATGTAAAGCTTCAGCATCTTTGCCTTCTGTTGCACAGGTGATTCTGGGCACTGGGCATCTTTAGGCAGCTAGTTCCCAGTTAGACATCACAGTTAAGCTCAGTACCAAAAAGCGGTAGGGGAGCAATCATTGTTCTGTATTGGGCGTACACCTGCTGTTTTTATGTTTGTACATGCGTTTTCAACATAAGACCTCATTACTCTAGCAATGGTATTGTTTAGCTGTGTTTCCTAGATAGATTTAATTGGTGAGAAAATTTGTCAAATGTCAGCATCTTAGAAATTCAATGCTGCTTCCACTTTTATCCTTAACACCAGCATCCAGTGACCATGTGGCTACTCCAGTACAGTATGTTGTAGAGAGATTGGGCTGGAAATTGCTACCTTCTTGGTAATTTTTCCCCCAAGACTAAACTGGTTTTGTTTTGGGCAGTATACATTTTCATTGTCAACATCAAATTGTTTTCAAAACAAAAGAACAAAATTATTTTTTTTTTTTTACTTGTCCCATCAGTTAAAGCACTCTCCTGAAGGAAAAAGTAAACCTTTGATGTTGCCCTAGAGATGATAAAATGAGAAAAGGGTACATTTCTCCTTCTGTAAAATAATAAATAAAATCCTAAGGAGATAGTATGCTAATTACATATTCTTAGGACCATAACTTCTATAGATTTCTGTTCATAACATTTTTTAACTGAGGTTCCTTGGTCTTTAAATCAATTTTAGTGAAATTTGCCAGAATTAATTAATCTGTAACAACAAGCAACTGAGTTTAGATTTAGAACTTCCTTGTTTTCTATAATGATATTTGGACCAATAACAAGTTCAAATGATATTAAATAGCTAGAAAAATCATGCAAATACCTGTTATATCTTAATAAAATATAAAATGCCAGGGATTCTATGCTATGCTATTGACATTTTTGATAATTTAGTCTAGTAGGAACTGACTTTTCTTTTTCTCTTTCATCTTCTCCGGTGGATCTTAAATTATGGTTATTATTTGCAGCTAAAGAACTGAAATTGCATTTTTTCCACTGATAATCTTATTGCTCTAAGTGGAATATTGTCAAAAGATTTTGTCAAAATGGTTCTATAGCAAAATATAAAATATTTACCATATGATACAATGATCTTACACCAAAATATCAGATTTTCAACAATACTTGAGAAAATATTGCAGTCGTCAGAATGACTTACTTTTACCAGAATTCTTATTTTTTGTTTTTGCTTCTTAATCATCAGAATTTTTTTAGAAAACAAATTTTGTGAAGGCCATCTATAGATGCTATAATCAAATAATCCATCCACAGATCTCTACTAATAACTGTTACTATCAGGAAGAATCAGGACACGACTGCTAATATTTTTAAGTTTGCTCAGCTGGCAAATATTTTCTCTTTCTTTTTTTTTTCTTCTGAAACATATGCCTACAACAGAATTGTTGTCAGTTTCAAAATTAGTAAGCTGATTATTTTACAGGAAATAATTAGCCCAGAATATGTTCATACAAATAGATTAGTAATGCACAAAGCATGGTATGCTTATCAGACTGGATAAAAAATGAAATGCAGATATTTTTCATTAAAACATTTTTATTGAAGCAAAAAAATACTTGAAATCACATAATTCTACAACATTTGGAAAACACAAATAGATGCACTTCTGCTACAGCACATTCATCCCTTTGATGAACATTTATAGAATGCTGTCCTGTGCCAGAATCTGGGCTCAGCCAGGAGCTGCCTAGAAGATAACAAAAACTTGTGCTTCCTCAAGTGACAGAATTCCCAGCCTAATATTCCAAAGGTTTCCATAAAGAAGGCACAAGATAATTTGGGAATGCTATCCCAAGATATTTGGCAAGCGCTTGACATATCTTCAGTGAGATATTGTTATTACCAATTAGAAATTCACAGAAGAGTTTCCAAATAGGATTAATGGTCAGCTAATAGTATACACCAAGAATGTGCAGTGGTGTCCATCCCCATGTTGGGTCATAACTATATACTACAAAACAGTCTTCTTTAGAAAGAATTAAACATGATTCTAGTACCTTATGACCTGAATATAAAAGATATTATTGTCAAGGTCCCTCTTTAACAACAACAACAACAACAACAACAACAACAACAAAAAGATTCAGGATTCAACTATATAATCCTACATGCTGAAATTTATTATACAAAGGTTTAAAAGAAAATGAGAGTAAATATTTATATAACTGAAATAATTTTTAAGAAATAATTTAAAATGTAAAAAGTATGTTCAAAATAGATTTATGAATGTCTCTTCTCTCTCTACTATTATGTATGGTATATTTTTGGCATTTCTCTTACTTTGGCTTTCTCATTTAACTTGGTGTACACAGGAAATAAGTTCTTGGGTTTCTTACTGTGACAGCCTGTGTGGTAATGAGGAAGCATATTGTGATCACAAAGATTAGGTGGGAGCCAGGGAAAGAGGCCCTTACTGGAGAATAGAGGAGAAAGAAAAAACAATTAAAAGGACAAACAAAACAAAAAGGATAAACTGTCTTCATTTGTTTTATTTTAAAAAATATCCATAATAAGATAACTTCAGGGGACTGAAATGTTACACAAGCAAACATAGGCTTAGTGGTAAATTGATTCTTCCAGATGAAAAACTAATAACACGATATGTTGCCCATACTGAGCAACAGATGATGGTGACATCCAGCTTGCTTTCCAGTGGTTCACATGTTAGGAAATGACTTTGCGTTATCTGAGCATTATGACTCATGACTAAATAAACTGCTTGGGGGAATTTTGGGTGCCTGTGAATGCTCTGGACCTTTTGACTGTTAATACATATGGTTGACTGGGGACTTTCTACCCATGCTGATGTTTAATGATATTAGAAAACATTTAAAGAGCTTCTTCTTTATTCCATTATAGCAACACATTGCAAACTAGTTTCATAGTCTTTTACAAATTCCCCCATTTTCACCCTGAAGGAAAGTCTGGAATTGATCATATGTGTGTGTGTGTGTGTGTGTGTGTATGATTAAATAACTACACTCTACTTCATAGAGCAGTACAGCACTACAATACTCCATAAAATAAATAGAAAATGTTTAAAAATATGGAAAGGTAAGAGAAAATTTATGACTTCTTGGAGCAATCTAAGTCATTTGAGATTAGTCATTTGAAAAGCACTGGAGATTTTCATTACAGGTATTAGACAAGTTTACTATGTCTCACGTGGTGAGACCAAATATGATATGATATTATATAGAAGTTTAGGATAAGGAATGAATATTTTAAAAATTATATATATGTATTAAAATAGTAAATGATATAACTATCATACATATATATGTTATGCATAACTAATAAATATATATGAAAATATTTAAGTGATCTCTCACATAGTCTATTAATTTTCTCATTTTATGAGGGGCACTACTGAAGCCCAGACTCATTCAAGAATAGACACTCATTTAGTGGCACAACCAGAGTTGCTGAATGTAGGGTCTATTTCTAGCAATTCCTCTGTAGAACAGTGCCGCTTTATATTGGTATAACAATATCTGTGCCATTTTATCATTCCTTTTTATATATGATTTTTTAATATAATAGTATTGATTTATATACCATTTTACTCTTTCAAAGTAATATTTGGAAACTGAATGCATTTCAATTTATAAGTTATTACAGATCTGGAGCTGTTTCTGGCTTGTGTTTCCTGGACAAATATAAAAGGAAAATTATTTTTCACAGACTAGAAGAGGAAAAAAAACTAAAAAAAAAATGCTTATCTTGCTATGGATTTATAGCACAAACTGCAAGCCCAAGTTTTTAAAATAATTCTAAAATAGAATTCCATTTTTTTTTTCAACTCTAAAAAGATAGCACAAATTCTATAGCTGGGTTCGGAAGCATTTCATTTAATTTAAGTTCATTTATCTACTCAGGCTTTCAGCTGACATCTGCAGAGCAAAATCAAGATCTCTTCTGGAAAATTGATTGATGGTGCACCATATTATTTGTAATACTCAAACCTTCTGCATTTGAAATATTTTATTTTAATTGAAATTTGAAACAAAATAAGAGACCTTAAAATATGTATTTGGCCAGAGAACAAATGGAATTCATTTTATAACCAAATATCAAGTCTTACACATTCAAAGTTGATAAAGTTTTATAGGAATAAAGAAAAATCTTTATAGTTTTTTGGGCATGCTTTGTTAACATGGTTTACTTAATTTTCTAGAAGGTTTAATATTGGTCACATTGTGTTAGCAAAATAATTTTATGGTGTATGGACACCATCTATTGACAATTTTTTTATTTCCTTGTGCATATTTATTATTATTTTCAAAGCAGATATTGTCAAAGATATACTTGAAGAACTGCCAGAATATATTTCTATTCTAAGTATCTACAATGTTGACAGTTGATTCTCTGAAATACAAAGTGGTGTGGGGGGGCAACTTCATTTTAAAAATTCAGATTGAATGAATTGCATTCTCATAAGTAAATAAGGAAATACTTGTGGTGTTGAACTTTTAATATTTAATATGGCATGCTCTTTTAATCATTTAACTAATTTCTGGACCTAATTACAAAAGTATAAATTGAATACTACTTATGAAGAAGACAGATTTTTATAATGTTATTATTCAGCATCTATTTCATGCTAGCACTTTATGTAGTATAACATTGGTCCTTATTAAATTCCCTGATTTCTCTTTTTTCTCTTATAGGACACTCTACTGCCATTTCTGTTCCTATTTCTGATTATAGAATAGGAGTAGAAAACTAATGACTCACAGTTTATTTCAAGTCTTCTGACCTACTTAGGAACACATAACTTTAAAAATTAAATTGGATGCCAACATTTAAAAATCGTGAGATTTCAAACAGAAATTCCAATTTTCAAGAATTTATTTTAAAATTGAAAATCTGTCTAAAATAAATCTTTAATTTCTTGTAATAACAGCTAACTGTGCTTTCTTCTGTGGCCTGGGCATTACCATCCAGTCCTTCACAACCCATGTATCCTTTTGTCTCTCTCATGCTGATACCAGCTCATTAACCCTTAGTTTCATTCTTCTGCTTTTGAGGAGTAGAAAAATGTATAAACATATATGATAATTGATTCAGGGACTCATAGAAGTAGAGAAGACTTTGCATAACATCTAATCAAGATCTCATATTAAAATAATGACATTAAGACATTCTTGGGTCAGTTAAGTGACTTAGTAAGAATACATATGCAATAGCTTGGTCTCAAAGCACATCTTTTGTCACCACTTAAAGAAACCAAATGTTAAATAGTTGCAGAAAATTAGGCAGCATCTTACTAATGGGAAGATCCTTTCAGGCAATGTATGCTTGTGAATGTTTAACAATGAGCTGTCTGGGTAAACAAACAACCCTGAATTCATAACATTTGCTGATTTTCATAGTGTATATACTCCAAACATGTCTAGTTTTAAGTTAATGATGAGATATTAACCAGCTTGCAAAATTTCAGACAATTTGACAAAAGCCTTGTGTATCAATAAGCTCCAGCTATGGTACACCCAAATACGTACATAGCTTTTTTTTTAATATATATATTTTAAATTTTTTAGTTGTATGTGGACACAATATCTTTATTTCATTTTTTTAAAATGTGAATCTGAGGATCAAACCCAGTGCCCCACATGTGCTAGGCGAGTGCTCTGCCACTGAGCCATAACCCCAGCCCATACATACATAGTTTAAGGACATTTTTGTCTGTATAGAGTAAAGAAAAAAATGAAGCCACTAACATACAGCCTTATTAGATGAATTTTTTTCTATTACACAGAGAACTCTATCATAAATATCTATCTCATTTATTAGAATTTTTCTTTTTATTGTATCTGTCATCATAGTTTAGATTGGCTAATGCAAATGCACTGACAACAGTGATATTTATAAAAGCAAATCAATAGCTTTTATTTAATTCTTCTCTTCTGGTTTATTATTCTAATCAAATATAAGCATACATAATGGACATTTTATATAATAATCCTTAAAGTGGAGTGTCTAAATGTTATTGACTTAAGAAAAAGAACTTAAATTCTTCACTCTGCTATTGAGCTAGGTCTGGCTAAATACTTTTAAATAGCATTCAAATTTCATAGTGTTTTTCAGAAATGGACATTTATTCTAAACCTAATATTATTTACTTACATATTCATCATTTTTCTAAACTTTATGAGATAATAATATTTATGACAGCATGATTCTTTTATTTAAATTTCTCTATTATAAATGCTTGTGATAAATTTAACAGGATTCAAATTTTTCTATTTATGACATTGATTCCCACAGTAAAATACACATTTACTTACATAATTCAAAAAATTAGATTTCTTAAACACTTTAACTGAAAACCAAGAGAACATTAGTAAAATTAATCACAGCTTATCTGATAAAGTAAAATCACACTGTCATTTCCTTTAGTTACAATTAAATATATTGCATGAGATATAATTTATGATAAAAGCTTCATTTAAAAATAAGTCTTAGCTGGGTGTAGTGACACACACCTATAATCCCAATGGCTCAGAAGGCTGATGCAGGAGGATCACAACTTCAAAGCCAGCCTTAGCAAGTTAGCAAGTCCCTGTCTCAAAATTTAAAATAGAAATGAAAAGAATATGGCTCAGGTTAAGAGACTCTGGGTTCAAGCCCTGGTATAAATAATAATAATAATAATGTTTTAATCATAATAATATATGCCATTATATTATAACATTATACATACATGTATCTATTTATACATATTTGTATGCATTACATATATATTACAGTTTATATACATACGGAAATATCATATATACACACATCAATTATTTTGCCTCCTATTCAATTTCTAATTCCTGAAGTCTAATGAAGATTTTATTGAATTAATTGTTAATACAGGTTAAGATTCATTTATAAATAGAAACAAAAAACTCTTGTGTGCAATGTAGCAGCTCAACTTTATAGGGGAAAAACTCATTTTTCCTGTGAAATTTTATTATACCACTCCACTGTCAACTCAGAAAAAAAAATTTTTAGGTTAAGAATTTCCATAATAAAAAGAATCTCACAAAGTGAATTGGAAATATTAGCAACCACATACATAGATCATCATTACTCTAGTTTCTACCATTATTAATATTATAATCAAATAAAATGGTTTAATCAAAAATTAATTTTGTGGGGGTGTACAGGCAAAGTAAATTAGTGGTTATGTAATCCAACACCTTCTAAATTCATTCTTATGGTTGAATGTGGTTCCATTGCAACCATTACATCAAAAATATTTCACCCTCTTTGTATGATTTGCCCAGAGCTCCACAATTATTACAGATAGAGAATCTGCCCCTTTTGCTTCCATTAACTGTCCTTTTTTGAAAGAAGAAATAAGGTAATAGGCAATAATGACAATTTATTTAGGGAAAGCAAGAAAGAGAGAATATCCTTATAAATATTCTAATACTAGTATCAGGTTGCTGATGCTCACAGGACATATGAACTGTGAAGACTAGCAAAATGAAAAAAAATGTATATGTTTGTGTGTATTGAGAAACTCACTTGAAGTAGTTATTGTTCTTTGCCCATATTATAAGGGAAATTGTTTTTATTTTTATTTATTTACTTATGATGATTTGGAGAGGGTTAGTACATTGGGTTTGGAACAAACAGAGCATGAACAAAGGAAAGAAAAAACATAAGAGAAACATAAAATAGTCTGTATGCTAGTTTCTAGCATTATCCTCAAGACAGAATTTGGCAATAGCTGCATGAGAATAACATTTAAATTGGCTTTACGTTTCATTATTTTTGCCCACAAATTTAAAGAAATTGCAATATGGGAAATAAAGTGTGAGCAGCCAATCTCTCCCCTCTTCTTTATTGTTTTCTTTTATAAAACAATTCAAAACTGCTTCCCTGAAGCATCTCTGATTTAGATTTTATAAGTGGAAAGTAGAACTAAAAATTAGAATGGTTTCATATTTACCTTGAGTATTAAAGGGTGTGCGTATGTTGGGGGGGGGTTGGCATGCACACATGTGTGTGAGTACCAATGAGAAAATTTCCCAGGCTTCCTTTAAGGCAGCTTTCTTTAAAGCTCCTGTGAGTAAAGTGCATAGTGATAATAAGTGATTTGGGAATATTTCTACCTGAAAATTGGAAAGTAAGTCTCCAAAGCATGCTGTTTTAATGTCAGCACAAAATGGTAGCAATTTTCTTTGAGGGATTTTGTTAATTCCCAGGTATGAATATACTCTTCCAAATCTAAGTAAAAATTGAATCTGAAAGTAATAAAATAAATTTTCTAATAAAAGTTCAAGTTGAATACTTAAATTAATTTTTATTTCTAAAACTTATTTGTCCCCCTTGGAGAAAGACAGTGATCACTTTGGATCAAGTAGAGATGTGCACATTGGGGTTTAAAATTTGCATTAGAAAAGTGAAAGCTGCTCAATTCTAGGTTACAGTTAGTAAGGAGTACTATGTATTTGATGGAGCAAGCATGTTAATATTTTCTCCATCAGATTTTAGGATTTGTGTTTCTCTGTGTGTTTTCATCAGTTAGGGTAAATCACCTAATGACTAATCTCAGACCACCACTAAAAGAAAACTATAAAACATAGACCTTCAATAATTGTAGTAATTTTATTTTTAAATTTGAAATTAATGTAATCCAATATGGCCAAATTAATATTATTGTATTACTTTTTAATCCCCAGTTCCGCAGTTGCCAGTTCTATTACTTCGAGCCAGTTACTGGCTGTCATGGATTTTCTGTTTCCTCATCTGTAGAGTTATTGAGAGCTTTACTTCATAGGGTTGTTGAGAAGATCACTTGAGCTACTGGTGAAGCACTTAGAACAGTGTCTGGCACATCATAAATGCTAAGTAAGGCTTAACTCCAATTAGTGCATCATTGAAAAGCAGATTCATTAAATTCTCCTTTGGGTAATTAGTAAAAGCTCATTTCTCTCTCAAGGTATTTTCTTCTTTCCAGACAGTACCTCTCTTTCTACAATTTTTTTTAAGTTAATCACAGTTGTTTCTAATAAAGTATCTTGAAGTAAATAAAAAAAGAGTTTGGGTTAGGACAACAAATAAAGAAACACTTGATTATGTCTGCCATACCTTGATTTCAGAAATTAGTCAACTCTAGGTGGATAATTTTCTTTTCTTTTCTTCTCCTCTTCTCTCTCTCTCTCTCTCTCAATCTGGATTGAAGTCAACTGATGTTTACTTTTCATTTGGGTGAATATTAATAATAGATGAATATGTCTACTGTTTCCCAAAGGAATGCATTTATTTCAAACCTGGCAGATGCAATGAACCTACATTATTTGATGGTAAAGTCTCTATTGTCTTTAACCATGTTATTTCTAAAATATTAATTGACAACCACAGCATCCATAGTGACTTTTTTTTTTTACAATTTTAGAAGTTCATATGAAGCTTTTCACATTAGTGACAAGTACAAGATCTGAGTACCAAGTAATCTTCCATGAGTGAATATGAATTTGTAGAAACGGTCATCTCAACTACCAATAATCTTAATACTATATCAATTTTCCAATGTATATGTTTTAAAGCCTTTGGACAGCCACATCAATGTTTATAGCAGCACAATTCACAATAGCTAAACTGTGGAACCAACCTAGATGCCCTTCAGTAGATGAATGGATAAAGAAAATGTGGTATATACACACAATGGAATATTACTCAGCAATAAGAGAGAATAAAATCATAGCATTTGCAGGAAAATGGATGGAGTTAGAGAATATAATGCTAAGTGAAGTTAGCCAATCCCACACAATGGAATATTACTCAGCAATAAGAGAGAATAAAATCATAGCATTTGCAGGAAAATGGATGGAGTTAGAGAATATAATGCTAAGTGAAGTTAGCCAATCCCAAAAAGCCAAATGCCAAATGTTTTCTCTGATATAAGGAGGCCAATTCACAGTGGGGTTGGGATGGGGAGCATAGGAGGATTAGAGGAATACTAGAATGGCCAATGGGGAGGGAGGGGAAGTGAGTGGGCAAAAGGGTGAAGGAAAAAAAAAAGATGGTAGAATGAGA
Organism: Tamias sibiricus; assembly: GCA_025594165.1. Lineage (NCBI taxonomy): Eukaryota > Metazoa > Chordata > Mammalia > Rodentia > Sciuridae > Tamias > Tamias sibiricus. Next base: position 84,727,893 of record CM046662.1, read on the forward strand.
TGGATATCATTACCCTAAGTGAAGTATGAAGTCATGAATGGTGTGAATATACTTTGCATACAACCAGAGATTTGTAAAACAGTGCTCTATATGTGTAATATGAAATGTAATGCATTCTGCTGTCATTTATAACATCTTATAATAAAAAATAATTTAAAAAATTTTTTTTACAAAGCGGGGGGCAGGGTTGTGGCTCAGTGGTAGAGTGCTTGCCTAGCATGTGTGAGGTACTGTGTTTGATTCCCAGCATCACATAAAGAATAAATAAATAAGCAAATAAAATTTAAAAAAAATTTCAAATAGCCTCATTGATTTTAGCTAGAAATGTAACTTTAAAGATATTAATGATTTTTCTTGTGAAATTTCTACACATTTATCCACATTTATATGAGTATATTATAATTTGGTTATGTTTGAGAAAAATGGCAATGTCTTTCAAAATAAATAGAGGACAATGCTTGGCTGTCAGAATATGTCATATTCCCATGAATAATTTTCTTTGTTCCCCATATGGTAATGCAAGAGGGAAATATCCTTTTGTATAGTTAATGAAATGCCATTTGATAATAGATCTAAACCTAGGGGTATCTTTAGAATTTGTGATTGACAATTTTGTGTACAATAGAAAAAGAGACTTAGTTTCATGCTTGAGATGTAAAAATACTACATTTGAAAAGCAAGAATATAAATTGAAAAACTTCTGCATCCTAGTTCTTTCTCTCCCCCCCCCATTCCATTCTTGTTTTGCAGCTTTGAGAAAAAATGATCTACAAAGAATGTGTCAATTTCATCAGTGATTACAATTTAAGAAAGAGGGGAAATAATTAAAAGAGAAATATTAAAGCATCAAAACCACCTAAATCCCGTGATAATATTTCCTAGCAATGTTTTAATGCCCCTTTAGATACCAAATTACAATCATTGTCACAAATAAGATTATTTCTTTTTTATTTGACATGGATAATCATGAAATCGCTGCATTTAATATTGAAATGAAGTTTTACACAATGCTAATTCCTAAGCACTCTCTTCATTTTCCATGCCCAACAAACTAACATTTGATCCTTTTGTCACTTAAGGGTTGAATGTTTTATTGTCATTTCTCTTTTCAACCTTTCTAATTCTAGTAAAAATAAATCTCAAAAGTCAAGTGCCGGCAGATACCTACAGTCCCCACTACTAAGGAAGCTGGGACAGGAGGCTTGTGTTAGCCCAAGAGTTTGAGGCTAGCATGATCAACACAGAGAGATCCTATCTCAGGGGAAAAAAGGAAAGAATGAAATTAATGAAGGAAGGAAGGAATGGAGGGAATGAAAGAGAAAATAAAGAAAAGAAGAAAGAAGAAAAAGAAAGAGGAAAACAAATGAAAAAGGAGACCTGACTATTAATATGTATACATATACATATATATATACATATAAACATATAAAACCATATATAAACATATATATACACACTATATATATCTATTATACATATATATACGCATGTTCTTTGTCGATCATTTTTTCTCAAAGCTGCAAAGCAATATATATAATATACACATAAATATATATAGTTTTGCAATATATATATAATTTGTACACATTATATATATAGTGTGTGTATATATATATTAATATATATACATTATATATTGTATACTTGATTTGTATTTTTAGAAGGTAATAGCCTTTGGTTATTGTTTAAAAAACTTAAGATGATATCCTAGTCTTTTTAATGTTTTAAATTCTTTCATCTACTCACTTAACATTCATTAATTGAACATATGCCATGTTCCAGGAACTTTGTTAGATCTGGGGGACACAAATCTGGATTAAGTAGCTGTGGTACTGACCTCACTTGATGATTTTATCAGCACCAGGAAATTATAGTGAACTATGATAAGTGCAAGATGGGGGAGGAATGTGTGCTCTCTAGAGGGACACTTCTAGCAAAACTAAGATGGGAACTGATTAAAAGAAAAAGACCTTCTGAAACAATTGATGTTTTAATTCATGCCAGGAATAGGAAGAAGTGTTTCAGGCAGAGAAAATGAAAAGTATAAAACCAGATGCATTTGTATAACCATTTAGTTGTGTAATATCAGCTAACACTCTTATAACATTATGTGCCTGTCATTATTAGAGTGATTTTCACAGTATGTAAACAACTCTGTAAGCTAGTCGAGGTATTAATCTCATTTTCCACATGAAGAAACTGAGAAATGGATTAGTTAAGTAACATGCTCATGTACACAGCTAGTAAAAGGCAAAGCCAAGATCTAAGACAAGCAGCTTATTTTCATCATCTGAAGTCTTCCTCTGAATTCCATACCACTTTTAACAGTGAGAATGCACTAAAGTAAAAAGTCCATTCATTTTGCAGTCCAGTGAAATTGATAAACTTATAATAGACACCAATGTACAATTGCCAAAATAACACAATTCACCAAAAAGCTTGTATGTCATTTATTGTGAATCAGAAATCAGCAATGAGATGGAATTCACTTCCCTTCTTCAGAGAGTCATTGTCTTCTTCCTGTGCAAGATTCTTTGTTAATAATTAGGGAATAAAGATAATTTAGTTTTATCTTTGCCCACAATGAGGTAACAATTTTTCCTGCAAGGTAATATGCAAATGAATAAGAATATATAATACCTAAGGCAAATACAACTGAACCTTTGTGTGCTATGGGGACAAAGAGTTAGCCTTATTCACTTTAGAATTCATTGTACAGTTTCTAAAACCTGCTTAAAGATGCAATGAATAACTGAATATAAGGATGCAATATAAAGGGGCGAAACACTTTCATCAGAGTAAATCATGAAATATTTCATTAAAAGCAGGCATCTGGGGCCCTGAATAGTGGATGGGTTTCTTTCATGGATGGTGGCAAAGGGCAAAGTAAAATGAAATAAGATACAGAAGGGAGGAAGAACAAAAGCCCTAGAGTAGAAAAGTCTTAGGCTTGAGTGAGAACAGTTGGAGGATTTGCTGAAGAGCTTTATTGATACTCAGTTCTCAAAAGCCTTGAATGATGTAGCAAATAACTTGTTCTTTTCAAAATGGAGACTCAGTAAACATTTTTGAGCAAGAAATGACAGGATCAGAGCTGTACTTTTATAAAACTCATGTTTTACTGATTAAATGTAGCCTGTAAAGATATTTTAGAGGCCAGTCTGCTAAACTTTGTGCAAATTAATGATGATCTAAAGCAAACCAAGAAAGGTAAGAAAAAGGAAGTTAACTAGGGGTGTTTTACATTTTGAGAATCTTGTTAATACATTTTAGTGAACTAACCTGCATTAGGGAAAGTCACACTTTGAAAATAAGAACAATTCCCTTCATTTCACTGATGGGGGTAGGAAATCTTTCTTCCTATTATTGCACTTTTTGTGGTCCAAAGCATGTTTGAAAATGAAACATCTGTGATACTGAAATATCTTCAATAATGAAACATCTGTGATACAAAAATATCTTCAATATTTTGTAAGTATTGGGAAGGCTTCCCTCAGGCATATGTCCCAGATATGCAGTTTCATATTTTAGTTATAATTGCAAAAACTCTGATGCCCCAACAGAGTCCCAAAAGAAAAACTAGACCATGTGGAATTAACTAAAGAAAAAGATAAAACCTAAAGTTTGAACTGATTTGTATCAAAGTTCCTGTTCTAAATATAAAAGAACCTAACACATTTACCCTACCTAAATATTAATTCTGTTTCTGCATTTGATATCTATTTAAACAAAGTGTTTAAACTAGCTTCTGTATAGAATTGACTAATAAGTATTGATAAGTATTTTCCAGAATCAAAGTTTTAAATAAGATTTTGATTCTAGACTCTGTGAACATACTCAAATATTTTTCACTTGAGCATAGAGATTTCTATCATGTCCTAATTTTAAAATCACCTATTCATTGTTTCCCATCCCCCCCAAATTGTTAAAAAGTTAGATCAATAGTCACATGGGGAAAATTATTAAATGAAGTATTTTGTTTTGAACCCTGTTCAGAGATGATCAGGCATGACTTGTCTGGGGACTCTGTCGCTGAGAACAGGACTCCAGCTGCAGTGAAGGGCAGTGAGGGAGAAAGGGGAGTGAAGAAGTAGGCAGAGATGGGAAGATGGGTTGGAAAAGAGGTGTTTGTTTACCTGGGCAGAAGAACCTTGCCAATAACAGTTCCAATCATTGACCATATATTTTATCATTTAGTTAACATAAAAGTAGGTTTGATAAGTCTCTTTTTTTAATCAGAATTGAGGTTTTAGGGATTTGTTTGAGATAGGAAGCATATAGAATGGAAAAGTGTTTTATTTCTTAAGATGCAATGGCATTACTGTAGTTATTTTTTTGGAGCTTTCTTGATCTGAGACCTCAAGGCAGTCCCTATGGTGTGTTTTTAGCTTATGATCAGCTCTCTGAATCCTCAGTTACGGGGTGGAGTTTGTCATAGCTATGTCTGTGCAGGTCTTTGCTTACTCACAAGCAGAGTGCCTGGAAAATAGCAAACTCTCAAAACTAGAGTGATTGCTGGAGGACTAAAACAATAAATGAAAAAAGAAGTCATTCTAAAATTAATTTATATACTTAAATATAATACTATAATGTAACTAATGATTCACTGGTAAACCAGCAATTTCAATTTCAACCAGTACTGATAAAGAGAGTTGTCAGTAGACACTTAACACAAGTCCTATATATTCATAGTCAGATTTATTTTGAAAAACTATAGGTCTAGATTTTAAGAACTAATACGTTACACTGGTCATAATATATTTTAGTAATTTGTTACTAAAACATAGTACATAGTTACAACCTAAGCAAACTTAGTAAAATAGAATATTTATATTAGAAGTCATATGCAAGTATAGTTCTATGGATATGACTATCTGCTTAATCCTCTGTAGAAAAAAAAAATTGCTTGTATCTTTTTTGTTTGTTTGTTTTTTGTACTGAGGATCAAACCCAGAGACACTTTACCACTAAGCTATATCTCCAGCCCTTTTTTTTTTTTTTTTTTTTTTTTTTTTTTGAGGTAGGGTCTCACTAAGTTGCTGAAAATCCCACTAAATTATTAACCCTGACTTCAAATTTATGATCCTCCTGCCTCAGCCTCCTGAGTTGCTGGGATTACAGACATGCACCACCATCCCCAGCCTTGTATCTTTTTTGAGACTGATTTTAGCTGTATTGGTGCATATATGTCTCAGATATCTGTGCAATTATACACACATGTGCACACACAAAAACATAATGCACATTCAAAGTTGTTTAAATAGAGCAGTAATGAGTTGCCGTGTCATTCGTGATGATGTGTGTTTGACTTTTTGACTGAACTTCCAAGCTTATTATAATATATTCCCATCCAGAGATACTACAAGTCATAAAATAGGTCCACTGAAGCTTTGAAGGCATATCCTGAATTCATAAGAATAAAATGGGTTTATATAGCTATTTGCTTCATATACTTAGTTTATAAGTTAGAAATGAATTGGGTTTAAAAAATGTGATGCTAAAATGGGACAACATCAGCTGTTACATTCAATAATAAATACTATATTGCTAAGTATGCACCAGGCAGTATTTGAAGCACTATGCCAATTTTAACTTATTTAGTCTCCATAGCAATTGTTTTAGTTAAATTCTATCCCAATGTTATTGATGATGGGATGAAGTACAATAAGGTTAAGTACTTTGTCAAAGCTCACACAATAAATAATGGTACTGGCTTTGAACCCCATCAGTCTGGCTCCAGTAAGAGTACCCATAACTACTGTGCAAGAATCTATCTTGATGAGCTTCATCGGCTTTTACTTGTTTACTTCTTGGAAAAGGTCTTCTGAAATAACAATTTTAGCAATGGTAGCAGAGCTGTGAGACTGGGTCACACGAATACTTTATCTTCATTCTTGCATTTGTGGCAAAAAATAAGATGACTGTACTGACAAAAATGCAACATAAATAATAAAAACTTCATATCTCTTCATCTTGTTTAATTGTGCTTTAGCAAAGTGAGTTTTTCTTAGAGAAAAATAGGTTGCAGATAGAAGAAATGTTGTTATTGTAAAAGATTTTCTGGGTATGTCAAAAACTTTAGAGGCTAAGGACACAAGAATTTATTATGTCTTTTTTCTTATCCACTTGTGAGTTTTCTTTCCTTTTCTATAGATGGATCACTGTCAATATCCTTTATTTTTCAACCTTTTCTTTATTACTGCAAAATAGAATTAAGGCTAAGAAGAAAGTTCAAATAAATTAAAAGATTTGTCAAAGCACTTAGTCAATAGTTTGGAGGAAACAAGGAATAAGTGGATAAATATATGTGTGTGTGTACATATGTGTGTATGTGTGTGTGTGTGTGTGTGTGTATAAGTTTATATTTGAAAAAGAATTGTGTTTACATTTCTAATCCATGTAATGAAGGAAAACAAAAGACAAAGGACAAGGACCATGCCTAAAAATAGTTGTTTTTTTTTTATTTTTTATTTTTGGGGGGGTGGACAGGAAATATTCCTTTACTCAAAGTTTCACAGAGGCTTATGAGCTCTATCATGCCTTAGGATTCTTTGGGCATTTATCCTAAGAAATCAGAGCATAGCAGTGAGGCGAGAGCAAGCACACATGCACACTGTAGATCTTTGTGTAGAATATTTACCATTTCATAGGTAAAGGTATATGACATGGGAATACTACTGAACATACAGATGTCTACTCCAACACCCTTTATAAAGGTGACTGCACTATATTTTGTCTCACATATTGTCTGCATCAGAATTCGTAGTCATTTCATAGTTCACTTGGAAGAGCTTGTTCTTTTTCTAACTATTGTAATTCAGCCATTAAAAATTCTTCTCAGTCTCAGACCTGATAAGAAAGTGTCACAGGGAGCTAGACTTTTGAAGAAGCTGAATACTTCCCTTGCTCAATTAATTCAGCAGTATTTTACCTTTCTTGAACCATTTATTATGAACTAAGAATTCACTGGACCCTATGTAAACCACTGACTCTTCCAGAATTCTGGAAACTTTCTGTTTAAATTATCAAAAGTCATAGTACAGGTTTAACCAGTGGAAGTGATCCTAGATGTCTCTGGAATCCTGCAAGCAATCTAGGGCACAGTCTACACTTTTGGCCTGAGAGGAGCCTTTTTGCAAAGATGTACTTAAACTCAACCTACTTCCATCTAACACAAAAAGATTTGATGCCAGTATGAGCAGCTTGCAGAGAGGTTTTCAAAGAAATATTGATTTTTAAGGTCTCAAAAGAAAAGTGGAGCCTTAGGTGCTACAAAATCACTGACAGGAGTAGCAGAGTTGATCTCTCAGGCACTCTGGGTGAAGAGCCTATAAAAGCTGCTTGCCAGGCACAAAGTAGGAACCCTAAAGGATTGAGGGAAATAATCCTCAAGTCAACACATATCAATTTATTACCCATCTCCTCATCAGAGATTTGCAAGGTATTGGGCTTATGCAGGCCTCAGTGGGCAATGTACTATTTCCATGACATGAAAACTCACAAGTCCAATGTATCAGGAATCAAAGGCTCTCCTAGTATAGATAATTTCCTTAGCAGTAAATGGAAGTTGACTCATGTTTTGTAGTTGCAACCACAGATTTGCTCTGATTGGTGAGGTTTCTGAGAACCATTAGATGGTTTATTTTTGCTTCAGTTTATACATTTGTATATACATGCATAAAAGTATACAAATACAGATTTGAATCTGAAACTTGAATAACTTAGCCAGTGTTTTATCAACTGTGCACATGATGCTGTTATTGAACCTGGTATCAGGGTGGAGTACTATAATAAAACATAGGATGTCTGTGATCTTAAAAGACACTCAAGGCTGTTCTTACAGAGTTGAAGAGATTGCTGCCATGAATGTCACTGCTATTTAGGGACTAGCTAGAGAGATAAAGGGACAAACTGGACTTCTTGCAGTTACTTGTGGCTTTACATGCAGATTGTCTCTGAGGCCAAAGAGGGACTTATTAAATACCGGGCTGACCCACTGTGACAAACTCTCTGGCATCCCCCAGCTGCCATTCAGAATGTGAAATCCAGGATATGACCTGTCAAGATGAGCCACTTCAGCATATTGTGGCAATGCAGCTGCCACTGATACATAAGTCTCCAGAGAAAAACATCCAAACTGTTTCCATGGTGGAATGAATACAAATGCACAGCTCCAAACATATTTCAATGTGATTTTTTTCTAACATGAGGTTCTGTATTAAATATGCAGATGAGTGGAAGTGACCCCAGTTCCTCTTCAAGTCACTGATTGCCACACATTTTCTGGAGGCAGACTTCTCCTACTCTATATTTGAGAGGGCTAGGGAACATTTGAAAGACATGCAGTTTTAAGATATGCAGTTGCTAGCCAATTTCCTCAATGAAGGGAAAAAAATTATAGATCCTTCAAGCTAGTCGAATGAACATCTCAAAAAGAGAGGTTATTTCTTGATATTTAGCTTATTGTTTCTATATTTTTATCAATTTATAGCACTAGCAGAAAATTTACAATAAAAATTTAAAACTCCTAATTTGTATTTTCAATGTCAAAATAATAAGTGAATAAAATTAGGAATCACATGAACTATTCTCCCCAATAAAGAATTAACACTCAGGTTTCCACAGATGTGCCCAGCTTAGTAATAATGAAGCAATTTGGGTGGCAATTTCTTACTTTTTTAACTTTATATTAAAAGCTCCTGAAATGTAGAAACATATTCTTAATAAAACTCGTTCCAATAGATCTCATAATAAAAATTCCTCATCTTAGGTAGGGTTTTCTCTTGAATTTTGCAGACATACATTGTCAACCAATAGACATAAGCAAATATGATGAGAGTAACATTCGATTCAGCTAATACTACAAGTAAAAATATTTCAATGTTCCAAACTATTTTTTTATTTTAACTAAATTAACTAAATATTGTCAACTATGTAGCTTATAATATGCATAGGAGATATGTGTATATATACATTCATATAGTGAACTGTAGATATATATTTACCTGTTTATATCTATTTACACATCATTCTGTGAATTATTTTATTATGCATATTTATTTATATAAAAATAATATACAATATACTCTATATTTTATAATCATACTTAATAGCAAATCTGTAATATATCTCTATTCATTTTATTAATTTTAACAAAATGTCCTATGACCTAATGATAATATATAACTATTTGATTCACTTATCTCAGAAATCTTAAATCCAATAATTCATTCATTTTTTAAAAAGTATGTTTTTTCATACTGTGATAAACTATTCAGTACAAAAGTGCTTGTAGTTTGTGCAAATATAAATTTAGAACTTGCATATCCCAAAATACCTGAAAGCCATCACTGAATTCTTGAATAACATTGAGATCATTACACATGTTATTTCTTCAATACAGAGTGACAGATTTTTTTCACCCTTAACACCTATCATATTCCCCAGATGGCTTAGCCATCATCACTGGCTGATCATGAATAATATTTTAGATTGAACAGATGTAAGCAATTTGTAATTTTTCCCCTTTCTGAACTAGCTTTGTTTTGATGAATCAACTGGAATTTGAAACTTATGTGAAACTTCTGATGTAAAGGACCAGTGTTTTCCCATATTGGAATATGCAGTCAGCTCTTAAGATAGAAAGTAAACAGAAAACAGGGAAACTGGCCAGGGTGTATGACAACTGGAAGATCATCATTTAGTATTGTAATATTCTCCATACTTCTTTAGTTTATACCACATATAAAAAACAGTTTTAGATTTCCCCTTGCCTTTAGACAGATAGCCTGTGTTTTTCTCTGGTAAGAATATTTTCCCAAAGCACTACAGTGCTGGAAATGCAGGAAGTGCTGGTGAAATTGTGAGAGAAAAACAAATGGACTATTCTCCTGGAAAAGATGTTTATTTTTCTGAATTATATTTTATATAATTATATGAATTACTTGACCCAAATACAGTAAGTCATATTGAGGATTTCTGGAAATTCAGGATTGAAGAATGCTCTTTGAAATCTACAAATTATGTAAATGGTCTTTTTTTAAAAAATACAAAAAATACAGAAAAGCCAGGCATGGTGACATATACCAATAGTGCCAGGTACTTTGGAAGCCAAAGCAAGAGATCACTTGAGCCCATGAGGTCAAGACGAGCCTGAGAAACATGGTGAGACCCCTTTTCAAAAAATGACACATACAAAGTGACAAAAATATCCACTTAAGACAGATGTTAATGCTGAAGTTGGAAAATGTATATTTATTCATAAATTGGCATCCCATTTATATAAGCAGTATAATTTTCTTGACAATAATCCAAGCTTAAAGACCCTTTAATGTCTATAGTTTAGTAACTGTCCTGCACTTCTAGAATCTGTTACTTACCTAATAATTCTTGATTTAAAAAGAACTATCATAGTAACTATTCTTAACTTTCGTATGAGGCCAATCCAATTGCCAATTGGCCTAGAACAGATAATTGAATTATAAGGCATTTGAGAATTCGGAAACTCCATGTGCTACATAAAAATTTTAATAACCAAAATGTGAATGATCAAAGACAGCCATTAATTCACTTCTTATTTCTGTGTTTGTTATTTCAACAGCACTGCTTTAGAAAGTTTAATGTAATATTAGAAAATGAGTTTATGTAGAATTCATAAACCATCTTCAAAGTTTTTCTAAGCCTTTCCCCTTTCTGAAATCATGAAACCTCATGTTTTTCTTTAGTAATATTTGTAACTTCAAAATAAATTAAATAGTATAACTTGAACCCAATCAAAACAACCATATTTATCATGCTGCTTCACTTCTACTCTAGAAAGTCATGTATTTAATCCTTTTTCAGGGAACAATCACTGGCTCTAATAAGCTGAATAATGATAGTATTTGCAAGATCTCTCATGTATCTGGCATTTTGAGGAACTCTTTGGGTGTATTCTTCTAGTTAATTAAGGAACTGAATGAGTTGGCTTGTTATTTTCCTTAGATTCTATAAGATTGCTCAGATATATAAATTATTCCCTGAATTTCTGAGTTAGCTTTGATATACAATTATGAGCCCAGAAATGAAAAGGCTTTCTTCAGGCATAAAATGAAAGATTTTCTGGGCAGTTCTTAGAGTTCCCACTAATTTTAAGGTTTTTCAGCCTTCTGTGGTGTTGAATTTCATTTATCCTCTTTATTTGAAAGGACAGATACTAATAGAGCAATGGGAAGATTTGTAGAGATGTTTTATTAGTTAAGCAACACTATTAGAGATTCAATACGACATTTCTTAATATTTTAAATTTAATCTCTTTTTCCAATGATTTAAACGAAATTTATTCTCTGACAGTCTATGTTCTTTTTCTGAACCTCTTTATTCTCCAGATTCATCTCTTGTTTTCTGCACTCTATACGTGTTTCATGCCCTTTGGAAGTTTATACAATAAATTTGAGTCAGCATGCAAGCAAAACAATATTACATGAATGTCCTAACAGAGGGAAACAGATGGTCAAGAGTACTGTACACACACTTTGTAAGCCAACTCCCACAGATTGCCTGTCTTCAGATTTTTTTCCCCTTAAGTAGAACCAATCATCAAACAAGTGATTTGAGATCCTTTATTATGGAAATATTCCTCTTGAACAATAAAAATAACAAAAAGCAATTTCAATCACATTTTCATTTTGAAGAAAGTTGTGTTTCACCCTTGTTAAGTTTATTGTTATAAAGTCCAAGCTAATTATCTCCATCAACTTATATTCTTATTCAAAGAGTCTGAGAAAAAAAACTTTGTGGCTCTCATTGCTGAATTTCTATTATATCAGTATAGCTGAAAGAAAACAAATTGTATGAAATAGATGGTTGTCTTAGTGCTCCAAGTTTATGTGAATTTTATGATTACTAGAGTAAGTTGAATTGTAGTTCACATTCAAGATAGATACTTCATGATCATGTCTCCCTGCCTTTTAAAATTCATCAAGTCCAAAAGAAGTAACTATTGGTTTTTTTGTTGTTTCATTTGTTTTGTTTTGTTTTGCCAGATGATTTTCAAGCTCTAGTTGTATAATATAGGCAGTAATTCATTAAAAATTTTAAACAAAAACAAGAGCTATACTAAGCTAAGCTCAGATTCACTGGTTGAGTATTATCTGAACGTTTATGTAGCTAACGAGCTTGAACCCTTCTTAATGTAGTTAAAGTAACATGACATATTAAATTTCATTTGTGTATTGATAATTCACTGAACTGTTATGTATGTGCTAACTTTTGATTCCTCCAGCATTCCAGAAGGTAAGATGTTTTAGCCCAAATGTATAGCCCAGGAATCTGACACACACATGAGAAGGACCAGCCAAGTCTCTGAAGATAAACAAGAGGCTTAACTTGCTCTCTAACAGCTGAAGTCATTCTGAGTTCTAGGGTTTTTCATACACAAAAGCTGGCTAATTATACAGTACAATAGGGTCAATTTCATTCATATTTATGAATTAATTTTTCCATTTCTCATTTTAAAAAAATGTTCTAATATTAAATAAATCATTCATGTAACATGTAGATAACATATATAGATAGATAAATGAAAGATGAATATTCTCAATTTTAGCACTGTTTATTGTCAGTTTCTTAAGGATTATAAATCCCTGTAACCAATTCCTGAAAGTTGTAAAGCATTTAATAACATTAAGAGAAAATAATGTTTGATCCAGGAATTTATCTCCTTACCAATATGAGGCTTATAAACTGAATATTGAAGTTTTACAATAAAGTAACTTTATTCACATACAATTCACATACCATACAATTCATCCATTTAAATTGCATAACTAAATAGTTTTTAGTTTATTGATAGAGTTGTTTAACTATCATCATAATGAATTTTAGAACATTTTCTTTACACAAAAAGAACAGACTGTATTCATCAAAAATTATTCCCCATTTTTCCTGAGCTTCAACTCCGGTTCTTGGATTAATTAACTTTGAATAATAGTAATTAACTTTCTGTTTGTATGAACTATTTTATTTCAGATATTGCATATAAATGGAATCTTATGAGGTGTGCTCTTTCTTGGAGGGGGCTGGTACTGGGGATTGAACTCAGGGGCACTCAACTAATGAGCCACATCCCCAGCCCTATTTGCCAGGTGATTTTCAAGCTCTAGTTGTATAATGTAGGCCATAATTCATTAAAAATTTTAAACAAAAACAAGAGCTACACTAAGGTGAACTAAGATTCACTGGTTGAGTATTATATGAAAGTTTACATATTATATTTGTATTATATTTATATTATATTTTTGTATTATATTTAGAGACAAGGTCTCACTGAGTTGCTTAGGGCCTTGCTAAGTTTCTGAGGCTGGCTTTGAACTCACTATCCTCCTGTCTCAGCATCCTGAGCCACTGGGATTATAGGCATGCCTGGTTAGGTATTTTCTTTTGTAGCTTACTTCTTTCATTTACTATAATGTTTTCAAGGTTTGTATGTATTTTAGCAGGGCTGAGTATTTCATTGTAATCATCATATGATATTACATCTTAGAGATATACCACAATTCATTCATTCATCAGTTGATAAAATTTTGGATTGCTTTTTTTCTATTAATAGTAATGTTTACATAAGTATTTGAGTGTAAATTTTTGAGTGAACTTTGAGTTTTCAATTTTCCTGAGTCTTGTCAAGGAGGAAAAAAGAAATCCCAAAACAACGGGAGGAAAGGTCAGTTACATATAACTGGGCTCACTTCCATATGTGGCAAAGGAAAGGGGGGATTTATACCCAAAGCAGTAGGTTGAGGGATGAAAAATCACTAAGAGGAGACATGGAGGGCAGGGATATTCTTAATAAACAGGCCTAACAGAATTCTTGCTAATGACAGGGAAAGGACTTAGATACCACAGGAAGGAAATGAGGAACTGGATGGTAGATCAGGCATGGTCAGTTATCAAGAGTAGGGATGTTCTTACTATACAAGTTTAGCAAGATTTTTGCTACAGCTGGGCTCAGCAAGGATGGACATGGAAGGCCAGTGTTGAGATTTAGTTAAGAAGGAGTTTATAGGAACTTAACTAGAGTTTGGTCAAGGGGAGTATTTTTGCTTAGGAAGGCAATTGCTGCATCATATGTTAACTCTATTTTTAATCTTTTGAGAAACTTCCAGACTGTTTTCCAAAAGGGCTTTTAACATTTCACCTTCCCACCATCAATGTATGAGGGTTTCAATTCCATTACATCCTTATCAACATTTATTATTTGAATTTTTTATTATAGTCATTCTAGATGGCACGAAATAATATCTCATTGTGTTTTTTTATTTATTTATTTTTTAATTTTTTATCTGCTCTTTTTAGATATACATGGCAGTAGAATGTTTTTTGACATTATGTATTCATGGAGTATAATTTATTCTAATTAAGATCCTATTCTATGGCTGAACATGATGTAGAGTTACGCTGGTTGTTTTTTTTTTTTTTTTGATTTTTTTTATTGTATTTTTTTATTTTTATTTTTATAATTTTTAATATGTACAACTCATAGTGCATATATTTAGTATCTTTTTACATACAACTGTTTGTATACAAAGTATTGAGACGGATATCATTTTCCTTAACGCTGGTTGTTTTTGATTTACATTTCCCTGATGCTGATAGGTTGAATATCTTTTCTTATATTGGCCATTTATTTATCATTTTTTGGTAAACATGTATTCAGATCCTATTTCATTTGATATGTGTGTTTTTATATCTTCTTATTATTGATTTACAAAAATCACTTATATTTTTGGAGGTAAGTTTCTTACCAGATGTGATTTACTAATGTTTTCCCATTCTATGAGCTTTCCTCTTCTGTTTGGGAGCATGCAAAAAAAAATAATTAATTTTGAATAAGTCCAATTTATCTTTTGTCTTTTATTGCTTGATCTTCTGTTCTCATATTTTAGAAGATTTTGCCAAAAGACATAATGCTTCACTCCTGCATTTTCCCGTTAGAGTTTTAGCCCTTAAATTTGGGTCTATGATCTATTTTAGATTTTGGAAATAGTGTGATAAAAGTGCCCAACTTTATTCTTTCAACAATACATTTTAACTAAATATTATAAGAAATGTCATAACATGGGAAAGGCTCTGGTAAGTACAACTTGTTATACAGTGTCTGAATGTTGCAGTATTATTTTCATTTTTATGATTTTTCATTGCAAAGCATAGCATATTCCATAATGCAATTGTATTTTCAGCTGCATGTTTAATTTTTCTTCAGACGAACATTATTTTCAAAACATTCTCTATATTGATATTCTTCCATTCAGCAATGATTTTAGAAATGTTATTTACAAATTAAATTATTCTACCTAAAAATATATCAAAGATATCAGCATTGACTAAAAAGGAGAGAAACATAAGGAAGATTAATATTGATTTTATTAGATTGGCATTAGCCAAAGATTGGTTTTGGACAGGAAAATATGTTTTTACTAATATTTGACTTACTGAAAAATATTTCATACCAAAGTTTTTAGTGATAACAACTTAAATTATCCCCTAATTAATTTGTGGAGCATAATTTATTGTATTTCCAGTGACAGGCAGCTGTGCAATGTAATTTAGATTCCAAGACCTGCATCCCTGGCACTGCCTCAGCATCATTCCTTTATGGGGTTTTTCCTCAGCTGGAAGCCCCTTTCTCAAGTTACATGTTCATGGAAAGCCCTGAAGTTGAGTCATAAAGTCATGCAAAAACCTGGCAGTTGTCTAAATAAACAGTCCCTTCAGCATCTGATCCTTTATGGTAGGAATAAAAATACAGAATGATGTCTACATTTATCTATTCTCTTAAATGCTATTAGTCTTATACTTGTTGGAAAGCTTTAACAATTTGCTTATGGCTATCATAATTATATTCTTTCACTTGGTTTAGAGAACTCTGATGTTTGGCTGATGTTTAGTTTGCACAGTTTGTTAGCAAGAATTTTGCATTATTGACTATAATATAGATCACATTTGTTGGCCTTTTACTCCTTTTGAAATGATTTTAGCACATTCCTATCTGAGAGGTTAATGTAACCTGACTTATTAATGTAAACTGGGCAGATCCATTTGTAAGCAGTCAAAACTGAACAAAAGAGAGATCATCAGGCCATTGGAAGAGTTGTTTATACTTTGTTTTCATAATAAAATAGACTTTTATTAGGATACTGTCCTTTTGTTGACTGGGGAATGTGGAAGTGTAATCTCAAATTTTAATATGTGCAAATTTTTGTAAGAAAAGTTTATTTAATGTTGAATTTCTTGTTCAAAATTTGTAGTGTGCCGGGTCAGGAGCAAGATTTCCTATATCTTTACTGTCAGGGGTGTGCTGCAGCTGGCTTGTACTGGTTTGCTACAGTTCATTGTGCATCTCTTCTCAAGGAACTGTGTACTGAGGTCAGGTTAGTAGCTTGAAATCAGCAGTGTGGACTAATGTTCATGTAAAGGCACTGGGTGCATGCGTGTATAAGCATCCCCAGCATTTCCAGCTTCCACTATATAATCTATTTTTTAAGCTTTTGGGTTTCCTACACCCCAACCCCCTTTCTTTTCTAATTTTTTTGTTTGTATTTGTACAACTCCATGCCCTATGATGAATGATTATGTAACTTCCTTTCAATCTTACTAGGAAAAATACAGAGTTTTAGGGATTTTTGAATTTCAAAAAGTGTGATCCTATATCACAAGAGTCATGTGCACAAGACACTTTAGTGTGAGTCCCATTTAATTCCCTCATCATGCTCTAAAAAATCTGCCCATTCTGTTTCCAGAAGTTCTTTTTTTGTACATCACTACTTCCTCATTCTGGTAGTTTAGGTTATGAGTTTTAGCTTTTTCTTAAAATTAAACTGGGCTAAAAGAGAAGGTCATTAAAACTTGTGGTTATGACATCGATTTTATTTTTTTTTTTGCTGGAGCTGCCATTTACCAGTTTCTGCTTTTAGGAATTATCTTTGAGAACTTCCCAAAGATATTTTCTTAAAAACAGTTAGAATCCATCTGTGGATTATGACTATTAAAAAAAAAAAAACTTTTACCAAAATCTAGCCAAAATATGATAACTTAAATCATTTATGCAGTTTCGAGTGATCCATTTTATTTCCCTTCAGGATTCTGACATGTAAATGAAGTATAGAGGATTCCCTGGGGTATTTTTGTTTAATTTCTCTCACTTCTCAGAAAGTTTCAATACCTCTGTGACATCATTCTCTCTCATTATCTTTATATTTGAAGTTCTAATAGAACATTTTTCAATTTTTAGAAAAATAAAAAATTGATTTGTCATGAATTTTTGAGTAGAGAATATTTTATGACCTCTAGTTGCAGCACTATAGAAAGCTAGAAACAATGTCGGAAGTTTTACAGTAGGAATGATTTTATCAAATATCTGTATAATGTGACTGAGAAAAAATATTGCACATTATGTTAGATAAAATAGGAGTAATTAGGTAGTAGGAGCAAGTCATAAAGATTAGACTCCTGGGGTTGGGGTTGTGGCTCAGTGGTAGAGTGCTTGCCTAGCATGTGTGAGGCATTGGGTTCTCAGCACTCCATATAAATAAATGAAATAAAGGTCTATTAACAACTAAAAATATTTTTAAAAAATGAAGAAAAATAAGATTAGACTCCTATTATAGTTGGACAAACTCCAAAC
Organism: Tamias sibiricus; assembly: GCA_025594165.1. NCBI lineage: Eukaryota > Metazoa > Chordata > Mammalia > Rodentia > Sciuridae > Tamias > Tamias sibiricus. Next base: position 84,745,552 of record CM046662.1, read on the forward strand.
TCCTGCAATCTGAATTTGAATTCCTTATGACTCTTTATAAAGAAAGTTTTATATGTAGTGATACCATACTAAGAAAATCATCTTATTTTGGGGTAAAATGGGACTGAATATGCTTTGATGACTTCCTCAATATTACATGTTTAGTTACAATTAGAGCAAGCCCAAACTCTACCTTTTCCAATATTTTCCCACAACTGAATGTTGAGATTACCAAATCATGTATGTGTTCCATTTTACTAACACTATAAATCTCTAAAATGCCAACTAGAATAAATTAAATAATTTATATTAAGAAACTCCTGTGTATTCAGCATTGTGCTAACCATTATCAGACAAAAACCAGAAGCATCATGTGTCTCCTCTATTTATATTGGGTGATAATGTTAAAACCTCCTATTAATATATAGTAAAACTATGTTTATAAAGATGACAGTTATGCCATTCACCTCATTTTTCTCTCTTTACAAGTGAGGTAAACAACTAATATGTGGAAATTATTGTAAGGAAAATTTACTTAATGTTGATTTTGTTGTTGTTGTTGTTCAAAATTTGTTGTGCCATGGGCCAGGAGCAAGATTTCCTATCTCTTTACTGTCAATGGTGTGCTAAAGCTGACTTGTACTGGTTTTCTATAGTTGATTGTGCATCTCTTCCCAAGGAATGTGCACTGAGGTCAGGTTAGTAATTTGAAATCAGCAATATGAGGCATACACACACCACAGAAACCAAAATGCAACAAACTGGTAGCCCCTTTTTCCCACTACCCAGTGTCTGCTGTTAAGTCCTTAGCAGCTTATCAATACATAACTTATTGACAGAGCAGATTGAAAAACTATTCCACTTCTTGAGCAACAAATTTACTCTCTATGAAGTAGAGAGAACTGTGTACACTATAGCATACATCTCAACATTTTATGAGGATCATGTAAAGGTACTTTGAAACTATGGTAATGAAAAAGAATGATTGGTATGACAATAATGAGAATTATCTGTTGACTAATAAAATACGAGACACTTGGTAAAAACCAATGCACTATAGGCCAATCTGATATTTCTAAACACTGTATCTGCAGTCAACCTGACAAAGTTCATAGTAACATAAAAAGAGAGAGAGAGAGAGAGAGAGAGAGAGAGAGAAGTGTTTTCCAGCGCTAAGAGCAAAGCTTGGTTACTAAGATAGATATCAAATAGCTTACGTATTTACCAAATGCAATGTAGAGATTGTCTATGAATAGACTGTTCTATAGAATTTGCATTCTAATCTAGATTATATAAAGTTTACTGAATCTAAAGTAGTGTCCCCAGTCCTTTCTCCATTTCTTGAATAATCTACTTTTGATGAGTTTAGCTTCTAAAGTTTGATAAAACTTTGTGTATATCATACGGAGGACTTCTTCCTATTTCCTTTTTATTTCCTACTTAATACAGAGCTCTGCATACAAAGGGCATACAGGAAAAATATTGATAAATGACTTGTGAGGTTACAAATTTCTGCTTTCATTTTAATGACACTTCAAAACACTTTAAGGAACACTATATTCATATCTGCAGGGAAATTCTTACGCTTTGATACAATGTCACTGCCCCTGGCCTTTGCAATGTGGTTAAGCAAATTATATGTTGAAACCACAAAATCCTCACTGACTTCAAACACTTTCTGAGTGCATACATTGGGAAAAATGGGTCCTATTAGTTAGCTCATATTTACCTTTGAAATAAAAATGACAAAAAAAAGCCCTATGTATAAAGAGCATTACTATTGATGCTGGTCTGTTAATCATCATAATGCCACACAGATCTTTACTATTTACCCAATGAACTCTATGTGAAAATGGTAGCAAAAGACTTGCTATTTCAAACTAAATGTTCTGAAAAAAGCTGAAGAGTCCAAATTCTTGTTAATAAAAATTGAAATCATTACAAGCAGTAGGTGTAAACTTACATTCTGGTCTTGTGACTTGCAATTTCTAGAAGCATAATCTGCTTATTTAACCTTCCCTATCCACCAAGCATCAGTTTCCTCCTTTGTGAAATAAAAACTACTCATGAGTTCATGCTGAGAAGTAAATGGAAAAGAAAAGGAAAGGAACATACGTACAGCTCTTAACAAAATCTCTGGTCCACTTCAAATAATTATTATTATCATCCTGACTCTTAATGAATTGCTTACATTTTTATCCCTAGGTTTACTGTTAGTTTTCCAACTCACAATAAATATGCCATTTCCCTTTGTTTCCTTACATCAGAAAAAATATTTTAGATTTATCCATTCTTGCTTTTATGGCATAATGTAAGAAATAATTCATGATTGATTGAATTATTCTCAGTAAACAAATTACTGGATTTTTTTTTTTTTTCAGTAAAGAACTAATTGTCAATCTTGTTTTGTGGAAGCATGGCCATTTAATAATATTTAAATGTGTCATGAATTTTACCAAAATAATTTCCAAACAGCATTATTTTCTGCACTTAAAAATGCATTCATCTTGTGTAGTGTACTGTAAACTAGGGATGTAATTAAATGGTTACTTATTTATTTATTTGATACTGGGGATTGAACTGAAGGGCACTGATCCAATGAGCCACATGTCCAGCTCTTTTTATTTTTTATTTAGAGACAGGGTCTCCCTAAGTTGCTTACGGCCTCATAAAGCTGCTGAGGCTGGCTTTATATTTGTAATCCTCCTGCCTCAGTCTCTCAAGCCGCTAGGATTACACCGTTTGCCACTGGGCCCAGGTATGGGGTTATTTTAACAGTTTCGAAGACATTTCAGTATACTGAGGGATGACTGATTTACATTTTATTTTATAGAGTTGTTTCACTTACACTACTTATATGAACAAATATATTGGTAAATAAAGAAGATGAAATCTCACAGAATTATTATTTTTTCTCCATGGTGCCATCCTTGATGGGAAGGGACATTACATGGATGGGACCTGTTAGCTTTCTGGAGGTGGGATGTAGAATTGGGGAGATGTGGACATCTTCTATAAAGGTGAATTGTAGAAATCTAATTCTTTTGTAATATCTCAAGTTTCTGTGGATGTATTAGAGTCCAAAGCCATGATATTTACTTTGACAGAATTTTGTTCAGAACCAAAGACAAAGTTCTGTTGTGGGAGATAAACACAAGAGGGGAAACAAAGGGGAGTTCTATGAACTAAGAACACAAATATGTACTATGTTTTTTGCATCATCTCATATTCCAGAAAGAATTTCTGAGCTCATGAAGAGAAACTTATATGTAATATAACATTAAATTATAACTGCTAACAAGGTGCGATACCTTCCTCTATATTTGAATTCTCCTAAGAATTATCATATTTTTTGAAGAACATTTATATTTTAAGAGGGAAAATTATCTTATTTCTAAAATTTAAGACTTCATTATATAAATACAAATTCAAATTAATAGTTCATTCTTACCAACATTTTGAGTGTAAATTCTCACCAGTCTAATCACTGTTGTTAAATGTAACATTTTTTGCTTTTCTTTCTAAAATTGTGCTTGCTTAAAATCATCTGATACTTTGACTCATCAGGTGATTATCATCTGATTTTATGATGACATTAGTCTCTCTTTAAAATCAAGATTTATTAAATTTATTAAAATTAAGATGTATTAAATACTTTTTTGGCTTTGCATTATATTACAACCTAAAAGGAGGCAAAGGAACAGCAGGATGAGGTGGAAGCAAAGGAGGAATAAGACTGTTTTACAGTTTTGTGAAGAAAGATTTAAAACTACAATAAGAATCTTTTGTGGCACACACCTGTAATCTCAGTGGCTTGGGAAGCTGAGGCAAGAAGATTTCAAGTTCAAAGCCAGCCTCAGCAACTTAGCAAGACCCTAAGGAACTTACTGTTATCCTCTCTCAAAATTTAAACAAAAAGAGGGGGCTGGGGATGTGGCTCAGTCTTAAAGTGCCTCTGGGTTCAGTCCCCAGTTTAAAAAAAATATATATATATAGCTGGAGAAAATCCCAAGACATAGAAACAAATGCTTATGTTTCTCAACAAGGGAAACATGTTCTTTGGGTGCAATGGTATGACCACAATTGTCTACCAAGATGTACTTACAAGGGAGAAGTGGGATTTATGTGTGGGGATTGATCAATGTGCTATTGTAGGATATGTTGAGAGTCAACTGTCACTACATGTAAAGTTTATGGTGTATTTACTCACATTTACTATCTCTTTTACATTATTACAACAATCTTCTATGTAAAATATCATTGATTGAGGTCCAAGGAAGTGAAGCAACTTTTCCAAGGACCAATAACCATCACATGACAGACCCAAACCCATGTCTTCTGACCATAAGCAATGATTTGGTAGAGGCATCAAGAATAAGCAAGAAACTAAAGAAACCATAGAATAAAAGTATAAATTTTTAAACATTTAAAATGCTACTTTTTTCAGTGATCATTCAAAATATTAGTCATTGAGGAAGTGCTTTTGAAATTTTCTATATAGAATGTACTTGCTTCAGAATATGTTGCCTGTCTCTCTAAACTCTTCTATTTTTTTTTCTTCCAGTTACTGGCTAACAAACAAAGTTCCCATAAAAAGACCCAGCACAGGTCTCCTCATGTATACACTTGCCACAAGATTCTGTGATGAAATTCACCTGTATGGATTCTGGCCATTCCCTAAGGATTTAAATGGAAAAGCTGTCAAATACCATTACTATGATGACTTAAAATATAGGTACTTTTCCAATGCAAGTCCTCACAGAATGCCATTAGAATTCAAAACATTAAATGTGCTACATAACAGAGGAGCTCTAAAATTGACAACAGGAAAGTGTATAAAGCAATAAAGCACATTTTAAAACATACAAACAAACTGAATATGCACTTCTTTTCTGAAGATGCTTCTGAAGATTTGAAAACAGGATCCAAAATAAGGCTGGGTTTCAGCATTCACCAATTAACTGAAAAGTTGATAAAGGAAGTTCATGTGAAATCCACTACCAGCTGATGAAATACCTGCAAAGTGCTCTAAAAATTAAATATTTTGACTTCAAGGGTCCTAGTAAGTGCCACTTCCACTAAGAATACAGTTTGAATGTATAATCAGTAGTGTTTACAAGATCAAACAATGCATTTGTCATTAATTAGCAAAGCAAATATGTTCATCACTTTTGGGCTGCCGCTGCACGCAAAGCACATGAGAAGAGGAACCCAGGAACACAACTCAGCCCTTGGGAAATTAAATCATCCTTATCAGCAGAAATCAAGATGGAACAATTTGAGCAGTGAAATCCATAAGATTAGACAACTCAAGCAAATGCCTTCAGTCAGGACTCTGAGTCTGATCATGAATGTTATGTTTTGTTTGTGTTTTTTAATTTGGGGGGATATTGGGGGATCTTCTGAAGTCTCTTTTGATTTAGATAATGGGATGCTCAGAAATCCTTTCTGAGATACAGAAATGGGAAATACATATGAATGAGAAAAATAAATGTTAAGTAATAATTTCTAAAGTTCTCATAATTTTAAAGAACAATCACACAGTTTTTATTTTTTAAGTTTTATTTTGCACAACTCTAAACCTCCAGATTAATTTCCAGTGGTGTAGAAGGTACCAGCTAAACTGTACCACTCAGTAACAGTGGACCATTTTAAAGGAAAGACGTTCCAGATCATCTGAAATGGTAAAATTAGCAGAAAAAAAAGCACTTTAGGTACCAAAGATTATACTTATGTTTCTACACAACATACCATTCTCCTCTCATGAAAGTAATATGTTATTAAGATGAATATAGTATTATGCTAATAACGTGAAAGTAATTTCTAAATATTTTAAAATTTCCAAAGTCAAATTTTATTTTTATTGGAGGGAAATCTTCCATACTTTCTTCATTTCATAATAATTCTGTGGAAACATTTTGCTCTTTAGAATAAATGTTTGATATAGCTGATATGTGGCTTCTAGTTCTTTAATATTACCCTGTGATTCAAAGGCAAAGATTGTTATGCTCTTTGTATCATACTTAGTGCAAAAATATCATGATTAATAGCAGAGATGATTAATGTTAAGAGGTTTAACAATGAAACTGTATCAGTGTTATACACTTAAAGTGAATTCAATTGACCAATCCTTTTCTATAAATTTAATCACATTACCCCTAAATATGTTTTTAAAGAAACTAAAGATTTTCATAAGGTGATTTAAAACAGCATAATATATAACAGAATGGGTCAGTAAGTTAGTTTTCTTACAATTTATACTACACCAGTAGGTAATTCTGATGGTAAATTGTTTCTTCAGAAAGCAGAAGCACTTTTTTCTCACTTCTTCTTTGGCATGAACCAACTTACATGACTTCTTGTTTCTTGGGGAAGGCATCTGAGGAAAGAAGAAATAGCATGAGGAATATGTTTGTTTTGTTTCTTTCTTAGAGAAGGCAATGTGAGAAATGAATAAAAGCATGAATTATATATACATATATACACACACAAATATATATGTATATTCATGTTATCATGGTATAGAATATTCAGAGTAGTATGGTTCTTAATATTTTTAATGATATGTGTTTTTGAAAAAATAAGATAGAACATTGGGATACAGAAGACTATATTTTCTTAGGATTCATGTGTCCTTAAGAAAGCAAAATGGAACACATATGGGAGATTCATAGCTAAAAATGGATAGAACTTTAATGTACTTTTATCATTAAACCTCTTATCTATTGAAACTTTTTTAAAAGTTGCATACGTTTTGAAGGTAAACTTGAAAAGTATGATTTATATAACATGAAAAGTAGAATCTTTTCATAAAGTATGATTTATTTAATAAATGAAAAGTAAAATTGTATCTCAATTTGGATTATTTGCACATAATAAATTGTTCCAGTAGCCTTTATCTTGAATTCAATAGAAATGTAGAAGTCACAAGTAAATCCTTACAGGTAAAATCCAACTTGACATTCATTCAAAGTTTGTCTTACAAAGCAACAGCAAGGTACCCTGCCATTTTTACTGCATTTCAACAAATGTACTTAAACAATTTTAAGGCCACAGCAAACACATTTCAGCCATTCACTGTTTCTGTGCATTGATGTTTATCTCATAGATGTATTGGGTAGTGCCTTTTTAGCTTCTTCACTCTGCTTTATTACCCTACACTTTCTGTTCTCTAAATACTTGCCCAGTTCTGAAAACGTTTAGCATAAAAAAAAAGGGCTTCAGTATTGACTGAGACTATTTTTGTTCATCTCAGGGAACTTTCAATACTCAAGAGTGAATTCAATTAAAGGTATTCAGTGTTCAAAGAAGGCAACTGTACAAGTCTGTTCCATTCCCTATTGTATATACCTATCCATCTGCCTTCCCCCTTCAATATCTACTGTGGCCTTCTTATAAGGATAGAGCAAGGAGATCATTGAAGGCTAACAGCAAGACTAACAAAGAGTTGAAATTTAACCAACAAGGGGGCATATGGGATCAGAGCAAAATCAAATTATAAATACATACTTGAAATATGGGTTTTTTTAAACTATCTTACATTTACAGCTTTAATTGTTTTACTTATTTTTCATGATTTAACCCTGTACCTGGCAATGCTCAGGCAGCTGATTGTGAAATATTCCTGTTGTTTAGGTAACATGGTGTTACTGTGCTGTTGACATGAATAGGCCATGGAAACATTTCATCATTATTACCCAGCCTGTTCTATGGCTAATGTTATATTGCTGAAATAAAAAATGAGTCAGTAACAGATTTTCTGGGCAAATCTAAATGATTCAGCCCACAAGACTGATGAAACTACTGTGGAAGTTTTTCTAACTGAAAGAAGGTGCTGGGCATTCAAATGTCTTCATGTATTGTGTATCATATGAATTGTATATCAATTGTTAATGGGAATTTCTACATATATGCGTATAGAAGTGATTAATTTAAATAATGCTAGGGGTAGTGTACATACCAACTAGTTACTAAGCTACTACACAGGAAAAGGGTGAACAAAGTAATTTATTTCTAATTGAGCCAGTTAGTCATAATGCACATAATATTGTATTTGGTTCATAAAATAATTGTTTTCATGTGGTTATTATAAGGACTATCTGTAATTGTGGAAGGGGTGTGGGAAGAGTTATGTATAGTTAGTTGTTATCTCTACAAGTTTGGAAGTTTCCCCATCAAACTTATCAGTATACCAATGTTTTAAAAAATTGAGTGAGGGTTATTGTTTGTATTTTATTTTTTAAAAATCCAAATAAAACCCACCTAGAAATAGATATTTTATTATATATGTGCTATAGATATATCTATATAGTACAAATAGATGTGTGAAACATATATACAATGTTATATATGTGTATCTGTGTGTATACACACTGAGTCTGTAAAATGTACACACTAGATTTGTGTTATGTTAACATCTTCAGGGTCTGCACTGTGAACCACCTTGGAGATATTAGACAACTTGGGAATAAAGAAGTTCTTTTGAAACTTCAGTAACTAACCTGCTTTAAGAGAGACCTACTTTAAAACTGAATTCTACGTTCTTAGAGTTAAAATAAGGGACTAGTATATCCACATCTTTTTAAAAAGGAAAATAAATAAATAAATAAAAGTCTTCAAGCTGGAAGTGTATTTGAATTGCAGTTTTCAGATTGTGACTTCAGGCCTGTGTTTCTCATTTAAGTAGCACCTTTTAATAAATACTGTTTCTTTGTGTAGGCAAAAGCACAAGTGTTTCAAATGTATATAGCAGGAAAAAATCAGTTTACAGAGATAGCATTGATGCACAGGATAATTGCTACTGAGAATTTCTTATATCATTTATTTGTGGAATTAAAGAGATGAATTTTTTTCTGTCAGGTTCATTCTGTTCAACACTGTTTCCCTATCATTTGTGTATAGCAACTGGGTATTATTGTTTCATTATTTGTAAAATTGTAAAATAAATTAAATTCCTTTTTTCAATTTTTCTCTTGCTTCTTATATCCAAGACCTTGGTTCTACTTAATATGTTAATATTGGGTGATTATTTTAGTAATCTTTTATTGATGTTTTTGTCTTCCTTTCCTATCAGCCCCAGTCATTGACAATTAAGCTAACCATTTTATTTCAAAGTGTGTGCATGGGAATATTAATAAGATCAGTAGAAACACAAACATCAGAAAATCTTTCAATTTATTGTATAGTACATTTTGTTTTTAGTTTTGGAAATGGAGCATTACACAAATGATGGTCATTTATATCCAAATTATACTCCCACTGACTAAAGTAACTGAGTCATTTCAGCTTCAAGGCTGAAGAGGACAATAACTCTTTACACATACATATTTGAGGACTGTCCATGACTTGTGATTTCATCTGCAAATTTCTACTCTTTGCAGTTGGCCTTCCAGGGCATGATTTTGAAATACTATACACTTAAACCTTCTTTCATGGCTTTTCATATTTGCCAATCCATGTTTTCATTTGCTACATTGTTTCCTAAAGAACATTTTAACTGTAATTTCATGAGGTCTCTTTCAGCATTCTGTGATTTTGAAACTTGCTGTAGACCAATAAGTAACTATTAACAATGATAAATTAGCATAGATGTTATTTTTATATTTCTGTTATTATATTTTACCTTCAAAGATCCATAAACAGTAGATTGTTCCTCTCTGTTCTTGCAATATAATTACATCTCATCATGTAGAACTCCATTTTCTGATGTTACAGAGCATCTTTCAGGATTGTGGCGAGTTACGGTATCTTTCAGTTAGTTTTCAAAAAGGCAATGTTAATCCAAGTATTCTGGCACATGTTTGTAATCTCAGCTACTTGGAAGAATGAGGCAAGAGTATCACAAGTTCAAGGCCAGCCTCAGCAATTTAGCAAGATCCTGTTTCAAAATAAAAATTAAAAAGGAATGAGGAAGGGAATATAGCTCAGCGGGAAAGTGCCCCTGAGTTCCATCCCCAGTACTCCCAAAAAAGGCAATATTAAAAAATTATTTTCCTGCCATCAAATATTATGTATAATATTTATTTACTAAGTTATTTATCTATTTATTTATTTATTTTTGTGGTGTCAGGGATTAAACTCAGTGCCTCATGCATGCTAGGAAAGCACTCTACTACTGAGCCACCCCACCCGTCCCCAAATATTTATTCTTTTGAATAGATTTAGGTATGTTGTTTTCTGAAATTGTAGCTAGATTTTCTATGATTTTTCTCTATAGTTTGCTGTTGTTCAACAGGCTTTCAGAAGAAATGATATTTTCTCACAAATTCCAACACGTCTTCAGGCATTAAAAAGGCACTATAGCATACTTCAAACATTGAGAAGTAGGGCAATTACAAAATTAATTTTTCTAAGTAAGAATCACCAAAAAAAATAAATTTTTACATCTTAAATACATATTTTAAGACGTGTAATTATATAGTACCTTTTGCAATATTTTCCTGGAATAAAAATCTATGCAGACACTTTCCTTATAATATATTTATTGTTAGTGTCTTTATAAAAATAAATTTCCTAGTTTCCATATTTGCTTGTATTAATTTAAAATACAGGTATTAAGATACAAAATAATTTGTGCTCATTTGATTAAGCACAGATTCTGCCAATATATAGAAATAAGCTTTTCTAAATTTTTGAAGAAATTTTGTAAGCTCTGAGTGACTGAATCAAACTAATTCAATGTATTAAGGTTTATACTGTTAGTACAAAATAAACTGACTACATGCTCATAATAATCCAACCATTTATGAGACCAATACACAGTTCTCTCTTCTATGTTAACAAAACTGAAACTGTCTACACTCTGATCAAATATATTCAGAATTCTTTATATATAGTATCTGATTTTAGTAACAAGCCTATGACAAGAGTGCTGCAGGTATCCCAGTTTTATAAGAGGTTGTATGATTTGTTCAAGGTCACACAGCTCAAAAGTGAGACAGCCAAAACTGGGGCCCACTGACTTCAGGGTCCACCTTCTTAACGGCCACATTTGATGCTGCCTCCTCTTAACTGGCAGGAATTTCCCTGGCAAACTAAATTACCAAACAGATTATTATTTAATGAACAGAAACACGAAGTATAGGTACACATATAGAGAGAATGTGTTACTTAGACTCTGGAAAGTATTAATGATCGCTGCCTCAAAACTGCACAATTATTTTTAATGATAAGAATATCTATGCCTTCCAGGTCAGTGTCTCTCCCCTAAACAGTATTAGATAAATCTAACCATTTCTTGCTCCAAACTCTTGGTGTATGTTTTTCATGCACACTGTATTTCCCTTATGCTGAAATCTTATTTTATGTATCACAAAATCATTATATTACAGTCATCCTAAAGTTGAAGTTCCTATCAAATATTTTGATTGAACTTGAGAGTTTCTTTCATCTCCACTAGAAACATTTTAATAATTTTTTAAAATTTTAATTTGTTATATATGACAGCAGAATGCATTACAATTCATATACACATATAGACCACAATTTTTCATATCTCTGATTGTACACAAAGTAGAGTCACATCACTGATCTCTTCATACATGTACTTAGGATAATGATGACCATTGCATTCCACCACTTTTCCTACCCCCATCCCCCTCCCTTACCCTCCCCTTTTCTCCTTTGCCCTATCTAGAGTTCATCTAATCCTCCCATGCCCCCCCCCATAGAAATCTCTTAAGGTTGGACTTCTAAAGATGCCTAAGTTTATCAATTTGATATTGATTTCTTTTTCAACTGGGGTTTCTCTCTCTTCCTAGGTATGGGAGCTGCTTAATCTTCAAGTTAAGGGGACAGTTTGATGATTTCCCCTATAATAAGAGAGAAAATATTTCAGTCACCTAGTTGCTTAATTTCTAGAATACCAATAACCACACTGTGAAAGAATTAAATATCAATGTAAATATATAGTTACTTGTTTATGTATTTATATATTTTAGTGTTTCCAAGTTGTTGATTTCTTACTCAATTGCTAATGTAAAATTTTTCAAGTAAAAGCAAAAGTGTAGCAATCAATCCATGATGTGTTCCAGAAAAGAAAAAAAAAAAAAAAAAATAGTGTTAAGCAAATGACAACTCTGTAGATCTCTCTCTTGAAAATTTCTCTAAATAACTTTTCTGTTAGCTATGAAAATATTTTTAAAGAACATGCTTTGGATAATACTTAATGTAACAAATATGCAAAAACAGAGCAAAATAAGAGTTTCTCTTGCAAAAAGGGATACTTGTTTTACTCAGTGTTTTGTTTTCCCACAAACTGAATAGTTTATATTTACAAATATGAAAAATATTAAAACTGACATTTATTCTCCAAACTTTTAATATTTTTTATAGAAACAATTATTCACTTTTCTAAAATATTGATCTTACCATGCTATATTTCTAATAGAGGTCCCACTGCTAAACACAATTGCTCATTCTAGGCAATACACATAAATCAATTAGCTTTAAGTCATTGCACAGGAAGAAAAAATTGCTCTGAGGAACTAATTTTCACTTTCTGGAACAACTGAGGATATTATAATAAGCTCACTCACTGCTGCCTGCCCCTCCCAGCTTCCGTTGACCCAGTCTATCTACACCACACAGATGGGCTGACAACTAGCACATCTGCCAGTGCTGCCAAAATGTAAACACACTCAGCTGGTAGCAGATGTTTTCCAGGAAAGATCGAGACCACTGGTGTTATGCTGCTTTGGATTATACATTAGTTAATCTCTATGGTTGGGCATAAGGCCATTCTTTTCAAATAGATCATGTTTCTCTCAGGAATAGAATAGTAACAGGGTAAGTGCCAGCTCAACTCTTGGGTATTGACCATGTAATGTATATGGAGAAACATTGCTAAAGTCTCTCCTTATTTTACTTTAAGACATATTTACTGAGCTCTTTAAAGATAAAATGTGAGCTTTAGTGAGAGAAAAATATTCTTCCCATTTTTTCTATGGTCATCAGCGTAATTTGAGTTAGTGTTCTTGTGTGATGTTCTAATAATTGTCTAAATTTGTAGTTCTAGGTCCTCATGCTTGTCAAAATACTAGGCGTTTGCTTGTGTATTCATTTTATTTCATTCTGTAGACCCTTATGGCATGTTTCTCTTATGTGAGTTTATAAACTAATGCTGTATGTATGTATTGGTAAATCTTGATGATATACTAAATTTAGAAATTATTCATCTCATAAAGTAATTAAACTTATTCAATATATAAAGTAATACAGTAATACTGCCTACAAATATTAAACATTTGGAATACCTTTTATCATGATTGTCAAAATTCGAACAGAGGAGACATACAAGAAATTTTTAAAATATTATTTGGTGACAAGTACTTTATTCCAGAGATCCAGGAATGTAGAAGATACTGGTGGATGGAATCATCAGTCTCAGTCTTTAGAAATGTATGTCAAGAAAGCATCTTCGGGCCAGTGGCTGCTGAATTAAGTGTTAAAGGACATTTTTAATATAATTCAGCAAGTATTCATTAATGACTGATGTGTACTCACCAGGAGCAAGCAATATTTACATCTATGAGCCTTATCTCGATTATTGGGTTAACAAGCAACATAGAACCACCAATCATCCATGGATGAATTCAGCAACAGATTTGTTGGGACATAAAACAGAAATATTTCAGGAAAGATCTCAGCCTGGTGCAATAGCACCCTTCTTTCCTGATAAACTGCACTGGTACCTCCTCTGCAATCTTGAAATATCCTGCCAAAGCATGTATGTAGTTGGATGATAAAATCAAGACAAACCATATCCTGGTAATAAGAAAAACAGTATTTTATTAACAAACACAAAAACCCAAATATTAGAAACCAGGTATGTTTATTTATTAATTAATCTAAGTAGAGTTTGAAAAGTTTTATTATCCAAGAAAATTGAAATACCTTACAATTTCTACTTATGGAAATCACCACCATCCATCCTGACCACAATATCTCAGATTCATTACTGAATTACAAGTTTAAATAAAACTGAAGCCTACCCTAATCCAAGGACTTTGTACCAAAACCAATTAAATAAATACTTCTGAAATCATCCATAGTATAATACCTCTAATGCCAAATATCACTGTCTTAATATTTACTTTGTGTTACTAGCTTGAAGGCTGTAGCATAAAAGAAAATAAAATGTCTTGTGCTTGATTCTAAATAACAAGTTGTTTAAATGATTTTTTCTAGTCATTTTTATAGCAGTTTCCAAATTATCATTACTTTTTAAAGTTTTCTTTTGGGGTGACTCCAGAACCTGCAAATCAAACTGCCAAAATGTTTAAAATATTATTTGGAAACCTTTTAATATTATTTGTCTCTCCTCTGTAGGTTTCCCTTTTATATTCTTCTCCAAAATGTGCTTCTGGAAGATTTTACTTTAATCTTTTCTTCTCTCTTTGCCACGCTAAAGGTCTTATCTATTTTTATCTTTTACAAATTTTGGTAGATATGTGGACACTCTGAAAAAGATAGAAAAATCAAGCAATCTCTTCATAGAAAAGTGTGTATTCTTATACTATGGGTTACTCTTAAAACTCAGTTTGAATGGGTTTACATGGAAATTATTTGGCAGTGAGGAACTAAGCAAAGTATAACAAGAAAGGATAGAAAGCCTACATAAAAATATGTTTTCAAATTGACTGTTTCTGTGAATAATGGGTATTCAATCTCGCCTGAACTGAAGAGCCATGTGATACAGACCTTGGGATACAAGGGATGAAAGATTGAAGATATTATCCATCAAACCATATCTTCAATTAAGAAATCCCCACATGTCATTCAATCTTTGAATTTCTGTACATGTAAATTCTAAGCTAGTTCCCAGAATGTATCATTTACCATGTGTCAAAAGATCATTCAAGCATTGCTAAGAGAGGTAATGAATGCTTAGCATGAGACACTGTCTACACAATCTTATTCACTGAGTTAATGATTGGAATCATAGGTGAGGTTGAGGGAAGCAAAGTAGTGTATGAGGTGTTTGATGTTATCCTTCTAGTGAATTACTTGCATAAACATGGTCTCAGCATTAATTACAATTCATAATAAATTTACCAACTTGCTAGAAGCCAGTCAAATTTCCAGAAGGCTAAATACGGTTAGTTTTGTAACTGTAGCTTGTCCATTCAGCAGTGGTAGTAGCTAATCAGCTTCAATAAAAGGAAACGATACTATTGAGTCCATGGATAAACCCTGCCACATTACACCAAGGTCCACATGGAAGAGCTTCAAAAGACACCTTCCAGGAGGCCAGGCTCTATCCCACGTTGGGCATGGGCTAGATGTGAGGGTCCCTTGGGAGCAGGGGACAGGGCAGGGGACAGGGAACTTATTGTACAGACAGCACATTAGCTGAGACACAAGCTGACTGATATTTAGCACAATAAGTGATCTTGTCCAACCAGTGGTTAAGATTTTCTTTGTATCAGAATTTCTCTATAAGACATTCTTGTGAAAACACAAAATAACCCTGAAATTTTGAGTTCTGTCTTTTATACATCTGCATATAATGTTCCACAATAAGTTTTCCCCCAATTTTTGTCTCTATATCCTTACACAACTAACCAATAAAAATAATTTGCCACTTCAATATAATCACCAAAAATACTACTAACTTTATTTACCCTGAAAATTTCCCATCACTGCTGTCCCACAGGACTGCACTTCGGTCATGTTAAAGACAATCAATAGGCTGGGATTGTGGCTCAGCGCTACAAGCGCTTGCCTAGCCACATGTGCAGCCCAGTTTTGATCCTCAGCACCTTGTAAGAATAAAGGCATTGTGTACAACTAAAACAAATAAATAAATATTAACAAAAGACTAATCAATGGTGTTGCTTCATATTTTGTCCTGAGAATTCTATGAGAATGAAGACAAAATGATGATAGTTGGAAATATGAGTCTGGAATTCAAGAAAATGGCAGAACTGAATAATGATCCTAGGACATGGGATGTGTTATGTCAGCTATATCAGACAGATTTAGTCATCAATGCTTCAGAATTTACCTCAGCTGAAAAGATACGCCTTATTCAGAGCCACTCCAACATCAGAACCTCTCACATTCAAGAACCAATTGAGGTAATTATATAAAGGTTCCAGTATCTTGAGCTGATAATGAGACCACTTTGTTAGATGATAGTTCTAGAGTTCCCTTTCTATTCCCACCGGGTTAGCTGAGGATCTCTGATAGAATTTGACGTTTCCTTCTGTTATAGTTTGAATCTGAAATGTCCCATGAAGGCTTGGTACTCAAAGCAGCAAATAGTCAGAGGTGGGACTTTTGGGAAATGATATGACCTCATCAGCGGATTAACCAATGGATAAATTAATGGACTACTGGTAAGTGGTGAAAACTATGTGGTGAGGTGTGGCTGGCAGAAGTAGGTTACTGGGGGTATGGTCTGGATGGGTACTTGTTGTTTCTGCTCCTTTCCTCCTATCTCCTTCTGCCTCTTTCCATCTCTCTCTGCCTTGTGGATGCTTTGAGGTCAACAGCTTTCCTCCACATATACTCTTCCATGACCAAAGAAATGGAGCCTGTTAACTATGGACTCAAACTTCTGAAACTATGACCCAAAATAAATTTTTTCTCCTTTGTCTATGTCTGATATTTGAACCACAGAGATGAGAAGGTGACCAAGACAGAAAATTGGTACTGAGAAGTGGGGTTTTTGCTGGGATGATATGTGACCATGTCGTTCACAAGTTTTTGGAACTGATTTACAGGAAGAGTTTGGAAAAGTTTGGATATTCAGGCTAAATAATCTTTAGAATTCTGTAAGTGAAGCTTAATGGACAATTCTGCTGAGGCTCAGAAGACCAGAATGATGATAGGAATGCAGATAGTTAAGACTGTACTTATAAGGTTTTAGATGGGAATGAGGACACTATTTGGAATTGGACTAAAAGCCACATGTGATCATTCTGGTAAAGAACTTGTCCTAATTTTGTCCATATCCTGAGACTTTGTATGGGGTGAATTTAAAGGTAATAGACTAATTAATTTGGTGGAACACATTGTAAGGAATACAGCTTTCAAATTGTGGCATGGATATTGCTGGCAGTTTTTATCTAAGTTTACAGTGAGAATCAGGAGCAAGAAGAAGAACACAAATATTTTAAAGATTTGCAGTTTGACCAGAATTGCACTTGTAAAATTGGGGCTAAGGAAGTTTTGATTGATGAAAAAATTAGTACCATTAAAGAGAAAATAAGTACTTCTTTTACACAGACAATAGGAAAGATGCCTTGAGGGCTTCTCAGAAATTCGTGCAACTCTACCAACCTCAGGCTCAAGTATGTGAAAGTATAAACTCATTTGCAAGACTTTTCTTTGAGAAGGGAACAGCTGGTGGGGCACCCTGCTCACATAGGTTCATCTTGAAAGTTGTTTCCCCAGGATTTCACAACACTCAACTATACAGGAACTCAGAGGTTCCCGCAGCCATGGTCCAACTGGGTCAAGTTACTATTACTGCTGGCAGTAGACCATGGCATCATCCATGTGGTGCTGTTTTGTAGGCACAAGGAATGAATGTTATTGGGTCAGATTCTTGCACCAAGATTTTCAAAGCAGTCCTGTGAAGTAAGGCAATATGTGTCACATTTGGAAGCAGGCAGGCCCTGAGTATGTGATACACGAATCTGTGAGAGTGTAACTTAAGCTGCAGTGAAGACTCAAAGATGGTAAAGATGCCAGGAACATGGAACATCTGCTCAGGAATGCTGCAGGCAGTGAGCAGAGTCAGCCCAAGAGAGAGGCCATGTGTGCTGTAATCAGCCAGTCCACAGGGGAAGGGCTGCCCTTTGGAGCCCACATCTTACCAACACATGCCCTGGATGGAAAGCTGACTCACATGCTTTCTGCCCGGTCATTCTTCCTCTCCATCTAGTTCCCAGATATTAGACCCTAATAAAAACCCAACTTAAAAAATTCCATTACAGTGTGTGTTTCAATAGAATTAAACTGTGGCAATGTTGAAGATGGCAGAAAAATTAAACAATATGATGTCACCTAGTTGGAAATGAGGAATCCATTTAACCAATGTTACGGGGTGAAACAGATACCTGCTAGCTTAAGTTGGTGTTGAGTCATTACAAACAACAACCATAAATTCAGATGGTACAGGTAACTGGCATAGGGAAAAGAGTAATTATAAGGATCGTGGGACTGAATGGCTACTATTAGGCACAATAATTGATGCCCTAGAAAAAGATAAGGGAAAAAAATTAAATGTGACATAATAGGCAATTGAAGAGTAGCAGGGAAGATAAAAGGACTCTCACAGAATCAACACTGACAACACAGACATTCTTCTACACTGAGAAGGCAGAGAAAGCTGAGGAAGCCCTTATTTCACCATCTAAATAGAAGAATGCTTAGCTTCAAAAAAGATAAAAACTCTCAAACAAAGGGACTCGTTCTGTCAAATCATAGCCTTAGAGGGGGTAAAATGAGATTCTGTTACATGCCTTCCAAAATATTGAATTGCTGAATTTTCCTGAATTATATTTACAGTGTTCTATAGCAACATAAGATAACTTGGTGACACAATTCAACACATTATTTCTTTGATAAATTGTAGGAGAAATTTTATGTCCTGTAACCCTGAGTACAGGGTTATGTTAATGTAGGCCAAAGATGATGGCTATAAGGCAAAAGGCTTGGTCTGGATCCCCTTTCTCATTTAAGGCAAAATCTCTGATTTTCCTTGCATTTGATAACTGGAGAGACTAATAATATCCTCACAGATTCTGCCACTTAGAAATGATAAGACCTAATAATTTATAGAAAAGTATTTTAATTGTGAAAAAATTTTGTAATAGGCAGAGTATACTAGATTTTGAAAATTGTTAAAAGAATCTTGTTTCTCAAAACAAATAGAATATGGAAATATTAACATATTAACATATTTATAGAGGGCACTTGAATTTTCCATGAAATCTTTTTTTTAATATTTTTAAAAATATTTATTTATTTGCTTTAGTTGTACACAATGGGTTTTTTATTTGTACATGGTGCTGAGGATCGAACCCGGGCTGCGCACGTGCTAGGCGAGCACTCTACCGCGGAGCCACAACCCCAGCCCCCATGAAATCTTTAAAAATATATTTTATATTAATAAATGATGTGTGAGTTATTTTGAATGGTTTTAAGCTAAATAAAAGTAGATTTATAACTATATTATTATTTTAGCAATGGATTTTTCTTAGCATGATAGGTGTGGCCTATTTTTATATTGATGCATGTATCACCATTTGATACATTTTCACTATTATTTAATATCCAATTGTATGAATATAAATTTCAATTTTTTTCTTTTAAATATTCAAATAAAGAATGATTATCAGACAAAAACCACACTCCTCCAGCAAAGCTAGTTCCTCTGCATGTAGCAAGACGTACTTCATGTGCACACCTGTATATCTCAAGTCAAAAAGTTCTGTTAATTACAGGTTGATCCTCCGGGTAAACACTTTCCCTCACCACAAACATTTAAATCCATTGCCTCTAAAGGAAATAGGATATTTCAAGGAGAAAATGCTCTCAGGGAGACAAGGACCCTGACTGTACTAAATGATAGCTATTATAGATCTAAATGTAGTTTTCTCTTATTCTGTGCTCATCAACCCTTCAGGTGTTCCTGTCTTCTCATATATCTTATTGCATTTGTTGATGCTTAAACTTTATGGGCCAGAGGAAAATAAAGAGTACATTCCCTCACTCATTGGTAAGTTCATGGCTGAGACCCCTATAAGAAAAGGCAAATTAACAAGAGAAAACTGTACACAAAATGTTTAATAAAAGTTTTACATGCCATAAGAGGCTTTAGAAGTAAAGACTCAAACAGGGAAATCTGTGCATTTTATACTGAGGTTTAATGATGTGTGGTCAGTCATGGGGAAGCATGATTATATAAAGTGTGCGTTTTAATGGTGATAGAGAGTAGGGATCAAAAGGACCTAGCACAACCTATTGGTCTGATTCTTCTCTAGCCCTGCATTTTCAGAAGTAAGGAGGTTCTTTTACTCTGAATACAGCGAGGGGACCTCTTGAATGAAGGTCTTATGACCTGCTTCAAGAGAAAAGGGCAGGAGAAATCAGAATGACCTTCCTAGGTTTTATAACCTGATTCAGGCCAGAAAAGTGGGAGAAAGGAGAGCTGCTTTCCTGCTTCTATGGCTTTCTCAAATGCCAAGGTGCCATATTTTGGGATAGTATTCCCTAAACTTTATCAGAGCCAAACTGTATGTTTTAGCCATACTACCTTTTTTTCAGATTATTAAGTGCACCATCGTGGTCTATTTCTATTAGAACATGCCTCTTGATTCCCTATTCCCATGTTATCTGGATAACATCTATTTAACATTTGAGTTTTAGCTGAACTATTAGGCTATCTCACCTCACCAGAATTCTGTGAAAAATTTTATGATTATTACTGATTTAATTGTACATTTCATAGTTATTAATAGCTTAGGGGCATAGATTGGATTTTATTAGATCAAGACTTCATAACCAGACTGCTTATCACAACACCTAGCATATAGTAGGTTCTTGATACATTTATATGGATGAATAATTGAATTACTGTTTTGCTAACTCCAAGGCATACATATTCAAATAATTTAAAATCAGATGTGTTAAATCAGACATTGATCAACAACATTGGGTCTGTTGATAGATTGACTGGAAGGTATGTTTTTGTTTCCATTTCACCCAAACGATAGTGTCTGACAATTGATATCTTTGGTTCTAAAAAAAAAAAAAAAAAGGTAATTAGTGTTGAAAGTGCTTGAAGTTTGAAATCAGTTTTTGCTTATTGTATTTTAAATTTAATAAATAGTATAATAATAAGGTGAAAATACCTTAATTATTAACTGTCAAGTGGTATTGACCAGAACCTTTCTGTTGGTCACATCTGTATTCTCAATACAAGTTGCTTAACTATTTCTTTAATGCACCATTAGCTAGTTGGAATAACACAAATTACTACAACCCAAATTTGATCATAGGAACTTAAAATACTTTGATGATAAGCCTTATCAGTAAATCATACCAGATCATCCACAAAGAAAATCTTTGCAGCTACAGACAGGAAAACAAGTTATCTCTAGTCAGGCAATGAGTAAAATTTTTAGAGACCATGAACATAAAATATGATAGCTCTTACCATATATAATTTAAAAAAAAAAAACAGCAACTCCATTATGTAGTAAAACAATTGGAAAAAAGCAAAATAAGTCTTCAGGATGTGTTTATCCATTTATAAAAAAAATTAATTAGAAGTTCCTAAAAAATGTATGCCTTTATTAGGCTGGTTATCTTCCTACTGAGTAGTCTCATTAGTCACACATTCAGGCACCACTGAAAAGGTAGAAAGAATTTCACAGTGTACTTAAATATAAACACCTTTATTTTCAATAATGAACAAAGTGGGGGAGACAAAAAGAAGAAACAAAGAAATAAAGATAGATAGAAAGAAGCTACATGAAAACGACCCATAGCACATATCATTACATCTGAAGTGCAGTCATGGACTGCTGTTTGAGACAGTCTTTGCTTGTGCATACTGAAAAAATGCAGTGCCAGAAGAGAAGGGCTCCTGGAAATACCTTGTTATAAAATTCAGGACTCAATGGCTCAGTGGGCAGTAAGTACCAGTCTCCTTTTTCTGAACTGTCACTGCCTTTCAATGATCTCTAGCTTTTTCTAACGAGTAAGATTTCAAGTAGTCCACCCCAGATGGGATCTGGCTCTGGACACTTGTAGTCAAATCCTGTTGGCTCCCACATTCCATATGACCCCACACTTTCCATCAGCCTTCTGTGTAGCTGATCCTATCTTTGCATTTTCAGAATGGAAAACACATTTAGTTCTTTTGGTGCAATTTAGACCTCTACTACAGATGTGTTTTGATGATAAGGACAGTTAGGTAACAAAATGTAATAAAACTCTTCTTCCTGGCTCAAGGAGGAAGCTGAAGTTGCAAGGACTAGATTAGCCTTGCTTTAAACTGTCCTCCTTCACCCCACTACAGCTATACTGGCTTCTTGTTGTTATGAGCCATAACCTTTGTACTGTTCTGCCCTCTCCCTAGAGCTCCCTCTGCCACTGTGTATCTTCAGGGCCCCTTTCCTCTTCATCTTCTGTACTTTTCTCAAATGTCACCCTCTTGGTGGGCCTTTCCAACTATATTATATGACATTTAAACACACCTCTCTTTCTGGCTTATTTTCTCCTCCCTCACATTCATGACTGCCTGTTACTTTTTACTCATTGTATATTTCTCTTTACTAGGAGGTTAGCTTCAATAAGGCAGGAAATCTTCCTTTATTATTCACTACTCTATCCTTTGCATTGGAAACAGTGTCTAATACATAGTGGGTATTTAAAAAGTTAGTTTTGTAAGGCAAAATATAATTTTAGGACTCAGGGTTAACATAATATTCAGAAACATAATTATGATAGCTTGTAAAGGAATTAACATTAAAAAATCTTATGTCTAGTTCAAGAAACCCATTATTTATGACTAAAACTCATTAACTTTACACATTGGAATTCATTGCAACATCAAAAAGTACAACTTTTGGGCTGGGAATATAGCTCAGTTGGTAGAGTGCTTGCCTCATATGCGCAAGGCCCTGGATTGAATTCCCAGCACCACAAACACACACAAAAAGAAGTAAAACTTTTAATTTAAAAAAGTTGGATTCAGCCTTCATTTGATTTTCATAAATTTCTCATAACATGAACATAATCAAAAGTTATATTCAAGGTATTACTAAAGTACTCATTCACTTCTTCTTTCTTTCTTTAGTATAGGGTTATGAAATGCCGAATGGTAGGTTCCAAAGCCTCATTGGTACCAAGCAGTCAGTTTGCTTATCATGAGGAACTTTATAAAACAAAACAAACAAACAAAAATAACAGCAAGAAATAACAAAAGCAGACATCCTGATTGTCACTAGGATTCACTATACGAATATGACTAAATAAAATTTGTTTACCTTACCAGTGACTTTCTGTTTTCCTCCCTAAGATATAGGAGTCCCCCAACATTTTACAACGTCTTTTAAACTGAAAAATGGGACAGAAGTCTCCTGTGTAGCTTGGTGGAGAGAGTGCTGAATTTCACACCAACTTGCACATGTGTAAAACCAGGTCCCACAGTGATGATTTTGATTAATTTCAAGTTCTAATTGAATTATTCTGGGTTTCAGATTTTAGATATGAAAGGTTTTCATAGTTTTCAAATAATTTGAGTAAAGTAGACATTTTCAAGCAAGTCCAGTTATAAGCATAATCTTCAAGGCATAATTGAATTTGTTATAGTGGTGTCTTGAATAGAAAAATTTGAGGAAATTCATCACCATTAAACAACCTCACAATAAATGCTTAAGAGAGTTCTTCAAGTGGAAACAAAAAGCCACTAATTACTGATATGATAACATATGAAAATATAAAATCCACTGACTGGTAAAGGTAAATATGTAGTCAAATCCTGATTAACCCAGTAGTGTTATGTATTCTGTCAATCAAATATATCTCTAACATAAATGTGAAAAGTCAAAAAGTGAAAAATAACTACCTACAATAAATTGTTAAGGAATACATGCTATAATAAGATAAAGATTATGACATCAAAAATATAAATTGTGAGTAGGAAGTGTTTTATAGGTGACCAAAATTAATTTTTTGTAGTTTCATGGTAACCAAAAAGCAAAGAATAATAGTAAATACATAAATTACAAAATTAAAAGATATTAGCACTACATAAACTCAGAAAATTACAAACATAAACAAGAGAGGGAAAAGAAAGAAAGGATAAATACAACAATCAGAAAAATTAACTAAATGGCAGTAGTAAGACCTAACATAGCAATAATCACCTCAAATGAAAATGAATTAAATTCTCCAACCCAAAAGCACAGAGTGACTGAATGGATAATAAAATAAGGTTCAATTATGCCTATGTGAGTCCCACTTTAGCCTCAAGGACATATATAGGCTGAAAGTGAAGGAATGGAAGAAAATATTACATGCACATGACAAGTGAAAGTAGGAATACCTAAACTTACATCAGATAAAGCAGACTTCAGATAAAAAATTTGTAATAAGTTAGGACTTACTACTGCCATTTAGTTAATTTTTATGATTGTTGTATTTATCCTTTATTTCTTTTCCCTCTCTTATTTATGTTTGTGATTTGCTGAGTATATGTAGTGCTAATATTTATTTAATTTTATAATTTATGTATTTACTATTGTTCTTTGCTTTTTGGTTACCAATAAACATATAAAAGTATTTTGCTTTACAATGATAAAAATATTAATGATAAAACTCACTTCATCAATAGGACATACCAGTTTAGTTGTCCTAAACTCCTACTTATACAATATCAAAGCACCTAAATATGTAAAGCAAATATTAACTGACATAAAGAGAAAAAAATAAAGAACAATGCAACAATAGTAGAAGACTTCAATATCCCACCTTCAACAATGCACATGTCAAACAGACAGAAAATTGACGATAAAACATTGGATTTGAACTGTACTTTAGATAAAATAGACCTAACCAAAGTATACTGAACTTTCTATCCAATATCAGCAGAATATAAATATTTGTCTCTAGTACACATGGAACATTGTCAGGATAGACCTTTGGGTATACCACAAAACAATTGTATATATATATATACACATACACACACACACACACACACACACACACACACACACACACATATACATATAATTAGTTGTCAATGGACCTTTATTTTAGTTTATTTATATGCAATGCTTAGAATCAAATCCAATGCCTCACACATTCCAGGCAAATGTTCAACTACTGAGTCACAGCCCCAGCCCCACAAAACAGTTCTTAATGTATTTAGGAGGACTAAAATCATATTATATATTGTTTCTGAACACAATGGTATGAAACTAAAAATTAACAGCAGAAGAATTTAAAAGTCCACAAATATGTGAAAATTCAATACAATTTTCCTGAATAACCAATAGGCCAAAAGACAAAAAGAACAACAACAAACAAAACAGTAAGAAATTTAAAGTATCTTGAGACGGTGAAAATTGTAATTAAAGTCCAACTTACTAAAACCTGGGAGATGCAGTAAAGGTGATCCAAAAAAGAAAATCCACTGCCATAAGTATCTACATTAAAAAAATAAAATATCAAAATTAAATAGCTGAACATCAGACCTAAGGAAATAGAAAAAGAAAGAAAGAAAGAAAGAAACCAAGCCTATGTTAACAGAAAATAAAGTAAGTTGTGATAATCAGAACAGAAAGAAGCTAAAAAAAAAATTAAATAATCAGAAAAAAATCAATAAAACTAAGAATTGTTTTCCAAAAAAGCTAAACAAAATAATGAAAACTTAGCTAAACCACCTTTAGAAAAAGAAGAAAGACTCAAATACATAAAAATTAGAAATGACTATGGAAACATACAGCTGATAACTTAGAAATGAAAGAGATTATAAGGAACTATTTGAACAAATATATACCAACAAATTGTTTAATCTAAAGGAAATGGATGAATTCCTTGGAAAAACTTACAATTTGTGAATGTTAAATCCAGAAAAATAGAAAGGCTACACAGACCAAAACCAAAAGATATTGGAATACTTACTTACATACTCCCTAACAAAGAAAATCTTAGGACTGCATGATTTAGCAGCTGAGTTCTATCAAATCTTCATGGAAAACTTAAAGCCAATACTTCTTAAACTCTTCTAAAAGAGAGCAGAACTAGAGGGAATACTTCTTAAGACATTTCACTAGACCAACATCACTTTGAAACTAAGTCATGCAATGACACCATAGGAAAGAAAATTATAGACCAATATTTCTGATCAACATTGATGCCAAAATCTTCAATAAAGTATTACTAAATCAGAGTCAGCAACACATCAAAAAGATTATATATATCATGATGAAGTGGGATTTATCCCTGGCATACAAGACTGATTTTACATTCTCAAATCAAGTAATGTGATACATCACCTTTACAAACTGAAAGACAAAAAATACATGATCATGCCATTTGACTCAGCAAAAATATACTCAACAAAGTTTGTATTATTCCATTTCCTACTGCTATAACAAAATACCTAAAATTAGATAATTTTAAAAGAAAAGGGTTTTACGTAGCTCCCAGTTTTGGAGGGCCAAGAGCAGGAAGTGGACTCTTCTTGTCATCACTGTGGATTGCATTACAATGATGGAATGCATACAGAAGTGATAACATGGTGAGACAGAAAATCAGAGAAGGATTCAGAGGTCAAGTTTTTCTGTTTTATAACAACTCACTCTCATAAAAACTGATTAACTCAGGGAGACCAGCATTAATTCCTTCCATAGGCAGCACCTCCAATGACTTAATCACTTTCACTAGGCCATACCTCTTAAAGGTTTTATCACCTCTCCCATCACCACACAGGGACCAAGCTTCCAGTAGACAAACCACTGGAGGACACACCAAAATGTATCTAAACTATAACAAAGTTCAAATTCTTGTTTGTGGAAATTTATAAAAGTTTGTGTATAAAAGAAAGTTCCTCTGCATAATTTTTCCACCATATCCATTCAGTATAGTACTAAAAATACTATCAAGTACAATTAGACAAGATAAAGAAATAAATAACCTCCAAATCAGAAGTGCAGTAAAATCATCTCTTGTTGAAGATGGCATGATCCCGTATATAGAAAATTGCTAAATGTCCACCCAAAAACCTGTTAGATCTAATAAATGAATTCAGTAAGTTTGTCAAATATATAAACTTGGCATACAAAAGTTTGTGGCATTTTTATACACAAATAACAACCAAGCTGAAATAGTAATCAAGAAAAGAATCTCATTCATAATAATATTAATAAAAGAAATACTTAGGAATAAATTCAACCAGGGAGGTGAAAGTCTGTGCACTGAGATCTACAAAACATTAATGAAAGAAATTAAAGCGGACAATAAATAAATGCAAAGTTATTTTTGCTCATGGATTAGAGTAATTATTATTGCTAAAATCACCATACTACTTAAAACTATATGTAGAAACAAGACAATTCCCTTGATGCAAAGTGGTTCTGTGAATCATTGAAATAGATGAGCAGTAAGTGAGGGTAATGGGTAGATTGTACTACAATGAGTAAGTTCCAGATAAACATACTTTTATAGCAGATATATTTGTTTCTCCAATTTATAAAATTCCTTAAAATGCTAAGTGGCATATAATTTCATTGACACTGTTATTTAAGGATATAGATAAAAGGTACTTGTCCTAATAAATTTTTTTAGGTATGCTTTGCCCTTTGAACATGGAATTCATTTATAGTAAGGTAATTTTATAGTAATATATATCAAATATAAAAGTCTATTCTGACAGAATTGTATTTACTTACCAGCTACACTGAGCTGCTTCTCCATTTCATGAAGTTCAGAAATCAGCGTGATATTAGTTACGTTCCCCCATAACATATGATATACTAGTCATCCTAGTTATTCTATTTCTTATTCATCTTGGAAAGAAATTACTTCTAAGAGCTATGCAGTTTTTGAAAAAAATCATTTAAAAGCCCCCATCTATTTCTACTTTTGATAAAGAAAAGGCTTGTTCATGTTGAGCCTATTTAGGCAAAATGTTACAATTATTTGACAATAATTTCTCATTACCGTAATTCCCCAATTTTCTTTTCTTTCTTTCTTTCTTTCTTTTTTTTTTTTTTGCAGATATTTGTTTAATATCTGCAAATATTAAACAAATATTAAACAAATTTACTGGCAATAAATTTTTCCTTAAATGTCCTTGCCTTGTTTAGTTCTACTTTTTTTTTTTTTAATGAAACACCACACGTGGTATTTTACATAAATACATGTTGAAAAAAGAAACATGTAGAATTTATGAAAAAATAAAAATACACGAAAGCACATAAAAGACTCATCACTTGTCCCAACACAAATTCTCACACTGTTCTCTATTATAAATTTTGAAATTCATGCAAGAAAGGTCTAAAACAAATAAACAAAAAAGCATGCAATTGATATTTCCTACATTGGGCTATTTAAGAAGAAAAAGTAAGTAACTGGTAAAATTACTCTTATTCTACACGGGTTTCTGAGAACCCATTTCCAGTATCCTGAGACCACAATAACTACAGAAAGTTCCATTTACATTGCTGTCTGCAGAGGCTCCACTGTTGTGCTGAGTCTCCCCTCACTGTGTAGCGTGGAGGAAGTGGGAGTATACATTGTGTGGTGTGTGATACAGACCTGCCCTGCCTCCAGCCTTCAGTTCACATTACCACTGAAACTGCCAAATAAGTGCTGCAGATGGCCTCTTGAGCATTTGAGGCCAGCTTACGAACAATGTCCTGAGAACTTACTCCTTTCTGTTTCACACAACGCCCCTGAACTTTCTGCTCTTGTGCCCTGGAATAGCTGACATTCACAGCCTCAGACAATGGAGCCTTAAAAGAAGCATGCTGGCTCCATCATTTCTTTTAAATGTCCCTTCTGAAGCAAGTCAGTTCTGGAATAATCACAGTAGCTCCCTCTAGGATGGTACTAGTTAGCTGGTACACTAGCTCTGCACTGGAGACATGAAAAAAAAAAAAAAAAAAAAAGATAAGAATATTTGACTTCAAACCTCCCAGCGATTTTCATTAAAAGATAAATCTACCTCAATCTATTTTAAGCCTGGGTTTTTATAACACCATAATAAAAGGGGCAGTGTGAAAGAGACTGCATTTCACCTACCACATTTTTCCTATTTGCTCATTCTGGCCTATGAATGTGTTTAGCAAGTGTAAAGGCAATTGGAAAGTATGGAGTGTATGGTATATTTGTGGCCAGGTGAAATATTGCTCCATCAGGTTAGAAAAATCAAGATCTGACTTTCCTAGAGAGAGCATCTTTGTTCATTTCTGAGAACACAGCAGAATTCAATCTACTCTCTACCTGAGTCTCTTCATGTGAAGTGACAACATGATCAAAGGCAGCATTGTGTGAAAATACAATGAGCAGCAGAATGTCACCTACCATTTCAGAGTTCTATGTCAGTGTGCCTGAGAGATTGAGAGACTCTGATCAAGTGAATTCACTGAGGAAAACCTACCTTCAATAGGTGATATGTCTCAGACACACTCCTTAGCCATGCTTTAGGGACAACTGCCATTTCTTGAAGGAGGACATCTGTTGCATAATCAGGTTGGAAAGGTCACTATCACATGGGGAGGGTTTGATTATCCCAGATGGAACAACTAGTAAGACACAAATTTCCCGAGATGACATATAAAATCTGACAGAGTTCAAAGAATAGGTTCTAGCCTTTTAAAAGACTTAATATGTAGGTAATAGGAATTGTGATTAAAATTGATGTGCAATGAAGCATTGGATTCTAACTAAAGAGAGATTCATTCTTATAATAAAGGTATCAATAACACTAAAAGATGAATAGCTCAAATGCAATGATTAACATTTTGTTTCAAGTCTAAGGGACTACCTAACTTGTCATTTCTGTCTCACATACTTTAATTTTCTTCTGTCTTCCAGGAATTTTGATTTCTTCTTTCTACTTTCATCTATCTCCTATCCAGTGTTCAAAAAGCACAGTATTTTCTCAGACACTCATATATTCAGTAAGCTCTTACTAAAATTAAATAATTAGTCTATCATAAGTTTATTATGTAGAGGCATTTATTCATCTTACATCAAATTTAATTTTGGGATTTGGTGAGTACCAAGAACATGCAGGGTACACTGTGCCAGTCACAAATTATAGACAAGCTAATTCCCCTCCTCTCTTCTCATGCTTTGTATTCTCTGTTAGCACTCCCTTCCATTTGTATGGCTTTGGTGGTATCCTCTTTATACCAACATCTTTAAAAGCTGATGTTGCCCAGGAATGTAGCTCAGTGGTAGAGAGCTTGCTAGTGTGTTCCAGACTCTTGTTTCAATCTTGGCCACTGAAAAAATAAATAAATAAAGTTGATCTTTCAGCCAAAATATGTCTCTTCCCTTCAAGATTTTGATAGATAACTGCCTGTTTAGGAAGTGTAACATACTTAAACACTCCCCTCACACACCATTTCTATTCCTTTACTTCTTTTAATATTTCCTGTTTTAAATTATTTCATCATCCACTCAGTTACTCAGACCAAGGCTGAGTTATTTTATTCAGCTCCTACAAACAATCAGATATCATTCATTGCAATTCTAGATACTTATTGAATACATAAAATTCTCACCAATCTTTTTGCCACTTTAATAGTTCATGATACTATAATCTTCTCCTAGAAAATTATAAGATCCTTTGTGCAGATCTCCCTAGAGCCACTACTCAATTCTCACACAGGCAGATTTAAAGTCAAGGCTGATGACATCTATCCTTTGCTCCTGCTGCTGCTGCTGATAATGATGATGATTTTTTACTGGAGATTGAACCCAGGGATGCTTTATCACTGAGTTACATCCACAGTCCTCCTTATTTTTATTTTTGGAGACAGGGTTTCATTAAGTTGCTGAGACTGGCTTTGAACTTGCAATCTTTGTGCTTCAGCCTAATGAGTTTCTGGGATTACAGTTATGTGCCACTGTACCTGACTACCCTTTGCTTTTAACACTATCACCCTTCTTATGATGGTGATTTATAATCCTGTTCTTAGGTGATCTTAGGATATAGCCTGGATGTTAGGCTGCTGATTCCTTTTGCTGTGAGAATTTAGCAATTTCTCTACATGACCAGAGTGGTCATATCAGTCATAGTGCTTAGATGGTACAAGCCAGATTCCAGTTGCCACCAGAGAGTCTACTTACCCTCAACTTAGGATACAAAGGCACAGTCAACATCTGGAAGGAACAGAACTTACTGATGACCTCAGGCAAACACATCTCCCAAACATGGTGACCAATTTAGATACACTAGTCTAACTATATGGCATGATCAAGCACACTCATGGCTCAGACAGGCAGATCACTTTAGACAGGTGCCCAATAATGCCACACTGACAGCATAGCTACCCACTAATGCCACACTGACAGCATAGCTACCCACTAATGACACACTGACAGCATAGCTATACTAATTGCTTGGCAAGCACTAACCCTGAATTTTTTTTTATATGGAACATGGATGATTTGGCCACTGAGGATATACTGAGATTCCTAGACAGATTCACAGTCTAGACATATCAAGTTGCTAAACTTATTTATATGCCTTTATTTTTCCCTAATACTGAAATCATCTCATCTGTTCTATCTTCCCATGGGCAAACAGATAAGGAAGAACAGCTTAGGTCATCCAGAAAGCTCAGCAGGCCAATGATTTCATGTCTCTTCTAGGTTTAACAAGAGTGCTTTTTATTGAGCATTGGAACCTATTTTCTATTTAAAGTTGTGTCCATTATCTCACAAATACTGACATCTATTTATTTAATTGATTCTGAATTTAGTCAGTGAATTGCTGTAATGTGTACTATTAAATGTACCATTTATTTTGAATATTATAAAACATATTAAAGGGTTTGTAAAAATTAATTGTACCTCTGAGTATTTTATAAGGATATTTTTTTGAAAGAATTTGAGTCTTCAAAACCTGAATTATATCACAAACAACTAAAAGTTACTTTCCAAGATTCCAGTGACTGAAATCATGAAGGGCAATATCTAGTGAACATTATTAATAATGTTAAAATAAAAGCATATTATATCCCTAGTCTATTAATTATTACTAAGATCATCCAAATGTCATGTTTTATGCTAAAAATTGCTATTTATTAAATTTGAAATTTCTGCACACTATTCCCAGGTCTTAGACAAAAGCACTTGATAAGTGAGTGAATGAAGGACTGGTTGCTTTCTCAAGGAGTTTCTACTTCAAGTGGGAATATGAGCAAATGGAAGTAACAAGATGAGTTCCACAGTGTAACACTAAAATATTAAGAGGCAAAACTGAACACTGAAGAACATAGTAATTTAGACAAGGATGAATTTTAAGTGACAGAAATCTAGTTTCAGAGCCCAGCTGTTACCAACTTGATAGGTGACTTAAGGCATAACATTTCTGTTTTTAGCCTTTGATTTCTCTGTTCAGTGGGTATAAGCAAGGCACATACATTTTCCTTAATACTGCTACTTTAAAAATTAAAATATCATTTCAGAACTACTGGCAATCATGGAAGAGTTTGAAGAAATATTCAACCACAGTTAAAATTTTAAGAATATGTAGAATTTCAGATAGATAAAGAAAATTAGGATTTTTTTCTAGTTGCAATAAAGAAAGCAAATTAAAGAAGAAGAAAGCCTATATGGAGAAAATAGGAAGTCGTGTGGTTATACAAGGAAAGACAATGATAGCTTGGAGTAGGTCAGCAGTATGGTTGGATTGCATTGCCTATGTGGGTAATGTAAAGAGAACTTCTATGTCTTTGGTTTGTGACACAATGTGCAAAATGATATAGTTCATGGAGATGAAAAATAACAGAAAAAGATTATATTGAGAGATACATAGAGCAAGAGCTCTGTGTATAAGTTAAATTGCTGTAACATTTTGACATTAATGTAGAACTATTACGGTACCCGTTGAATATATTGAATGTATTAGTTTGGAGCTGAGATATTTAAATCAGAGACAGTGTTGGTATTCAAGGAAGAAATCTGGAAGCAAATACACCAAGGAAAAGATATATTCCAAGTCAAAATGTTTAGGAAAAGCTGGAAGCCAAAATAATACATAGGAGGCATAAATGGAGCCTATGGATGGGGACCTGAAATTTTAATCTGAATCTTAACAGAGCCATATGCTAAATAAATGGATTTAAAAAACAACAACTTAGGAAAATTTGAAACCGTATGAAACATCTGAAGGAGAAAGCATAGGGAAAGAATGGAAACTTGAAAGAAGTCAACATTTATGGAACAGAAGGGCAAAGAAGGCTCAAAACAGGAAATGACAGCATGACTCATTAGGAGAAAAAACAAAGACAAACTCACAGGAACCTACTGAGGAGTTGTTGTTTAATACAGAGCCAGTAAACATTTTAAAAATCTGTTAGGAAAACCAAGAGAAGAGTTTAAATACACTGCATGAAATGAACACTTTTATCAGGTCTGAGGGAAATGATGGAAGCTAGTTAAGAATTTGTAACGTAATAGAAATTTCTCATATATTTAATAGTTTTATTTTTTTTTGCATGGATCCTGTTTTTTCTAATAATATTCATCTCTGCACTCACTATGAGAATATTAAAAAAAAAACAAAATATTCTGTACTGACTTTTGCAATTATTATGTATGGATCAAAAGAGGTTATCAGTATATGTGACATTAGATGCAGATATTAACAGTACTCCAAATGACATAAGGATTAGCATCTTCATGCTCAGTTAGATATTCTTAGGAGAAGGAGATGTCAAGTGATTTGCTATATTTGTTCAAATAAGTCAGAGACTTAATATGCATTATTTAATATAAGTAGCACTTAGATTGTCTTGCAATTTGCTTCCAAATAAGATTTTAATTTTTTCTATTTTTTCACAGTTTTTTTTTAATAAAATAGCTGAGAAAAATAATGGCTACATAAAATCTTACTTAGTTCAGGCTGCAATAACAGAATACTATACACTGTGTGATGGAAACATTGGACATTCATTTCTCACCTGTCTGGAGCCCGAGATATCAAAAATCAAAGTACCAGCAGATCCAGTGTTTGGTACAGACCCCATTCTTGATTTGCAGACAGCTGCCTTTTTGCCATATGCACTTATTAAAGAGAGAAAGAAAGAGAAACCAAGAGAGAAAGAGACTTCTCAGGGTCTCTTTTATAAGAGAGTGATAATTCCATTTGTGAAAGCTCCACTCTCTTGAGCTAATTATCTCCTAATATCTCATGGCTGTTTGAGTTTTCAAAATATGAATTTTGAAGGTGACACATATTCAATACATACCAACATACAAATAGTTGCTACTAAGCTTACTAAAAGCATTCTTCTCTCTCTTAAATTAATGCTGATATTAGAATTCAGTAGAAGAGACAAAGTTCTTCTTGTAGTGTATTCTGTGAGTCAGCAACACATACTTCTTCATTAATCACTTCCTGTAGGTGTCTTATATTTTATAAACTATGGTTTGTGAAATATGTGCATATAATATATGGAATTATAGCAAAAAAGTTATGATTTGTTAAATGTAATCATGTCTTAGAACAATAGAATAAAAGAATACTATAGACTGGATTATGTATTTTATATAAATATATATACACACATGCACACATATGTGTATCTATGTATATATATGCATATATATACTTTTTAATTATATGCAATCAGGGATGTTAAAATGATTTAAATCCATAGAATATAGCCATAGGATAGAATTGTGATAGGAAGAAGCTTCTATTTCTTCATCTGTATCATTGCAACTACAGGGAAAAATGGGGAAAACTAATGTGTGAATTCAACTAAAGTATGGAATTAATCTAACTTGTGTACCATAATTTCCTTTTACATGATGTAGAATAAAATACATCACATGTATTGGCCTAATTTCCTTATTATTGAAATCTAGTATTGCCTAATGAACAAAGGAGGAGTGTACCTCATTACACTCAGAAATAGTTTAGAAGAGCAATGCTCAATTTAAAAGGTGAAGAAGCCCTAATCAGGGAGATGGCTATTGCGGTTAGCTGGGAGCCATAAAAGATGTTTAAGTTCCACCTGATATTCATACATTATTCAAATATGCACGTGACACAACTGTAAAGCTAAAGATATATAACCGGGTGAGGTCGGTTAGAAAGTAGTCAGTCAGAAGAAGGAGAGACGTCATCAGAAGAAGAAAAGAGTCAGAGCAGTTAAGAGTCCGAGAGGTTGCTGAAGCTAGAAAAAGCCAGAGAAGCTAGAGAGAAAAAGAGAAAGCCAAAGAGAAAAAGAAGATAAGGAAAAGAGTTTAGTTTAGAAGCCAAAGAGAATAAGGAAAAGAGTTTAGTTTAGAAGCCAAAGAAAAAAAGAGAAAAGATTCCTGCCACCGAATTTCCTCCCGCGGTGTTGTGGCTGCAACAGCATCAGGCAGCTACAAAAAGGAATTCTCTTTGAATTGGGAAAATGTATGAAACATAAATCATGTCCATTTTCCTATGTAATTTTAGGTAAATATCACACTTTTAGGCTTTGATACCTTTTGATCTCTACCAATAATATCTCCCTAAACACCACCAGGAACCCAGACAAATGACACTACTGTGTAAGTACATTAAAGTGAAAGCCTTCTTATTGAAAGGAAAACCCTTTGCTTGATGCCTAGCTCTACCAATAATATTTCCCTTGTTACCACACTTGATGACATTTATGATCAATTAATAAAATATGTTTTTTGCACTGGGTGCAGTGAAACACGCCTGTAATCCCAGCACTTGGGAGGCTGAGGCAGGAGGATCACAAGTTCAAAGCCAGCCTCAGCAATGGCAAGGCATTTAGCAATTCAGTGAGACCCTGTCTCTAATAAAATACAAAAAAGGTCTGGGGATATGGCCCAGTGGTCAAGTGCCCCTGAGTTCAATTCCCGGTACCCACCCCCTGCAAAAAAAAAATGTTTGTTGCAAAAATACAGTAATTTAAATGCTATATTTTCCAGAATTATCTTCACCTCCTACTTACTTCATTTCACTGAAATGCATTAACGTCTTTTTCCCAGGATGGTTATTGAAATAAGGCTTCACAAACATGTTAGGTAAACACTCTGCCACTGTTTCACAGCTGCCCCTAAATATTTCAGTTTCATATCATTTTTTCCTTTGAAAACATCTGTAATCTTAACCTCTTAGAATTTGATTAACTTTATTATAAAAACTTACCTTATTATGCCTAATATCTAAAAAATTGTAGTAGAACATAACACTAAAATATTTTTTCAGATGTTCTTTTTTTTTCTTTTTCTTTTCTTTTTTTTTCTTTTTTTTTTTTTTGGTAAAAATGGTTTAGTAATGATTTCTAACATTTTCTTGCAAAGATCCATACATTCTTTGACCATCATGGTACAAACTGTTTCATTTCAACAGGAGAATTCACAGCTGATATTCACTTTGCCTTCATCTTCTTGCTTCTACCCTCTCCTCAGCTCTACCTTATCCTCACAAGACCAAGCTGATAACACTTGATCAATACGTGCTAAGAACAAAATTGAATGATTCAATTTATTTCATCAAGATTAAAAACTTAAAGAGAATCTCTACATTGGGGGTAATGTAATTCAAGATCAGTCTGGGTTTTGTGCAATTTTCTAGTTTTTCTTCATCTGCATGTAGTTTGTACCACTTAAAATATAGATAATGCAAATTTTATGAGAAATAAGAATATAAATTATATTTCAAACAATGAAAACACATCAAGACACAATCATCTCAAAAAGGTGGATCCAGCATAAATAGATCCTGTGAGTATCTAGACACCTTTGTAAATGATGGAGTCATAAATGATAGTAAATTGAGGATGTGAGTTTGCAGCATATCTTTAAATTTGACTTCAGACAAGCAAGAATGACCTCTGTGGTATGCATCTCAGAGTTTCCCTTGGTAGAAGAACCCCAGGTGAGACTGCAAATGGAAATTGTCCCTCACTAGCTACCCAGGTTCACCACAGCACCTTGGTTAAAACAGACTTGGCAAATCACTTCGGGAGAGTCATTTAATTCCATCCTGATCAAATTTCACAGGTCTGTGATTCAAATTATTCCACGTTGTCGGCTGCAAGACTTCATCAGGAATGAATTTGTTCTGCTTGGGATCCTTAGTTAGTATTCCAGAAAGACCTCTGTGATTAGCCAAATCAAAACCTTTCAGCGGCAGCAGCCGCCACATTCAGACTGAATCTCTGCAGCTGACTTTTCTAACAAAACATTATCCTCCTTTTAATCAAGGGCTAAAACACATGATTTTGTTTCTCACTTTCAGTAAATAATTGAACTGTGAGAAAAAAGCAGAATCCAGAGGAACTGTGAAAGCCACATCTCCTCTCCTTTCCCCAGGTGAACATAGATAGCTCTTTGCAAGGCCATTCCATCCTCAAATCCCCTCAGTCCTCTCAACCCAGCTGTGCACTCAGGATGGCAGAAGTGAGATCTTCAGAACTCTTCTGTGAGAAAGAAGCTGAACCCAGGCAACTCATATTTGTGTGAAAAATCTCAACAAGGTTGAACCAAGGAAATTTCTGGCTGACTAGAGACACTTCTACCACACTTCGCAGTCAGAATCTGCTTTAGGTTAATTGCCCTGCCTACTGCAGGCAGCTCATCTCGTAGGACCTCCAGGAGCCACAGCTCCCTTCCACTATGTAAGGCACTGGACATATTTCCTTAGGTCTTGACAGAGATTCCAAATAGCCATCTTGTTGTTGCCTCAGACATTTTTTTTTTAAAGCTCATTGACTGGCATCTCTCCTATCTTAAGCATGCATACAAGTAGAAAACTCTGATTTCTTGTTTCATGCATGGTTAACTGTTTATTGTTATCATTTGCTGGTTGGCTAAGCTTTTTGATGAGTTTAGAAGGCAAGCAACTACCTCCAGTTTACAGCTGAGTACCTTGGCTAGCGTGGAGCTGTGCTGGATGGGAGCTTATTTGGATGTCTGGTGTTTGTTCACGGTTTTGTGATGCTCTTACTTCTGCTTCAAAAACAGCAATTAATCATGACATCTGACAAGTCCTCCAGGGACTTGCTTTTGAAGATGTATTTTCCAGGATCAAGTGCCCCTCCCAGGCTCTCTGAGAGTCATTATTTGCTAATATCATCAGAAAGATATTTTAATAAGAATCCTACCCATATCTAATATTTTTCTTCCTAAACATGCATGTTCTTTGCATGATTCTTTTTGTGACAAACAACCATCAGTTAACTAGATGTCAAAGGTGAAGTCTGAGACCATCAGAAAAAATAATAATGGTAACAGTTAATAAGTGATGCTGATCAATTATTTTTATTTAATCTTTGAAATAACCATGAGAGCTAAGCACAAATATCCTTATTTTAATTTTGAGAAAGTAAAACACAAAGAGGTTAAAATAAAGCTCTAAAAAGTGAAATATTTTAGAAGAATTTTTCCTTTCTGTTATTTCCACCTTAGTCCACCAAATTAAGCAGTATAGTCATCATTGTAGGATGAGATTTAATAAAAAAGAAAGAAATAGCCAGTCTTTAGATTTTTTATTGTCCTCAAATCGAAGTTTAATAATGTAGTGTTAGAGGAAAATGCCACCTGAGATATTGTAATTTGGGGGTGAGGAAAATGACAAAATTAGGAATAAGGAGGATGCTTTCCCATCCCTCACTCTCAACTTTCCTATTGTCAGCTAAGGAAAAATTATCCCAGTTTAGGTGTTTGTATACATATAGTGGGTTTGATAAACAAAGATGAAAGGGAAAAGAAAAAAAATGAAAATAGTCCTGAATTCATGATCATGCTTCTGAGAGAAAACCTATGGAAAAATTAACCAGTAACATGCTTGTTCAATACAAAGTACCATGGATAGCCTAGGAGGTAGACTCACATCAGAGGTGAAAAGGCAACAATGACTCAAATCATTTAAATTTGAATGAATATATGGATGGTTTTTTCATCACTAAGGATGTATGTTAGGAGCTCATTTTATCCTTGTGTAACTAGTAGTGAATATTTTGAAGGAAGATAAATGGATTTAGAACTATTGAGTTTGTAGTGACAGCAGAGTATTCAGGACAAGCAAATTAGAAAAATGGAACTAGGAATTAGAAAAGAGAGCTGGATGATGGACATAATTTAAGAATTATGCACCAAAATGTGATGATGAAAACTATGAAATATGACCATAGCATATACAAACAGTGGACACGCTGCAGTCATTTTTGTATTTCCGACTTTCTAAACAATACTTGGCACCTCACTGATGGGATTCATTGTACAAATGTAAAAAGAATGTTTAGAGTGAATCTCCACATCGTGTATAACCACAAGACTGGGATCCTAATAAGATGCACTACATGTTTGTATAAATTTGTCAAAATATACTTCACCATCATGAATAACTAAAAAGAACAAATTTTTAAAAAGAATGGTTAGAGAAGGCAGGAGGAGAGTCAGATGAAGGGGAAGAAGAGTCAGCGCCATGATCTACCAGGAAATGGAAACTTCTCAATGGGATCAAATCTTGTTGAATATCAGCATAATCTTTAAAATAAAAATAAAAGATACATATTGTCTTAGGGGTTTTAAATCTGGCTGCATTTCATGTGACTTAGAAAAGTTAAACATAAATAGATACATGGCCAGACCACTTACATCCAAATCTTATGAAGCAGATTACAAACATCAGTATTTTTGAAATATTGCTCCTTAGATGCTTCTAGTGTTCAGTCAGTCAATAAGAACTGGATTTCATGAGCTTTATTATCTCTTAAATCATGGACATTCTAACTTTTAGTATAATTTCTAGTACTTGCTATATATTACTCAATATATGCTATAGAGTTTGAAGTGACAGCAAAGCATCCAGGATGAGCTAATTAGAAATGTGGTACTAGTAATTAGAAGAGATGATGAACATAGTTTAAGAATTATGTACAAAAATGTGATGTTAAAACCATGAAATATTATCATTGCACATACAAACTTTCTCAGTCTACATTTTCTTTAAATGCATCATTAGTTTTCCAGTATCCGAAGTCCTTTTTGACCCAGGCTTCTTTCTGCTCACCCCTACCAATCATTGAATTTCACTGGCTTTCTCTTCTTCTTCTAGGTTTTATTTGTCACAACTTATATAGCACAATACTACGTGTCCTCTCAATGTAGTGTTAATAACTGTTATGTGATCTCCTTAACTTGAACTGTTGGCTTCAGCAATCTTTTCCTGTCCTGGCCTCCAAGCGTGCCTTCCCCCACACAGGTCAGAGTGCATTGTTCTTTATTTTCATGGATTCCTATAAAATACAGAAGAGAGTGCAAACTCCTTAGGGTTGCATCCAGGGTCCTTCATGAATTAACTTCCATGTCATATTTCAGCTTCAACCCCTGCTGCACCTCCTTCTATGCCCAGGTTCTAACTCCTAGGATGTGCTCAAGCCTCACCATATGTGTTGAGTTTTCTTCCTTCTAAATCTATCAAAATGAAAATTTTTCAAAATGAAATTTCTAAAAAAAAACCAAACAAACAAACTTTCAGGAATCTTTTTTTCTTCCCTAGTCTGAATTAATTCCTGCTTTTGTTCAACTCTCCTGTCACATTGTATCTATTTTACAGCACTTAATACACTATGTCTGACTTTATGGTTAATTGCTTTAAACTCGTTTCTCGTTTCTCTCACACTAGATTGTGATCCCTTAGAGGCCAGCTGTCAAGTTTCAATACCTTCCTATCTCACATTTCATCTAGCACTATGTTTTATACAGAGTAAATGCTTAATATAGGCTTATTGCTCTGACTTGAACTGAAATGACTAGCACAATGCTAAAAGTATTCTAATGCAAAATTTAAAATAAATAAACATGTGATGGGAACATATAAAGGTATATTGACCTTTACTACAACTGAGGTGATTCTGTTTTAATTCTAAGCATTATTGGTGTATTTCAGTTAATAAGAAGTTCTAATAAGCAAATCCATCAGATTTTTTTATTTGATCTAATTTATCTATCAAACCAGAAGCAATTATAAACAATCCTGAAAAAAAGAATAGTTCAACTACCAAAATTGCCTTTGTTCTTTTGGGACTTAAGGTAAATTGTGCTTGTGAAGTAATCCATTTGGATTTTGCCCATCTCATTGTTAGAACTAATGGATTTCACTTTCTATTTAATAATTATGGTAAAGGATATTTCTGGATAAACAAAGACTCAAAAACACTTTTAAAATGACAGCTCTTAAAATCTTGCTTTTCCCCCCTTTTTATATTATGGAAATTAAAATTGCTCCCAGGTGTTGCCTAAGTTGTACCACATATTAAGAAAACATTCTACTAGAGTAAATAGTAAATGAATTTTCCAGTCACAGCCCTTCTGCTGAACTAATGACCCCTTCAAAGGAGACTGAATTTGTTCTTCCTTCCCTTGGTACACAGGTGAAATAATCCATTGAATGAAAGCTATAGCTATGGCAATTTTTAATTTTTTCCTGTGGTTTACCAAAAATCACCTTTCTAAGTTTTCTTTAAAAATACTTTATTAAAAAGCTTTTTAAAACCAAATTATTATCTATATTACAGAAAAATTTGAAATAGTTCCAATTTTATTTTCCCCTTAGCATTAGAAAATCCCCCTTTGCCCCCACCCAGGTTTGTTAGATTCTCTGTTATTTTGTCCAAAAATATCCATGCTGTTCAAATACAATAATTAAAATGTAATTTATGAATTAACACATAATTTATTTGGTGAATTGAAACTTCAAAAATATGCTGCATAATTATTTTAGAATGGAAATGTGTTTTTAACTGAAATTATAACTGATCATAGAAAATCATGAATCTATTATTGGTGATACTGAGTAAGAGAAATCTTGATATGTAATAATCTCTTGCCAGACAGGCATTATTTTTTCTGTAGACATATGTGCTGCTAACCAGAGACTACTGAAAGTCCATATAAATAATTGCTCTTCAACATTTTTA
The DNA here is from genome assembly GCA_025594165.1 of Tamias sibiricus. Classification (NCBI taxonomy): domain Eukaryota; kingdom Metazoa; phylum Chordata; class Mammalia; order Rodentia; family Sciuridae; genus Tamias; species Tamias sibiricus. The sequence continues at coordinate 84,787,179 of CM046662.1, forward strand.
CTAATGTCTAATTTGTTGTGCTAAACAAAATAATTAACATTTATCATATGTGACAGTGTTTTTTTTCCAGTAGTAGATTATTTTATTGGTTTTTTTTTTTTTTTTTTGTTTACTTGTGCATTATTGGCCTAAGAAGCTACAAAAATTAAAACTGAGTCAAATGCATTGCTACTAGTTTGTTTAAACTCTGCTCACATGTCTCTCTTATTTGCTTATCTGCTTTGAAACAAATTTATTAACAGTCTCACCAGTCCATCAAAGAACGCTTCCCTGATCTTGTTAATATAAAACTGCAAGAATAGAAAAATGGTCAACTAGGGGCAAGAAAAGGAAATAAAAGGAACTCTAATAAGAAAGAAATCAAATTGTCCCTGTTTGTAGATGATATGATCCCATACTTCAAAGATCCCAGAATCTCCATCAGAAGAGTTCTAGAGATCATAAACAAATTCAACAAAGCAGTTGTATATGAAATTAGCATACAAAAATAGCTTTTTATACATATATAAATAATGAAAGTACTGAGAAGGAAATCAGGAAAAAAAATCCATTTACAGTAGCTTCAACAAATTAAATATTTAGGAATAAATCTAATCAAATAGTTGAAAGATCACTATAAGAAAAATTACAGAACACCAAAAATAGAAACTGAAGATACCAGAACAAGGAATACTCTTCTATGTTCATGGATAGAAATAATTAATATTGCTAAAATGGCCAGCCAAAAGTGATCTACAGATTGAATGCAATACACATTAAATATGAGCCATATTCTTCTTAGTAGCAGAAAAATATATCCTGAAATTTATTTGCTAGTGCAAAAGAACCAGAATAGCCTAAACAATTCTAAGCAAAATAGTAAAGCTGGAGGCATAACAATATCTGACTTTTAATTATACTCCAGAGCCATAGTAACAAAAATAGCTTGGTACTGGCAAAAAAATAAGTATATAGGCCAACAGAACAGAATAGAAGGCACAGAGACAAACCCATACAGATACAATCATCTGATTGTTGAAAAATCTACAGAAAGTCAGATTGGAGAAAAGACAACCTCATTAACAAAGGGGCTGGGAAAACTGGATATCCATGTGTAAAAGATTGAGAATACATTCCTTCCTCTCACCCTGCCTAACAGACAACTGAAATTGCTCAAAGAACCAGGAGTAAGACTAGAAACTTTGTAACTTATAGAAAAGAATATTGTGTCAACACTCCGACATATAATCACAAGCATGGACTTCTCCATAAGACATCTTTGACTCAGAAAAAAAAAATACCAAGAATCAATAAATGCAATAGTATCAAACTAAAAAACTTATATACAGCATAGAAAACAACTGTGCAAAGAAAGAATCTACAGATGGGAAAAGATTTTGCCAGCTATTCTTCTGACAAAGGATTAATATCTATAATATATAAAAAAAGCTCAAAAAAATGCACTAAAAATAACCCATTCAATATATGGACAAGTTAACTAAACAGACATTTCTCAAAAGAAGTAAAAATGGCAAACAATTATATTAAAAACTCTTCAGCATTTCTAGCCTTATGGGAAGTAAAAATCAGAACTACATTGATATTTCATGTAGAATAAAAAATGGCTCTGGAGTATAATTAAAGGTCAGGTATTGTTATGCCTCCAGCTTTACTACTTTTGCTTAGAATTGTTTAGGCTATTCTGGTTCTTTTGCAGAATAAAAAATCATCAAAAATACAAATAATAAGTGCTGGTGAGGATGTGGGGGGTAAAGTGTATGTCACAGGAAATCATGGCTGAATGAGGCTTGAGCTTAAATTCCAGTATAAACTTACTCCTTCATTTTTTTCTCGAACTTTTTATGATGATCCTCTGGAAGTTACTGTGAACAGGAATACAGATGCTAGGAGTATTGCTTACTGTAACTGAGAATTCATTCATAAATTTATATCCTTAAAATTAATGAGTCCACCCAAAGATAAACATTGTGCTCCTCATCAATATTTTAATATGGAGTAGGTCACTACATGTATATCACTTTGGTTTTTGAAAGTTTTAAAAATTGTCACCAACTAGAACTAGGTTTGGTGACCAATACAATTATTATTATAATGTAATAAGCAAAAGTTCCAGGTCTCATTTGCTCAATAAGTAACTGACTGTATCTTCAAGTAGTTAAATCCCATATGTCTCTTGGTCTTGGCCAGGTGATAATTTCCACGACTGCAGGCAAATGGATAGCCAGCATTTTTAGATAATTCAGTTTTCACATCAATCTCCCATGAATGTTTAGAAAAGCCTGTTGCATCTATGCATTATCTTCTGTACAGGGAAAGGGGACAGGTTTTTCACTAAAAGATGACTCTTCATGAATGCCAGACTTTGTTGTTCCTCCCAATCCCATTAGAGGAAAGTGCAAATATAGCACCATTTTTTGCCCCAGTGCTGCATCTTGGTCAGATAATTCCTAGTTTAATTTTATTTAATTTTAAAACATTTACAGGAATGGAAGTATGTGATTTCTTTGTTACTCTGATGAAAATAACTAGTTTCTTTTTAATTTTTTTTTATTATTCTAATTTGTTATACATGTTTGCAGAGTACATTTCATTTTATATTACATATAAAGAGCACAATTTTTCAAGTTGCTGTTTTATATAAAGTATTTTTACAACAATTGTGTCTTCATACATGTATTTAGGGTAATCATGGATAACTCAGTCTGCCATTATTCCTATCCCCTTGCCCCCTCCCCTCTCCCCTCTTTGTTCTGTTTAAGGCACTTTCATTCCTCTCATCCCCACTCTCTTGCCTTTGTAAGTTAATATCTTCATATCAAAGAGATCGTTGGACCTTTGGTTTTTTTTGGGATTGGCTAACTTCACTTAGCATTATTTTCTCCAACTCCATCCATTTACCTGCAAATTCCATGATTTTATTGCTTTTAGTGCTGAGTAGTGTTCCATTGTTTATATATACCAAAGTTTCCCTACCCATTCATCTGCTGATGGGCATTGGGGTTGTTTCCACAATCTAGCTATTGTGATTTGTGCTGCTATAAACATTGATGTGGCTGTGTCTCTGTAGTAAGCTGTTTTTAAGTCCTTTGGGAACAGGCCAAGGAGTGGGATAGCTGGGTCAAATGGTGGTTTCATTCCCAGTTTTCCTAGGAATCTCCATACTACTTTCCAGATTGGCTTCACCAATTTGCAGTTTCACCAGCAATGTGAGAGTGTGCCTTTTCCCCCACATCCTCGCCAGCATTTATTGTTGCTTGTTTTTTTGATAGCTGCCATTCTGACTGGAGTAAGATGAAATCTTAGAGTTGTTTTGATTTGCATTTCTCTAATCGCTGGAGATGTTGAACATTTTTTCATGTATTTGTTAATTGTTTGTATATCATCTGAGAAGTGTCTGTTTAGTTCCGTGGCCCATTTATTGATTGGGTTTTTTTTTTTTTTTTTTTTTTTTTTTTTTGGTGTTAAGGCCTTTAAGAGCTTTATACATCCTTGAGGTTAGTGTTCTATCTGATGTGCTTGTGGTAAAGGTTTGCTCCCATTCTGTAGGTCCTCTATTTACCTTACTGATTATTTCTTCTGCTGAGAAGAAGCTTTTTAGTTTGAATCCATCACATTTATTGATTCTTGGTTTTAGTTCTTGCGCTATAGGGGGTCTTATTGAGGAAGTTGGGGCCTAATCCAACATGATGGAGATTTGGGCCTACTTTTTCTTCTATTAGGTGCAAGGTCTCCAGTTTAATTCCTAGGTCCTTGATCCACTTTGAATTAAATTTCGTGCATGGTGAGAGAAATAAATTTAATGTCAATTTATTAATGAGGATTTCCAGTTTTCCCAACACCATTGGTTGAAGAGGCTGTCTTTTCTCCAATGAAGGTTTTTAGCAACTTGTCTAATATAAGATAACTAACTATAGGTATGTGGATTCAACTTTGTGTCTTCTATTCTGTACCATTGGTCAACTGGTCTATTTTGATGCCAATACCATGCTGCTTTTGTTACTATTGCTTTGTAGTACAATTTAAGGTCTGGAATAGTAATGCCACCCGCTTCATTCTTTTTGCTAAGAATTGCTTTGGCTATTCTGGGTCTCTTATTTTTCCAGATGAATTTCACAATTGTATTTCTATTTCTATGAGGAATGATATTGGGATTCTGATTGGTATTGCATTGAATCTGTATAGTGCTTTTGGGAGAATGGTCATTTTGACAATATTAGTTCTACCTATCCATGAACAAGGTAGATCTTTCCATTTTCTAAGATCTTCATTAATTTCTTTCATTAGTGTGCTGTAGTTTTCATTGTAGAGGTCTTTTACTTCTGTTGTTGATTCCCAACTAACTTATTTTTTTTTTGAGGCTGTAGTAAATGGGGTGAATTTCCTAGTTTCGCTTTCTGATGATTTGTCGCTGATATACAGAAATGCCTTTGATTTATGGGTATTGATTTTATATCCAGCTACTTTGCAGAATTTGTTTATTAGATCTAGAAGATTTCTGGTGAAATTTTTTGGATCTTCTATATATAGAATAATATCGTCTGCAAATAGTGATAATTCGAGTTCTTCTTTTCCCATCCGTATCCTTTTAATTTCTTTCATTGGTCTAATTACTCTGGCTAGGGCTTCAAGAACTATGTTAAATAGGAATGGTGAAAGAGGGCATCCCTGTCTTGTTCCAGTTTTTAGAGGCAATACTTTCAATTTTTCTCCATTTAGGATGATGTTGGCCTGGGGCTTAGCATAGATGGCCTTTACGATGTTGAAGTATGTTCCTGTTATCCCTATTTTTTTCTAACATTTTGAACATGAAGGGATGTTGTATTTTGTCAAATGCTTTCTATGCATTGATTGAGATAATCATATGATTTTTATCTTTGAGCCTGTTGATGTGATGAATTACGTTTATTGTTTTCCTTATATTGAACCAAACTTGCATCCCCAGAATGAAGCCCACTTGATCGTGGTGCACTATCTTTTTGATGCGTTTTTGTATTCGATTTGCCAGAATTTCATTGGGAATTTTTGCATCTATATTCATTAGAGATATTGGTCTGAAGTTTTCTTTCTTTGATTTGTATCTGTCTGGTTTTGGAATCAGGGTGATATTGGCCTCATAGAAGGAGTCTGGGAGTGTTCCCTCTTTTTCTATTTCATAAAATAGTTTGAGAAGTATTGGTGTTAGTTCTTCTTTAAGGGTCTTGTAGAACATGGCTGTGTATCCATTCGCTCCTGGGCTTTTCTTGGTTGGTAAGTTTTTATGGCATCCTCTATTTCTTTGCTTGAAATTGACCTATTTAAATTGTGTATATCATCCTGAATTAGTTTGGGCATATCATATGTCTCTAGAAATTTTTTGATGCCTTTGTTATTTTTATGTTATTGGAGTATAAATTTTCAAAATAACTTCTAATTATCTTCAGTATTTCTGTAGTGTCCGTCGTGATATTTCCTTTTTCATCATAGATATTGGTAATTTGTGTTTTCTCTTGTCTTGTCTTCGGTAGCAAAGCTAAAGTTTTATCAACTTTATTTATTTTTCCAAAGAACCAACTTTTTGTTCTGTCAATTTTTTCAATTCTTTTTGTTTGTTTTCATTAATTTCTGCTCTGACTTTAATTATTTCCTGTCTTCTACTGCTTTTGTGGTTGATTTGTTCTTCTTTTTCTAGGGCTTTGAGTTGTAATTTCAGTACATTTATTTCTTGGCTTTTACTTTTTTGAAGGAATGAGTTCCATGCAATGAACTTTCCTCTTAGTACTGCCTTCAGAGTGTCCCAGAGATTTCAGTATGTTGTATCATTGTTCTCATTTACCTCTAAGACTTTCTTAATCTCCTTATTGATGTCTTCTACAACCCATTGATCATTCAATAGCATATTATTTAGTCTCCAGGTGTTATAGTAGCTTTTCTTTCTTTTTTTATCATTGATTTCTAATTTTATTCCATTATGTTCTGATAGAATGCAGGGTAGTATCCCTACTTTTTTATGTTTGCTTAGAGTTGCTTTATGGCATAATATATGGTCTACTTTTTAGAAGGATCCATGTGCTGCTGAGAAGAAAGTGTATTGGCTCATTGATGGATGATATACTCTATATACGTCAGTTAAGTCTAAGTTATTAATTGTATTATTGAGTTCTATAGTTTCTTTGTTTAATTTTTGTTTGGAAGATCTATCCAGTGGTGAAAGAGGTGTGTTAAAATGACCTAGAATTATTGTGTTGTGATCTATTTGATTCTTGAACTTAAGAAGAGTTTGATTGATGAATGTAGATGCTCCATTATTTGGGGCATATATATTTAAAACAGTTATATCTTGTTGATCTATGATTCCCTTAAGCAGTATGTAATGTCCATCTTTTTCTCTTTTGATTAACTTTGGCTTGAAGTCTACTTTATTTGATATGAGGATGGAGACCCCTGCTTGCTTACCTAGACCATGTGAGTGATATATTTTATCCCATCCTTTCACCTTCAGTCTATGGGCATCTTTTCCTATGAGGTGTGTCTCTTGAAGGCATCATATTGTTGGATCTGTTTTTTAAATGCAATCTATTAGCCTATGTCTTTTAATTGGTGAGTTTAGGCCATTAACATTCAGGGTTATTATTGAGACATAATTTGTATTACCAGTCATTTTTTTTTTTATTATTATTTTCAGTATTTAGCTTGACTTGGTTTTTCCTTTGGTTGTTTTTTTCCCTTTATTGTAGTCTTTCCTTTGCAGATTTTCATTATTATTTTTTTATTTCCTCCTCGTGGAATATTTTACCAAGAATGTTCTTTATAGTAGGCTTTCTTGTTGTAAATTCTTTTAGCTTTTGTTTATCATGGAAGGTTTTTATTTTATCTTCAAATCTAAAGCTTAGTTTTCCTGATATAAAATTCTTGGTTGGCATCCCTTATCCTTTAGAGCCTGGAATATGTTGTTCCAGGCTCTCCTGACTTTGGGGGTCTGGATTAAAAAATCTGCTGAGACGTGAGTTGGTTTTCCCCTATAGGTAATCTGACTTTTCTATCTTGCAGCCTTTAAAATTCTATCTTTATTTTGTATGCTAGGCATTTTCGTTACAATGTGCCTTGATGTGGATTTGTTGTAATTTTGTACATTTGGCGTCCTATAGGCCTCTTGTATTTGAGTTTCAAATTCATTCTTCCTGCTTGGGAAATTTTCTGATATTATTTCATTGAAGAGATTGTGCATTCCTTTGGTTTGAATCTCTGCACCTTCCTCTTAAATCTTAAATTTTATCTTTTGATGGTATCCCATAATTCTTGGATATTCTGTTCATGGTTTCTTACCATCTTCACTGTGAGGTCAACTTGATTTTCAAGATTATATATTTTGTCCTCATTGTCTGAGGTCCTATCTTCCAAATGGTCCAATCTGTTGCTGATGCTATCTATTTGAATTTTTTAAGTGGTTTATTGTTTCTTTTATTTCAAGGATTTCTGTTTTTTTTTTTTTTTTTTTTTTTTTTTTTTTTTCCCCTCAGGCTCTCTATCTCTGTCTTGAAGTAATCTTTTGCTACCTGGATTTGTTTTCTTATCTCTTTGTTGGTGTGATGATGGTTTCCTGTATTTGATCTCTTTTCTCTTTGTTGAAGAAATCAATTTTTGCCTGTATCTGCTTACTTAAGTCATTTTTTAAATCCCTTATCATTTCAATTATGTATATCCAGAACTCCTTCTCTGACATTTCACCTACTGTGCTTTCTATGGTTTCTATTGTTGTAGTATCTTGGTTTGTTTGGGGCATTTTCCTCCCTTGTTTTTTCATGATGTCTATGTGTTTTCCTCTCTTGCAAGGTAAGCCTGAGGTATTACAGCTTCTGCCCTTTTGTCTTATAGGGTCCCTATAGGTTACCCAAGAACTCACTTTTTAAGGAAAGATCAATGTTACAGCTTTCAATGTACCCACTGCGTATCCATATATCTCTTAGTTTCTATTTTTATATTTACAGTTTTGTCACTATAAACAGAAATGATGAGATCTTATACCATATAGTCTCTATGTTTGCATGGTGGTTTACAGTATCTAATGGTGAAGGGGGGACTTAGAAGTTGGCTTAGACGTTTATGAAGTAAGATGTGAGAAAATAGAGGTATTATATTATTCAACTAGTGAGAGTATAATCATTAGAATTTTGCTGTTAGTAGGAGAAGCAAGAGATAGGCATCTGCATGTAAGATTCCCCGTTAGTTCACAATAGAATAACTGGTTGCAACTTCTGGTGCATCCTGGTCCCCAGGGACCTTACTGATGTCTTACCTGGACCTTTTTGTTGTTCCTTGGTTGTAGCCTCACTAACTCAGTTTTATAGCAGTGATAGCCTCAGCCCTATAATTATATTGGTGTTGGGTTGAGTAGCTACAAGATCCCATTTCGGTGTGTCTCTCTGGGCAGACATGGGTTGCCTCTCTGATTTGTGGGCGTGGAGCAGGCCTCTCTCCAGATCTCCTCATGGCTGCAGTGTGGTGGAGCAGGCCATCTGGCTTTCCTCTTCCCATTCTTCTCCTCCTGGGTCTCTTCCCAGTCATTTGTTTTGGTGGAGGTTGGGCAGGTGGGTAGCAGGGCCCTTCCACAGGGTGGAGCCTGCAGCTCCTGGTCCTGGTGGTAGCATGGGCCTGTGGTCGGGTGGGCTGGTGGCTGGGCCACTCCTTCCAGCAGCTTGTTCTTGTCACAGCAGGGCAAGTTGCAGTCCTCCAAGGAATGGACGGGGCCCTTCCTCTAGTTGGGCCCTCTCTGCAGTGGGGACCTGCTATTCCCAGCCCAGGTGATGGTGGCAACGTGAGCCAGTGGCCAGGCAGACTCAAAGATAACTAGTTTCTTTAAATTTTCTTTCTTCAAACAATTGTTGGTACCCCATACGCAGTCTAAATTTTATTGATATGAAATAGAGGGTGAATTTCAAGGATCTGAAGGCTACTATTTCCCATTGACAATGAGGAAGTCACTTAAGGCTTTATCATGAAAGTGAAGTTCAGAATATACCAGAAAAGGCCCAATCAGGGGAGCCTGAAGCAAGATTAAGGTTTTCAGAAATTTACCTGACATAGATAGTGATAATAGTCTGGAATACAGGATTGGTATTTCGAATCAAGAGGCAAACAGGATTTGAGAAATAAGTTAGAAGTAGATTCAACAGAAATTTGAAATTGAATGGAGAAAAGAAACAAGGAAGATTGAGATTAAAGAGCATATCTTAGTAGCTGAGGGCTGATAGGATTTTCAGAGGGAAATTAAAGGAAAAAATTGTTTGAAGCAATAACAATAATGTAAATTTTGAGGTTGTTAAACATTAGATTTCTAAGAGTTAATTCAAGTGTTAGAAGTTAGTGTGGGTTGGGAGTTCAAGAGAAAGATCTGTGTTAATGAAACAAATAGGAAATCAATTCATCTGATGCTTCGTGAAGTCATGAGAAATGAGTGATCTAGAAAAAAAGCATCTATGGGTGAGAAAAGACCATTGGAAACATCAGTATTAGGATCATCTTATATAAGTACAAAAACAGAATTGCTAAAGCTTATTGAGAAATGTAGTGTGGGTAAAACTATTCAAGAAAAGGGAATTCTGTACAAACATAATAAGCTACTGGGAAGTAAATATGAGCCTATATACAGGCATTTCTTTGACATCAAAAAGACTATAAATATGGTAATAGCAATGATAGTGTGGACCAATGAGTTCACAAACACCCCAAAAGCTATATATATGGAGAAACTTACACACAGGCATGCACATAAACATGAACACATAATGAACTCACAAATGCTAGCAGTTAAACACATATGAATTCACATTAAGTGAAGATATTAGATGATATCTGGATATACTATGAAAAGAACAGTATTGAAATAATTGCTAAAAAGAATGTCAAGTATCTGAGTAGAATTTCTCATTAGTATTAGGACCCAAGTAATATAGAGATCATAAATTTTGTTGATACTCATATGCTTGCTAGTGCAGTTTCACTAGCACCATTAAACACTTATTTGAAGAAGACAAGAAGGTAATTGGGACTGATCCATTATCAAAATTTTCCAGGTTGAATGAAAGAAAAAAATAGAAAAAGAATTGAAAATATTGGGCAAAGAAAGTTTGAGGTATTAAATAATAAATATAGCAGTATAAATATAATATTAAGTGTAATAATCCATACTGTGGGACATCAAAAGATCTAAGACTCAAAGTCAGGTAATCTGGTTCCAGATTTTGTGCTCAACAATGAGTTGGCCAGACAGAATAGAAAAAGAAAAGGGACCAGGGGGAGGGAGGATGAGAAGGAAAGGGTAAATAGTAGGGAATAATTTTGACTATATTATATTGTTATCGTGTGTGCAGGTACAAATTGTAACGAACACACACCATTATGTACAATTATAATGCATCAATAAAAAATATGGACCAAAAAGATGTTTGAATTTCTTGATAGAGTCAAAGATTAAGTTTAATAAGAAACAATGAGGAAGAAAGAAATGGAGTAAGTTGTGTAAAGTAATGTGATATTAGAGTCAAAGATTAAGTTTAATAAGAAACAATGAGGAAGAAAGAAAGGGAGTAATTGTGTAAGGTAATGTGATTTTTGCTTTATGATTTCAAATTAAACTTGAGATGATAAGATTTTGACTCACTCTAGTAAGTGAGTAACTGGAGTAAAAAGCAGATGAATGCCACCAGAGATGAGATTAATGATTGGTTATTCTAGGATATTGTTTGAATCATCCAGATGGCCACTAAAGTTACCTACCATGTTGAAAGTAATGGTAGCAAGGAAAACTGTTGAGTCTTCAAGGAAGTGCAAGCAGCTGGATGAAAAGGGAAGGTGAAGTATGTGTATCTGGTAAAGTGGAAGAGCATAAATTAGACAGTGGCTGTGAATTATTTTACCTTAAAATAGTTTTTTTTGTAAAATAATCCATGCTTATTAAAAATTCAAACATTGGTATGTTTTCATTTACATACTTTGCAGTGTGTCTTCAACCACTGAAACAATGTTTTTTTTCTCCATTAAGATTGAAGGATGTAATGAGTGAGGAGAATGTCTTACTCACCTTCCAAAACTGAAAAAAAGTGAAGTGTAGGAAAATGCATGTTCTCTCCCTGAAAGAGGAAATAATGGCTTAAAAGTAGAGTAATATTGCCAACTGAAAGGAACAAGGTAAGACAACTTTCTTGATGAAACAAGAAGTATGATTGTATGGGTATTTGTTAATCATTGAATATTGATTTCAGAAGTTATGGAAGAATGTGTGCAGGAGGGCTGATAAAGGATTTGTCTACTCAAAGAGAATACAAAACTGCATTGGCTGAGAATGTGGGAAAAGATGGCAGTCAGACTCCATCTTATATAGCAATCAAAGAGCATGATGTGTGGCCGATGAGGTTGATGCAAGATAGGGAAGAAATTCATTACTGCAAACTCTTCATAAATTGGTGGATATGGTGGCCTCTCAGGGATCTGACATAGGGTGACATTTGCTTATTCTCATTCCCTCGAAGACAGGATTTCTTCACCTGCTATGTTCCAGGAACTGTGTGAGTCTCTGTGGTATAAATTGATAAACAAGATAGACATAGTTCTTTCCCCCAGACTAAACAAAATGGCAAAATATTATGTGTTCACAAATGCCAACTGATTGCCTGAAAGTAAACAAGGTACAAAGTAATCTTTGTTTTATAGAGAAATATAGAAAAGTTTCTAGGGAAGCAGGTAAGGAGAACAAACTCTGATCATAGTTTTTAGATAATAGAATAAAAAGTCCAACATCTCCCACTTCAAACCAATTGACAGTCTCCTAGATTTCTCAGTTACACAAACATTAGCATTTTTAACAACTTAACATGCCAAAACATTTAGGAATTATTATATACACCAAGGGGTGCCTGTGTTTTAACAAATATTGGGACAGGAACGATACCAACATATATCAACATATATATGGCATATTTATATATGAACATGCATATATAATACATATAATATATGTTGTTCTCTACATAAATGACATACTTGAATCTTCAATTTATAATTATTAGTATGCAAGATAACATGATATCACATAATTTCAGTCATATGTACAAAAATGTCACTGGAATTTTAAATTATGATTTCAGAAAGACAAAATGCATGAATTTGCAAAACCATAACAATCCATCATTTTCAAAATCAATATCAATGTCAGTGTGCTTCAACATACATATTATATACAAGAAATTTACAAAATTGTCCATAGCAAATTTTTCTTTATCTGATACTTTTAATTCTGGATGTTCTCTTTCAAAGATAAAAATTATAATACCCTTTTGAAAAGAATATTCAATGATTTAGTTTGTTTTGTTTTGCCTGTAATTTATTCTAAATATTTGTAGTCTTTTGGACCAAACGTAGATAATACTATGTTGCTGCCTTGATTCACAACATGAGATAAAACCAAAGGTAGCATTGTTATTTCTTTTTTCTAATTTTCAGGAGCTGATGGGTTTGGTTGAAAAATGGTCATTCTCAGACTAAGGAAATGTGATATGCTTAGCAGTGAGGGGGATACACAGCCTCTCTGTTTATTTTAGGGCAACTCTATTACAAGCAGTTAGGGTCCAAGCCTTTGTCACATTTCTCTGAGAACAGGCACCACAGGGAGACAGGATTTGCAGATGGCAAATGGCAGTTATACTTTAGCATCATGGAGTGAGGGCAATTGCTCCTCTTTGTAGGTACCTACACCTCTGGCATAAACTTGCTTGTGATCCCCATGAAAGGACATCAGATCATTCAGTTTAGGCTGTGTAAACTGGAAAAATACTGTCAAACAACATGACAAATGAGAAAGACAGTAGAGAATATTTTGAAAAATTCATCTCATTACTTTTAGCTTGAAATTGCATTTTCATTGTTAAATAAATTGGTTAGAAGTGAACTGGCAAAATATCTCTTTCAATAGGGCTGGTCTGGATTTTTTTTTTTTTTTTTTTTTTTTTTTTTTTTAATACAGGGGATTGGACCCAGGGGTGCTTACCACTGTGCTGCATTCCCAGATCTATTTAGTTTTAATTGGCAGGGTCTTGTCAAGTTGCTGAGGGTGACCTTGAACTATCCCACACTGCAAAAAAAACATACAAAATCTTAAGTGCTTCTGGGGATTGAATCCAAGGCCACATGCATGTGGGGCAAACACACTCTACCATTGAGCTTTTTCCCTAGACCTTGGTCTGTATTAATCCACCAAAACAGGCACTTACTTTTCATTTAGAAGCAGTAGGCACTCTAGTAATAAGCCATAGTATTTGTGAACTTTGCTTACCACAGAAAGATATTCTACAACCCATTCGCCCGTTCTTAAAGAAGTACTCTCAGTTACAAAATAAAAGTGTGATTTGGTGTATAAAATTCTAGGAATAATAATAGCCAAGGTGAAAAGGGGAATCCTACTTAAAGCAGCTTTTCATTCCTTTTCCATATGCATTTAACTGTTTTTTGTTTAGTTTGTTTGTTTTGTTTTCCTGGTAGTAGGGATTGAACCCCAAGACCACTACCATGAGCTACATCCCCAACCCTTTTTATTTAGTTTTGAGACAGGGGCTCACTAAATTGGTGCTGGTCTCCAACTTGAGACCAACTTGGTCTCCTCCCTCAGCTCCCCCAGTAGCTGGGAATACAGACGTGTGCCACCATCTCAGGCTTCATTTAGTCATTTGAATAATTACTGTAGACTTTATTTTTAACGAAATTCTACCATTTATGTAGTTAGAGTACCAGTATCTCTCTTGTATATTTTATGAATCATTGTGCAGAAAAGCATGTTATAAAACTGCTTAGATATAAGGCTATGTAAATGAATAATTTAGATCCTAGTTGAAAGGACTAAAATCATACATAAAATTTTTGTATGTGTGAGAATTTCCTGGGTGTGGAAAAATCCTCTTTCCCAGAAATTCTGTTGATGATTAACTTTCCTCCAGCCTTCAGCATGGAAGTAAGTATCTAAAGTCCACTTAGCACCTCAAACTAATTAAAATTTGAAAAACTGGCTGATTTCTGAAGTGTGTACTTACTGTTTACAGAGCAAAAGATGCAAACCCTGCTTTGCTAAAATGATTTAGTTTGTATGCCTATTCATGGTTCATGAACATGCTTTTTCATATCAGCATTGCACTTCTTTTCTTGCTCAGAGGGGCCTACTGTCTGAATGGTCAGAGTGAAGAGACCACAGGGCAATAGGCCAAGCCTTAGAAAACGGCTTCGTCTTCTACTCACCCAATTCTTCTAAGGCAGGGAGGCTTCCAGATAGCTATGATTAACCCAGATAGCCACTACCTCCCTAATACAACCTATACCACATTAGGTGGCATCAAGCAAATTTTTCTCAAATCCCAATAATATGTTTTTCTTAGAACCTACTAGCCGGGCGCGGTGGCGCACGCCTGTAATCCCAGCACTTTGGGAGGCTGAGTCAGGAGGATCGTGAGTTCAAAGCCAGCCTCAGCAATGGCGAGGCACTTAGCAACTCAGTGAGACCCTGTCTCTAAATAAAAATACAAAAAAGGGCTGGGGATGTGACCCAGTGGTCGAGTGCCCCTGAGTTCAATCCCCGGTACCACAAAAAAAAAAAAAAAAAAAAAAAGAAGAACCTACCAGTTTGGGAATTTTTAGAAAGAGACTTCTACTTGGCTGTTCACAGAATACTGAAATTAAAAAAAAAAAAAAAAAAATGGAATTGCCTAATATTAAACAATATTGACTACATAGAAAATCCATGTTTTAAATATTAGCCTTAGAATGTCATATTAGTTATACCCCAATTACTTTCTACTCTTAGAAGTGATTTTGCTTCATTTGGGAATGAAGGGAAGGGAGGGGCAATAGGAACAGGAAAGACAATGGAATAAATCTTATGTAACTTTTTTATATATGTATATGAATACACCACAGTGAATCTCATCATGATGTACAACCACAAGAAAACAATTTTAAAAATGTAACTATACATAAATGGCAGAAAGATCAATAAAGGAAAGGAAGCAGGGGGTGGGGAAAGGGAAGGGGAAGGAGAGGTACTGGAGGCTGAATTTTATGTCAAAATGGATCCTCCTGTCTTACATAACTAAAAAGAACCAATAAAATTTAAAAAAAAAAAAAAAAGTAATGATTTTGTTTTTCTTGTTAGGCTTCACTGGGGGAAAAAACACTAATAGTTAGATATAAATGAAATAAAAATGGGGAGAAAATAATTCCTTCCTTGGGTAAATAAGTAGAGTCCACTTTTAAGCAAGTGTTTTACCTCTGTATTGTTGTACCCAGTGAAATCCGGATTAAAACTCCAAGCCACGTCACATTTGAGCCAAAAAGCATGACAAGATGGCGCCCTGGCAGTTATTTTCAAGGGTTTATATTTGGTTGTTCAGCCAATGCAAGCAAGCCACGGTACAGAAGCTAAATTTGGGCAGTTACCGAGACAATGCAATGGGTACAATGGTATTTCCCATGGGACTTTCCAGGTTGGCATAGCAACAAGCAAATAGAAAGGAAGGGGGTGTCAAAATGACCCTAGTTGAGTACACATCAGAGGATGGTTGCTAACGTCTAGACAATCTGACAAGGTAAGTTGCCCAAGAAAAATGGAAAGCAAAGAAAACAATTTTACATTGTATAAGAATTGCTGGGGCTAGGGATATAGCTCAGTTGGTAGAGTGCTTGCTTTGCATGTACAAGGCCCTGGGTTCAATCCCCAGCACCACAAAAAAAAAAAAAAAAAAAAAGAGAAATGCTATTTTTGTGTTGCCAAGTATGTTATGCTAGGTAACAATTAACGGGTACAGAGGCAGGACTTTCCATGTTCTATTATTTCTGAGAAAAGAACTATTTCTCAAAACTCCTAAGATGGCTGCTGAAGAACAAGATGGAATCCCTTTAGTTCTCTTATCACAGTATACTTCAGAATTTTTGCATAAATAATGATGTTAGCAGATATTAAACACAGGCTATGTGTCAGGCACAGCATTAAGTGTTTACATAGATTGTATCATTAATTCCTTGTATGTGCCAGGGAGTAAGGAAGGTTACACGTCAGCAAAAGTACACAGAGAATTCAAATGATTTGTTCAAGTTCTCATAAGTAAGTAGTAAGTAGAAGAGACAGGATTCAAGCCCATACAAGTCTGATGTCTAACTCTCATCAGGCCTTATGCCACAACCCTGCTCAGTGTCTTAAAAGGAGAAAACCCTTCTACTGAGACAAATCTAACTAGAAAACAGCTCACAAAATATGCAGAAACATGGAAAGAGCAGGATAAAGAGAGATACAGAAAACTATTTGCAGATTTAAATCCAAGCCCAGTTTGTTGCTTTTTGCAAAACAGCATGGCTGGTGATCGTCATTCTCTTCCTCTTCCTGCTCTTATTCCTCTCCTTCTTTAATGAAAGAAAAATGTTTGTGTTGAAAGAGGAACTGTTTTCCTGAAAGATTTGATTGCATATGTCATTTAAACTGCAGGAAAAAAAATATTAAGGAGAAAATTTTGCTGTGGTTTTGGAGTCAACTATTTTGACAGAGAATCAGTTAATCCTTTATCTAGGTCTATTTCTGACTACACTGCTCTATTTTGTTTCTGAAGAAATGAAAATCAAATATGATTAGAAATAGTTTTACCTCTGAGGAAAAACTCACCTTTAGAATGAAGGAATTTTTTGTATTGCTTATGCTGATTTAAGAGTTGTAAGCATGAAAAGGAATCCCCATAGTATCAGATTTTATCCTGGCATGGGCAGTATCCACAAAGTCTATTGTCATTTGCAGCTCAAAGCTGCTGCCTCAGGAAGAAAAAAATGCTTTGATAACTCATTGTGTCAAAGGAAAAGATTTCACTGTGTGAAATATTGATTAAAACTTTAACATAAAATTGGTACTTTCTGCAAGAACCTTGTAAAGGTGACAGAGAAAATAACAAAAGAAATTCAAAGGGTGCTTTTTAAGATTGTTTTCAAAAAGGTTCATCTTTACAGAAAGTTTTTTTGGGGAAATGTACATTACACTTTAATACCTAATTCAATATAATTTTTTCATGACAATGAGAATACACTTTAATCACATTGCTATTATTATTTTATAGTTTAAGGTCAAAGTGCATTCTATTTTTTTTCTGGTTAATAAAATGAATGTATTTCAGCCCGAACACTCTATTTTTATTTGTCATGGTACAAACAAATCAAGAAAAAGTCAGTAGTGCAAATAGATACCTTACAGTCAAAGAGGACTATCTAGACTTCAATTCTGTAACATACTAGTAAAATACAATAATGTTGTCACAATAGTTTTTGAGAATTCCTATTGTCTTAGGGCATGTGGGAAACTATATAGTATAATATTAGAAAAAGTAAACACAATTGGGAAAATAGAGGCCTGATGATGATTTTATTTTATTAGAAAGGGTATTTTGGGAAATGTTTCAAAATTGAAAAGTCACCCAGAATAAATTTGGTTGCTTTTTGAGAACATGGGGTGG
This sequence comes from Tamias sibiricus, assembly GCA_025594165.1. Taxonomy (NCBI): domain Eukaryota; kingdom Metazoa; phylum Chordata; class Mammalia; order Rodentia; family Sciuridae; genus Tamias; species Tamias sibiricus. The sequence goes on from CM046662.1 coordinate 84,804,680, forward strand.
TGTGGGAAGAAAGAGGGACTGAAACAGAAGAATCAAGTTCAATCTCAGGTAAGTTATTATAAGCATTTCAGAGAAAGGGAAGAGATAAAATGTACGTATGGTGAGGCTGCCTCATCTGCCTCTTTCAAATGACTTCTCACTCAGTCTACCTATATTTACCTTGCACCCACTCTGATGACTGCTGCAAAAATGAGATGAAAGTGTGTCTCCTGTTCTTCAAAAGTGGATTTCCAATAAAGTATTGCAGCAGGTGAAATGGAACAAATTATACTGGCAGCATGCCTGAAATAATGAAGAAACATCCAATGATATTCAGAGATATCCAGAGATATTTTTGGATCCTAGTTTCTTCTCTCGCACTTACACAGTGTGGTACAGTTCAAAGACAAATTTTTTAATTGGTTAAAAAATGTCAAAAACAATATATTTCTAAGGACTGGTCTTTGATCTCACAATAGTATTCTATGAATTTTGAAAAGAAAAGTGTTTCCCAGGCATTCTATTGCAACATAGGGGAAATGATGAGAGGACTAGAGTTGGAGACAGAAACCAAGTTAGGGAAGGCAGCAGAGTTAAATATCTGAACTCAAATCCTTTATTCAAATCATGGGCCTTCCACCAGCAATGTGATCTTATCAAGCTACTTAGATCTTGCCTATTTCTCCAGCACGGAATAGGAAAATACTTATAAATCCCTCTCTGGGCTATTTGACTTGTTAAGGGAACACATTTAAGGTGCTTAGAATTGTGATTGCTCAAAATGCTTAAAAAGCTGGTAAATGGCTCAGGTTTATAGTATCCTGGAAATGCATATGGTTTTCTGGTCTCAAACTGATAAGGTTGGAACCATAACTTCATTCCCCTAGGAAACCACATAGTGTTAACTCAAGTTTCATTCTTTTAGGGAGGTTCTCTTCTTACCCTTTTGACAAGGGCATGAACTCAGAAGTAGTGTTACACTAATTGAAAAATCAAATGAAGTGATAATAAATTTAGTCCCTTCACTGACATATTGTTACCCTTTTCTGTCTTCCTCCTTCCCACCCCATTGAAATAAATTTGTCTAAAATATCTGAAAATCAAGACAAATTGTGAAGACTTTATTTTTGGTGGCTTAAGATCTTTGCCTAAGTACTTCAAATAACATTTCCTGGAGTCTTTGTATATTCTGGGGGGGGACACACACACACACACACACACACACACACACACACACACACAAATAACAACACCGTCAATACTCTCTTTTCTTTTAGACTTGAGCTTTCAAACTGTGCATCCTCATTTTCCTTCAAATAATTTTGTGTTTTATAGACAGTTAAATCCAATCCTTTCCCCAATGCTAAAGTCTGTGGCCAATGTTCATTCCTTTGGGATTTGATCAGAAGCATTATACAGCCTGATGTATAGCATAGAGTTAAGCATATACTAGTTGTGACCTTTATCATGCATTGTATCAATAAGCAATTTAAACACAAGCATCCAGGAAGAAGATCAGGTTCAAGATAAAGAGGCTGGTCTCAAAAGGAAGGCCTTTAAGTGATATTTAATTGAATTGGCTGCTTTACCTTAAAAAGTATAGAGCTTTTACCCTTTCCCCACAATCTAATACATATCCTTCTCCCATTCTGTTTCTCGCTACAGTTTAACCTTCTTTAGTTGTGCTTTAAAAATCACTTTTTATCATTTTCCTACATGATAGTGGCACTTTCTTATGTTTTGGATTAAGATAATTAAGAGTGAGCTATATATGTTAAAGTATAGTACTAGTAGTTCAACCTTCAGTTGTACTTATTTTTGAAATTTCTTAGACTCTTGTGTCAGCTTATCTAAATTACCCTTAAATTTAACTCTCCTATTGCCTCTTATTCATTTAACCTGCAACTACCCACAGGTTTCAGAATACTAAGTGTTCCCTGTCCAACTTTTTCTCTTGCACCTCCCATCAGTTTGACTCCTTCACCTGGCTGATCTTTTTAAATCAATTTTTAAAAAATTTTTAAATTTGTTCTACAAATTAGTTATACATGATAGTAGAATGGATTTTGACACATGGTACACACATGGAGCACAACTTCTCATTCCTCTGGCTGTACATGGTGCAGAGTCATACTGGTAGTGTAAGCAGTTGTTACCAACATAAATGCTTATAGGAGCTAGGAAAACAACAACAACAACAAACAAACAAACAAATAAAACCCCTAATAGCTAAAGCAGGCATAAGATGAATATTGTTATATGTTAAAATGTATTTTCAGGGAGTTACATAATACTACAAAGGACTATAGCTTATAATTTTGGAGAGTTTGGGTCTATTTTGTTGTGAATAAATTGATCTTCTTTAATTGAGATGAGAAAAAATTTATGGCTTGCTGTTTTAACTGTGTCAAAATTTTCTCAAGCCACTTTCCATGTAGAATTATAGCCTGGACAAGAAGAAAGTTAACCCCAAGTCTAGACTGTACATTTATGGGACATAACTTTGGCCTCATTCAGTTCTCAGAATTTTAAAATGAGCTGTGAGCAAAAATGAGCTCTGAGCAGTTTTCAGTTTGAAAGTGCATCTGACCATGGTTGATCTGTATTAATACTTCAAAATCTCATGCACTTAGCTCAGTCTTTAACACATTTTGGCAACCATATGAGGTCTGCATAAATAAGTCCACAATGAAGAAACCAAGGAAAATGTCCCAGATGATCATCACCACTTTGGGCTATAGGCAGTCTCAGAGGATAACTTCTGAGGCTCTTGATTCTGCTTATTGTCCAGTATGTCATGTTCTCCTTCATAGATTTTTTTTTTCTATTTTTCCCCCAGAAAGGAAAACAAATAGAAAATTAAAGTACTTTAAATCTTTTTATCACATATTATGGACTCTTCTAACAAATGACATAAAATTAAAGAAGTAAACACACAAAAGAAGAAGTCATAGTAACCTTAAAACATCCTTCATGGCTATATCACATATGTATTTTATTCAATTAAAAATTCAGTCACATAAACCATGTCTTTATGGGGGAAAAATACTTTTTTAAGGCTTCCTAGGACATGTTCAATGTATTGTAGTACCACAATTTTTAACTCCTGTTCAGTTACAAAATGCTTAAAAAGCTGCTTGCTCAGAGAAAAGATCCCCAACGTGGGAGTTCTTTTCTTGTTGTCACTACACGAGAGTTCCACTGTGGTTCCCAGCACTGTCTCCCCTAGATGACTCTTGCAGCATCTTTTAGTTCAATCATCACATGTAAAGAGTCTTTATCCTTTGTGTAATGTGAAGAAGAATCACCTCATATCAGTGCATCTCACTGCTCTGATGCTATGCCCTGATCTCACGCAACTCATCAAAACAACAACAAAAAGACAAAACTGACAGACTGGAGAGGAAGAATAATCCAATCCACTCTCTAGGGCCATTGTTAGAGCTTCCAGACTGGCCAAGGGGCGAGATATCTCATATGCACAAATCCTGGGTCTCCTTGGTACATTTCTGACTCCCCTGGCCTTATTTTGAGAGAGGATCAGAGAACTTCTCAATAGGAAGAAATGAGCTAAAAGACTACATATTTCCCAGTTTATGTTCTGGGAACCTGCCAAATAGCACTACGCTCTTATTCCAACCTTGTCTCAGACACAAGTACTGAGAGATACAACATTTCCAGAAATGTGAATCAAAACTATAGTAGGGTGCTATGTACCACAATCTCCAAAGAAGACGATGTAAACCATCCCTGAAGTATATTACATTCATTTCTGCTCACCAGGTATCAGCACTGGTTGAATAACAAAGCTTCTTAGGCAAACAAAATTACAGATTGAGTTGTTTCTTTGAGAGCCTCAGTCTAACTTATTTCTGTACCTACATCTCCCCAGCTTCCTCTTCAGTGTCAGAGACTGCTCACCTTCATTTTTTTTTTTTTTTTTTTTTTTTTTTTTTTTTTAGGTCCAATAACAGCTAGTGTCTTAGTTGTTCCTGGTTGCTACAACATTTTGCCTTTAGAGATAACACCTTCATCTTCCCAAGTTTCTTCCCCACACACAACACTGGCAAGAGTCTAATGTTGTTCTTCTTAACTGCTACCATTTTTCTCCCTTCCAAATATTATTGAAGTTTTCTGATCCTGATGTCTGGTTCATGAATGTCAAGAATCTATTAATTTACAAAACAACCTTATGAGACTAGATTACAATGATTTAATGAAATGAACTGAAACTTTAGATTAGATAGACTTAGATTCAAGTGTGTGTTTCATGTGTGATGTAATCAAATCACAGAACCTTAATTTAATCAACAATTATACATGGAGAATATAGATGCTTTACGAGGAGTTTTTGTTGATGAGATGACTAAAATCAGTAGTAATAGCCACTGGCATGTGGTTATTTTTTAAAATTAGTAATCATTAGAGTGACATGAACATCAGCATGAAAGTAACTTTTCTTTAGGGATCTATTGTAAAAGACTTAGAAAACTGTATTGTTATGTTAGAAGGTAATTGAAGATGAAGTAGAGAGGGCTTGGTTTGCTGTTTCAGCTTAGAGTTACATTTACCATCTCTAAATTTATCCACTTTTTCTTCTTTGAAAATTAGAAATGTTGTTTTTGAATCAATCAATGTTTTAAAGGAATTTCAGTTACATCAAGAAGTCCTCCTGTTTCACCATATTTTTCCTCCGGAATTGTTATAATGTTTGAAAAGTCCCATTCATGAAGTTACTATTTTGAGTCAATTGTGGAAGATCCCTGCTTTAAACCCAGACACAATATACAGGTGAGATAACATATTAAGCCACTAGCATGATATTAGATGCATTAGCTGTCATAGGGCACAGGGCAGATTCCCCATGGCAAATCAAGGATAAGCTGTGATGCATGAGAAAGAATTTAGCATGATTCCTTTCTGCCACCCAGGAAAGTAAAATCCACATAAACCTTGTATAATTTAGGATCTTCCTGAGGACAAACGGTCATTGGGATAGGGACAGATTGGCAGAAAAAATTCCTCATTAGAGTCTTTGATCCTATGTAATAGGTGTAATAGGTACTTTCTTTCCCCTTTTTTATATTTTAGTGAAACTTTTAAAACTGTGTATTATAATTTATGTGGATAATTAAGAGGGATATTTTTTTGAAGGTGAGCTTTTTGGAATTTAGTAATAGAATAGACATAGTACCTGCTTCAAAATACACACCCATATCCAGTATTTTAAAGAATTTTTTTGTTGTTGTCAATGGACCTTTAATTTATTTTATATGTGGTACAGAGAATCAAACCCAGTGCCTCACACATGCTAGGCAAGTGCTCTACCACTGAGCTACAACCCCAGCCCCAATATCCAGTATCTTTGAACATTTGTCATATAACATCTCCCATGCCTGATAGTGGTAACTTAAAGATAATGAACTTATGTTTTCTAGCCTCAAATAGCACAACAGTCCAGAAGAGTGGTCAATACCCACAAAATAAACAACTTTTCAGGAGAATCCTTCCCCCTTCAAGAGACTCCAGTCAAGTGCCCCATCTATCAAGGTTTAGCTGATCTAAATCCAAGGCAATTTGATTATTTCCATGTAATAAACTGATTTTGTACACATCCCTTCATTATTGTACTTACCACACTGTCATAATTCTATGCTTACATGTCTGTCTCTACGAATAGACTTTGATTTTCTTTAAAGCACAATATTTTTTATTCAACTCAAGCTGTACCTAACACAGTTTGCTTTGTAAAGAGCACTCAAATGTTTTCTGAATGAATGAATGAATGAATGAATGAATGCATACTATAATCATGCTCTTAACTCTCTTTGAAAAGAGCATCAAAAGTCAAAGCATTAATTCTAGCAAAGGGGAAGGCATCAATGAGGAGATGACCTTCAACTTGGATTTTGAAGGATGAGATAAATTACGCTAGCATAAAATCAGACAAAACGCAACAGATTTCTAAGCTGATTCTAAATGCATTCAGATAAATTGCTTTAGAGTGTCCAAATACTACCTAAAGACAGCTTGTCAAAGTAGGCTAGAAATTGCATAGGAAATATGTTGAAGCTCAAAGCAGTAGAAGTATTTATTTTTCAAGTGGTGTAAGCAAGAATTTATGGAGAAAAAAAGTAAGAAAATTGATGGCAGTAACTTCTTCAATGAATTCCTTATACCATGAGGTTGCTAGGTCTTTTCTCTGGATTTCGGTGTACCAGCTGGATTTTGCATGAGGAGGTGATGTGTCTAATCCTTTAATAGTGCATGGAAGGTGAGCTGATAGCCTGCAGCAGTGTGTCATGTGGTTGACAGGATTTTTCACATGTTGACTTCTCCTCACATAGAACTTGTCACTAGTTCCTAAGCTTCTCTCCATTCTTTCCTGGAGAGGGAAAATCATCCTTATAATATTCTCTCAGATATTTCCATGCTGAGAGTTGAATGATGTGGAAAAAATCTTGGCTAAATATAGGAAAGAGACATGTCAGGGCATTATTATGGGCAATTTCACTGGAGTGGTCCAAAGAAACTAGATCTCCTGTGAAATAAGTTACAATAACAGATTTACTGTACTTAATGGCAGTTTGTGATGTATGACCATAGAAATGATCAATCTCAGTGCAGGTATTGACAAGTAACAAGCCAAAATGCTCTGGGTTAGTTTATGGGAAGAAGATTTTTAATATAAATTCAACTGCACTTAAGATTATTGCTTTGTTTTTCTTTGTTTAAAGAGATTCAGAATCTCTTTAAAGTGGTGATAGTTGGTAGACTTGGATGCAGTTTTACCTATTTTACAAAGTTTGCTATGTTTTAAAGAAGTATGTTAGGCAAGTCATGCAAAGAGCCCTCACCAATAATGTTTTAGTGTACACATGGAGAGTGATTATGATTTCATTGTATACTATATTTTACCAACCCACATTTGAATTGTTTGTTTTCCAGTTGCACGTACAATATTTTTAAAGGACCAAAGATCCACAGTATTGTGCCTAGAAGAGGACAGCTACAATTGACATGTCTGAATAGCAAGGCACAAGAAGACATATAAAGTTTTTAGGAATATTAAATCTTTAGGGAAAAATACTATGAATATGGAAATAATTCTAAAGAATTGTCAGGCATAAAATAAAGTACATTGTTTTTGTTTTGTTTTTTACAGAAGAACTAGCTTTTTAAAATTTTATTTGTTATTTATTCTAATTAGGTATATATGACAGCAGAATGCATTTTGATTCATTGTACACAATTACAGCACAACTTTTCATTACTCTGGTTATACATGATATAGTGTCACACCATATATGCAGTCATACATGTACCTAGGGTAATGATGTCCATCTCATTCTACGGTCTTTCCAGCCCCCATGTCCCCTTCCCTCCCCAACCTCCCTTTTGCCCAATCACAGTTCCTCCATTTTCCCATGCCCCCACCCCCATTATGGATCAGCATCCACTTATCAGAGAGAACACTTGGCCTTTGTTTTTTTTGGGATTGGCTTACTTCGCTTAGCATGATATTCTCCAACTCTATCCATTTACCTGAAAATTCCATAATTTTATTCTCTTTGAATGCTGAGTGATATTCTATTGTGCATATATATACCACAGTTTCTTTATCCATTCATCTATTGAAGGATATCTAGGTTGTTTCTACAGTTTACCTCTTGAGAATTGAGCTGCTGTAAACATTGATGTGGCTGCATTACAATAGTATGCTGATTTCAAGTCTTTTGGGTATAGATCCAGGAGTGAGATAGCTGGGTCAAATAGTGATTCCATTCCAAGTTTTCTAAGGAATCTCCATATTGCTTTCCAGATTCGTTGCATCAATTTGCAGTACCATCAGCAATATATGAGTGTGCCTTTTTCCCCACATCCTCGCCAACACTTATTGTTTGTACTCTTAATAGCTGCCATTCTGATTGGAGTAAGATGAAATCTCAAAGTAGTTTTGATTTGCATTTCTCTAATTACTAGAGATGTTGAACATTATTTCTATTTGTTCGTCAATTGTATATCTTCTTCTAAGAACTGTCTGTTCATCTCCTTAGTCCATTTATTGACTGGGTTGTTTGGTTTTTTCTGTGTTCAGTTTTTTTTTTTTTTTCTTTGAGTTTTTTTATATATCCTGGAGATTAGTGGTCTATATGACATGTGTGTGGTAAAAATTTGCTCCCCAAATGTAGGCTCTTCTTTACCTCATTGACTGCTTCTTTTGCCAAGAAGAAGCTTTTAAGTTTGAATCCATCCCATTTATTGATTCTTGATTTTATTGCTTGTGCTTTAGGAGTCCTGCCTACTTTTTTCTCTATTAGGCACAGGGTCTCTGGTTTAATTCTTAGGTCCTGATCCACTTTGAGTTGAGTTTTGTGCATGGTGAGAGGTAGGGGTTTAGTTTCCTTTTGCTGCATATGGATTTCCAGTTTTCCCAGCACCACTTGTTGAACAGGCTATTTTTTCTCCAATGTAATTTTTTCGGCCCCTTTGTCTAGTACAAGATAATTGTATTTATGTGGGTTTGTCTCTGTGTCTTCTATTCTGTACCATTGATCTACAGGTCTTTTTTTACCTTATGGACATTCTCAAGATTTTGCTTTTAGGTTTGTTAAGGAATTTCTTCCATCTTCCTATGTGTGAACATACATGAAGGAACTGCAAGAGGGAATTATCTTTGAATATTTCACTTTGAAACAGTTTTCAACTATGTACTAAAATATTTCAATCACTTTTAAAGGTTTTTTTTTAATGGAAGAAAAGTTTAATTTGAAGATAATATGAAACTGCTATAATAGCTTATTAAACATAAAGGATAAAAGAAGTAGTGAAGCTTTAAAATGGTAATTAAAAGAACTGATGTGTGTCTAATGCATTTATTCAGCATCTTCTAGCAGTAAGTCATGATAATGTTAAAACTTTTGCTTAGATATTCAAGTTATTCCCAAAATTTCTGACTTTACCTACTCTGAAAGTCCTGTGCTGTCACTGCACCTGAGCCACCAAAAGTAGTAAACAGTGTACTCAGAAGACCAGGCATGTGCACACAGACTGTGGCCACCTGCCTGCCACCTTCCTTTCTCATAGGGAAGTAGCAGAGGTTGTGTCCCTTTCACATAACCAGGGAGGAGGGGGCCTAGATGTGGCTTCCAGATCAAAATGAAACTAGAAGTGACAAAAATAATTTTCTAGCTCTTCATGTGTAGAAGCCTATTCTATCACAAGGTGCTTTTGTGACAGGAGGGAACAGCTTTACTGCTTGTCATGATCCACACATTCTCAGAAGTCTGGTTGGCAGGATAATCCTGTATTCAAACCCAGCTTTGAAGAAGATAGAGGAAATCTTTCTGTCTTAAATCTTCATCTTTACACAGAGTGTTGGGAGGGGGTTCAAGGGTGCAGGAAGCTTTTATAAGAGAAGAGGCAAAGTGGGACCAAAGGCAGAAAATGTATATTGCCAATTTAGTTAGGCAGAGAACATGCTAGTCTTAATTTTCTTGGCCTCAGTCATCAGCATGAGGAAGCTTTTATTCTCAGAGTGAGGAAGTTCAGCTCTACTTTACTTTCAGGTTTACAAGAAATCTGCTACTGCCTCATAAATGTTTGTGAGATAAGCAGAATGGCATAGTCTTGATTTTACAAAGCAGGAAACTGGATCTAGAAAGATATTTTTGTAACTATAATGAGGCACACATAATTTTTATGCTAAGATTGGCTTGGACACAGATTTCTTGATTTCAAGTCAGAATCATTTTATCTAACTTGATTTAAAACTTCCATCAGACCAAAAACAACCACCTCAAGTGATTTCACAGTGTGACAATGAAGTGAAATTACCCTAATGCCTGTCTTTAGGGAAAAACGTCACTTACACCAGAAAGGAGTGGAGCAGATTAGAGGGTTTGATGGAATCATAAAACAGTTTGGTATAATGAATGGTCTGAGTTAATAGAATCTCACTGGACTAGTGTTTTGTTGTGTCTTATGGGCATGTTGAGTAATCCATGTAGAAAGATAACATGTATGCTTTAAGTAAAAATACTAAATACTACACTGGTGTTTGTTGACTAATTAATCTTTAGCTTTAATTTTTATGATTCTATTGGACAACAATGTAGAAACAGAAAAATGACATTATCAAATAATGATTAGAAAAAGGTACAAATTTAGAAATATAGTGTTGAATTCCTCTATGAATCAGGATAGTGTTTTCTATATTATAGTTGTGTTGTTAAAAAGAAAAGCATTTTAATATGAGTCCATAGATACAGGGATTTTTTTTGTTATTGATGTTGTGAGGCAATTCAAGTTCACCAATGGAGAAAGAAGAGACACATAAATCCTTGAGTAAGAACAGAGTCTCACAAATCCCTTCTTGGGAAATTCTCTTACACACTTTCCATAACTAGTAATTAATTTGTCTAATGGCTCCTTTTATCAACTGTAGAAGTCCAGGGTGCATGGAGAGCTAGTTTAAAGACTATTCACATCATGGTGTCAATCATTTTAATTCAAAAGAGTTTTTACCAATTGTAGACATTGGCCCACTAATGAGTCTCCATAAGCAATTTTTTAAAGTAAAGTGGAATGGAAAATGAACAGAACAGTGGATTGCAAGTGGCAGGAGTACAATCTGATCTATGAAATATTTGTTTTTGTTTTTTCAAGTGTGTGTCTTTGTGCTTATGTTAGGATGCAATATGCATTTCTTCTTCTTCTTCTTCTTCTTCTTCTTCTTCTTCTTCTTCTTCTTCTTCTTCTTCTTCTTCTTCTTTTTTCTTCTTTTGTACCAGGGACTGAATGCAAAACCAGTTATATTCACTGAACCATATCCCCAGCCCTTTTTATTTTTTTTGAGACAGGGTCTCACTAAGTTGCTTAGAGCCTTGCTAATGTGCTGAGGCTGGCTTTGAATTTACAATCCTTCTGCCTTAGGCTTCTCTACCACTGAGATTACAGGTATGTGCCACTGCACTGAGATTATAGTTTTATTTTAAAGCCAATGAACGCAGTGAACTTTGTGCTGACAGCAAAACAACTGTGGAGGTGGAGAGGAAGGAAAAAGGAACTGGTGCACCAGGTTCCTATGAAGCCCATGGCTTTTGAGGGCCAAAAAGAACATGGAAACTGAGGATCCAAAAGACAGTTACATTGTAGAGCATAAAGACATTCACTGGTGTGTGAAGAAAGATTCTTGGACTAGTTCAGAATGATTGTCAGCCTGGTCTTCTCCAGGTTAGCCAGTTTCCTTTTTTCTTAGTACCAGGGATTTCACCCAGGGGTGCTTAAACACCTAGCCACATCCCCAGCCCTTTTCCCTTTTTTTTTTTTTTTGTAATTTATTACAGACAGAGTCTCACTGAGTTGTTTAGAGACTCACTTAGTTGCTGCAGTTGGGTTTGAACTCATCATCCTCCTGCCTCAGCCTACTGAGTTGCTGAGATCACAGGTATGCACCACCACGGCTGGCTGTGAACTGTTTTTATATATTATATATCATACAAGATAAGAATATTTTTGGCATTTGAAAATAGTGGGAAAAAATCAAAAGAAAAAAATTTTTTTTATGTTTAAAAATTATTTGAAATTGAAAGTTTAATATTCACAAAAACACCGACACAATCATATCCATTCCTTTGCATATCATCTGTGAGATCTTTGGCACTACAATCCAGATTTAAGTTGCTACAATAGACATTATATGGCCAGCAAAGCTTAAAATGTTTACTATTTGGCCTTTTAGAGATGCAGTCTCTTGGTTCCTGGTCTAGGTTACTTCACATGACTGCAATGTGCCAGAGCTGGCTCACACAGTCAGATAAGTTTGTGGAGCAGATTAAAGCATCTCCTCACAACTTCATGTTTAATAGCTTGACATCATCAAGATAAGAGTAGTTATAGCACTGAAATGACCAGGTACAAATTAGTGCCTTTTTTTTTCACCTGTTTCTAAACATTTACCAACATACCACAGTATTAAACTTATGCCAGACACACATAAATGATATGTTTGGATAGTTTTTTCCAGTTTTCCTTTAATTAGTTTTGACTACTTACACCACATAAGATTGCTTTTAAGAATAAAAGAGACTAGGCTATTATTACACACTCTACTTAAAAAAAAAATCATTAAAAAATACCTAGAAGTGCAAGTTACTATTAATATTATCTCCATTGGGCTCATCTTAAAACAGTGTGGCTTCAAGACTTGAAATCAGATCTTCTCTAGATTCTACATTGTATTGCTGATGTTAATCATTTTCAAGTTTTTATAAAAAATTATGTTTTATTTAATATTAACTCTTTCAGATCTATGTTTTTTAATTTAGGAATAAACAATTGGGAAACTTCTTACTCAGTAGATTTAAGTTCAATCCACCACAGTTCTTTGACATAATAAAAAAGAATACCATGAGAAGAGGATATACACAAATATATTTTCCTCTTGTACTTCTTGATGAATTTCAGACTGATATATATGTCATCCTTAACATTCAACTATCTAAAGAAATGTTTAACCTCATTGGATAATTCATGTCCTTCAATTATCTGAACAAAATGCGTTTTTCTTCCTTTTGCCAAATTTAAGATGTAATCATCTTCTCTTGAATGTTTTCTACATAGAAAATGTTGTGGCTTTTATGGTTCCATATATCATGGTAGAAAACAACCAATGTTTGAGTTACACAGAAACACAAATTGGGGCTTCAACTTTTACTTTCTTCAACTTCTTCACCTTTAGAATCAGGAGGAAGGGAAAAGGATTTCCATGCTAGTTCCTCTGTTTCCAAGGCTTTTGAGTTGGCCAGAAGTCTGTGTAGCCTGGCATGGAATCTATTCTCCTTCATTTAGTACTTGAGTTGCTCTGAGAAAATCCTTTCACTCTTAGAACTTCCTTTACTACAGGGGTAAAATGAGGATAAGGAAGGTACATACCTTGAAATATTCTTACTAAATAAGAATTCTTACTAAATTCTTACTAAATAATATATTAAGTTGATACACATGCTAAATATTTAATAAACATCAAGTGTTGCCATGTTCCTTTGTGCTTCAGGGCAGTCATGTGCATCCTCATCAGTATTGTGTTCTTGGTCCTTATACAAGCTGATATTCATTGGAACTTAAATATTATTTTTGAGAATTTAACTTTGTCTTTTATATTTGGAAATAAGATGTTAAGCCATAAACTACCCACTATTTCATGTCTATGAGAGTCTTTTCTTCTTAAAATTTATTGATTTCTTTGTTACTTGATCTCTTTCCAGCTGATTAAGATCTCCTAGAGTTAAAAGAAAAAGGGAGTTTTAGTCAGTGCATTTGTTAAACACGATTTTGGAGCTCTAGATTTTACCTATGAATGTCTATCTAGACCACAAGAGTCACATCAAAGTTTTGTTTCAAAAAAATAATTTTTTGAAAATAAGATCTGTCATAATAAGTGTTGTCTTCAGTGTAGACCTGGGACAGCTCTGGTTTATGTCTTATCTCCTACTATAATTACTAATAGCACTTGCTTATCTTCAAATTTGTCCAGAATTGAAAGATGAATTGTGTTGTTACCCTTATTCTAATTGAATAAAAGACAATGGCCGAATTTCACTTGGGGGTGTACTGTGTATCATAAAAATGGAGAACTGTATAATTTTTCACAATTTATCCAAAGCTAGATTACAATTCAATTTAATCTCAATTTTTACAAAGATTGTTTTATTAGCTATACTCACATATACTTATTTTAATATTTATTAGATTAAATGTGTCACTCAACTTGGGTTATATCTATAACTACAAAGGAAGTAATGAATTTAGGATGAAATTTGGTTGATCATAATAAAGTTCATAATTATTTCTTTTGCTCAATTGTAAAGTTACATAGTTTCTCAACAAATGCATAAGTAGTGCTGCTGCCAATCACACACTTCTTTTATGGGGATATCAGTTCCATTCTTGCTGACTCTCCTTTGACTCAAGGTTATCTTTGTAATTTGATCTCTCCATTATACCAAAATTACTTTTACCAAGAGCATCATCCCCTTCCCTTGATACCAAAAGGATAGCTTTGATATATATCAATGACTGGAACTTTGCTACTAAGAATTATAAATTGCTATGGCTGACAAATTAAAGTCTTAAAATCTAATTACTTCAATTTGTTTTAAGTGCATTAAATTATTATGAAAGGAGCTACACTGAAATCTCCAAGTACCAGTCTTTTTTTTATATCTAAAGAACGAGTTGCTGCTTTTCCTATCATGCCTCAGGGATATATTTTATTGTATAGAAATCTATCAAAAGAGATTAGAAAATGAAAGTTCACTTTCTCATTTTCAGTTTTTATCCTTTAACCAATGTTTTGGCCAAAATAGTAATGGCTACTGTGGTCTCAGTTCAATTTTATTTTCCAAAAATTTTATATGTTGAATTCTTTCACACTCTTTCCATATTAATATTATTGTTTGGATCCAGAATGTCTCTCCCAAAAGCTCATGTGTTGGGCAATACAGTAATGTTCCGAGATGGGGTTTTTGAGAAATGATTGGGTCATGGGGGCTCTAACTTTGTCAGCAGATCACTCCATTTGAAAGATTAAACATTTGAATGGATCTCTAGGTGATAGCAGTATGCAGGTGGGTTATGGCAGGAGGGAACAGAGCTTTGGGACTAAATTTGTACGTAATCCTTCATCTTTTTTTCTCTGCTCTCTGGCTGCTATGGTCTGGGGAGCTTTCCTCTGCCATGCCTTGCCTCGTGATCTTTCAACCTTGGAGCAAATTGACCAAGGAACCTCTGAGACTATGAGCCAAAATAAGCCTCTGCTCCTCTTAGTGGTTCTTGTCAGGTATTTTGGTCACAGAGACATGAACCTTATTGACATGATTAAATTCATCTTACTTTTCTTCTGATCTGAATTTGAAGCAAAAGAGTCTGTTACCTTCAACCTAATAATGAAGCAGTCATTTAGTTCAACCATATTCAGGGCACAAGAAGCAAAAAATTCTTTCTCCACCTTATACCGAAATGTGCTACATCCATATGAAATAACAAGGGAATATTTTGCCCAATTATTACTATTAATTTATTCTCAAATACAAAAATATAATCCGTATGGACAGTATCTTTTCAATATTGTTAAGTAAAGTTAGAACACCCTCATTGTAATAACAAATTAGCAAAGGAACACATAGTAATCTTCTTATAAGTGAACAAAGGCCAAATACATTAGAAATCAGTGTGTATATAAACAAATGTTTCTTCTTTTTTACATGCCTGGGTTGATTTTGTGCTATTGAAAACAATAATCTTGAGAAAAGGGATACTTAAATAGTTTGAGACACAAACACCTTTGATAGTCTGGGCATGATTACAGATTTCTTCTCAGAAAAATAGTTTTTTAAAGCAGAAAATAAAGCACAAGTTTACAAAGAAACCAAATATTGACATAAGTGGAATCACAGTTATCTCTTCAGGTAGAATATAGTGAGTGAGTGAATTGGTTTATCCTTATAAAGGTCCATTTCAAGGAAAATATGTTAGAGTGATGTGTGTCAACATAATTGATGTGGATAGAAGCACAAATTGAATTTAATCTACCTAGTATAAAGAGGGATAGAGAAGTGACTTTAAAATGATAGAATAATTGTCTTGTCAGCATTGGATTCAGAGTTTTTAATATCTGTAACAATTTGGGAAGATTGTTCATTTTATATAATCTGCCTAATTTACCCAGCTCTATGTGTCAAATTCTGACTATCAAAACTTAATGTACTGTGCAATATTTTCTGTTCTGTAGGCTCTCCTGACCTAAGCGTAATAAGAATTCTGTATCCTTCAGTGCTATCAATGCATCTCCTCACACCTCATTCATTTACTTTTAATTAATGTTATTTATCTCATTGCTCTGGTAGGTTGTGAGTTTTGTTTAAACTAGGATTTTAACTTCTTTAATTTTGTTTTCAATTTTTATAAGAACATTTCAGGATACAATGTTAATGCACAAAATAAATTGCTTTCTCATGTAATTCCAATGAGCAACTAGAATTTGAAATAAAAACACACTATCATTTATATTAACATACAAATTGTAATACAAAGGTGTAAATCTAATGAGAGGGGAAGGGATGAATAAATCAAACAAAAGGAATATTTAGTCCAGTGAAACCTCAATCTCCTGCTTTCTAACCTGTGAGGAAAAAGTGGAAATGGAGCTGACCTGAATGGAAGTTGGAACTCAAGAATTGACCAATAGTGGTAGTAAGTTTCCTAATCCTAATTAGCATAATATGGAGTACTGGCGTTAGCACTTCTTCTAAACCTTAATTAGCATATGTTTGGACTAATAGCAGTATCCTGAGTGCTATCTGAAGCCCTTGATTAGCACATTGAATGGAGAAAACCTACTATCTGGTCCCCTCTTGTACTGCAAGAGTTCTGTTCATTTCTATTCTTCAATAAATTTTACATCCTGGCCTGTGGATTTCATTTTTTGAATTGAAAAGAAGAAGAAATTGATGATGAGCCACCGGGTGTCTGCTGCAACCCTGGAGGGCATGGCTCACCATCAAGAACTCCAACACTTCTAGGCTGCAGAGGCCTGTAATCTTACACAGATCCCACCCACCAGCAGAAGTGGGGAATAGAGTTTCACCTCACAATTTTTGTTCCACTATGTTTCTTTTTGTAAAAAAAAAATATGTATTTATTTACTTTAGTTGTACACAATGCAATGCATTTATGTTTACGTGGTGCTGAGGATCGAACCCGGGCCACGCATGTAGGAGGCGAGCGCTCTGATGCTGAGCCACAACCCCAGCCCCCTCCACTATGTTTCTTTAAGGATGATGAAAATGTTTTAAAATTGATTGTGATAGTGCTGTCAAAAATTTGTGTATGTATTAAACATATTTAATTATATACTTTAAATGGGTGAATTAGGCAGTGTTTGAATTTCATCTTAAAACAACTATTAAGGAATATATATTTTCATGAAACAAATGTATATGATATTGATAACAATAGTTTTCATAGTAGTCTTAAACTGGTAACTATCCAAACGCCCACTGTAGTGGATTGGATAAGTGTCCCCTAGAGGCCCACATGTTAATGGCTTGGTTGTCAGTATGTGACAGAATTCGAAGATGGTGGAATACTTACGAGAAAAAGCCTATCAAAAGGAAGTCAGGTCAGTAGAAGCATGTCCTTGAAGGGGATATTGGAATCTTGGCACCTTCCTCTCTGGCTCCCAGCTGCCATGAATTGAAAAGTCCTCTGTCACATGCTCCTATAAGAATATACTGTCTTGCCACAGGCCAAAAGCAACAAGTAACCATAAATTGAAGCCTCTGAAACTGTGAGACAAAATAAACCATTCCCATTATTAAGTTGATCATCACAGGTATTTTGTCAGTGATAGAAAGCTGGCTAGCACACTTATTATCTAAGCAACAGATAAACAGATTATAGATGCATACAATGAAAAATCATATGAGTGTGAAAAAATTACAAGTAACTGAAACAATATGGATAAAAATCATAATGTTTAATAAAAAGCAATCAGATTAGTATATATTGATTGTTCTTATATAAAAATGAAAAATAGCTATAATTAATATACATTTGACTTCTGGGAAGTGGTTTCTCTGTGTTGGGGCACTGATGAGGTTTCTAAGTTCTGGTGAGATTGTTTTTTGCTCTGGATGGTGTTGATGTGGAAATTTGTTGAGCTGTATTTTCTATATTAAACTTTAAAGTTTGACAAGTTTTCTATAAAGGAGTCATATCATCATAGAATATTCTTTTTATGAATGAATTGTCAAGTAAAAACTTTATGTTAATTTTTCATCAAAAGCCACTGAAACAAAATATTTAGTATAGATAAGCTACAATTAAGGAAAAACCTTATTATTTTTTGGGGGGTTAATCAGGGATTGAACTCTGGGGCACTGGACCACTAAGCCACATCCACAGTCCTTGTTTTTAATTTTATTTAGAGACAGGGTCCCACTGAGTTGCTTAACGCTTAGCTTTTGCTGAGGCTGGCTTTGAATTTATGATCCTCCTGCCCCATTCTCCTGAGCCACTGGGATTATAGGCAAAACCTCATTTCGTGACAATAAGTTGATGATACATCACAGTACAGATTTTAGTGGGAAATTGTCCAGCTGTATTTAATTTGTAAGATATAACATCTTGAAATATGTGCTTTATGACTGGGCACGTATTGCACAGTCAACAAATGGTTACTGAGTCAGTAACAAAGGAGGGCTTCTTTACCTTTCTACACTAAGAAACTCTGGGAATATAAATAATTATACTCCCCTTCCTTAGTTTTAACTAGTTGGAAATATAAATTAATAAAACATAAACTGAGGATATACAGTCCAATCTAAAATATTAGCTATATTTGGGAATTAAGACTACATGACAGACTGAGATTTGTCAAGAAGATTACTTGATTCTAAGCTTGGCTTGACATTTTTCATTACTGTTTTGGGTGCCAACCTCAGATAGCACATAATTTTCTTAGACAAAAAGATGAAACTATTATTATAAGAAATAATAGTCCAGAAACACAACAACATATAACATGGTGCATAAATAATATTTAATAAAAGGTAGTATGGATGAGAGTTATGAAGTTTGAGGAAAAGGTTTGAGAAGTAATAGTATAGTATGTGTGAAGGAACTGAGGAATGTCATAAATTCCTTTAGAATAATTCATGACAAAATTAAGATGGGGCAATATATATATTAAGAAATGTAAACCATTATCTCTTCATGATATTAAGAAAAGTTAGAATTAGTAGATCACATAATGAAAATATTTACCACATAATATGTGAAAAATAATAAAAATGTTTAGGAACAATAACTAAGCCATAACAAGTTATGTAAAATACACCATGGGGTAATCACTATGGAACAATTAACAGGGAAGGAAAATTATAATTAAAAGGAATACAGTCAAAATCATCATCTTTCTAACTTCGTGCTGTTAAATTAATAGCAATAAACTACAAGGAATGATAAAGAAGAACAGGCCGTATATTTTTTCCTCACTTTAAATCTTGTTTGAGAAATAGAAAGACCAATCTGTTCATAATAAATCTAAAGTATAATGAATGGATTAGGCAATTCTGTGCTTTATCTAATTAAATTAGCTGGAGGTTTTCTATTCTGGAGGTAATTTGAATCACTTTTAGAGATAATTTGAAAAGTCATGAAGTTTCAGTCCAAAAGCAGAACAGTTAGACTAACTTTCTAAGGGTAAGCTATATAATTTTGAAAAATTTAATCCTCAAAGAAAATAAAAATTAGTGAAATTGACTTTAGTGTCCCCCCATTTCACAGATAAGGATAGTGTGGCTTGGAGTAGTTAAGATTGAGGAATCTAGGAATTAGTTGTGTGAAACTCAAATTTTAATTTTCTAGTTCCATACATGATTTTTTTCTCCACTTGACCATCAACATTTCCCCACTACTAATGGACTTTGAAATAAAACCTCAGGGCCAATAGTAACTCTAGAAATCATGAAGTATGGAAAAGATGCCTGAAGATCACACATGGTCAAATGCAGTCTAACAGAGGATGTGGGTTCATACACGGGGTATTGTTGTGTCCTCAGATGAGACTTTATTTGCTAGGGGAATGTATGGTAATCTCCAGAATGACAGAGAGGAGCATTTTAGTAAGGGCCAAGAGAAGGAGAATCCAATCTTTTCAATCAGTTCCCTTTCTATAAAACCTTCAGTCCAAAGGGCTTTCTTTAGGACTCTGGTATTTCAAGAAATTCAATTGAGAAAGATAAAATCTTACCTCACAAGTCCTACAAAGGGAGCAGTTGGTTAGTCTTTCTTTCTGTTTGGAGGTGTGTTGTCTCTGTCTTGCTGTACATGTTGATCCTGACCCTGAAGCTGGCCTTTTTGTTTTAACTCACAGCTGCACTGCACAGGTGAAGACTCTACTGACTACCCAATACTCTTTATCTTTCCCTGATTGATATTTCTTCCCTTCACTTGAAGTATCTATACACTATATATATTCTCCTAGTGTATTTGTTTACTATCACCCTATAGGAGAGGAGGCATCCCAGGGCACAAAATTTTTCATGTATATTATACAGTTTCTTGCTGTGCTCTTAATACTTATGTTGCAGTTGGCATATGTAGACCTTAAACAAATATGCATTGAACAAATGAATAAATGAATAATTAAATAAATGACTTCTTTGAAAACTTAAGCTTTTTTCCTGGAGATTGAGATTTGCTTTCTATATAGAGTGAGCTGTTTCTTTATCTTTATTATTCATTTATTTATTTTTTTTATTCTAAGTTGTTATAAATGACAGCAGAAAGCATTACATTTCATGTTATACTCATAGAGCACATTTTTACATATCTCTGGTTATATACAAAGTATATTCACACCATTCATGTTTTCATACATGTACTTCGGGTAATGATATCCATCTCATTCTACCATCTTTTTTTTTTTTCTTCACCCTTTTGCCCACTCACTTCCCCTCACTCCCTCCCCCCCCCCTGGCCATTCTAGTGTTCCTGTAATTCTTCTATGCTCCCCTTCCCAACCCCACTGTGAATAAGCTTCTTTATATCAGAGAAAACATTTGCATTTGGATTTTTGGTATTGGCTAACTTCACTCAGCATTATATTCTTCAAATTCATCCATTTAACTGCAAATGCCATGATATTATTCTCTTTTATTGCTGAGTAATAGTTCATTGTGCATATATAGCACATTTTATTTATCCATTCATCTACTGAAGGGCTTCTAGGTTGGTTCCACAGTTTAGCTATTGTGAATTGTGCTGCTATAAACATTGATGTGGTTGTGTCATTGTAGTATGCTGTTTTTTTAAGTCATTTGGGTATAGACTGAGGAGTGGGATAGCTGGGTCATAAGGTGATTCCATTCTCAGTTTTCCAAGGAATCTCTATACTGCTTTCCATATTGGCTGCACCATTTTGCAGTCCCACCAGCAATGTATGAGTGTGCCATTTTTTCCCATATCCTCTCCAACATATATTGTTGTTTGTGTTCTTAATAGCTGCCATTCTGACTGGTGTGAGATGAAATCTTAGAGTGGTTTTAATTTGCATTTCCCTAATAGCCAGAGATGTTGAACATTTTTTCATGTATTTGTTGATTGATTGTATATCTTCTTCTGAGAAGTGTCTTTTCAGTTCCTTGGCCCATTTATTGATTGGGTTATTTGTTTTTTTTTTTTTTTTTTTTTTGGTGTTAAGTTTTTTGAGTTCTTTATATATTCTAGAGATTAATGCTCTATCTGATGTACATGTGGTAAAAATTTGTTCCCAATTAGTAAGCTCTCTGTTCTCCTCACTGATTGTTTCTTTTGCTGAGAAGAAGCTTTGTAATTTGAATCTATGTCATTTATTGATTCTTGATATTAATTTTTGTGCTACAGGAGTCTTATTAAGGAACTTGGGGCCTAATCCTACATGTTGGAGATTAGAGCTTACTTTTTCTTCTATTAGGCATAGTTGGAGATTAGAGCTTACTTTTTCTTCTATTAGGTGTAGTGTCTCTGGTCTAATTCCTAGATCCTTTAACCACTTTGAGTTGAGATTTGTGCATGGTGAGAGATAGGGGTTTAATTTCATTTTGTTGCATATGGATTTCCAGTTTTCCCAGCACCATTTATTGGAGAGGCTATCTTTTCTCCAATGTACATTTTTGGTGCCTTTGTCTAATATAAGATAACTGAAATTATATGTGTTAATGTCTGTGTCCTCTATTCTGTACCATTGCTCTACCAGTCTATTTTGGTGCTAATACCATGCTGTTTTTGTTAATATTGCTCTGTTGTATAATTTAAGGTCTGGTATAGTGATGCCATCTGCTTCACTCTTCTTGCTAAGAATTGCTTTAGCTATTCTGGGTCTCTTATTTTTCCAGATGAATTTCATTACTTCTTTTTCTATTTCTATGAGGAATGTCATTGGGATTTTGATTGGAATTGCATTAAATCTGTATAGTGCTTTTGGTAGTATGCTCATTTTGACAATATTAATTCTGCCTATCAAAGAGCAAGGTAGATCTTTCCATCTTCTAAGGTCTCCTATAATTTCTTCCTTTAGTGTTCTGTACTTTTTGTTATAGAGGTCTTTCACATCTTTCATTAAGTTGATTCCCAAGTATTTTATTTTATTTTTTGATGCGATTGTAAATGGGGTACTTTTCCTCATTTCTCTTTGAGAGCATTTGTCACTGATATATAGAAATGCCTTAGATTTATGAGTGTTGATTTTGTATCCTGCTACTTTGCTGAATTCATTTATGAGTTCTAGAAGTTTTCTGGTAGAACTTTTTGGGTCATCTAGGTATAAAATCATATCATCAGCTAATAGTGATCATTTGAGTTCTACTTTACTTATCTGTATCCCTTTAATTTCTTTCCTCTGTCTTATTGCTCTTGCCAGTGTTTCAAGTACTATGTGAAACAGAAGTGGAGAAAAGAGGGCATACCTGTCTTGTTCCAGTTTTTAGAGGGAATGCTTTCAATTTTTCTCCATTTAGAATGATCTAAGCCTGGGGCTTAGCATAGATAGCTTTTACGATGTTGAGGTATGTTCCTGTTATCCCTAGTTTTTCTAGTGTTTTGAATATGAGGGGTGCTATATTTTGTCAAATGCTTTTTATGCATCTATTGAGATAATAATATGGTTCTTATCTTTAAGTCTATTAATATAATGAATTATATTTATTGATTTCCCTATGTTGAACTATCCTTACATTCCTGGAATAGTTCAACCCCACTTGATTATGGTGTACTATATTTTTTATATGTTTTTGAATCTGATTTGCCAGAATTTTATTGAGAATTTTTGCATCTATGTTCATTAGAGATATTGGTATGAAGTTTTCTTTCTTTGATATGTCTTTGCCTGGTTTTGGAATCAGGGTGATTTTGGCCTCATAGAATGAGTTTGAAAGTGCTCTCTCTTTTTCTATTTCCTGAAATAAATTGAAGAGTATTTGTATTAGTTCTTCTTTAAAGGTCTTGTATAACTCAGCTTTATATCCATCTGGTCCTGGGCTTTTCTTGGTTGGTAGGATTCTGATGGCGTCTTCTATTTCATTGCCTGAATTTGGTCTGTTTAAATTGTTTATATCATCCTTCTTCAATTTGGGCAAATCATATGACTCTAGAAATTTGTTGATGCCTTTAATATTTTGTATTTTATTGGAGTACAAGTTTTCAAAATAATTTCAAATTATCTTCTGTATTTCCATAGTGTCTGTTGTGATATTTCCTTTTTCATCACGTGAGTTAGTAATTTGAGTTTTCTCTCTCCTTCTTTTTGTTAGCCTGGCTAAGGGTCTGTCAATTTTATTTATTTTTTCAAAGAACCAACTTTTTGTTTTGTCAAGTTTTTCAATTGTTTCAATTTAATTGATTTCAGCTCTGATTTTAATTATTTCCTGTGTTTTGGTATTCCACTTTTGGTATTGGATTGTTCTTCTTTTTCTAGAGCTTTGAGATGTAATGGTAAGTCATTTATTTATTGACTTTTTCTTTTTTGAGGAATGAACTCAATGCAATGAACTTTCCTCTTAGAACTGACTTCATATTGTCCCAGAGATTTCAATATGTTGTGTCTGTGAGAATTTTTTAACCTGAGAATTTTTTAATCTCCTCTTTGATGTCATCTGCAACTCATTGTAGCATATTATTTAGTTTCCAGGAGTTGGAGTAGCTTTTATTTCTTATTTTATCATTGATTTCTAATTTCATTCCATTATGGTCTGATAGAATGCAGGGTAGTATCTCTCTCCTTTTTTTTAAAAATATATTTACTAAGAGTTGTTTTGTGGCATATTATATGGTCTATCTTAGAGAAGGATCCATGTGCTGTTGAGAAGAAAATGAATTCACTCGTTGAAGGATAAAATCTTCTATATAATTCAATTAAGTCTAAGTTGTTTATTGTATTTTTGAGTTCTATAGTTTTTTTTATTCGAAGTTGTATATATAACAATAGCATGCATTACAATTCATATTACATATATAGAGCATCTTTTTACATATCACTGTTTGAATACAAAGTATATTCATACTATTCATGTCTTCAATCATGCATTTAGGATACTGATATCCAAATCGTTCCACAATATTCTTCTTCTTCTTCTTTTTTTTTTTTTTTTTGTTAATATAGTTTCTTTGTTCAGCTTTTGTTTGGAAGATCTATCCAGTGGTGAAAGGGGTGTGTTAAAGTCTCCAAGAATTATTGTGTCATGGTCAATTTGACTCTTGAACTTGAGAAGAGTTTGTTTGATGAACACGGATGCTCCATTGTTTGGGGCATATATATTTATAATTGTTAAGTCTTCTTGGTGTATGGTTCCCTTGAGCAGTATGTAGTGTCCTTCTTTATCACTTTTGACTGACTTTACCTTGAAATCTACTTTATTTGCTATGAGGATGGAAACCCCTACTTGTTTCCTCAGTCCATGTGAGTGGTAGAATTTCTTCCAACCTTTCACCTTCAGCCTGTGTATGTCTTTTTCTATGAGATGAGTCTCTTGGAGGCAGCATACTGTTGGGTTTCTTTTTTTGATCCAATCGGCTAGTCTATGTCTTTTGATTGATGAGTTTAGGCCGTTAACATTCAGAGTTATTGTTGAGACATGATTTGTATTCTCAGCCATTTTTGCTTATTTTTGGTATTTAACTTGACATGGTTTCTCCTCTGATTGGATTTTCCTTCCCTCTGCTGATTTTCATCATTGGTTTTCATTTCCTCTTTATGGAATATTTTGCCAAGGATGTTCTGTAGTGCTGGCTTTTCTGTCTGATGCATTGTACTATACTTCCTACTCCAATATCCCCTCCATTCACTACCCTCTACCTAAAAATTCCCTAACTCTAATAGCCTTGAATAAATTGAAATTTTATAAACAATTTCAACTTTCAAATAAAATGTATCTCTTGAATACATTTTAATTATTAAAGTTTTAGAACAAACTGTATTTTACATTTTTCATTCGTTACTTAAATAACTACATTAGGTTTTATTATTACTTACATTTCACAAATAAGTGTAGTAAATAGTTCAATCTTACCCTATCCATCAGTAGCAATGTACAGATGACAACTTTGGTATAATTCCAAATATGTTTATCTTTCATCCTAATCAGGATGCCACCTCAGTCCAATAGCTTGAAGTCTAGAACTTGGTGGGCGGCTGGGAATGTAGCTCAGTGCCAGAGTGTTTGCCTAGCATACATGAAGCCCTGGTTCTATATGCTCAGTACCATAAAAATAAAATCACATCAATAACTTTTTTAAATGAACTTAGGGACACTATCTATTCCACGAAATAAGAAAAATATCTCTGAAGCCTGTGAATTGGTGAATGCACATCTTGTTCGTCAAATAAAAGAAGCAAAGATCTTGAAAAATGAGATTGAATTAATTCTATGATTAAATTTTAAATATTTAAAAAAGAACCAGCAGGTAAACTGATGGAGTTGGAGAATACCATTCTAAGCGAAGTAAGCCAATCCCCAAAGAGCAAAGTCCATGGTCTCTCTGATAAGTAGATGCTGATCCATAATGGGAGGAGGCATGGGGATAAGGGAGGAACTATGATTGGGCAAAGGCGAGGGAGGGGAGGGGGACTAGGGGCAGGAAAGAAGGTAGAATGCAATGGACATCATTATCCTAGGTAGATGTATGACTGCACATATGGTATGATGCTACATTGTGTACAACCAGAGAAATGAAAAGCTATGCTGCATTTGTGTACAATGAATCCAAATGCATTCTGCTGTCATATATACATCATTAAAATAAATAAATTAATTTATTTATTTTAAAACAAAGAAACAGCCTGCTGACCTCTGCCCTAGTGCAGGTGGCCAAGGACAGCCCCGCTGACCTCTGCTCAATCCCAGGCAGTCCAAAGACAACCCTGAGGACCTCCACTTTAGTGTGGTTAGGCCCAGGTCAGTCCCGCCAACCTCTGCTTGAGTGCAGCCAGGCCCAGGTCAGTCCCACTGACCTCCACTTGACTGCAGCCAGGCCCAGCTCAGTACTGCCTGAGCTCAGGCAGGCCCAGGTCAGCACAGCCAACACCTGCAGAGCTCAGGCCAGCCTAGGACAGCTTCACTGACCTCTGCTCAGAGGACCACTTCTTCCAACATGCAAACCACCACACGAGCTCAGATTCAACCAGTTCAGCCCATACCAACCTGAGTGGGACCCAGCCCCAAGGTAGGTCCAGAGTCCACTACTCTGCCTTTACCTGGGAGCACAAGCTTAACCCACTTCCATCTTGAGATACTGCAGACATAGCCATAACCTTCCCCATGCAGTGGCCCCTACCTTTTGAAAACAGACAGGGCCTAAAAGCAGCCACATCTCAGAGCAGGCATCCCAAAGACATAACTCCCACCCTTTCAGCCCCATCTCTGGAAGACATAGCATTCATCTTGGGGCACCTTCACTGTTATCTCGAGTTACCTCCGCTACTGCCGATACCAACTTCAGTTATAGTAGCATACATCGAGGAACACCTGCAGGTTCAGAAAGCCCAACATTAAGGTGAGGCACAGACAACCTGCATGGATATTACAAGAATATAGGGTAGAAACTATAATATCTCAGATCTACACTGCAAGAAAGGAAGGTAAATAGACAACATGAAAAAACAAGGGAGGAAAGTACCCCAGATAAACCAGGATACTACAATAACAGAACCCATGCTCAGCAAAGTTGATGAAACTTCAGAGAAGGAGTTAAGAGGGTTCATAATTAAAATGATCTGTGAATCAAAGAATCACCTAAATGAGCAAATACAGGCAAAAATTGATCACTACAACAAAGATATAAGAGAGCAAATACAGGTAGCAAAAGATCACTTCAAAAAAGAGATAGAAACTCTGGAAAAATCTAGTCAGAAATCCTTGAAATGAAGGAAACAATTAACTAAATAAAAAACACAATAGAAAGCATCACCAACAGACTAGATCAGTTGGAAGAAAGAACTTCAGATAATGAAGACAAAGTATATAATCTTGAAAATAAAGTTGACCACATAGTGAAGGTAGTAAGAAACCATGAACAGAACATCCGAGAATTATGGGACAGAAGCAAAAGACCAAATCTAAGAGTAAGTGGGATATGGGAAAGCACAGAGTTTCAAACCAAAGGAATGCACAATCTTTTCAATGAGATAATATCAGAAAATTTCCCAAGCATGAAGAAGGAATTGGAAAACTAAATACAAGAGGCTTACAGGACACCAAATGTACAAAATTACAACAGATCTACACCAAGATACTTTATAATGAAAATGCCTAACATACAGACTAAGGATAGAATATTAAAGGTCACAAGAGAGAGGAATCAGATTACATATAGGGGGAGACCAATTTGTATCATGGCAGATTTTTCAACTCAAATCCAGGAGATCATGGAACAACATATACCAAGCTCTGAAAGAAAAGGGATGCCAACCAAGAATCTTATATCCAGCAAAATTAATCTTTAGATTTGAGGACAAAATAAAAACCTTCCATGATAAACAAAAGTTAAAAGAATTTACAACTAGAAAGCCAGCACTACAGAACATCCTTGGCAAAATATTCCATAAAGAGGAAATGAAAACCAATGATGAAAATCAGCAGAGGGAAGGAAAATCCAATCAGAGGAGAAACCATGTCAAGTTAAATACCAAAAATAAGCAAAAATGGCTGAGAATACAAATCATGTCTCAACAATAACTCTGAATGTTAACGGCCTAAACTCATCAATCAAAAGACATAGACTAGCCAATTGGATCAAAAAAAGAAACCCAACAGTATGCTGCCTCCAAGAGACTCATCTCATAGAAAAAGACATCCACAGGCTATTATCCCAAGTTACTCTTCCAACACCTGTTTCCATTACTTCCTTTTCTGTTTTGTTTTACCTACACCACACCTTCTCCTATATTTGGAAGGTCAATTTAAATTTAGCACAGTTTAGATAAATGTGTTTTAGATTTTTTTTTGATAAATTATAATATGAATCTATGGATCTTTCTTTACCTTTGCATTTTTGTGAAGGTTACTATGTTCTGTGAATTTTCCCAAATGATACAAAGAGGATGAGAGTGTTAAGAATGATTTTTTAATATGAATATTTTTGTCTTGTATTTAATACAAGTATTTCCATCTAAGTTATTAACTCATAGTCTTAAATTGAGCTAGTATAATCTAGGATCTCATTTAAATTTAATTTATAAGAGTACAAAAAATTAGAATTGAAAGATTTTAAAAACCAAAGAAAATCTCCCCATTAAAACTGAAATTTGATTAAGAAATTGATTAACAGAAATGTCTCATGTTGGTCACATTTTAATTCTCTAAAATATGATGTGTCACCTATTATGTGTGTGTGTTTATTTATGTGTGTTACATATCCTGTTACCTGAAAGGAAGTCAGTTTGTTTTGTGACATCAAACCTATTATTTGGAGCAAACTAAACTAGATTTCTTCTTTGCTAAATCTGAAATAATCTATCAATTTTGACTCTGAAATTCTCAAATATAATCTGAATTCAAAGATAATGTTTTAAAGTATTTAGTAAATCATGACCCATTTCCATCTTTGGCATGCTTTACTATTCCTTTTCTTCCAGTTAAATTCTAAGATAATTGAAAATGTGCAATAACAAAGAAATAGACTATTCGACCAATTTGAACTAATACAAACAAATATTCAATATTCATCTCAAGCACAAAAATACTTGTGAGATATTTTGGGCTCATTTCCTAATTACATCTTAAAGCTTATCCTCTTAACTATATTCTAACAACTTTGAATGACATTTTTAGATTCCTTGTTGCCATGGTGTTTTCTATCAATTAGCATTGTAGATTTCTAGTTTACATTCTTATGAATTTATGAGCCCATATATTTTATCCTCATATTATCAAATGACTTTTGAATCAGTTTTTATATTATCTTCTTTGTTCTTGAATTAAGTGGTGCTCCTGAAAGCAGCATAAATCTGTGTACATGGTATATGCTTGCTGAACTACATATGAAGCTTTTTCTTAAGCAATACTCAAAATAATTATTTAATACTGAAGCTTGTTTTGCAGTTCTTTTATATCTTTTTATTGATTTTTATTGGACAAATTTCCCTATAGGTGAAAGTCAATGTCGAATATTAATAAATTTAAATTGATGTATAAAATTATAGTAGAAATCATAAAACTTTGAATAAGTATTGAAGGTTTAATTAATTATAGAAAGTCAGAAAGTGAAAATCAAATACATACTATTTGAATTCAATAATAGGGAAAAATTCAAAATTAATGTAACAAAAACAGAACAAAAAACAGGGAATTTTAGTAATAAAAATATGATGTGTTAATATTTTTGAAATGCAATTTGTTGTTTTTGTTGTATAATTTATAAACAAACATATTAAATTTCTTTTAATCAATATTAAAAGCCCCTTCTAGGTATTTCCTTAGCATCATATTCTTTACTAAGCATGAATCACATCATATCATAATTGCTCATTTTAAAATTAAAATCCATGATCATAAGTTTGGAAAGGGAAGATATAAAGCTTTCTGACTTGGGTGTCTTTTGTGTCCAGCACAATGGTTGGCATATAGTATATGCTTATTATTAATAGCTATGTGCCTAAAAAAAGGGAAGACATAGAAAAAAAAGCTAGAGAAAGAAACAGAAAAAAAGATAGAGGAATGAGGAAATTAAAAGGAAGAAGGTAGGAAACCCTCACTTAAGGTCAAATTTGTATAGAATCCTCATTTTATATTCAGACAAATCTAATTTATAGATACAATGGTAGTAACACAGAAGAAACCAAATTCAATAAAAATATTACCCCACAATTAAATGTGCTACCGCAAAAGTGCTGGAGACATACATAAATACACATGAGGTCTAATTCAACTTTCAACGTGTTGAAAAACTCTTTTGAAGATTTTAAGACTTAGTCAATCCCAGCTAAATTATATGTGTGTGTGTGCGTGTGCACATGTATATATGTTGAACATATATGCTTTCTGCAGTTAACATGCATTCTACTTATACTTAGAAAAACATAAGATAAATATTAATAAAGATGAAAAATATAGAACAGACTGAATGTAGTGACACATGCCTGTTAATTCCAATGATGTCAGAGGCTGAGGCAGGAAGATAACAAGTTCAAGTTCTAGGCTAGCCTCAGCAATTAAATGAGGTCCTTTCTCAAAATAAAACATAAACATGGCTGGAATAGCTCAGTTGTTCAGTGCCCCTGAGTTCAATCCTCATTGCCACACATATGCACACACATATACACATCTATACAGACAGATATAACTGAATTGAGAATAAAATCATGTATCAAAGAATCATCATGATGGTTTATATTTAAATGTATAAACCCCTATATTTTATCCACATCTCACTTTTACAAACAATGACATAGAAAGCCAGGCATGTTGTGGCGCATGCCTGTAACCCCAGTGGCTTGGGAGCCTGAGGCAGGAGAAGAATGGGGAGTTCAAAGCCAGCCTCAGCAATGGTGAGGCATTAGGCAACTCAGTGAGACCCTGTCTCTAAATAAAATACAAATAGGACTGGGACGTGACTCAGTGGTCAAGGACCCATGAATTGACTCCCCAGTACCAAAAAAAAAATAAATAAATAAAAAAATAAAAAGACATAGTAATATAGAATTGCATTCTATTTTTAAAAAAGATATATTTTTACCAAATAGATTGAATATAGAATTATCTTGCTTCTTTTTTTCCTTACATAGTTTTATAATTGTGCTGAATTGTCTTCTGGAAAATACTGCATTTAATAAATTGAGATATCTGGGTCAAATACTTATGTGTCTTACAAAAATTTTAAGTGTATTGTTAATGCTCTCTAGACAAGTTGCTTATTTTATAATTTCTATTACAAAATTAATTTTATAATCTCTGAGAATATTTGCTAATTTGATAGTAAATAAATGAGAGCTTACAGATAGTCTTACTTAGAGTTTTGTTTGCTAATAGCATGACTATATTCTTTTATGCATTGGTTAGAGGATTTTTGTACTATCATGCTTTTAAGTATTTATGTTTCATCACTTTGTGAAGTGCCCATTTAAAAAGTATTTGAAAATCAAAACTAATATGTCACCTTTATTCTGCAATAAACTTGTTATATAAAAATATATATCTGAATATTAATTTGATCTAGAGGAAAGATTTTGAAACCAACTTGACAAATTAATATGTCTGAACTATAAATAAACTATCTTGATTTGCATTTGTAGGTTGAACTTTTAATCATTAGTTCCTGTTTAAACTATATCATTCTGTATCATTACTAGAGTTTAGTAAATTAAAATAAAAAATAAACAAGGTACAAACTTTGGCAATATATTTGTTATTTTTACTGAAAGACATGGTAACCATTTAGGATGCTAAAAAGAGTTGCTTTCAAACTCTAAGACACCTCTTTTGAAATAGAATCATTGCAATTGTGGCAGTAAATGGTTCAAAGTGCAACTAATGCATTCAGAGTTCACCAAATTCTTTGCATTTCCAATCTGACCCACATCATATTTATTGGGCTATAATGATTGTAGATCACAATAAATTCAGGATGCTTCTGGAAAGGCAAAATCTCTCGCATTAATAATGCAACAGTTGAACATTAAAGTACTGTCACTATACTAGTTTATGATGTGATAAAAGTGTTAAAAGTACATTGCTATACAACTGCAGGGGTACATTTGGCCTTAAGTGTCTTTTTTAAGTATTAAAGATAAACAAGAATAAAATGAGGAGTAAGGTAAGGCAAAACAAAGGGAAGTAAATGTTATAAGGCTGAGGATGGTATGTATGTATGTGTGTAGAATTATCATGTATGTAGTGTACATGTTTTGAGTTCATGTGTCTCTGTATATGTGTGTTCATTGATGTGCCTTTATGCATTTATATGTTATTGTGTGTATGTGTATGTATGCACATGCTTCCTATGTAAAGGTGATTTCTAGATTTTCCAGTTTGCTAATGCCCTATAGTGCTATTTTCCAGTGCTAATGCTCTATAGTCTGTGGGTAGGGGAACTATGGATTGGATAAGTATTCAAGAAATGAATACCTCTATTAACAATGGAGGGAATAGCAAAATCTAAATATTTAACACCATCAGTAAATCCATCAAGATCTACTCTAGTTTGTAGCACAATAAAGATTTCTCTCAGAGAAGTTATATATTTAAACAAAAACCTTAGTTTTGAAAGAGGTCTATTAGTTTTCAATTTCTGTGTCACAAATTACCACATTTGGTAGTTGACATTCTTATCTCTATTTGTGTACATCAGGAGTCCTGGCACAGCTGAGTTAGGTCTTCTGCTCAGGGGCTCCCAAGACTGCATTCAAGATCTTGTTCAGGCTGCTTTATCTCAGTGATCTTCAATAGGGAAGAATTTGCTTTGAAGCTCATTGAATTTGTTGGCAAGAGCTAACTTCTTAGCATTGTAGGATTGGGGAAGCTGTTTTCTAACTGACTATTGTCTGGGTTGACTCTGAGCTCACAGACATAACCCAGGATCCACAGTGCAGTCCCCTGGGACTTCTCCACGGCAGGTTACAATATGGCTACTTCCTCAAGGCCAGGAAGAGAATCTCTATTCTCAGAAAGAGCCTAGTTTCTTTTTTTTCTTTCTTTTTATTTATTTATTTTTTTGGTACCAAAGATTTATAGGGATACTTGGCCACTGAGTTACACCCCAGACCCTTATTTATTTATCTTTTAGTTTTGATACAGAGTCTTGCTAAGTTGCTTAAGGCCTACCTAAGTTGCTGAGACTGGCTTTGAACTTGTGATCCTCTTGCTTTATCCTTCCAAGTCACTGGGATTATAGACATGCGCCACAACACCAGGCTATTCTCTGTTTTGATTAGTTAAAAACCAACTGATTTGTTTTAACTAAAATTCAGCCTTAATTTTTTTTTCTGTAAAATCCATTTATCTTTGCTATATATTATAGACTAATCATGGGAGTGACATCCCATGATGTTCACATTTCCCACCCTACCCAGGGTGGCATTATCCAAGTCATGGGCATGATATCAGCAGGCCAGAATCTAAAACTCTGCCTTCCCAGTATCCGTACTGTCTCATTCTCCTATATTATTTATCAATTTCTTTCATCCAGTTACCAAAAATATAACATGTTTAAGAAATTTTTCCAAATTTCACATTTTATTTTCTCTTTCAAATACTCTCACTTTTATCTGTTCCTTTGCTTTATTTGTTGATTTCTTCATCATGCCAAAGACTCTAAATATTGAAAAACTGTTATATTGAACTTCTGGCTGTGGCTTAGTTTTCCTAATAAGCAGCTCTTCATTTTGTGCACCGTATATTGCAGAAACAGCATGAAGAAAAGAGAATAAATGTTTTTTTCCACAGATAAACCTGAGTTTGAATTTTGATTCTCCTGCTAATTATAAGGTTTTGGATGAATATTTTCCTTTTTTGTTGTTGTTGTTGTTGTTTTTGAGTCTCAACTTCCTTAGTTGCCAAAGGAAAAAATATTCATAAAACTTACCTTTTGTTGTAGTTTGGAGAAACTATATAATGAATGCATAAGACAGAGTAAAATATTTGGTACAAGAAAGTGACCAGTAAATAGGAAACTCTTTTCTAAGTTAAAAAAAAAAAAAAAAAAAAAAAAAAAAAAAAAAAAGTCCTTTAGCATTGGTTCCAGAACTCAAACAATTTAGGCTTTGCAGAAAATAACTTCTATTTATCAATTACATTTTGTATATCCTTTACAATTTACAATATACATTTAATGCTTATTAATCCACCTGTGGCTGCTTTAACAAATTACTATAAATTTATTTGCTAAACAACAGTTATCCTCTTAAAGTCCTTAAAGCCCAGAATTTCCATCTGAAATATGTCAGCAAGGCCATCCCCCTCTGTGAGAGGGAGTGAGAGCTCAACTCCTGGCCTCCTCCTGCTCATGGGGGCATCAAGTACACATTCTCTTGTGGCCACATCACTCCCATCTCTGCTCCTATAATCACATAGTCTGCTCCCTTTTTTTGTGTGTCTTTCCTCCATCTTTTATAAGGATACTTAATTATATAAAGCCACTCAGATAAACCAGGATGATCTCCTCATCTCAAATACCTTATCTTAATTTCATACACAAAGACAGTCTTTTCCCCCTTAATAAGGCCTCACTTACAGGTTCTGGGGACTAAAACATGGACATATCTTTCTTAGGGCCACTATTCCTCCCACTGTCAATAACAACCTACATTTTCAGGACTACTATTATTTCAATTTTATAGAGGGAATCACATGTTAGAGATATTTAACTACATTTCCCAAGATCACAAGGCCATTGGAGAGGTGAAGGTGGGAGGGCTACATACACCTTTCTTACACCTAGCCTGTGGTCTGATCCCCTCACTATGCATTATTCTATGACACACCTCAGCAAGTTCAAGGGCTCTAGGGAATCCTTATCTTGGAGGATACATCTATCAGTAAAAAAAGAAAATTTTACATTTTTCCCTTACATGAGCTTAACCTGACTTTCAGAAACTGTCAAAATCATTTCTTCTAGTGAAAATTACCCTGAGTGTGGGAGTGAGAGTTAAATTGCTTAAAATTTGAAGATGTCAAAGTGAGGGTCGAGTAGATGCCTATCTAAGTTCTTTAATTAGAAAATCTCAGAATTCTGTGCTAAAAATTTAAAAGCAGGGGGAATAATTTCACCTCCATGCTATGATCTCTGATGCTTTGTTATTGACCCCTCATGCCTTATGACGATTAGAGACAATTGGAAAGGAAAGTAGGTTCACATGTTTTGAGGAATAACATTACCTCCCACACTTCCTACCATTCTATTTTTGTCTCCTCTTCCCAGCTAATGTGAACTCCTTTCATCTGCAGACCGTTTCACTGATTTTCATAATTGGTTAACATTTCTCGATATATGCTTGTACAGGTTGAGCATTCTGAATCTGAAAATCCAAAATCTGTATTGTTACAAAATCCTCAACTTTCTGATTTCCCACCTGATGGGACAAGTAGAAAATTCTGTACCTGCTCTCATGTGATGAATTACAGTAAAAACAGAGTTGCTCTAAAAGTATTGTATAAAATTATGTTCACACCATGCAATAAAATGTTTGTAAAACATAAGTAAATTTTGTGTTTAGACTTGGATCACATCTCCAAGATATTCCATTATGTACAATTATTCTAAATAAAAAAATTAAATATGAAACATGTCTGGTTTTAAGCTTTTTGGATAAGGGGTAGTCAAGCTATATTATTTCTAAATTGAATAAGTTCCCCTTCCTCCTAAGATTTTAGCTAGATCATATAAAATATGTCTTTCTTCAACTCCAATACTAGAAATACTTTTGTACTTGCATATGCTTACAATGATTATAGGAATAAATGCACAATAAGCCACATGTTTTAATGGAAGAGTCTTGGGCTAGGATAACAACGTATGGTCTAATTTTATTTCTGAATTTACTAATTTTGGGATCACAGCTAAAGACCTTGTGACTTCATGTGCAAAATTTAGATAATTACTATTTCCTGATTCAAAGCATTATTGTAAGTATAAAGGAACTTATAAAATAGATGTCAAAACATCTATTTTTGACAGAAAACAAAGTGGTGTTCTAACTTCAAACAAAAGAAGATTTTAAAAAATAGGAAGCAATTGAAATGAGCAAATTTCAAATCTATTGAAAATGTTTGCATCTGTTTCCTAAACCAAGAGCTTTGCTACAGTTATCCTGGTCTATTATAAAAGCCTTAGCATTCCCTATTAATGACATTGAGACAGATGATCAACATTTCAGGAGGATTTTAATGTTGTTAATGAAATATAAATAACATTGGACTGAAAATACTTCATCCTATAATGACAATCCTGGAACTCAAGAAATGCCTTCAGAAATTTATTCTTATTGGAGCCTCCCTTTCCCCTCTAATTTCCAGATGTGTTACAATCCTACCCTGTGTGAGAGCTCATCAGCCAGCTCTAGGGAGCTTTAATGTTCAACCATTTACTTCAAGAGATAAGTTCTTAAATAGTAACCAAGTGTGTAGTCCTTTCCAAGAGAAGGTAAAGATGTTTGTGGTGAGGATGTGAAGTGGTTGAAAAGTGTTTAAACTCAAATGATTAGTAAAGTTGTCCAGGGACCAAGGGGACTTCTGTTGAGTGGATTGAAAAAAGATTGGCCTGCTGTTTTCGACAGATAGCTCCCATTTAAAACACAAAGTAATTAAGTGTTTTAATTTTGATCCCCATGGTGCCTCTCCTTTTCAGAGCACAGCAGGGAGGGTGAACATAATTGGCACCATTTGGAAGGCTGAGTGCCTAAGGTTGTAGCAAGTCTTTGTTTGTAGTTGAAAAATGACATTTTAGTTTAATATCTTGCTATTCTTAGCTATAATCCCTTCCTATTCTACTTATTAAGCAAAATGAGTGTGCCTACTACATTGTCAGAAAGCAGCCTCGAATCTTCAAAAGCTGAGGTAAATATATATCATTTCATCTGTAACTAACATCCTGTCCACCTGGGAAGTAACCCAGGCCGAATGTGTGTGTGTGTGTGTGTGTGTGTGTGTGTGTGTGTGTGTGTGTGTTTTTTTCTGATATCATTTTGCACTCAGATTAAAAACAATAAATATGATTTTCATAGTTTTATTTTACCCTAAAATGTATTAATGCATGTATTCAAGATTCTGAACTCTGATTTCATATCTAAGACCTTGATTTAGTCTGAAATACCAGAAAAAAAATAATTGAATAATATAAGAGATCATTTTTTTTTCTTTTCTTTCTTTCTTTCTTTCTTTTTTTTTTTTTTTCAGTTGTCCCAGTGATAGGAGAGAAATACAAAAGAAGATGAACTTTAAAAACAGGGTTGAGGGGCTGGGGTTGTGGCTCAGCGGTAGAGCGCTTGCCTAGCACTGCAGGGCTCTGGGTTCTATCCTCAGCACCACATAAAAATAAATAAATAAAATAAAAGTATTGTGTCCAACTACAACTAAAAATATTTTTTTAAAAACACAGGGATGACTTATTTATCACTGATTTGAGACTTCATTCTAAAACAATGCTTAGAATATTTTAATATGTTTTGTGGATATTCAGTGATTTAATAAATGAATGAATGAATCCTAAGTATTTTTATTTCCTGCTATGTAATACAGCATGGCAGCTTCTGATCCTGTCCCAACCTTTTCACCTTGAAGATATGGTGATATACATGGAATGGCTCAGATTTAATATTTATATGAGGATATTTCTGTTTTATCTACCACTTCCAAATGACACCAATTCTATTTTTTTAAATTTTATTTATTCTAATTTGTTATATATGACAACAGAATGCAATTCAGATTACACAAATAGAACAGAATTTTTCACGTGTCTGGTTGTACACAAAGTAGAGTCACACCATTTGTGTTTTTATACATGTACCTGGGGTAATGGTGTCAGTCTTATTCCACCATCTTTCCTAGCCTGATGCCCCCTTCCTTTTCCTCCCTCCCCTTTTGGACTAAGGAAATATAATTTTGGATTGGGGATGTAGCTCAGTAGTAGAGCAGTTTCCTAACATGTATAGGGCCCTGGGTAGAATCCTCAGCTTTGAAAAGAAAGAGAGAGGGTGGCAGGGGGGTGGTGGGGGGAGAAAGGAAGAAGGAAAAGAAGGGCAAGAAGGAGAAGCAATAGAAAAATACATAAGATCTGGATTATAGACTTCATTTTAATAGTTGACTAACTTAGCTAATGTGCAAAATGGAGATCATAGTGTTCTTCCTACCTACTCTACAGAAAAGTGATTTAAACCAAGATAGCTAAATAGAGTTGCCCTGTGCCTGACTCCATCACAAAGCCGAAACAACACAAAGGCAAAACAGTATTTTAAGGAAAGTGATTGAGGGAGAGTTCTGGAAATCAACAAGGAAGTGAAGAGAACCCTACCTTTCTTCTGGGCCAGGCAGAGCAGGGAAGGGGAAGCTCATATGCTGGTAAAGGAAAGCAGGAAAAATGCCAGAAATCCCAATTATAGCAGGAGGCCAAAGGTCTAAACTGTCAGAGAATTCCAAGGTTCTTGAAGCTTTAAATTGTTTGGGAAATGGCTGATCAAAGATTGACTATTCTCCTCCAAAGAAGGAATTCACATTGGCCTCCTGGAGCCACAGAAACCAAGTGCAACAGCCACTACTTGACACCATTTTGCCTTAGATGACATTAGATGTTTGTGGTCAGTGTGCATCTTACTGAACAGAAGCAGCCCCCTAAACAGCCTGTAGATTCAAGGTCAGAGGCTGCCATAGCTACCAGCCTAAGTCACACCTGCATTTGTTCCCTGGGAACTAGCCAAGATCTCCTCACATCCTTGGGACTTTAGCTACTGATACAAAGTCCAGGGTTCACCTACACTTATATATTGGGAGCAAGAAAAGGTCCTAACTACGTCTTGCTCCAGAAACAACAAGCCTACCTTAGGCTACAATCTCTGATACTACCAACACCCAGCCACAGAGACTAGGGAAAGTTTCTTCCCAATCCACAGCTTTGAGACTTCAGTGGCTAGAGCAAAAAGTCCACCTTACCCAAGCTTTTCTGGGGTAACGAAGATAAGGTCCCATCCATGTTTGACAGCTCCAGGACTGTGGATACCAATGCAACAAGCTTCAGCCCCAGTAGAGCTTGCCCTGTGTGAACTAGAACCATTTCTATTCATGCCCAGTAGCCTCCAGGACAACATATGAAAGCCACAAGAACCAGTATCACCCATGCTTAAATTGTAGGACATAGGGAAGCTCTCTTTCAGGTCATACATCTCCAGAAGAGCGGATACCAGAACATGAGGAATAACATTATCTGCACACAGTCCAGGAGACCTAGGGAAGTTCTACTCTACAGCCCATAAACTTGGGATCACATCTGTGCTTGACATTCCTTGGGAATAGAATTTTAAGATTCTGGCATGAGAACATTGCACATTGAAGCTAATCTAACTGTTAAAGTACTATGTGGTAAAAATATTCAGTCAGGTCGTGTAGAACCATGTAACACTTAGAAAACTAGAATTAAACAGAATCAGCCATGTAATGACATTGAAAGCATTGGTTCTGAAGCCAAATCATCTGGATTTGAACTCTGCATCTTCTTTTTACTATCTATATAACCTTGGGAAACCAATGTAAACTCTTTTTATCATAGTTACATATTGTAAAATTCATACAATATTATAACCTAGTTTATAAGAGCTGTGAAAGGTCTAAAAGTTTAATGTACTCTCAAGCTAACAAATCATTTTGTCATAGTTTCATGGAGTTAGTAGAAAGCAAAAGATTCTTAGATCAGAGACAAAGGACTTATTTATCCAAGCCACATGCCATTTCTTCTGTCCCTCAAAGTCCCACCAGAGAAACATGGCAGAGCCTGGATGGATGCTACATAATTGGGTCGATTTGTGTTGCAGATAAGGATTTGCAAGATCAGGAAGACCAATCTTGTATAATCAGCTGCAACCAAATCTATATGAAAATTTTTTCCTGAAGGAAGACTTAATCTTTATTGTAATCAACACAAAGTAGGCCAGCCTTTTTTTCAGGAAGACATAGTCTCTTTCTTCCAAAACCTGTTCCTTATACACACATTTTTTAAAAGAATCTAGAATAAAAATGTTCTTTTTGCCTCTGCTTGTTAAAATAAATCCAAGAGATTCATAACGAATTGTCTCCCATGTCTCCCATCATGTTGATGTGAGTTAGTAAATTTGTTTTTATTTAAAAATAATTTTTACCTGTCATTGTAGTCATATATTTTACTCCACCTAGTTAGTGCTCCTATATGGGATTCATTATATCTGACTTCTCTAATTGATGTGAATAAGACAAATAGCAATTACAACCCAGCCCCAGACACAGAACATGCAACTGAGTCTCACAAAGGCCCCACTAAGTTCTTTTTTAAATATACCTCAGCTCAGGGTTAGAAATTTCCCAATTTTTATTTATTTCCTTCATGCTGACATACTATATTTTCATATAAGACCTTACAATTAAGAAAAAAAAAATTCCTCTGGAGACATGAAAAAAATCATTGTGTGCTTTAAAAAATAGACATTTCGGTAAAGATAATAATAAATTCATGTATTACTAAAGTATTAAAGATTCTCATGCTGACCACTTTCATTTCTTATTTTAAAAGTAGTATGTTTAGATTTTGGTAATAATTCCATGATACCTTTTTTCCCCTGGTTAAGCAGAATAAAATTACAATGAGAAAATAACTGATTACAATTATATAAAATTTACAAGTGTATTTCAATGGAATTTTTCTAATCTATAATTTTTAGAATTCTATGTAATTGAAAAAATTCACAATTTCATAAACTTATGTTCACTTTTTTTTTGGGGGGGGGTGGAAGTGATGCAGAAAAAGTAAGAGTTGGATTGGAGAACATTTAGGCTCCCTCAGCAAACATTTTAAATCATGTTGACAATTGCAATTGTTGACTTTCTTCAACTCAAATCACTTGTCCAAGAAAATTAAGGGAGCAGAGGAATTTTAGAAATCAGTTTCATGGCAGCAAACAGAAGCCCAAGTCGCAAGACTTGTTTTGCTGAAACAGATGTAGCAAACACATGGCTGTGGGCACAAGGTCTTTAAGGACCCCACGCCTACTGGGAAGGTATCAGTCTGTGTGCCAGACCTGGCTCTGAGTGAGAGACCAGGGATGTTTAACTGGGTCACACTTGTCAAATTAGATGCTGAGAATAGGTATCAAGACATTAGAAATAGGAAAAGCTTGAGAGTTAATCACATTTTCCCACCAAAATAATAACTCTATCATTCCCCAAAGAATCTACAAAACATAAACCTAAAGTCATTATAAGTACAGGGAAATCTGGAGTCTGTTACTGAGCAATGATAGAGGCTATTCACTTCCAGTAGCTGCTGCAAATTTTCACTGGAAAAATAGGTAATTTAGTTCCAGTGTACTCCTCCCCCACCATCTGTCCTGTTTCACATGTGGATCCCAGGGCCAGCATACCACATCACGCCAGAGACCATGTTCTTTATTCATTTATCTTCATCCATTAACTAATCAAACAAATATTTATAAAATGTGGATAAAAATGTCATCATGGACTCACAGATGTAGTCTGAAAAAAAAACTCTTCCCCCTTTTAAATTTGGTACTAGGGATTGAACACAGAACACTATACCACTGAGCTACATCCTTGATCTATTTATTTATTTTTTATTTTTATATATTTTTGGGGGTTACTAGGAATTGAACTCAGGGGCACTTAACCACTGAGCCACATCTCCACTCTATTTTGAATTTTATTTAGAAACAGGGTCTCACTGAATGTTCAGTACCTCGCTTTTGAGAGGCTGGCTTTGAACTCGCAATCCTCCTGCCTCAGCCTCCTGAGATGCTGGGATTACAGGCATGCGCCATTGCGCCTGGCTTATTTATTTATTTATCTATCTATTTATTTATTTTTAATATTGAGACAGAGTCTCGTTGAGTTGTGGACACTGGCTTCAAATTTGTGATCCACCTGCCTCAGCTTCCAGATTCACTGGTATAGGCATGTGCCACCGCAGCCAAAAAAAAAATAATAATAAATAAATAAATAAATACTATTAGTCTTCTTTATGAGCTGTTCTTGCTTGGCCTTTGCATGTAGTTTTTGCTTTCGTTTTCCTGTATGATTGTCCTTTTCCCTAGGTTAAGGTATTGTACCCGCGTGACAATAGTGAATAATTTCTTGATGTCTTAACTTATCCTAGGAATAATTTCATTTGAACTAGAAAGCCCAAGAGATAATTATTTTAACGTACAAATAGAGACATAGTAGTTTTCTGGTGCAAAATACTTAGGACCTGTCATAAATTAAGTTTTTTGTATGTATGTCTAAACTACTTGACTCTTGATTCCTTATAGGCTAAAATTTCATCTTTTTGCTCCCATGTTCTAAAACAATGCCTGGCAGTGTTCCCTGAAACAAACTGAACTAAATTGAAACGCTAAAACACCCACTTCTTGCTAGTTCAGGCCAAAATATAAACCAGTCAGAAATAGATTAATTGTTTACTGCTTTGGATTTCTGTTTCTAGTTTGAGTTCTTTGGACACACTCCAGCAAAATCCTCCCTAATTTGTATACAAAATCTTAAAACAAGAACCATGGTTTATATATAGATAACAATAGGCTTTTTGGTTTGGTTTCCTGAACTATTTTTAAGCTTTTCTAATGATAGATAATTTTGACTCTAGAATGTTTAACATTTTGTACATGATTTTCTCAGACAAAATGAATAGATACAATAAAATTATAATTTAGGCAATTATTTGATCACAATAAATTATGATTTTCTTTTGTCTTCAATTCTTTGTCCATATGTGCTAACTGGTAACTCTTAAGTCAAAAGGCTTTTATATTCATATTATAACTTTTTCTAAATTGCCAACTTAGCGAGGTTTGTAAGACACCTAAAAATAAGTTTTAAAAGTTTACCTTTATTTTCTAATTGTCTTTTAAACATCTCATTCCTACTCCTTCATTTCCTATGTTACCTGAAATCTTTGAGTTAAATAACAACTTGAGAGCAAGAGTTTAAGGGCTGGGGTTGAGGGTTGTAGCTCAATGGTACAGTGCTTGCCTGGCATGTGTGAGGCACTGGGATCAATCCTCAACATAACATAAAAATAAACAAATAATAAAAAAAAAAAAAAATATATATATATATATATATATATATATAT
This sequence comes from Tamias sibiricus, assembly GCA_025594165.1. Classification (NCBI taxonomy): domain Eukaryota; kingdom Metazoa; phylum Chordata; class Mammalia; order Rodentia; family Sciuridae; genus Tamias; species Tamias sibiricus. The sequence continues at coordinate 84,847,511 of CM046662.1, forward strand.
ATGAAATAGTTTAAAAACTAGAAGTTCCAGAGAAAAAAAATGGCCTATGAAGAGGAAAAAAACTCCAATTGTATATCATCCTTTAAGTTATTCACTGTTTTCAAAATTCATTTTCATAAGCACATTGGAAAAATTGTTGTAGAATTTAACAAGTGCCAGACAAAAGAGATCTATGCACTTGCTCATTTGTTAAAAGTTCAAAACCTACTTTGTGTCAGAGATTAAGGTGGATGCTGGGATATAATTGTCAACAAACAAAACACCAAAAACAATGTATATATAAATATAAAGGTATCACCTCTCCAGTGTGTATGTATGTGTGTGTGTGTGTACACATATACATATATATATACACACATATGTATATATATATGTGTGTACGTACATACATATATATACATATATATATATATGTATATGTATATATATATATATATATATATCAGTGGAGAGGTTAAACAATTAATGAATACACAGTAGCAGTTTTTGACAATGAGGTGAAGAGTGTTTATAACAGCAGCACTTGAATTGAGATAAGCTTAAAAGAAAAGTAATGTCCCACAAGAGCAAGAGTATTCCATTTTGCATCTTAGAAATACTATTATCACAATGCCTTCACAAGTATTTCCACTAATATTTGTTTATGCAGAAGAACATTAATTCATACTCCAGGGATGTGGGGACATGGCCAAAACTGTTCTTCAAAAGCAAGATCTGAAATTCTCAGCCTACTTTCAGTCTAGGTGACCTCATGTTTCAGTTGTCCCAGGTGGTGCCTGTTGTTTTGGCTTAATTTTAAATAATATTGCTCCAGCTGTCTTTCAGAAGTGCTGTGGTTAAGAACATAAATTATTGTAGCTGCCTGACGTACAGCCACAATACCGCGGGAGGAGATTCGGTGGCAGGAATCTATTATTCTTAGTCTCTGGCTTTCTCTTTATCTCTTCTTCTCTTCTTAGCTAAACTCTTTTCTCATTCTCTTAGTCTCTGTCTCATTTCTTTCTTAGTCTTTGTAGCTAAACTCTTTCCTTATACTCTGACTCTTATTTCTTCTTCTGACTATGTTCTGGCTGCTCTGACTCTTTTCTTCTTCTCCGACCCGAACTCTTCTTCCAACCGACTGAGCGACTGAACAACTGACTGAATGAATGCCACTTCTGACCACTTTCACCCGGTTATATACCTTTAGCTTTGCGGGTGCGACACGTGCATTTACAGGTGCGTCACGTGCATAGTTAATGTATGATTATTATCAGGTGGAACTTATGGCTTCCAGCTAACCGCAATAGCCATCTCCCTGATTGGGGCTCCTTCAAATTATAATGTCCTTAATTCTTTAAACTCATATTTTATCTAAGTATTCATAGAACTAGTTTATCATTTGCCAAAATAATCCTGTTATTTTATATTAAAGGAGATAATGAGGAAGATATTTTTCAAGGGAAAATTATTAGTCTTAGAGTACACACAATTCAAGTATAAGAAATTTCAATAGATTATTTAAGAACATAATTCAAAACTAGTCTAAATAACCATAAATAATTTAGCTTCATCTTTGGTTGCTCTAAGACATAGAAGATAGAGACAAACTATTAATTCTAGAGACAGAAACACAGGATGGTGAGGGACTAGTCATCAAAGACAGGGTTATGTCTGTTACTAGGTTTTAAGGATGGCATTGTATATTTTTAACTTTTCATTTTACTTCACAAATATTAATTTACTTTCTTCTGTTTTTATTTAACAAATCTAGTTTTGAGTGCCTGCCACTTACATTAGGCACAATTCTGTTTGATGTGTTGGGGATATGGTGGAGAATAAAAGAAAAATAAAGGAAAAAAAAATCTGTCTTCATAGTTAAAATGAGATGGTAGGGCACTGTGTATGTGAAGACAGAATCAGTATTCTTTAACATAACAAATTTGTCATTTCAATAACATGCCCAAGCAAAGTGACATAAAAGTTATCAGAGATGAGATTTAAAGTTATATAAAAATTTTTACATCACATATATGATTGTTATCACTGGTTTGTCATCATACAAAATGAAACACCAATGATTTAGCTGTCATACATCTTTTCAAAAACTTTTTTTTTCCCCAGAAAACATGACAGAAAGAGCAGTAATAGTGGGGATTAGAAACCCATTATTAAATTCATAACTTATCAATGAGATGTACTTTATAAAATGATCACCATTATTAAATTCATAACTTATCAATGAGATGTACTTTATAAAATGATCACCTTCACTTTCTCTACAGTTTGCTCTACTTTGAAGGAAAAACAAAGCTATGATAAGCACAGGGAAAACACCATATGTGAGCTTTAACTGAAACACATATCGTTGTACAATTCAGCTTGTAATAAAGTTCTTGTGTTGCTTTTTCAATTGAGGTCAGGATGTGTTTTATTAAATGGCCATGCAAGGGGTAAGATCATTTGAGAGCAAGCCTTCACTATGTTTTCCACAGCTAACCATTTAAAAACTGCTGAAGAAGGAAGGAAATTGGGTAACAGTTTGTGTTCTTAAAAGCCATCAGCTCTGAATAGATATTATTCTCAAAAAAAGGAAATTGCATCTGCACAACTCAAATCAAATGCAGTTCTCTTTACCTTCTATTGTTGGCCTTCCTTAAAGGGAAAGGGGAAAAATTTTTCAGTGCTATCCTTGGACTGTCCACAAGCCAGATTCATACTTAATTATGTTTAAAAAAAAAAAAGTCACAGAAGCTAATTTTCTAAGTGATAAATCTGCATTTTCTCTGGAGTTAAATGTAGATAGATAATAGACAGCAGTTTCTGTTGAAGCATATATCAATAGCACTTCAAGAAACCCATCAGTACACTAGAAAACCCACACATATTCAGAGAAAGACCTGTTTGCCAAGCTACCTGATGAACCTTGTGGAGAATACAGAAGAAATAGGAGGCATGACACCTGCCTTCTGCAAGGTCACAATTTATCTGAGATGGCATTTAGTCATCATTTTTGCTGCTGTGAGTAAAGGACCTGACCAATACAATTATAGAGGAGGAAGAGTTTATTTGAGGGCTCACAGTTTCAGAGGATTTAGTCCATAGAAGGCTGGTTCCATTTCTTGAGGCTCGAGATGAGGCTGAACATCATGGCAGAGTGTGGGGCAGAGGAAAATCGCTTACATCATGGTGATCAAGTAGCAGAGAGAGGGCTGGGGTTGTAGCTCAGTGGTAGAGCATTTGCCTAGCACATGTAGGGCACTGGGTTCAATGCTCAGCACCACATAAAAATAAATAAATAAAATAAAGGAATTTAAAAATAAAACGACAGAAGAAGCAGAGCGAGAGACTCCGCTCATCAGATACAGATATATACACCAAAGCCACGCCCTAATTCCCACTTCCTCCAGCCACACCCTATGACTTCAGTTACCACTCAGTAAATCCCTAGCAGGGGACTAAATCACTGATTCAGTTAATGATCTTACAACCCAATCATTTCTCCTCTGAACCTTCTTACATTGTCTCGCATTTGGGCTTTTGGGGGACACCTCACATTCATACCAAAACAGGTGGTACAGATTTACTGAGTGTTTTCTCTCTCCCTGGAACTGACCTCAGCATTTAGGAAGAACAACCTCACTTATTTGTTAACAACATCTTTAGATGAGCATTATCTTATCTATTTTGAAAATGATGATATCAAATTCCAAGAAATTGTTGTGTGTGTGTGTGTGTACATTTGGAAGATATATCTAATAGATCTAGAGTTTAGAGCTCTGTCATATTCCAAAAGGAATGATTTTAACTCTCTGCTAAATTACTTTATCCAGACAATTTGGACAGGATTCCAGCATGAATTACTGTATTAATGTTAGTCTTTACCAGTAATGCAGCTTTGCTGAATAGGAAAGTTTGTAAAAGGTATGCATTTTATTAAATGCCATTTGGGCCATGTTCTTCCCTCTGGTTAGAGACATAGGCTTATTGAATCTCACATAATAAAAATGATGTCGTATCAAATTAGCACAATTCACATATTTGCACATTGAATTTGTATTATATGCTCTGTCATCCAACTATATTTTAAGAGGATATGACTATTGCTTGCTATAAATCAAAACTTGAACCAAGTCTGTTTAAACATCCATTTCTCCCCTCATGCATCATTGCCACCAGTAAGTTCAGCCTAATCACTACTTACCTAGTCTCAAATTTCATCACACAAAAACATAATTGTTAGTTTTAAAGAATTTATTATGTATGGAATTATCAATACACATCAGACAAATTTCACATTGTCAAAGTTATGTATCTAAATTTCTTTTTAGTGACTTTTTATTTGATAAGCAATATATTTTAGATTTATTAATAATGGCATTTCAATACTATTTAATGTTATTTGCAACCCTTTGCTAAAGTAGTTACTAGAAAGGAATATTTTAAATTGTATAAATAGAAAAATTACTCCCAGCCCACATTGAAATTAATAATTTTCAAGTTTCTTAATATGATCTTTGGAAAAAACTTAGTTCACTGATATCAGTAATTTTGCACTCATATTCTGATCAAACAAAATGTATTTGATATATCCAGCAATGGTGGGAGATTTGTCATGAAGCTATAACCACAGCTCTTTTTAATAAAACAGACTATGGAACGCAAGATAGCATTCATTTTGGTAATAGAGCACTCTCTCTTCATTTACTTAAATAGGCTTTGGTAAATTTTTATTTAAAATTCATATATGTAGCAAGTATAGTAATTTCTAGTCAGTATACTCTGTTGTTCAATAAAGGCACTATATAAATCTGCTCAACAACATAAAAACACTGCCTCAGAGAGATCTCATGAATTAAATAGCCTGTTTCCTGGAGAGAGAGGAGTATAGAGCTAAATTAATAGTATAGTTACTGTATCTCAATGGGGAACTACCCTCAAGCCTGAATCACTGCAGAAGTGAAGTTAACAGAGCTGATTTTAGTGAGGATGAAAGTGAAAATGCCTGTGAACTCAAGAGAGAGGAGTAGGAGAGTTGATTTGGTAGCATGTTGTTAATTAGCCAACTTAACAGAAATGAAAGTCATGTAAAAAGCTAATTAAGTGAAATTGATGTGCATGATCTTTGTCTTCATTTTGAATATAGCCAAAGCAATCTCTGAGCCAGAGAATATAGCTCCATGGAAGCATCTTCCATGGGCTAAGTGCTGATAAGAGGAGCTGATTTTAGCTGTTCTTAAAGGTATGCTTTTCATGCTCCAGCAGTTTGCTTAACCCAGCCATCCATGTCAATCCTGTCTTGAGAGACACCTGGTTTTTGTAAGATTGTCAGACACATTAAATGTGTGAAAAATTTGATGTTGGCTTCATTTCATTATCTTTCTAATTATAACTCTCTATGGCCTTAGTCAGCTAGCAAAGTGCTATGAACAACCATTCTGCCCAGAGCAGAGAAATACAGAGTAAGGTTATGGGTCTATTATGCCACATTTAAAAAAATTTGTGACTTCTTGATATCTCTATTGAACTAAGATTATATTTTATCCACTTCACTTTATACATATGAAAATGCATATTTGAGTGTCTATAATCCATACAGTCTACCACAGAAAACTTGAAAATATTCCAAATTTTGGGAAGCTCATGTTATCTTTCAGTAAATTTAATTGGAAGTTAATTATGAAAATGAACAGAAGAACGGCAAGGGGTAACCTAAAGTTTGTAAGGCCTTGGATATCTCATTTTGAGCGAATAAAAAAATACTATGTGAATAAATATAAAAAGTGATAATGGAAATCACTGAGTGCCTTCTATATGTTGGTGACTATAGGCATATAAAATCAATATTCTAGAGCCGGGCACGGTGGCGCACGCCTCTAATCCCAGCACTTGGGAGGCTGAGGCAGGAGGATTGAGAGTTCAAAGCCAGCCTCAGCAATGGTGAGGCACTTAGCAACTCAGTGAGACCCTGTCTCTAATAAAATACAAAAAAGGGCTGGGGATGTGGCCCAGTGGTCAAGTGCCCCTGAGTTCAATCCCTGGTACCAAAAAAAAAAAAAAAAAAAAAATCAATATTCTATTAAATCTTGGCCAAAGTCTTTTATGAAATTATGACACCCATTTTATCGAAAATTAATGTTCATTTCAGAGAATTTAATAATTATTCATCATCACAGAATTAATAAAGGGAATTAAAAGTCTTTAAACTACTTTAAAACAGAGATTGCAAAATAGTAGAAATAATTTCCAAGGGTCCTTTTCCTAAAAGTTTCTCATGTGGGGAATTTCCTGATCCCTACTCTCAAAAAACTCAGGCTGTTGACATTGAGCTGTGGTACCAGGTATTTGATATTCCTGATATTGTCACTTCTCTTTGAACAAATATATCCCAATGTTTTATATACCTAAAAAGAATCAATGCAAAAGAATATTAACTACTAGATATTATTATTAATATCTTATTATATTTATATCCTGAAGATAGGTGACTTGATGAGATACTAAAAAGCAAGTCTTCTTTTGTACATTTTTATTTTTTTTAGGGTTTGAAAATTTATTCCCTATTTTATTAGTTTTATCTTTTTTTATTCAAAGTTGTTGTATTTGTAATAGTAGTATGCATTATAATTCATAATAAACATATAGAGCATCTTTTTATACCATCACTATCAAGCTGAATATTTCACAGAAGAGCTTACTCTTGTAAGATCAGAATTTAAACAATTTCTAACTGAGTCCAAGCTGTGTTTAGACATTATATATAACTAGACATGCTTGGAAGATTGATTGGGCGAGACAAGCCAGAAGTTTTTTTGTTTGTTTGTTTTTTGTATAAATTGCAAAAAACACTTCAGGGAAAAAACACCTAAGGGTATGAGGAAGCTTTCCTAGAGCTAAGAGAGGGATGAGTAATTTAAAGTACAGTATGAATTTTATTTAGAGTACAGTATAATTTAAAGTACAGTATAAATGAAATTTATCCTCAGACCCATCTGTTATAGGACTAATATTTGAGTCCCTGAAATAGCTTGACTGAAGTATAAAACCTGGTGTATCATATAAAATAAAAGAGGATGATACACTCAAATGCATGGCTTCAGTGTACTGGCTGCTCCAAATCATATTCAGGTATATAAAGTTGTTTTGACATACAGAGGGGGCATAACCATGCAGGAGCCCTGTTTGGGGAGATGGCTTAAGATTGCGGTTGACTACGGGCCGTGGAGATGTTTGGGCATTGCCGCCTTCCATAGTCTCACAAGACTTGGCCTGGGATCTCGAGAGACTTGGGCGGAGATTGCTGATTTGGTCGGCACCATTTGGTGTGTGGCTTTTTGGTGGTGTGTGGTGCGTGTTAAAGTCGTTGTTAGAGCCAGAGAGAGAAGTTATCAAAATAAAAAGCCTGTTTGTTTCCAGTTCGCCTCTGAACTTCTTCCCGCGGCTTTGTTGCTCCAAGAGGCCATCGCTTCAGGCGGCAACATAACCATGGGGCCAAAAGTAGGTTTCAGTGCCCAGGTATAAGCACAGGTCCCTCACTCAGTGAAGGGCATACCAAGAGTAATAGTGTATGGTGCCATTATTTGGTAGCAGCAGGAATCCATGATAGTGGATTCCAAATTGAAGAGGTACCAGTCATTTTGAAATTTCATAGGATCCCTTAGCATGGAATGTAGACCCTTCACAGAGGATATTCCCAACTTTGGCAATGAAGAGCCAGCTTCATAGGCATACAGAATGGGTTTCATTAAGTAGAATTGGAGAGAAAATGGGCAGATACTAACACGAAGTAACTTTGGTATGTGTAGACAAAAATTACATAGTCTTAATAAAATGTTTTTTGCCTCTTTGTCTATCCATATGCTTTATATGTAGTGATCTAATTAATTATGTATCTTTAATGTTATTGTCTAGGATATCTTGCATGAGTCCAGTGAAGCCTAGAGTAAAAGCTTTAAGGACAACTTACTCTCAGGGTCATGAATATCCTGACTCTATCTAGACTGGACTCACCCTACTTCTAATCTTGAAAATTATCATTGTCATTTTACTGATTCATTTGAAATCTGTTTGAAATTTCATCATTATGATGTTTTCTACAGATTTTTGAAATGTACTCATTATTCGAGAAAGTTTCTTTGCATTTTTATCTTGCTATTAGTTTTAAAATTGGTATTGAATTAAAACAATTGTTTTTGCACAAATTAAAATACTCAGTTTTTTTCTTTTTGGGGGGCAGGGGTACTAGGGATTGAACTGTCAGAGGCATTTGAACACTAAGCCACATCCCCAGGCATATTTTGTATTTTGTTTAGACACCGGGTCTCACTGAATTGCTTAGTGTTTCGCCATTGCTGAGTGTGGCTTTGAACCTTTGATCCTCCTGTCTCAGCCTCCTGAGCCACTGAGATTACAGACATGCACCATCATGACCAAATCAAGATTTTTAAAACACATTATTCAGTCTGTGAAGTAAGTTAAATTAATGTGTCTATGATGTTGATTTATTTTTACATTCCTGAGCTAACCTCATTTTCTTTAAAGGCCAATTCAAATGCCACTTTTTTTTTTTTTCTTTTTTTGCTACTGCAGTTGGAACTCAGGGGCTTCATCACTGAGCAACACCCCTAGCCCTTCTTATTTTTTTTTAATTTTGAGGCAGGACAGGGTCTTACTAAGTTGCCTAGGTAGGCCTCACTAAGTTTCTGAGGCTGGCCTTGAATTTACGCCTGCCTCACTTCCCAAGCTGCTGGGATTACAAGAGTGCAATACTGTATCCTGCTTAAAATACCACTTTTGATATGTTAATCAAGAAGCAAAGTCTTTGTCTCTTTTCCACATTGCTATAGCACTATGTTTACCTTCACTCTATACCTTTGTATATTTCACTTCATTTTACATCTAGATTTGTGCATGTTATCTTACTACATTTTTTCTCATTCTGCAAAGAATAATGATTGAGAGGTCAGCAAAGTTGAAATGAACCTCAAGTCTACCACTTTAATAGTTCTATAAATTAGTATTGGGTATGTTTAGAAGCAAAAACAGCTTTGACAGTGTCTTCATCTTTTCATTTTAACATCAAGTCTACCTCCTATAATGAACATTCACTAGGCACAATCATATGGAAGGTCATCAGTCATCCTTTCTGCCTTTTTGTCTGCGTGTGGCTTACCATACCATCTACAACTGGTATGGATGGCCTCCAGGAAATAGAAGCTACAACTAGAGAAAAGTGCTCACCAATCTGCTTTAATCTCTGAGATTATTTTCTTGAGATACTAGTAAAATAATGTTCTCGAAAGGAAGAATTTTTGAAAAGGTTGGTTTCTAAATCCTAAAAGTCTTCCTCTACATATATAAAATAAGAACAAAAACCAGCACATTGAATCTAATTAAAAAAATGAGTATATAAAATTCAGCATTTTCTGTAGAGTAGGTAAAATAAAATAATGTCATGAGAAGATCAACTTAGAGAACAACCCATGTGTCAGTTAGCTATTGCTATGTAACGAACAATATCAAAACTCAATGTTTTACCAGAAGTTATTTATTGTAAGTCTCCAGGTTGACAGGTTGAATATGAAGTTACACTGATCTAACCTGTTTATGCCCATGTGTGTGCATTTAGCTAAAAGGTCTTCAGTGGCTACTGATGCACAATGATTATTATAGTTTGGATATGAGATGTCTCCCAAAGTTCCTGTGTTCATGCAGAAATGTTCCAAGGTAAAATGTTTGGATTGTGAGATCTATGACCTACTCAGTCTGTCCTAGTTTGAACGGACTGGATATTAACTGTAGGTAGGTGGGACAAAGCTGGAGGTGACAGATCAAGGATGAATCTTCCCAGAGGCCCCTTCCCCACTTCCCTTCACTCTGAATGTTCTACCTCACCTTGGATCTAGAGCAATTGAATTGGCCTAGATGGACTAAATCTCTGAAACCACAAGCCACACAAAAACTTTCCCTCCTCTAAGCTTTTCTAGTCAGGTATTTTATTCACAATAATGCGAAGCTAACTAACACAGAAATCTTAATGGAGATTCTGGGAGGAACCAGTTCTGCTCCATGTTGTTTTCTCAGCATTCAGCATTTTATCTCAGGCTTGCTTTTCATAGTGAAGGCAAAGGACTAAATAGAACTAAGCTATAAATTGTCTTTTAAGACCTAGGCTTAAGATTTTTCCTAGCATCACATTGGCTGTCCCATTTTATTTGGTCAAAGAAAATCATATAGGCTTTCCCAAATTCAAGTAGTGAGGAAATAGATGCCACTGTTGATGGACAGAACTACACATTCACACTTTTGCAGTATACCACACATATTCATGGGGAAATCCTGCAATGGAGGTTTTAGATATGACAAACATGTCAAAAGACAAGAGCTTGACCCCTCTGTCATTTGGTAATATGGAGAGTGACAGTTACAGGGATTCAGTGACCAGTAGAAAGTTGTAAGAGAAGCCCTGATTAGAATACTGTTACTCCCTTGTGTAGTAAAGCAGATCTGATTAGAAGTTTCTGTGTGCAATTTGGGAGACAAGGAAGTGGTAATATTGATAATTTTTGAGCTTCAAATTAGCCATGCAATCACACAGCAAGGAGCAAGCTAAAGAAGCTAACATTTAAAAAACTCAAAACAGGGATCACAGAGATATTTTTGCTTATACAAACAGAAGTTTGCAGCATTTGTAAAAGATTAAGGAAGGACCATCAAGGATGAAAATCCAACTTATTTGATCTCTAGCTATAGGACTAGACCAGCTAAAAGACTAAACTGGAGATGACAAAGACCATAAAAGACCTATTAGATGGCAAAACAAGTATATTGAGGTATTCAGAGCAGAGAATGATACCATTGAGAAAGACAGCAATTGATTTCCTTCTCTTCTAAACTTGAATAGAAATTATCACTTTAACTAGCTCTTGACTGTAAAATATCTTAAATATGTTTCCAAAGTCTGAAAGGCTGAAGTGACATATGGTGGTAGCAAAGCTATATGAATAAATGAATGAAGGCCCCAGACCAGAGCAGGCCTGAGAGTTTCCTGTAGCTCACAGGAATCATGGAGACAAAGCCCCATTATCCAGTCTCCACAGACACATTTCTGCAAGCTTCTCAGATTTAAACATCAGGTCAGCTTCATAATAGGACATCTGATACGCTTTCCATATTTCTCTTCTCTCCTCCCAGCAAACCCTCTTTGATTGTCAGGACCTACAAGAATATTAAAGTTTCTTGTTCTCCTTTGGTGAATCCATATCTAAGACTCTCTTTCTCAAATTCTATTCACACTTTCACAATTCTAATGGCCAAATTATGTTCACAACAACCTTTGCATATTGAAGATAATATGCTGAATGTTCTTGTCCATGTCCAGTCTTCACCCAGGACTATAAAATAGGGTCAGCTGCATTTAGACTGCTTCCGTCACTCCCAGAGAAGTATTACAGTTTCTTAGTCACCAATACTGAAACTGCTGATTTATGATTCTAGTCTGTTGTTACCTCATAATTAATAAAATCCACTTTTTATCCAAGTACTCGATTTTCCTTTTCATAAAGAATGCAAAAGCATTTACCTAATTGAACTTCATTTTCTGTGTCTCACAATACTTTTGAACATATGAGGATTTTAATGTAGCCTAGAATCATTTTATTTTCAAATAATCATTTGAAATAAATAATCATTTAAAATTTAAGCTTGTCATAGTCTGCATTAGTTTCCATTTAATTAACTTCTTTTTAGAATCACACTTTATAATTATGCACACTAAAAAATAACATGTTATCATATTATACTGTTGACTAACTAAACAAGATGTCCATGTATTCCATCTTTTTTTGCCTCATAATCACCAAGATGTGTAAAACCCACTCTTTGAGATGACATTTAGGATATTTTCTAAAATATGATTGGGGATTTTAATCTGCCATCAAACCATGAGCTCACTTTAAAACTTTCAGATAAGAAGATAGGTATGCAGCATTTATGGAATATTTTATACTACTCCTTATTTAAAATCTTCAATATAAGGCAATGAGCTCATACAATTTTGATATTTGTTCCTTATAGTCAAGACTATATTTAGGAAAAGATATAAAAGTTTAATTGATTGAATTTTCAAATTACCTCATTATTACCCTCTTAATAATGGCTAAGCTAATATAAATACAAATACTTCCATTTTAAGGAGTGAAATTCTATGAACTAGATGTCTTTGCAAGTCTCTGTTTATATATAACTTCGTCCATTTAGTAAAGCTGTACTGTTATATTTATCACCCTTACATTATAGAGGTCCTTACACAAATAGCTCATTTCAGCAGGATCAAACATTCATGAACTTGAGCTCATCTTACTGGGAACTGAGGTATGACTGCCTAATAAGTGGTTATTAATTTCTCCATTTAAAGATTAACAAAGGCACATGAATGGGAAGGAAAATTTCTTAACAGAAATGAAAACCAATGCATGTAAATTGATATAGAAGAAGGAAACTCTCATGGAGCAGCAAAAAATAGTGTTTGGAGCACAGAGCTGAAATTCAGCCATATCACTAACAGAGTTTGGTGTGAGCTGGTTGATCCACTTTGTACCCTGGTCTGTAGCTTTCTGTGATTTAAACTTAACCAACATTTTCCAAAAGATGTACCATGATCTCAACCATAAAACAATCCATGCCAAGGGGCGGGGTGGGGGGAGACAAAACAAAAGAGAGTTAAAAAAAAGAAAAATGTAAAGAAGAACTAAGAATGAAACTTTGGAGCCAGAGGGTATGAGATCCTGAGTACCATGGCAGAATGGAAATAGCTTAAATTGTTTTGAAAATCAGTTTCTCAAAGAATCTAACCAGAAAATCCCTTTATACCATCTTTTCATGTATCATTTCTTAGTACATTGAAGAACACCATCCATGAGACACATTGGGAGATTTTGACCTCTAAGTTTCCTCCAGTTTTAAGATATATGATATGCTTCTCTGAAAGTGCTACTCTCTCCTAAAGTTTATTTCCTAATCTTAAAGTTTCTGGATTATGAGTTCCCTACTCTGTGGCAGTCCCTTTTCCAGTTTTTCCAGAACAGAATCGGTCACTCCCTTGAGTTTGTTCCAGCCCTCCAGAGGGATATCATCCACACAGGTCATCTGATGGAACTTGGCTCTGGTCATCTCTCTGGAGAATGCTCTCTGTCTTCTGCTCACAGGTCACATTCTTCTCCTAGAAGAGCACATTCTCCCACAGTATATAGCAGTCTACACCTCTACTGAGGCTCCAGCAAGAACACAACCTGGGAGCCAGTCCCACTACTACCACCCTACCTAGCCAAAGCTGAATCTGAACTTCTCAAGAGAAGGGATATTCCTCTCCAGGAAGAAACAAAAAGACAGAACTTAGTAACCTTCCATAAATTAGTAGATGGTTAAGCTGCAAACAAGCAGAAAAATTTTAAGAGGAATAAATATAACCACAATTGGAACCCATAATTAATTCCCTTACCCAGGGCAATAGTGTTTAAATATCTATTATCATAGGCTGAATAATTATTATTGTCTTTCCTCTGGAGCTTACTCTGTGCCTCAGGCAGCATGGAATTCTGGCACCTGGATTATGTTTTCACCTAGTCCTCTGTTTTTTTCCCAGCCAGCCTGGAATCCCTTTCCAGTTACCTTTAGTTCTCACAGGGACACAGTTTACTGAACACTGCCTATATTAAATATACTACTTGGCATAGAGTTAATAGCAACTAAAAGTTTAAACATCTTGTTCAATAAGATTTAATCTAAGGAAAATATTTGTTAGTTGGAAATCTTCTTTTCTTTAAAGTAAGCTAATGGAAACTTAGATTGAAGAAAACATATCAGCTCAAGTAGCTAAAATGTTTAAAGAAATATATTGTCAGTGTAGATTAACTCAGAAACTTCAACGAAACCCCAGTTTCTTCCATTATTTTCTTTTTGCCTTAGATAGTTATGTTCCATTAGAAGGCTGATTCTCAGCATGATTGATTGGCTATTCTGTAATGGGGCTTTAGGGAGTACAAGCTTCATCATTCATATCAAAGAGGAAGAGTGAGAACCTCATTTTTCCTGCAAATGAAACAATAGCCTTAGGCTTTATTCTGACTGATTCAGTTACATCCTGTCTCCATCTAAAAGTTAAATAATGAATGCCTCAGTTCTGGATTACCAGTTAACAATTAACAAGGGTTTGGGCAAGACAAACCTACTTTCAGAGGTGAAGATGAAGTTAGTGCCATTCAAATTACATGGTTGTCTCCCAAAGATAGATAAAAGGGTGTGGAAGATTGAGAGGAGACTGCATTGCAATATGCACACCCATGTTTTATAAAATTGAAAGAAATAAATCTGAGAAAATTGTAACATCTCAATGGACAGGACACACTTCAGAATGTCTGGTGCCTATAGTCTACTCTGAGGCCACATGTCCCACACTCACAATGTGCTGAAAGTACAGCCTATAATTAGTTCTGTTTATAAAATGCAACACACCCTCTGTTGTTGATTGGTCCTAGGTAGGTCTCCTATTTGAACACAGCAAATCAACAGGCTATAAAAGATTAAAGAAAAAAAACAAAACAATCAGACTCTTTTCTTCACCTATGAGACATGCAGATAGTTTTAGCTGTTGGAGTGGAGACTGGAAAGAAGTAAAGTAGTTTGAGTTGAGGCCACGAGCTCTTACAGGAAGCCAGTTCTGAGTAATAAGAACCTCTGAGAGAATTCGTACACATAAGAAAGAGAGGAAGTCTATTCTGAGTTAAAGATCAGAAGATCTGAGAGGAAAGTCAGAAATGCAAGGCAAAGGGGCATACCAAATAGCCATGTCTGAACTGCCTTCATTCCCAGCCTGGTTCTCAGAGAGCGAATCCACTTCTCATTCTGGATCCCTGCTGCTGTTTTTCATCATATCTTCTTTCATGATCACTCACCTTCTCCTCAGATGTGGTACTTAGAATTTCTATTCCATATAAAGGATAGAATCAAATGGAAGGACGTTACAAAAGACAATTGGCTTTACAAACAATTCACTACAGGGTTCTTTGAAAAATATCTACCCTCCTGATATACTAAGATTTTTACCTTAATAATTTCCTTGAGAAAGCAGTATGGAGATTCCTAGGAAATCTTGGAATGGAACCACCATTTGACCCAGCTATCCCACTCTTCAGTCTATACCCAAAGGACTTAAAAATAGCATACTACAGGGACATGGCCACATCAATGTTCATAGCAGCACAATTCACAATAGCTAGATTGTGGAAGCAACCCCGATGCCCATCAAGAGATGAATGGATAGGGAAACTTTGGTATATATACACAATGGAACACTACTTAGCACTAAAAGAGAGTAAAATCATGGCATTTGCAGGTAAATGGATGGAGTTGGAGAAAATAATGCTAAGTGAAGTCAGCCAATCCCAGAAAACCAAAGGTCGATTGATTCCTTTGCTATGATAATACTGAATTATAGTGGCAAGGGAGGGGGAATGAGAGGAATGAAGGAATATTAAATAGAAAAAATGGGGGGAGGGGAGGAAAAGGGACAACAGGATAGAAACAATGGCAGAAGGAGTTGGACATCAACATACTAAGTGCATGTATAAAAACTCAAATGATATGAAAATACTTTGTGTAAAACCAATGACTTGGAAAACTGGCCCTTTATATGTAATATGAAAGGAATTGCACTCTAAAAGCATGTATAACAAATTAAATTAAAAATAAAAAAAGAATAATGCTATCTTCCTTATATAATAAGAGACATGTACATACACATCATAGTCCTGAACTAATAAATGTTAAATGATTTTTTAAAAATTTTTTATTATTTTAATTCTAGCTATTGTGAAGTGTGCTGCTATAAACATTGATGTGTCTGTGTCCCTGTAGTAAGCTGTTTTTAAGTCCTTTGGGAATAGACCAAAGAGTGGGATAGCTGGGTCAAATGGTGGTTCCATTCCCAGATTTCCTAGGAATCTCCATACTACTTTCCAGATTGGCTTCACCTATTTGCAGTTCCACCAGCAATGTAAGAGTGTGCCTTTTTCCCCACATCCTCACCAGCATTTATTGTTGTTTGTTTTTTTGATAGCTGCCATTCTGACTGGAGTAAGATGAAATCTTAGAGTTGTTTTGATTTGCATTTCTCTAATCACTAGAGATGTTGAACATTTTTTCATATATTTGTTGATTGTTTGTATATCATCTTTTGAGAATTGTCTGTTTAGTTCCTTGGCCCATTTATTGATTGGGCTATTTGTTTTTTTGGTGTTAAGGCTTTTGAGAGCTTTATAAATCCTTGAGGTTAGTGTTCTATCTGATGTGCTTGTGGTAAAGATTTGCTCCCATTCTGTAGGTTCTCTATTCACCTCACTGATTGTTTCTTTTGCTGAGAAGAAGCTTTTTAGTTTGAATCCACCCCATTTATTGATTCTTGGTTTTAGTTCTTGCACTATAGGGGTCTTATTGAGGAAGTTGGAGCCTAAACCAACATGATGGAGATTTGGGCCTACTTTTTCTTCTGTTAGTTCCTTTTTCTTCCTAGGTCCTTGATCCACTTTGAGTTAAGTTTTGTGCATGGTGAGAGAAGAGATTTAATTTCATTCTATTACATGAGGATTTCCAGTTTTCCCAACACCATTTGTTGAAGAGGCTATCCTTTCTCCAATGTACATTTTTGGTGCCTTTGTCTAATATAAGATAACTGTAGGTTTGTGGGTTCACCTCCGCGTCTTCTATTTTGTACCATTGGTCAACTGGTCTATTTTGATGCCAATACCATGATGTTAAATGTTAAATGATTATTAAAATAAAAAAAAATTAAAAAAAAATTAACATCCTATAGAATCAAAACATGGAGAATGGAAAAATATTTCAAAGCTAATGAAATCATTCTTAAGTAATTAAGTATATCAATAAAACAGACTGTCATAGGAGGGGAACTCCTGCTGTTTGATAAATAAGGTTAAATCAAGGTAGTTATCTTTATAGTAGGAAAATGTATGCTTAAGTGTTAACATGATTTGTCTCACTAAGAGCAATCTGAAGATTTTTCATGGCAATACCTTAACAGCACATTTTACTACTACTTCCTCAAGCCAACGGGGCCATTTTATTGTCCTTTTGTGTTCAACAGGTCAAATATGCCTTTTTGTTAATTTCTATTAATTTAATAAATCAATGCTTATTAGTAAAATAGAATGGTTTACTAAGAAATAACTTATTTGGTAAAAATAAAGATTTCAAGGTATTTGGGTTTTGTCCTTTCCACATGGGATAGCTTTTTCTGAATAGATGAGAGAAATAACAAATTATGTAATCTAAATCATGGAAATAGTTATTAATAAATGTAACTAAAAGATAAAGTTTAAAATAAAAACTCATGCCCATTCTAAAATAATAATAATAATAATAATAATAATTTGCTTGACAAGTCCAGAAACAATTGCTTGAAATGAAGTGTGCCACAATCAACCGTTTTCTAAAAACAAAAGTGTTGGTTTAGATTGCCTACTAGAATTTTAAAGAAAAAAAATCCCTTCCAAGTATATACTTCTGTTCTTAATACAAGAGAGACAGCAACTATCCTATGCTGATGATAGCTGTTGGCTGGGGATATTTGACCCTTTTTTACACATGTGCTGGTTTTCTCACTGGTTCAGTCAGTGAAAGTTGAAATGACTGTTTTCTACATGTTAAGTGGGACTATTAGTAGATTCATTCATTAATTACTAAACAAACATGCACACTATTTTGAATTTATGAAACATTTTCAAAGGTCTAAAATGAAAATGATTAACTTACTTCTAAAAAAACAATACAGAATATATCAATTTAATCCAGTTTTTAATTTTGATACTATTTTGATCTATGAAGCCACAATTATACTCTGATAATGAGTTGGAATATCCTCCAGATTATTCTTTTCTGGAAATAAAATGTAAATTTGGTGAGGCCACATACCTCACCAACAGAGCCCAGCTGCTGACATACTGCTTGGAGTCAGCATGGAAATTTGCCCAGAAGCAGGGGTTTTGTTCTCCTAATTGACCTGCCAGTTTGAAGTCTTTTCTTGGCAACTGTGACTTCCTACAGAGTTGAAAGTACTGTCCATCTTGAACTCAAATTATATGTTTAACCTGAGACAATAAATGTGGTATTCAAAATAAAACCCTTTCAAGGGAGGAAAAAAATATGCATATTTAATGGAAGAAAAAATAATTACTATTGGATTCAAAATATATTCCCACATCTTTGAATTGCCAAGGAAACTTTACTAACTACCTACATTCTTAAAGGGTAAATTTTCATTCCTACAAGAATCAACCATGCTGGGTAAATTAGCATGAATACATTTATTTGTAAGACTTTTGTTGTAAAAAATACAGGCTTATTGTTTTGCTCTGTAATGCATTTCTTCAGGCTGACTCTGGACACCATGAGAAGTTTTAAAGCTTTCTGCATGATTTATGTCTGGCTACCACATTATTGGTTGTTGACTGGCTGTCTGGAATTCCTCTCTGACCCTAGAACTGCCTCTGTGTGTGACGTTAGCAGAAACTGTTGAATTCTTCAAGATGAATAGAACTACCATTTGATCCAGCAATCTCACTACTAGGAATATCCAAAGGAAATAAGATCAGTACATCTGCAAAGCCATGTTTGCTGCAGCACTATTCACAACAGTCAAAGAATGGAAACAACCTAAGTGTCCATCACTGATGAGTAAAGAAAAGGTGGTACATATAAAACAGTGGAATACTATTCAGCCTCAGAGAAGAAGGAAATCCTATTATTTGTGACAGAAAGGAATTGGAGATAATTATGTAAAATAAAATCAGCAAAGCACAGAGAGACAAGTACTTCGTGGCATCATTCACATATAAAATATTAAAAAAAAATACTTGGTCTAATAAAAGTTCAAAGGAGAATGGTAGTTATTAGAGGCTGGGAAGGATCAGAAGGAGGGAACTTGCAGTAAATGTTTCACCTTGATTTTTCTCAGGAGAATACACCACTCATAACAAGCAGCTACAGTATAAACCCAATACTACGGAGGGGCTATAGATCTGGTCAATCAGACTATGTGTTTCTTTAGTCAGAATGAAAAACGCCTAAGAATTCAGGGAAGAATACATCAGCTGCTAAGGATCAGCACACACATTGTTAGATACTTCTCTAAGATTCTTTAAGGAAAGAAACAATGAAACCTTAAGTCAAAACTTTTGGAGGCCCTATTTCTACCTGAGTGAGCATTGTCTTGAGAGTGGAGCTAAGGCAGAGCCAAGAGATGAAAGAAAACCAGAGGTTAGCAACATTGTTTGAGCCTCTGGATCCAGTCATGAACAACATCACTTCTACCTTTGGACTTTTATGGTACTTAAACCAGCACATTACTTGTGTGCTTAAAACAGACCAAGTATATATTTTTGAATTTGTAACTTGGACTCTTAATTTGTAATGACTACAAACAGAAATATAATTTTATTAACTGAAAATGTGCATGGTTTCCTATTACTATGGTTTTCCACCTTTAGCCTCAGGAACATCTGTATCTGCATTCATATACAGAAGTAAGAGTGAATTTACTCTATCAAGAAGAACTGAATCATCTGCTGTAAAAATACACCATTAAATTAAGGATGTCTTTAGATGAACCACTGAAATTGCATTTGGCTCAGGAAGTGAGACACCACCACCACGTAGGCATTTATGAAACGTTCTACCAGGTAGCTTGGTAGCTGCAAGACAACAGATAATCTCCCACCACCACATTTGTTAGCTACTACAATGAGTGCCAAGTCAGAAGGGAGAACGATAATGACTACATTTTCCATCATTTCAGCCATTTACCATATACTCAAATGAAAAATAAATGGTATGTTTGGTGTTTGGCTAGTGAATTAATACTTTAAAGAACTTGGCCTTCAGTTGTAAGAAACATATTTATTCGGCAGGTATAATTTTTGGACTACTTTGCTTTGAAACCAGCTGTGTTTGAATGAGTTTTGGAAATCCCATTCAATAGAGTACTTGAATGAATACACTTTTCAATCAGATGGGCCATTAGCATTAACGAAAACCTATAAATCTGTGCATATTTCAAGTGCAACTGCCACCTATGCTAAGCTGCTGGACTTCACAGGATATGCTTTGTGGAATCCATGATGGGAACTTACATTTGGAAAAAGAGTAAAAAGAAAATGTTAGCCATCATGCCCACAAAAGCATATTGGACTTAGTTTATTGTACTTAGAGGCACAAAGGGCACAGTCAAGTGATATTTATTTGGGCATATATTTGCAAGAAAAGCATGATTCTATTTTACATGTTCCAACCCACACTGAAGACTAAACTAAACTACAGTTACCACAGAAACATCAGAGGGAAATCTGTGGCAGTATTATTGCCAATGTCTGAGAAATGGGAGGGTCTAGGGGACTGGAGATCATTCGTACAGTTTTGGAGAGACAAGAGAATGGCTTGCCTTCATTCCTTAGTCGTGAATTAATTCTCTCCAATTCTATTTTTATCATTCCTTACATATGTTGTCCCCTTGCCAGCATGAAAAAACTCTTGGGGTAATTTCTTCTAAAAATAATTGTACACAGTTTTCTTAATATTAATGGTTTTAAATTATATAAAATATAATTGAATAAATTAATTTAATTGATTTATAACCCAGGAGAAAAATGGGATGGAGAACTTTCAAGGGCTGCATGAAACAGAAAAAGATACAATGAAATGAAGAAGGGTCCCAGTTGGTTGGGATGCTAGGAGAATTCTAATGCTTTCTTTCTTTCTTGGGGTTAATAAAAGGTATTGAACACATTCCATTTTATCCCACTCTCTCAGAGAAGATTCTTTTTTGAAAGACACTTGCAAAACAGTATACTTCTAAATGAATATTCTGTTTTTAAACAAGACCTGGACATTGAAAATAACAATGATTGCCACAGCGATTGAAGGCACTGTCAGCATTTGAGTGGAGGGGCATACATGTGAATGATGTTTCAGTGCTCAAAAAAAGGTTGGCATCCCTAAGATTTTTAAATGTGCCACTGAAAATACAGTTTTCAAACTGGTTTGTAATTATAGACTAAGATTCTATTCACATGTATATACAAATCACTGCCAGAATTATTCTGCATTGAATTTTCTATTTTAATATACAGATCAAAATAAGACTTGCTTTTATTTCCTGAACTTTACCAAGAATGTTTCATCTTTACAGAAATAACAACTCCAAAGGTCAAACCAGTATTATGGTAAGAAAACCATATATTTATATCATTCTCCATTTATACATTTTGTATTTACATGAGATAAGCATATATATCTGTATTGGAAAGTGTCAACTAATATGAAAAATTCAATACTTGTTATTTAAATATTAGACATTATGCATCATAATGTCACCCATAAATTAAAATTACAGCTTCTCTGCCAAGATTTTTGTTTTGGGAATTAAGTAAAAATGAAACAAACAAAAATCAAGAAAATTAAGTAATTTTAAAATGAAATGTGTCAAACTTGTATTGTACCTTCTGATTATCTCCAATTTAACAGCAATTTAACCAATCTGCCTGATCTGTGAATATCAATATTAACACACATGTTAATATTAGTATTTAATATTATTTCTTTATTATTTCTTCTTATTGACTTTTCTAGAATTCATGCACAGAATACTTTTTTATCTTTACTTCTCTGAATTTAAAACTTAGTTATGGCAGGGCTGGAATTGTGACTCAGTGGCAGAGTTCTTGCTTCATATGTATGAAGCATTGGGTTTAATTTTCAGCACTGTATATAAATAATTGGTTAAAATAAAGGTCACTCAACAACTAAAAATGTTTTTAAGAAACTTAATGATTGCATATAGGTAAATAATGCAGACTGTTACATTAAGCTTTCAGGTATAATCATGCCTAAAAGTTTATATAATAAAATTGACAATATTGTATTTCTTTCATTTTATTTATCTTTTAATAAAAGAAAATTACATAGCTTTTTAAAAGCATTTTGCTTTTTCTATGAATTCAACTTCAGGATAAAACAGATGTTTCTATTAAACTGTTGTGATAAGAATGCACTGGATTTTTAAAAATGTTTTTATTAGTGTATTATAGTTATACATGACAGTGGGTGCATTTTGACATAGTCATACATGCATAGAATATAATTTGTTCCACTTTAGTCACGAGTACTTCCCATTTCCCTCCCCTCCCCGCTCCCCTTAGTCTCCTTCCTTTATTCTACTGGTCTTCTATTTGTTTAGATTTTTATTTTTTAGAAAATTAGTGCTTTACAGATATACATAAAGGTGAAATACATTGTGGTATGTTTATATATGTGCATAGCGTAATTTGATCAAATTCATTCCTCATTTCCTCCTTTTTCTCATTCCTCTTTGTCCCTCCCCTCCATTCTCTTTCTCTAATCCACTGATCTCCCTTCTATTTTTATGGGATCCTCCCATTTTCCTCCCTTTTTTTCTTTAGCTTTCATATAACAGAGAAATATTTGACCTTTGATTTTCTAAGGCTTATTTCACTTAACATGATGTTCTCCAGTTCTATCCATTTACCAGGAAATATTATAATTTCATTCTTCTTTATGGGAGAGTAAAACTCCATTGTGTATATATACCACATTTTCTGTATCCATTCATCTCTTGACAGACACCATAGCTTGATTATTGTGAATTGTGCTTCAATAAACCCTGATGTGCCTATACAACTATATTATGCTGATTTTAGTTCTTTTTGGATAAATACTAAGGAGTGGGATAGTTGGGTTATATGTTGCTTTCATTTCTAGTCTACTAAGGAATCTCCAAACCCATTCCAAAGTGAGGGTCCTAATTTGCTGTCTCACCAACAATGTATGAGTTTATCTTTCTCCCCATATCCTCAGTAGCATTTTTTCTAAAATTTGTTGATTGCCATTCCAATTGGAGTGAGATGAAATCTCACTGTAGGTTTGATTTGCATTTCATTATTGCTAGAGATTTTGAACATTTTTTCATATATTTATTGGCAATTTGTATTTCTTCTCTTGGGAAGTATCAATGTAGTTCTTTTGCCCATCTATTGATTGGGTTACTCTTATTTTTTTAGCATTAAGTTTTTGAGTCTTTTGCACCATCAAAATATTAATGACATTCTTCACAGAAGTAAAACAACAACAACAACAAGTCCTAAATTTTATTTGGAAGGATAAAAGACCTAGAATAACCAAAGCAATCCTGAGTAAGAGAAGTGATGCTGGAGATTTCAAAATACCCATTCTGAAATTGAACTACAGAGTTATAGTAAAAAAGCAAAAACAAAAACAAAAGCATAGTATTGCACCAAAATAGACATAAATACCAATGAATATAAAATAAGACATAAAAACAAATCCACATAGATACAGTAAAAAAAAATGTTGGAGAAAAGTATCCTTTTAAAAAATTGGTTCTGAGAAAACTGGATATATGTATGTAGAATAATGAAATTAGATCCCTATATTTCATCTTGTACAAAAGATGAAACCCTGCACCTGTGAGAAGAAAATATAAACCCAACAATACAACATGTCAGCTCAGGAAGTGAATTCCTTAACAAGACCCCTAAAGCTCATTAAAAAAATTCAAAAATCAACGAGTGAGATGGCCTCAAGTTAAAAAGCTTCTGCATAGCAAAGGAGATAGTTAAGAGCATGAAGGCAGACTCTACAGAATGGAAGAAGGTCTTTGCCAGCTGCTCCTTCAATAGGGGATTAGCATCTAGAATATATATGAAGGCATTGAATTTAAAAGGACTGAGATCCTCTGACTCAGGATTTTAACAAAATGAAATTGAGATGGAATATATAAAGGCTTTCACACATTAATTGATCTGTAACTCATGGTCAGTAAATATGAAAGCTTATGAGGACAGATGATCACTTTTGTCTTCAGCAGGAATATGCTCAAAAAACCATACAAATGAGGTTGCATTTCAAGTAGAATATGAATAATGTTTACTTAACAAGAAGTATAGACAGAAAGCTTTCTTGGTAAGAGATATGTTTGAGCAAAAATCTAAAAATATAAAAACACAAGTCATAGTATACTCAATTTTTCTCCATCAAAAGGCTGAGAGATCTGATATTTGGAATTTTAGTTGGTGATTATCTGATGTAATAAATCACAATAAATTAAGCCACCATGCCAAAGAAATAGCAAGAGAGAGGGGAGATTTACAATGTCAAAAAATCAGATTAAAATAAGAAAAATTTATCCAGAGGAAAATTAAAAGTGTAGATAGGAAATAAGGACCTAGAAATTTATTCTGTGAAAGTAGCCATAAATAAGTAAAAATTTCCACATAAAGAAATAGTTATTTTACAGTAGGCAGAGATGTTTGATGACAAGGCTTGAAAAGTTTTAAAGACAATTCCTACTTTTTTTTTTTTTTTTTTTTTTTTTGACATGGAGATCTAGCTATGTTGCTCAGGCTGGCTTCAAACTCCTCCCATCTTTACCCCAAAGCAGTTGAAACTGCAGGACTGTGCCCACAGTGCCTGCCTGAAGACATAATATCACAGAGATTCTTAAGAGAAAGATTATTCTAAGCACTCTAAAGCTGCTATCAGAATATAACCACTGATTAGAAGTGTACAAGGCCATGTGGATAAATCACAACAACATTCTTAATGGATTTAAATCTAGAATTAACCAGTCTCCCTTCCAATTATTTTAGCTGAAATGTCAAACAATATAAGAAATCAAAAATTGTGAGGTCAATGGCTAGATGAATGAATTTTAAAAGAAATAAACTTGGCTATGATTGGACAATGTCAATTTATAGGTAAGTTACAGAGTAAAATCTATAACTTGAGAAGGCTTCACAAGCAAAGATATGGATCAAGAATTCCCTAGGGAAGGGATTGAGGAAAATGTACTTCTTTATAATTCCAATAGTACATTTGAGCAGTAATATCCTATTAGGAAGATGGACAATAAGGACTAATGCACCATGGCACCAGCTCAAAGAATTCTGTTGAGAACATTAACTCCAAAGTCTGAAATATGCTGAGTTCCTCAGGGATGTTTTACATATGTGGAAAATGTGTGTGCACTTAACACATATGTGTGTGCATGGTAAGATATGCTATAATAGTATGACCCCTGAGTGTGATTTACCAGTTAATTTCAGCTAAATGGAAAGTGTTTATTGCCATAACCAACAACCTAGTAACTTCAAACTACCCTGTAGGACCTTGCAATTTCTAGCTTCTATAATGCCAACAATATTGTAAGAGTAAAAAGACTGTATGAAGATTATTTGATTCCTTTTACCTTTTACAGACATGGTTAGCAAGCAAGAAGCATTTCTTTGAGCCCTTATGCTTAATACCAACATGTTTATGTAAACACTACTTTTTCATTTAGAAAAATTTGGACAAATTCTAGTTCCTCTAAGTGTATATGCATTTCAGTATTGCCTACTATATTGAAAACAGGAAAAGCAAAATGCCTGTCAAAATAATGATTGGAGTATAATGCAATAAAAATTCTTAAACTCATGGTGTAGACTTGTGTTTATTGACTTTTCAATGAAATGTACAATATAGTGTTAATCATTTCTAGTCACCTACATATCAGCTTATGTGTTTTCGTGCAGTTAGGATATGGTAATAGAAAGCCGGTATATATATTTGTTTAAAAAAAAAGAAAATCCACATAAAAATGTTACCTTTGGTAAAAGGAATATACATGAATATATATATATATATATGTATATATACATATACATGAATATATATAATATTATATGTATAATATATATGAATATATATAATATCATATATATAATATAGGCTAGTTTTATATGTATGTTAAAAATAATGTAATAAGCACCTTTTACCCAGGACTTCACTTTAACTGATTTTAATATTTTGCAGTATTCTAGTGTGTTTGAAGTCTTTTATATACCACTCTTGATTTCATTTCTTTTTTTATCTTCATTACCCAGAAGTAATCTCTCTATTGAACTTGACTTTTATTTTTTATTCAATTTGAAAAATAGTTTAAATTCTTTTACTACATATACTGCTTATTAATAATGTGGTATTTTCTGCTTGTTATTAGTTTTCAGTACTTGGATTAATTATTGTATTTACATTTTTCAACATGATTTTTTCCACTAAATACTGTGCTTTTTAGATTTATTAAGGTTTTTTTCATGAGAATCTAATTCACTCATCACCAAAAAAGAAAGCAAAGTGGAAATAATTAAAGACTAGAGCCAAATAAGAATAAAATTCTAGCTTTTATATTTATTAAATGTGTGCCACCATGGATGAGGTATTCAGTATCACTTTAATTTATTGTTTTCACTGTAAAATCTAAATATTAACAGTCTTTATTTGATGAGATTGTGATAAGGGTTGCATGTGGTATTGGTGAATCACCTAGAGCAGCTCATGACATACATTAATTTAAAACAGCTTGCTAAAGATTTGTCTGGTATCATAATATTTTATGAAATGTATCTATAATATTATGTTGAACATTTAAATATTACTAAGTTTTGTACTGTAAATTGTGTTATACACTCTCACTTATAGTGTGTCATTGAGGATGGGTCTGTCTGCACTTCTCAGTAATTTCTAAGTTTGTGTGTGATGTGTAATTGCTGCATCACAGAACGTTCAGATGCCTAGCTTCTCTGGGTATTGCTGCTGCATTCAACATAGGTGTTTTCTGATGTATAGAAGAAAGATATCTTCTATCATTGGATATTATTTAAATTTTTATATCAAATGTTTTATGTTCTCTCTCTTCCTCTCTGTCTCACTGTTGTGGGTATTGGACCCAGGAGTGCTTCACCACTGAGCTGCATCCCCTGTCCTTTTTATTTTTCAACATGAGAAGTACTTGTGATGTTGCTGAGACTGGCCTTGAGCTTGTGATTTTCCTGCCTCAACTTCCCAGGTAGCTGGGGTTATAGGAGTATGTCACCACACCTGGCTTGTTCTTTTCTCGTAAAATTTAATTCCCTTTGTCATTTTACAATCTAACTAAAAATTATTACATATCCTAGAAATATAAGACAATAAGTATATTCTTTTTTAAAGAAATATTTATTTATTTGCTTTAGTTGTACACAATGCGCTTATTTTTACGTGGTGCTGAGGATCGAACCCAGGCTGCACACGTGCTAGGCGAGCGCTTTACCGATGAGCCACATCCCCAGCCCCAATAAGTCTATTCTTTTAGATACAGTTGACCTATACCATTCATTGAATAAGTGATGAAAATGGAATAAATTTGCTTTCTTGTTTAAGCCATCCTCCATTTGCTACTTATTATTATTATTATCTTTACAATAAACATTGAAGTGTCTGCATCACTGTAGAATGCTGATTTTAAGTCCTTTGGGTATAGACCAAGGAGTGGGATAGCTAGGTCATATGGTGGTTCCAGTCCAAGTTTTCCAAGGAATCTCCATACTGCTTTTCAGATTGGTTGCACCAATTTGCAGTCCCACTAGCAATGTATGAGTGTGCCTTTTCCACCACATCTTTGTCAACACTTATTGTTGCTTGTATTTTTGATAACTGCCATTCTGACTGGAGTGAGATGAAAGCTTAGAGTAGTTTTGATTTGCATTTCTCTAATTACTAGAGATGTTGAACATTTTTTTCATATATTTGTTGATCGATTGTATATCTTCTTCTGAGAAGTATCTGTTCAGCTCCTTAACCTATTTATTGATTGGCTTATTTGTTTTGTTGGTGTTTTTTAAGTTCTTTAGTGGTCTGTCTGAGATGCATGTGGCAAAACTTTGCTCCCAAAATGTAGGCTCTCTCTTTACCTCATTGATTATTTCTTTTGTTGAGAAGAAGCTTTTCAGTTTGAATCCTTCCCATTTATTGATTCTTGATTTTATTTCTTGTGCTTTGGGAGACTTGTTAAGGAAGTTGGGGCCTAATCCAATGTGATAAAGATTTGGGCTTACTTTTCCTCTATTAGGACCAGGGTCTCTGGTTTAATTCCTAGGTCCTTGACCTACTTTGAGTTTTGATGATCAAAGATCTTAAGAAAGGATGGTGCCTGTAATCTGCATGATTATTTCCTATCTTCCCTTTAAAACAATCAATGTTGAAATGTTTTTAAAATGCAAAATAAAGCATATTTGAACTTTTATTTATCTTTAAGTCACTAAATTTCCAGGGTCATTTCTAGTGTATTAGGCCTCAAAATCTTTTACACTAATCTTTTTTAAAATTTATACATATATATTTTTGTTGATGGATCTTTATTTTATTCATTTATTATATGTGGTGCTAAGAATCAAACCCAGTCCTTCACACATACTAGGCAAGCACTCTACCTACCATTAAGCCACAATTCCAGCCCTACACAAACCTTTTGGAGAATTCAACCTTATAAGTACTAATGGCAAGAGAGAAACATCTTGAGCCAGAAAAGTTTCTCTGAGTTACTAAAGCACTAAGTCTTAGCTAACAGCACAAAAAAAGAAAAGGGAAAACATTCAACTCACAAAATGTTAATAGCAACTTATTTTAATTCTTCAACCACAATAAAAACCAAATAGCAATAAATATCTCAATAAATTATCTTGATGTATGCTGGGTATTTAACATGTATTAACTGGACCTGATTTACATAGTAACCCAATTTTACAAAGAGTAATCTTGGTTCAGACTGGTTAAAGCCCAATACTATAACTTAAAGAAGTGGACATGAGGAGGTCAGAAACTAAATATATGTGCCTGTAAAGTCAAGTTCTTCTTTTCAGACCTGTCTAGTGAATGAGAAGATTCTTTGGAAAAATATTGCTATCATGAACCATTTTCAGGATGTTGTGCAGTAATAAGCAGTGGCATAAATCACACCACAGATTTGTCTACTGAGGATATTATTATGTTGCAAGCCAGCTGACTCTGTAGCTTGCTCTGGGTATCACCTTGCCTCTGGCAACCGTTGCCACTACCAAAACAAGCGTTTAAAATACACTTTAAACTTCTGGGTTAGTGCCCCTAATTGGTGGAGCCCTTTGTGATAAGAAGACAGAGAAAGCATGTGTCTGTTTTTTTTTTTCTGTTTCAAGAACACGGGCTAACCAACTAAAAAGATTCATAAGGTAAGGAGATCCTCAAATATTGGAAGGGGTTCATATAAAGATTGGCAAAAATGAAACAAAACCCGCCCTTATGTTGAATAAAATACAGATTAGATACTGGAACCTTAATAAAAATAAGAGTTTTATTTGGTTCAAAATGTCTAACATGGAAGTAGATTAGTTCACTTCAGAGTGGCAGCTAACAGAATGGCTTTTGGGAAAAATCATTCCTAAATGCATTGGGCTGCTGCTTGCTTGCAGAACAGAAATTACTGACTATTGGTTAAAATGCCATGTGAATTAATTTTCAGGCTCATTTCTTCTCTGGCTAAGCATAAAGGCAATTTCCAAGAGAGAGAAAAATGGCCCCAGTATGTGTTGCTGCAAATCTTTTGATAGATGAGAAATATTAGTAACTGGTACAATTTAATTCCAAATTCAAACAGCTATCAATGTAGTTAACAATTCTGGATGTGTACTTTGCAGATTCGGGAAAAATCAAAGACTGTTGTTTAAGCTTAGATCTCAATTATTTCTTTTGGTATCTAATTTGCTTACAATTGTTTTAGCATAAGAAGATATACTCAAGCACAGAATCCAACTTTGGTAAACTATCAGTAGAATGATTTCATTAATTGTCTTTTCTGTATAATATTTTCCCCTCCACTCTAAGGAGAACAGTTCATTGATGACTGTTGTTCATTGGTATTGTTTTCTATGACTACCATGGAATAAACAACAGTTTCTTACATTTCATAAAATAATGCACCAAATAAGATCATTTGTATGAAGCTGAAACAATGTCTAAGAATTGTGATGAGGCAGGTATACCTTAGCTACTAAAAATGGGTGGAAATGTGACATGGCAGTGACAACATTTGCAGATTTCATATAAGCCTCTACAAGTGAACTAAATTAGCATACATTCATTCCTGAGTAATTCCATGGCAGTAAATTATAGATAGAAAATGAATCTAAAATAAAGGTGATATTTACAATTTGCAGTCAAAGCAGAATCCCCTGGATAGAATGGTGCAATTTTGCCTCAACTTTTGATACGATTTAAGGTAGATTCAGATGACTAATTGCTGTAATCTCAATTTCAAAGAACAAAAGCCCATTTCTTATTGTACTGTCAGAACACCTTACATGAACTTTTGTTCTTCAAAATGTACTCTTGCAATGGAAAGATGGAAAATATTGGAAAGCAAGATTGAAAAACATTTTAACTGTAAAATTATGATTTCCAAAAATAAATTGAGTTTTAACGTCCTCTGTTTTTGAAACCATAAGTTTGTGTCTATACTTCTTTTATTAAATGAGGAGTAAAAATTGCTTTGTCACTTTTGTTACTCTTTGGGCAATCTATGGGATAATTGTAATATTTTCCTAAACTAACATATGGCCCAGAGAAAGTAATTTAACCATTCTAATTATTAAGCATTTTAAATGGGATTTCAGTATGCACTGATTGAGGCATGGCTGATTGGAGCATGCTGTTCCTTTTAGGCAAGTTTTCAATTTATTTTCTGAAGGGACTCATTACATAATACATTCTGAGCCCCTGTGGTCAAAGACCCTGATTAAAGAATACAAAACAAGGCTGGGGGTGTGGCTCAATGGCAGAGTGCACTTGCCTTGTACATGTGAGGCATTAGGTTCAATCCTCAGCACCCCGTAAAAATAAATAAACAAAATAAAGATATCGTGTCCATGTATAACTAAAAGAAAGAAAAAGAATACAAAACCAAAATGATGAGTAAAATATATGTCACTGAGGTCTTCTGTTGTGCATGTCAGTAAAGAGCCAACAGGATATACACCTGCTTTGTTGATCTAAATGGAGAGGCAGCTGCTGCCTCAGAGATCAGGTCTGATTCTATTTGTTCACATTGCATCACAACAGAATGAGCTGTTCTGCACAAAACGCTTCAGCAGCTTATACAGTTAAGATAAAATATAAAGTTTAAAAAGTCTTTATTTAGTTATTATAATTTAAAAGTCATTAATAAAACAAATGAAACCACATCCTAAATTTTATTAATAGAGGGTATTGACTATAATTGAAACTTTCTCGATATCAGAGATTAATCCTTCAAAATAGCTATAAGAAAATCACCAATGTGTCAGATTCAAATATGCTGTTTTGTTGTTCAATTATGAATTGTTCTTTTTTATATCACTCATATGCTCTCCTTTTTCAGCAAGAGTTTACCATTTTTAAAAAATGATTAGGACAACATTTAAAAAATAAATAAAGTAAAAAAAAAAAAAAAAAAACTTGGTTTCTCCCACGTGTGTTCTCTGTTCTAAATGAATTCTCTGGAGAGGCTTCTCCCTCTGGCCAAGATGAAGTATCAACAACTGATTTATTTGGTTCATAATGAAGAAAGAAAATGGACAAAACTTATAAGACAATGGTTTTCAGATAAGGTACATTCCCTAATGAAAGTGAAGGCTGTGCATGGCTGTAATCCCAGCTGCTTGAGAAGCTGAGGCAGGAGGATTGTGAGTTCAAAGCCAGCCTCAGCAAAAGTGAGGTGCTAAGTAACTCAGTGAAACCCTGCTTCTAAATAAAATACAAAATAGGGGTTGGGACAGGGAGCATAGGAGGATTAGAAGAACACTAGAATGGTCAATGGAGAGGGTGGGGAAAGGAGGGGGAAAGGGGGTAAAAAGAAAAACAAAAAAGATGGTAGAATGAGATGGATATCATTACCCTAAGTGCATGTATGAAGACACAAATGGTGTGAATATACTTTGTATACAAACAGAGATATGTAAAAATGTGTTCTATATGTGTATTATGAATTGTAAGGCATTCTACTGTCATATACAACAACTTCAAATTTTTTTAAAAATATATTTATTCTAAAAAATAAAATACAAAATAGGGCTGGGGATGTGGCACAGTGGCTGAAGTGTCCCTGAGTTCAAAAAAAGAGAGAGAAGTGAATGCTACTTCAGACTTACGTTAGGAAAAAAAAAAAAATCATGATGAGACTTGTTAAAACTGTCAGGTAAAGTATTAGTCTAATTAACCCAGTTTATTGCTTAGCATTTGGAGAGAGTTTCCAGGCCAAGACCTGAAGAGAGGAAGCCCAGAAGAATCCCAATGGTCTCCTTGAGTGGAGGAGACAGAACTGTGAGTCTGGAGACTGGAAAGTGGCTAAATCCAAAGGAAAAAGCACTGGACAAGAAAAAAAAAATGATAGAGAGACATCTACAGGTACCAGCTGAAGGCCATCCTTGAGTATTCAGCAGAGCAAACATATGTGCAGAAAGATGCACAAAACTGCCTGATGCTCACAGAGTCTGGTGGTAATGCTGGTTCCCACCACCTGGAATGGAAGCACATGCAATTCATAAGACTTGAAGTGGAGTACCCAGGGCATTTTGCTTCAATAAAAAGATTATGACACCTATACTAAGGATTTCTGATATTGTCAAACAAATCTTAATAGAAGACCTAACAAGTACCAAACTATTTCCTACTTCTTAACTAAATCCCACAATAGAGCTCCAGAATACTTGTAGAATTATAAAGGTAAGAAAACCATGAGTCAAAATTGTAGCATTAATCAACCCTTAATATACTAAATTAATAGTATGTACATAAAGAAAATACACAATAAAGGCGAGTTCCTCTTTATCCATTAAAATGTTGTCATTTCATTGCTATTTTCCTTCTTTCAGATGTCATGACTTTCTAGATGTTCCACTGACTTATTAATATGTTTTATTTTACAACTTATGTATTTAAAGGATTTTTAAATGCATTTTGTAAGTTCATTCTGTATTTTCAACAAGTTTATTGCAGTAGGCTTTAGAGATATAGGGAACAAAAGAGATACTGTTCCTAAACATATGGTGTTTCAGTCCTGTGGAGAAGCCAAAAATTCACAAAACTATGAAACATAACCTATAATAAGTAAATCAACTTTTATCCTTGGAACTTTTGTCTTCAGCACGATATCTGCATGGGAAGTTAGATTTCTGCTCTTGGCCTACATGTTTCTGAAAGCCCATAAACTTATTTATTATGTGTCCACAAGTAAAATACCTAGAGAAAGGTGAAAATGATGATGAGATGCTTCTCATTTGCAGGAAAAAAATATGCGTAAAAAGTCTGTACCTGAAATTGTAGACCCAAATGCAGAAAGACATAGATTGCCTAATTTTTCTAAGATTGTAAAAGTATACTAGTAGAACCAACCATGCATTAAAAAATGATAGTTATACAAATAAAAGACAAATGCTCTGGAGATGGTACTCCAAAGGAGAGAGGACAAAGTAGTTGGAGATTGTATTAATCAGGTTTCCAATTCTATGACAAAATACCTAAGATAGTCAACTTAAAAGAGGAAAGATTTATTTTGGTTCATGCTTTAAGAGGTTTCAGTCCATGGACAGTTGACTCCATTGCCTTCAGTCCTTTGGTAAAGTAGAGCATCATAGCAGGGAGTGCATAGTGAAGAAAGCTTTTCATACGTGATAGTTGCCAAAAAGCAAGGAGAGGGGAGAGAAAGGTACCAGCATCCTATTATCCTTTTCATGGGCATGCTTCAAATATTCTAAGTTCCTTCTACTAGTCCCTCCCTTTTCAAAGTTCTACCACCTACCACTAGTGCCACAAAAGGCAACTAAGCCTTCAAAGTATGGTCTTTGGGGGACATTTTAAGATCCAAATCACAACAGACCTGATTGCTTGTCAGGGTGGCACAAGTTTTGTATTGCATAAAGCTAAGGGAGCCGTTCATGACAAACTTAGTGCATGGCATCCATGAATTGTGGTGACCCTGAATAGACTTCTATGTAAACTGCTACTCTAAACCTCTGAAACACCTAACCCTCTCTAAGATGTCACACTGTGCAGTGATAGCAAATTGTCCAAGATCCACTGATCTAACCATGTAGAGTACCAAGACTGGACAAAGAGCTAAGCTCCCTCTTATCTTACAATATTATAGATTAGTGAACTTTGTCAAACAGAGTTAGTGACATTAATGTTAAATCAACAAATTTATCAGGTAACCAGACAACAGAACAAGCAAGCCTTTAAGTGGCTGAGAGCTATTTGTGCCACCATCCTAAATAAACCTTGAAAGGCATTGAGATATGTATGTAAGGATTAACACAAAAAGATTTCGTTTAGTCACAACCACCTCTTCTACAATTTCTTGGGTTTGGTATTTTACGGAAAACTTTAACAGAGCCATGGATATGGTTGCAATAAAATGAAAATCTTTCATGATATTTAAATTTATATCAGCCAAAGACTGCTGTGATATGTGGTATGTGCTAAATAGGTACCATATATATGTCTCCAACAGCTAATAATTTTGGAGGAGCTTAATGAAGACATTTAATATCAAATAATGTACCTTGATTACCTTTATGAATGAAAGCAGAGCAGAGCGGGACTTCTTTGCATAGGTCTCACTGACCTAATCCTTTTAGCAGATAATAACTAGTCAAATCAATGACAATCTTTGAACTTTACATAGTTAAATTCAATGGTGCTAAAAGATGTCTTCTCAGAGAAAATTATTAAGGTTATAAGCTAATAATATTCAGGAAATAGAGTAACTGACAGAAATTCTAACCTCCATAGTGCAGCTACAATGCTTTTAATCTTTGGCTCATAGATCCTATTCAAACTTTGACCAAAAGAGCCAGAAAATTGTTTTTCTTCAATATCTTTACTCAAAATCCCTCTATTAATTTTCTTATTTATTTTACAATCAGTAATTTAGTATCTATGTTCCAAGAACTGTGCTGGGAATAAGGGATAAAATGATTAGCAAATCCAAAGCAAGAATCTCAAAACTAAGATTTGCATTCTTTAGCATACAGTATCCTATGTGTAATGTTAAATAGATGAGTAGTAATGATCTTATGTTGTTGACAACTCAGGATAGTCCAAGTTTGAGAGCAGAAGTCATAGGAGAAAAAAAATATTCATAAAGGATTAAGAGAAAAAGTAATCTAAAATGTGTTTCCTATAGGAGTCTTGAGGGTGTGGGAAAAAGGAAAGACCTCTTATTTTACTCAGTATAATGCTAAAATATAGATAATGATATTTTTAAAGAAATAAGTATTTTAGCATTAAGCCTACCATCCAGATGTGCATTTTAATATGTTAATTCACTGTATTTGTTATAGGCAGCTAAAGTTCACCAAGTTTTACAGCACTGTAACAAAAATAACCATAGGTTTACCTGTCTATTGCAACCACAATAGAAATTTTGAACAATTCAAAGGTACATATAAGCAGAGGGAAGAGAAATAAATATTCATAAAATGGTAACAAAGAAATACTTACTCATTACATATAATACTCATAAAATGACATGTTTATAACTTTGATATTATAAGGAACTCACATTCTTTACCACTTTCCTAGGTTTCATGTATGTTGGAAACCACATAAATGTCTTTGTGTTTATGTATCTGAATGGTGGAAAGAGCTGAGGATATTTCTCCCTACCTTAAAACTGGAAATTTGGAAATTTGTCTACTGATAACTTTCTCTCTCTCTCTCTCTCTCTCTCTCTCTCTCTGTTTGTCATGTGTTATTATAATTGACACAGGGATTTGTACACACCTAGAACATGTTTTATGACTGAGCTATACTCTAAATCTTATTGAAAAATTTTAGTGTTATATTTGAGCTCCTGGCACATTCCACTCTCAAGGTCCAGTCCCTACTCCTCAAATCTATTCAAGGAGTGATAAGACAGGTAAAACCCAGGCTAAAATTTATGGACTATAATGTTAATGAAGAAGCTTTCAGTGGAATAAGCAAATAATTTTTAAGTCCTTATATCTATGAAGTAAAATTATTTTCCACTATGATGACTCTTGTCTCTTTTCTGCTTCCATTTTTGAATTTCTTTTTCTTGGAATTCTACATAGATGTTAGAAAAACATACAATAATTCTAGTGGTAGGGTGAGTAACTCAGGGACTATTTTCTTTGGGCCCATTTTTCTAGTTGTCTCTTTAGAGACACTCAAATTATATTTTTTTGTATGTCACAAAGACTAACGTGAAGTAGGCAAAAGGAGTCTTTCTGATGTAGAAATGTTCTCAAAGATAAGACATTTCATACATATTTGAGGATAGTGATAAATCATCAGAGAGCTTAATTATGTTTTTTTCAGAGCTATAAAGTGAGCAATTTCAATAGATATCTATAAAGACATGGTTTGGGGCACTACCTTAGCTTAACACTCACGATAATATTGTCCCTGCATTTTTTTCTGGTATTTCTATTATATGAGCACCTGCTTCTTCAGATAAACTATACTTGAGTCATGGAAATTCATTGGTGAGCGGGAACAGAGATAATGTCTCTATTCCCATGTAATTTATATTCTACTGGGACATTATGGGAAATATTTAGATCTTCATTGATTAGAAAATTACATACAGGAGGAGAAAGACAAAAGAATATATGCTTTACTTCCTTGTGTTTGCATTATCCAGCTCCAAATTAATAGGTAAAAAAACAATGTTTTCCAATATGGGAAACAATTATACTATAGTTATTTTTCTTAGATTTTGTTTACACCAGGGGAATCATGAGCATAATAATAAATTCATTTAATAAAGATGTCTGATAAAATAGAGATGTAGCCATCATGCCTGCAAGGACTCATTATGTTGCATAATTGCTGAAAAAAACTGCTAAGGACCTTGGAGAACATGTTTTCTGTCACAGTGAAAAGTGACTCAGATGACTTGGAAAGACATTTGACTCATGATCCATGATGTATAAATATCGCCAGACTTTGTCTAAGACTCTTCATGTGATTGGCATAGTTAGCTAATGAAACTTGACCCATCAGAGCAACTGTCTTCATATGCAAGAGAGAACTTGTTTAACTTTGGTATTTCCAAAGAGTTTTGCACTAATTATTCAATATCCATATAATTACATACTCCATAATTGATTCTGACAAAACATTCACACAGGTGCAGACAGAACATTGTCTTCTGAAACTTCAAAACTCATTAGACTCGTCTTCAAAAAAAAAAAAAAAAAAAAAAAAAAGAACAGCTTTCTGCAATCAAATTACCTATTTCAATGAAATGGCAATGTCATCTTGACCAAGCCAGACTCCAAGAAAAACTAGACTAATGCAAATCAAATTCTTTCGAATTTGTTTTAAATTGAAAATACACCAGAGGAGAATTTATTTGACATTTTCACATGAATTGTATACCTGTGAACTAGTCCATATGTGCAGTCTTATACATGTTATATAAAAATGCATATAATGACTACCCAGCCAGAGTGAAGAATATGCTGTTCAGTTTTATTTATTTATTTTCCTTAGCCATGCTAATTACTGAGTTTAAAGGTGGAGAATGAGGACTCACTTTGTTATGTGTGCATGTGTTTCTGGAATCTTGAGCAGAGTGTAAATCAAATAACAATTTTTTGACAAAGCAGGGTAAGCACAACAATGGACATACTATCAGATTTTAAAGAAAGTCAGGTCAGACATTACAAGGGAAATTTTTTTCCAGAAAATATGACATTAATGAGATGTGTGAATATAAGCAAATTTCTGAATTACTCTCATTCCCATTCTTACATGTGGAATTTTAAAGGACCAGATGAGATTTTTTTATAGACTGCCATAAACCTATGCCAAGTTACCATTCTATGAATGAATCATATCAAAAGTATCAATCAAAAATGCTTCAATATGATATTGTGAAAACTATTTTGATCTTAGTCCAGTTTTTTCGCAAACAACTCTTAAAATCCTTGAAATTTTCAATGTGACAAATGTCTTTTTTGTATGCTCATGAGTTGATTGATAGCTGTCAATTCCCAAGTAGCTTCAGAATTGAGTCTGGGCATCAGATAAACCAAATCAGGATTGGAGGATTGCATCATCAGTGGTCAATAATTTAATGAGCAATGCCTACATATTGAAGCCTCCATAAAAACCCAAAGGACTGGGTCCAATGAGCTTCTGGACAGTCAAACAAGTGAAGGTTGTTGGAGGCTGGGGTGCAAGAAGAAGGCATGCAAGATCTCTGCTCTTTGCCACATGTTTTCCTTAAGGATCTTTTCATCTGTATCCTTTGTAATTTATTTTATAATAAGCCAATAAACCTAAGTAAATATTTTCCTGAGTTTTATGAGCCACTTTAACAAATTAATCAAATCTGAGGGTAGTGTAATAGGAACTCTGATAAATAACTAGTGGGTCAGAAGCACAAGCAAACAACATAAGGCATCTGAAGTGGAGGTGCAATTACTTAGGGACTGAGCCTTCAACCTGTGGGTCCAATGTCATCTCCAAGTAGAGAGTGCCAGAACTGAACTGATTTAGAGGACACCTAGTTGATGGCCACAAGTGCAGAATTTCTTGCTTCATGAAGACACATGGCTGGTGTCAAAAACATGATGTGAGAACATTGTAGGAGAAATACAGTTTATTGTTTGTTTTTGTTTTTGTTTTGTTTTTTTGTATTCACCCAGTCACCTCAGTTATTGAATGTCAATCTGGAGATTATATATAGTGTGATTACCTAAGAAAAGGATATAAGAGATAAGAATATCAGTCAGGAAAATAAAGCAAAATAAATATTTTCAGAAAAAATTATGTAAATAGAAAAAAAGAAAAAAGATAAACCAAAATCTATAAATAATAGGTGCATAAAATAGTGTTTTTTATATATTAGCAATAACAAATTGTAAATATGATTAAAATTATGATTTTTTTATTTAAGAGAGTATGCACAATAAAAAATATTCTAACTATGCAAATCTTTATGAAGAAAGCTATATGATATATTGCAGAAGTGTGTAATAGACCAAAGTAAATATGAGGACATTTGTTCTTTCTGAGAGGAAATCTAATACCATAAAGATACCAAATCTCTTGAGAATAATCCCTGCATTTAATTCAATTTAATGTAATATAATCAAAATCCAAGGACACTTCAATATGAATAATACCTTGAGATGAACCATGACAGGTGCCAAAATGTACGGTGGTCCTACGGTAATTGATTGGTGGAGTACTGGCACAGGAAAAATAGTAAGTTCAAGGAAAGAGAATAGATTCCAAAAAATAAGCCTTCAGTCAATAGCCAAAATTCTAAAAATTTAATTCTGACAATATTTGCCAGAATTCTCATTGCTTTTATGGAAGACACAAATTCTGATTATCCTAGTTCCACCATTTTTATGAATATAACTTCTGCAATGCAATTTTAAATTGGTCTATTACTGTGCTTGGTATTGACAGAAATCAACAGAGTGATAATTTGGAAATGCTAAATCGTACTCAAATATATTCTAAAATGTACTTGAATATTTAGTTAGCTATATGTTATATAGTTTATATAAATTGTATAGTTTTTACATTTCAACATACATATATATGTATATTTTACATAAATAGTATACTTCTTACATTTCTATTAAAACTTTTCTTGCTTGATGTTATTAAAAATATCCATAAACATATTCCATTTACTTTAAATTGCTTCTTCAAAGGCTTAAGATGATGTTGGATATGAAACTCATTGGAAAATCTGCATGTGCTCTAAAATGCAAGGATTCAAATTCCTTTATATGGTATACAACTATTAAATATCAAGTGGCACTTTTCTATAGAGGAGTAACATAACACATAAATCTCAATTAAAATTAGTTTCACCTCACCTCTATTTTGATAGTAGCTATTTAGAATGAAAGATTCTTTATATATATTTATTATAAAACTAATGTCTGTAGAAGACAAGTTTAATATCTGAAGGGAAAAAGATGAAAATGGAAGGGGAAATGTGATCTATATTAAATTTTCAAATCTTTATGATCACCTCAAATACTTACTACTTAAGACCATACAAATAATTACATCAAGTATTTTTAGCATTTTGCATATTCCCATATGTTTCAGGAGAGAAGGGGGGGAAAGAGAGTGCCATCTAAATATAACTTCTGAGTAAAATACCACAATTATGATATCATGATCCAACTACTACCTTTTCTTGGCAAAATTTTAACATTCCTTTATGAAAAAAATAAAGCTACCAGAATTTTTATTACTTTTTCTGTCACAAAAATAATCTAAGAAAGTCTGAAATAGCAATTCTACAATTGAATCACCAAAATAATAAAATGATCACAATCTCTTTAA
Source organism: Tamias sibiricus (assembly GCA_025594165.1). NCBI lineage: Eukaryota > Metazoa > Chordata > Mammalia > Rodentia > Sciuridae > Tamias > Tamias sibiricus. The sequence goes on from CM046662.1 coordinate 84,887,807, forward strand.
AGACATCATTAAAAGCTTAGTGAGAATGTCTTAAAGTCTGTAATCACTCATATAATAACATATTCATATGTAAAATCATGAAGAAAGATACAAATGTAAAATAATGGCAAATCAGATATAGATCATCTATTGACATTGGCCAGTTTAATTATCTATAAGAATTACTGAATACAGTATCAACATAGATCAAAGATATGGAAATGATTGACTTTACAGGAATTATTAGAGTTTCTATTCATTTTAATAAGATTAAAATTGGGGGTGGAGCCAAACAAAGCAGAGTAAGACTTCCAGCAATTTTGTCTTGACAAGATATAGGTTTGAACAGCTATTCATGCACCAATCTCTCCTCATAAGTATTAAGGAGGTCATGCTGGAGATTATAGTATCTGCTTTAAGTAAAATAATAAGAAAAGATATATTTAAGAAAGCTGAGTTTCCTGTGTTGCCCCTCCCCCAACCTCAAGCACTGCGGTATAGAGTGATGCTTCCCCATTAGAGGAAGGAAAGAGAATAAAGTTCAGGCCTTAGGCTTGAAGCCAGGTTTGAAAATTTGTCTTGAAACCCCATATCAGCCCTATTGTGGTGAAACCCCATGGTGGACATAGCTCCATGGCCCACATCTCAGGTCAGTACTTACAGAATGAGCCCCTGGATCTGTTCAGCCATGGAGCCAAAGGACTGCCTCCACCATCACTCCTCAACTTCTGGCAGCACAGTACAGGGAGTCAAAATACTACCTGCTGGGCATTTGGAAATAAAAAAGAGCATGAAAATGAGCATAGTATTTAACCTTGGAATGAGTGACTGGATAGAGAAACCTAATACTGAACAATTATTAATGGTCACTATCTCCAGGCCAGTGCCTATAAATAGACCCTTCATATCTGCCTTCACATACCAGACAATTGGATTTTTATTTTAGTTAGTATCCCTTGTGTCTGTTTACAACATTCTCGGGCCATGAGTTTATCTTAGGATCATGTAGATTATAGCAGCTTGGGTGTTGGTCCTTTTCTAGTGCTGCACTGCACTGGTCTTCTCAAGTTATGGTCTCTGAGTGTGACCTAGCATTGTAGCACTGAAGGCCATGAGATTTACCACCCAACCTAAGGCAGCACAAGGTGGAAAGAGTAATTGTCTCCTTGAGAGAAGGCAAAGTAGGGACATGACAAGTTTTTGATCAAGAACTTGGGGCCACTCCAACCATAGTGAGGCCCAGAGATAAACAGAATCTCTGGTACCTGACCATAGGTTGGTAACTCTGGATGAAGTGTCTGGGCCTAACCTGACATTGAGGATAAAAGCTTTGGGGGACAAATTTCTCTTTTTTAGATACTCACATTGCATTCTGAATAACATACCAGCTATAAATTTTGGACAAACTTAGGCTAAGGGCATGCTCTAGTGCTGGGAAAAAAAAAAAAAAACAGCAACATGTACCTAAAATTTCTGGGATAGGTACAAATAAAGTCAGATTAGAAATACTGGAATAAATGACAAATCACTCAATGCCTAAATAATACTGAATATCACAAGCATCAAGAAATTAAGGGAACCACAACCTTGCCTAATAGATAAAATAAGAATTCCAAAGATAACCAAATAGCTAATGATATGGGTGAACTCTCAAAAGGAGAATTCAAAAGAGATGTTTTAAAGAAACTCAATAAGCTTTAAGAAAATACAAAGAAATATTTTAGTTTCACAGAAACATTTAGCTGCACAAAAAAGATTGAAGCAATTAATAAATTAAACAGTGTTCATAAAGTGAAAATTAAAAGGTGATAGAAGGAATTTAAAACATAATAGATCAAACAGAAGAGAGAATTAGTAAACTTGAAGACAAGCTATTTGAAAGTACACAATTATAAGAGAAAAATTAGTTAAAGTATGAAGAGGAATGAAGAAAAATTGCAAGAATGTTAGGACATCATTAAAGGAGTAAATATTGGCTTATTGGGGTTCAAGAGGTTCAGAATGCCAAATAGGTACAGAGTTTATTTGAATAGATACAAGGAATTTTCTAAACTTAGAGAAGTATACAGATGTCCATGTACATTAAAGTGATATTACCAAATCATTCTACTAAACCATGCCTAGCCCAAGCCTATTATAATTAGCCTTTAATATGTTAAAGATAAAGAAAATGTAGTCAAAACAGCAAGAAAAAAAAGGGTAAATTAACTTACATAGGTTTCCCTACTCACCTCATAGCATAATGACATTCAGAAGGAAGTACCAAAGAAAAAACAAAAACCCTGTAAACAAAGTATACCTTACCCAGCAATGGTACCTACCTTTTAGCAATGAAAGAAAGATAAAGATAATTTGAGAAAAATGAAAGTTAAATAGCTGAGAGGATTTATTTACCCAGAAAAGGTATTCTTTAGAAATGAAGATAAACATTCTGAGACAAACAAAAGTTGAGAGAATTTATCACTACCAGATATGTCCTACAAGAAATGCAAAGGGAAGAATTTCAAACTAAAAGGAAAAGATGCTAATGAATAAGGAAAAGACATCACAAGCTATAAAATTCACTGTTAAGAACATGCAGACAAATTCAGAAGGCTATAATATTGTAAGTATGGTACATAAACCATTTATATTTTCAGTATAAATACTAAAAATTGAAACATTTAACAACAATAATAATTATGTCAATATATTAGGAGGCAGTATTGAAAATGTAAAGTGAGACAAAAAGTAATTCAAAATGTAGGAAGGAACTGAGTGCAACTATAACATTTTTATCAGAACTTTTTCCTCATTAAAATTTTTCTATCTTTATAATCAAGGTCAAATTATCATCACTTCAAAATAGGCAATTTTAATCAAAAGATGGTTTTGTAAACTTCATGATAACCACACCAAATAATTATAATACACAGATCAAAAATAATGAGCATGGATTCAAAACACACTACTAGAGTAAATTAATCACAAAGCAAAGCTGTAAGAGAGGGAGAAAGAAACTACTACACAAATAGAAAAATAGTCATAAAATGGTTATAGCTAGACCTCACCTGTTAATAATTACCATAAAGATATTGGATTAAATTCTCCAATTAAAGACAGACTAACTTAAACAAAAATAAATAAGAGCATCTAAATGCTGACTACAAGAAAATCACCTCAGCACTAAGGTCACACATAGACTGAAAATGAAGGGAAGGCATAAGTTCTTCTATATAAATGAAATCCGAGAGAAAGAAGAATAAGGCATGATTATATTAGATAAAATACATTTTAAATCAAAAGAAATGAAAGAAGACAAGGAAGTTCATTATAGAGTGATAAAGGGGTCAATTCAGTAGGAAGAAAAAATCTATAAATACGTTTGCACTCAAGAGTGAAGCACCCAAATATATAAAGCAAATATTAATAGACCTAAAGGGAGAGCTAGCCTCCAGTGCAATAACAGTAGGGAATTTTAACACCCTATTCTCAGCAAAGGACAGATGGAAAATTAACAAAGAAACCACAGAATTAAAATTCACCCTAAAGTACCCAACAGACATCTACTGATCATTCCCTTTAACAGCTGCAGAATACAAATTTTTCTCAACAGCACATAGAATATTCTCCAAGAAAGATCATACATTAGACCACCAAAAAAGTCTCAACAAATTGTTTGAAAATGGAAATTATATTGAGTATTTTTTCTGATCAAAATGAAATAATACTAAAAATTAACTCCAAGAAAAACTAGAAACCCCCAAGTACATGGAAATAAAACAATTTATATCTATAATCAATAGATAGAAAAAGGAATAAAAAGAACATTTAAAAAGAAATTTGGAAACAAATACAAAAGGAAACATATTGTGCCAGTATATATGGGAAATAAAAGAGCACCAAGAGGGAAGTTCATAGAAATTAATGCTGATATTAACAAAGGGCAAAGATGTAAATAAAAGAACCCATTTCTGTATCTCAAGGAGCTAGTAAAACAAGAAACACCCAGAATTAACAAGGAGAAAGAAATGGTGGAAATAGTAAAGATCAGAGCACAAATAAGTAAAGTAGAAATGAAAAGCAATAAAAAATATCAACAAAATTGAAACCATTTTTTGAAAAAGCTAAACAAATAATCATACCTTTTGCTAAACTACCTAAGGAGGAAAACAACAAAAAAATCAGAGATACAAAGATATTATATCGATAAAGCAGACATATAAATAATCACTAGAGATTATTATGAATAACTAAACAACAACAAATTTGATTACTTAGAAGGAATGGACAAATTCCTGGAAACACACACCTTCTTAAGACTGATTTACAAAGAAATCAAATATCAATTAGTAATGACATTGATTCAGTAATAAAACTCTTCTGTTAAAGAAAAGCCCATGACCAGATGGCTTCACTTCTGAGTTCTACAAACATTTAAAGTATAAATAAGACCAATCCTAGTTGATTTTGTCAAAAACTGAAGAGGAAGAGATCTTCCAATCACATCCCCAAGGTCAGCATTACCCTTGTACCAAAGACAGACAAAGACACAACACAAAAATAAAAAAATAAAAGGAAGCCACAGGATAACATTATTGATGAACATGGGTGCAACAATCCAAAAAAAAAAAAAAAAAAAACAAAACCCTAATTAAATACAATAGCACATTAAAAAGATCATTTACCATAATGAAGTGGTATTTATCCCAAGAAGGTAAGGAAGGTTCAACATGTGCAATTGAGTTAGCACATTATACTAAATTTAAGAAAAATGTGATCATTTTAGTTTTCTTTTTATGCATGTAAACAAAACAAAGAAACAAACAAACAAAAAACACATCTAAAATTTTCCTTAGGATTTTTTTGAATAAGACTCCAAAGTCCCAGGAAATAAAACCAAAAGTAGATAAATAAGATTGCTTCTTAATAGCAAAGAACACAATGAACACAGTAAAATGACAATCTATAAAATGGGAGAAAACATTTTCAAACCACACATTTTGATGATAGTTAATAACTACAATACATAAGGTACTTAAATCAATAGCAAATGCTAATAATAACAATAGTAATTTGAGTAATAAATAGGCAATTTATCTAAACAGATATTCTTCAAGAGAAGACTTACATATAAAAGGCCAATGAGAAATATCCAATATCACTATTCATCAGGGAAATGCCAATCAAAATTCCAGTGAGGAATGATCTCACTTCAGTAAGCAAAAGTATTATCAAAAAAGACCAATAAATGTAAGAGCTGATAAAAATAGGGAGAAAAGAGAACCTTTACACACTGTTTGTGGGATTAGATATTGGTATAACTATCACTGGAAACTACATACATCTTTGTTAAAAACCAAAAGTAAAACTTTCATATGAACCAATCTTCGGTAAAGATAAAGAGAAATTGAAATGAATTTGCTGAAAAGACCTCTGCACTCACATTTATTGCAATATTATCCACAAAAGCTAAGAAATAGAAACAACATAACTGTCCATCAACTGATGAATGGATAATGAAAAGGTGATAAACATCCACAATGGAAATTTGGCCACAAAAAAGATGAAATCCTGTTATTTTCAATAACATGGATGGAACTTGAAATCATTACATTAAGTGAAACAAGACAGGCATAGGGAAACAAGTACACATGATCTCACTCATATGGTACTTAAAAAGAGATGATGTAGAAGTTGAGATTAGAATGGTAGTTACTAGGGATAGAGAGAAAGAGAGGAGGAGGGATGTGGGACAAATTTGATAAATGGCCGCTGACTTGAAATTAGATGACAGCATTAGTTTCTTCTATTCTATTGCACAGTAGGTTGACTAAAGATAGTAATAATACACTGTATATCTCAACAAAGCTAAAGGGAAATGTGCTGAATGCTTTCATTATAAAGAAATCGTAAATGAGGAGGTAGGTATGTTTTGCTAGATTTGTGCATTACACAATACATGCATGTACTGAAACGTCACCTGGTATCCAATAAATATGTAAAACGTTTATATATCACTTAAACTAACAAATAAAACAAAATGTGATAATTTTAAACTTAAATAAAAAATTCTGTGTAAAATTTTCTTGTGCCTTATCTAGAAATGTCATATGCCATACCAAAATTAAATAGTTTAAAGTCTCTAAAACAGCTGTGGTGTAACATTGAAAATTAAAAAGCAGGATCACAATCTCACAGTGACTTTGGACAGTGGGTAATTGAAATAAATTTATTTTCTAGAACATTCACACAAATATACATATTATGAAAATTTTACTTTGATATGTAAAAGAAAGAAGTGAAGACTGTTGGATTCCAGGCAGGAGGCCGCGCCTCCCAGGCAGGAGGCCACACCTCCCCAGGTGCTTTGTTAAAAACTACACCTCCCAAGATTCTCAGCGTGACCAAAAAACCTGACCAGCAAGTCCCCTGTCCACTACCTCCCCCCTTGACCTCTGCTGGCCAATAGGGCAAGGACTCACTCCAAGGGGGTTTTATGACCCCTACTCTATTTAAACCAGCCCCGGACTGAAATCTCTCTCTGTTTGCCCTTGCCTTGGTTCCTGCCTGTCCCTATTCCCGTCCATCCCTTCCCTACCCCCCTTCTCTCCCTTTCCCTACCCTTGCCCACGTGGCACCCCAATAAACCCTTTTATTTCACTAACACAGTGTTCCCGGCTAAGTTAACTATGTTTCAGCATTTTTCTAACAAAGACTAGGCTTCACAATCTGATATTATGTAAATACTCTTAGGAAAAGATTTCAATGATTTATGTTCTAGTCCTAACTTCTGATAATGATTATGATTTTGAAAAATTAATTTAATATCTGTAAAATTATTGGATTGGCTAATATTTTGAGAATCAAAAATAAAATAGAAAAGCTAGAGAACTATAATAACTTTAGAGTTAGTAAAACATTTTATTCACCACCTAAGGTATCCTCCAGGTCTAAGCTCTCTGAGATAAAACTTCAAATGTGATGGCTATAAATGTGAAATATTTGAAAAACTGCAGAAGTAATAAAAAGAACAAAAGTACTTTCTTCATTTAGAACTCATCTTCTTTCAAGGCAGTAGAAATTTTCCTTCAGTCATACAAAACATACCTTTCTGATCAATAAGAAATCTATTCTTTCTATAGAGTCACACTCAGAATTTTAAAAGAAGTAAGTAGACAAAGTTTCATTAATTCATTTGACTAAAACTTATGATTAAATTGTTTTAGAAGCTGTATTTTTTAAATTTACATTGATACTGATCTCTAAGAAAATATTTGGAATTATAGATTTAGTTGGTTACACAGGATTTAGGGCTCCAATACTTCAGTCCAGGCTACACACAGACCTAGGAGATTCCTTTTCTTCTTCAACCCATTGACAATCATTGAGATGTGCTTAGACTTAACAGCAGAGGGCTGGTTGTGCCATTTCCAATTACAGGTTCAGTAGCATCTTATTAACACTCAAAATCATACACAGTGATAGTATTTACACCTAGAAATCCTAGAAATCAGTACATACTATTAATCAGGGTGTTTTTAGCAGGTAGAGATGGGTGTTTAGGGACAACAAATTTGCCAGTTATTGCAAATTTACCAACATCTCAAAACCCTGTAAGCACTGATTGCAAAGAAAGAAAAGTCAAACACATCTAACATTACACATGTGGACAAAGAAAGACACCCTGCTTTCGTGGCTTTGAAGCTATTCTTACTCAAGAGCCTCGGAGTGCAGTGATTCTTTAACTGTCCAGCTCTCCAAGAGAAGCATTCTTTGCTTTACCTCTTAGGGGAAGTGACAAAGGTGAGAATCTTAATAGACTGAATCCTGAGAAAGAGAGAGACAGATTAAACACAAAAACTCTTACCCTTGGGCATCTTAATCATGAGAGGTGTTAAAGAGAATAATTGAAGCTGACAATTCCCTCCCTCCATCCATCACTCTCCCTCTAGGTGAACTGGGGCTCACTCAGCAGTTTTTATGTCTCTTTGGGTGTGTCCTCAACACTTTAAGCAGCAGCTTAATTGCCTCCATATGTAGATGTTGTGGTAAGATGAATAAAGAATAAAAAAGGCAAAAATTATTCAATTTTAAATAACTATAAATTGATTTTTAAGTTAATATTTTACTAATTAATTTATTTGACATTTGAAGAAATTTTTAATTTTCCAGAGGGTTTATCACTGAAGTAACTACAATTCCAATAGTTTTTATTTTATGAATACAGTATTAGATTTGCTAAAATAGCCTCTACTCTCCAAACATACTAATGAGAGCTTCATTTTTAATTTAATTTATAGAAGACTAACTATAAAGACATTTCATGTAGATGATACTAATATGTGCTGAATGGGTTGATCATTAATGTCCTAATACATACTAGAAAAAAGTAAAAGTGGAAAATAATTAAAAGGCCAGTGCTATTGTTATGCAACTGGGGCCTTCCAAGAAACTGAGGCAGCATGATGACCCTCTCTTCAAACCCCAATTCTTGTGACCAAGTCAGAAAGTGTTTATTGAAGGGATAGGGAAAAGGGAAAGAGGATACCCTCAAGGAAGAGAGTGGGTCCTCTCAGAGAGGAAAGAGAACATATGCTTCCCCTGTACTCATCTTTATTGGGGATCCCAGAAAAGTTTCCAGAGAGTCCCGCCCAGGCCCACCATTTCACTTTTGACTGACAGCAGGGTGGCATCAGACTTTCAAGTGACCACTTTCATGGCAAATTTAGGTCCATGACATGTTGGCCCTTGCTGATGGGTTCTAATTGGATTCCTAACCAGACATTCTTAGAGAGTTTTTGGTTAGGAGGAACTATCCTTATCTCCCAGAGTTTCAGGATTTGGTCACAAACATCTCCTTCAGGGTAACTTGAGTTCCTCTTATCAACATTATTTTGGGCCTGCATTTCTCCTGCAGTGACTAAGTAGTTTTCTGGGGAATGTTACATATCCTGTCCACAAAGGCCAGGCAGGCTGCAGGTAAATTGCTTCTTGGAAAAGACAGCTTATGTGAGTCAGCAAAATTATTCTCTTAAATTCAAGTTCTCACCATTCATACCTGTCTGCCCCCTAACACTACAATTTGGGCCCTAAATATCCTTCAAAGACCCATGATGTAAAAACTTGATTCCCAATATAGTGCTACTAAAAGAAAATGGGAAGTTTAAGAGGTTAGGTATAATGGGAGATTCTGGGGTCATTAAAGATATGCCCTTGGATTTGGGAACCCTATCCTTCTGCTCCTTCTTTCTGCGTCCTAGAAATGAGAAATATGGGTTTGCTCTACCAGGAGCTTCTGCCTTACAATAGGGTCATCCCCTCATAGATTGGAAATTCTAAGACTGTGAGTCAAAAAAACCCTTTTCTCTTTAATTTGGTTATCTCAAGTATTTTTATATCAATGGAAAGCTTACCAAAACAATCAGATAATATTCTTTATTTATTTCATTTTAAAATTTTTATCTTTGCCACAAACTGCCTCAGGATATTAGCAGTAAAATTAAGAGAAATTAATCTAGGAAATTATAGTTGGGATTACGGCCATATAAACTAGGTTTTAAAAAACTCCTTCCCTTTGGTTTTTTTCCTACATTTGATGACTAAATGAAAATTATTGTCATTGCATGTCTCCTTAAGAAAAGTAGGCAAAATGGGACCATACAATGTCTCAGCAGAGAAGAAATGACAGAAAGCATCCTGATGCTTATATTTGGGGAATTTGGGAAAGTTTTGAAATGGAATTTGTTTTATAAAAATTAGCAACCTAAGGGAACGGAAGAGGTGGAGTCAATTAATTATTTTGTTCATTAAAAATCTTTATGCTGGGGCTGGGGTTGTGGCTCATCGGCAGAGCGCTCGCCTAGCACGTGCGCGGCCCGGGTTCGATCCTCAGCACCACGTAAACATAAATGCATTGCATTGTGTACAACTAAAGTAAATAAATAAATATTTAAAAAAATCTTTATGCTAACTATATGTATTGACTCAAAATGAAAGAAATGTTAAACAGTTGACAAATAAGACTTTTCCTTAGCCAGCAAAAGAAATGCATCAAACACCTGCACCTGGTAAACAATATCATTTTAAGTGTCATTGTGTTCAATGTCTGATACAGAATTCAAACTTGACACAAGTCTTGAATAAAATATAACTTTTTTTTTTTTAGTATCTGTGCTCAACTTTCAGAATGTAATTTACTAGATTTCTTGAAGCCGTCTGTCTCTAAGCATGGACCTTAAAGGCATGTATGTCACAGTCAGATCTCTTTACTTGTAGCAACTTCTAGCTTCTGCCTTGGGGTCCTGGGGATTGATTTTTATAGGGTTTATTATAATTATGTTTTGCAGGAACTAGAGATCTGAGCCCCAACAGTGTTTAGGACTTTTAGAAGTACTGACTAAAAGAGAAAATTATTTGTGTATGCAAACAAAGCTCAAGGGAGCTGAACAGGAGATGCTGTGTTCTCTGAAAGGTAGATCATTCAGTCTAATAAATCTGTGAGGAGTGAAAGAGAAGCTATGAAGTGAAAGTTCAGATGAGCTTGAGAAAAAGAATTTCATTGTGAAACCCAGAGAAATTTAAGAAGGAATAGAGGGTATAGGCGGACATACTGTGCTTCCTTAGACAACAACTGAATCCCCAGCACTAGCAACAGTGTGTAAGGGAGAGTACAATTATGACCTGCCTGAAAAGGACACGTGACAGGAACTTGGGTTTAATGGAGAACGTAGACACATAGCCCACAACCGGGAATACCAGGAAATTGGAAAACCAAGCAATGCTTTCACAAGCTGCAAAAGCTGACCTGAGAAACTAGAATCTTAGACTCCCAAAGATCACCTATGTTCACTAAATTTGAACCCCCCAATTCTATTTCAGTCTGATAGTTTGCTGATTGTGTTCGAATTGTGTTGTGTTACTGTGTGTAGAGTGTAGCAGTGAGCACCCTAGGGTAGAGGGATGAAAAATAAACCAAAATCCCAAAATATTACCAGCTCTGGGGGTGGACAATGCTTCACCTTCAGGAGAGCTTTAGTCTGTCTTGAACCAAGCCATTGTGTGGGCTGGCCTCAATTCCTGCAGGCATTATGGAGGTCTAAGTTACAGATACATTTAATTTAATTTGGGCTTACTAGGATGCATATACCTGTGCTTTGCAGCCATTTCCAATTATAGGCAAGCTATTGGCTGTCTCACAGTCAATACATCTTCTAGAATATGCCTGCTATGAATGCACCAAAGCCCATGTGTTGTGAAATGAAAGGGCAGTATTCAGCGTGAAACTCACTACAGCAGTCCTCACTACAAGGAATATTTGAATACTGATAGATGAGTTAACATTACCAGTGCAAGCAATGGTTAATCTTAGTCACTGATCAAGACAACTCTAACTACCAGAAATCTTATAGTTCACATGTAAAAGAAACTTGATAGTGATTTGTACAAATTTTTAAATAATTTTCTGTTTGCAAAAACCATAGTTACAATATCACACTTATAATTTTGAATTGCCTTCCTAAAAGTAATACTAAATTATATTCCATTATCTCTAAAGAAAATGATATAAATTATTGGAAAATAGACATCATCAAAAATGTGCAACCAAAATAAAAGAAACAAATGTTGATTTCTCCACTGGATTTTGTGTTGTCTGGATCATAGAGCATTTAGACGTGATTCCCAAATCCCTCAGCTTGCAGAAGAAGCCAGTAGTTTCACAACTATGTGCTTTCTTGGCTTACAGCTGTAACACCTTCTAGGAATTGTCCAACAGCTCCCCTCCTCAAGATTATGTCCCCTTCTATGGGTAACCCACATCCAAATAACATCACCAGTGGGGTACAAAGTCTTGCTTGCTTTGCCCCTTGCCTGACACAGATACAATGCCAGAGAACCATTTCAGTTGCAATTTCTAGTGGACTCCACCATGGCTTCTGTTGCAGAACACCACTGGTCTTTCTTTCTTTCCCACCCCCCTCTCTCTCTGTTCTTATCACCCTCCTCACAGGTACTATTTCTTAGTACATTTTTCTGAACTTTCTTATACAGTTCAAACCAAGTTAATGCCATTTAAGAGAATAGTATTTGGACTTAAATTTGTGTAATTTTGTAATATAATTTTTTCTTGTTATCAGGAAATATTAAACATTTTACCCAATTCTTTATTCATGGTTTGCTCCTTGTCAGGTAAAAGAGCTCTCCAAAATGTATACGTTTCATGGCCAAAAAAGCTTACCTATACAAAAATGTATATGTTTCCTGTCCTCTTTTTTAAATTTGTTTTTAGTTGTAGATGGACACAATAATTTTATTTTATTTATTTTTATATAGTGCCTGGGATCAGACCCAGTGCCTCATGCATGCTATGCAAGTGTTCTACCATTGAGCCACAACCCCGGCCCTATTGTCCTCTTTATAAAGCAAAGATAATCCCTGTTTTTTTCTCCAAATAGAGACAGGATAAATTATTCCAACAATAGCAGAAACTGGTCACAGAGCTTTCTGCATGAGGGAGGTTTGTGACCATAATGTGCTTCACCATCAACATCAACCCCCGTGGTGATCTTTCTTCTGATTACATCGCAGCTGGGTCTTTTTCATATTATCTGGTTTCACACTCCATAAATTTGACATTGTTCAAAAATATTTTCTAATTTTCATAGTTGAGTGTATCCAATCATGCCCCAAATATCTTCATAACATTTTTTTGACTTTCCATTTAGAATTTAAACAAACAAGATTGTGCATTTTGTATTATTGTAATGTGTCTTTACTCCCCTTGAATCTGCAAGGGTCCTCATACCTTTGTTTTCCCTTTATGACACTGATATTTTTAAGAGTTTAGTCCAATTGCATTGCAGTATACTCAACATTCTAGATCTACATACTTGTTTCGGACAATTGTATTGTAAGATATTTAGCAACATGTATCTAATTGTTTTCTTATTTTTAAATACTTTGTTAAGAATAATAATAGATGATAATGTGGTTTGTCTTCTGCATCACATCATTGTTAACATAAAGTCAGAATTCTGGTTTGTCTCACTGATCATTGGTGTGAAGTTGGATCACTTTGTTATCTTCCTGTTGTTATTCTAGTTTTTTCCTTCATGATTGATAAGTATCCTCTGTGTGTGTATGTGTGTGTTTCGGGGTTGGGAATAATACCTTGAAACCATGAGACTATCCTTGCACTGACTTTTTCTACTAAGTAATTCTCAGCAAGTGCTTAAATGCTCATTAATTTCTACTTACTAAGTACTTGTGAACCACTCATTAAGTAAGCTGGGACAAAGAAGGAGTCATGCATGATGGACTCTAGTAAAATAATCAGAGCTCTGGTGTCTTCTTTCTTGGCAGCATTGGGATTTACTGACGCCATGTTCAAGTTCCGAGGTCTTGGTCTGCCATGGCTGATGAGCTGTACCATGTGACACATCTAATACTGGTCATTTTATCCAATGTTATAACCTAAATGATCATTAGTTCCAGATATGTGCATGGCTCTTGGGCTGAATCTGTTCCTTTATACTTTAAGTGTGTGCATCCACATTTTCTAGGAAATATGTCTGCACCACTTATTGAATTCCTGGTGACAGTGTCACAGCATGTTTTCAAAGTATACCAGCTGTCATGACAGCTGGGGTCACATTTAGCTGATTTTCACTCCTGGATGAATCTTAATTTTAAAATTTTAATAAATTTATGTTTCTTTGGTTCTCATTTTTCATATGTTGATTCTTGTCTTAACCCAGCAATAGCTCAGGACCTCTTTTCAAAACATCACTATTCCAGATAATTGTTCTGGACTGGATTTTAAGCCAGGGGCTAAATTTCTACATCAATATTGTGAGAACAAAACATTACAGAATGTAATATTTCATTATACATACAATCTCTAGTTGTTTGATGTGCTGATCAGGCTCCAATATAGAGGTGCCCATTTAACATGAAAAAACGTGGACTTCTATTTTTCAAAGATTCTAGGTGTTCCACCAACTACAATTTTAAAACAACTTTGCTATCATTGTAGTGAATTTGTATACTGCAAAATATTTTCTTTCTTCCTGTACCCTTTTTAGTACCCAACATAAGAACAAGGGAGAAGAAAAAATAAAAGTCCCGCGTTACTTCTTATTCAATGATCCAAGATGTATACCATAATATTTCACAACAAATGTTGTAAAATGTTTTCCCTACATTGCATCTTTGTTCTTTCTTCTTTCAAACATGATTTCTTTGTATCTTTTGTAAAAAAAAAAAAAAGTAAAGAACTGTTATATATATTTTTTGTTCTTTATTAATGTTTATTTAGAATACCTCCTAGGATTTCTAAACATTAAGTGATGTACTCCCACTTATGCTCTGACTCACCCTTGTTCTTTGCAGTTGTGTTTCCCAGCAAGCCTTATAACACAACCTAAATGCTAAAGACAAGCTGAACATTCATACCAAATTGGCTATTCAGCTTGGAGACCTGATGAGGGATAATGGGATAATCAATCTTCATTGTCCTTTTGTCATAACACAATAGCTATGTTGAACACTGACTGCAGCAATGGCTCAACGTTGCCAGTATGTGGTTGTGATTTGCTTTCTTTCTTATATATTTTGTCTGGGTTGTGAAGAAATACGAAAAGCCTTAATGTTTCTATAAGGAATCAAAGGGAAGCCATAGTAAGTTGTACAAACTATACTTTTTGTGTTTCATGTCAATATATAAACCCTAGAGATGTTCAGAAAACATATGAATGTCTTCTTTTTATTTGTGTAAATGATCCTTAACCATAGAACTAGTGAGGGTTCTACCCAGAAAAAGAATGTATCTATCTATCTATCTATCTATCTATCTATCTATCTACACACATACAGAATTGTGTGTGTGTGCACACTCGAACATATGTATATACATCATATGCAATTATGGAATCTGATAAGTCCTAAACTCTTCAGGGTGACTCAATTAATCTGGGTACCCAGAAGAACCAATGGTACAGTTTCAGACTGAAGAACATTAGGCTCAAGATCCTATAAGAGATGATGTTTTTAATTCTAAACTGAAAACAGGAAAGAACTGACATCCCAGTTCAAGGGCCACCAGGCAACAAGAATTCTCTCTTTCTCAGGGAAGGGTCAGTCTTTTGAAATTATTAATAGATGAGAACCACCAGCATTTCATCTAATTTAAATGTTTATTTTATCAAAGAAACACCTTTTTAGACATATCTAAAATAATGCTCTAGCGATGGGTAACTCAGTGCCCCATCCAGTTGACCCACACAAATTATCACAGACATCTATCCTTGCTGATATCCAAAAAGTTGTTTTCCAAAATATTCACCTTTTCAGTTAGCACTGCATATTTTACTCTCACTGACAAATTATATATAAACATACAATTTCTTCCTTTGGGTGACAACTCAATTCAACCATCTAGTAATACCATGTAAAATTTTTACTGATTGCTAGAGCCAGGGTTCATACAAACATAGTTTGTGTCAGATCCATCTCATTTTTTCACATGGAATTCTGTTTCTTAATATGTAAAATCTTATCTCAAATTATCTAACCTCTTCTTTTTAATGATGTGTAAAGAAGAAAGGAAATGTCTTTTCTTCACTCACTACAATGTAACAACTGAGACCTGGGAGTCTTCAGAAATGAAACCCCAAAGAAACAGGAAAAACTGTCTTTATAGTCAACCATGCAGTGATGTGATTGGAGGACAAAAGGTTGGGACTGAGTGTGAGAAGTGGAGAACTTAGCAATGCCAATGCCTCTTTGTATAGATCCTTCTCTGTGCCTTTATTCCATTTCTTTGGGTATAGGTAAGAACCATCTGGAAAGAAGGTCTCATAGCCTAATTTAGAAGAGGGTTAGAGAATTCTTCTATGACCTGCCTTTGGAGAGAGTGGCACAAGAACGTCAGAGAGACCTTCCCACTTCTGTTGTTTTCTCCAATACCTTCAGCTTAAATGCTCAATATGCCAAGGAGCCATATTTCGAGGCAGTGTGTTTTGAACCCCATCACACCCATTCCTATTCCTGAGAAAGAATTTATTACACTTTAAGTGTTTTGACATGCTTTCTCAGAAAGGCCTTTGAGATGGCCAAGACTTTCATTAATTCTCTGAAGAATCTGAAGTATAAAGAAACAAAATGTCTTGCCCAGTGGGAATTGTGGTGGGAGATGTGGGAGTTAAAATCAAGTGTCTTAATTACAAGACCTGTGTACCTTTCATTGTATTATATGTTCTCCTGTGCTGAAGCATATCATCTCCTGTGCTGTCATATCAGACAGCAATGAAACAAAACTCAGTCATTTGGGTGACCCTAAACTATCTTTCCTTCCATATCTAATGCCCACTGTTATTTTCCTCTAAACATTAAAGAAAGAATATCAGCAAACTCAGCTAAACTTCCAACAAGCAGTTGCTGAATATATAATAGATAGATTGACCAGTGTAAATAGAATTTTTCATTACACAATGTAGAGTAACAGCATCTTCTACTATAGAATATTTCAAAGTTATATTGGTATTATCTCCAGGAAAGAAATGGAAGATAACCCATAAAAGAAATATATGATTACCCCCAATAATAAGATAGCCTCTTTGGACTGTATCTCTTTTGCAAGATTACACAAGAACCAGACCTAATGGAGAATCTGTAATAAGAAGAATAAAATTTTAACTTCTGAGTATTGTCAGAGATCAACTTTATTTCCATGGTAAATTTTAAAAACATAATGGACAAGAAAAAAGAAAACCGTGAATAAAATGAAAAAAATGTATTTTGACCTTCTGGATTTAGTTTACTATTTTTCTTAAATGCATTAACTTGAAAAGGCAACAGCTGTGAAGATGATGGATAAACAATCATCTAAGTCAGCAGCAAAGTGCATGAAGGATTTCCCCTCACTTGAATTCCCCTTACTTTTCTTCACGGACCCGAAGTGCACTCAGTTTAAGTGACAGCTTTTCTGCCTGTCATGACTGAGAAGGAGAGTCACTTTTTCATACCTGGTAAATGCTGGCTGCAGGGCAGATGAAAGCTGAAGTGGCCAAGGAGGAGGTAAAATTTACTAATGGACAGAGTGCAGAGACTTGGGCTTGTTCTGCTGGGGTCAGCAGTGAACCCCACTAGAGTATCAGCATCCAGGAACCAAATGCAGAGAATGTGTAGACTGGACAGAGCAAAGAAACTGAAATGATGAAAACCCCAAGAAGTAGACTTGCTGTTATTGTACACATTTCTTGGGTTATTTACATATAGTTCATTCTCTGAGACCTTCAGTTTATGGTACAGTCATACAAGTAATGGGGTATCACAATCATGAGATTGGGAATCTCCTTTTTTTTTTTTC
The DNA here is from genome assembly GCA_025594165.1 of Tamias sibiricus. Lineage (NCBI taxonomy): Eukaryota > Metazoa > Chordata > Mammalia > Rodentia > Sciuridae > Tamias > Tamias sibiricus. The sequence goes on from CM046662.1 coordinate 84,905,133, forward strand.
TTTTAACTCTATATCAGTATTTGAAAAAACGATCTGTAAAATAATGCTGAGAATAATGGTACCTACCCTGATTCAGGAATGACCTTATTCTGTTTTGCCTCAGTTTGAGTAAAAAGGTTCCATTCAATTCCACTTCACAGTGGCTTGGAATTGACCCAATCAGTTTTTCTTCCTCATACAATGGTCTTGAAGAGATTTTTAAAATATAATTCAAATTCAGAGAATGTGCAGACATTTCATATCCTAAGGGGAACAGATCTTGGTCTGCCTAACACCTCAAAATTTAAAATAACATACCAAAAATTACTCTTAAGAGTCTATAGCACTATGGAACTTGTCCATACCTCAGTATATCAGGTCTTCAAATCTCTCTAACTGAAGCAAAATAAAATTCATACTTAGGAGTCAGAGTCACCAATATTTGAAGAAACCCATTTAATTTGTTGTTATCTATTGTTTGAGTGGAAGTGTTTAAAATAAAAGGTGGCTCTGACTTGTAAGAAGTTGGTGGTAAAACAAAAGCACATCTATTCTCCCAAGAGAGAGGACACAAACAATTTAATCAGAAGGCCATAGAGTCACTATAATCATTTCTCATTAAAAATATACTCAGAACCACTACTTTTCTGAAAAGAAGAGTCTAAAGGCAGGAAAGTCTGCCTATAATGAAAACTTAACATCATTTCCCCTCAGTTAATAGTGCATGAGAACATGACTGTTTAAATAATATTTAAATATAAGGTTAACATACAATTTAATGAAATACAAAGAAACTAGTCTATGTTACAAACGACTTCAAAGTTAATGAACTTTTGTCTCTAAGAATTTTAAGATAAACTTATTGGCCTGACATTCAAGGTCATGGCCTAAATTTGCAAAAGTCTTCTCATATATTTACCTTGGCTTCTGGTCCCATCAATCTATTGTCCTTGCTTCACATATTCAATCTTTTATGTTATTAAGTCTCTACTTGTGACTTCAATCACTGCTATTAAAATCCGATCACTTTTCAAGCTCCATTTCAAAAATGTCACCTCTGTTTCATATAGTCTTAATTTTTTATTCTTTTAACTTACTAAAATCCAAATTTGTATCCTCTTTTCTTTTAACCTTCTGTTTCATTAAGATGAGGGCAGCAGTGACAGAGTAAGTAAAAGATTCTTAGGAAAATATTTGAAGTCAGGTAATTTTTCTTAAATACTTATTAACATTCAAGTTTTTATGTGATTTTCTTTCCAAGTCACTTAATCATTCTACAATTTGCTGAGTATTTTATTTTCAGTCATGGGCTATAAGACAGAAAAGGAAAAATGGATTAAGACACAGTACCTAATCTCACAATTTTCATATCCAATGCACAAGTGAGATTGGAACATTGCTAGAAAACAGTGGCCACAAAGAAGCAGTCCAATAGCACATCACATGACATTTTCATAAGTGTGTACATATTCAAGATTCAGACTGTTGGGTTCAGTAAGTATTATTTTGTCATGCCACCAATCACTAAAATTATGCATTCATCAGCTAGAAACAAAAACCCAACCAAATAAACACCACAAACAACAGCAAGAACAACAACAACAACAACAAAAAAAAAACACAAACAAAAACATAGAAATCTAATTAGTTGCCCTGGGCAAATTTGAATTTGCTTCTCAGCTTTATGTATTTCATATTTTCACATTTCAAGGTTCAGTTAGCCCCTATGAGTCAAATGAAACTTTAAAAAAATCTATTCATACCTACCTATTTGCATATCTGTGTATTTTGTAAGTGTGGAATTTTTAGACTAAAATTTCTGACCATTAGGTTGAAGTCTCATGATAATGTGTAAATATTTCTTAAAATATTCTCTATAATTCAATCTTTTAAAATATCTTGTAGTGCTGAGCACACAAAATGTTCAAGTATGACAAAAATGTAGACAAAATGTATACTTATAAAAATTTAATATAACTTCAAACATCATTTGGAAAGGGAAGTCTAATATTTGCTTATTTCATAAAAATATAGAAAAGTTTAAAATGGAATTATTAGAGGAATTATTAATACTCAATATTGGGGGACTGGGATAATAGCTTTATTTTTTGAATTAAGTATAACCAAATATGTGATCTTGAATCAAACAATCTCTGTGCTATCAACTACTCATATATATGTTTAAGTTAAATATTCCTTCCTATTAGAAATTGAATGGTGCATTTTGCACTATGAAAGGAAAATGTTCTGGAACATTCAATAAATATTGGCACATTTTTCAAGTATCAATAAGTAGTTTGTTATGGTTTGAATATTAGGTGTCCCTGAAAACCTCATGTGTGAAAAAATGCAAGAAAGTTTAGAGGTAAAATATTGGGTTTTGAAAGCCTTAAACCAATCAGTTAAATTAATCCTCTGATATGGATTAACTGAGTGGTGACTATGCTGGTAGGATGTGGCTGGAGGAGGTCAGTCCCTGGGGGTGTGCCTTAGGGGTATTTATTTGGTAAGCTAAACTTATCTCTTTCTCTATCTCTTCTTCCTGGTGTGATGCCTTGAGTTGCTTCCTTCCATCACGCTCTTCCTCCATAATGTTCTGCTTACCCTCAAGTCTTGAGGAATGATCTGGCTGAAACCTCTGAAATCATGAGTCATTAAAATTTTCTTCTTCAAATTGTTCTTTTCAGGTCTTTTAGTCATAGCAGGAAAAAAAAAGCTGACTAAAATATAAGTTAAAACAAAAATAAACTAAAACTATAATTGTTAGAAATGACAATATACATACACATACATACAGGTATGAAGAGAGTTAATTTTTCCCCTTTACTAATTATTCCAACAGTCTCAGAATATTAAGAATTAAAATACAAAATGGACCTCTTCATGCTAAAAGAACACTTGGAGTTTATCAGCTGCTATAATCGCAGGCTCTACATATAGCCTGGCCCTGTGGCTGACGCATGGAGAGACCCCTAATGCACCTGATTTTCAGAGGCCTGTATAATGCTCTTCCCAAATACTTTTAGATTATAATAAACTTAAATTAATATTCTTTCCTAAAAGAGAAAATGATGAAAAAGAAAAATGTTAAATTAGTCCATTAATTCATTAGTAATTTATAGATGCCCTGTGGTCAGGTGGTTAGGAACACACAAGACAGCAACTTTGGAACCATACCTGTGATCTCACACCTGTTCTGTTCAAAGAACTTATGTGAATTGTGCAGCAGGCAGACCTTGAGGATCTGGGTGGCAGGTCTGATGAAAAGTGCAATGTCACTGGCTCAGCACCCCAAGTCAGGAAAAAGATGTGTTTACTTCTAAGGCTTTCTTCTGAGATCCTGGATAAGAAAAAGATGCAAAAGTAAAATTGGTTACTAAAGAAAAAAAGTTTCTTTCTTTCTTTTTTATTGTTTGGTTGTGCCAGGGGTTGAAGCAAAGCCTTTCCAGAAACAATATTAGGAGGAAAACAAGATCCTGTTTGAAGGTTTGAAAAAAGATAGATAATAAATATATAGATACAGGTAGACAGATAGAGATGGATGAACATATATTTCTACTTTCTATATCCTCAATTAAGTGTATAATGAGCACAGTGATAATAATTTTGTAGTATGATTTAGTAGTTGAATGATAACACACACCAGTGGTAAACTATATAAGAGAAATTGTATGATAGCTAAATTGTAAGAAGACTGTATCACAATGATAATTTAAATCATTACAATCTAGGTAGTCAATTAAATATATCTCAAGTAACTTACAAACGTGGATGAATTTTTTTCATAAAATTCTTTTTGCTAGCCGGGCGTGGTGGCGCACGCCTGTAATCCCAGCACTTGGGAGGCTGAGGCAGGAGGATTGCGAGTTCAAAGCCAGCCTCAGCAATGGCGAGGTACTTAGCAACTCAGTGAGACCCTGTCTCTAAATAAAATACAAAAAAGGGCTGGGGATGTGACCCAGTGGTCGAGTGCCCCTGAGTTCAATCCCCGGTACCACAAAAAAAAAAAAAAAAAAAAATTCTTTTTGCTTTTTCCTGTGGTTCTGAAGATCAAATCCCAGGGCCTCAAACATGTTACCACTGAGCCATATCTTCAGACATAGATCAAGATTTTCAAAACTATCACAGAGACCATCAAGTTATTGCTAGATTCTTGGAATTCACAGAAAAAAGTCAGGTGATGGCAAGTTAATCTGTATAAACATGCATGTTTCTATTACTACTTCATTTGTATATATTTTGGTCAACAAATACTATCCTATTATTTCATCTATTTACCAAACATAAACTCATGTTAAAATATAAGGGCATTTCTAATACAATTATGAAAAACAATTTATACATACGTAAGTATATAATAACAAACTGACATACACTATACTCATTTTTGATACCTCAAATTTCCCAAAAAACAGCTGCACTATTAAAGGTAAACAAGCAAGATTCTCATGGGTGAGTGGATTGAAGAACATGGGAAGATCAGTAGGAAAAAAAAAAAAAAAAGATTATCCCCTGTTTTCTGGGCTAGAGTCTAATGAGTAAGGCTATCCTGTTTTATAAATAACCTGGTATATGCATTATTTAATAAGCTTTCTTCAGTTATAATAGAAGCACATCAAAAACTGAAAGTAGAATGATAAAATTTGGAAAAGAGAAGTTATGTAGGAAACTGGTAGAAGCCTGTGGTGGACAATTATAAATAATAAGATAATACAGCAATATAAAAAATTAATGGGGGGAAAAAAGTCAACTCACTTCAATATGCTGCCTGTCTTCATGCCCTCACCATAGTGATTCATAGATTCTAAAAGTTTCAATGAACTTTGTGTTACCTACCCATATTGGCATTTGTAATTTCACCCTGTCAATGTCTTAATTCACTTGACTTTCATCTTCCTCTTGGGTGGCTATAATAATTTCCTAATGCTCTTGTTTTTCCTAGTCTTGCCTTTAAATTGTTTTCTGGCTTGCAACCTGGGTTATTTTCCTATGACTAAAATTTGATCAACTTACCAACTACTTTAAACTCTTGAATGTGTTTCAGGAAACAAAGTTATTTCTCTGAGACTAATATTTATCATATATGTCTAACACCACTTCTTATCCTAACTTCTGTGTTTAGTTACCATGTCTTCTCAGGCCTCTGGTGTTTTGTCTATACTATACTCCACTCCAGTAGTAATTTCCTTCTTGGACTATTTAACTCTCAGTTTGCAAGTCATCTTTTACATATATGAAGATAGTGATCCCCAGCCTTGGGCCATGTCCTTCTCTGATGTGCTTCCATGACACCTATCATATCATTGTGGTGATTTGTCCAATTGCTTATCATTGATTTCTCTAAAGTAAGGTGCTTTCAAGACTAGGGACTTTGAAAGCCATACTGTCTTTCTTTCTTTCTTTCTTTCTTTCTTTCTTTCTTTCTTGTTTGCTAATGTAGTTATTTTTATTTGTCCTTATTGGTTATACATGATAGCAGAATGCATTTCCATTCATTTTACACAAATGGAGCACAAATTTTTATTTCTGTGATTGTACACAATGTAGAGTTGCACCACATGTGCAGTCATGCGTGTAACTAGGGTAATGATGTTCATCTCATTCCACCATCTTTCCTACCCCCATGCCCCCTCGCCCTCCTTTCCTCCCCTTTTTTATTCTCTTTTAATTTGAGTAATATTCCATTGTGTGTATGTACCACAGTTTCTTTATCCATTCATCTGCTGAAGGGCATCTAGGTTGGTTCCACAGTTTAGCTATTGTGAATTGAGCTACTATGAACATTGATGTAGCTGTTTCAATACAGTGTGCTAATTTTAAGTGATTTGGGTATAGACTGAGGAATGCGATAGTTGGGTCAAATGGTGGTTCCATTCCAAGTTTTCTAAGGAATCTCCATACTGCTTTCCATTGAGACTGAATCAATTTGCCGTGCAACCAGCAATGTGTGAGTGTAACTTTCTCTCCACATCCTCGCCAAGCCGTGTTTGAATCATCTTCAGTGTTCAAACTGTTACATTTCTAACATTTTTAAATGGCATGATAAATATTTACTTGTTGTATGGATAAACAGTCTAATGAATGTTGAAATATCTACACATAACTTAAATAATAGTTTTATTTTTTTCAGCACCAAGGAATATTTACATAAAAATTACGTATGTATGAGAAGAAAACTCAGTAAGCTTCTGTAAGAAAACACTATATGGGCTTGTTTTCATTGGCTTTTTTGCTGCTGTGACTAAAAGACCCAACAAGAACAATTTCTGAGGAGGAAAATTTTATTTGGGGGCTCATGGTTTCAGAAGTCTCAGTCTATAGACAGCTGGCTCCATTCTCTGAGGCACAATGTGAGGCTGAATAACATGGTAGAAGAGTGTGGCAGAGGGATGCAGCCCAGGTCATCACAACAGAAGGAGAGAGAGAGATTTCATTTGTCAGATACAAAATATATAACCCCAAAGGCACAAAATATCTTTCTTCCCGGAGTAATCCACTAATCTGAACTAAGACTTTAGACTTGGTTATGTGACTTGTTTGGGCCAGTGAAACCAGAGTGCATGTGACCCGAGTTATTTCCCAACAGAATCATGAAGGTGCTTCTACCACATTTCTTTTACCTTTCTTCTGACCTGATACACCAGGTAGGTTCAGGATGTACCATCAGCTGAGGTTCCAGAGAGAGAGAAGCCAACCCAGGATAGCTGTATAACATGAGATTCAGGGTAAATTAGTAAAAAATAATTACAAGGAGATATTTTTCACTTTACTTTCTTGATTTAAACCTACTGATGTTTAGTTGTAGGGCAGCCATTTCCCACAGAGAAAAAAAGTAAATGTGTAAGACAAAATGTAAACACAGTCTTTAAATATATAGAGTGATTTTTATGTAGAGCCAGATAAAAGAGGTAATATAAACATGTTAAAATGGGATTATATAAACAATTTCAATATATCTTATGGATAACAACCCAGCATAATTTAAGTTATTCTTAAGAGATTATGAGAAAATCATACAATGTTAATAGATTCACCTGCATTTTTTAAAAACTCTTCTGCCTATGTCTACTTTTTTGGTTACTTGAGGAGCTAACAGTGTGACTGTTGAAAGATTCAGAACACCAAATTTTTATATTATGTAATTTTTAGATCTACATTCAATTATTTATAAATTAGTCTAGATAGCAAATTATTTTTAGGGCAAGCATAGATTTTCTTATTTCTCCATTGCTTCTTCAATGACTTCTCACTGAAAAATTGTTATTATTGGAGACTATTTATACGTTTCAGCAAAATTTGACTATGGAAATTTGTATTCCTTGATCACTTGTTACTTATTTATCCATATCAAATACCTTCCACTGGAAGCATTTTCAAAGATAATACTACATTTTATGCAAAAGAGCTTTAATTTTAACTTTCTTTAAAGTTGCTGTGTAACCTGCTTTTTCTTCTCAAATTTAAAATACAGTATGTAGCTCTATAAAACTGACACATCTTACTTTTCCAGTATTCTTCCCATCAGTGACTTTCTTATCATTCCCACTCAGTTACCAAGTTCTTTTTTAAAATAATGTAGTCAGTAGTGCAAGCTTAACCACTTATTTGAAAATCAAGCTATGTGCTTTCCACTTCATATATCATCACCAGCAATAAAAAAGTCCTGAGATCAGAATGTTGCTGGCAGCATTTTGACACTGCATTAGGTAGAATAAAACTCATCCTGCTTTTTTGGAAGTGCACAGCTCAGCATTGATGATAATCGTACAATTGTTTTTTCTTCTTCAGACCTGATTTCTAGGGCTTTCCAAGCTGAACAAATGTGCAGTGAAAGTGTGCTATTTCAAGTCTGAAAGGAAACTTTTCTGATCACAATTCTACTTTTCAAGTAATGTTTTTTTTTTTTTCTTTTCAAAATTATAGAACTTTCAATACTATTAGTAGCCACGGAGAATTTCTGTTTATAAAAATGATGAGTCTACACAGACTGTATGTGCAAGTTCCAAAGTTTAGTCAGTTCTTTCATAATTGATAACTAAGACAAGTTTTTCTGTGCCCATTACCCACTGTTTCTTTCTCTTCTCACCTGTGATTATAAAAGTCTTTTCTCATTTTAGTTTTTATTTAGAATAATCATTTATGAAAATCATTTTATATTAGCAAGAACATATTTTGAGAGGTTGCTACAAAAGACGACTTCATGGTTTATATTTCCCACATTTCCCTAAGGATAACATGAGGATATGAGTTAAGTGATGGCAAAGATTATGGCCAAAGGAATGAAAACTGTAGGAGAACATGAGGTGGAAATCAGGCAGAAGAAAAGAGGTAATTGGAGCAAGTCCTTTTTCAGACTGCAAAGTAGCCTGAGAGGAAGTGATTGTTAGTCTAAATCTCTGGAACTAATATCTGTTGAAGATCAAAAGATAATAAGGCCATTTCTTGGTCTATTACTTTATTTTTGGTAATGGATGATATCTGTATGTAGGCACAATGAAGGGGTTTGCATATTTAAGAAAGCCACATATCCATTGATGGATTTGTTGTGTGCACAAATGTGTGTGTGTGTGTGTGCGCGCGTGTGTATGTATTTTTACTTAATTCATCACTCTGAATATGTGACTTTCTTGAATATGCAACCCCTCCATTATGCATTATGCCTACATACAAACAGTATCTAGAGTGGGGGGAAAATACTTTTTTCCTCTCTGGTTCTGCTTCAGGCCTTCACAAACTGAGACAGTCTCTCTGACACAGATACACAGATTTGTAGTGATAGAGTAGAATGGCAGTATATACTCGTGCCTCAAAAAGCAATTTAGAAACAGAATCAAAATATAGGTCACATTTGGTTATATAGATCACAAGAGGTCCACATCCTTCCAGAGTCTTGTGGGGAATAATTATGTTCTTGATGGAGAAAAGAATATACACAATTTCCCTTTTGATAAATAAATGATTCCTCTGTGTGGGTGTCCGTGTTTAGCACCTACTGAGCTACTTATTACAAAGAAAGTGGTTAAAAAGGGAACTAGTATTATTTCTTTATAAAACAAGAGGTCTATAATGGTAAAATGTTAAATATGAATTATTGTTCTGTGGTTATATGAATGGTGAATAATGATCCTCAAATACTCAATAAATATATCAAAATGACCTTGATGGGGAAATAGTTTTCCTGCAAATATTCTGTGGCACCCTCAGAGGGCTGTCATATATGGGTATGCAAGTTGTGTACTATGTAAGGAGAACCACCTGAAGACAGTAAAGGACTGAAATCTAGCATCTGTGCCATGCTATGAGCTAACTCTTTCCAAGAGAAGCATACTTATCACATTGCCTTACAATGTGATAATGTGGTAACCTCTATGAAAAAAAAATTTTAAACTTGGTCATCTGCACTTCCCCTGGTAAGGCAAAATATCAAATATACTTTTCTAGAATTAGTAAGAATGAGGTGAGTCCTAGAGTTATGCACAGAGAAAAGTTTTAAACTTAAAACTTAGATTATCATATTCCACAGTTATTTATTTCAAAATATTAATAATTAACTTGAATATGTTTTATTTTCTATCTGTATGATTTCATAGAAGCAAAAGAGATTTGGCATCTGGTTTTAATTTTTTATAGAGAATACTAATAGCACTTTTTTTTGTATTCCAGAAGTTCTTAATGAGTTAGTTGGTTAATATTTCTCACTTTTTTCCTTAAGAAACTTTAATGATCATTAATTGTGTTCATAAAGCAATGGTGAATGTAATTGTAAATAGAAAAAAAAAACCCACAGATGGTTGAATATGCATTTGGTTTGTGAAAGTCCTCTGTATTAGGATAATCCTTTATGTCTTATAAAGGAATAACTAACTCCTCTTGTGTCTCTTTCTTCCACCAACAGTAGATCTGAGTCTATTGTGACTCCTAGTGGCTGGAGAAGATGATCTTCCTGGGTAGCATATACAGACATGTCACATTCTTTCCCACTCCCCCTTTACTGTATTTTATTTCTCAAGGCCAGTGAATTGGCACTTGATACACTCCTGCACGTGTGTACACCTTCCTGCTTAGTTTCCACTCCATTATACTAAGTATTGAAAATATTTTCTTTCTGCCAGAAAAGTCATGCCCTTATTTATTTTTTTCTTAAACCTGTTTCTCTCAACAAACATCCTTGAAATACCATAAAAAGTATTGTTGTTGAGAAGTGTTCCTGTTGAAAGAACAGTTTTTCCCCCAATAAATGGTGCTTAGAAACTTGTATATCCACACAAAGAAGAATGAAACTAGACATCTCTCACCAGTTGTACGAATGCAAAACAACTCACAGTAGATAAAATAATTAAATATAAGTCCAGAAACCATGAAAACACTAAAAGAAATTTATGGGAAGTGCTTCAGGACATTGGAACAAGATCCTGAAGATCCCCAAGATCTATGGACAAGGATTTTTTGAGGAAGGCCAACAGTGATTTTCATAACATTTAATATTAGATGGATACTGCAAAAGGGCTCAATTTTACTTATGTTAACATAATTTACAAATTTGTCCTTAACATTTTGATCATGATCTCAGAATCTAATAATATCCATCCTTCCAATCCAGACAAAGGACTTGAAATCTTGAAATTTTGAAATACTATCAGTACCTATAGCTTTGTCATCAGTTTTGCTAAGAACAGAAAGAAACAGATGTCAACAGGTAATATTCAATTCAGCCTGCCTCAAACAGCTCTTCCTGAACACCTCCTTGTGTTCAGCATTGGGACTAAAATGATGAACCAAGTGCTATACTTTTCCTTACAAAATTTAAAGTTTAGAATTTAGACACATACTATAATACTCATAATACAATATAAAAAGAGTAAATTGAGGTATTGTGTAGCTATTGTCAAGGGTGCAAGTTCTGAGACAATGACAAAAAGAAACAGAAGCATTATCTTCGATCTAAACTAAAAGCAGAAGAGAATGCTGAAAGGGGTGATAACAATCTTCACACAGACTACAAGTAGAAGTAGTAAGATCATGGATCAGAAAGAAAGGTTAAAATTTTAAGAGCCTGCATCTATATTTTTACAGCTTTTTTCTATTGTGATAAAACCAGCAAGTTCAATTCCTCTCAGAAGCTACATAAAGCAGACCAAGGTGCCTGTAGTTACTGGATAGAATTATATTTGCAGGAAGCAGTTATAAAGAAGACACAAGAAAGGCCACCAGCACCACACTGAATCGTTTCTCAATAGTGTCTCTGCTTAAGCAATCATTTTTCTACTCACCACGAGCGTCATTTCCCTAGTGCTATGCTCTTGATTATGCAAGCACTGCTTTTAGTGATCACACAGAGAAGCAGAGGCAACTACCTCAGGAGTGATAAGACAGCAGGCTGCTGGCTTTCCCCAAGGCTGGGAGCCTTTTTTGTTTGTTTGTTTCCCCACAGGAGACAGTGCTGCCTGTCAAATACATCTTAGGGAAAAAAGTTGAAGCAGAAGGAAGGCAAATACTGTTCTTCCAAGAGCAATTGTCAGATGTCCTAAAACCTGTGATCACACTCATACTCTCTATTGAGAATCTACTCCCATTTTCTTGCATGTTCAATAGTTCCTTTTTAAATTTCTCTATGTTGCAAAATTTCAGGTCATATTTTTGAAGTCCTTTGAAGCTACAGGAAGGAATATTTACTAGATAGATAGATAGACAGAGGTTGAGATAGATATAATGGTACAATGAAGCCATCTTGCCCAATACATAATTAAAAACTTTTCCATGAATCAGGTTTAGGTTTACCTGATATGAGCTAACCTCATTTCAAGAGGCAATTGAAGGTAATGAATAATAGTAGAGAAATTAATTTTAAAGGACATTATAAATGAAATATTTGAATTTTTTAATAAAAAAAGATAAAGATGATGGTAAGAAACTTACTAAGTCATGATATGATATTACATACCATACGTATTTGTTAAAATACATGGTTTAAAATTTCCTGTAAGTAATATGTTATTAGGTTGGTTTTCATTATGGCTTATGTTTATATGAAAAAAATTAATATTCATTTTAAATTAGTATTAATTTCATCTTTCCTGACGATTTTCAATAACCTCCTTCTAGAAGGCATAAATTAATATTTTTCATTGTAACTCCTAAACGTGTTTATCTTCCTATCTGTTCTTCAAACTTTTCTTAGAATGTAGTCTAACTTTGTATGTGTCTCAAATCTTCTGACTGGTATTGTCACAGTGAAATTAGACTTTCTGTGGAAAAAGTCAACCAACACCTTTTTTTAGTTGCATGTATCAACAAAACTACCAGGACATATCTGATTTCTCAAATTTTCAGTGATTACCATCAGTTACTAGATGTGAGGAAGAAAGAGCAGCTTGATTTTTAAAGTGAAGATTGAACTTCAACACTATAAAAAAAAATCTTGTTTTGACTTGTACAATGAACACATTTGCTATGTAAGACACAGATGGAGAGAAAACAAAAAATAACAGAATGTCATTCTCAGATGTCCTTTTCTGACCAAGACCACATGACAACCTCCTGTAGAGCATAACTGTAAAATTAAAAAATATATATATTGTTGTTCTTGGCAGGAAAGAAAATTGAAATTTAATTACCTTCGCATGTTTACTTTCTATGTACTGAATTTGTTTTGTTAACATAAAAATGAGACTAATTTAAGAGAGACCTGGGGCTAAAGTCCTTGTCTAGGGATTGCCAGTCACACTGGTGAGCACAGATTGTAGTTCCAGCCTCCACCTAAATCATGTACAAGTAAATTGCTCCAATACTGTGAATACTCTGGGCAGTTTCTTATTTTCTACACCTCTGGAGTATTTTAAATCACCCATTAACTTTAGTTATGAAGGCCTGAAATATGAACATGTCTGCATTATATTCCCCTTACTAGTGTAACAAATTACTACCAACTCAATGACCTAAAACAACACACGTTTATCATCTTACAGTTCTGAAGGCCAGGAGTCTGAAATGAATTTCACAGTAACAAAATCCAGCTTCTAAAGACCACCCACCTCTCTTGGCTAATGACCCTTTTCTCCATTGTAAAAGCCAGCAGTAGTGTAGCATCTTAAGATCCCTCTCTCATACTCACACAAATAATGATGTGTGCACCTTTAATTCTGACACTCAAACTTCTTCCTTATTAAGGTTCCTGTGATTAAAGCACTGAGCTTATACACAAAATAATCCTGGAGAGATAATCAATAGAAACTGGTAATGAGAAGTTTGTATACAATTGTTTTCCTTCTTTGATGTTAAATATATGCTTGTGATTATGGATAATATTCATTTTCTCTTTTGTGAGTTATCTTTTTGCATCACTTGCTCATTTTCCTAATGATTTTTTTAATGTTTTCATGTGTGTGAGCACTTTGAATATAACGGGAAACAATCCTTGTGTCACAAGTATTACAATATTTTCATAGTCTATAAATACTATATTTTGTGTTATTTCTGGGAGTCTTCCTGATGAAGTACTCATAGTTCATTCATTCATTCATTCATAATGTTCCTCCTCAACAAAGGGGAAGGAAAAAAGTGTCAAAAGAGCACACATTGAAAAAAGGTGAAGGTAAGCAAAGAGTTAGGTATAAGAGTATATATGTAATTTCATTTTATCTTATACCAACCTGCAAGTGCAGACAAAAGCTTTTCAAATTTGCAGCTTAATAAATGGAGGCTCAGAGTTTAAGTAATGTCACTGGGATTTAAAACAATATCTGAATGGCTTAAAAAGCTCTTTCATTAAGCCATGCTGCCAAATGCAGTGATATTGCTGCAAATCTGTTCAGTGTTATCCTTTGAGCCTTTTATCCTACATAATCCAATTTCGTTGACCTGTCATGTTTTATGAATAGTGAATTAACCTAAGAAAAGATATATTATGAAGTAAGCAACCTTATATTTTAGGTAAAGTACACACACACACACACACACACACACACATTTTCTGACATTCATTTTAATAGATATTAGATGACTAAAAACCCACAAAATGTTGAGTATACAAACATAAAGTATATGGAAATGACAGAAAATCAATAATTGAATTAAATTAATGACAGATATTACAAATTATTGTTTGTCAATGTAGTGTAAACACTCTAATATTAAGTTTAACAAAAACTTTGTTTCAGCAAACAAGCTTTTGCAGTATGCACTTATCTAAAAATTTGTCTTGACCAATGTGCTTACCAATATGGAGAAGAAATTGCAATATGATACAACTTAGATAGTGATGGATGTATCATTCATGATTGAAGATCTGAATGGTACTTATATACTTTGTATACAAACAGTTGTATGTAAAAAGATGCTATATATGTGCATTATGAATTGTAATACATACAATTCATTATGAATTGTAATTAAATATAATAGTAATTATAAATAAAAAAGAAAGAAAAAAAAAAGAAAACATTGATGAAATAAATTAATGATTCCAAAAATTAAAAAAAAAATAAATATTTTAATTAGTATTGTAAATTAAGACCTACCTTATATCCAGATTATATATGAATATGACTTGGAAATTAATGAGGATACCAAAATTCCACATGTAGGAGGGCCTGAGGACCACTCTTATTTGTTTTTTCTCTCCCATAAATTTCTTTTGGTATTTAGTTTGATTTGCACATTAGCTGCTTGCCTTTCTTTGAATCACTTGCTTAATCCCTACCAATGGTTTTTAAATTTCCAAAGTCAATTATTTATACTCAAACCCTCATCTCAGAATCAGCTTTTGGGGAAACATGGTCAAAGATAATTGGTATCAGAAAGTATACTAAAAATAAAATTCTACAGATAGAGTTAAAAATATTGGAATTTAAGGCACTTAAATGGCAATGTGAATTCCATAACTGATTTTACATTCAGTGATAATACTTTTGGCATTCTGTAGCATGATTATTGCTGTGGTAAGTCAATATGTGATACAGTTGAAAGGAGAAGTGATGGTTTATGCAATATATCCAATATTGGATGTATTGTAATTTCATTTCATCTTATAGCAACAGAACTGAATGGCAACTCTAATAACGTGGCCTATTCAACCCAGACATTAGTGAAGTTAGGGCATGTTGTGAAAGCCAGAACACCTAAAAAGACACCTTTGTAACCTGCAGCAAGAAGGTAGATCAGGTGGGAAATCAACCCTGAAAGTATTTTTTTGCAGTACCAAAATTACAAAGAAGTCTGAATCCACAGCCTCAGCAAGTCTGAGATTAGTGAAACATGGAATTAGTAAATCATGGTATTAGTGAGACATTTAGACTTAAGAGGCAGTATCTAAGAAGTAGATTGTAGCTGAAGCTTCTGTTACATTCAATCCTCTGACTATAAAGAGGCAGTGAAACCCCTTTCTAGAGGATAAGGATCTCCCTTTGCCTAGATACCATGGAAATGAGGACATGTAACCTATGACATGAGCATGTGATGGTTCACTTGAGACCTTCCCAAACTGAACTAAATTAGTTTACACAAGTAACAGTACCAATACACTGGCACCAAAGCAAGGAGAATACTGAGAATTCCTACACATGTTTGGAATCAGAATCTGAGCTGAAACTAAAACTAGGTTCCAAATAAGAATCATAGCTCTCCTGTTGATATCACAGCATACAGAGGCTACATGGCAAATGGAATCACAGTACAAGTTTAATTATAGAAGGTTCAATACCTATGAATCTATTGGGTAGTCATTTTCCCAGATTCTGCAAAGATGACTATTTATGTTTATCAAACACCTGAAACCCTTTTATGTCCCCTGACCTTTGGATAAGGACTGTAACTGCAAGAATTTCTGACAGTAGCCGGGCGCGGTGGTGCACGCCTGTAATCCCAGCACTTGGGAGGCTGAGGCAGGAGGATCTCGAGTTCAAAGCCAGCCTCAGCAATGGTGAGGCACTTAGCAACTCCGTGAGATCCTGTCTCTAATAAAATACAAAAAAGTGCTGGAGATGTGGCCCAATGGTCGAGTGCACCTGAGTTCAATCCCCAGTACCCCCCCCCCCAAAAAAAAAGAATTTCTGACAGGTAGACCATGTAACAATCTTGTACCCCACTGAGAATACAAATCCACTGCAATTTAGAATGTAGAATGTCAGAGATAAATGACAAGATTGTGTCGCTGGGGCCTATCATATCCCTTAATTCATTCAATAATGCAGTCTCTACAAGAGTAGAAGAATTTGGCAGATTATAGTGAGGTACTATGAATTTTACCTTTTACTAAGGTGATTGCCCAATCTCAAATATTGAAAGAGAATATCGTATCTTTACTAGAAAAGATCAGAACAGTATCTCACACTTAAAATGAGCTATTAATTGGCCAGGTACCTTTTTCAAAATCTCTAAGACAGGAGATTTAGAACTTTAGTTCTCTTAGAAAATACAATAGTATATATTCATGGTCCTTATCCTAAGGTCATGCAGCCCAAAAGAAACTCAATTATCTATATGCTCCATGGAACATAAGTTTGGTCTTCTGCAGTTAATGACATCATATTAATCAGAAAGGAGAAGTAGAAAGTAAAAATATTCTTAACGGTATAGGAAGACACATGTATGCCAAAAAGTAAGAGAGAAAATCCAAAAACTGAGAAAACTGACATTGCTGAAGATCTTAGTCAACCAATGGTCTAGCCAATTCTAGGACATGCACTTTAAGAATAATGTATTGCACTTGGTACCTACTGTCACTTGTTGGATGATCAGGTGATTTTAGCTAGCCTTATAGCTTTGATCTGAAACCTCTAAGACAGGAGATTTAGAACAAAGAGAGAATTAATTTGGAAAAAAAGAATTTCAAATATCCAAATGTTGAATTTCTAAATATTAATAACACAGTTGACTTTATCTTGAAAAACTAGATAATATGACTGATATCTTATTGAGAAGTTCACTGGAGCAATGAAAAGGAAAATTTAAGAGAAATTCTTAAAAAATACAATAGGAAGTAAGGCTCAGATGAAAAAAAATAATTACAAAATATGAGTAAAGTGTCAGTTCAGATGAAAAACATACAAATACAAAGAATTTATCAAGGATGATTACATTATTCCCACTATGACTCAGTAGAGTCATAGAAGGGGGAAAAAAACATTGATCAAGATAAGCCATGATAAATATTGGCAAGGTAGAACCAGGGAAAGATGCTCAGGAAAATGGGGAAGGAGGGTGAGTGGAGTGGTAGTGACTTGAGTTAAATTTAACTCCCTGTCAAAATAGTACCATGACAACACAGGGGGGAAAAATGGATTTTTAGCAAAGCTCAGTGCACCTTTAGTGAAAACTTAAGAATTTCAAAGAGGTCTGAAATTTCTCTCAGTAGCTTTATGGTTAATGGAAAAACTAGTTTTAAAAACATTGGCATTGTAATATTTTTTTTTAACAATTCTATTCAAACTGCAGGTCAAGGCAAATAAGTAACTAATTATTGTTAACAATGACTAAGATTATTCATGTTAAGAATTAAAATAAAATTTGTACTTTCCAAATTACAAAAACAAGGAATGTAAGGAAAATATTGTGCCATTAATTTGAGTTAGACATTTCAGCTTATTTTTATAGCCATGAGTGTTCTGGGCACTCCACTAAATAATGAGTACTCCCAAAAACTCAGAAACACTAACCTTGGTTTCTACCTACTCCACTAAAATGAACAAGGATTATTGGACACATTTAAAGATCACAACAGAGAAAACATAACATGAGCCTAGGTCCTTGGTTGTTCAAGAAAACAAAGATGTCTGAAGGAGAAGTTTGACAAAAGGAAAGAAAAGTCAGTGGGAAAAAGCTTCTGTTGGTCAAGTCTGGAGTAATTAAAACATCATAAGTGACAGCACTTAGAGTTGAAACACTGATAAATAAAAATCAATGAATCTCATGGTGACATAAAGAACATCAAAGGGAAGAAAAGAAAAAAGTACATAACAACAGAATTGATCACAAAAAAATGTTATATTGCTACATAAATGTTGAATGAATGTGAAGTACTGTATGGCCTATATTTAGGAAATGTGGTTTTTAAATACATTTGTCAATTAATATAAAGGGTTTTACTTGTCATATTTTTTTGTTCTGCCAAAAATAAAAGGTTATAAATTTTGATAACTAAATTATAAATTGTTTGCACTTAATTACAAAAAATTCAAAGTTACTTATATATATATTTTTTTTAGTTCCAATATTCACTCCCAAAAATCCCATTTCTATAAAAGAAAATGAACCAATAAGGTATTAACTTAGTCGAAATAATTTAATAAAAATTACAAATTAATAAAATTATGTTTTAATAATAGTCTTTTACAAAAATGACCATAACCAATTTAATAAATTATTTCATGCAAAAACTAAGAAAAAAATCAATAATTTTATTACACCAGAAATAATTTTTTTGAAAATTAGATGTACTATGCATCTGTTCAAAAGATTCCAGAAAAAAGTTTTCAAAGATTTTTCTTTCTTGCTGAATTAATTTATTTGTAATAAATAATAAAACCAGAGGACCTTCAATTCATGGGGAAATTAAAATGCTCTTTTATTCTGGGATAAAGGGATCATAAATCCAGGGCACTGACATGAAAGAGCATGAGTGTCCACAGAGTTTATTTAGCTGTAAAAGTAAAGATGATGATCTTTAAATGATTTATGTGGCTGAGTGTTCACTTAGGACATTGCAAATATGCCATTTATAGTCTTTACTAAGAAATTACATAGTTTCTCCATGAAAATGCCCTGATTTCCTGTGAGAATTGTCTTTAAAAAATAACTTAGTACTGATTATGACAATTTTATTAGATTACTATAAAAGTAAAACAATACATATTTATATCTGTAATTTCATGAAATACCAGTAATCAAAAGTTAAAAATGTTCTCTTCCCATGATTTATAGAGTCTGGTTAACAAAACCAGAGGAGACAACAGGAACAGATTCTTTGTTATGGTTGTATGCCAAATGAAAGAAAGCAAATCCCTGGCAATTCTGAACGTATGAGGCAAAGGGGTCTGGAGATAGGGAAAATTGAAAACACCGTTCTTAGGAATTTAGACATGGTGCTATGTGTATTGACATTTCAATTCCAAAGGCATGTGGAAAGACCTAATCATAAGAAAAATAATCTGAACCTATCAGTCTATTGCATATTTCAGAATGCAAAACGAAGAGTCTAAAGTGTGTGGGGGAGCCTACCTGTGTGTTGAAGGAGGAAGAATTCCTTCCATAGCTCTCTGGAGCCTCTGTTTCTCCTATGTAGGTCACATGCTGATGTGAGACAATGTCTTAGAATGCATGGACATAATAGGTATAGTATGGCTAAATGTAATACTCAAATCATCACAAAAGTGTTCTTCTAAAAATATAATTGTTTTCTTTCAGGCAATCGAAGTGCATTTTAAAACAAGTCATTAAATATTTATTTTCCTTAAATATATAAATTAATTTGTTTAGCCAGTGGAATGTCCTTCAGGATACAAGGAAGTTTTCATTTCAGTGTTTCTCATTTGGGAAATTTATTCATTTATTTTTTAGTTATTAATTGCATTTGTTCTGTGTTTATGCATCACTCTAGGAGTTGAAGACAAAATAATGAATGAGGAAAAAACTTGTTTACATGAAGTATACATTTCTGTACTCATGGTGATAGGGAGGGAGACATATAATTAAAATAAATAAGTAAATATACAAGCTAATTTTAGACAGGGATTAAGTACAATAATTTAAATAAATAAGACATAGTAATATGGTGTTAACTGGACTGGCTGACTAAAAACACATTCACAGGCAGCATTCCTTGGAGAGGCGTTTGAGTTGGACATAAATAATAACTAGATCTGACCGACTATGTGAAGAAATAGTACTGAGGTCCTTTAAGGTAACCAAGTAACTTCCCCAAGACCAAACAATAGTTTAGAATAAATCCTTAACAGGGGCATAGTGTCATGGGTCTGTAATCACAAAAACTCAGGAAGCTGAGGCAGGAGGATGGGTCAGCCTCAGCAACTTAGTGGGGCCCTAAGCAAATCAGTGATAGCCTGTCTCTAAATAAAATACAAAAAAGGAAGTTCCTGAGGCTGAGGCAGGAGGATGGCGAGTTCAGAGCCAGCCTCAGCAAGGGTGAAGTGCTAAGTCACTCAAGCCACTCAGTGTGACCCTGTCTTTAAATAAAATATAAAATAGGACTTGGGATGTGGATCAGTGGTCCAGTGTCCCTGAGTTCAGTCCCCAGTACCTGCCCCCCCACAAAAAGTGCTGGGGATGTGGAGCAGTGGTTAAGTGCCCATGGATTTAATCCCTGGTACCAAAACATACATACATACTTAGCTCAAACTCAGGTTTTCTCAGTTGGAGGTTACTGCTCTTGGCATACAATGTTTCTACAAAAATAATTACTTCCCATTCAGAAGTTTGATCCCTTCTTCCAACCCTGCCCTTTCACCCTTTAATGTTGCAGGGTCCCAAGACTTGATCTTTGAAATTTTCTCTTCTCCACTTTTGCTACATTTTTTGCCCTTTGCAATCATATTTCATCTCCTGCTTTAAATACCACCTATAGACTCATGGCTTGGTCTCTCCAGTCTTAATCTCGCTCTGATCTTCAGGCATATATTGCTGATTGCTTGCATAATAACATGAATGTCTAATAGATATATCAAACTTAACATGTTATGAAATAAAATACTGATAGTCCTCATTCCAAACAAACTCAAACTCTTTTATTTAATTGCAATCCTTCTTTTCTGCTGGCCAAAGCAAAACAAATTGGAGTCATTTTTGACCTCTTTCTTTTATAAACTCTCTCAAAATTTTAGGCTTATCCTGTTAACTTATTTTCAAAATTCATCCAAAATATGTTACTTAATAACCAGGTAATTTCTTACTAGATAAAGTTTCTAATTTTACCAATTACATATATTCTGCTATTTAATATATTGTTGATTTTCTAATTAAAAATGTGTTTTTTCATCATTAGTTTCATTTTTCTTCCAAGTTTGCCTATGTATTTCTATTAATCACTTTTACTTGATCATCTTCATAATTGCCTTTTCTTTATTTTATGCAATGCTTCCTAATTCATATATGTTCCTTTGTTCAGTAACTGGTGGTTCAAAAATTACGTAGTTTTTATTATTACTCATGTTGCCTGGACAACTGTGTTTTGTTATTTTTGATTGTGAGCTAGTTGTTTCTTTCTTTTTTTTTCTTTTTTTTTTTTTTTGTCTCGGAATCCTACAGGCCAAAATTAGGGAGAATTTCCCACAGAGACGACAGCTCCTCCTAGTGGCTGGGAAGGATCCTGTTCATGGGGGTTCTCTTATTTAATCTCTTTCAGGTAAGGGAATCACAAAGAGGTCCAAGACTCAGTTCCTCAACTTTTATTCCACCCACAGTGAACTATGCAACCAGCTGTTAAGGTACTGATATCCTGCATCTCTAGCACCAGTTTCTGTTTTGTTGTTTGCCTTCGTGTCTGTAAAGCAGTTATCCTCAGATATCACGACTTCCTATAGGACACCAGCACTGATCAAACAGTGCATCATGTTTATCTCTAATACTTTGGAGGTTAGAGTGTTTTCATACCACAAACCTACTATAATACTGTCCAAAGGGGAAAATAGTATTTCTTTTCTTTCATTTTGGAAAATTTGTATAAAAATACTGCTATAATTGTTAATTTGTCTTTACTTCCTGTTATCTCAGGTTTTTCCTGATATTTCTGTGCTATGCTTTCAGGTACATAACAAGTTTATGATTGATAATATCTTCTTTTTAACATGAAATAATCTCCTTTATATCAGATTTAATTAGGCTACCTTAAATTCTGTTTTCACAAATTGTTGCTTTTCTTTTGAGATACTTTGTGTAATGAATCATTTTACATTCTTCTATTTTCAGCCTCTTTGTATTGTTTCACAATGGATGCAACTCTTAATGAGCAGATAGTTATGGTTTTACAATTCCAATCTCAGACTCTCTTATAATTATTCTCTCTCTTTTGTGGCTACCAATGTTAATATGTATTTATTTGGTCTTACTTTTGTAATCTTGGATATTATATGTACCATGCTGCTTTTATTTCGTGTGTTTCCCTTTTAGCTTATATTGAATCTATAAGTTCTTCTGCTCTTTTTTTAATTCTAGACCAAAAAATTATTCATTTATTAGAATAATTCTACAAGTACATCTTTGCAACAAAATAAATCACTATTCATGAAGGCACAGGAAAAATATAATGCAGAGATTTAAGAATAATTTATTTTATAAAATTTTAGTAGCAAAAGCAGGGCTGTTCTCATTGGCCTAATTATTGCTGTCTTGATTATGTAATCTTAAGAAACTGGATGCTAGAGAGTGTCTGGCCATGGTGCATGGGCCTTCAGGAACTCCTCAAGGTGTTTCATCTTAGCTCATTGGCCAGGAAGTTCCTGATAGCAGGATACCAGGCTCAGGAGAATGCTCTTCACCAATTTTGTGCACTGGACCATCCAAACATGGTGATTGTGATTAGGTTCCCAGATGTCCACACTCATCCAGGCCTGGTTCATCCACTCCATTGTAGAGATCATGGGTCAGTCTGGGCCAAAGATCATGTCCACCAGCCCTGTCTTCAAATAGAACACCAAAGGGTCACTCCCTAAATATGCAGGTAATCACTACCGATCACGCAAAGCCCTGGTGGAGGAAGGGGTAACCAGAGCAGATTCTCCATGTAGTGGGCTGTGATCCCTAGGTCCTGAGTGGCCTCAGTGGCCTGAGCAGTATCTGTAGCATCAGTAACATCAGTAGTGTCCGCAGCGCCAATGTGGCTGACCCTGATAAAGCTGACAGCACAAGGAGTGCCTTAAAGGCCTCTCTCTTTCTCCAACAGTTCTTTTTTTCTTTTTTTTTTTTTCATATATGGGATTGAACCCAGGTAGGCTTAACCAATTAGCCACATCCTGATCCCTTTTTTATGTTTTATTTAGATACAAGTTCTCACTGAGTTGCTTTGGGCCTTTGCTGAGGCTGGCTTTGAACTAACAATCCTCCTGCCTCAGTCTCCCAAGCCCTCCAATACTTCTTTTTTTATCTTTAAATTTTATTTATTCTAATTAGTTAAATATGACAGCAGAATACAATTCAATTCATATTACACAAATACAGCACAAGTTTTCATATCTCTGGTTGAGCACAAAGTAGAGTCAAACCATTCGTGTTTTCATACATGTACTTAGGGTAATGATGTCCATCTCATTCCACCATCTTTCCTCCCCCCTCCCCCCTTCCTCTCACTCCCCTTTGCCATATCTAAAGTTCATCTATTCCTCCCATGTTCCCCCCATTCCCATTTTTTTTTATTCAGAGTTGTCGTATGTAACAGTAGAATGCATTACAATTTGTAATACACATATAGAGTACATTTTTACACATCACTGTATATAAAGTATATTCATTTTTCGCTCTTTTTAATTCATTAAGTTATACATTCTATTTCTACCTTCATTGATTACCCTAAAATATCAAAGAATCTTAATGATTTTTTATGTTTTCTGACAAATTTCACACCCAGTACAGGAATGCATTTTATTTCCTTCCCCCAACTGCTGCTGCTGCTTCTTTCATCTTCTTCTCCTTCTAATCTTACACTTATTTATATTTAACAACTTTGTTTGCCAGGTTTTCCACCATTTCTTTTTCTTTCCACTCTTGCTTCTGGGTTCTTTGCATTTTCTTGTTGAAGTATAACTTTTTAATAGGTTTCTTCCCCTAGAGTTCACACAGCTATTAAGCTCTTCATCATGTTTTGCTTATATATGTGTTTATTTTAATTCTTTTTTTTTTTTTAGTTAAGCTGAGCTGGATAGAAAATTACACGTTGAAATCAATTCTCTTTTAGCAGCTTTACAGTAAAATTTTATTACCTCTGACTTTTTAAAAGTATAATGAGTTCTGCTATAATTTATTATCTTTCTTCTGTTAATGCATTTTCTTTAGGAGTTTTGAGATTTTTCTATTTTTCCTTGACATTAATGAGCTTTATTAGAATATATTGTATTTTGTTGTTGCTCTGATTCATTACTTGTTAATTTAGTATCCTTGACTCTCTTCGATTCTCAAAAACTTTAGCCATTCTGACTTTGAATTGTCTATCTTCAATTACCTCCCCATTTTGTTCCTAGAAATTCAATCATATACCACTGAGTTCACTTGTATCTCTCTGTTCTTGAATTCTGAATGATTTTCTCAGTTTTACATTTTAATATACTAATGATATTTGCATACACTCAAGGTTACAATAAAACTTTTCTATTAAAATTTGCTTCACCAGTTATTTCATAATTAATTTCAACAATTTTTTTTTTTTTTTTTTTTGGTATATGTGTAGTACCAGGGATTGAACTCAGGGTCACTCAACCACTGAGCCCCATTCCCAGCCTTATGTTGTATTTTTTATTTAGAGACAGGATCTCACTGAGTTGCTTAGTACCTTGATGTTGCTGAGGCTGGCTTTCAGCTCATGATGTTCCTGCTTCAGCCTCCCAAGCTGCTGGAATTACAGGTGTGTGCATCGTGCCTGGCTCAAATTTTTAATTAATTTTTACATTACCCTTTTATCAGTTAATAAATACATGTTTATTTTAGAATTAGTTTGAGTCCGAGATGCCTAGATATCTACTAAGACATCTGAGTAAAAGCAAAGTATGCCACTTTCACAATGTCCTATCAGTTTCCTATCCATGATTCCCAAGCTTTCTCCACTCCCCCCTGGCCTTCTAGAAGAATAAGAGCAAACTCTGAACCCATTTACTAAAATTGGAAGGACAATCTCAGTTCCAAGTCTTTGAACTATTTATGTGTCAAACTAAAATTTCCACACTGTACTATTATGTGAAAAAAAAATCTTTTTGTCCTTTAATTTAGTAAATCTTAGCTTGAAATTCATCTTGCATAGTAATGTTTCTCTTTTCCACAAAACCATCCATCCCTGGAAGTGTTTTGTAAGGTTATTTCAACTTGAGGATTCATACTTCAGAAATGATCACCCCAAAGTGTTCAGAACACTAGATGACAGTATCTCTGTCCTTAAAACAGCATATGTCTTTGCCAGGATTTATACTGAATTGAACCTCTTTTTATACTTTCTACCACACATACAGATTGTTTCTTCTACAAATGGGGAAAATTTTAAGAACTATATTCATGAAGCTAGCCTGTTTGTGTGACCAAATTGGGAGCTATACAAAATTTCTCTCTGTATAAAAGGATTGAATTCTAGATCAGATTGCTTCTGATCCCAGTATCTTTTCTAGCACAAGTTTTACTTCCTTTTGATACTTCCTAAATGTTTCCTATCCTTTTCTTTAATACTGTGAAATTGCTTTATTGTTTCATAAATAATTCCTACATATTTGTGCAAGTGAGAGCAGTGATCCTTGTATATTTAACCTAATTTATGATTTCAAATAATTTATCATAAACCATGAAGTCTATGAAGAAATATGTGCACAAGAATATTCTATTAGCACTTTTTATTAAAATGGTTAACTAGAAATAAAGCATTAGCAATATATATTTGACTAAATTATACTTTTACACATAACACTATACATTCAATAAAAACAATTATGCCTAAGACTATTAACAAAACAGAAAATATGTTGAAGAATTTTAATTTTAATTTTTTAAAATTTTATTTGTTCTTTTTTAGATATACATTAGAGTATATTTTGTCATATTTATATAAACATGGACTGTATCTTATTCTAATTAGGATCCCAGTTTTGCAGTTTCTAAAATTTTTATGATAAGTACTTTTTAATTTCAGAAAACAGAATAAAATTTAATTTCTAAAGTTAATACCAGACTCTCACCATGGAAATAGTTTGTGATGACTAACCTAGAAACCTATTATTAAGATATCATTTACTTGGTGATCTGTTCTCTCTACTATTTCTGGCACAAAACAATACCTATTCTCATTTATAACACTCTGGGACTCAAATCTGAGCTATTTATCATGCTGTTTCATCTGGCATTTGTTTGACAAACAGATGGTTCTTCTTTATGCCCTCAGGACCAGAAAATGTGGGCTATTCCAAGCAAAGCAGTTAGTTATTTACCTTCCTTTCGTTTTCATTAATAACCCAATAGCTCAGCAAATCAACAAAATATATAAGGTATATTTAAATTAGCAGAAGTATAAAAAACTTCAATGAATGCAAAGAAAAACACAAGCTGATTAAAGAATCAGTAGAAAGAAAATTCACCAATACAAACATACATTACTTACAGAACTCTTAAGAGAAAGAGATAAATGAGAAG
Organism: Tamias sibiricus; assembly: GCA_025594165.1. NCBI lineage: Eukaryota > Metazoa > Chordata > Mammalia > Rodentia > Sciuridae > Tamias > Tamias sibiricus. The sequence goes on from CM046662.1 coordinate 84,931,434, forward strand.
CAATGGAAAGAAACACCAAGAAAGAATGAATTCTTGAATTATTGTGAGATGCCTTTTTGATCATGTGACTGTGTAGAAAAAATAAATATAATTTCGATTGTGAACTATGTCTTAAGAAGAAGATATGTTTGAAACAAAATCTAAAGAGCTTAAACAAATAAAAAAAAAATATTAGACTAGATTTCTTTCAAATCACTTGTGAAAATCTGAATGAATAACTTTTACTTACCAATGCATCAGCTTAGAGTTCACCATATTGGAAGGAATTATTAAGCCATTGCTGGATTGAATAAATTCAAGCTTCCAAAAGTAAAAAAAAAAAAAATATACAAATATGAAAAATTAGGTGAATTCATAAAATGTACTTTTTTTTAATATAAAAACTTTGTTCTCTATTTCAGGTATTACAGAAACTACCATGTAAAATTTATTGGTTTTTTAGAAGACTCATCCTTGTTTTAATGTTTTTTCTGTGTTGTTTACTTATTTTTTTCCTTTTTCAGTCTAAGAACAGTAGGAGTAGAAATAGATTTTTTTTAACTTTAAAAACCTAAAGTTCATAAATAATTAAATGTACCTTGGCATAGAACTTAACTGATGCGTCCACAAAGCTGGACTACTTGCTAAAACTGACTTATCCCTTAGCTTTGAAGACAATGCTAGCCTCAAAGCTTTTAGATGGAAAAGAAAAGCAAGCATCCAAGTAGGGGACAGCTATGTTTATGAACCATGGTGTTCAGCCAATAGATATTTTTGCATCAAACAATGCCTGTCATTCATGGAAACATAAACCTAAAAAATGTTAGTCAGCCAACTTTGATGGAGACACACAGCTGTAATGTAGATTCTGACAGTAACAACAGATTTGGCAGCTTTTCATGTTGCTTTAACTAATCTACATAACTATTTACTCTGCAAGGAAGCATGCTAAGAAGTAAAGACTTGTGGCTAGGGTACAAAGACAAAGAAATGAACAGAAAACAGAATCATAGATTCTCACAAAGGAACAAAACTTACTAAAGGCCTCTTCATGATATCTATCAAATATTATTTCTTATTATTTCTAATTCTCTCCTCTCAATCTATTTTACTTATTTTCTTAAAGATTTTTTTTGGGGGAGCGCAGTGCTGGGATTCAACACATAGGCCCCTGCATGCTAAACAGGGACTCTACAACTGAGCTAATTGCCCTAAGGCAATTCATTCAATCATTAGTGACAGATTTCAAGATCCCTCATTTAAGTCCAGGTTTCTATACTGCATTTGTTAATGTCCTCCTAAATTAATTTTTTTGCTCATGGCCTACATATTATATATTTTTTCATCCTTTTATTTATAATATATCCCATGGCATATCTATTTATTATGTGTTTTATTAACTGAGATATTTCCAAAATCTTAATAACTGCATTTCAGCAGTTATCTCAGATGTTTAATACAACTATTTTAGAATTGAAACCTGTTTCTGAGGCTAATTTTTGTAATCTAACAAAAATAAACTCTTCAAGTCTTATGAACCTTTCTTTAAAGCCACATTCTATCATTAGAAATAGATGTTATGAGATTAAATAGAATTAACACAAGAAAATGTACTATGTTCATAACCTCAATAGTTTGTTATTTTATCATATTGTGGTAGGAACACTTATAAAGAGATCTGCAATTTTAATAAATTTATTGTAAAATACAGTATTGTTATCTGTAAGCACAATGTTGGACAAATCTTTAGAATTCATTCATTTGCATAACTGAAATTTTATATCCATTGATTAGCAGTTTCACTTTTCACTTTTCACCAGGTTCTGACAGCTGCTATCTATCATTTGAACTTATGATTCTGACTACTTGAAATATTTTGTGAGTGGAATCATTCAGCATTTGTCCTTCTGTAACTGGATTGTTTCACTTTGTGTAATTCCCTCAATGTTCATTCGTACTGGCACATATTGTAGAATTTCCTTTTCTAAATCTGAATAATATTCTTTTGTTTTAGTCAGATTTTTTGTTGCTGTGACTAAAAGACCCAACCAGAAAAACTTTAGAGGCAAAAAAGTTTATTTGGTGACTCACGGTTTCAGAGATCCCAGCCTATATACAGCAGGCTCCATTCCTCTGGGCTCAAGGTGAGGCAGAACATCATGGTGGAGGATTGTGGCAGAGGGAAGCAGCTTACATGATGATCATAAAACAGAGAGCAAAAGACTCCACTCGCCAGATACAAAATATATACCCCAAATATCCGCCCACGCCCCCAATAACCAACCTCCTTCAGCTACACCCTAAGCGCTTTTTAGTTACCCCACTCAGTTAATCCCCTCACTGGATTAATTTACTGATTGGATTAAGGGTCTCATAACCCAATTATTTCTCCTCTATACCTTCTTGCATTGTCTCATACATGAGCTTTTGGGGGACACCTCATATCCAAACCATAACATCTGTCCTGGGTTGAATTTTTATCTATACACTCGTTGATGGACATTTAAATTGTTTCCACAACTTGATATTGTGAACAGTGTTACAATAACCATGAGAATGCTAATATCTCTTTATTGTCTTCATTTCAACTCTTACAGATAAATACTCAAAAGCAGGATTGCTTGGTGGTATGATATTTCCATTTTGGGGCTTCTGTGAGGAATCTGTCTTCCATAGGAGCTGCATCATTTCACATTCTTACTGTGTACAAAAGTTCCAATTTTCCACATCTCTGACATTTGCTATCTTTTGTTAATTGATAACATCAGAAACTCTAACAAGCCAATTAAAATTTGGACAAAGACTTGAATAGACAATTCTCTAAAGAAGATGTGTAAATGGCCAATAGATATATAAAAACACTCTTAAAGTCACTAAATACCAAAGAAATAAAAATCAAAACCACAATTATATATTACCTCACACTTGTTATGATGACTATTCTCACAACCTGTAAACATTTTGCAACAGAAAATTTACTTTAGTAATATTCTCATACTTGTGCTTGATTTTTCTCAAGATCACCAACTTGTTGCTATTTATCATTTCTCAAAGTCATCCTGATGCTGTTTTTTTTTAATTCTCTTACTGTCATTTAAATTATAATTTGCAAATAATCCCCAATGCCTTTTGTTCTTTCTTTTATACTTACTTAGCAAAACTTTTACTTAGTTTTATCTAATTACACCATAAATAGTATTGCCTATAAAATAGTCATTCCCAATTCCCTTTAAAACAGCTTGTTTTTTTCCCCCCTTATCTTCATACAGTACAATTCATCAAGCTAAGTGATTTACAGAAGGATTATTTAACCCCAGAAATAGGTCCTGATTAGATTAAGCCAATCACATTTTTCTGATCTCCTTGATGAAAAGAGGGTAAAACATGGAAATACGGCAGAGTTTTGGCCAACAAAATAAAACTATTTTGAGTGGCTTCTGGAAATATGTTCTTCATAATTACAAAGATACAGTGGCATCATGGCCCCTCTTCTTTGGCTTTATGTTTGCATGTGGCTTATATAGCTGTGGCAGTCATTTTACAACCATGTGGCTCATCATAGAAAAGGTCAATACCAAAGTTAAGTTGCATAAACTTCAGTTATGTTGAACCACTGATTAACCAACCCCAACATAATGCACTACTGGAAATTTGTTTGTTTGTTCTATTTGAGAAAATACAATTCCTTTGATGATTAATTTGTTTGGGATTTTTGTCTTCGAATGGCTAGGAAGTCAAGATACTAACCAGCAAGTAATCTCATAGCTGCTTCCTTTCAAATTATAGTCGATACATTTGGATAGGTACTATATTCTACTCAGCAATACCACATTCTTCTGGTAAATGGTGTCCTACTGGCTAGAATTATTATTTCACCCACTTCTTATTTTGAGTGCTCACATATCACTTTTTAGCTCCACTCTACTAATAACCTAATCAGAACTTCATCAGAATCCCTCACTTTCCCATTGCTAATTTTTTAGTCCCATTCTTGTCTACACCCTATTTTTTTCTTTCTTCTTGTTATATCTAAATAAAATGTCATGCTCCTATCCCAAACTCTCCACATGGATTCAAGTCACCCAGAATCCTTGCTTTCTAGAAAACTTGGATTCCTTCCTGAGTCTCATTTCTCCACTTGCATTTTTTTAAAAAAATCTCTTCTGTATTGATCCTACTTCATTTCAAACTCAGTCTTCAACTTACATTTATCTGCCTTAAGTCCACTCAATACTAATATATCAAGGCCAGCAATAACCCTCATAGTTCTGAAATCAATGTCTACTTTTTATGTCATGTTTTTAAAACTTTCAGCAGCATCTGATACAGCTGACCACTCTCTCTTTCTTAAAACATCTTTTTCATAGACATTGAATCAGTACTCACAGTTTTCTCCTATTTCAGTGGTAGTTCTTTTTAATTTTTTAAAAATATTTTATTATTTTGTCTCCAATAGACCTTTAAAATAGAAGCTTCTCAAAGTTCTGTCTGAGGCCCTTTACTCTTCTCAATCTGTACAGTCTCTCTGGATGACAGGTCACATTGATTATCTTCTTGAGTCCTGTGATACCTTCTTGCATGAAAATTTCATGCAATCTTTTGTATTCTAACACAGAAAATTATTTATATTTATTTAAACCATGTATCACTGTAGAAAGAAATTTTAAGAACTAAAGTGTCTTTTCAAAATAAATGTGGAGAATACTTCAAATTTAAAATGAGCAGAATAGCTTCAATGTGGAAAAATATGTAATATCCATAGCTACCACTTAGTGAGCATTTACTTCATACAGACACTAAGTAATTATCATCACATTAAGCTTATGATACAGGTTTTATTAACCAAGTTTTTCAACATAGAGATAGTGAAGTTTTATAAATTAGTTAATTAGCTAGTACTATGTGGTAATCCATAAAGTATATGCTGAGCCTATTACATTCTATCTACCACTACACTGTGTTGCTTTCAACAAGGAGCAAAAGTACAGAGAAACCATGTGCCAAAGATTGTACACATACCCTTATTTAACACTCATTCTTACAACTATTATAGTTTCTTTTTTAAAAATAGAGACTGTACATTTATACATGTATGTAGGAAAGTAAGGTCAGATTCATTTCACTGTTCTTCCTTTATTCTGCCTTCCTCACTCCCCCTCAATCCCTTTTCTTTATTTCACTGATATTTCTTCTATTTTGATGAAATTCTCCGTCCCTTTTTTTTTCTCCACCCCCCCATCCTTATTTTTGACTAGCTTCCACATATGAGAGAAAACATTTGATGTTTCACTCTCTGATTCTGGCTTATTTCACTTACCATGATAGTCTCCAGTTTCATTTATTTACCAGCAAATATCCTTATGTCATTCTTCTTTAGCCAAGTAATACTCCATTATGTATACATACCATTTTTTTCTTTATCCATTCATTTGTTTAAGGACACCTAGCTTCTTTTTATAGCTTGGCTATTGTGAATTGTGTTGATATAAACATTGATGTGATTGCATCCCTATAGTATGCTGATTTTAGATCTTTTGGATAGCTGGGTCATATAGTGGTTCCATTCCTAGTTTTTTTAGGAATCCCATTACTGCTTCCCAGAGTGTTTGTAATAATTTGCAGTCCCACCAACAATGTATGAGTGTATGTATTTCCCCACATCTTTGCCAACATTTAGCTTTACTTGTGTTCTTGATAATTGCCATTCTAGATAGAGTGAGATGAAATCTCAAGTTTTTGTTTTGTTTTGTTTGTTTCATGTATTGAACCCAGGGGTGCTTAACCATTGAGCCACAACCCCAACACATTTTAATATTTTTAAATTAGAGACAGGGTTTTACTAAGTTGCTTATGGCCTTGCTGAGTTACTGAGGCTGGCTTTCAACTTGTGATCCTCCTTCCTTAGCCTTTCCAGCCATTGGAATAATAGTCCATGTAGTTTTGATTTGATTTCCCTGATTGCTAGAGATATTGAACATTTTTAAAATAAATTTGTTTAACATTCGTATATGTTTTCTTGAGAAGTGTTTATTTAGTTCTTTTGTCCATTTATTAATTTTTTTTGGTGTAGAGTTTTTTGTATATTCTGGATATTAATGACCTATATGAGGAGCAGGTAGCAAAGATCTCCCATTCTGTGGGCTCTGTCTTCACACTCTTAATTGTTTCTTTTTCTGTGCAGAAGTATTTAATTTGATGCCATTCTGCCTATTGATTTTTGGTTTTATTTCTTCCATCATAGGAGTCTTATTAAGGAAGTTAATTTCTGTGCCAATATATTGGAGTGTTGGGGCTACATTTTCTTTTAGCAGTTGCAGAATTTCTAGTCTAATTCATAGAGTTGACTTTTGTTCAAGGTAAAAGATATAGATCCAGTTTAATTTTTCTATGTATGGATATCCAGTTTTTTTAGCATTGCTTGTTAAAGTGGCTATCTTTTCTGCAACATATGTTTTTTTACCTTACCTATATGGATTAGTCTCTGTGTCTTCTTCACTTTTCCATGAGTTCTTATGTCAGTTTTAGTCCTAATACCATGCTATTTTTCTTTAAATAGCTCTGGAGTTAAATTTGAGAACAGGTATCATGATACCTTCAGCATTGTTCAGGTTTGCTTTGGCTCCTCTGGGTCTTTCATCCTTCTAAATAAATTTTAGAACTTTTAGAAAAATTATAATTTTTTAAAAAGCCTCAAAGTACGTTGGGCATCTCTTTTTACAGTCTATTTTGTTCCTTTTGATAGCTGCAAGAATTTTATAGCATAGCTTTTCTTTGGGGGTGACAGTAATGTTCTTATTTTCTTTGTGCTAGTGGTGACATGCATGTGTGTGAATGCTCAAACTCAAGGAGATGTACATTTCAAATAGGTGCATTTTATCATTATGTGTGTAAATTGTGGCTCAATAAAGTTGATTTAAGGAAAAATATAAAAACTGTAAGCTAAAATCTGGCCCCCAGAAAGCTTTTCAATAGAAAGCAGAAATGAGGCAGCCTCTGGGCCAGAAGGTCTGATCATCTAGCATATCTAATCATAGAGGATTTTTTCTGAGGCAATTGGTAGCAGCTTCTGGTTTCAAGTTTCTGATGTTATAAGCATTAAGTGACAAGTGTGACAACATTTTTTCCCCTTTAAACTTCTTATTTTCCCCCCTCTGACCATTCTGAGGGTTTTTTGAGCTGAAATTAGCTAAGATGTATTGTTGTGGGACATAAGCTCTTTGATTCAACATTTGCTATAAGAAATAGGTTATTTCAAATAGCAAAAACTTAATTGTGGAACTAGATAAATGGAGAAAGTGTAAATTCAGATTTTAAATACTAAACACCAAAATTTTAAGCAAACTTTATATGAAGTGGAATACATTTGGATTAAATTTTCACCTGGTATACTTTTTTTAAAAAAAATCATATGCTGATTGAAGCTGTAGTACTGAAAAGAGTAGGAACTGATGAGAATGTTGGGTTTTATTGGCTCTTATTTACACCTTTAGGAAAATTTTATAAGGACAAGATGATCCCTAGAGAGAAGTAAATAGCCTTCAAACACAGATGGGGGAAATGCCATTTTGGCAAGAGAAGTATATTCTGTCCACAGTCTGACGTCTATATTACCAGAGAATCCTGTAATTTGGAGCATTAAAAAATTAAAAATTAAAAGCACTTTCTGTACTCTAAATAGAAATCATTGCAAGGATAACAAAGCAGAAACCTCAGCAAGAGATAAACTGGTACACAGCCAGGCAAATGAAGACAGTCTCAGGGAAGAAATGATAGTAGCGGTTTGGCTTCCTCCCAAGAATATTATTTTCAAGTACCCTAAACCAATGACCATTAAACTAAGGGATGAGAAGTGAGCAGAGTGTAAAGGCCAATCAATAGAAAGACTATTCCAGCTTAAAACTTTGACTAGTTAGAATCTTTAGCTATAGTTACACTTGCAGGACCCTGGGTGCATAAAAGTAGTCTTCCAGTGTTCTAACAGAAGTGTGTGTTGATCAAACACCCATTGTGGACTGCAAACTGGTGTGATGTCACTGCTACACTAAAAATGCTATCAAACAACCCCGAAACTCCTGCAACCCAAGCAGAGCAGTAGTTTTTGAAAACTATTCAAGAACCGATTATCAGGTTCTGAGACTGAGAAAGGGAGCAAGAGATTGGCTGATTGTCTTTGTCATTCCTGGTTGGCAGGATGTGAGAATTGTTCAGAAACTTTTTATTTTCTACATTCTATCTACTTTATTTTCTTCATCCTAAATTTTCTTGTATGGAGGTTTTCATGATAGCTAATCTATTTCTTCTCTAACATTGTACATGTTTTGGGTACATGTAATTTATTATTTTGGTAGGAAAAAAGCACACAACCAGGAACTGCAAATGGTTCTACTGGAGAGATTACACATTACTAAGATTATACACCTTAAATTTTAATTGATTACTGTAATTGTTAATTTGAATTATGAACTTGATTGGATTAAGAATACCTATGAAGGGCTGGGGATATAGCTCATTTGGTACAGTGCTCGCCTCACATGCACAAGACCCTGGGTTCAATCCCCAGCACTGCCAAAAAAAAAAAAAAAAAAAAAGAATGCCTATGATTAAAAGGCTTCTGGGTGTGTCAATGAGGGTGTGTCTAGGAATGATTGGCATTTGGTATAGCAAACTGATGTAGTTACCCTCCTTAAGGGTGGGCAGCACTGTCCAATAGGATGGTGGCTTGGATGATATAAAAGTTGGACAAGGAAGCAGCAGTAGATGCAAGCTTGATTCTTCTTGAACAGGTTTTGGTTGCTGCTGAGATCACCTGAGGATAACAGACTCTCACTTCTTCACTCTTCCAAAGTCAATTCTGCCAGTAATTCTCCAGGGAGTTTCTAGAAGCATCTGGTCTTGGACTAAGTTAGCACCTTAAATCCCTCTTGTTCTGAGGCTTCAGCCTCTTGGATTGTGCAGCTACTGGTTCCTCCAGCTCTCCAGCCTGCAGACAGCCATTGTGGTCTATCCAGCTTCTGGTTATGTAAGCCAATCTAATAAATCCCCTCTTTATAATCATACTTCCTGTTGATTCTGTTCCTCTAGAGAATCCTGACTAACACAGGTACCATCACTGGAAAAGAATTTGGGACATCTCTATTGGAACAAAGATAAGTATATTACTTCAGTTGAAAAAAAAAAAGGTATATAAAGAATATTAAGCAATAATAATACAGTGTCCAAACTAGGAACAAATAACATACAGCAAATTAACATTGCTGGATTACTACTAAATATCTTTTTCTTTCTTCCTTATTAAAAGACTTCCTTTTCTGTGAGTTTGCAGATGAACCCAACAGAATCCTCACTTTTCCCAACACTCCCTTCACAACAATAAAGCCCTTCTCTGTGGTCAATAAGAAAAGTTAAAGTCCACTAAGGACTGATGAACAATTTGACTTTTCTGATGTTGTAGATAATCTCCAAATATAACAGTATAAATTAATTCCCTTTGTTTATATACAAGTTATTTCATATGTTAAGACATGGGGTTTAGTGGCAGAAAAGATGGTGGAAGTGAACTACGCAGCAAGTCCCTATCTCCTCACAACACAGAAAGGAGACAGTAAGGAAAAGCAGAATTTGAGATATGAGTGACAAAATAATGCTCTGAGACTCAATATTACAAAGGCTGAGACCTGGGCAGACTTGAAGATCAGTTACTTAACAGAGTATAAAATAAGTGCAGAGTCTTCTAACACTGAATGTAGACCAGGGTGGTGAAAGGGGGATATGGCAACAGAGAGATGGAAAAGTGGAAAATCTCTTAAGCTCACCCATTTTAAAACGTTTGAAAGGCAAACAAATTTTAAAGTATCATTGGAACAGCAGGGTCCTTGAAGCAGATGAAAAAAAAAAAAAAAGTAGTCTCTTGCTTTAAAGAAGAAATGATAAACATCCCAGTAGATAGGTAGACAAATCATGAAAAGAATGCTGAGCTGGGGGTCTGCAACCATCCTGTGGAGCCCTCAGCCAACTAGTCAACCCCTTAAATTTTCTTACCATGCCCATACAGCTGCATATTTACTAGAGGGAAGTCCAGTGCAGTGGAACCTCTTGAGAATCTGACTAGAAAGAAATTCTAGAAGGTTCACTACTAGCTGAAAATTACTGATACCCACCCCCCTTTACAACAAACATGAGGAGTGGGGTGGAATAGACCTGTACCGGGATGTGCCCCTAACCCAGCACCCTACTAAGCCTCTGTGACCCAGGCAAAGGTGGGAAGTTCTGCATAGCTTTCATGGTACCTAGACTCTGACATAGCAGCAAAGCAACTATGGCTCCAAGTGGAGGAAAGAGGATCCCTCAGGACCACACCAGCCCTAATAACAGGCTTTGTGGGGAAACACCACTGTGGTAAGCCTAGGGACAAGAACTGTCCCCTTGATCACAAGACTGTGCTGGAGGGAAGCTGCCTGAACATCTCGTGACATAGAGATCTACTTCCCGGATGGTGGCAGCCATGGCCAGAAAGCTGCTAGGAGAAATTCCTTGAATGCCTCAGGAAACTTAAGAATAAAGCATCTACAAACAGCCCAAAGAGGGTCAGTTAAGGAAGAAAATAAAAAGACAGTAGGGAGTGACTGCTCCTGGCCTAACTTTGCCTCCAGCCTTACTTGCTCCCATTCTGACCCATGGTCACAACTGGCAAATAAAAGGGCATTGTTTTGACAATGGCTGCACCTTATATCAGTCACAGTCAACAGAGGGAATCAACACCCACCATTCACAACCCAGGGCAGTGGAACTAGACCCCAGGTGAACTTCCTGAGTTCCTTCACTACAATACCCAAGAGAGTGGTGTCTGGTGGGAGAACTATGGCGCCACAGAACACCCATGGAAAATCCACAACCAGAGATTCTGTGCTCACAGACTGCAACCAGGATCTGCACTACCATGAAAAGGATCCTGTAGAGGGGATCAGGTACACAGTGACCCACAACAATCACAAGGGCATTCCAGAGATTACATCCTGAAGTCCTTTACACAATAGAGACAACTAAGTCACAACACTGCACCATCCCAGCAGTCAGCTACAGGTCCCTGTGTTGACATACTAGAATTGGCTGGTAAGAAGTCCATAGCAACTTGGGAAATGGCTTATGTGCCCCAGCAACTCTGGAGTAATATACAGCCAAAGAATGATGGACATCTGCAAAATGTCTGAACCCCAGTGAAATTCAAACCAAGATTCACCAAGAATTTTCTTCACCATAGAATGGTTTACAACAAAGAATTTTAATAATGTTAATTCAATCATATAAATCACTCTAACTTGATTGTAGCTACTCTAATAGCCAAACATGATAGCTTCAACCCATTTGAATGTATTTTATCTAATGGTTTAAATCAGTAAGTGGAATCTATCTTTCTATCTTTCTAAGGTTCTGTGGCATCTCTCAAAGTGGTGCTAATATTAGAATCAGCAGTGTTCACATATTAACTTAAAGTATCAATATCTGGATATTTACCCAACCCAGGGCTTTAAATGAAAGAAGCTCACAAAGTAGTCTCTTGCTTCAAAGAAGAAATAATAAACATCCCAGTAGATAGGTATACAAACAATATGAAAAAATAGGAAAAAAATCTAGCCCATACTGCTTCAACAACTGACTCCATCAATAATTCAGTGGAGAAAATGTCAGAGAAAAAAATTAGAAAGTTCATATTAAAATGTTGTATAAGCTAAAAGAAGATGTAAAAAGTGAAATTGGGGGAAAATACAGGAAGTTAAAGAGGTCTTCAAAAAAAAGATAGAGATTCTAAAAATGAACTAAATGGAAATCCTGGAAACGAAAGACTCAATAAGCCAAATTAAAAATTCAATCGAAAGCTTCTCCAATAGATCAGACTACTTTGAAGATAGAGTTTTCAGGCATTGAAGACAAAATACATAGTCTTGAAACTAGAGTTGACCGTAAAGAAAAGATATTGAGACCATCACCAGAATATTCAAGAAATCTGGTCTAACATCAAGAAGCCAAATTTAAGATCCAGTGGGGTACATGAAGGCTCTGAAACACAATATAAAGGCATGTACAATCTTTCAATAAAATAATATCAGAACAATATCCAAACTAAGAAAGAAATGGAAATTCAAATAGAAGAGGCATATAGGACTTCAAATATACAAAATCAAAATAGATTCACTCCAAGACACATTATAGTAAAAATGCCTAACATACAGAATATGGATATAATTTTAAAAGGTGCAAAAGAAAAATAGCTGGTCAAACTTATAGATAAACCAATCTGGATTTCAGCTGATTTCTCAACCCAGACATTAAAGCCAGGAGGCCTTAAAATAATATATACCAATTAAAGAAAATAGATACCAACCCAAAATACTATACCTAGCAAAATCAAGCTTCACAACTGATGATAAAATAAAAACCTTTTGTGATAAATGAAACTTAAAATAATTCATAGCCAGAAAGCCTGCACTACAAAACATACTTGATGAAATAATTTGTGAAGAAATAAAAGATAGAAATGAAAATAAATATAGGGAGGAATTACTTTAGAAGAACTGTCAATTAGAGAATCAAGTCTGATTTAAACATTAGAAATAACTCAAAATGGGAGGAACTGAAATCATCTATGATACCATTGAATGTAAATGGTCTAAAATTTTCAAACAAAAGACAAAGATTGAATTAAAAAATAAGAACTAATAATATGCTTTCTGTAAGATACTCACCTCACAGGCAAAGACATCCACAGACTGAAGTTGAAAGGATGAAAAAAGCATAACATGCAAATGGTACTCATAAACAAGCAGGGTAGTTATTCTTGCATCAAAAAGTGAACTTCAAGCCAGAATTAGTCAGAAGAGATAAAAAAAAGTTCACTTCATATGCTTTAAGAAATCATACAAAAACAAGATATAATGATTGAAAATATTTTTCCCTCAAAATGATGTATCTACATACATAAAATGAACCCTCCTCAATTTTAAGAATCAAATATATACCACATTACAATAATTCTGGGTGACTTCATTTTTTTTAAGACAACATACTTCTTTAATAAAATTTCCACTAATAACCTAGCGGAGATAACATTGTAAATTCATACAGTAGAATACTAATCAGCAATTAAAAAGAAAGAATTACTTATACATGTAATATGAATAAATTTCACAGTTTGCTGAGTATAAAAGGCCAGACACAAAAGGCTACATAATACACAATTGTACTTATGTATATAAATTTCTTTTTTTTTTTGCAAATTTATTTTTTATTCTAAGTTGTTAGAAATGACAGTAGAATGTATTACATTTCATATTATACTTGTAGAGCACATTTTTACATATCTCTGATTGTATGCAAAATATATTCACACCATTCGTGACTTCATACATGTACTTAGGGTAATGATATCCATCTCATTCTACCATCTTTTTTTTTTTTTTCACCCTTTTGCCCCCTCCCATTCCCTCCCTCCACATTGGCCAATCTAATGTTCTTCTAATCCTCCTATGCTCCCCATCACAACCCCACTGTGAATCAGCCTCCTTATATCAGAAAAAAAAAAAAAAAAATTGGCATTTGGCTTTTTGGGATTGGCTAGCTTCATGTAGCATTATATTCTCCAATTTCATCCATTTACCTGTGAATGTCATGATTTTGTTCTCTCTTATTGCTGAGTAATACTCCATTATGTATATATACCACATTTTTCTTATCCATTCATCTACTGAAGGGCATCTAGGTTGGTTCCACAGTTTAGCTATTGTGGATTGTGCTGCTATAAACATTGATGTGGCTGTGTCCCTATAGTATGTTGTTTTTAAGTCCTTTGGGTATAGACCGAGGAGTGGGATAGCTGGGTCATAAGGTGGTTCCATTCCAAGTTTTCCAAGGAATCTCCATATTGCTTTCCATATTGGCTGCACCATTTTGCAGTCCCACCAACAATGTATGAGTGTGCCTTTTTCTCCACATCCTCGCCAACATTTATTGTTGTTTGTGTTCTTAATAGCTGCCATTCTGACTGGTGTGAGATGAAATCTTAGAGTGGTTTTGATTTGCATTTCTCTAATTGCCAAAGATGTTGAACATTTTTTCAAGTGTTTGTTGATTGATTGTATATCTTCTTCTGAGAAGTGTCTGTTCAATTCATTGGCCCATTTATTGATTGGGTATTTTTTTATTTTTTTGTGTTTTTTTTTGGTGTTAAGATTTTAAAGTTCTGTATATGTTCTAGAGATTAGTGCTCTTTCTGACATGTGTGTGATAAAGATTTGTTCCCAATTAGAAGGCTCTCTATTCAACTCACTGATTATTTCTATTGCTGAGAAGAAGCTTTGTAATTTGAATCTTTCCCATTTATTGATTCTTGATATTAATCATTGTGTTACAGGAGTCTTATTAAGGAACTTGGGGCCTAATCCAACATGTTGGAGATTAGAGCTTACTTTTTCTTCTATTAGGTATAGTGTCTCTGGTCTAATTCCTAGATCCTTGATCCACTTTGAGTTGAATTTTGTGCATGGTGCGAGATAGATGTTTAATTTCATTTTGTTGCATGTGGATTTCCAGTTTTCCTAGCACCATTTGTTGAAGAGGCTATCTTTTATCCAATGTACGTTTTTAGCACCTTTGTCTAATATAAGATAACTAAAATTATATGTGTTAGTCTCTGTGTCCTCTATTCTATACCATTGGTCTACAAGCCTATTCTTGTGCCAATACCATGCTGTTTTTGTTACTATTGCTCTGTAATATAATTTAATATCTGGTATAGTGAGGCCACCTGGTTCACTCCTCTTGCTAAGGATTGCTTTAGCTATTTTGGGTCTCTTATTTTTCCAAATGAATTTAATGACTGCTTTTTCTATTTCTATGAGGAATGTCATTGGGATTTTGATTGGCATTGCATTAAATCTGTATAGTGCTTTTGGTAGTATGGTCATTTTGACAATATTAGCTCTGCCTATCCAAGAGCAGGGTAGATCTTTTTATCTTCTAATGTCTTCCATGATTTCTTACTTTAATCATCTGTAGTTTTCATTATAGAGTTCTTTCACGTATTTGGTTAAGTTGATTCCCAAGTATTTTATTTTATTTTATTTTTTTGATGCCATCATAAACAGGGTAGTTTTCTTCATTTACCTTTCAGAGGATTTGTCAATGATATATAGAAATGCCTTAGATTTATGGGTGTTGCTTTTGTATGCTGCTACTTTGCTGAATTCATTTATGAGTTCTAGAAGTTTACTGGTGGAATTTTTTGGATCTTCTAGATATAAAATCATATCGTCAGCAAATAGTGGTAATTTGAGTTCAACTTTACCTATCTGCATACCTTTAATTTCTATAATTTCTCTCTTATTGCTCTGGCCAGCATTTCAATTACTATGTTAAATAGAAGTGGTGAAAGAGGGCATCCCTGTCTTGTTCCAGCTTTTAGAGGGAATGCTTTCAATTTTTCTCCATTTAGAATAATGTTGGCCTGGGGATTAGCATATATAGCTTTTACAATGTTGAGATATGTTCCTGTTATCCCTTGTTTTTCTAGTGTTTTGAACATGAAGGGGTGCTGTATTTTGTCAAATGCTTTTTCTGCATCTATTGAGATAATGATATGCTTCTTATCTTCGAGTCTATTGATATGATGAATTACATTTATTGATTTCCGTATGTGGAACCATCCTTGCATCCTTGGAATGAAACCCACTTGATCGTGGTGTATTATATTTTTGATATGTTTTTGTATTGGTTTTGCCAGAATTTTATTGAGATTTTTTGCATCTATGTTCATTAAAGATATGGGTCTGAAGTTTTCTTTTTTGGATGTGTCTTTGCCTGGTTTGGGGTGTCAGGACCTTACACTGTCTGCCAAAGGGATGGAAAAGCTCTGGCTTTCTGGCTGCTTGCCACATTATCATGCCCTGTTACAGGACCTAGGCTAAGCAGGGGGCGTGGCTGTGAGAACTGAAACCACCCCAAGGATAGGCCAATGGCTCCACCAATGGCATCTGCCCATGCTCCTTATGTGTCCCTATGATCTTTCTGCTGATTAGCCCATGTCCTCTATAAGACCGTCCAACTTCCTCAATAAACAGAGTTCCAGCGCTGACTGACTGGACTCCCCAGTATGTTCCTGTGTCCTTTGAGGGCGGGGAGGGAATATAGGTGGCTTTCACTTTCCCAGTCTATTCTCTTCGTTGGGGTAGGCCTCTCTGGCCTCTTTTGCTGGACAAAAGAGGTCCATCCCGGGTACCTGGGGGCCAAAGACCTCAACCCCTTATAACTTCGCAACATTGGGGATCAGGGTGATATTGGCCTCATAGAATGAGATTGGAAGTTCTCCCTGTTTTTATATTTCCTGAAATAAATTAAAGAGTATTAGTATCAGTTCTTCTTTAAAGGTCTTGTAGAACTTGGCTGTGTATCCACAGCTTCTGATGGAATCTTCTATTTTGTTGCTTGAAATTTGTCTGCTCAAATTGTGTATATCATCCTGCTTTAATTTGAGCAGATCATATGACTTTAGAAATTTGTTGATGCCTTCGATGTTTTGTATTTTGTTGGAGTACAAGTTTTCAAAATAATTTTGAATTATTTCCTGTATTTCCATAGTATTTGTTTTGATATTTCCTTTTTCATTCCATATGTTAGTAATTTGAGTTTTCTTTCTCCTTCTCTTTGTTAGCCTGACTAAGGGTCTGTCAATTTTATTTATTTTTTCAAAAAACCAACTTTTGGTTTTGTCAATTTTTTCAATTGTTTCTTTTGTTAATTAATGAAGTTAATGAAGTTAATTAATGAAATTAATTTCATTAATTTCAGCTCTGATCTTAATTATTTCTTGTATCTACCACTTTTGGTGTTGGATTGTTTTTCTTTTTCTAGAGCTTTGAGATGTAAATTTAAGTCATTTATTTGTTGACTTTTTCTTCTTTTGAGAAATGAACTCAATGCAATGAACTTTCCTCTTAGAACTGCCTTCATAGTGTCACAGAGATTTTGATATGTTGTGTCTGTGTTCTCATTCACCTCTAAGAATTTTTAAATCTCCTCTTTGATGTCATCTTCAACCCATTGTTCATTCAGTAGCATATCATTTAGTCCCCAGGTGTTGGAGTAGCTTTTATTTCTTATTTTATCATTGATTTCTAATTTCATTCCATTATTGTCTGACAGAATTCAGGGTAATAGCCCTACTTTTTTATTTGCTAAGAGTTGTTTTGTGGCATAGTATATGGTCTATTTTAGAGAAGGATCCATGTGCTGCTGAGAAGAAAGTGTATTCACTTGTTGAAAGATTAATTATTCTATATAAGTCAGTTAAGTCTAAGTTGTTTATTGTATTTTTGATTTCTATAGTTTCTTTGTTCAGCTTTTGTTTAGAAGATCTATCCAGTGGTGAAGGGGTGTGTTAAAGTCACCCAGAATTATTGTGTGGTGGTCAATTTGACTCTTAAACTTGAGGAGAGTTTGTTTGATGAACATGGATGCTTTATTGTTTGGGGCATATATATTTATAATTGTTAAGTCTTGTTGGTGTATGGTTCCCTTGAGTAGTATATACTGTCCTTCATTATCCTTTTTGATTGACTTAAGCTTGAAGTCAACTTTATTTGATATGAGGATGAAAACCCCTGCTTGTTTCCTCAGCCCATGTGAGTGGTTGGATTTCTCCCAACCTTTCACCCTCAGCCTATGGATGACTTTTCCTATGAGATGAGTCTCTTGGAGGCAGTTGAAAAATCTGCTGTGATACGAATTGGTCTTCCCCTATATGTGATCTGATTCCTCTCTTTTGTGGCCTTTAAAATTCTATCCTTGTTCTGTATGCTAGGCATTTTCATTATAATGTGTCTTGGTGTAGATCTGTTGTAATTTTGTACATTAGGTGTCCTATATGCCTCTTGTGTTTGGTTTTCCAATTCATTCTTCATGCTTGGGAAATTTTCTGATATTATCTCATTGAAGAGGTTGTGCATTCCTTTGGTTTGAAACTCTGTGCCTTCTTCTATCCTAATTACTCTTATATTTGGTCTTTTGATGCTGTCCCCTACTTCTTGGATGTTCTGTTCATGGTTTCTTACTATCTTCACTGTGTGGTCAACTTTATTTGCAAGATTATATACTTTGTCTTCATTGTCTGAAGTTCTTTCTTCCAGTTGATCTAGTCTGTTGGTGATGCCTTCAATTGTGTTTTTTATTTGGTTAATTGTTTCCTCCATTTCAAGGATTTCTGACTTTTTTTGGGGGGGGGGTTCTATCTCTTTTTTGAAGTAATCTTTTGCTACCTGTATTTGTTCTCTTATATCTTTGTTGTAGTGGTCAATTTTTGCCTGTATTTGTTCATTTAGGTCATTCTTTGATTCACAGATCATTTTAATTATGAACCTTCTGAACTCCTTCTCTGACATTTCATCAACTTCGCTGAGCATGGGTTCTGTTATTGTAGAATCCTGGCTTGCTGGTTTGTTTGGGGTACTTTCCTCCCTTGTTTTTTCATGTTGTCTATTTGCCTTACTTTCTTGCAGTGTAGATCTGAGATATTGCAGTTTCTTCCCTATATTCTTATAATACCCTTGCAGGTTGCTTGTGCCTCCCCTTAGTGTTGGACTATCAGAACCTGCTGTTGTCCCTCAAAGTATGCTACCTGGGGCTGGGTCCACACAGGTTGGTGTGGGTCGCATTGGTTGAGTCTGAGCTCCTGTGGTGATCTGCTGGTTTGAAGAAGCAGTCCTCTGAACAGAGGTCAATGAAGCTGTCCTAGACTCACCTGAGCTATGCGGATGTGGGCTGGGCTGACCTGGGCCCGCCTGTGCTTGGGCAGAGGTTTGGAGAACTTCCCTGAGTCTGGCCACACTGGAGGGGAATATCAGCCAGACTGACCTGGGCCTGGCGGCACTCCAATGTAGGTCCCTGGGACTGTCCTGGGCGTGCCTGAACTCAAAGCAGAGTTGGCGGGTCTATCCTTGCTGGCTCTTGCTCTGGGGCGGAGGTCGGTGGGACTGGCTGGAGCCTGGTCGCACACTAGCGGGGGTTATCAGGACTGACCTGGGGCTAACAGCGCTGGGGTGAAGGTCGGCAGGACTGACCTGGGCCTGGCGCCACTCCAGTGCAGGATCCCGGGACTGCCCTGAGCCCACCTAGACTCAAGCAGAGTTGAGGGGTCTGTCCTTGCTGGCTCCTGCTCTGGGACGGATGGGACGGAGGTCAGCTGGACTGGCTGGAGCCTGGGCCTGGTGGCACTCTAATGTAGGACCCCAGGACTGTCCTGGGCATACCTGAACTCAAAGCAGAGTTGGTGGGTCTGTCCTTGCTGACTCCTGCTCTGGGGCAGAGGTCCATGGGACTGGCTGGAGTCTGGTCGCACACCAGCGGGGGTCAGTGGACTGACCTGGGGCTGGAGGCCCTCCAATGCAGGTCCCCAGGACTGCCTTGGTTCCATCTGGACTCAAGCAGAGTTGGTGGGTCTGTCCTTGCTGGCTCCTGCTTTGGGGTGGAGTTAGGTGGGACCGGCTCCTGGGTGACCTTTAACGCCCCTCTCACCACTAAATAGGTGGTTCAGGTATCAACTAATATTCTATAGAACCAAAAAATACAATTTCTTCTCACCAACATGTTGGATAGTTTCTAAAATAGACCATATTTCAGGTCACAAAGCAAATCTTAGCAAAAAAAAAAAAAAAAAAAATAGAGATAATACCTCAAATTTCATCAGAAATCAATGGTAAGATAAAAAACAGAAACCACTCTGACACATGAAGATTAAATAATACACTTTTTTTGAAATTATTAGTATATAATACCAGTTTTATTATATAATACATATTGTACTTTTCTCTGTATATGATGTCTCTGCTAAAGGGAATAGGAGAAATTATTACTAAGTGCATGAATGCTACAACATTATCTAACAAAATACATAATTGGTTGAAAGATTTACTATAATGGGCCTGGATTAATGATAAGTTTCTATTATTAGTTTTTTTTTTTTTTTTTTTTTTACAGAAAAGGATAAAAGTTTATTTAAAGTACAAAAATGCTCATTATAATATGTTAATTTTCTACTTTTACATATTCTTTTCTTTTTACACTTTTAAATGATGAATGGATATCAGAAGAAATCAGGAGAGAAATAAAAATAATCTTAGAAGTAAATGAAAATAATGATACAACATATCAAAACCTCTGGGACATTATGAAGCTAGTTCTTAGAGGGAAGTTTATAGCACTGAGTTCATACATTAAAAGAATAGAAAGATACCAATATAACATTGCATCTCAAGACCCTAGAAAAAGAAAAACAAAACAACACCAAAATCAGCAGAAGACAGGAAAAAATTAAAATCAGAGACAAAATCAATAAAACTGATAATAAAAAAATAAAAAGTCAATGAAACATAATTACTTTTTAAAAAGAAGATTGATACACTTTTCACAAGATTGATAAACTTAGCCAAACTAACCAAAAGTGAGAAAGAGAAAACTCAAATTAACAAAATTAGCAATAAAAAAGGAAATATCACCACAGATTCTATTGAAATCCAGAGGATCATCAGAAAGTATTTTGAAAATTTATGCTCCAGTAAGCTAGAAAATCTTCAGGATACTGACAAATTCTTAGAAACATATGACCTACCCAAATTGAACCATGAAGATACAAAATTTTTCAGGTAATAAAATTGAAAAAGTTACCAAAAGACTTCCAACACAGAACCCTGTCTGCCCCCCACCCCCCAGACTGGACAGATCCTCAGCCAAGTTCTACCAGGCCTTAAAAGAAGAACTAATAATAAACCTCCTCAAATTATTACATGAAATGGAAAAAAAAAAAAAAGTTTTAAAAGAACTCTGCCAAATTCATTGTACAAAGACTGTTTCACCCTATTATCAAAACCAGACAAAGACACATCAAGAAAACAAAATATTCTCAATGAACATAGATACAAAAAATACTATTAAAATATTGGCAAACCACATACAAAATTTGGTTTGACACACAGAAATCAATAATTGTAATTCACCACATAAATAGTTAAGGCCAATAATCACATGGTTATCTCAACAAAAAGAATAGAAAGATACCAATATAACATTACATCTAAAGACGCTAGAGAAAGAAAAACAAAACAACACCAAAATCAGTAGAAGACAGGAAAAAATTAAAATCAGAGACAAAATTAATAATAAAAAAATAAAAATAATACTATTGATAATAAAAACTGATAATAAAAAAATAAAAAAGGTCAATGAAACATAATTACTTTTTAAAAGAAGATTGATACACTCTTCACAAGATTGATAAACTTAGCCAAACTAACCAAAAGTGAGAAAGGGAAAACTCAAAAAGTAAAAAGTAAAAGTATTCAACAAAATACAGTACCAAATCATGTTTAAAACATTAGAAAAACTTGGAATTGAAGAAACTTTCCTCAACATTGCTCAAGGCCATCATTATTCTGAAGGGGAAAAAAAATGAAGCATTTCCTCTAAAAACAGGAACAAGACAAGGATGTCTACTTTAACCATTCCTATTCCATATAGTCCTTGAAACTAGCAAAAACATTCAGGCAAGAGAAGAAAATTAAAGGTGTATAAATAGGAAAAGAAGAGCCTAACTTTTTGTGCTTGCTGATGATAAAATCCATATTTAGAAGAACCAAAATCTCCATGAGAAGATTTCTGGAGCTCAGAAATTAATTTAGCAAAGTAAGAGGATACAAGATGAATACTCATAAATCAATAATGTTCCTATACTCCAATGATGAATCTTCTGAAAAAGAAAACAGAACTTTTCCATTTTTCATTTGGCCTCTAAATGAATGAATGAATGAATGAATGAATAAATAAATAAATAACTTGGGAGTCAATCTAATAAAAAGAGGTGAAGGGCCTGTACAATTAAAACTATAGAACCCTAAAGAAAAAAGTTGAAGAAGACCTTAGGTAATGGATAGACCTTCCTCGTTCTTGGATAAGTAGAAATAATATTATAGAAATGGCCATACTACCAAAAGACCAGGCCTTAAAAGGAGAATTAATACCAAACCTCCTCAAATTATTACATAAAATGGAAAAAAAAAATTAAAAAAAAGAACTCTGCCAAACTCATTGCACAAAGCCTGTTTCACCCTGCTATCAAAACCAGACAAAAACACATCAAGAAAACAAAAACATTCTCGATGAACATAGATACAAAAAATACAGGTTCAACACAGTCCCCATCAAAATTCCAATGTATTATTCACATAATTAGAAAAAGCAGCTAAGAAATTCATTTGGAAAAATAGCAGACCAGATAGATGAAGCAGTCTTTATTGAGAATACACGGAAGCAAGAGACATCACAATACCATACCTCAGATTATAGTACAGAGCTATTGGAACAAAACAGCATGGTATTGGTACCAAAACAGGCATGAAAGACCACTGGAATAGAAGACACAGAGACAAACCCACATAAATACAGTTATCTCATACTAGACAAAAGTGCCAAAAACATGGGTTGAATAAATGATAACCTTTTAAATAAACAGCACTGAGAAAACTGGAAATATATATGTAGTAGAATGAAATTTAACCCCTCTCTTTCACCCTTCATAAAACTCAACTCAAAGTAGATCAAAGGCCTAGGAATTAGACCAGAAACCCTGCATCTGCTAGAAGAAAATGTAGGCCCAACACTCCAGCATGTCAGCACAGAAACCAGCTTCCTTAATAAGACTCCTACTGCACAAGAAATAAAACAAAAAGAATCAATAAATGTGGCGGCATCAAATTAAAAAGCTCTTGTACAGCAAAGGAAACGAGTGTGAAGAGAGAGGCAGAAAATAGGAGAAAATCTTTTTAACAGCTTCTCAGATACAGCATTTTTATCCAGAAATACAAAGAACTCAAAAAACAACACACACACACACACACACACACACACACACACCCAACAAATGAGCCAAAAGAACTAAATAGGCACTTCTCCCAAGAAGAAATATAAATGGTCAACAAACATATAAAAAAAATGCTCAATCTTTTTAGCAAGCAAGGAAATGAAAGTCAAATCTACCTTGAGATTTCATTTTACTTGAGTCTCAATAGTAAGTATCAAGAATACAAATAATAATTAATGTTGGGGAGGATATAGTGAGAATGGTACACTCACATGTTGGCGGGACTGCATATTGGTGCAAACAGTCTAGCAAGCGGTGTGGAGACTCTTCAAAAACTCAAAATGAAACCAACATATGACCCAACTATACCACTTTACAGTACATTAAAAAAATAAATAAATCAGCATACTGTAGTGATGCAACCATATCAATAATACCACAATTCACAATAGCCAAGCTACGGGAGCCAAACCAGGTGCCCTTCAACAAATGATTGGATAAAAATATATGTGGCATATATACACAATGGAGTATTACTCAGCAGTAAAGAAGAATGAAATTATGACATTTGCCAGTAAATGGATGGAACTGGAGACTATCATGCTAAGTGAAATAAGCCATACTGAGAAAGTCAAAGGTGGAATGTTTTCTTTGATAGCAGAAAGTAATGCAAAATAAGAGAGCCGATAAAACGGAGAGAGAAAGAGAAAAAAAAAAAGGAGACGGATTTCATCAAAATAGAGGATAGATCAGCAGAATAGATGAAAGAGATTGAAGAGAGGAAGGAGGGATGGGAAAAGGAAAGAACAATGGAATCAACCTGACCATACTTTCATATGTGCGTGCATGAATATAGCACAGTGGATCCCAACATCATGTATTTCCACAAGACATTAATAATTAAAAACCTGTAAATAAATTACAGAAGATCAGTAGAATACAGGGAGGAGTGCAGGGGAAGGTATGAAGCAGGGAGGAGGGAATTGCTGGAGACTGAATTAGAGCAGATTATATGCCATGCTTTTGTGATTATGTCAAAAATCTATCCTAATATTATATATAACTAAAAAACAATTTTTAAAAAAGAAAAACCCCAGTAGAGCACTGAGGGGTGTGCCTGAAATACAAGCTACTTGGCAAGCTGAGGAAAGAGTATTGATTGAACCCAAAGTTTAAGGCTAGCCTGGGCAACCTAGTGAGATCTCATCTTGAGAACAACAACAACAAAACACATGCAGGAGGTGAACAAGTGTCAAGGTAACTGAAATTACTTCCTCAATTTGCATAAGACAAAGGTTAGTAGGTTCACTCAAAATTATTTCATGTATCCACTTTAATGCAGTAACTCTACTGCAGTAACTTGACTTATACATTGCCTCATATTATGTGTGTTTGAACTGTCCATAAGTTTATCTTACATACCAAATTAGAAGCTCTTTGAAGACAATATTTAAACAACTTGTCCATCTTCCACGATAATTAGAACAGGGCTGAAAACAGTGTGCTCAAATTCCTGTATGTGTCATTCACCCTTGAGATCAAAGATCTGGACCTATTTCCATAAATATTCCTACACATGACACTGTTTAGTGTAGTACCAGTAAATAAAGTGTTACAAAATAGTGAAATGATGAAATTGATTCTACATATAATTATGCACATTTGTTTTCATTACACTTGCATAGTAATTTTTATATATCATGTCCTCCTATGTAGGATCACAATGAAGCATATCCAGGTGTCCCATGAAGTACCATGTACATGCAAATGTATGTGGGCTTGTCTTATTGAAAATGTTTCAAAGCTATGGATTTCCTAAAAATTCAGTCCATGTTTTTTCTTCATTTTCAGCATTTATAAATCTTTGTAAGAGATTAATATACTTTTGTTTAATTAAGCAAAACAGAAATGCTACATTTAAGATAAGATCTGCCAGAACAGGTTTACAAAGCAAGAATTGGTTGACTTTCAAATTCTATGCCTACCATATATGATTTTTAAATTTTTTATTTGTTTATACTAATTTTAAAACTATGATAATATAAGTAGATGTACTGAACATCTGTAATTTCTTGTCTTATAGAATAAAATGAAAATATTTGTATAATTTAAAAAAGCATGTGGGGTTTAATTATTCTTTTCTTGGCTAATTTGACAGATATAATATTGCAGAAAATAGATTCAGAAGTTTCTGAGACTAAGCTATATAAAACTTCTCAGATGAAAAAAAAAATTAGTGATGCCATGATCCAATAATGTAGAAAATAGAAAATAGTCCTAACAAATTGAATATCATTCTAGGAGGTTGCTGAAAGAGCCAATTGGCTTTTGTTAGATGCATAGGATAAAATATAGATGAGATGAGATTCATGATATTTAAAAAAAAGAACAGTAATCAGTGTTTGATAGAGGACTTGCTAGGTTCAAAAATAGAAAAGTTTATCATCCTCAGTCTTTCCAGAAAGCAAAAGTTTTCTCAAAATAAGAAATGGCTTCAGGGCAAAACTCAATCTTAGAGTATGTCCAGTAACACATAACCTCAGGGTAAACTTCAATTCAGTATTCTGGTTGAAGAACTCTCTACTAACACCTTAAGAACAGTTATGGCAGGGCCAGACCTGGAGGAAAAAAAAAAAAGGAAAAGAATTCTATAAGAAGTATTTTTCAGAGTTTCCCAACTAGACAAAAAGGCTTTGAAGAATTCTATGGCTGTAATTTCATAGCATCAAGAATCTAAGCCCAAAATAGAGAAGACTCTCTCCGGGGGAAAAACTTCTAAGAGTGGCATTTGTCTAATGGAGTGAACCCCTACAAGACCAGAATAAAAGGCACAGGAAGATTGAAGTATCTATTTTTTTTTTATATTGGAGGATCAAACTATCCACCAGTGTAAAGTAGGCTCTGAGAGCTATTCAGGAGCAAAGGTAGGCCATTTTTAATTGAAAGGAAAGGAAGTGTTAGAGCACAGTGCCAGTAGCCTAGAGCACAGGGACAGTTGGCAGAGAGAATGACTCCCTCTGAACAAGACTGAAACCAATCACGGAAGAGGTGACGTTTACTCAGCAAGGAGTGTAGTGAATATAGCTAATGACCGAATACAGGGCATTTGAATATCACTGAGAGTAAACTTTCAAACGTTCTCAACACAAAATACGTCAAATATTTCAGGTGACATTTTAATGGTTTGATTTAATCATCCCACATTTTATTAAAGAATTACAATACCATTTTTTATTCCATAAATATGTACGATTACAATTTGCCAATATATAATAAAAAAGATGTGCTATGACTGCCATGTGTCTCCTGTCAGCACCTACTTCCTTAAATGTGGTACATTCCAAACTCTTGAATCACCTTTGTTAATACTGAATGTATCAAGCAGATAACTTGCCTCTTTAATTCAGATTTCTTCCATTAAAGACAAACCATATTTAAAGAACTGCACTTGAGAAGTCGAACCCTCATCTTTCCTTGAACTTTACTTAAATTTTGAATTGTAGGTTTCACACTAATACCGTATGGGATTTAATTTTAGGAACATTAGAGAGAAATTAGTTGCTTTTGTGTATAGGAGGATCATGAATATTGGTAACCAGAGAGTAGATAGTGATTGGTAGTATCAAAAAAATGTTCAACATTAATTCCTTCTCTCTGTGTCCACTTGTGTTGCTTTTCACATGGTGAGGTAGGCTTTAATTTCCTTCCTTGAAACTGAGTTGACCTTAATAATTTCCCTGAGCAATAGAATATGACAAAAGCAATATTCTCAAACTTCTGGAATAAAATCATGAGAACCTTTTCTATTTTCATAAGCACCCTTGGGATGATCTCACTCAGAACCTAGCTACCACAATATAAGAAGCCAAAGCCACATATAGGCACTTTGGTTGAACTCTCTGCCAAAAACCACCATCAACTCCCACACATAAGGAAGCCATCTTGGACTTTCAGCCACGTTGAGCCTTTAGTTGATTCCAGCTCCAGCCATGATCTGACTGTAATCACGTGACATATTCCAAGTGAGAACGGACAGTTGAGACTATAAACATGCAGGACCAAAGGTGATGATAATATTTTTAAGTGGTTAAAGATAATATTTTGAGTTATATTTAAAATATTAGATGCCTAGGTTTCCTATTCAAAGGCTCTATCATTTTGCTTTTGGTTCTTGCCTTTTTTTTTTTTTTTTAACAAACACTTGATGACAGGAACTGACCTTGAGATCAGGAAGGAAATATCAAAACATTTTAGAAACCTTGACCCTGAATTACTTGACCTATAGAAGCAGTAGTAATCACAACTTTCCTCACATTGAGATATTAGATAAATGAATCTCCTATTTGGGTATTTTTATATGTAGCTATGTACC
Source organism: Tamias sibiricus (assembly GCA_025594165.1). NCBI lineage: Eukaryota > Metazoa > Chordata > Mammalia > Rodentia > Sciuridae > Tamias > Tamias sibiricus. The sequence continues at coordinate 84,958,679 of CM046662.1, forward strand.
AAAATAATGCTCCAGGGATGAAATGAATATACAAACTTATAACATAATGTCTTGCAATTTGGTAAATAGAGATTGCTCATTCAATTCTCAAGTTTTGGGGGTAAAGAAAAATAATCAGCATATAATTACAAAATTCCTGGATTTTATAAAGTTAAAACAAAACTACCTGGGGCTAGGGTTGTGCCTCAGTGGTAGAGTGCTTGCCTAGCATATGTGAGGTACTGGGTTTGGTTCTCAGCACCACATATAAATAAACAAAGTTCCATCAACAACTAAAAAAAAAAAAAATTAACTACCTGTTGCTCAGTGGAAACACACACTTTTGATATTGAATTAATGTAAATGTTTCTCATAGATCCTTGTTAAAAATATATATATAATGGTATGACATATAATTTTTTCATTACTAGGAAGTTAAATACGACCTAATCTTTTACAACTATATATTCTATAACATCTCTCTTCAGTAATGACATAATGCCAGACAGTTAAAAAGCAATAATGCAGGATTTTTTAAAAAAATGCACTTGAGTTGTACAAGTGTTGGAAACCTGAATTAACCCAAGGATAAAATTCAGAATGTATAGGAATTGGTGGCCAATGATTTCTGCTGCCATTTTTTCTTTCTTTCTTTCTTTCTTTCCTTCCTTCCTTCCTTCCTTCCTTCCTTCCTTCTTTCTTTCTTCCTTCCTTCCTTCCTTCCTTCCTTCCTTCCTTTCTTTTTCTTTCTTTCTTTCTTTCTTTCTTTCTTTCTTTCTTTCTTTCTTTCTTTCTTTCTGATAATGGGGATTGAACCCAGAGGTGTTTAACCACTAAGCCATATCCCCAGCCCATTTTATATTTTATTTAGAGACAGGGTCTCACTGAATTGCCTAGGACCTCAATAAGTTGCTATGGCTGGCTTCGAATTCCTAATCCTCCTACCTCAGCCTCCTGAGCTTCTGGGATCACAGGTGTGTGCTACCACACCTGGCTCTGCTGCCAGTCTTGATAAAACGAACAGAAAAACAACAACAACAACAACAACAACAACAACAACACCTTCTTGTTAGCTTTGGGCAATGAATATGATAAAATTCTGCTACGTGAATATTGCATATAATTAAGGGAGGACTTGAAACTGAAATATTGAATAGGTATGCCTGGGAAGAGGTCAGAGTGTGATGAGGGGAGAATCTAGGAAAAATATAAATGTAGAGAGAGCCACAAACATAAGCAGAAGGAAAGAAGGAAAAATAAGAAGAATGTCCAAGCAGCAAAAGAAAAGATTGATTCCTTTTATAGCCTGTTTCATAGAAACTATTTTGTGGAAGACTGCCTTGGGTTCTATTAAAACTAACCTCTCAGCCAATGTAAACCATTAGAAGGTTGCATACAAATGAAATTTTCTTTCCTGTAAAATTAATTTTACCAGATCTAATGTAGTGTTATACCACAAATATTGTATTGAAGCAGTATACAAAAGATGTGCATGATACTGTGCTGGGTTTATTGTAAAGATGTAGAGGGAAATGTTCACTGCTTTCTAGCAGAGGAACTCTTTATACTAGTTTTGCAAACTCTCGAAAGCAATTTCTCACTGGTCTCTGTACTAGCAATAACTCAATTTCTCACTGGTCTCTGTACTAGCAATAACTGAATATTTTACCTCTATTTGATTGAAATTTATAGCACATTTACAGCAAGTATGTGGAACTTCATAGCATAAACTTGATAAAGTGAAATCATGGGTTGATCCTATTTTTATATTTTTTATTTACCTGTGCTTTAATTTCCTCAAATTGATTTTTGTCATATGTAGATTTATAATTTTATTATTTCTTTGGAAATTTTTGTAAGTAACTGAAATTTTTATAAGTAAAATATGAATTTCCTGAGAATCACAGCCTCTGGAATAGGAGTCCCCTGTGTTTCTACTTTGCTAGAATAGCAGTAAAACTTATTTTACCTTTTTATCAAAACTGTGTCTTCTTTATTATATTGGCTATGGGGACAAGGACTGAGTTTTGGTAACAAATTTGGCACCCCAGGTGGGACCTGAGAGTAGCCCCTTCTCCAGCTTTCTTGGTTAGGCCTGGTTCTCCAAAGACTTTCCATTCTGAGGATGGAGAATGGCCAGTGAACTGTTGAAAGCTAACCATAGGAGAATTAAGAGATGGGTCTGTTTTTCTCAGGTCAAACTGGAGGAGCTTTTCCAGTGAGTAATAGGAGGGACTGAGGGACAATCCCAACAGCTTCTGAGGCTCTTTTTGCTTTGGGGAACTCATGCTTTCTCTTCCTGAGAAAGAGTATAGGTTGGTATACTCTTCCTGAGAAATGGTATTGGTTGTCCCATTATGGTCCACTTTGATAAAAAGGAAACTAAACTATGTCATGACACCATTGGCCATCTGGTAAGTCTTCTTGTGTGCATGTCAAGACTCTTGACTCCATACATCTGGTCCAATTCCTGGGAACATCTGGTCCCTGTTTTTGGGGACATCTGTGGTGCCACTGATATAGGACTCATGCTTAAGTGAAACTGTAAGGATATTTACTCCCTTCTGGTCTGTTCTACTTTCTCATCTGTTATTGGCCTTTGGTTTGGGAATTCCCTCTGGTTGTCTGTGTTTTTGTTTTATTTGTGTCTGTTAGTGCACCTTTTAATACTGCCTAAGATAATGTTTTACTGTAATGACCTGACTTTTTAGTAGCTTTATGGATTATTATACAATGTTGGAATTGGAACTGGTCTGTAAAAGTTAAAGTGGAAGAAATTTATATGTGCAGGTCCATCTGCTTTAAAGGTTCCCATCTGTCAGCTCTGTTTTCAGTGATCCTCTTATATTTTTGTGTCTGTTATTTCCCCTTTGAGAATGGGCCATGCTTCCTTGATCTTACCAGTAGTCTCTTGAGCAGAGAGATCTTGGCTGCATGGGCCACCTGTAGGTATAAGCCTAAAAGAAAGGCAGTTTAATGTAACACAACATGGCCTTTGAAAGGATTTTCTTTATTATTGTACAATATTTAAGTTGATATGTCAGGGATAAAATATATGAAAGAGATTCTACATGCTCAGGCATTTATGCAGTTGCATGATAAGGGGTCAGAACAGTAAAAAACTAAGCTAAAGCTTCCAAAACTCACTGTCTCTGGTGTGCAAGGATAGCAGGACACTACCTCTAACATGAAGGAAAAAAATCCCAGAGAAGCTGCTGGGCTCTAGAAAAATGGCCAAAGAGAACCTGGCCTCTTCCCTGCCTCCCAGCCCCTTTCGTCCATAGTGGGGCGTGTAGACTGCTGGCCACAAAGGATGTGGCAGTTGGTTCCAGCACTGTCAGTTTATGACCTGGGACAGGATAGTTTCCCCTTTTAAGATCTGATAGTACACCCCATTTGGCCAGGAGATATCAATCACTGGGGCAAAACAATTCTTACTATAACAGTATCCAATCATACTAAATGCCTAGGGAGACTGGCAGAATAAAAAACTGCATCCAGAAAAGAAAGAGAGAAACTAAGGCCAGCCCATGTTTTGTAGGCAACCTCTGCAAAGGGATCTTCAAGGTAGCCTATAGAAAAGGATGGAAAAGTCCTCCTCCATTGCATATCAATATGCCTAGTATAAGAAAAAGGCCCCAAAGGAGCCTCTGGTGCAATTGACAATAGGAAACTCATTTAAATTTGATGACATTGTGATAATGAAGAAAGAGAGAGTTCAGGCTAAAAAAATATCCTGTGCTCCAATACCTTGAATGCAAACTGGGAGAAAAAAGTTTACGGAACAGTTTTTGAATATGCCTGATTGTCTAACTCTCTCCTGGGATGAAATTTATTGTGTAAATTAAATGCATAGATAACATTTATAAGGTTTGTTTCAGAATATGTATTTAAGATAGGGTCCAAAATTAGAAAAGATAAAATAAAGTTATAGGCATGGAAATATATTTTAGTACAGAATGTTAAAAGGTAAAAGAAATGTTAATGGAATGAGAAAGTATTTTGTCTGGTAAAGTAATATTCTTGAGCTAAAGTCCAAGATGAAAGAGACAAAACTAAGGTTGTAAACAAGTTGCAGAAGGTTTGCAGAAGGTAAATCTCAAAACTTTTGTGTTTGTTATTAAATTGGGTATAATTAGCACAAAGTTATTTGAACTTTAATATACTGAAAGTCTTAAATATTGATCTGATCTTATCTATCAAGATACTTTTATTAATGGGGGGGGGCCAGGGAAGAAAATAATCACATTAGATTAGGTAGAGAGGAGTGAAGGGAGGGGAAGGTGTATATGGGTAGGGAGGATAGTAGAATGAATCAAGCATTATTACCCTATGTACCTATATAACTACATGACTGGTGATATTCTACATCATATATAACCAGAAGATTGAGAAATTATACTCCATTATATATGATGTGTCAAAGTGCATTATACTGTCATGTATAACTGATTAAAACAAATTTAATAAAAAGGTATTTTTTGGCAAGGTAACCAATAAGTGCTCTCTTTCATACATTGTATCTGACATAGAAGGGCAATACTGTCATTTGAAGACCTGCTTAGATTCGTTTGCTTTGACCAAGTATATTTCTGATCATTAACATTGTTTCCTAAATATATAATATTTAAGGCTGTCATTTGATTTTTGCTAGTATGCTAACCTGTGCAGACTTGTGATTATTTTTACCATAAGCTATGGATTCTAAATTGTACTTTAAAAAGTTAAGCTCAGTTAAATGTAAAGCTTAGGGGAGAACACTTGACCAAGTGGTGTTCTTCAGACTAAAATTATTTGTAACACTAGTTTTGAATTTGTATAGAAAAAATGAATTTGGTTGGTATTTGTTTATGTCATTTGATGTTTTATAGCTGAATAAAGTAACCTGTTGTCAGTAAGTTATATATACAATTTTGTGTTACTCTTCACACTGGAATAGGAATTTAAATGTGTTTTTGGAAGGTAATAAGAGAGCATGAGATTTTTAAAGGTGATACCTCAGAACATGGAAGCATTTTGCCACTTTTTTCACACAAAAAAGTTAAAAGTTATCTTAGACTTTGTTTGGTTCATGTTTTAGATCTAATGTTGGGTTGTGTTATTTGTTAAGAGCCCAACATTACCTGAGATAAGACTCTGCCTCTCACTCCATATAAGAACAGCTGCAAAATAGGCTAGACTTCAGCTCATTTAAAGGTATGTTCAAAAGATAATTTTTGTTGTAAAGATTACTTTGATCTCAAAATAAACAGGAGATATAATGTATAACTAAGTATTGGTTTAAGATTACAAAAAGCATTTTTTTGGTTCATATCTATTACAGAAGTTGCATGTGTTTTTGCTCTGTTAATTTCACTTTGTATTTTCCTTGTAAACTTTATAACTATTATCTATTAGTGTTTTGCAGAGGTACTGCTTCTAATAAAATAACGTGAGTTAACTTTAGATAATAAGCCATCACATATAGGGTAGATAGTGTACAATGCTGACTTCCAGTGCTAATACTAACCCCAATTAAATGAAAGGGATAAATGTAAAATTATAGATATTGAAGTTATAACTTTTACTCCCACTTTAAGACAGGTGAAACTGTTGACTCTTAAAGAGTAGATAGGAATAAGGTTGGTTTTGACCAACTTGGTCTTAAACACTTGGCAAGAAAGCATAGCCTAAGGACAGTCCTCCATGGACATTTAAAAGGAAAAACAAGTTTTTTTTTTTTTTTTTTTAATTTTTTTTAATGTAACTTATGATGTATACTTGTGTCAGCCCTACCAAATGTATGTAAAGCTGAAGGATATAAAGGAAGGAATGTTGTGTGGGAGTGCCTAATAATAAATGATCACAAGAATTGTAAATTTGTACTGAGTTAAGAGTCTGATTTCATAGACCTACAAATCTTCCTAACCTCCTACATTGATAAACTCTTTCACTGATATGATTATGAGTTAGTTTCTCCATGGTTTTCAGAGATTAGCTGAAACACTAATTGCTTTTGTGATAATTGTTTACATAAAAGTAATGTATTGCTGTCTTGTTTGTTGTCATCTTACCATGATCCCTGCCCTATGTATGCCTTGTCATCTGCTATCTGCCACTGCAGACCTCTGGACTGCTCTGATGCTGAATACCCTTAACTGTCCACTCCCCACCTGATACAGAACAAGGATTTTGGGTTACTTCCCCTAACTTCACCCTCTTTCGGCTGGAAGCAGCTTGGAGATGTCTTCACCCATTTTCCCATATAATGGAATGTAGAAATTGACAGTGGGGAAACATAACAGTGATCCACCTTGTGCTTTATACATAGTTCTTGCTGCTCTGCCACTGCAACTTACTTTTAAAATGGACATGTTTCTTTCTCTTCCTCTGTCCCTAGTCCTCCCTAATTTCTCCCCATCCCTAATCTTTGAGTAAATATGATTACCTTTCTTCCCCATTTTAAGCAGGTTTATTTGTCCTTGAGTACATACCCATGTAAATACAAAGTAATCCAGAGCTTGGGAATGGCACCAGAAGATCTCAGAAAGGACTATCTCCCAAATTAACAAGTGAGTTATAACTCCAACAGAGAACAAGTATAATGTAACCTTTGAATCACCTCTTTAAAAGCCCCTGTTCCTGCTGATGAACAGAATCACAACCTCTGGGACAAGAGTCTCCTGTGTTTCTCCTTTGCTAGCAAAGCAACAAAACTTCTTTTTCCTTTCTCTCAAAAAAAAAAAAATCTTTTTGTAAATCTATATTTAGTAGTAGGCCATTTTCTACTTTTAGTTTAGAGCAAATTCTTCAATTTTTTAAGCTTCAATATACTGAGTTGCAAAATGCAAATTATAGCCTCTTCTTCAAAGAGTTATTGTGAGGTATGAACAAACTAAAAATCTAGAGCACTTAACACACTAGTATTAATTTAACTTAATTATTAATTATATGTCAAAAGTAGTAGACTGGGGAAAAATATTGAAGATAACAGAAATGGGAAAGTGATAGAGACAGAATTCAATACAAGGTATGTTAGTCCCAAGGCTCTGCTGTAAATCAGTGTGATTTATCTTCAGATTTGGACAGGTTCTCAGTCTTAAAGTTGCAAGAGTCACTGATGGAGATTTCTGTCTGTCCCAAATGCTTAGGCCCTCCTCATGGCAATGCAATATGAATCTCTGAGTGTGGAACATCTCATGTTCATATTTTTAAAAACATTCTGTACACTAGGGAAACAATACTTCCTACTGAAGTCTTTTTGCTTCTCAATGCTTCCTAAGAAGAGTCCTTTTTGTTATGTTGATTTTTTTTTTTTTTTTAACTTTCAAGTCCTCTGGTATAATTTTATACCCTGGGTATCATAAAGGGGCTTAAGGTAAATAAAAATGTTCGCAAATATCTAGAATAAACACTTGTGCTAGAAATGATGTTCAGTAGTGTCATGATAGGCAATGGTTCCAGGGCAAAAAGCAGCAGAACTTAAAAAGAAATATGCTTGATTAATCTGCCTTTATCTATAAAAATCAGTTTTACCTTTGAATATTGAAAATATAAAATTATGGGATATTTTTAAATGATTCATATATGATGAAAACCAAAATACCAAAATAAGTTTAAAAGCTAAGCCAAATAACTAGATTGCTTACTTTTGGAAGTTAGACATATTTCAAGAAAAAGAAAGAATTATTAACAGAAATGATCTAAAGTTTGTCTTTTCTGAAAGACTGTACCTATTGATTTCATCTTATCTCTTGATATGTGTTAAATCCCTAGCTCTGGGTATGGTATATTTTGAACTGACAAGCCAAGGAGAACTAATGAATGTCATAGGACCATTGCTTAGGAACAGATATATCTGCATACTCCTGTACCTCCTTGTCTCACTGATATCAGTCGTCCACCAAAACCTTAGCTGACTTATCCTCAAGATGGTATCGGTCCTCCAGAAGCGTCCTTAGCACTGGGGGAAGTATGAACAATTGGCTTGAGATTTCAGGTAGAAGAAGGTGCAAAGACTATTTAAAAAAAAAAAAAAAAAGAAAGAAAGAAACAAAAGCATGTCCTATTTGGGGACATACGCACGTGGATGAATAACAATAGGTTCAGTGGGGGGGGGGATTCAGACAAGGGAATAAGAAGTGATGTCTGGAGCTTAAACATTGTCATCTGTTCTGGAGTAAAGTATTAGAAAGCCAGCTTAACCTGCACTCTAGATCTAGAACTTTATTGAGGCAAGGGGGTGAGCATAGCCAGAAGAAAAAATGAACTTCCACTCAGCTTTACATAATAATAATAGGTGGGTACACTTGTTACTCAAGAAAGGGCCAGACAGATTAAGAAAAATATCTGTCAGAGCTCTTGAGTTTACTTTGTTTCAAATAACATACTTGAGAGAAACTACCTAATTTCACCTATTCCTTGCTGGCTATAAATCCTCTGCTGTGGAGACATAAAGAGAATTTTTAAAAAATATATTTATTTACTTATTTTAGTTATGGGTGGACACAACACCTTTATTTTATTTTTATGTGGCGCTGAGGATCGAACCCAGGCCTCACGCATGCCAGGCAAGTGCTCTACTTGTGAGCCACAACCTCAGCCTGACATAAAGAGATATTGTCCATGCTCATGGAATCACTCACTTCTCTGTAATCATCCCTCCACTTATTTTTCTTGAGGCTTTCTGCTTACCTTCCAACATAAGAGAAATATGAACTACCTTTCCTTCATTGCTTTAAAGAAGTGCTTAGAGAATAAAACAAGAGTAGTAAACTTGAATAAAGAAGTGCTTAGAGAATAAAACAAGAGTAGTAAACAAGTAAACTAGTTAAGAATGGAAAAATTTCATTGAATTCATGAAAAAGAGTGCAGCTCAAGCTAAAGTAACTGAAAAGAAACCTCCAATTTTTAAAAAGGAGAGGAAATAGTTGATAAAGGGTAAGAGATGATATACCCTTAGTAAAGCAACTAAACCAAAAACCCACTTGGCAAGCTGAAAAGGTGAGATTGAGCACCCAGCATAAGTGCTTTCATTTGTTGTTTCCACAGCAGTAATTCTCTACCTAATAATTAAGAGAAATGGGACAAAAGAAACTACTTAATTTTTTAGTTCCACACAGTTGTTGGTCAGAAGCTTCCAGTTCAAGTGCATCTCTTTAAACTACTCCAGCATTGATTTTTGCTATCCCTTTATTCTTCTTCTGAGCTATGAACTAGATTATATTAGCTCCCCTAGTCTCTAATTCCTAGGTGAGGGGATTATCAACAAAATATCCAAAAGGAGGGATAAAAATATCTAAAAAATGGGAAGGGACAATAGTAGCATGTTTTCATAATATCTAAGGTATCACTAATTGTTTTAAAATGTACATATACTTTTCACTTGAAAATACTAGTTCATCACCAATTTTGTTACGTAACCAATGAAATTAATGTTCAGCTTACTGGTTTTGTAGATATTATAGGTATAATATCTTGCACTATAATCAATATGCTGCTTATTACAATAATTATAGCTGATTTGCTGTTAGGTAATGACTACATAAAAATAATGAGAAAAAAAAAACACATTTTAACAAATGGGAGCATTTTCATACTAGTCATCCAGAGCAAATGTATATTTTTAAAAAAAGTTTCTGCCACTACTCAAAACATTTTAGAAATATTTCTTTAAAGGCAAAATGAGGCCATTTACAGAAATAATCATTAGATTACCCTAATTATTAGTAATCTTTTTCTATGGGGATTTGATATTTTCTTTTACTTTTAATTACTTTGAGTGCAAATGCTTATAAATAATAGCAGTTATTAAACGAAATATCACTCTTTCCAAGATGTTATATGATTTTCCTATATAACAAATTGCTAGGTATGGGGATAAATTTTATCCAAACATGTATTCTGTGTTGATAATATTTTAAAAGAGGATAATTTTATATAAGAAACCTGGTGTCCTAGTGACTGTTTAAAATTAAAAACTAATTTAAAACTAAGAGTTAACAACACTGGGGAAGTATTTCATCATACAACTACTAGTGAGAGCTAAAGAGAGCTGATTCCTTTAGAACAAGTGCTGTCTTCCCCTTTAGTCCTTGCTACATGTCAAACATATATGCACTGACATCAGGATAACTTAACTCATTGTGCAAATGCAGTTGATACACACACACACACACACACACACACAAATATATATGTATATGCAAAATTAGTTCTCTCCCCCTCACCCTCCTTTAGTGCTGAGGATCAAATCTAGGGTCTCACAAATATGAAGCAAGCAAATCTACTACTGAGCTATTCCCTGGCCTTAATTTGGCATTTTGGATGGATAAATAGAACAAATTTATCCTTTGCTATAATGGAGGATTATCTATTCTTGCCTTGTTGGACTCTGTAGTAGCCTTAGGTTTTGTTTTGGCCAATACAAGGTTACATAGCATTGAAATAGGTGAACTTGAGGCAGAAGCTATGAAGTAGAATAGAGTTTGTCTTGTTTGGATGTTGAGGCAGAAGTTTCACCACTGGCTTCAGTAGAGAGAAAAGAAAATGAGAGCAGAATCAGAACCCCAAAACACATGGGGCATGAGTGAGAAACTAATCCTTGTTGTAATCCATTGTGATTCTGGGGGACTCCTCTTTTAATTCTGTATGTCCCAGCTCACATTGACTAATGCACACTTTAGTTTATCTCTTGGTGTCAGCTAGCAAATGACTTTGTGACTCATGCTTTTTCCTGTAACTTCTCCTTTAACTATTAGAATGTGTAAAATTGAAGTTCACTGGGATTACATAATTTGTTCAGAGACAGTGAGGTTATTCTCTGCCTAAAGATCTCAATTCAAAGTCTATGTACTTTTAGTTCCTTGCCTTCCCATATTTTATTGTCTGAGGTTTTGAACCATACTATTTTTGCTTTAATTCTGTTTCACATTTATACTGTAAACAAATAAAAAATTCAGATTTCTAAAATATATAGTCAAAGTAGATATTGTATCTTACTTTCAATCTTTGTCCCATGTACCTTACTTTTACATGGGAGTTGATAAAATATAAAGAAAATTTTTAAACAGATTTTTTTTTGCAGAATCATACATACATATATTAAAAGTTGTTCTATGATCTTCAAGTTTATTTTGTGAACAAATTATCTTTACCACATTAAAAGAATTTTATGTCACATTTATTGTTTTGCATACAATAACTCAGACATTTATTAATATTTAAAAAACCCAAACACATAATAAATTTGGCTTCATTTCCCCACAAAAATGGGAAATATATTTCAGTAAAGGAAAATTTTAATTATTTTTACACACCAGTTGCTTGTTGGGGATTAGGGTTCTATAAAATGATACCCACAAAAATAATTAACATTAACTGATTAGTACATAAAAGAAAACAATTTACAATAATATGGTAAGCAATAAACAAAAACTCGTCAGAAACCACCCTGTTTTAAAGTAATTTTCAAACAGATAAACTATTGTAATATAGTTTATCCCTAACAACATTGAGCCCATTAATAGAACACTTCTGTACATACAATGGTATAACAAAATGATACAGTATTTTTGCAGCAACAACAAATTAAAGGTTATCATAATGTATGTAACTTAAATAAATACCCCTCCCCCCATTGATATAGTGGCTTCTTATTCCTTAAACAGACTCTGCTCTTCACTGTAGAAGGATTAAGTCTTCTCATCAAAAGGCACATTCTTATCTGAAAGAAAAAAAATTTAAATGATCTTTCTGTAATAAATTCAGTCACATCTTAAAATATGCAGAAGGATTATCCGGGGAGGGAAGAATATAATCAAAGCATTTAATCCACAGGAATCACAATGAAGGACACCAAAAAACACATGATTATTTTGTCTGTATTTATGACTTTAAATATTATCTTTTGAATTATATTTCTACTTTTCAAAGGAATTTTATATATAACTGCTAGGGGTTAAGACAAAATTTATAGTCATAATGAACTTATATCCTCATGTAATATTAATAAATTATTTTGATTGACTTCAGTATGCAATATAGTTGTTTATATAGTTTCTATAAATACAATTATTTAACTAATACTGTTTTAAAACTTCAGAAATGAGTATTAATTAAAGCTGCAGGCCTGAGATTATGATGTTAAAAAATGTTTTGGGTATTTGCAGTATTGTAATGAAAACTGTCCATACAGAAGACAAGTTTTCAATAAACCCAGTGAGGCAAATTTGTCCATTTTCTCTTAATGACTAGTTTGCAGTATGAAGTTAAATTTTTGTCACACATTTTTAAGGACATTAATTCTAATTATGTAAGTTGCTTTACTATTACTTAACTTTAAATACATCACAATTTAAAGCATTTTGTCCAAAGACTAGCCAAACGATTATTATAAATCTTCTTATAATTACCAGTAGAGCTTAGAACTTCATTGGAGATACAGCTTGAGCATAAGTAAAGTTCTTTTTTACATTGTTTTACCCGAATCTTAGTCATTAATCTATAACAGAGCTTTAAATGATTAGAAGCTACTGAGCTTCTGAAATATTTTAAGAATAAAATCAAACCTTTCAAAAATATATTGAAGATAATTTTGAAAAAACAATGTGATACTTAGACAATATTTTTCACAATTCTTATGCATTCAATACTTGAAACATGACTATTTTTATAATGAATTTGTGGATTGTTTAAAAATCAATCTGTAAAATCAAAACTGCCCTAGGGAATTAATACAAAATTACTAGAACTTAATCAAATTTTATCACCAAGTGTCCTTTTGAACTGGGAAGTATCTGAGAACCTAAGGAAAATCTAGCTAATGGCACTACATTACTTTTTTGATAGAGAAGTAACTGATACAAACAGAGGTTTTAATGTATGACTTCAGAAATGCATCTCAACAGCCATAATGTATCTCATGACCAATGTGGATAAGCATAACTATTATGATCTATCATATCACATCATACTCAATGTTGTACTGAAACTTTAGATTTTACAATAAGGCCATCTCTCCCCCTTAAGAGTATGCATTCCTTGGAATTTCCCAAGAAATCACTTGTATTAGGATTTCCTCAGAATTCCATCCTGGATGTTGCCATCATGACCAGCACCTATTGTATGCTATATGGAAATGCCATTCCGTAACTCCTCCCTGGCATGACTAAATTAAGGACCAAAGTTAATACATAAGAAGATATTCTTTATTTATATCTCCCAGAGGAAAATTTCCTCTGAGAAAACATTTTTAATGCATCACTAATCAAACCTATCATCTTGCCACATTAAATCTGGTATTCCTCTGTATCCTCTTAAATGGTGACAATACTGTGCACTTTATCACCATTCCAGTGGGAGCAAGGAGGTCACTGCTGATTACTTATGTCCAGAGGACTATTAGTCTACTGCTGAGGACTATTATCAATGTTTTCAATTCCATCCACTTCAAACACTAGACTCTACACCTGTTTGAAATTCCTCACCTGAACTGAAATAGGCTCAAAATATTATATATTGGTGTTTTCAAACTCAACTAATTTCTTAGAAGCTCACTGGAATCATCTTCTAGAACATAAATATGTTGGGATTGCTCCTGCATTCAAAAGCATTTGATGATCTATAATCCTCTTGGTTGATAATTCTAAATCCTTAGTGTATTGTTTTGTTAATATGACCTTCCAGATTTGGTTTTCTCACTGATTTTCCATGACCCAGTATATATCCTGTATTTCTAGAGGCTGACAGCATGTGCACATCTTCATAGAGGGCCAATGCTTGGCACATGCTTTCAACTCCATTTGACATGGAACTTTCTTCTCCATCATAAGCTCTTGGTTATCTTTCATATTTGTTGAAATAACTACAACTCAAATGTAACTTTCTCAGTGTAATCTTCTAATTTGCTATCTGTAACTCAGTTGCTCTTTCTGAGTAATATAACAACAATTTGAAAAAATGCTGAGCATTAGCATTGCATGAGGAAAATATCCAAGAGTTCCTACTTGGAGAGGTGATATAGAAGTTGTAAAAGCTGTCAAAGGGGACTGGTAGACTTAAAGAAACTTTGGAGACAGAACCAGGAGTGAACACTATAATCTGTGGGATCTTTTAACAGGAAGATTTTTTGGCAAAAATGGCAAAGATAGAGACTGAAGCTCTAAAATCAAGCAGGATAAATTATGCCTCAGCTATGGCCAATAAAGACAGAGGACTGTATGCATACACTCTCCTGTGAATAGTACTGCATTTCATAATATGTAACACAAAGATTTTTAATATTTCAACATCACTGAACTTGGAACATATCTTCCCATTGAAGGCATCTGAAAATCGCTATCAGACAAGTGGTATTACTTACGTAGTCATTATTGTCTGTATGTGTATAAGATTGCATTGCTGTCACTTCAATTGAAACATATGCATTGTTAATATTATAAGGGATGGATTTAATGATGCTTAAAATACCTTTAAAGTCACATCATGAATCATCAATGAAGACAAGTTATTATATATGAAGAAAGACATGAGGAGAATAGTAAGCTATAATTTAATATTAGGAAATCAAACATTTACCACTAGAAACTTGGCTTAAACTCCATGTATTAGTGTCAGTTCTATACATTCTTCCCCAATATGAAGATTTTTAAGGTGGGACAATACCCCAGATAAATGACATGCTAATATCTGTTCTGATAAATCATTATTTACAAAGAAATGCAACTGTAAGCAGAAGTTGCCAATTTCATTAGAAGAGATGAAAAATGTAACAGTATTAGAAGGCTGATGTACACAATGCTTGCATAATTTAAAACTATCATTACATTGTTTTACAATTAAATTGGTGGCTATTTCTTTCCTTCCTTAGTGGTCAGATTACAATAAATAGTGCCTTAGATTAAATAAATACTGATATAAGTCTCCACAGAAATTAGACCATTTGGGAGTGAAGGAGAGGAGAAAAGACAGTAGACTCTTTCATTAATGATATTTAAATATTGAGTTGATAAAAGTTTAAGCTGAAAACAACTGAGGTAGCTGAAATTGAGAATTTGAAGTTCTTCAACAATAGTATATAAAATATATAAATATTAAGAATGTTCCATTCTTGCTAAACCACATCTTACAGTAGTGACATGTCAACTAGTACAGAAAAATCTAAATCTAAACACAGATAACAATTATATTTAATGCCTCGATGGCTTCCAATGTATTTAAAACAGGAGCACATTAATTCAGCTGTGTGTGCAATTATGTTTAACAGTCAAAACATTTATATATATATATGTATATATATTATATACACACACACATATATATTCATTCATTCATTTAATCACTCAACACATTGTTTTTATTAACCATTAGGAATATTGGTTCATATTGGGGAAGATGTTAGTGATCAATCAATCAATTAATTAAATAAAAGCAAAAGAAAAGGAAAATTCCCTACTGTCTTATTGTAAAACCAGAAATATAGCTTAGAACTCTGTATCAGAAGACAAAGAAACCTTAGTTTAGGTGGGAAGCCTGGATACTAGTACCATGTTGGTCAGGTATTTCCTGGATGTTTTAAAGTATTTTTTAAGGGATAAAACAAATAGTTTCCAAGGGAATATCAAGGGTTGTCCTTTTATTGTTATCTGCAAGATGAAACTGGCAATGATTACAGATCCCCCAAACTGGGAAAGCTTAGAGATGCACCCAATTACATCATTTGATGGGTGTCCAGATAAGGAGGAGCAATCAAGAATCAAAAGACTGGTCTAAGGTCATTCTGTTTCTCAGAAACAGAAGCTCAAGACTCACTTGACTTATATAATCACATCCCAGTGCCCCTTATTTACCACAATACTTTTCAGTCATAGAATATTTAATTATTGAAGTGTTAATGATTAGATGAGCTGTCCAATTCTCAATTTTCTGCCATTTACAGAATTCCTGTTGTACTAAAAAATAATAGAGTAGAAAAGAAAAGGATAAGAACTACTCTGGTACTCTGGTTACGATAGTGGATTCCTCCTCTTTCTAAGAATAAATAAAAAATATACTATTTGTATATAGTAGGTTTTGTTTTATGTTAATATTTCCTTGGGTGCCTATGGCTTTTCTGTAAGACTGACACTCAGGAACAATAATTCCTCAGGAGTCATGCCTTCATGCAGTGATGCCCAATCCCCAATATTTCTCTAAGTTGTCCCCATACTTTTTTTATACTTTATTTTATTTATTCATTTTATGTGGTACTGAGGATTGAACCCAGTACCTCACACATACGAGGCAAGCGCTCTACCACTGAGCCATAACCCAGCCCCACTAGTCCCCATATTTAACCTCTAAAATACATCTTGATTGTGTCACAGTGAAACCTACCATTCTGTATAATTAATATGTACCAATAAGATAGAGAAATTAGCAACAGTGGAGTGGAATATGAGAGTTGAAGACTGATGTCCCTTAAAAACAAAATCTGGATTTTTTTCATAAATGCATATACACATAATTGTAGGTGAAAATCAATAATAAAACCCAGAATCTATAGAAAAGTATCTCATGTAGTCAAATGGTGACCTATTGTAGCTTTTCTACCAGATTATACTTCATTTATTTATTTCTTTATGCAAAGGGGAGAAAAAGTCTGTGGAGAGGAAACAATTCTGAAAAACTTTTTGATTCTCTGAGGAAGAGAGAGATGTGGAATGGGTTCTTGCCTCCCATTCTCTTGCTGCCTAAAACATAGTTGTGACAGCGGAAATCCTAGCAGCTGTATTGTTAGGATAAGGCAAACATGGGAAAGGGAAAATTGCATAAAGACCTTGACATCAAAAGGTCACTGAATTAATACCAGGAGCCAGCCACTGCAGACTTCATGTGATATGAGTAAAACTTTTAAGTATCTCTACTACTGGGATTAGTATCATTTGTAGAAAGACTATTTCCCCAGCCCTATGTATTTCCAGTCAATCTGCTTCACTATGAGGCAACACAAGTATGTACTATTAACATATTTTATGTAAATCCCAGTTTGATTATTTTCCAAGCTTTAAGAATATCTGTCTTTACACAGCATCCAATGATACAAGTTTTTTTTTAAAAGTATTTTAAGAATAGCTTTAAAAAACTAATTCAGAAAAACATATCAAAATGGCTATAAATCCAAATTAAGTTTGAACAGAAAATTGCTCTAGTACCAAAGAGTTTTTATTGTTTGTTCACTTAAGTAAAATTGCAAATATTAAACCCTTGGAGCTCCCCCCCCCCCCTTCTTCTGGCTCCTTTTAAATAAGAAGAATGTCTTTGGATTTTAGATAATGAACCCTACCTAAGAAGACTGGGAAAGGCTAATGCCTTAAAATTTTTTCACGGTATTCCCATTATAAACTGGTTTCAGTGTTGTCCTGCAACTTACCCATGTAAAGCAATCACATGATTGATTATGTTCTACCTCTCTCATTCATCTAGCTCACCATGAATCTTAACGTTTCTACAACCTAAACATTTGCAGTAAAATGTAAATCCTGAACCAAAGCTGCAATCATTTTGTAAAATATAAATAGAAACTTTGATTCATCTGTTACATAAAAGCTTTCATTAAATAGAATTAGTTTAAACTGGATCAAATACTTTTACTCCAGATCTGTGCTTTGGCTATAGCCACTAGCCACAATGGCAATTTAAGTAGAATTTTAATTAGTAAAAACTAAATAAAGCAAAAATGTCAGTTCTTCAGTTGCACTGGTCACACATAAAATGCTCAAGAACCACATATGGCTAGCAACTATCAAATTTGCACATTGTGATGTCTAATTGTTATGGATTAAGGAACAATTTCTCCTATGGCTCAACATCAACTGAAAAGTGAAATGTAAAAAGGAAAACAAAAACTACATGAAAATTCTCTTTTATTACTGGATTAAGTAATGATGAACATGGTATAGTTGTTTTAATTGGATAAACATCTGCTAGTCTACTAGTAACATATCACTGGGCATGCTGGGTTAGAAATTTCTTTCTAATGCAAACACTGACACTTTAATACAGTCCTATATTCTATTTACTTTGAATAAAATAACTTTTGTGTTTATTTAGACAATATCTTTTTTTTTTTTTTGGTACCAGGGATTTAAGCCAGGTATACTTAACCACTGAACCACCATATCCTCAGAGATTTCTATTATTTATTATTATTTTTTTTTTTTTTTTCTTTTGAGACAGGTTCTTGCTAAGTTGGTTAGGACCTCACTCAGATGCTGACACCGGCTTTGAATTTGCAATCCTCCTGCCTCAGGCTTCTAAGCCACAGATGTGTGCAAGCACATCTGGCTATTCTGACAATATCTTATAGGTAATAATTAAAATACTGTTTTAGAGATTAGAACTACTTTGAGATTGATAACTGTTTGAATATGATCTTCTAAATTACAGATTCTGATTAAACAGTTATATCAAAAGAGTGTCTGATTCTGATATGCTTATGTTAATAGCCAAAAAGTATTTTATGGTCAAGTAACACTGGGCACAACATGTAATGAACACATACAACAGCAAATTTGATGAAGCAGAATAGAAGTAGCCAAAAAGCAAATTTAGAGCTTTTTAAATTACACATTTGACACAAATTACTAGACTAGCCTTGAAATGACAAAAATATTAGCTTTTGGAAGCAGTTAACATATTTTAAAAAAATGTCTTCTACTATACATCATTACAAATAATAATTTTACCATTTAGTAGAAATCAAACATAACAGCATGAACATATTGTTTCCATTTGTTGTTTTATGTTATAAAGCTATGCTTTGCATCTTTTTATTGGAGCCTGGTTATGGATGTTTTTCATCAACATTTATCTTTAGGAATAATAAAGATAATATTTACTCAGCATATGCTGCCTCTTACTCCTTATCAGATTTTCTGTCTGAAGGAGCTGAGAACTCTCTACATAACAATTTAAAAAACTGAGATTTGGAATTTCCTATTTGGAACAATGAAACTAGATCCCTGTCTCTCACTCTACACAAAAATCATCAAAAAGTGGATCAAAGACCTAGCAATTAAACAAGAAAAACTGAAACTATTAGAAGAAAAAAAATAGGATAAACACCCCAACATATTGGAGTAAGTACTTCCTTCCTTTAATAAGACTTTTAAAGCTCAAGAAATAAAACCAGGAACCAATAAATTTGACAACAAAAATTAAAAAGCTTCTGCACAGCAAAGGAAACAACAGCATGAAGAAAGAGCCCACAGAATGAGAGAATATCTTGGCCAGCAACTCTTCCCACAAGGGTTTATATATACCAAGAATATATATCTTTATATATCAAGAATATATAAAGAACTTAAAAAACACTAAAAAGTATTACTCAATCAATAAATGGGCAAATGACCTAAGCAGACATTTCTCAAAAGAAGAAATAGAAATGGCCAACAAATATATGAAAAATATTCAACATTATCAGCAATCAGGGAAATGAAATCAAAACTACTCTGAAATATCATCTTATTCCAGTCAGAATGGCAGCCATCAAGAATGTAAATAATAAATGCTGATGAGGATGTGGAGAAAAAAGCAAACTCAAGCGCTATTGGTAAAACTGCAGATTAGTACGACCACTGTGGAAAGCCATAGGGAGATTCCTTAAAAGACTATACCCCTACTTGGTATTTATCCCAAAGAACTAAAATCAGTATGTATAGAAATATAGGTACATCAATGTTTAGAGCCAAATTATAGAATCAACCTAGGTGACCCTTCAACAGATGAACGAATGAAGAAAATATGGTACATATACTCAATGGAGTTTTACTCAGCCATAAAGAAGAAAATTATAGCATTTCCTGGTAAATGGATGGAACTGCAGAACATCGAGCCAGACTCAGAAAGTCAAGGGTTGAATGTTTACAGGCAGAAGTGAGAGGAGATAGAGAAAGGGAGAAAGGGAGAGAGGGAGTGAAGGAGGTAGTGGGGGGAATCATTCTAAAAGAAAAAAAAGAAAGAAAAAAAATGAGGGGAAATTTCATGAAATAGGACACCAAAAAGTGGAAAGAGGAAGGGCACACATGGGAATTTCTGGGTGAAGAAATCTGCTAAATTTTGCAATGTCATGTACAAGTATACCACAATGAATCCTGCTTATGCATATAATCATAATGAAGTCATTAAATAATAATGATAATAATAGAAGGAACATCCATAGAGTAGAGCAAATTGATCAGGAAAAGGGAAAGAGAAGGTGCTAGGGAATGAGATTGATCAAATTATGTTCTGTGTGGGTACAAATATGGCATAATGAATTCAACTACTATGCATAATTATAATGTAGCAATAAAAATATAGGGAACCCCCCTTGAGATTTTTCAGTTTTATACTTTCTTTGTGCAAATGTTTCAACAACTAAACCAAAGTAAAATTAGTATACCAATAGCACACAATCAAGACATTACATTAATCAAGAGGTTGAAGCTATTTTTTTGTTCTTGTTGTTCATACACCTACAAATTTTCCATATTTGACTGTATCAACTTCAATGCTTAAAGCACTAGTAGAGTGGTAATGGTGGGTAACTTAAAAATATCCATTCTACCTGTAAGCTAATCATGATACTTCATTCTTCCTCAGCTTTTAATTTAGGAATGAACACATCACCACTTCCTGGCCAATGAGGTGGGAGAGAGAGAGAGAGAGAGAGAGAGAGAGAGAGAGAGAGAGAGAACACACTAATGGAGGGCTTCTGAGGGAACTTCTCATTGTTCAAAGAGACAAAACAGGATCCTCAACTTCCACTGAATATTACCACCTGGCTATAAAGACAGGAAGGAATGGCACTATGCTATTGTCTGCCTAAGCTGAAGCAAACACAAGACAAGGCAGAACTCAGGGAAGCCTGAGTAGAGGAGCCTGAGCCCTGACGTGCTGTGTTTGAGTTAGCCCAATCAGTTGGTGGCATTCTACTTACAACTCCTATATGAAAAAGCCTTCCTTTTGGAAATTTAGATTCTTATAGTTCAATCTAATACAAAGAGTGAAAATAATTATCTGATATCCTAATGACTAATAAAATTTTGGTAGATTAAAGGACAAATTAGAAATATTTCTTTGAGAAAGATTACAAAATATAGTTTCATAAAATTGTAAAAATAAAAGGCAAGGAAATTCATTTTCCTTTCTGGAAATGACTTGCTTCCTGTCATTTTTTGGGGATAGACTTTAGAAAACAAAGAGGAACTAATCTTAGAAACTCTTAAACAATTAAAAAAATCAAACATTAGTAAGAGATGATCCAAAAATAACTACTTGAAGTTGTAGTGTAGAGTTTTATGATTTTATGCAGATGAGAAGAAAAAGAATACTACTTATATTCCTTATTTTGGGGTCCATATTTGAAAACTTAAGAGGAAAAGCAAATCATAATACAAAAGACAGAATGAAAAGAATTAGAATGATTATCTTTATAAGTATAAATCAAATTGATATTAAATGAATGGAATAAGAATGCACTAGGAAGAAAAAGCTTAGTTACTTAGATTCCCTCAACTTCAGATTTCCTATCTTTCAAATGAAAGTCATAGAAACTACTTTGCAAGATTGTTTTGATGATTCTGTTAGTACATATAGTCTACCACAGTGTTTGAAGTAATGTAGGTATTTACTCACAAAAAGTAATTCTAATTACTCCTATTGGAGTTCTGATACCCCATTCTGCCCTGACAGGATATAATTATCCCCTTGTATGAAAACCTACACCATTTACTTAAATAGTCTTTTCTGCCCTGACTTTCAGTTATTTGAGTACTATTTCCATTCAAATATAAAGTCTTTGTTAATTGTTATATGAGTCAAATTTGGGTAACAATCTGGTGCCATGGCGCAGTCCTGTAATCCCAGTGGCTCTAGAGGCTGAGATAGGAGAACAGCAAGTTCAGCCAGCATTAGCAATGGTGAAGTACTAAGCCACTCAGTGAGACCCTGTCTCTAAATAAAATATAAAATAGGGCTGGGGATGTGGCTCAGTGGTTGAGTGCTCCTGGGTTCAATCCCCAGTATTAATTAAAAAAAAAAAAATGGGTAAAGAATTGTAAGAAAGAAAGAGAGCTAAACAATAAAGTCAAATACTTTTTATTCTAAAAGTTAAGACAGATGGAATGTGGCTTAAATAATCTTAAACAAAATATTTACTTCAAGAGCAAGAGCTGGACCCACCCAATCATGAAGATTTATAGAACAGCATGTTTATTTACCCCTTAGAATCGTATTCAACAATATCCCTTACCATATATACGTAGTTCTTTTTTTATAATCAATGCATTATAATTTTTAATAGTGGACTTCTTTATCATATATTTATATGTGCACATAACACAACTTTGTAAATGTCATTACTTGCTAGCTCCCCTTTCCTCCTTTTTTTTCTCTTCCCCTTTCCTCCCCCAGTCACCTTTCTCTACTCTACTGGATTCCTTCCTATTTTTATGTGATCCCTGCCCTTCTGCTTTTTTTTCACCCGTTTTTTCCTCTAGCTTCCACATATGAGAGAAAATATATGACCACTGCACTATTTTAATCAAAACAATTAATTAGTTTATGGATTAGTGTCATAACCATGCACCTAGCATGTTTTCCTAGAGTTTTGAAATGGCTCAAATGTTGTTTTATTAAGAAAAGGCAATTAAGGAAAAAATGTATCTTAAATTAACTTCTAATTAGATATGTTAACAGGCTTTCCCTAAAGAGCTAAAGTTCTAAACAGTTCATTTATTAAACAATTTGTGGGTTTGGGTGGATTGACTATTTAGTACACTGAGGCTTGAACTCAGCACTATAAAAATTATATAAAATTTAAATTTAAAATATAAAATTTATTATTTATTAATTAATTTAAAATTATTAATATTTATTATATTAAAATATTATATAATTATATATAAATAAATATAATATTAAAAAAATAAAATAAAAAAAAAACTAATTAAATATTTTATAAAAGATTAGTAATAATAATATTAATAAAAAATATATATATAAATTAAATATAATAAATTTAATTAAAAAATAAATTATGAATATATTTTATAAAATTAATAAATAAAATTAATTAATAAAAATAATTAATGATTTTTTAAAAATATATGTAAAAATTATATATAAATAAAAAAAATTAATATAAATTATAATTTAAATAATTTAATAAGTTGATTAATAATATTATTAAAAAAATATAAAAAATAAATAAATAAATAAAAAAAAAATAAAAAAAAATAATAATTAATAATAATAAATAAATATAAAAAAAAAAAAATATATTACATGCATGGTAGGAAAAAGTGATACCTCTGAGCTACATCCCCAGTCCTAGAGAATATTTTAAATTACTTTTATAATACATTCAATGCTTCTAAAAAATTCTTTAGGTACACCAGAGTCAGCAAAGAGATCCTTTCAGTACAATGATAAATTTCAAACTGCAACAGTTTTGTTTCCTGATATTCTTTAATGGTGTATTCTAATTTGCTCTGGTTGACAATACGGTAACTAGTATAATCAGTACAGCAACATGCAGCCATAGGCACCCAAGGACTTGCTATAAAAATGACTATAAAACCTACTTCATCCATCACAGGATATTTGTAGTAATCTGAAGGCAGTGTTATTTGTAACAGTAACAACAACAGCAAAATGGATAACACATTTCACAACTTTTCTATTATTTCACTTTGTTCTTTAAAAAGATGAATGTGGCTACTAGATGGCTTGGTATTAAAGGTCAGCAGAAGAAGGAGAAAGACTAAAGTGAGAAAAAGTTAAAGAAAAAAGGAGGCAATAGAATAAATGGTAAAAAGGAAATACTGCTTCTGAATATTTTTAATATGTCAAACACAACTGAAGATCCAGTTTTTAAAAAAATAGCATTTATGATATTTATTATATAGTGACCCTTTCTATATGTCTCTTTGTCTTTCTGTATGTAGACATATATATTTAAGTATTTAAATAAGTATAAGCAAAGCAGCTTATACTTAAATTAGTCACACAATCATGTTTATAAAATCTAATATCTTATGGAAAATTGTCTTTAAAAATGAAAATTTCCAATAACACAAGAGGAAACAAAATAGTCCTGTATCTATTAAAGAAACTGAATTTATTACCAAAAAATTTTTTTAAAAATTCCATTCTTTGATGATTTATTTCACTCATGAATTCTATCAAACATTCAAGGAAGAAATAATACCAATGTTAAACTAATATTTTAAAAACACAGGTGAACAGCTATCATTTCCTAACACATTTCTTGTTTATTTTTTTAAACTGGTGTATAATTAGTCTACAGAATGGTGGATTTAACTGTGGCATATTCATCTATATATGCATATATATATTATATATATATATGTATATATATACATATATATATATATATTATGTATTAGGTACACCATAGTACTATCTCAATATAAGTATAACATTTTTTTACCATTTTTTGGGGGGGGAGAAGGGAATGGCAGTAACCATGCTTATCAATTTTCATTAATCACATTAAGATCTATGTTCAACTTCCCCAAGAGACATTCAGAATATTGAATATATTGACAGATTTGCATGTTTATCTCTAATATCTGGTGTACCTAAATATAATTATATATATATATATGTATATATACATATATATATATAATTTGACATTTTATGATAACTGCAACATTCTAATACCAAAATAATACAAACACTACAAAAATATAGATGTTTTCCATCTACACATATACAGGTAGGTAGATAGATGTACATATCTATTACATGTATATTATAGGAGGCAAAAAAACTTAAAACATTAGCAACAATGTATAAAAAAGATGTCATGATAAAATAGGATTTATCTCAGGAATATTATATTGTTTAGCCTTCAATTATCAATCCATGAAATTCACCATATTTACTGACTAAAAGGGAAAAATAATTTTAATATATGCCAAGAAAGCATTGAAAAAATTTAACACTATTCATTGTAAAACCTGTTAATATAAAAATAGGAACTTATGTTAACAGAGAATACCTATAAAATTGATAACCAATTTTAT
This sequence comes from Tamias sibiricus, assembly GCA_025594165.1. NCBI lineage: Eukaryota > Metazoa > Chordata > Mammalia > Rodentia > Sciuridae > Tamias > Tamias sibiricus. Next base: position 84,983,713 of record CM046662.1, read on the forward strand.
ACTTACTATAGGAGGTAGCTGTACCTAGTATTATGGCTTACTATGAAGCAACACCAATCAGAATAACTTGATTCATAATATGTACATAATCCAAGATATTCTCCTATTTTAAAATCAGCTAATTGGCAATTTTAACTCCCCTTAGTCATATAACTTAAGGTACTTACAGGTTCTAGGCATTAGGATGTAGTCATTCACAATGCTATCCTGGCAACCCCTTGGTCAAATTTCTTTTTCAGATCCTACAAATATGTTATAGTACTATCTCAATATAAGTATAACATTTTTTTACCATTTTTTTGGGGGGGAGAAGGGAATGGCAGTAACCATGCTTATCAATTTTCATTAATCACATTAAGATCTATGTTCAACTTCCCCAAGAGACATTCAGAATATTGAATATATTGACAGATTTGCATGTTTATCTCTAATATCAACATTTAAAAAATCTGATGTCTTGCCCATTAGATCAGCTTCAATCAAGTAATGTGTTAGGACTGTATATTTCTCATTCTAGGAAGTAATTTCTAAGACCAAGAAAGACACAGGAATAAATATTCCTCCATCTACACCACTATGAAAATGCTGGCCAGTAGTAAGAAAGAAATGTGGCCGCATTTTAAAAAGTGAAAGACAGAAAAATAGGGTTTCATATTGGCTTGGACTTTGAAATAAATCACAGAAGAATTATAGAATCAGTGTGTTTACTTAAATATTTTAAAAAATTGTTGAAACAGAGAATAAGCTAGGTATGTAGCTCAGTGATAGAGCATTTGCCTTGAATGTGCAAGGTTCTGGGTTTGATCACTAACACTTGAAAACAAAACAAAACAAAACAAAAAAACAAACAACAAAGGGAAGAGAATAAAAAGAAAATATAGAAACAATATGTCTTGTCTTTGTTTCTTTGTATCCTGAAATATCCATAATTGCTGTTCATTTTTAAAAAAAGAAGTGAGTCTAGATTAGAAAGTATATACTTACTCATTTGGGCAAGGTTAAAAAATGAAAATATTAGCCAGGCATTGTGGTACATGCCTGTAATCACTGTAACTAAGGAGGCTGAGGCAGGAGGATCACAAGTTTGAGGCCAGCCTCAGCAACTAAATGAGGCCCTAATAAACTTAGCAAGATCCTGTCCAAAAAAAAAAAAAAAAGGCTGGGGATGTGGCTCAATGTTAAAGCACCTCTGATTTCAATCCTCAGTACCAAGAAAAAAAAAAAAGAAGAAGAAAATGAAGAAAGAAGAAAGAAGGATATAAAAGGAAGAAGAAAGAAGAAGAAGGAGAAGGAGAAGGAGAATGATGCTAGCTGAAATCCAACTCTATTATCTGTAAAATTCTGTTGTTCTGTATAGCTAGCCTAGTATATATACTAAATTGTTAACTACAAAACTGGTCATTTTTTCCATTTTCTGTTCACTAGTATAACCCCAAAGCTTCATACAGGGCATGGGACACATGAGAGATAGGTAATCACTGATCTTAATGAAGACTGAGTCCATGCAATTTGCCCTATCCATTGAAATATTGCCTCAAATTCTTCACAGTTAAAACTGACTTCACACTTTTGACCCATAATACCTGCTATGGTTTCAATATGTTTGAGTATGTCCCTCAAGGATTTCTGTATTAAAATTGAATCCCCATTGTGAGGTATTAAGATGGTGAAAACTTAATCTCACTTCAGTATTTAATTGTGGGGCCTTTAGGAGGTGATTAGAATTAAATAAAGTCATTAGGGTGGACAACCCATGTTGTTAGTTTTACAAGAAAAAAAAAAAAAAGAGAGAGAACAAAAGAGACAACATGCATATTCCCTGTCTCTTACCATGAGATGCTCTCACAGCCTAAGTAATACACTACAAAAAAGACCATCACAAGATACAGGCCATTGAACCTCTTTTCTTTATAAAGTTACCTAGCTTCAGGGTATTTTATTATAATAACATGAAGTAGACTAATCTAATACAATTCTTAGGAAGCACAGCAATACAACAATACATATGCATGAGGTTATTATTGTAGAATTATTTATAATTGCAAAATAATTGAAAACTACTAAATGTCAAATCATAGATAAATAAATAAACCATGTACTATACAGTACTTATATAGCTATAAAAATGAAAAATAACTGTGAAATTATGTGGCGTGACTTGCAAGAGATCTTAAGCACAACTAAAAAGCATATAGAGCATAAAAAGCATATTGTCTATTGTGTAAGATATAAGTTAGACATAAGAAATACATGTTTCTGTCAACCGTTATCAAAAGAACTACAGGGAAGATAAGCCAGACAATAAATTGATTATGTTCACAGGGTGAGGTAGGGAGAATGAAGTGATAATGATATAAGATGAGTGTGCATATGTGTGATTAAATTTTATTGAAAGTATTAACTATTGGAAGCATGCTCATGTTTTCCAGACTAAAAATGATGAAAACGGAAAAAGGAAAACCCGAAACAAAGTAAACTGAAGGGCATTATTATATTTCAAATGACTGCTAATAAGACAAATTACATATGAAGGCCATATCTGAATAAATACTTTCAGTCTAGGACACGATGGGGTTGTGAGGAAAAAACTGGAAACCTTCATAAACTCTTCTTAGAAGGTTTATTTATTGAGCAATTTAATTAGCAGGCAAAGCAGTTCAGAAATTACTGTAGTTTTATTATAGGATTTAGCAAGTCATACTAAGTATTGATGTTGGAATTCAGGAATCTCATGATGGAAGAAGAATACAATTATGGAAAGAGAATGCAAAACAAAAACAAAAACAAAACAAAACCAATAAGTATAGACTGGGAAGGGAGGTGTGAAAGAATACTATCTAAATTATGTGCATATATATATATATATATATATATATACACACACAAACACACACACACACATATATATACACAAAAGCCCATCAATGCACGTGTATATACATTACACAGACCTGTCTCTGGTGAAAATGTCTAGAAACAAACACACCCAAGTCTCAAAGAGCTTACTAGTGCCACTCAAGGGAATGAGAATTCCTTGGAGAAATAGTTGATTTCATGGCTGGGGGTGCAAAATGATCCTGGGATAGCTTATTAGGCCAGATAGTAAAGAGGTTAAAAAAATAAATAAATAAAGGAGGAAGTCACAAAGGAACAGAAACCATTTGGTAATGCTCCTACTGGTGACTTCTGGGATCATTTGGAATCCAAATAAACAAGTACATAAATGAATTATGAACCTCTGAAAACAAGAATGTCATTACTATATGATAGATAGATAGATTAAAGAATGAATAAAGAATATTTGTGTATGATTTAGGATATTAATGCTGACTAATAACCATGGAGAAAATATTGAAGTTAGAAAATCATTATTTTGCAACTATCTAGTCAAAGACTAGATCAGGCAAAATCATGATAGATAGTAAATATAGGAAATTTTTTTATGAAAATGAAAAATTTTCATGATTTTAAAATATGTCCCAATTAATTTTGAAGGGGGAAAGAAAGAGTAACATATGAAGAAGTTGGATAAAACTTTCAACGGGTGCACAACAATTACTACTGCAATGAAAGAAAAGTGAACACCCTGTGTCTCCAGTTATCATACCCTTAAAACTGTTCTCTGTAGCATTTCAAACAAGAATGCATAATCTTAATGTAATTATGAGGAAACATCATAACATCAGGTAAATACATATGAGGGGTATGAACTCTTCTATATCCATAGTATGAAAGAAAAAGAGAACAAAGTAAAATGTTAAGAATGGACCTTCTTTGTACTGTTTATACTCTTGAAGATTTTCTATAAGTTTGAAATTATTTCCACACAAAAAATCTTTTAAAAAAGTAATGAATAAATATATGGTATTTGAAGAAGAAAAAATTGAACAGGAAGATGTAAATGGAAAATAAAAATGAATTGTCAACCTCCTAATCTCATCTTTTCCTCACTAGAAACTAAACTTCACAACGTTAAGATTTTTTATTCTGTTTTTTTGCTCAAATACATCCCAAGTACCCAGACCAGTGCTTGGCACCCGAATAGTTGCTACAATATTCATTTACTGGATAGATGAATGAGTAGGTTAACAGTTATAATTATTATGGTTTGTATATGAGGTGTCCTCCAAAAGTTCATGTGTGAGAAAATGCAAGAGAGTTCAGAAGGTAAATGATTGGGTTGTAAGAGCCTTAGCCCAATCAGTGAGTTGATCACCTGATGGGATTAACTGAGCAGTAACTGAAGGCAGGTAGGGTGTTCCCGGAGGAGGTGAGGCATTGGGGGTGTGGCTTTGGGTATATATTTGTATTTGGCAAGTGAAGACCTACTTCTCTGCTTTGTGATCACCATTTGAGCTGCTTCCCTCTGCTATGCTCTTCCACCATGATCTTCTGCCTCACCTAAAGCCCCAAGGAATGGAGCCAGCTTGCTACCAACTAAGACCTCTGAAACTGTGAGCCTTCAAATAAACCTTTTCTCCTACAGTTGTTTAGGTTAGATCTTTTAGTCACAGTGTCGAAAAAGATGACTAAAACAACTATTTTCTTCCTCCTTACTTTATGTAAATCGGTTTGTTTCTCACTTATGAAGTAAATTGAGTCAGACTACTAAAAAGCTCATGAAGATTTCATTATTGCTTCTTCCTTAGTATTTCTTCTTCTTTGCCATGAAAACAGAATACCTCAATCCCATTGATAACACATTCCAAAGCCCCTTGAATAATTCAAGTCATTCCATGAATTTGCAACCTCTAAATGGTCTTCTTTCTTATCCTCTTACTCCTTAACTTGGTCTCCTCCAAACCAACAGACAGAGAAATCTTCATAACACAACTTTGTTTCCCATGTCTTACAATTTTCAAAATAAATTTTCATCACCTGTAGAATAATTGCTGAGAAGCATGAAGCATGCATTACAAGTGTTTCAAGATATGTCCTCATAGCTGGGTGTGGTGGCATATGCTTATAATCCCAGTGACTCAGGAGGCTGAGGCAAGAGGATCATAAGTTCAAAGCCAGCCTCCATGACTTAGTGAGGCAGTGAGGCTGTGAGGCCCTAAGCAACTTAGCCAGACCCTGTCTCAAAATAAAAAATAAAAAGGGCTGGGGATGGTAGCTCAATGGCTAGGTTCTCTAAGGTACCAAAAAAAGAAAAAAAGAAAAAAAAAAAAAAAGATATGTCTCCTTTTATTTTTACTCATCTCTACTGAGATATAGTTGACAAATAAAAATTGTTAACATTAATAGGTATACTTAAATGTTTTGATATACATGTAGTATGTGAAACAATCACAAACAAGCTAAAAACATTTTTACCTCAAATAATTACCATTTATTTTTCTGGTTAGAAGAATTAGGATTTACCCTCATAGAAAATCTCAAGTATGCAATATACTCTCATTAACTAAATTTATAATACTCTACATTAAATTTTAAAGAAATTAATCACCATTAATAACTTGAGTTTTGGACCCTACGCCAAATATCTCCCATTCCATCCTCTATCTCTTGGCATCTTGGCAACCATCATTCTGTTCTTTTTTTTTTTTTTTTTTTTTTTGGTACTGAGGATTAAACTCAGGGGCACTCAACCACTGGGCCACATCCCCAGCCCTTTTTTGTAATTTATTAGAGACAGGGTCTCACTGAGTTGCTAAGTGCCTCACCATTGCTGAGGCTGGCTTTGAACTCACAATCCTCCTGCCTCAGCTTCTCAAGTGCTGGGATCACAGGCGTGCTCCACTGTGTCCAGCCTGTTCTTTTTCTATGAGCTTCATTATTGGACATTCCAATGTTTAAGTGAGATCATGCAGTATTTGTCTTTCAGTGTCAGGATCACTTAATTTAGCATAGGTCTTCCAGGTTTTTCCATGTTGTCACAAATATCAGGATTTTTTTCTTTTAACACAGAATAATATTCACTTGCTTCTTTACACATTTACATAATTTCCATTCATTTTGTCCATTAACCCATCAATGAAACTTATGTTATTTCCATATCATGGTTTTTGTGATTAATGCTGTAATGAACATAGGCATGCAGACATCTCCCTTATACACTGATTTACTTTGAATATGCACCCAGATATTGAATTGCTGAATGATAACTTAATGTATTTTTAGTGTTTTGAGATATCTCCATACTATTTTCCATAATAGTTGTATATATATATATATACACAAAAAAATACATATTTATACAAAAGTGGGTCTTTCACCCACTTTTGAATCATGTTATTCTGTTTTACTTTGATATTCAGTTATATAGTTCCCACATAAATATTAGATATTAAAGCCTCTCTCCACACAAACACACACAGGTATGTGTGTATATATGTGTGTGTGTGTGTGTGTGTGTGTGTGTGTGTACACACACACACACACACACACAGAGAGAGAGAGGGAGATCCTGACACAAAAAGACAAATACTGCATGATCTATCTGTATATATATAGAGAGAGATACAATATGTAGTATGTATGTATACATAATTTTTATACACCAAATATGTAAAATCCAAAGTTCTTTGAAATCCAAACCTTCAGGCAAAAATTCCGAAGTCCAAAAATCTCTGAAATCTGAAATATATTGATTCACAAGCATCTCAGATAAAGGATATTAAAAACAGAAGTTCATTGGAATAGACCAAGGGGAATGAAGAGAAAGGAGGAGGAATAAATCAGACATAACTTTCCTATGTTCATATCTGAATGCATGACCAGTGGAAACTCAACATCATGTACAAGCACAAGAATGAGATCCTAATTAGCATTTATACTCCATGTTTGTACAATATGTAAAAATACACTCTACAGTCATATATATCTAAAGAGATCAAATAAAATAATTAAAAATTAAATAAAATAAAACTATGTTTCCTCCTATTACATAGGTTGCCTTTTTACTCTGTGGATTGTTGCCTGGCTGTGTGGAACCTTTTTAGTTAAATGCAACTGTAATTGTTTATTTTTTTTTGCCTGTGATTTTGGGATCATATTCAAAAAATCACTACCCAGACCAATGCCAAGAATGTTTTCCTCATGTCTTTTTGGAAAACTTTTATGGAAGCCACACATTTAAGTCTTTAATCCATTTTGACTGATTTTTGTACATGGCAAAAAAAAAAAAAAAAAGTGGTTTCATTTCATTCTTCTGCATGAAGATAACAGTTTTCTCACTACAATTTATGGAAAGATTATCCTTTCCCATTGTGTCTTTCCAATCATGTGGAAATATAAATTGACTATAAATGTGTGGATTTATTTCTGGGGCCTCTATTCTTCTTCTGTCTGTTTTTATTTGCATATCATACTGTTTGAATTACTGTAGAACTGTATTGTAGAAAACAAGGACCGCCTCTGCTTTGTTTTTCTTTGCTTTAGCTATTTGGAGTCCTTTGTGGTTGCATATGTATTTTAGGGTTCTTTTTCTATTTCTGAAAAGAATGTAATTGGGAAATTGATTTAGATTACATTGAATCTGTATATGATTTTGGGTAATAATGGACATTTTAACAATATTTAATTTTTCCAATCAATAAACACAGTTGTCTTTTCTGTGTCCTGTTTTATTTCCTTCACCAGTGTTTCATAATTTTAAGTACATAAATATTTTGTTTATTTGGCTAAGTCTATTATTAAGTATTTCATACCTTCCTTTGCTAGTGGGGGGGGATTTTCCACCCTTGGTGTTGGGGATTGAATCCCGGGCCTCATGCATGTCAAGCATATGCTCTACCATTGAGCTATGCTCCAGCCTTTCACTGCTACTAGCAATTGGATTGTTTTCTAACAGTTTATTTTTGTTTAATTTTTAGAGTTTTCTATATAGCTAATCATGTCATTGTTGATATAACTTTACTTCTTCCTTTATAATTTGGGTGCTTTTATTTATTTTTCTTGTCAAATTACTATGTAGATAGGACCTTTAATACTATATTGAATAGAAGCAGCAAGAGTAAGCATCCTTTCCTTGTATCAGGTTCTAGGAAAAAAAAAAATTCAGTTTTTCCCCACTGACTATGATGTTATTGGTAGCTTTTTATAAATGGTCTCTATAGGGTTAAGTTCCTTATATACATATTTTGTTGAGTATTTTCATAAACAGATTTATACTTTATCAAATGCTTTTCAGTGTCTACTGAGACAAACATATATTTTTATATTTTAAAAAACTAATGTATATTATGGATTGGTTTGTATATCTTAAAATATTCTTGCATTCCAGGGACAAATCCCATTTGGTCATGAGGGATCATAATTTAAATATGCTATTGAATTCAGTTTGGTAGAATTTCATTAAGAATTTTGGCAACTGTGTTCTCCAAGGGTATATTAATCTGTAACTTTCTTTTGTTATATCTTTGTCTGACTTTGGTATATAAAAAGAAATTTTTTTGAGAAAAACTAGCATTGATTCCTTTTTGAAAATTTGTCATAATTAACTTGTGAGTCATTTGGTCTTGGGATTTTTTGTTTCTCAGTTATAGACAAGACCTTGTTATGTTACCTAAGTGAGCCTAAAATACATAATTCTCCTGTCTCAGCCTCCTGAGCAGCTAAGGTTATAGGCATATGCACTACCATGCACACCTCTTGGGGAATTTTTGATTACTAATTCCATCTCCTTTCATTATTGGTCTGTTGAGGTTTCAAATTCTCCTTAATTAAATTTTGGTTGTACATTCCTAGGAATTTACTTTTTTTCTAGGTCATCAAATCTGTTGGCATATAATTAGAAATGAACTTTTTTTATTTGTGAGGCATTCCCTTTCACAACTAGTGAACTTTGCAAGCTTTGTCTCCAACCAGTTTGCTGAAATAGATGAACTAGAGTTTAAACTAAGCCCTTCTTTGGAGACAATCTTGTTTTTTTTTTTTTTTTTTTTTTTTGGTCCTGGGGATTGAACTCAGGGTCTTGACCACTGAGCCACATCTTCAGCCCAATTTTGTATTTTACTTAGAGACAGGGTCTCACTGAGTTGCTTAGTGCCTCACCATTGCTGAAGCTTGCTTTAAATTATCAATCTTCCCACCTCAGCCTCCTGAGCTGCTGGGTTTTAGGTGTCTGCCTGTCTTGGAGACAGCCTTGCCACCATGCCTGGCTTGGAGACAATCTTGAGATGTTAACAATTTTGTTTCCTATCTTCCTTTCTATGTATAGAGGAGATGTCTCATATGTATATAACTTATTTCAATATAATAGCTGTGATAATTTTTAATTTTAATAATATTAAAAAGAGTGAGATTCCACTGCCATCTTATTTAAAAAAACACTTTCTTAGAGTAAGCCGAAGATGAGAGAAATGATTAGTTACTCCTTTAGTAAGTCTCTGTTCCCAACTTTATTTCATATTATTCAGCTTTTTATTCTAATGTATAAAGTACCTATTATATATAGTGACTCTTAAATGAAAATACACAAATTTATCTGGTCCATAGCTTAAAGTCTTAATAAGCAGATTAAGACTTTTGTTCACATCTGCCTACCTAGCTTCTAATATTACTATAATTGTATAACTGAAATTACATAAATGCACTCTACCAACTGAGCTACATCCCTGGATCCCTTTTATATATTTATATATATATATATATATATATATATATATGTATATAAACATAAACACACACAATAAATATATAAAAACAAAATTTAAAAAAGTACATGGGAACTTTTAGTAGTACTGGTAATTCCTTCTTTTATATATAATTTACAATAATATTTATGAAATTAAATTTGTATATGTGATTCTCTCTATACATATACTATACACTTAAATATGGGATTTAGTACATATATGCCTTTTATTGATTAAAATATGTAAATAGAAAATTTAGATTATATATAGTAAATATATTGAATACATGAAATTTAATAGCCCAATTTTTGTTCATTCTTTTCTTTTTATTACCAAAATTTCTGTACTCTTTGAATTTATACCTAATCCTTGATTGTAATTTTCCTTCACTTAAGAAATCCCCTTTTATCCTAACATACCTTTGCGTACTGTGTAGGATTTTTGTTGCCTCTTTCATCATTCTGTTTGTGTTAATTCAATACCCTTGTAATTTCATTTATCCAAATATCTTAGGAAATGTCTTAACATGGAGTGATAATAAATCTAACTAGATATATTGTAGTTATACAGTTAAACTATCAGACCATAAACAATTAGCTCTACAATTCTGTCACAAATCAGTGTTTGCAAATAAAATAATTCAAATGGAAAACAAAATGCCTTCAGAATATAAAAAGAAAAAGATTTCTATATTTCCCCTCACACACACACACAATACATATTGATTGTAAAAATGAAGAAGTTAAAAACTAAAGCTTTGCAAGGAAACTTACAATAAAGATATTGGGGACAGATGTATTGTACTCTTTATGGCTATTTCAGAATAGCAATGTGAAATTGAGCTATTGGCATGGTAGTACAAAGAACTTCATTAAGGAGAACTCAATAAAAAATCAATTAGAATAAAAATTGTTAAGTGAACATCTACATCTTAAATTTTCTTGGCAAGGACTTGTTTCCTGATATATTAAATTAAACTATTTTATACTTACCTTCTAGGATGATTGGCATCAAACAATGTATTATCATCATCCTCATCATCTTGTTCTAGAGGTGTTAATTCCATGTTTTCTATGTTAGTGTCCAAAACTCCATATCGCCTAGTTTTTCGGTTTCTTCTTCTCATCCTATAAAATACAGCAAATTAATGAACAGAAATTATTTTAATATGGGATATATGATCCTTAGTTTATATTCTAAATTTTAAATAATTCCTATGTATCTGACATAGGAGGCACTCAACACATAGATGATTATGTTTCAAGTATATAATTCACCACCAAGGATTACTTGTGATTCATTAAACAAAATGTATTCCTATGATTGTTTCTCATCTCTGACGTACTCTTTCTGTCTCTGCCAACTGGTGGTGTTGATAAATAATTCTCTAAATCTTAGTTCAGGTACCACTTTGCCAAAGCCTTCTACTCCAGCTTCTGCCTCCATATCTTCTTATCATTATGTAGGATTAGGTATTTTATGCAACATTAAGAAACTGTTTGTATACATATATACTCAAATTCTAAACTGGTAGCTTGCAACACAGGCTACATATCTGAATCACCTGGTGTCCTTTAAAAAATCCCATGCTTAGGCCATAATTACATTAGAATTTCCAGGAATAGGAACTAAGCATCCTTATTTTATTAAAGTTCTACAAGTAATTTCAATGTGCTGAAAAGTTTTATCCTAAACCAGGGGTTCTTAATATGTGACTCTCTGGATCCTCAGAACCATACTCACCAAGACATTTATGAGAAATACAAATTTTTATGCCCAACCTAGACTTAAGTGAATAATAAACTTTGAAAATAGGGGACAGAAAACTGTGTTTTTAACAAATACTTCTTGTGATTTTGATGCATGCTGTAATTTGAGAAATAGTGCCCTAAAGTAATGAAAATATTAGTATACAAAATATTAATTATTGTTAGCTGTGTATATGAAAGGGTTTCATAATTCAGAGTTCTATTGTTTCTCTTACAATAGCTTTTCTTTTCCTTCAAATCATTAGCTTAATTTGTATTCATGTGTGTGTATATGTTTAAGTGGGTGTTGATTTTTCTGTCTTTCCCATTAAGTTCCATGAGGGGAGCAACTATACTTGCTTTATTCACCATTATATAACCACAATATACAGTTAAATGTTTTTGAAATATTTTTTGAAGCTCTGCTTGACAAATTGAGTGGCACCAACTTCAAAGATTTCACGACAATGTGAGCCCCTAGAAGATAGTATCCTACATATACATGCATACGTATATGCATTCAACAAATACTTGAGTGTTCATAAGCATCAGGCACTCTAGAGACTAGCTTCTGGGTGCAACATGCCTGGTATCAGAAATTTAAATGTATAAAATATTACTAGTCCTGGACAAAAACCAAATTTCTACCAAGTACTGCCTATACACCTATATATATATCAACCAAAAGGTACCCAAAGGTGATGGAACAAAAAACAAGTGGTTTAAATATAGTAGTTGAACTTACAAATATAACTAACGAAAGAGGTAATAAATGCTTAAGTAGCTAAAATAAGGCACAGTGTGAGGTTTATGCTAGCTTTTTATAGTGAAAAATTAAATGAATTTAGATTACCATTAACATGTATATGTATGTATATGTGCATATATGTGTATGTGTGCATAACCATACACACCATGTGATCAGAGGTCTAAACTTTTTCTGTTAAAGGTCTGATAGTAATTTTGGTTTTATGGGCCATATATCTTTTTCGGTCATATATTCATTTTACTTTTTTATTTTGTTTACAATCATTTAAAAATATAAAAAATATCCTTAGATTTTGGACTTCAGAAAAACATGTCAATGGACAGGACAGTCTATTTAACAACCTCTACTTGAGATTTACAAAAGTAATTAACATGAAAACCAAAAACAGGAGATAAAAGCATAACCTCTGGAAAGGTGATGGTCTTTTTGTGCCACATGACTTAATAATTAAGATGGTCCTTAAATATTTGTTGAGGGATTGATGCTTTTCATGCTTTCCTTTGATTTAAAAAAGTAAATACACAGTAATAACTAAGACCTTACCGCAACACTGAGAGTTATAATATAGATACTGAGAGTTATAATAGCTTCTCTTCCCTTTTGCCAAACTTTTGCTCACTTTTATAAAACAAATGGCTTCCCACACATTCTGGCAGTTTAAGTCAATGAAGAATTTAATGTCATGTAAAAGAATTCATGGAAATATATTGGATTCTCCCAGGTCATACACATTAAATAGTCAGTCTGCCAATAACCAGGCTATTGCTAGTCACAGGATATTTTGGCAAGTCTTAAAACACAGAAGGGTATGAACACAGAGTTTAAGGGTTTTATAAAAAAACTAATCTCAGCCAATGTTTTTCTCTACTCTAAAGGTTTTCATCATACTTTGAATGAATTCCTAATTTTCCAATGAAAGCCCAATTCAATCTTAATAATAACACTGCTTTTTCTATCTCTGTATGGTGAAAACATTTGACCACATGGGTTTGAGCACCGTATTGTTTATTCTAGTCTATACTGTCAATATGTATATTATCTATATATTTTGTATTCTACGTTTCTTTTTTTAAAATCATGGGCATAAAAGTATCTTCTGAAAATGAATCTTTTTAAAAACAGAAACCTGTTTCATATAAACAGGCAGAATACTGTTAAGCTCTAAATAAATGGGGGACTCAGCTCAATTTAAAGGAATTTAATATTTTAGTATATGTACTAATTTTTACAAGAATAAGTCAAATTCTCAAAACCAATGTATTATTAAATAGAATTTAGAATTGAAATGCTACTTCTCTAAAAGTGTCTTCCCTGAGTCCAAATATGTAGGGAGAGATAGCTACATGGTCATGATAGATACATGACTACAAAACATTAAATACGACAAAGCATATTTACTATCATATACTGTGTATTTTTTTCTCCAGGAGGGTCAAAAACTCTTATAAAGTCTTAAAATCATTGTGCTAATCCAATGAGCTACTTAAAATACAAAAAAAAAAATTAAGTAAAATATAGTATACATCATCAAGAATAAGTCTAGTTTTCTCTACTAGTACACAGTGTATATTATTCTGAAACAAAAGAATAAAGGGGGCTTTAAAAGCCTTAATTTCATAGCCATATTTTCTTTCTTACCAATGAATAATTCACTAAGCTCAACCTGTCTGTATATGTGTTTATAATTATATATATAACCATATAATAATATGCATACTTTTCTATTAGACATAATAAATACCTATCTAAATATTAAAGCATATTTTGTTGGTTCCCAATGAAGTATAAAGAAAGTATATCCTATACTTTACATAATAGACATGTATCCTTTCAAAAGCCAAAAGTGTTTTTATTTTTCTTTTTAAAAATTCTCTTCATTCTATTTGAAACAATTTCCAATGCTGGAGATATTTTTGCTTTCCTATACAGAATTAAATGAGTGGTCTAATCTTTTTAATTTCAAGATTATGATGCTTCAACAGTGTTATGTGAAAGGAGGTTCAATGTGTGTATTATGAATTATAATGCATTCTACTATTACAAATACAACATTGAATAAAAAAATAAAAATTAAAAAAAAATTATGATGCTTCGTCTACTCTGACATATAGCAATAATGCTACCACTAGAGGCTGGGGTTTATGTGACCCCATAATGAAGTTCTCAGACTACAGGGCTTTTAAATGTTTTTAGCTTCTTTTCATAATTTTTACTGGGTCCTGTCTATTGGCCTGACAGTTGCCAAGTTTAGTACCTATGACAACCTTGACAAAGTGCATCATCAAATAGAACATTGTTCCCAAAAATTATCTTACCACTGCTCATCTACAGGAAAATGTTCACTGTTAATATTCAAAGTTTAACAAAGGAAAGCTCAAAAGCATGTTCATCTATGTTTAGGACACTGCAATGTTGCTTTCCCTCAGAGACACCTTTTTCATCTATTTGTCTTATAATTCAGTCCATATAATCAGTTCCTGAACTTAGATTTGTCTCTTGCTTGATGAAAACCTGGTCAGTAACCTTAGGTGAAGTATGTCCTAAGTCAATGTCACACTGTCATATATGTTGGCTTTAAAAAGCCCGGTATGAAAGTATACAATAAATAATTTCCTTCTCATCTTTCCTCTTTATCTTTACATGGATTTCCTAATTTTTTCTTTGAGACCCTAAAGTTTAGGATGTATACTTTGATAATTTTTCTGACTTCCATTTCTAAAAGTTCAGCATGAATTTCTTTCCTAGTCAACTTTAAAGTCCTATCTACTAAGTAGAACTCCTTGGTTTCATCCCCCTTGGCCTCTGACTGGCACTAGGGCAAACCCCATTAGTTTTCTTCTACAATCTTCTTTTTTGCCCTACTCCTCACTTTTTCTCCAGTCCTGCCATATCTACTTTCTTGCTGATTATAGTTTCAGAGGTCAGATACCTCAAGGATGTGTGTTTTATGTATGTGTTTATATGTGTGCGTGTGTGTGTATAACATACAAATATAGGTTTAAAATGTACACATGTATTTATACAATATAATTATACATGTATACGTTTCAAATGGAATGTTTCATAAATGCCAAAAATTAAAGTATAAAAAGGTAATAATGACAGCCATGTTTTGAAATATGTGAATGCATTAGAAAACATAGTAAAAATATGTAAGATACACATTTTCAATTCTAGACACAAAATAATCTTGGTAAGAATAAATCATATTTACCGTAAATTCACATATGCCAGCCATTAGGCAAAGCAGCTTATAAGTCTTACCTTTTTATAATCCTTGCAAACAATTCTATTAGGAAAGTGCCCTCATATTACATAGAAAAAGGCATAATTTGGAGAAAAGTAAATTGGGGACTATAAATTGGAAAGCTAGGAATCATACACAAGTAATTTCACTACCTGGCTTGAGTTTTAAATCATTAAGCTATAGTGATTTCATGATAAATTAAAGTAATACTAACCAAGGTCACAAAATTAAATGACAAACATTTTTATGATCCTCAGTACAATGATTTCACATTTTATCAGATTATGTAAGCTGCCTGTCGTGGCCAGCCACAACGCCGCGGGAGGAAAACTCTCGGAGGCAGAGTAAAGATACTACTACTTTTACTTCTACTTTCTTAGAGAGAGCTTAGAGAGAGAAAGAAAGATTTTTCTTCTTCTTAGAAAGAGCTTAGAGAGAAAGATTAGAGATAGCTTTTTCTTCTTCTTCTTCTTAGAGCTTAGAGAGAAAGATAGAGCTTTTCTTCTTAGAGCTTAGAGAGAAAGAGAGAGAGCTTGAAAGAGAGATTTCTTCTTTAGAGAGATAGAGAGCTTAGCTTTTAGAGCTTCTTTCTTTCTTCTTTCTTCTTCTTCTTTCTTCCTCGGGAGCCTCGGCCTTACTCTGACCAGCAATTACTTCTTCTATCTGGTTTCTCTTCTGTAACCGCTCTGCCTACGTTCTGGCCGCTCTGATTCTTTTCTTCTTCTCCGACCCGAACTCTTCTTCCGAGCGACCGACTACATGACAGAAATGAATTCATTTTTTCTCCTGACTCCGACCGCTTTCACCCGGTTATATACCTTTAGCTTTGCGGGTGCCTCACGTGCATTTACAGGTGTGTCACATACATACTTATTATCAGGTGGAACTAATGGCTTCCAGCTGACTGCAATAGCCATCTCCCTAATTGGGGCTCCTTCAAGATTAAATAATTATTTTAGTTGAAATATATTTTTGGTTCGTCCTTCTATAAAAGTAATGACTTGGCATCCATTTGCATTAACATGTGTAATTATGTTGTTCTAATTAGTCCATCTTTTAGTTTTGATCATTGTAATAGAATCTGCTTTTTGTTTAGAGACAACCTTCTTCTTATGGCTTACAGAACCATGATTTTGTTAGAAAGCAATAAAGTCTAGCCCCAAGGAGTATATAATAATTATAATAACTGGTGCAAACCAATCATAACATTATTATTTTCATTTTGTAAGTCATAATCTAGGACAGAGGAAATGAAGCAGCTCAGACAAATTAAATAGAAGGATATGTCTTTGGTTGATTTTCTTGGAAAGATTTTTCTCCCTTATTTAAAAACAAAAACAAACAAACAAAAAAAAAAAACAGGAAGATAAGGTCTCCTTTCAGGCCCCAGACCCCTTCCCTCCATCCTGCATGAGACACTACTGTCTGGGAACATAATGTTTAGAACTTATGTAGCCCTAGCATAGAGACAAAAAGATTAAAAAATTTAGAATTCTTCAGTATCTCATAAGGCTATGAACCAAACCAACCCATTCACATCCATGACAAGAAAACAACAACAAAATGTGTCCCATATTTACTCACTTTTAATGTGTATTCTAGTTCTTAGAGCTAAAAACCTCTTGACCCAAACATTTAGCATCTTAGCTTCTTAGTCACATTGCCATTTTATATTACCTAGATGTATATTCCTTATAACACTCTTCCTTCAAAGAATCTTTCAAATAGGTTCTATTAGCATGCCCTCCCCTCTGAATAAACTGAACACATGTATTCTTAGCAGTTTCCCAATAGGCCACAGATTTTCAAAGCTCTATTCCACACTTGTTTTTTCAGCTGAGCACAGTAGTCCCACCAACATCCAGATCAGCTAATCTCTTTTTAAAATTTTCTTAGTTGTAGACAGACACAATAACTTGATTCTTTTTTAAAAGTTTTTATGTGGTGCTAAGGATCGAACTAGTGCCTCACCTGTGCTAGGCAAACACTCTACCACTGAGCCACAATACCAGCCCAATCAAATCTTTTTCATTATATTCTCTCCTCAGAAATTTAAAAGTCCACGGAAAGAACATAACTGTTTTCAAACTGTGCTCCTTACAGTCCTGGGTTCCAATGGAGGTATAGCCAACAAGTGCACTGCTATGTCTAACTAGTTTATATAGAGGGACTGCACCACTAAAAAAGAATGTAAATAACTAAAATATTAGAACAATGTACACAAAATACTATTGTGGTATCTGTTAGGTCCTCTGGTCCTACTCCTTCCAGAGAAAAATGGCTCTAACTATAAACTTTTCTGAATGAAAAGCATTGGTTAATCATGTTTTCACCATGTAAAATCACCTAATCTCACCCCAAAATAATATATTAATATGAGCACATTTTCTAAACCAGGATTGTCAATATCAAGGGTGAATTGTGACCTATGTTAAGGCCTAAACTACAAAGATAAGATAGACCAATCAGAATATGTACTTTAAGAAGTCAGTATAGGAGAAAATGCACCCACACATATGAGGCAGTTTGACTGAGTCATGGAGATTAAAGGATTCATGAGGATACTGCAAGTTATCATGAAAGGAATGATGGGTCCTAGAAAGATTAAGCTAAAAGAAAACAAAATATGGAGTCAGAAGCTGTGAAGTAGAAAGAAATATACATAGTGAGTAATTTCATTGATCAAAAGCAAGAAAAACAAAACCAAACAATCAAAGACAAATAAATTTTGTTGATTTTCCATGGCAGCATTTTGTTTTTAGACTAGGATACTTTTTCAATGGGAATCAATTCATATCTGTATAATCTATACAATTTTCAAGAAAACATGGGGAAGTGATGTCAATCAAAGTAACTGGAAAAGCATTATTTAATTGTGCATTATTTTTAGTTACAATAAGAATTTGTTTTACTGTTCTACAAGATGCAAACTCATCCCATTTAAAAAGTAAAAAAAATGTAATCAATCAATTACTTTAAGAAGTCTCTGAGTAACAAAGAAGGAATGCCCAATTAGAATTCAAACTCTGTGTTCTATAGGGGTGTGTATACTTTTCCAGGTATTAAAATCTTCTGGTGTACAGATTCATACGGTATCATTACTAGTGCTCACTACACATGGACCTTCCCCTACCACACCCCAAATACACATGCCTACCTCCCAGCTTTCATATAGTTAAGCTCATATATAATTTTGGTAAATAAAATGTAGAAGTAACTGCCATTTCATTGCTAAGGCAGTCAAAAGCTCCTGTGCATTCTCTTGTCTCTATAACCAAATTCTGACAACTCTGGAGGACTTATGTTGAAATGACAAAATCATAATATGAAAGGTAGCTAAATTGTTGAGTTATCATATGTAAGACAACTATCCTGGATGATAGTGCAAACCTGCAGATGAAATTTTATAAGGATGAACCTTATCTCATAAGATGCCAAGGGACTTTGCTGCTCAAGAAAATTTTTATAGAATGATACTATTCTGCATCTTTCTGTTCAATAGTGTAGCTATTGGTGATGCAGTAATTGAGCCTTGAAATGTGTCCAATGCATCTAATG
The DNA here is from genome assembly GCA_025594165.1 of Tamias sibiricus. Taxonomy (NCBI): domain Eukaryota; kingdom Metazoa; phylum Chordata; class Mammalia; order Rodentia; family Sciuridae; genus Tamias; species Tamias sibiricus. Next base: position 85,002,616 of record CM046662.1, read on the forward strand.
GACTGGAATTTTAAATTTCATTTCATTTTAGTTAAGTTTTTAAGTAATACAGTAGCTACTGATACTATATTAAACAGTATGGCCATAAAGAATTATAAGCAAAAACATATCATAATCAGATCTACACGTCAGCAGGACATTATCTATTCAGTATAAGATAGATTCAAGGACAGACATATTTGTAATGGAGAAAGAAGAACAATATCTCTTACAGTAACCTAGTGAATTGAACATAACATAAGGTCAGTGTCATTCAGAAAGTGGTGATATACTAAAAAATATTTAGAGATTGAAGCTAGATGATTGGATGAGGACAGTAACTTTAAAGAGACAAATTTGGGGTGGATCAGGTTTCTAATTTGAGAAACTGTAGATATGATGTTATTCAAATAATAAAAATAATGCAGCAACAGTTTGTTGAAGGATAAAAAATGGTAGTTTCAAAGTTGAACTTTAGAAGACTGTATCCCTATCTACTAATGAGTTAGCTGATTAAAGTATATAACTGAGACAGCAATTAACAGGTTAGAGGTGGAAATCAAAGAAATGAATGGATGCATGGATCACCCAAAGAACACTGACCGTCAAAGAATAAGGGGTTAAGGAAAGAGTCCAGAATCACTGAAATATCAGGGTGAAAATCATCTTTTTCCCCATAAACATTTAGTGAATGCCTTTGGATTCCAGCAGTCGGTCAGGGCCTTGAAGGACCAAAGGTGGATAAGATACAAATCCTGTTCTCTAGGACATTAGATTTGTAGGAGATTTCTAAAAGTAGGAAAAATAGTTCATAGATAAGACAATTCATGGAGAAGCAAAAGACTAAATAAAGAGGTAAGAAAAAAATCAGAAGTCACAGAAACCAAAGAAAAATTAGTGTATTGATTGCTATAGAACAGAAGAGAAATATCTTTAGAACAGAGACAGTGTGCTTATTAATTATCCTTGAGAGGGCAATTTTGGAGTGATGCAATTAAAAGCCAACTGCAACAAGAAGGGAATGCAAGGTATAGAAATGGGGACACTACAATGGAGAATCTCTCTCTTGGTAGGAGCTTTATTTAGATTCCTTTTTCATGTCTTTGGCTTCTTACTTTCCTATACTTTCAAATTTCCTCCTCTACTGGCTCTGTCCCCACTATTGGCATTCATCCTTAAATAGGCAATTTTCTATATCTCTAATTCTCCCTGACTACAGACTTAAGATTACTAAGAATGACCAAAATCCAAGGAGTATGGCTCAACAGAAAGTAGATTCAGTTACAGAGCTAGCTTTTAGATGACTCATATCAATTACAATGACCTCAGTCTTCTAGAAAAAATATAATAGTTTTGTTATAACATTAAATAGCTTTTCAAATGGCCTTATGTACAGAAATGAGATTTCAGATAAGCTACCTTCAACCACCTTAGTCTCTTGCTGTGATATTCTGACAAGTTGAATTTATAGTCATAAAAAGTAACAATGCTCCTCTACTGGATGATGAGCTCTCTTTGAGGTCAGACATGACTTGTGTTGTCATTTAAGTTCCAATAACTATGACAGTTTGGGAGGTATAACAGAAACTATAAAATACTGTGAATCGATTAGCATGGGTTTAAAGGTGGTTCATATGATTACTTGTCTGAGCATCTGTTTACATAATTCATAATCAGCATCATCCTTGAAAAACCTCCCAACAAGCATGTTGTATGGTTACTGATGTGTTGATAAAAAGTTCTCCTACACTTTTGAGGTCAACTAGGCAGAATCTAGGGGAACACTGTCTCATATATTTATTCCATATGGATGTCAATTTCTGTGTGTCATAATATAAAAAAGGTTGGAAAGCACTCTTTTGGCTTAACATCCCCAACAAATTAAAACCTTTTTTACCTCTCAAAACCAGATCTATAACAGATATTGCTTAAATACAGAAAATCCTATTATCACATATGTAAGGAAAGAGAAAACAGATTGTTTTAGAAGTACCCCCCCAAAAGCCTTAGTTATGTCCACATCACAAAAGGGAAAAGATATGTAGACAAAATAAAAAAATGAGAAGAGAAATAATAATCATTATCACAAAAATGCATTGAGGAGTTATTATATGTCAGAAACTATGCTAAATACTTTATATAGATCTTTGGAACAATACTTTCAGGTAGATATTTTCTGTTTCACAAAATGTGGGCTGAACTTCAGAGATGGCATGCAACTCGCGTGTGAGGCTTGGATTAGACCTCAGGGATGTTGACCAACCCCCCCCCCCCCCCCACACACACACACACACCTGTCAGGATATACTGAAATAGGATCAGGGGAAGATAGGGGAACAGAAGTCAGCAGAAGAAAACATTTTAAGAATGAAATGATCATGAGTAACAAATGTCACTGAACTACAGAAAATAAACCCACTTTCTGCAGAACAAAGAACACTTGTTAAGGTGGACATAAATAATGGCTTTATAGACTGCTGAAAAAAGTACAAAGATTCTTTTTCCCCCTCACCTATAATAGGAGGGAGAATTATCTTAACTGGTCACACTGCAGGATACTTTTTGAGGCAGTCCTAAAGACTGGTATTTTAAATTGTTGGGTTAAGAAGGAAAAATCTAGTAGCAGGGAACATAAAATAATTCACACTCATTCCTAAAAGCCTAAAGCAATGAACACCCCTTGTTTTGGTGACTATATCTATTTTGTTGCAGTACCCCCTTTATTCCTTTATTAGTCTTATTTCTTCCACAATAAACATCATCTGGTGAGATGAAATTAGAACTGTTACCATCCTTACTACTGGTGAGCAAAATTTATTTATCCTTCCCTGGAATTTGATTCCTAAACTAAGCATCATTCAATCAATCAATTAAAAAATACCTTATAACTGTCGCTTACCCATGAAGTGGAATGTTCCCTACAGTGAGACCTCTGCATTTTGTTAGCTTCATGTCTCCTAAGCTTCCTTGATTCCTGCCTGTTCCCCAAGCCCTATCTTCAGTTTTTCTTTAACTTTTTACAAATTTCAAAATTCTTCCAGTAAATTCCCTTAAGTTAGCCAGAATTTTTTTCATTTATCCAAAACAGTGTTTGATATATACATTAGTAATATATTCTTTCCTTAATGTTAGAAGAAAGTACAAAAGTAAGTTTACAGAGAAGCATGAGGGAGGATATTTCTTTTGAAAAACCTAATAAAATAACCATGATTTTCTCTACCTTAGCCTTTATTTCTTCAGTCTAACCATGCCTACTTCATTTATTAAATGTTTGGGTGTAAGTAGTACACTCCATCCTGTATACAAATGTAAAATAGCCTCTGCCCTCAAGCTTTTCTTCATATTTTCTAGTACCTTCATCTCACACTGATGAGCCCTAACATACCTGACTGCCATATCACTTACACCATCAATGGTCATCTGCATGACATTTTATCAGTTGACCACATAGCCAACTTACTCTAAGCACATACATAAACATTTTTTGGAAAGTAAGTTTTATCTCTGCAAAGAACATCAAGTCCTTGACAACTCGTTCTTCTTAAATACATTTCTAAGCCCCTGGGTGTCTATACATAAATCGTCCAATACATATTGCCAGGCTGCATAAATGAGGGAGAACCAGGACGATCTGCTTGGTAGAAAAAATCCACTTTCCATGAATATATAAACAACTAGAATAGGTGGTTCATAAGTGAAAAGACTTTCCCATCTTATATGCAGCTAATCCTTGCTATAGGGCCTAATACTGACACATAATAGGTGCCCAATAATATTTTCTAAATCAACAGCAGTGACTAAATGCAGAAAGTACAGAAGTATGACTAAATACACAAATTATTCCATTTTTGCCCAAGTTGAATAATTTCTATCAGTATCATGATTTTATATGTTGAAATCACAATTCTGTAAGAAAATTAATTCCTTAACTCACACTAGATGGGAGAGAGGTCATTACCAGTCCCACAGACATAATTTATTACTGTCTGGTTTCAGAAAGAATTAAGGTAAGATATATGTATGATCAGATAACAGAGGCTGCTTTAAAATACCACCATTTCTGACTACATCTAGCAAATTAAGAAAATCTTTGAATGAGAGGGGAAGTGTAAAGTATTGAGATAGCATGAGAAATCATTTCATCTTGGCACAGACAGGATGATCGATACATATTAAATCTGAATCATTTTTATAAAACAGTAAAATGTGGAGAATTATCATTTATCATTCAACAAAACTCAAATATTTTAAACAGAAATGTACTGGACATACAATATTCATTTCATTTTTTCATATATTAGACATTTTTATGTGCTGACTTTAAATCAGTTAATTTCCTCACAAGTAGCAGCCCAGTATTTGAACTTGTTAAGTAAGTTCAAGTAGAGCTGGGTTTGGGCAAATCCTAGATGGGTACTTCTGGACAAATTATTTAAACTTGCTCAGCCTCAGTTGTCTCAAGAAAATATTACCTACTTCAAAAGTTTTTGCAAGAATTAAATTGCAAAATACACATAAAATATGTAGCATTATATCAGAGACAAATTAGCAGTTTATAACTATTTGCTATTAAGATGGCCAGTAAAAACTCAAAAATATTGTTTCAATTATAAAGAAAGTTTCTTTGAAAGAAACCTAATTTTATGCTTTCATTTACAGGCTTTAATAATCAAATTAAGTAGTTTGTTTCCTATAAGTATTAATAGTATCTGCATTTTTTTCTTTTGAAGTTTTGACAATTTAATTTTTAATTGGAACATAATAAGTATACTCATATATGGGTGCAGTGTGATAATTTAATACAAGTATTTACTGTGTAATGATCAAATCAAAATGATTAGTATTTCTCCTTATCATTTCTTTGTCTTTGGAGCTGTCACACTTCTCTTCCAATATTTCATAAAACATATAATAAATTGTTGTAATCTACACAGTCACTCTACTATGCTGTGGAACACTACAACTTATTCCTCCTGCGTTTTGAAGAACATTACACTAAATGAACAAACAACAAATAGGGCATGTTCTCACTGCGGAGGGAGGGGAAGGGAGGGGCAAGGGGGTAGAATGAGAGGGATATCATTCCCTAAGTACATGTATGAAGACAAGAATGGTATGAATATATTTTGTATACAACTAGAGATATGTAAAAATGTGCTCTATGTGTGTATTATGAATTATAATGCATTCTACTGTCATATGCAACAACTTTGAATAAAAAATAATAATAAAAATGTTGATCTCAAAAAAAAAGTAGAATCATGATCACTACAGGCTGGGAAGGAGACAGGGAGGTAGAATGGAGAAAGATTATATAAGGAAGACCTATGATTTATTACCCTTTCATTATATTTTTACTATTGATGAATGGCTCTCTGATCCTCCAGTATAGAAGTATCATGGAGACAGAAATGTTGCCCATCCCCAACCACAACTATATCTCCAGCATTAGGCAGCTGAATAAATAATGATTGCCAAAATGAAGGCTATGGATGCTAAATTTCACACACATCTACACCACATCAAATAGCCTTTTATCCTCATTTCATAGAAGAATTTCTGAAACTGAAGAGGTTAAGTGGCTTTTGCCAAAGATTATAGAGTGAAAAGAATGAAAGAGTTGGAATCCCAGCATTGGTGTCTTTCCAATACACCATACTGAATTAGAAAAGAAAAAGCAATAGTGAAATGGTATGAAAAGAAAAATGATTCTCTGCTTTTAAAGTATGGACAATTTTCACATACTCATACCAGAAACTGCTTTTATGTAATCAATATGCATGCTCAAAAATAACAACAGTCCTCTAAAGTGATTTTCTTTTAGCATTATGTATTTTTATATATTTTATACATTTTATATTTATATTTTATACATTTTTATATTTATATTTTAGCTTAGTGGCACAGCACTTGCCTAGCATGCATGAGGCGCTGGGTTCAATCCCGAGCACCACATAAAAATAAATAAAATAAAGGCATTCTGTCCATCTATGACTACAAAAAAAAATTAAAAAGAGAATTAAATGGACAATAAGCCTCTTTCATAGACATTATGTTTATCTTGGAAAATTTACTCTGTCCCTTCTGTGTTCCTTGCATATATTTTTCAGTTACCATGGAAAGCAACTAACTGTTTTTCTGAGTACTTCTTCAGTTAAAAATATAACTGAATTACATTCCAAGACAATTTGGAAATCTCGGAGTTCAATATCATAAAATTTTACAAGTAAAATATTCTCAGTGTCATTTCATAACACTAAAGGAAATGATGATTTTGGCATATTCTTCCCCTTGGCACAGATAACTAATGCTGATTCGCTATCGCACATATTTTGGAAACGGGGGCCAAAATGAGCATCCACCAACATGAAAAGCATAATCTGGAAACAAAAAGTGTGGGCTCTGAACATTGCCCAGACATCATTAGCATCAATCAAGCTTTGGACCTTAGGTAGCCAACTAAATTTAGAACTTGGACTGCATGAATGTGTTAAATACTGGGTGAAGAATGTAGTTTTTATTAGCCATAGTTCAGCATTTGGCTGTTCTCATACAATATGATGTTGCGTTATCCAATAGAATCTGATTGAAATGGCTGTACTTTTCAAGTTTTACAGCAATGAAGACAGGAAAATAAATGGTGATAATCACTTGTATTTAAGATTACAAATAAAAGTTAAAAAAAAAACAAGTAATACCAAGAAAATTATTCTTCTATTCATTTATATATATACACACTATATTTCATATGCACATACTCAAGATATTTTGAATCTTTATAGGAATTATTGAGACAGCATTAAATAAAAATCTTGAGAAAAATAATGTTTCAATTTTCTTTTAACCTTTTTTATCAAGAATTTTGATGGCAATATGCCTTTAACACCTGCTATAATAGGTAATTTAAAAACTTTAATTCCTGTATAATAGAGTTGGCCTGGATTTGATGGTCTTTGTGAACCAAAAGTATATAGCTCAATAATATTGCTTATACCAGTAATTTTCAAATGCTTTGAATTCTTTTACATTCTCAAAAATTATTCATGGCTCTCAAAGGACTATTATTTATGTGGATTGAATATATCAATACTTAATATACTAATTAAACCTAAGTAAACTTTTAAACAGTTATTGAATTAAAATAATAAATTATAATTTACATAGTTTTGTAAAAAATTGTCATAAACAAAAATAAAAATGGTGCAAAGAATGCGTCTGAATTTTTTTTCCAATTTTCTTAGTATCTGGCCTAAAATGAGAGTAGATAGAAAATAAGAATGGATAGAAAATAGAAAGTGCTAGATTGTCTTATTTTCTTCTGAATTTAATCATGTACAACGTGGTGTTTGGCTGTAGAACACAAAGAAAGTCCAGTTATATATGAACTTGGAAAGGGAGGGGTGTTTCAAAATCCTGTCGAATACTAGTGGTTATTCTTTTATATATATATATATATATATATATATATATATATATTACACCAAAATTTGGCAAGAGAAAGTTTCTTAATGTTAATTGAAATATAGAATCTGAAATAATATCTATGGATGGTTTGTACTTTATAAACTTGTAAGAGAATGCATTATTTGGAAAATAGTTGAATACTGTAGATATCAGAAGAGGTCTCAGGGAAACCAACAACTTCCCATGGTTTCTTGTACCACAGAACCCTGGATTCATATTCAGCAACACTGGCTTCCACTGTACCTTCTTAAATCAGCTATTTGATCTAAGTGATGTTCATTTTCTTCTATTCATGATAATACTGATTTGTATGAAAGGAAACTTTGGGTTTAAATAATCAATTTTAAAAGATATATATATATATAACTATGGGGAAAATATGAAGTAGTTTGGAAAACAATCCTGCTAACCCACCCTCTACTCTTATTTTATAGAGAAGAAAATTGATTGATAGCTTTTTCTTAGCTCTTCTCTTGGCTGGCTCTTTCTGGTAAAATCTTCAGAGAGGTGGTTTCCAACTAATTAGGTATAATGTAATTATTTAGGTGCAGATTAAGGGCAAGTCTAAGAAACACGGATGGTAAGAACAACTTCCCTTCTAAATGGTTTAAAAATAAAATATCTACAATAAGACCCTGTACACTACTATTAATGCAGCACTGAAGCACTGAACAAAGAACACAAAGACTTACAAATGGGTATCCTGACCTAAAGGAGTTTGCATTCTGATAGGCAAATTTTTGACAAGGTAGTTCATAAAATCGCATAGAGCAGCAAGAGTAAAGTACTAAAAGATAGTGTGATCATCGAAATTCAAGGAAATATGAAATCACTTCCACTTCAGGGAAAGGGTGTCCTTTGAGGCTGAGGCAAGCCTCAGGCAAGATGAAGAGATCTGGAGGTGGAAAGCTGATTTATAAACAATAGACAACATCTACTAGGCGGTTTTAATTCCCCCAAAGGTGATATTGGCCAATAGGACTGTGGATAGCACATTCTCACTGAGGGAAGCGCCCCTGACGCTACGGGTAAGGAAGGAGGTCACAGGTCTACCCAAGTCAGGCTGCGGGGGTGCCCCATCGAGGCTTCGCCTCACCTGACTGTCCTGACCACGAAGTACACCAGCACCGCGCCGCTCACCACCATTAACACGGTCAGGGCCCGCTGGGTCATGGGCTTGTCGCCAGGGTTGGGGCTCACGGCAAGGCCGCCACCCACTGAGCCTTCCCCGGCCTTTCCTCCGGTTTCCTCTGCTGCAAGCCCCGCCCCGGGGCTGCTGCCATTGCCACCCTCTGTGCCTCGAGGTCCTGAGGCTTCAGCCAGAGCATGGCCTGGTGGCTGGGCAGCTGTAGGGCCCGGGGACAGCGGCGGCAAGGTCCGCTGGCCGGGGCTTGGAGGCCCGGGGCCCGGCGCGGCCGAGGCCGCCTGCAACCACACAGCCAGCGGCCCGCTCAGCGCTGGCAGAAGCAGCAGAAATAAGAACGAGGCAAGGAGGCGGCGGAGACAGCAGCAGCAGTGCAGAGCCTTCATCGTCCCCAGACCTCACTCTCACCACACCGGAGCCGCTGGGCCCGCCAACCTGAGTCCAGGAGGGACCATGGGCCCGCTGAGTAACGAAGAAGAGGTGACTAAATCCTGGGCTGAGGGCTGGGGACAGCAGGTGGCAGAGACAGCAGCGGCTGCAGCGCCAGCAGCAGCTGCCGGGAGGACCGGAAGTTCGTACATCTCAGCAGCCACTGCTGCTACGGACGCTTCGGTTGCTAATATGTAGGGGCGGGACGCAGTCAGTGACGTCGGCCTCGCGGCAGAGTGCGCATGCGCCTTGACGGTGGAGGGAAGGAGAAGAGCCATAAGGAGTGTTTGGTGCTTTCACTAATGTAAGGAAAGAGGTGAATTAGGATAAGTAACAAAAAATAAACAACAAATACAAGGTGTGCATCAACTTCATGCGAAAACCATGAAAGGAAGCACATAATTTGAATTGCTTGGTGTAAAACTGCAAAAATACATCAAATCAACCAGAAAGGTGAATGAACTTCTTGGCTTTTCCTTTGCTTGGTTAAAAAATTTCAGCGTGCTTTTTTTCTTTCTTGGAGGCCAGACTTCCTTTTTTTTCAAAAATACAGAATTTTGAATTTTTTTATCTGCCCCTTTGATATGCAAATCTCTTTAAAAAGCCTCCCTTATTTGAAGAACCTGGGAATCATTCCTTTGAAATTCAAACAACAAGGAAAACAGAGCCCCTGTCTCCCAGTTTCTGTGAGAGATCTGGAGCCTAACCTCTCAGCACAGGCTCCTTCAAATGAGAAAACCTCTTCTTGCTGGTGGAAATCTAAGATGGATTCCTTTTAATTTTGGTGAAGTCAATTAGCAAACAGGTGGCCTATGGTTTGCCTGCCCCAGTACTAGCTGTTTAATTTACAGAAGTCCAGCTAAGACTGAATGCTTGGCCCTCTCTTTTGTTAAGCAGTCTTCTTTACTTGTTTGCCTTTTCCATCAATAACATGGATTTTTCAGTTTGAGCAGATTTAACTTCCAAGAAAGCATATGACTTGAATAGTCGTTAATATTTACATATATATATTAATTTTTAAATTTGTTTTAATTAGTTATACATGACAGTAGAATGCATTTATGCAATTTGGTATATCCTACATAGATGAGATATAATTTCTCATTTTTCTGAGTGTACATGTTTCAGAATCATATTGGTCATGTAGTCACATACATACATAAAGTAATAATGTCTGTTTTATTCTACTATCTTCCTATCCCCACATCCTCTCCAAATAATTATTTATATTTTAAAAAATTTATTTGTTCAAGTCCTTTAGCATTCCTACTTTTTGCTTAGGACTGTGTCAATTTTGAATATTGGAGTGTGAATAAATAAGACTTGTTCCTACCTTTATAAAGCTTAGGTTCAAGTGACAATAACAGCAATATGCACATTAACTGAATTCTGAAGTTTATATATGAGAAGTGCAGGACCTACAGTGAAAACTTTCCAAACAACTATTTTAGGTGAGATGGACATTATAGTGTCTTTTGGCTGCTTTCAGAGTGCAGGATGATGTAGTTACTTCTGCCTGGTAGAACTGCCAGGTGTAGGCATGTTAATGCTGGGGTGTTCATGGGAGGAAATCTATTTGTGACACACCCAAGTGTCTACTTCTAGCTGGCATTTAACAATAATAAAGTGGCTCTTTGGATTTTCCATCTTCCATACACAGACCTCTCTATTCCAAACCATACTTGAAAGAAAGTTGGTCAACATTCAATTCGGCAAGGTAAGAGAAGTAAAGGAGAAATGGAAGAAGAAGGAAGGAAGGAGTACATGTGATATCTTTCCTTTCTTACAAAATCTGATTTTACCATTGTGTTCTTCATATTTATTAATGGAATTATTATTCTCCCAGCTGCTCAGGCATAACATTGGAGGCATTACTTACCTTTTACTTCTAGCTACAACAGTCCTTGTCAGGGACATGTAAACTATGAATCTCAAAGTCAAAGTCATGCTTCAACTGTTTATAACAAGCTGTATTCTAGTGTTTCTCAAAATATGACTCCCAACCATCTGAATCAGAATAAGATAGAGACTTTATAAATAAAGTACAGATTCTAGGTCACTTTTCCAGAATTTCTGAGACAGAATTTTGGGGAGTGGGAACACTGACCATATATGCATTATAAACAAGTTCATGGAGGTGGTTTTCATTTAAGATAAAATTTAAGAATCTTTTTTATTTCCCTCATAACTTGCATCAAGATGTTGTAATATCTTATCCATTTCCTAACATTTTTTCCATTAATCCCTACTCTTTTATTCCTTGCTTGTAATAACTAATCACTTTTATATTGCTAAGGCTGTATACAGTCTACTTTATTTCCTGCCCTTTATGTCTTTAGTTAAACCCTGTATATTAATTTAAGGCTAAACTTTTCAAGTTCAGGTCTAACTTGAAGTAACAAACATCAATAAATCAAAAGATATTTCTGACGTGCTCAATCCTCAATAACAATGAAAGTAAGCAGGGAAATCACCTGAAAATATTGTGTTAATTGTTGAATACTATATTTTTAGTAAAGCTTTATGATATAAAGATATATCCAAATCCATCAGAGCAATGAGGAACAATATTCCTGGAAGAAAATATTGTGTTTTGCTCATGCAATATTAAAATGACAATTTGAGCTGGGCACTGGGGCATGTGTCTATTATCTCAGGGACTCTGAAGGCTTAGGTAGGAAAATCACAAGTTCAAAGCCACCCTCAGCAATTCAGCTATACCCTGTCTCAATATAAAATGGGCTAAGGATTTGTCTCAGTGTTTAAGAACCCATGAATGCAAGACCCAGTACCCCCCCCCCAAATTGTGAGCATTTCTATCTATTTAAAATATGTTTTCAAATATATTTATATTTGTTTTGAAATTTTATGTTAATATTAATATACTACTCATTAATTAGCTCATTATTTGGCTTATAAACAAGTATCAAGTTCTAGAGATTTAAAAACATTCAGAGGATAAATATTTTAGAGCAAGAAACATATCAAATTGCTTAAATTCATCTGTATACCAGGTAAAGATCAACATTTTTTGAACTTATTAAGTAATACATTACCTTAGCCAACCAACCAGTCATCTTTTATGGAGATATAATTAAAAACCACTGGCCTGCTGAGTAAAACCTGAATTCATCAGTCTTAATTGGATAATGGTTGTGAATATTTTAAACTATGTAATATGTACCAGATATCACACTGTCAAACTTTAAATGATTTTCTTGTTTTATCCTCAAAAATATCTCATAATTATTCTTAGGAAACTGAGACACAACATAATTAATTTTTCTCCTGTGCTTAAAAACAAAACTGGATATTGAACACTAGTACTTCAGCAACACAGGTGGATTATTAACTGTTCATAAACACTCCCATGATTTCATTGTACCTTATTGTTTAAATCACCTGTTGCCAGAAGAATACTATATAACCAAAAATGGTAAAATCTCAGAAGTATATAGCAAATAAGTGTTTCTTACCTGTCTTTGGTCAAGCTCCAGTTGACTGACAAGCTGAACTTGGTTCCAGGCCACAGGCTGAGTTGAAGTTTAGACCAAGTGTCTGCTCTCATATTCTTCCAAGATCAGGGGGCTATCTTTGTCTTGTTCTTTTCTAAGGTAATATCAAAACTTCCTGGGCAAAGAGGGAAAGTAGAAAGTAATAGGCAAAATGAGAAGCCGTTTGTGTTTGGGTACTTGTGTTTTTGTTTTTAAAGCAATGGAAACAATAACTTACTTTAAAATCCCCTCCTAATGCCCTTGATATATATGCATCTCTTTGGTGAGGGATGTGTCACATGGCCACTTTTAGCTTTTAGGGAATCTGGCAATTTTAGTATTTAAATTGATAACAGAAAACAATGCAATAACTGAAGATGCTAAAAGAAAACAATAAGCTATCAATATTGACTATAACTAGTGAACTTATACTCCAAAAAGATGACAAAATCAACATTTTGAGACAAATGAAAGATAATGGAATTAATTTTCAACTAGATAGTATTATATTTAATAAAAAAGATGTTTTTCAGGCTGAATAGAAAGATAGAAACTTCAATTTACAAGGAGAAACTAGCAAATGGAAATGGAAAATTTTGTGTAAATACAAGCATCTGTGTAAGCCTCTTCTAGTAAAAGCAATAAAATGGTTTTAAAAATAATGTCAGAAGGTCACATTTGATGCAAATAAAAATTAAAAATGACAATAGTATACAGGTAAATTTCAGGAGAGGAGTAGGAAATGGTAGTATGCTGCTTCCCATTTGCTGAATAATGACATATGAGGTGTGAAGTTTGAAATGATAGGAAAGAAGTGAAAATTTGGTTGTTTATATATAGAATTACACTGTTGTAATCCTATGATGTCTTTGCACAATTAGGTGGTAAATTTGAGGTGTGAAGTTGATCTGGGAATTAGGAAGTTCAAAATATTAGGAATGGCCGGGCACGGTGGCGCACGCCTGTAATCCCAGCACTTTGGGAGGCTGAGGCAGGAGGATCGTGAGTTCAAAGCCAGCCTCAGCAATGGCGAGGCACTTAGCAACTCAGTGAGACCCTGTCTCTAATAAAAATACAAAAAAGGGCTGGGGATGTGGCCCAGTGGTGGAGTGCCCCTGAGTTCAATACCCGGTACCAAAAAAAAAAAAAAAAATTAGGAATGAAGTTTGAAGTAACACAGATCAAAGCGAAGAAAAGACTTATTGCTAAATTTAAAAAAAGAATATAGTGAAAAGACTTATATCTAGGAAAGGATATTATAAATAACTACCAATGAAAAAATATCTTTGTTAGGCATTTCTCACAGAATAATTTTGAAAATAATCTCTTTCTAATAGTACAAGTAGGACACTGTCATGATCAAAGTTTGGAAATTGACAATATAATTACCTTCAGAATTTCCAATATTCCAATATGGTATGTGCCTGTGTATACGCACATAAACTTCCTTGTAAATATATATTTCAAACAACACAGAATATATAAATTGTATTCTAATATGGTACTTTATATCAGAAATATCTATTTTCTCATTCTAAGCATAAATTTTAGTTATTTACCTATTTGTTTACTGTTTTGGATGATTTCCCTTTGGCTCTGACACTAATTTTTTTTTTTTTTTTTTTTGTACAAGGGATTGAACCCAGTGGTGTTTAACCAGTGAACCACATCTGCAGCCTGTTTTTATATTTTATTTAGAGACAGGGCCTCCCTGAGTTGCTTTAGGACCTCACTAAGTTGCTGAGGCTGGCTGGCTTTGAACTTTGGATACTCCTGCCTCAGCCTTCTGAGCCTGGGATTACAGGCATACGCCACCATGTCCTCTTTGTTAAGGTATTAATTAGTAAACATTATATGCACAGACATTTATTGGTTTATCTTTTTAAGTCACTTTAATTTTCATAATTTATTATATGTATATACATACATATATATATATTTAATTGTTGATGGACCTTTATTTTATTTATTTGTATGTGATGCTGAGAATTGAACCCAGTGCCTCACACATGCTAGGCAAACATTCTTCCACTGAGCTATAACCTCATCCCTATTAAATATAATTTTATGGTGTTATTTTATTTAAATGATTTTCTATATCTCTGATATTGAATTACTTCTTGCACAAATATATCACAGTGACCTTATTTTATGGTATTATATATTCAGAGTCTGTCAGGTTTGAAGATTCTTTGTGAAAGTATTGTGTCAGAGTTTGGGGTATATAATTCAGTGGCTAAGCACTTGCTTCACATACACAAGGCACTGGGTTCAATCCCCAGCCCAGCAAAAAGAAGAAAAAAAAGTGTTGTAAGTCTTGTGTCAAAAAGCAGAAGTGAACTGAACTGAAGCAAGTGTTAAATGGTAATGGCTCTCATTGGCTGTAGCTAAGTAACCAAGCCACAGAATAATAATTGTGGAAAGGAAACTTGAGACTGTGGTCAAAGCATGAGCAAGAACACAGGAAAGCAGTGTTGGAGGCTCCCACTCCCTGCTGTCATTCCTTGAGAGAAGGTGGGCCTTGTATAGAAAATATTAGCAAACATTTAGTCCTATATACAGGTTTATTGCCCTCAGCATGAGGTGATTAATCAGTGAACCATTTCCGCAGCCAATTTTACTTATTATTTAAAGCAGGTTCTCACTAAGTAGCTTAGGGCCTCACTAAGTTGCTGAGACTGGTCTTGAACTTCTGATCCTCCTGTCTCAGCCTTCCAAATCACTGGGATTACAGGTGTATGCCACCACACCCAGCTCTCCTTCTTTTTCCTTTGGCACGGATAAGTATTCCCATTCTATTTGTCGTTTTTTTTTTTTTTTTTTTTTTTTTTTTCTTTCCTATCTATTCTTTAAACTTGTTCTAAAGGTTGTTTATACACATTGGCAAAGTTAAAAGACAAGGAAATGGGCACTATTTGTTTCCAAATAGTTAATATTTGAAGTGTCTGCATATAACTTCTTTAGGCATGATATATAGATGTATAACCCAATCCAAAAATTATGTCATATGGCGTGAAATGTTCCATCAATGTATCTTGTTCCTGGATTTTCACAAGTGTGTGTTATGTCTTTCATTTTTTCCTAAAATCTATGCCATTATGTTGAAAAAAAATCATCCTTTAGCTATGTATGGTGGCTACCTTTGCTTTGACATTGGAACTTTCCCATCAGACTTAGTTCAGTATAGTTTCTTTAAGTGAGATATTTGTCCAGCTGTTCTTTTGTTTGTACATGGGGGATTGAATTAAAAAGCAGGCAGGAGAGGGAGGTAATTGCATATAATCAGCTGGAGAGCAATGATCCTACATAAGAGTGGTTGTAAATTTCAGTGAATTTTTGACATATAAGAATAAAAGGAACAATTTCATTTATATAAGACAAAACAGACATCCATATTTGTATGTAAATTCACTTTTTGATTAGCAAATGAAATACATAAAAATAAGAAACACCATGCAGTCAGCACCCATTGTCAGGAACTTAAAAACATCTATAGAATCTTTTTGATTACAAGAGTTTGTAATGGCCCTTGATGTCTAACTGAAGTGCCTGGTACATAATGAGTATTAAATAAAGTTTGGTTAACTTACAGTATGAATAAAATGTAAAATTCTTAATTTTTAATAGAATTTGTAATATGTTTCTTTTATTCATATAGTACAACTCTCTGAATTCTAAAATACATGTAAGATAAAATTCAGATTCTTTGTATTAATCAAATTCCATATTTAAGAACATATTTAAGACATTTAAAACATAGTTGTATGTATTTTTTAATATTTATTTATTTGCTTTAGTTGTACACAATGCATTATCAGTACATGGTGCTGAGATCGAACCCAGGGCCGCACACGTGCTAGGCGAGCGCTCTACCGCTGAGCCACAATCCCAGTCCCTTAAAAACATAGTTGTATGTTTGTAGAAAGATAAGTGGAATAGAAGGAAGGGAGCAGGAGCTGGGAGGAGGAGAAGGGAAGGAGAGGTACTTGGGACTGAATTAGAAGAAGATATAGTCCATGCTTTCATAATTATATAAAAATGGATTTTACTGTCATGTAACTAAAAAGAACCAATAAAGATAAATAAATACATACATTTAGAATTATAGTGATACATATATGAAATATAACACTATAAATGTGTTAGAAGAGAAAGGATGTATAGAGGTTGTATGATTTTTATGGTGCGAAGTATTGAAATGTAGGACTAAACTCACATTACCTGATCTTTGAGCCATTTTAAATTATACAATCTTTTCTAGTCATATACTAATACTATACTTCAAATTATTGACTAGTAAGGATTTATTCTCATTTTCCATAAGGGGTTTTAGTTAAAAATAAATTACAACTCCTGTTAGTAAGAAATGTTTTTTCCCTTCTAAATAGTTAATATAATTAGATATTTCATATATGCAAAAGTTTGATCTTTATGAATATGATAACATTAAAATTTGCCTAGCACATTCAAAGCTCTGGGTTTAATCCTCAGCACCACATATAATAAATAAATAAAATAAAGGTATAAAAACATTTAATATATAATGAACTTCTAACTATGATTTAAAGACTTTTTATGGTTAACTAATGGCAGTGAATAATTTTTCCTATTTTATCAGGTAAATCATTTCTTTATTTTTGTGTGTTTTCATGGGGCTGGGGGTGTAGATTAAACTCAGGGCCTAAAGCCTGTTAGCCAAGTGCTTCTACCACTGAGCTACAATGTCAAACCTAGGTAAAAAAGTTTATAAGTTAAAAATAATGTAGTATGTCCATAACATTCATAAAAAGGATATCAAAGATTATAGGGTAAGTTAAAAAACATTAAGAATCTTCCTTTAAAAATTGAACATCAAAACTGGGTACACACACACACACACACACACACACACACACACACACACACTTTCTGTCTCATGTATTTGCTTTAAAAATATTTTCTTCCAATCCTAATAAGATTTGGGCTTATTTCTTGTCTAATTACACTCACAATCATACACAACAATAAGCACTGATGTACCAAGAAAGGCAATCTGTATGTCATCAAAGAAGTTTTTCCTTTGATAAATTCTTTGCAAACTCCTCATTTGGGTTTTATAGAAAATATTCCAAGAAAACCATAATGGCAAGCTACTTGTCACTTCTGGAATAGTCCAAATTTATATAAATTTGAGTCATGAATAGAAGAGCTAGTTTATGCCTATAACACTAAAACTTTCAGTGGATCCAGCCAGTCCCTTCTCAAACCTTGGCATGTCAAGAAGTATCCAAAAGTCACAATCCCAAAATGCAGTCCAGATATTTACTCAGCCTCACACTCCTGCTCACTCCTCTGTTATTACCTCTAAGTATATTTCTTGGATTGCGTTACTTAGACAGCTGTTGAAGAAGTTTACCCTCACTTGGCCGGCAGCCTTGCCTAATGCACTGCAAGCTTATGAAAGTACTTTGAAACATGATGGACTGTGTATATAAGCTCTTAGTTAAATTTTTCATGTCTTATTATATCTGTATGGGAATGCATCACCCAATTAGGGACAAAAGAGGTTAAAGGACATGGAAAATGGAAATTCCAGTATTAACATCTGCGTGGTTCCTGTATTTTTATTACGAATAGCTTTGCTCAACATGAATCACTGGAAGACACTAATAAATATATCAGTATTAAAAACATACACTGAACATCCTGTTATGTAAAAACCACACATTGTCTCACAGCAGAAGAAAAAGATGAAAAGCCATTTCTGTACTTTAAAGACTTCCTGACTAATCAGAAGTCAAGACAAATATGTCAGAGAGAAAAAGAAAGAAAAAAGTATTCAATAATGACGTCAGTCACAAGATACTGCTTTAATGATTATGTTGCTTGTCACCAGGGGAAAAATGCTTCCCATTCCAAGAATATATCAGTCAAAACTTATTCATGGGAATGTTTTGTTGGATTGTGTGCTTTAATGTGATTCATTCATTTATCCTTTTAACTTCTCAATACTGTATTGCACACTATGCATGTATACTCAGTGGCCCCTCTTAAGAATGGCTTCACTCTTCTACTCCCATGGTACAAGGGTAGTCTGATGCAACTCTGTGCCTCATCAGAAAAGTTCTAGGTGGACATCTCATCCAAGCTGGGCTTTTCAGAAATTCATTAGGAGAATTTAGAACTAGCACTAAGTTTTTATGTGAATCTGGTAATGTTTACTGAATGGTGAAACTCAGCTAACTTTTCTTCTCTGTGAGGTGGGTGCAGTAAAAGCTGATGTGCATGACAAAAAATAAAAGTAAGAAAGTCACATAATAGAAGGGAGAAAAAAAGATGAGAAGTTAATAGTGACTGTAGCTTTGTTGGGTTTTGTTCATTTTCTATTTTAACCATAGGTTATTTTATTATGTTTGTTCTGAATTCTGGAATTTTCCGAAGTCCAGCCACTTTCATACCATTGTTCTTTCTGAAATCATGCTCTTACAGTATATTTTCCTGTTAGTTGTTTCCTTTTTTTGTTAGTGCTTAGTACACTTATGTAAAAGTAAGATTCATTGTGACATATTCGTTTTCTTTCATTGATTTACTGTTCTTTACTTGCATCTAAAACTATCACAATTAATAAAAACCCTGATAGCAAATTGTTATGATAGACATTCAATAATTTAAGTAAGATATAGCCCAAATATTTGAGATGTTCACAGTCAGATGAAAGAATACATCTAATATCATACATTCAATAAAGTTGTAATAAATTTCTAGAAAAGAGATAGGAGATGATGTGAGACTACAGATGAGAACTATGCTATTGTCCAGTAGGTTATGACTTTACAAATTCCAAGTTAAAATAAAAAATTGCCCTTAGTAACAAGGTTTTATCTCATTTAATAAGTAAATTACACATAACTTGTGCCACACAATATAATTTACACTAGTTACAATTAGTTACATAAATGGGATGGTATTTGGGTTCAAAATTGTCATATTTAATTTATCTTTTTTTAAATGGTGATAAAATAATAACGTATAATTTTATGTATGAAAGGGAAAAAATCACAGGAGATAGAATAAAAAAGTTTTAAAATAATAAATGCATTACTGTAATTATACAAAATATTAGTTTTATTTGGTTCCCTTTTGATTACCAGTGCCTAATATGGTTACTCCTTAAAACAATCTCCCCCAAGCAGGTGAAACAAGATTATTGGGTAAAAAGGTACAAATGTTTAGTTATAAGATAAATATATTCTGGAGTCTCAATTTACAGCATGGTGGCTATAGTTAATAATAACATATATCTGAAATTTGCTAAGAAGTAGATCTTAAGTATTCTCACCATGTTCCCCCCCCAATCACAAAATATATCTGAAGTGATGCATAAATTAACCTGATTGTGGTAATCATTTCACTATGCATTCATATATCAAAACATTACATTACACACTAAGTATATAAAAATTTTATGTGTTGATTCTACCTCAATAAAACTGGAGAAAAGAAATGAATCTTAATTGTGTAGAACACGGCTGTATTGATCAATCAGAACATTGTTATATCACTCTACACAAAACTAATTCTCTCACAGATTATATCAAAACAGGATGTGTTGTATGAATTGATTTTAATGTTTCTAAAATTCTCTGCTGTTAAGGTTTTTCAATTAAAAGATTTCTTTGAGTGAGATTCACGTAAGAATTCCTAAGGGATTATATGCACCTTCACTTTTAGAGTATCAAAATATTTGAATTTGAGAATACTGCTATTTGTCTTGCAACCTGGATGAGGTGAAAAATCTTTTGGCAAACTAACAATGAAAGGTTGTTTCCAGAAACAGTATATCATTGAAGAATCATAGTAAGGGAGGCAATATTTTCATCTGGGAAATTTAATCTCATTCTGGAAAAGAACCTTGAGATTTCTACTTTAGAGTGACAAATCTTGAGTGTCAGAAAACTTCAGTTACTTGGCGTATTCAAATTACAGCAAAAAATAAGACACTCATCTTCGGTCATAACAGAATGGTCTTTTATAAAGGCAAAGGTGCGTGTCTAAAGAATACATTACAAGGAGTTTAGAATCAGATTTTATATTACTCTGTGGTGAAATCAAATTGCTCACAAAGAAAATCTTTCATCATTCAGTGGAAATAGAAGGCAGATCAGTAGAATAGAGAAGAGGGACCAGAGGGAAGGAGGAACAGGGGAAGAGGAAACAGTAGGGAATAATATTGGCCAAATTATAATGTTATATTTTGTGCATGTATGAATACATAACAATAAATTCCATCCTTATGTACAACCATAATGCACCAATAAAATCTATGGGAGAAAATCATTCATCAAAAAAGGATACTAGGACTAATGAAAAAAATATACTTTTATCCACATATATAATTTTAATGTTTATTTTTTAAAAATTGATTTACTGTTGGTGATTATAGTTAATAATAATGTATTGTATAACTGAAATTTGCTAAGAAGTAGGTCTTGTGGTAATCACTTGTTTAGGTAATTTACAGTGTGATCTTCCTATACTAATAGGAAGAGAGGATATCTAGAGCTGACATTAGCACAATATTCTTGAGGGTTCAAATGCTTGGGAACATCTACTGAGACGCAAGAATCTCCATTCCCACTTTGAATGGATTATTCTGCCATAATACAGCCACTTCCATTCTTCATGCTCCACCATATTTAGGAAAAGAAAGAATTGAATTTTAGAAACAACTCTAGTGGAAGCTGAAAGTGAAAAGTGGGAAGCTGAATTGTTTGTAGTGATCTGAGAGTATCAGAGTGATATTTTTAGAGCCTCCTTCTACCTCAGTAATTAATGCTTGGTTCCTGATGTAACTCTTCCTTTTACCTACTCTCCAATGAGAGCATGTAATCTTTAATTATTTCCCTGGGCCTCTTCCTTTCTTAGATCCCAATTTATAAAATTGTTTTCTGTAGATTACCTCCCTTATTAGTCTTTAGACTATGTCTCTTGCTCAAATTTTATCAATTTAACTCTGCACATTTGTAAATATAACCCCACACTATTCTTGTTCTTTATCACATTCTTAGGTAATGCACATCTTTTTTGAAAATACACTATGTGATATTTAGAGTCACGTGTACTGTTTGAGATTTTATCATTCATTTAGCTCTACAAGAAGGTTTAGTGCTAGGGTCAGCTAGGATAAATTCATTTCATTCATTTCCTTCTTTCTTTTCTTCTTTTTATAAATCATATTTTCAGAATAGAAACTGTAAAAAGTCTCTATGTTGAGGTGGGGGAAACTTCAAACAAATTAGATTGTTCCGTAACTCTTCCAACTTGTTTCAAAATTCCCATAATATTTTAAACTGCAATGAAGTCAACTTATATATTTAAGAGCAGTTGTCTTTGAACTTTTAACAGAAAAAGTACAGAAAAATACTTTATTCAATTTAATTTAAAGGTAGAGTCATTATAATAGTTTGGGGAATAGGTCTTTCCTAAGGCCTGGGAAATGGTAACTGGTATTGTTTGGATTTGGAACGTCCAACAAAGGCTCACGTGTTGAAGGCTTGGTCCCCAAAACAACAGTATTCACAATTGGAGCTTTGGGGAAATGGATCATGAGTTCTCTGACCTCATTTGTGGATTCATTAACTGATAGATTTATAACTAGATGTATTATTGGGAGGTGGTGAAAACTGTAGGAGATAGGACCCAATTGAAGGGAGTGGGTTCATGGGGGTATGTCCCTGGAGACTATATTTTGTCCCCATCACTTTCTGTTTCTCTATGCTTCCTAGTCACCATGAGGTGAGCAGTTGTACTCCTACCTGTACTCACCACCATGATGTTTATCCTCACCACAAGCCCACAGCAATACCGCTAAGAGATTATGAACTGAAACTGCAGATACTGCAAGCAAAATACATCTTTGCTTCTTTAAGTTAATTTTCTCAGATATTTTGTAACAGCATTGAAAGCAACTAACATAATAACCAGAACTGATGACAAGAGAATTAGGTAACCCAATTCCCAAATTCCAAGGTTTATTTTCTTTTTTTTCTTTTTTCATTCTCTCTTTTTTCCTTTTATTTTCCTCCTTGAATACTGAGGATTGAACTCAGAGATGCTTTAACATGGAACCATATTCCTTTTTTTTATTTTTTAATTTTTCATTTGGACTCAGAGTCTTGCTAAATTGCCAAGATTGTTTTTGAGGTTGCAATCCTCTTTTTTCAGCCTCCAAAATCACTGGGGTTACATCCATGAGCTACCCTGCCTGGCAAGTACCCAGTTTTCTAACAAATGTTGAGAACAAATGGAAGCCAAACACTCCTTTCGGCTTACCTAAGGAAACTATCACTCCTGTCATCTTATGAGACCAAAGAAGCCTTTGATAGTAGAAAGAGACTTGAGAGAAGATGAAACTAGGCAAAAACCATTAAAAAAAAAAAAAAAAAAAAAACTTTTTTTAAAAAAAACTTTTTTTTTTTTTTTTTTTTTAGTGCTGGGGATGGAACCTGGGGTCTTGCCTGGTATTATTAGGCAAGTACTCTACCACTAAGCTACACCCACAGCTTTCATTTAATAATTTTAACTCTCAAAGTTTAGATTAATAAAAGTGTTTGCACAATATGAGGGCTTTCATAATCTTTTGGGGGAAGACTGTTGTGAAAGAGAATTCTTTGCAGTGTGATGCCATATACGAACCAGCTGGGCTTCCACATGGAAACTACATGTGGAATTCCACTTTGGAAAAGAAAATCTTTCTAAGTTGTAACTTTGAAGCTTCTGTCTCATGTGACATAAGAAATACATAAAATTAATCACTTGGCCACGTAGCAATGGTTACATGTGAAATATTTAAATATTATTAACATTTACTTAGCTTTTAGCTATGTAAAATTATGCAATGTTATGGTACATTGTACATATTACAACATGTGATCTGAACCAATCAATTACATAAATCAATTTATGGTTTAGCATTATAGAGTTATGATAAAATTTAATAGGGCAAAAGTTATTATCCCAAATCTCTAAGGTGGTTTAATAAAAACTTTTCACAATTTATTATTTTATTCAGTATATTTAATATGGATAAAGTCAAGAAATGAAAGACCTTAAGCTCTAAAATGATTATTAGAACATTTTAACACTTATTTCATTGGTAGTATGGTTTGATCGTGTGCCCCAAATGTTCTTGTATTGGAAACTTAATCCTCAAATTCACATGCTGGTGCATTTAGAGATTTTACCTTTGAGAGTGATTGAGATTATAATGAGCTCATGAGGATGGATCCCCCATGATGGGATTTATGGATTCATAATAATTGTTTTATACTACCAAGCCCTACAAACAAAAATGAGTAACACAAGGGGAAAAATATTTTCAATATGTATAACATAAAAATATTAGTATCATGATATGTAAATAATTCCCATGTTTGAAGCAATTCTCAGTGTGGGTACAAAGATGAAAGTAAAAGGTTTATTGCTGCATTGTTTATAATGACAAAGTATTAAAAACAATCCATATATTAGAGAATTCATGGATGTTTCATAGTGAGAGTGTTTCAAAACAATAGGCATGTGACAAATCCAGTTGTCTTACATCATATCCAACACTTTGTATTTTCAGTGCCTTTAATTTTAACCATTTTGGTGACTGTGTAGTAATATCTGTTGTTTTATATTTCATATATGTGATAACTTGATGTTCAGCACCTTTTTATATGCTAATTGGCCTTTTTGGATATTCTCTTTTGGACAGACGTGTTTACATCTATCGCTCATTTTTCACAACTTGATTTTTTTTTTCTTTTAGCATTATAGGAGTTCTCTATGTTTGTAGATATGACATTATTTATGTAAATATACATTGAACTATTTTCTTCTAAGGTGAAACTTGCCTTTTTGCTCTTTCAATGAACTCTTTACACAACAGAAATGAGTCCATATCCACAGTGACACGTACAAAAATAGTCAGATTAGCTTTATTCACAATAGCCAAATCTAGAAACAACCCAAACATCAATCAGCAAAACAGATAAATCAATTTTAGTATATTCATACAAAAGACTGTTATATCAATTAAACAATTACAGCTACATGCAAAACACAGATCAATCTCAAAATTTAGATGAAATATCTACTACAATAGCATAGATAGGTCTACACTCAAGAATAGTGATAGATTGACTATATAAAGACAATAATATGTGTACTGTCAAACTTAATTTAACCAAAATTCAACACAAGGTAAAATGAACCTATGGTGATAGAATACAGAATGATTTTTGCCAGTGTTTCTCAACTTGAGATAGTAACTGGTAAAGTTTCCCACTACCTCTGTTGATTTTTTTTTTATGAAATCTTCTTCATATCATAGTTATAAAAGCCTTTCCCATCTAAAAACTATAAAATACTTGAATACCAAATGTTTTATATAAAATTAAATTGTCAAATAATTCATAATTTGTTTTGCATTATGCTATTAGGTTGGGATTATCCTATATTACTAGATGAAGTGGAAGTCTCTCTTTTCCAATATTAAAAATGAAAGTCAAATCCGTTATATTGTTTTTCTGGTCTCAGTCTATCAAAATGTGAGATAAATTAACCATAATTTCTAATATTAATCTTTCAGAGGGGGGCTGACAAGTGACCTTTATACCTAATACTTTCAATTTATATATTTTTCTAGTATATTATATAGACATATGATTATAAATACAAATGTTCTTCTTGAGTCTTGGCCATCTAATATAAAACTGCCATCTGGACAATATTTTTATTTGCTTTTATTTGTAATAATTTTGCCTATTTATTTACTTGTTTACCAATTCTAGATTTTCTATTATGAAGTACATGTACTTACTTTTGCCTTCCTTTTAAAAATAAATTTAAAGTTTTAAATTTTAATATATACTTCTTAACATTTATGCATTATTTAGCAAAACAATTTTTCATTCAGCATTGTTAAGCTTTATTTCTTGTCTTTTATGAATTTTGCTAAAATAAGAGCATTTCTTGATTCATCTGTCCTCTTTTATGATTTGAATGTTTTGTGTCATATTTGCATTTTCTTTGTGATATCTTTCAGTTTTAGACATTTTTATAGCAGTAAGTTTTTAGAAATGAGGTGCTGTTCTGATCTTTGTCTTCTGTATATAATCTGCTTTTTTTTAAAATTTTTCTTTTCTTTTCTTTTTTCATACCAGGGATTGAACACAAAGGATCTTAACCACTGAATCCACATCCTCAGACCTTTTTATTTTTTTATTTTGAGGCTGGTTTTGAACCTGCGATCCTCCTGCCTCATCCTCCTGAGCCACTGGGATTATAGGCCTGTAACATCACGCTCAGCTTTCTTTTTCTATTTCTGAAACCTTTTAAGATCTATTTTGTGTTATAAGTGTTCTGGAACATTGCTATGTAAAGATATGGTGAGAGTTCAATGGCAATATGTCATTTTTGGTGTTCTGCAATGGTTCCATCACAGGCAGGTTGAATATAGAGATTTGGACTGCCTCAAGAATATACATAGGGCTGTAGGGATATCTCAACTGCCTTTATTCTACAGGTGGAAGATCTGCACAGTCCAAAGTTCCAGACAGTTTATGTACAACATTGCAACAAATCTGGCAGTGTGCCAAGTCTGATATCACAGGTTGCACAAGAGTACACATGTACAGTTGTTGCTGACCTAAGAAAACATCTTAGTCATTCCTTCCCATACATTCAGGTGAGAAAAAAAACCTGCCTGACTCCATTTTCCTTACATTCCACCCCTTCAGGTTTCCTCACTGGACAATCTATCCAACAGATGTCTTCCAAGAAGATTCCTTGGCCAGGAGGGCATAGCCCTGTACCCATAATCCACAACAGCAATATGAGGCACAACAGCAAATTACTAATACACAAGGTGACCCCCACAAAATAAGCAAGACCCATATCCATGGGGCAGTCAGGCTAGCCCATCATTCTTGTAGGGTTCCCCTGTTAAATGTTCAATTTGCTGATTTTCAAGGGCTCAGTTTTATAGTGCCTGGCTTACATTATGGAACTCATCTGGTATTTATGCACAATGTTCAATGACTAGAAGAATGCATACTTCACCTTGAAAGGTGGTCAGTATATCAAAGGCCGTTTGATTTTGCAGCACTAGTTTCCTTATTTGGTACATTCCTTTACTTAAGAGGGAGGAGGACTAATGGGTAGCATTGAGTACTTTGACTATAATGTAGTGACAGTACTGTAATCACCATTGCATTATCAATGATGACCCCTTGTCATGAGAACACACCTAAGGGATAAAGCCATCATGTAGTGCTTTTTACATCTTATAAGTCTCCCAATTTGAGACTGCTCATATACATTTTTTTGAATCATTGCTGGGAGTTATAGTCTTCCCCATGATCATTTGTCAGTTCATTCAGTGGGTAAATATGGCCATCCATGTTGCCCACATATCCATAAATTTCCTAGTGAAACAGGGTGGGCACAACTACCATTTTGTGACTCCAGGTTTTAGAACCATCAATTATTGTAGTGCACAAGATTCATGGGGTCCACTATATATTCCTGCCCCCGTCTTCTCTCTATATTGGAGTCCTTCTGGTTAAGTTCTACAGCTTCAGCTGGGAGCCAACCTACACCATCCTGTACTGAATAATCTATGATGGGTCATAAGCAATTTGTACACTGTGGTACACTTCAAAGATGTGGTTCTTTGTATAGTTCCTTTGAAGGTCAGGCATTTTCCATGTTAGGAACCAAGTCCATTTAAGGGTTGTTGTTGTATCAGCTTGCCCCAGCAGGCCATCTACAGCACTCAGTGGCATTTCAGTGCATAACCAGCATGCATATTGATTGACAAGAGTAGCAGATATGTCTGCCCATTGGACCTACACATTGGGCCATATGCATCTAGGGGCAAAAACATTGCAGTTACAGTTATTAACAAAGATAAATCCCATTGCTCAGGGATAACACAGGCTACTTTCAAGTCCATGGATAATACTGTTGCAGGCAGTAACAACTGACCTGCTGGCAGTACAATACGTTTGGAGGTGTTTCCATGTGTTTCTCTGATTCAATATGAATTAATAAAGGGGAACTCATAATTGGCCAGAGGGACAATACAATGTTACCAATACAGCATCACTGGAAGGATACTTTTAAGGTTGGGCACCAGAACCCCATTACCCATGGGGTCACATACAAGTCATCTTGCAATCCTGTTCTGAAGGAGCTTCCAATGTGACCCATCCCTGTGGGAAACTGTTGTTGTCCAATGCTATATCCAAGTGGCCTTTTATATGGAATACCTGCTGTTCCCTATTTAATTCTTGCCATAATTCCAATGAATATGCATTTTGATTGAGATATATTTTATCTCTATCAATCCCTGCTCCCAAAAGCTCTATTCATATTTGAGTCTTGTTACTTTAATGGGCCCTATTTTCATTGGAGGAGGCACAGTTGGGATAGCCATAGTGGTGGCTTGAACCCCTTTTGTTGATGTCAGTCCTCTGCCTTCCCCAAACTGGAAATCGCAATAGTTACTTCATTAATATGGTGACCCACACATAAGAAGCTAGGATGACCCTCAGGGTCAGAAAAGATACTGATGGGGCCTTCTGCGGTTGTAAACCACTCATCATCTGGCCCATAAATATTGAGGTTAAACATGGCCTGTTTCATTCCCAACTCTTATAGTACCTGAATCAGGCATGCATAAGAGTACCATTTACTCATAGTCTCAGGAATGGCCCCCACATTCAACCAAACAGTGTGGATAGTAGCCATTGTCCAGTCTAATAAAGAGTGGCCCCCCGTCTGCGTCCATGGCTTCAGCTGTTTTGCCAGCTGTGCTGTAATGAAGAGAGAGCAGTCAGTTATAGATGACAACCTTTCAATTTATAGGGCACTACACATAAGGCCATCCACTCCTAAATCTCACAGACTTAACAAACAAAAATCCAGAGGTTCTCCCAGCCTCAGGCTAATTTGCTTTCCCAAGTCCATCACCTTTGCTTGAGTATACGGATCAATTTTGGTAACCTCCATTACCTGGACTAGCTCTGCCAGCTACCTATCCAGAGCCATCAGTTGCTGTTGTTTCATTTTCTGCATTACTACTAGCTGGGCTTGCAGGTGTTGATCTCCTTCCTCCTTCTTCAACTCCAACAGCAGTTGGAGGGAGGTGCTTTTCCAAGGTACAGAGATCCTCCACCAGTGACTGCAATTTGGTTTTCAAGAACTCTTTCTTATTTTGCAACTCCCTCATCTTGGAAGCTGCTCATATCTGTAAGAAACACACATCTCACAGCTTCAGAGGCTATACATATACCACACTTTTCCAGGCTCTCTCCCACTTGGCATAATGCCATTTTCAACCCCACAAGGATACCATCCATCTTTCCCCATTCCTGGGGAGGGGCCAAGGTAGCCAGGAGGCTTGCAACCTGATACCACTCATAGATAGCCACTTCTCCATACCCACTTTAGCAAGTACAGTGGATTCTATACCAGGCTGCTGCAAATTCTTCCAACTATGCCAACTGTCCTGCAATCATTCTATCACAAGTAGGTTGACTTGATATTCAGTCATCATGAAAAAAATACACAGAACTGTAGGAAGATCTCACATGCCTTCATTCTATGGGTGTGTAATCCGTGCATCAGCAAGTCCCAGTTTGAAATTGCGACCAATCTGGCAGCATGCCAGGTATGATATCACAGGTTACATAAGTATGTCCTGTTGTTCCTAACCTAAAGAAAACATCTTAGTCATTCCTTTCCGGACATCTGGGTGAGGAAGTCTGACCAATTTCATTTTCTGTAAGTCACACAGTAATGTTTTTAAAAGACAGTTATTATGATCATTCTCACTTATTTAGTCTTCCCAGGATCCCAAAACTTCATATATAAATGTTTAAACTTCCTGTTATTTTCTCACTACAGCTGTGTATTCAAGATTTCAACTTGAGTTTTTATTTGCAAAAAGTTCTAGATGATGTGGTATCTAAGGAAAAAAGAAAGGAGTTGTGAAATCAGTACTTGACTCTTGTCCTGAAAACCACTCAGTTTGTTTGGGGAGATAAATGTATAACTAAAATATTCAAATCTAAACATATCAGTGATAAATATAGATGGACAGGGTTATAATTCAGGAAAGAAAATAAGGACAGAAGAAAGAATATGAGCAGAAAAATAAGGTAAGTCATGCAAGTGACTAGTGTGGGAAGTCACTGTAGGCGTAAATCAATGCCTTTAGGTTATGTTTTTTTTTTTTTTTTTAAAGACAAAACAAAACAAAGAAACAAACAAACAAAAAAAAAAAATACTTTTAAGTCCTGATGCCTGTCCAGGCAAAAGAAAGGGCACTGATGTCTGAAGCGAAAGCTTTAGGACTCAGCTTTTCCCAGGCTCGGATAACAAGATGTGACCCTATGACTGGGTGATACCCAGAGGGCCTGGGCTACCCACACCTGTCCTTTGTAATACCCCCACTATGATTTACACATCAAATATTCTAGGAAACAGCTTCCGCCCAATAAAGGCGCTTTCTAACCAGTTTCTCTCCCTCCCTCTCCTTCTCCCTATCTCTATCTCTATCTATCTCTATCTCTTGCCAGCCTCTCATGGCTTTACCTCGCTCCCTTTTTGGGGGGCTTGAGTCCAGGAGTTCAAGAAAACTGTCCTGAAGCTTCAAAGGTATCTGGGTCTGTGTTTGTGGTCATTTTGCATCACCACAGATTCAGATGAGTGATCAGGTTTAGTGGCTCATGCAGGACGTGGGCCGCAGACTAGCATGTTCACACACACAAAAGATTAGATGAAGAAGATCTAAAACCAAGAGAACCTGGGGCTGCATGACAAGGAAGAAACTGAGCATCAGAAAAGATGTATGAATGGGAGGATTAGTGGGTTGAACTTTCTCCCTGATTCAAGTAGAAAGATTCTAAGATTTTATTCCACAGTGTTCTGGATTAGATATTAGTTGACCCCATAAAGTTTATGTGTGAGACAATGCAAGAAAGTTTAGAGATGAAATGATTGGGTTATGAGAGCCTTAACCTCATAATTAATCAGTGTATTAATCTACTTGAATTGATTAACTGCCTGGTAACTTTAGGTTGATAGGGTGTGGATGGAGGAGGCATGCCTTTGGGGCATATATTTTGTCCCTGTTGAGCAGAGCTCTCTTTGATTCCTTATTGATATGTGCTTAGTTGCTTTCCTCCACCATGCTCTTTTGCCTTGAGGTTGTGCCTCACCTTGGGTCCAGAGCAGTGGAGTTGTATGTCTATGAAACGAGACCTCTGGAACTGTGAGCATCAAATAAACTTTCATGCCTCTAAAGTCGTTTTGTCAGGTCTTTTGGTCACAGCAGTAAATAGCTAACTAAAATATAGGGAATGGCATGAAAAAGTTTTAGTTTCAGAATGATAAGTCAGTTAGTGGGTAGAATAGGATGAGACAAAAGTGAATTTGTGAACTAGGACAGTGGAAAAGAAAATGGAAGGAGGAACTGCATTTTTTAAAAATTGGCACCTATTTATAACAAGTCATAAATTGAATGAGAGTGTTGAAGATAGAATTAAATCTCTTAGATTTTAAATTTCAGTAATTGAATGCTAAGTCATTAAATTATAAAGAAAAATGTGAAATCTGGTTGAATTTTCTACAAAATTGGTTTGGACAAGCAATAAAATTAGCAATAAGATAGACTTAGATTTAAATCACTAAACTAATTCTTACTGACTTTTTGAAATGGTGTGCATTACTTCACATTCTAATTCTTGGTTTTGTCCATGATAGAACACATGGAGTAATTCCCTGTCAAGAGATTTTTATGGACATTAAAGTGGATCATGACTGTGAAATATGATTTCTATTGTCATTATTATTATCAATGTTATTTTTGGACATAATGTATTTGATATTTCTACTGGAGAATTATAAGAGTTTGGAAGGTGACTTAAAATGAATTCAGAAAACAGTTTAATACAAGTTTCTTAAAGGCTAAACATGGTATTACCATTTGATCCAGCAATTGTACTCCTTGGTATTTACTCAAAAGAGTTGAAAAATAATGAATTATTTTCTATATTTGATATTTTGGAGGAAACTAGAAATATTATAACAGGACAAAGTTGTTCATATGTGGACAACAGATGAGATGAAGAACTAATGCTAAAACATACAAACAAATAACAGGAATGATAACAAGGAAAATAGAAATCCTACTGATGTTAAGTCAAGAGAAATGAAAATTTACAGAGAGATATCACAAAGAAATTAAGACAGACAAATAAAGAAAAGTCTATTTTAAATTCAGAAGACCGTTGCTAGCAGTTCTAAAGGAATGCTAGAGGAAAAAAAAAAAAGTTCAGTGGATTCCACATGCATTAGTTAAAATAAAAATGAAACACTACTATATAGCTATTGGAAAGACCAAAATTCAGAATGCAAGCAATACCAAAGGCTGGTAAAGATGTGGAACGATAGTAAATCTTATTTATTTCTGATAAGAATACAAAATGGTGCTGATATTGGGGAAGATAATTTGGCAGCTTCTTACAAGGGTAAACATGGTATTACCATTGGATCCAGCAATTGTACTCCTTGGTATTTACTCAAAAAGTTGAAAAATTATGTCCATAAGTAGATTTACTTCTAAATAGCTAAACATGGAAGCAACCGAAATATTCTTTAGTGGATGAATAGATAAACTGACAGATCCAGAAAAGGGAATATTATTCAATGCTAAAAAAAAAAAAAGTGAACTATTAAGCCATGCAAAGACAAGGAAGAAGCTTAAATACATCTCACCAATTGCAAGGAACCAGTCTGAAAATGCTACATACCACAGACTTCAACTCTGTCTATTTTGGACAGGAAAAAACTATGCAGAGAGTAAAAAACATCAATTTTTTCTTGGAATTGAAGGGAATGAAGGGATGAATACACAGAACACAGGGGAATTTTAGGCAGTGAAATTACCTTGTATGATACTATAACGATAAATACCAGCTATTGCAAACTTTTCCAAACCCATAGAATATAAAGCACCAAGAATTAATCCAAATGTAAACCATGAACTTCTGGCAATAATGATGTGTCAATGTGGACTCATGAACTGTAACAAATTTCCTATTCTGGAAGAAAATTTTGATTATGGGTATGACTGTGTATGGGTGGGGTCAGGGATCTATGGAAAACCTCTATCTTCTGCCAGTTTTTGCTGTGAACCTGAAACTGTTTTTAAAAATAGTCTATCAAAGGGGGGAAAAAAACCTCATTAAAAGCATCAGAATGAAACAGTGGGTGTAAAAGTCTTTTGAGACTTCATCAGAAGAAGTAAAGAAGGAAATGGCTATAATACATTGATAATTTTGTTGATTTTTTTGAGGACTGCATATGCCAAGGTGAACATGTCAGTCAAGAGGTAGGGTAAGGATTCAAGGAGAGTGTTCAGTTACGTGCTCAAGCTATGAAGAAAAATGTATAAAAATAAAAATTAGAATTTAATCTCAACATTCAGTTCTGCTGCTTATATTTCCTCCATTTCCTGCTAGTATGCATCACTTCCAGGATCCCATCAAGTATGACAAAAATTATAACACACTCTTTATTTTTCATATTGTTTTGGTTTCTCCCTCTTTTTAAAAAAAAATATTTATTTGTTTGTTTTTTACTTGTACACAATGTCTTTATTTTTACGTGGTGCTGAGGATCGAACCCAGGCTATGCACATGCATAGGAGAGCGCTCTACCACTGAGCCACAACCCCAGCCCTTGTTTTCTCTTTTATCATTAATTATGCCTCATCTGTACTCTATCGGGCTATCCATCTTTCTAAAACATTCATGTTTCACAAAACAATCTTTTAATTCTTTTAATTTCCATGTAGGAATTGTTTCATTAAAAATGCAACCTACACAATGTAATTTGCCTTTTTGCCACTCAGGAATGAAAAAGTGGGCTAAATAGCATTCGTGCTCTTGAAAAAGTTGGCTTTCTCTACTGAAAAAGAAAAATATTCTCATCTAAAATTGGAAAATAGGGGGCTGGGGTTGTAGCTCAGTGGTAGAATGCTTGCCTGGCATGTGTGAGACACTGAGTTCAATCCTCAGCACCACACAAAAATAAATAAAAATAAAACAAAGGTATTTTTAAAAAGAAAGAAAGAAAATAGTGTAAACAAAGCCAATGTTTTCTTTATTTTTTATTTTTATTTTTTATATTTATTTATTTATTTATTTATTTATTTTTGCTCAGGGGCTAAATATTTTCTATATAGGATTAATTTTATAGAGCATTACTAAGTAGACTACAAATCCCAAAGGAAGAACATAGATATCCATTACGTACAGGGATGTTTGTGGAATCATTTTCTTCACTTAATTCTAGATCAGCAAAACTTTTTACTTTAGAGCATTAAGAGACATATAAACTGTGATTATGCTTTTAGACATTTCTATGGTGAGTTTGTACTCACCTGTCCCTGCATTTTTAACTGTCATATGTAGAGCTAATTTGGAATATGTAAAACTGCACTTACCAACAGGAGGCTGTAATGATGTAGAAAGTTTCAAGTCAGTGGTCATGTCATATTTTGTCAATAGCCAGCAATTGTGATTAGTAAGAAATGAATCATCTACAAGAAGTGCCAAGTAGTAAGAGAAACAAATCAAAGAGAGATAAAATGACCTGTTATAAGCAGTGAAAAATCAATAAGGGGAAAACAGAGTCTATCTCAAAACGAATGAACAAGAGACCAAGTGATATTTGAACTACATTTGTTCCACTTTAGTTGCACTCACTGAGAAGTAAAGCCAAGCACAACAATAATCTTGTTTCCTCTATGTCTCACTGATTATAAGCCTATTGTGAATATATACATTGTATTTAATACAATGGAAAATATGTGTCTTATTTTATTAGTCACACACAAGAAGGAAAATTTAGAAAAAGGACTAAACTATGCAAACTCTGTCTCTACAATAGAAATAAAAAAATCCGATAGTTATTTTAAACTACATAAATCCTATTAACCTAATCCAAATTGACTGAAGTACAGTATGTGAATTTTAGTGTTTAAGCCTAGAAGCTAACTTAATGCAATATCCTATCTAGAAAACGTCTCAGGAAAACATTAAAGAGAAATTTTTAAGTTTTTGAAGAGCTAATCTATTTCCCAGATCTAAGAAAGATAATTGCAACCTTTGACAAGAACAGAGAGTGTCGCAACACAAAGGAGACTCTGCCATTCCAATTGCCTTCTTCCACTAAGTAAATTGCCTTGATTTTGGTGTACAAATAGACTTTCTCTAGTGAAACCATTGAGTTAACTGGAGAATACATAAAATCAAGAGAATTCAGAATTTCAGTGGGAGGAATTCATTGCATCTCTTTACTGCTAAATGTACTTTTGCTTTATGACTCTCAAGAATGAGACATAATCAGAGGAATATCCACTACCTCTAAGGTGGAAGAATTATTCAAGTATAGTGTCATCTTTTTCTATGATGGAGTTTTGAGGAAAGACAAGGAAAAGAGTGGTTTTTCTTTCTCTACTACCTCAATGACTATAATAACTCAAATGTTTGGAATCCTAGTTCAGGGCTATGTGTTATTAAGACTTAAAAATGGCCACCCAATGCCTCACAATTAACATATATTGTAGTAAGCTTGATGTGTGACCCACTAAATATGACAGAAATTATGGTACATCAGTTACGAGTTTAGATTATAAGAGATTATGATTTATAGCTTGGTTGCTCAATCTCTTGGATCACTTGATCTGTGGCAAGACCTGCCATTTACCCTGAATGGCAAGGAGTTGAAGCCTCTTACTAAAACCACATGAATGAGCATGGAAGCAACCAGTCAAAACACAGAGATTTATTCATTAATTCTTGGTATTAATTCTTGCTCTACAGGATTCTTGTTAAGGAACTTGGAGCCTAATCCGACATGTTGGAAATTGTAGCTTACTTTTTCTTCTATTAGGTGTATTATCTCTGGTCTAATTCCTAAGTCCTTTATTCACTTTGAATTGAATTTTGTGCATGGTGAGAGATACAGGTTTAATTTAATTTTGTTACATATGGCTTTCCAGTTTTCCCAGCATCATTTGTTGAAGAGGCTATCCTTTCTCCACTGTACATTTTTGGTGACTTTGTCTAATATAAGATAGCTGAAATTATATGTATTAGTCTCTGTGTTCTCAATTCTGTACCATTGGTCTACTAGTCTGTTTTGGTGCCAATACCATGCTGTTTTTGTTACTATTGCTCTATAGTATAATTTAAAGTCTGGTATGGTGATGCCCCCTGCTTCACTTTTCCTGCTCAGGATTGCCTTAGCTATTCCGGGTCTCTTATTTTTCCAGATGAATTTCATGACTGCTTTTTCTATTTCTTTGAGAAATGTCATTGGGATTTTGATTGGAATTGCATTAAATCTGTATAATGCTTTTGGTAGTATGGACATTTTGACAATATAGATTTAAGTTAAAAAGCTTCTTCTTAGCAAAAGAAACAATCAGTGAGGTGAATAGAGAGCCAACTAACTGGGAACAAATATTTAATACGTGCACATCGGATAGAGCATGAATTTCTAGAATATATAAAGAACTCAAAAAACTTAACACCAAAAAAACAAATAATCCAATCGATAAATGGGCTGAGGAATTGAAAAGACACTTCTCAGAAGAAGATACACAATTAATCAACAAATACATGAAAAAATGCTCATCATCACTGGCAATTAGAGAAATGCAAATCAAAACTACTCTAAGATTTCATTTCACTCCAGTCAGAATGGCAGCTATCAAGAACACAAACAACAATAAATGTTGGAGAGGATGTGGGGAAAAAGGCACACTCATACATTGCTGGTGGGACTGCAAAATGGTACAACCGTTATGGAAAGCAGTATGGAGATTTCTTGGGAAAATAGGACTGGAACCACCCTATGACCCAGCCATCCCACTCCTGAGTCTATTCCCAAAGGTCTTAAAAACAGCATATTACAGTGACACAGCTACCTCAATGTTTATAGCAGCACAATTCACAATAGCTAGGTTGTGGAACCAACCTAGATGTCCCTCAGTAGATGAATGGATAAAGAAAATGTGGTATATATGCACAATGGAATTTTACTCAGCAATAAAAAAGAATAAAATAATGACATTCGCAGGTAAATGGATGAAGTGGGAGAATATAATGCTAAGTGAAATCAGTCAATCTCAAAAATCCAAATACCGAATGTTTCCTCTGATATAAGGAAGCGGTTCACAGTATTGTTGGGTCGGGGTACATAGGAGGATTAGAGGAACACTATAATGGTCAAAGGGAAGGGAGGGGAAGGGAGGGAACAAGGAGGGTAGGGGGAAAAAAGTGGTTGAATAAGACAGATATCATTATTCTAAATGCAGGATTGAAGACTTGAATGCTGCGAATATATTTTGTATACAAACTGTTTTGTGTAAAAAGATGCTATATATGTATAGTATGAACTGTAATACATACTAGTATAAATAAAAATTAAAAAAAAAACCAGAGATTCAGGCAAGTCAGAAGCTTGATGCCACCTCATAATCCCAACGCCACATATACTTGACTAAACTAATTTTGGATTCCTGATGCTCAAAAACTGTGTGGCATTGTTATCAGCTAAATTTTGTATAAATTTGTTGTGGAGTAACATACAAGTAGTGCAGGTTATTTCTATTTATACTGGTGCAAAATGTTTTTATTCTCAAAACGATTGTTTAAAAATAAATGATTTCAGAGATTCTTTCAGCTTTTCCCAGCCAACTGAGATTTATCCCTGGGATGCAAAGATGATCCAACATACACAAATTAATTAATGTGACCCACCACATTAACAAACTAAAAAAAGAAAGAAAATAAGATTATCCTCTCGAGAGATGCAGAAAAATCACTTGAAAAACTACAACATTTTTAAAAGATAAAACTTTTGGAAAGTAACATATTGAAGAAATGCCATTTATCACAAGGCCATAACTAACATCATATTCACTACTGTAGAGTTGAATGCCTTTCTTTTAACATCAGTCATAGGGGAATAAATAACATCCAAAAGAATAAAATAACTAGGAGTAAATTCAATAAGGAAGGTGAAAGATTTTTATGATGAAAAAATTGAAGAAGGCACAAATAACTGGAAATAAATTTCATGTTCAATCCACATTCATGGATGATGAAAATTAACATTGTTAAAATGTTCACACCACCCAAAGCAATCAACTAACTGAATGAAATCCCTATCAAAAGTCCAGTGATGGGGCTGGGGCTGTGGCTCAGTGATAGAGCACTCGCCTGGCATGCATGAGACAGTGGGTTCAATCCTCAGCACCACATAAAAATAAAATAAAAGTATTGTGTACACCTACAACTAATACACCAAAAAACTGAAGCAATCTTGAGCAAAAAGAACAAAGCTGTAGGTATCACACAGCTTGGTTTTAATACATTATAAAATTAAAGCAATCAAAATAGTATTTCACTGGTATAAAAAGCAAACAAATAGACATAAGGAAGAAAATAGAAATTCCAGAAACAAACCCAGACAAACCTCACATATACTAAACTAACCATCAAAAAAGGAAACAATAATATATAATAGGAAAACAAGAGTTTCCTCATAAATAGTGTTGGAAAAACTTACTATCTACACTTAAAATCCCATATTTGACCCTCATTGTACACTATGTGCAAAAATCAGCAAAATATGTTTAATGACTTAAATGTAAAACTTGAAACTGCAAAACTGAGAAAAAACATAAGGGGAAGTTTTGAGACTTTTCTTGGGGCAATGACTGATTATATATGACAACCAAAGTACAGGCAACAAAACAAATGATCTGGCTACATAAAACTGAAAGACTCTTGCACAGCCAAGAAAAAATTTTCCTATCCTATGGAATGAAGAAAACAAAACTTTGCAGACAATATCTGCTATGGTGTTTGATATCACTAATCACTAGGAAAATGTAAATTTAAAAAATGATATAGTACCTTACACCTATTAGGAAGTTTATTTTAAAAGGGCAAAAGACCAGTGTTGGTGAGATTATAGAGAAAAAGTAACACTTACACTTTCTTGGTGAGAATGTAAATTGATGCAACCATTATATAAAAGAGTGTGGAGGTTCCTAAAAATTAAAAATAGAACTTCCACTTGATGCAACAATCAAGCTTTGGATATGTATCCAAAGGGTATGAAATTATTGTCTTGAAAAGACATTTTTGTCCCATGTTAACTGTAGCATAATTCACAGTATACTAGAATAAAAACAACTAAGTGTTCCACATTAGGTGAATAGATTAAAAGAAATGTGATGTATATATATACAATTGAATTTTATCCAGTCTTTGAAAAGATAAAAATCTTGACATTTGTGGCAGCATGAATGAACTTGGAGAACATTAGACATTATACTAAGTGAAAGTAGTGAGATAAAGAAAGACAAATTCTGCATAATTCCAATTACATGTGGTGTCTAAAAAAATGTAAAACTAATAAGAGTATAAACACGTTACCAGGGGTCAGAGGTGGGGGGAAATGGAAAGATGTTGGTGAAGGGTTGCAGTTTTAGTTCTAAGATTAATAACTTCTGGAGACATAATGCACAGTATTCTGAATTTGGTTGAAAATGAAAGGTCGCATATTTGAACTTTGTCAAGAGAATGAAACTTAAATATTCTCAACTTTTTCTGTAGCACATGTGAGCACGCGCGTGCGCGCACACACACACACACACACAAATACCTCTGAGAAAGATAACTAGATATATAATTACATTTATTTTTCCAATCATTTCACAATATGTATGTATATCAAAATATTAAGCTGTATACCTAAGTATGTACAATTTTTATTCATTGGTTATACTAAATGAATCTGGAAGAAGATTCCATTCAGCTTCTAAATATCCCAGATGGCATGAAACTACACCTTTTGAATAATGATGGTCCCTTGTATCTAGAAGATTCAAATGAAAAAATGTTCTATTCTGATATTCAAAATTTTAGGTGACCTTATTTGTAAGCTGCCTGGTCAACGAGGGCAGCTGTAAGCTACCTGGTACCGAAAACCGGGAGGAAAAACTCTCGGAGGCAGAGTAAAGCTTTTACTACTTTTACTTCTACTTTCTTAGAGCTTAGAGAGGGAAAGAAAGATTTTTAGAGAGAAAGATTAGAGCGAGCTTTTCTTCTTGTCTTCTTAGCTTAGAGTCTTAGAGAGAAAGAAAGATAGAGCTTAGCTTAGAGAAAGATTAGAGCTTCTTTCTTCTCTCTTCTTTCTTCCTTCTTATTTCTTCTGTCTTCTGTCTTCCTCAGGAGCCTCGGCCTAACTCTGACCAGTCATTACTTCTTCTATCTGGTTTCTCTTCTGTCTTCTATCTGGTTTCTCTTCAGTAACCGCTCTGCCTACGTTCTGGCCGCTCTGATTCTTCTGACCGACCGAGTGACTGCCCGGCTGACTGAATTCTCCGTTCTCCTCACTCGGACCGCTTTCACCCGGTTATATACCTTCAGCTTTGCGGGTGCCTACAGGTGCGTCACATACATATCAGGTGGAACTTATGGCTTCCAGCTAGCTACAACAGCCCTTCCTAATTAGGGCTCCTTCACTTATTTACTTCATGGTGTAGATTATAGGAGAACATGTTATAGAAGATAAAATTGGGGACTATGTGTAGATTTACATTCTGCTATTAAGCACATCTATTGTCATTTATTCAAGTTGCTCTGGCCTCTTGTCCTAGTCAACATATGTAAATTAATAATTGTAATGGTTTAATAGAGAGATAAAATGAATCAATGTTCATAGAGTTCCTCACATATCCCTTCCTGTTTACCCTCATTCACCATCCTGACATCCAAGGACATTCCCAGGGAGATCTCAACATTATAATCCCTGCTTCAGAATCAGAGTTTATTGACCTGCACTTGTTCTTCTATATTTGTATAATGATCTACTTGTTCTTTAATTTATTCAGCTGAACACCCCAGATTTTGAGTCCATGTCTGCTAGTACGACTATGTTGGATAACATTCAAATTTATATATAGTCATTATCAACTAAAAGACCATTTCTAAGTATTTAATCACAAAAAAGAAATGTTAATAACCAATAGTTGCTCAGATAATGAGAAAAGGAAACACTGGTTGGTTTAAATCTACAGTGTTTATCAATCCCAAAGAGTAATAGAGAAGAAGCACCAGCAAATCCATTTTGATTGCAGTCTGTACTATGTAACTAAGAGGTCCATAACACTACCAATCTCTGTTGTTCATAGCCTTAGAGATTATAGGATACAGATTTTGATTTTATGTGTGTTCTTTCTTTAAAAAATAGCCTTTATCATTGTAAAAGTGGGCTAACACAGTAATTTAATCAATAAAGTATTGAGTGCGGCTGGGGATGTACTCAATGTAAAGCACTTGCCCAGTATGTGGCAGGCCTTGGGTTCCATCCCCAGTACTGGAAAAATAAATAAATAAATAAGGAAGCCAACTTATAAAGGAAGCAAAAAATACATACAAATTGGAAATAATCCTTTCTAATATTTGGCATGTGTATATACCTACTATTTTTCATATAATTTAAGATGCTTCATTATTTTACAAATAATGAAGAAAAATATGTCATGTAAAACAATGATATAAATTTGCATATCACTTACAATATAAATTTTATGTATTTTTAGGCATATTGGTTAAAATATTTAATCATAATGACACCTATAAATGTAAAAAAGAAAAAAGGTTAAAACAAATTGGTTTTGGGTATTCTTACGAAATTGGTTACAGTATTCTTATACTATCTTTACATGAAATGCAGTTGAATCATGGTTTGTCTTGTACATGGTTTTTTTCCATAAATTGCAACTACAAGAATGTAGATGACACATTATTCTTTAAAGTAATGTCTTATTCTTTTAATCCTCAAATACCCATTTAGCAAGTTTTGATGCACATGCACAGGAAACGGTAAAAAAATCAGTTTTGTTACCTCATCAATAAAAATGATAAAATGTGATACAAATTCAGAAAAGTTAGATGTCAAAACAATATAAGCATCAGTCAAGGAAATACAACTGACATGAGGAAATTCAATAGAGACATCTAACAGAAAACTACTTAGGAAAAAACTGAAAGTTAAAAAGGCAAATATAGGTAGGTAGGACACCCAGAGATTACACATTTTCAGGGCAAAAGGGAAAAGGGATGAGATGGTGTTATATGTAAACATGAGCCAGGCTCTCTGGCAGAAACTGGAATCATTGGCAGATCTTGGACCATGCAGGGAGCCATGCAGGAGACATTTCTGTTGCATATGCTTTCCATAGTAGGAAGAGAATGAGAGAGATACCTTGCCTATTCCTCTCCCATTCATTCATATGAGCCTTCTCTTTGTTGAAACAAAAACATAGCCAGCTGGATAGAAGCCTGGGAAATGAGCCTGAAAACAAACATGGAAAAGGCCAGTATAATCAGCATTTTAGATAAGATTAAATATAGTACATCTCTATCACTATCCTTTTTTTCTATTATGAATGTGATCATGAAATGCTTGCTACTTCATAACCCATTTTTTATATTTACAATGTATTTCAAACACCTATTTCTATCATCATAGATCTATTTATTTTATTCTTGACTGTGTGAGTACTACATCGTTTGAATACAGTTATTAAAGAGACTCATAAGATGTTTGTACATCTGTGAAGATCAATAAGCTTTCACTAATTTTTATGTCTTTATTGCATAATATACATTTTGTTGCCTTCTCCATAAATATATTATCCCCTCAGAAACAAGTTAGAATAAGAAAGCAAATAACCAAGTTAATTTTCTTATAGAGGCTATTTGTTATAGTGGAAAGTCCATTTTACATTTTAGACTTATTTGAATATTTTATTGTATCTGCAATTCCACATGCAAACTACTGATTAGTTATATGGATGAGTTAGTTAAACTTTAAATTTTATTATCTTTTTCTATCAAACAGGGAGGGATAAATTCAAACTCTTAATTTACAGTGAAACTATAAAATATGCCTGGCACATAGCATACACTCAAAACATGTTATTCTTATCTTTCATCATTAATCTTAAGCAATTTCCTTTTCTATTTTAAACAAGTGATATACTTGCAACACAGGAATTCTCAGGGTAGTTTTTTATTCTCATCAAGTATGTTGTGTTATTTAGTCACAACCCATTCTCATCAAATGGGTTGTGACTAAAAAATGATTAGGAAGAATCTCAGCTAATGTTTTAATAAAATTGGTTTAGTTAAGATATTTATCTTTTCTTTCTGTTGAGCAGAATATGAGAAAAGTGGCTTGTCTTCATATTTTGAAATCTATGGCTCAAGTGCTGTCTTTCTTCTCTCTTTTTGCTTTACTGTTTATAGGATCCCAAATTAGAGGCTCCATACTAGCTATTGTGCTCCAGAGAATACATTTGTGTTGCTTTAGAATTTATCCCATTGTTTCTATTCTTGTTTACCTTTGCACAAATTCTTCACTTCTTTTCTACATGTATTTGGTTGCACGATGTATTTTTACAAGCTGCTTTAAATCTTTTTCAAAACTACTGAGTATACAAACAAAAATGAATGAATAAATAAATAATAATAGTGACTGAGGGATCATATAAATCTTTTTTTGTTTTTTATTACATTTTATTTTTATGTGGTGTGCAGTTTTAAATTTGTTTCAGGTATGGTACTTTAATAACAGACTTGTTCTGTTTTTTATTGTAATTACTTATAATTAAAGCTTAAAATCTGCTAATCATTCCCAATGAGATAATAGGAGGAAAGAAGTCAACACTAATAAATTTGAAGTATTATATCCTAAATGGCACAATATAGTAGTCTCTCTTACCTTTGAGCTTTACAATAATTTTATTCATCACTTCTTTTGGTAGATGTACTGCTTTGCACTCACTACTTCAGAAAAGATAGCAAAATTGATTATATTGCTCAAAGTGT
Source organism: Tamias sibiricus (assembly GCA_025594165.1). Taxonomy (NCBI): domain Eukaryota; kingdom Metazoa; phylum Chordata; class Mammalia; order Rodentia; family Sciuridae; genus Tamias; species Tamias sibiricus. The sequence continues at coordinate 85,046,142 of CM046662.1, forward strand.
GCCCACCCTGAATTTCAGCTATAAAAGTAATTATGAGTTTATGCTTTGGGATGTATTTTAATGTTAACTAGTATACTTTGTGTATGTACCTTTTAAAACTTTTCCTTTTAGTAAATTGCAGTGATTTATATAGTCATTGTTTTGACTTATTTTAAACTTGCATTTGAAAAATTAATAATATATATTGCTTCTTTGCTGCTGTGTGGTACAAATGGGTTTCTGACTGTCATCTGACTGCATTGTGGTAGGATATACTGATAAATGACAGGAAGTGAAAAAGGAAATTGATTGTTCTCTTTATGTCCCCAGTAGAACTCCCCACTCTAAGATGCTTCTACAGTATAATCATTCAAACATCGTTTTAATGGGTGAGTGGAAAGCCCAAATCGTGGGCATAGCATAACCAAGAAGATATACCTAGAGATCTGCTATAAACCATTTCTTCCCAGCTATATATATTTAATATGCTGTAATGGTAACATTGAGTATTATTCATATAAGAGAATGTACATTCTTCTTGTAGTTTAAAATTGCTAGCAGTGAAAAGGTAGGAAAAAACTTAAATCATCCTATTTTTAAAAACTAATTATCAATGTATTGTCAAATTTTAAAAATTTTATTTGTATGTAATGATTATACAGAGCACTGAGTTTCCTTTGTAGGATATTTGAATATTCAAAAAATTAATTTGATCAATTTCTTTCTCTAGTACCTTCCTTTTCCACCCCTCCTTCCTCCACCTGATTCCCTTCCTCCACTTTACTCTCTTCATTCTATTTTTATGAGACACTCCCCATTGTTTTTCTCTCTAGATTCCACATAGGAAAGAAATTGTAGGACCCTCGACTTTCTAAGTTTGGTTTATTTCACTTAAATGTTCACCATTTCCACCTATTTTTCTACAAATAACATGATTTTGTTTTTCTTTCTGACTCAGTAAAGTAAAACTCACTTGTGTATACATGACACATTTTTTTATCCATTTATTTGTTGATGGAAACAGGCTGGTTCAATAACTTGGCTATTATGGATTTTTCTGCTGTAAACATGGGTGTGCATGCATACACATAGTATGTTGACTTTAATTCTTTTCAATAAATAACAAAGAGTGGTACAGGTGGATGAAATGATGGTTCCATGCCTAGATTTTTGGAGAACCTATTTAACTGATTTCCATAGTGAATGTACTAATTACTACTCCCACCAACAGTGTTTGCCAGCCTTTATTTTACTGTTATCTGTATTCTTGATGATTGGTATTCTGACTGGAGTGAGACAAAATCTCAGTGTACTTTTGGATGCATTTCTCTGATTGTTAAAAGTGTTGAACACTTTTCATATATTTTTTGGCTATTTGTATGTCTTTTGAAAAGTGTCTGTTTAGTTTATCTGTCCATTTATTAATTGGGTATTCTAATTTTTTTGGTGTTAAGTTTTTTGAGTTCTTTATATATTCTGGATATTAATTGTCTGTCAGAAGTGTAGTGGGCAAAGATATACTCCCATTCCATAGGCTTTCCTTTCATACTCTTAATTATTTCCTTTACTGTACAGAGGCTTTTTAATTTGTTGCCATCCTAATTATTTATTATTGGTATTATTTCCTAAGGTATAGGAGTCCTATTGAGAAAGTTATTTCCTGCAACTGTATGTTGGAGTGTTGACCTAGACTTTTTCCTGGCAGATGCAAAACTTTCTGGTCTATTCCAAAGTCTTTGACTTTTGTACAGGTAAGACATAGGGATGTAGTTTTTTCTTCTACCTATGGATATTCAGTTATCCACGCACCATTTTAAAAATCGTTGTGTTTTCTCTAACAATTGTTCGTGCTCTTGACAAGTATTGGATGACTGCAACTCTATGTGACTGGCGTGGGTCTTCTATTCCATTGATCTACGTGTCTGTTCCTATGCCAGTATCATGAAATTTGGTTACTATAACTCTGTAGTATAAATTGAATTGTGTATTGTGATGCTTCCACGTTGCTCTTTTTGTTCAGAATTGCTTTGGGTACTCTGAGGTTTTGTTTTTCTGTGTGAACTTTCTGACATTTTTCCTAGTTCTGTGAGGAATATAATTGGTATTTTGATGGGGATTATACGAAATCTATAGATTGTTTTTGGTAGTAAGGCAATTTACCAATGCTAATTCTACCTATCTATGAACACAGGTGGTCTCTCTATCTTCTAGTGTTTTATTACAATTCTTTTTTTTTATATTCTCTAATTTTCATTACAGAGGTCTTCTGCCTCTTTAGTGAAGAGATCCCTTGGTATTTGTACTTTTATTTTATTAAGCTATCATGATTAAAGTTGTTTTCCTAATTTCTTTCTCAGCAGATTCATTATTGGACTATAGAAAGCTATTGATTTTTGTCTGTAGATATTGTATCCTGCTAATGTGTGTTACAGTCTTACTTCTTAGCTCTGATTGATTTACAGCTTTGCTGTCTACTGATGGAGTGAAAAGTGAAGCTCAGGTGGTGGTGGATCTGTGTACATACAAAGAAAGAAACAAACCAAGAACAAGGCAAAATAATAGAGAAAGTTTAAAAAATGGGAATTTCTAATCTTCTATGAAGAAAGTTTAAACAATGAGGCTTTCAAGCTGACACAGCTTCCTCGGTATTATTAAATCTGCAGGGAAATGCTGGGATTCTCTCCTGCAGAGGCTCATTTTGAATTATCTGTGCCTTCTTTTGGCTTAGACAGTGGTTTTTCTGGATAGTGGACTCTGCTTTTTTCAAATTTGCTGGGAAACTCCTTTAACTCCTTGGAGGGAAGCTTCTCCTTCCCCACTGAGCCAGCAGGCACCTGGTGCATGGTGCAGTTTGTTTCTATTATTAATTCTCTCTCTATTCTAAAACTGATATTTCTGGGTTTCATCCAGCTGTTACCTCTCTATTTTGCATCTGATGCTTCTCCACAGCCTTCCTACCTCATCATGCAGGCACCGAATTAACGTCTAATTCAGTTTTGAGAAGCAGCTACTGTGAGGTGAACTCCTCTAGTCCACCATCTTCCACTCTATTAAAAGCACTATTGTTTACATTTTAACCTCAACAAATGTTGCTGCAGCTTTCCTCTTTGGGTAGCCTGTATGTCCCCAAATATATTATGTGCTCACACAAATTGGAGAGGTTTTTGTATCCTGTATCTCGCCTTAGCCTTGTTAAAGGCTTAATTCTGAGCCAGGTGTACAGTAAGTTCACAGTAAATGCTTGGAGAATAATTTATGCTACCGTAGGAAAGCAAAAGGCCCTCCAAAGTGGGCCTGTGACTCAGACACACGTATCAGGAAAGAAAAAATGAAATGACTAGGCCATCAAAATTCAAGATTGTTGACTCTAGGCAGAAAGGTGACACACGCTGCTCCCTTTCGCAGTATGGATGATGTAGTGCTGAGATGGGAGGTGTGCACATTGCTCTTCTCAGCTTTCACTAAAGGACAGGTGTGGACTGATTCTCACAGGGGAAAGAAAACAAGAGCAGCACTTCCTTCACAAGTCCACGATAAGTGCTAAACTTTGAAGACCTCACCCTTCACTCGCAAAGAGAAAAACTTCTGATAGTCTTTTAAAGAGCTCTTAACATAGACAGAAGGACAAACTCTCCAAGCTCTTAACATAGACAGAAGGACAAACTCAACAACTAGGCAGGGGAAAAGTATACCCAAGACACTTCAGGCTGAAGAGGAGTCCCATGGTCTTGAGAATGAGCATTTGAAGGAAAGCTCCTAGGTGTTATATTTTACCTTTGGGGAAGCTCTGTGTTTTTTGCAAAATAATTTATAAACTAAAATAAGAAATATGCATTCAAAGATGGGAACCCAATTCAAAGAAGGTATAGGAGTACTCTGGTTCTGAGAATCTTTAGACATTACACCATTTTATGGATTTATTTATGTTTTGGCATTAGTATTTCATCTGTCTGGATTTGACCTGAGAGGTGGAATTACAACGAGTAAAGTGGAATATGAAATTTATCATGGAAATTTAACCTCACCCAATTTTAGAACTCGAATTTCAAAAAGACCTAAGATAGTGGTATGAAGAAAGACAGTATGAAGTAAAAGAGAACAGAGAAAAATTAAAATCCCTGAAGACAAATGGGGACCCATATTTGTTTTTTCCTGCCACCTAAAGCTATAGAACCATATACAAAACTTAAGGTTTTTGTTTAGCCTAAAATTCTTCAGTAATGGATTTTTATCAGCTTATACCATCCACCACTGCAACAGTCTATAGAAATTTAAATATTTTTCCAAAAGTAAAAAACAAATTAACAAAACACCTTACCAAATCATCATCTGAAATTGAATTTCATTCATCTTCAGGAAGTAGGATGTTTTTTGAGAGAATTTCTAGAATATGAATAATTTTCTAAAGGAATAATTCTCAATTACAACAAAATAGAATGTTTTTCTTAAAGTTTGAGAATCTGTACACAGAAGTGGTTAATAATAATAATATTAAAAAAGATTAATTAGTCTGATAGAAAAGATGAGTAACTCCTACTTCCCCAAAATCTGTGTTGTATTTTATAGCAATTTCTATAAACAGCATGTATATTAAATTAGCCCTGAAGTAGATGAAGACCATCCATTCATAGTCATCCAGATGACCTGGTTTAAAGTAGTATGCTTTTCAGGAATTTTAGTGCCAGCTTACACAATGACTCATTGAGCAATGTACTTTTGATATGCACAGTAGTAACACAATTTTCCTTCTTCCTCTAGGGAGTAATGTTGGAGGCTGGGTCTTTAAAAATAACAAGTTGAGAATGAAGCAGCCATATGGTTGATTGTAATGATACTTTCTATTTTAGTTTGGTGTTAAGTCAGAGTCTGATAATATAAGCACTCCCTTATATAACAACAGAACAAAGCCTAGGTAATTCAGCCTTAGAATTCATGTCTGTAAATAAATTTTGAATATTTAAGGATAATGTAAAGGAAAACTCATTGTATAATTTGGTTTATAAAGCTTTTTGTATTTACATAGTGCTTTACTGTAATATGCATTCTAAGATATTTGAAAGTTTAGTAAGAAGCTAAGGAAGAAAATAACACATAAGAACTATTGATTAAGAAAGAAATTTAGCAGACATAATTTATCAAAAGCAGATAAAACTGGAATCAAGCAATTCATATACTATTTGATCACATTGTAAGATTCACTTCATATGAATAAGCAGGTTAAAAAGGCCATTCTTTGGTTAAATAAAAATGAAGGTTCTTAACATTCCTCTCATTTGAAGAACTAATGTTGTCTTTTATAGTAAATTATTGTCCTTAGTGATGTATCTTCAGAGATTCAAAGATTTAGTAATTGGAAAAGAAACTGAAAATCAAAGAAAGATGATGTCTATGCCTATTTTGATTTGTCCAAATGTTTTTTCCACAAATTTTGAAAGAAAAAATTTCCAACAGAATTTCCAGAACAAAGTGTATCCACTCACCACAGTTAGTTTCAAATAGAAAAAAATATAATATTCATTTCAAGTTTGTCTTGAAACTTTGACTTTTGCAAGGCACTCTATTATATCTAAATCTTGAAATACGAATGTTATATTACTTTTGTGAGTCAACTAATAGCAGATGTGAAAATAATTCATTTTGTTTGATGTTGAATTATTGTATAATTTTTTCTCGATATTTTTTTCTTTTTTTATTTATAATAGTAGTATGTATTACAATTCACAATGCATATATATAGCATCTTTTTACATACAACTGTTTGTATACAAAGTATATAAGTACCATTTAGATCTTCAATCATGCATTTAGGATAATGATATCCATCTCATTCAACCACCAATTTTTTTTCTTTCCCCCCTACCCCCTTGCTCCCTCCCTTCCCCTCCCTTTCCTTTGACCTTTCTAATGTTCCTCTAATCCTCCTGTGTACCCCAGCCCAACAACACTGTGAACTAGCCTCCTTATATCAGAGAAAACATTCGGTATTTGGATTTTTGAGATTGGCTAATTTCACTTAGCATTATATTCTCCAACTTCATCCATTTACTTGCAAATGCCATTATTTTATTCTCTTTTATTGCTGAGTAAAATTCCATTTTGTATATATACCACATTTTCTTTATCCACTCATCTACTGAGGGACATCTAAGTTGGTTCCACAACTTACCTATTGTGAATTGTGCTGCTATAAACATTGAAGTGGCTGTGTCACTGTAATATGCTGTTTTCAAGTCCTTTGGGAATAGATCCAGGAGTGGGATGGCTGAGTCATACCGTGGTTCCATTCCCAGTTTTCCAAGAAATCTCCATACTGCTTTCCATAACAGTTGCACCATTTTGCAGTCCCACCAGCAATGTATGAGTGTGCCTTTTTCCCCACATCCTCTCCAACATTTATTGTTGTTTGTGTTCTTGATAGCTGCCATTCTGACTGGAGTGAAATGAAATCTTAGAGTAGTTTTGATTTGCATTTCTCTAATTGCCAGCGATGAAGAGCATTTTTTCATGTATCTGTTGATTAATTGTGTATCTTCTTCTGAGAAGTGTCTTTTCAATTCCTTAGCCCATTTATTGATTGGGTTATTTGGTTTTTTGGTGTTAAGTTTTTTGAGTTCTTTATATATTCTAGAAATTAGAGCTCTATCTGATGTGCATGTATTAAATATTTGTTCCCAATTAGTTGGCTCTCTATTCACCTCACTGATTGTTTCTTTTCCTGAGAAGAAGCTTTTTAGTTTAAATCTATCCCATTCATTAATTCTTGGTAATAATTCTTGAGCTACAGGATTCTTATTAAGGAACTTGGGGCCTAATCAGACAGTTTCTATGAGGCCAATATTACATTAATTCCATAGCCAGGCAAAGACACATCCAAAAAAGAAAACTTCAGGCCAATATCTTTAATGAACATAGATGCAAAAATCCTCAACAAAATTCTGGCAAATCGGATACAAAAACATATCAAAAAGATAGTGCACCACGATCAAGTGGGGTTTATTGTATAATTTAATGCTTAGAAACTAGTAAAACTAAATTGAAAAAATTAACATTTTGCACAAAATAAATAAGAAATTGTGGGGAGAATTAATTAAGATAATCACAGTTACATTTAGGAATTTGTGTTAGTGAAAGTAAATTTGTATTCCAAATATCAAGTTTGTCAATTATACTTGACATTGGACGTTTCCTTGAGGAGTCCATACAGAGTGGTGAACTTGACCCTCCCTGGGAAGTCCTCGTCTGTCAAACAATCAGTCAAGCGTTCAGTCTGTCACTCAGCCAGCCAACCAATTAATTTATATTTACTTGCTACAAGGTGGCACTTTTCTGAATCTAAAAGTGCAGATTTTCTCAGTGCCCAGCTATATGACTCTACTCTTTGTTTAGGCTGATATGTGAGGGGAAAAAAAAAAAAAAAAAAAAAAAAACCCTGTTAATCTCGTGGTAGCTCAGATGTTTCAATTTTTTGGATTAATTCAATTAAGTAAAATCAAGTGCTACTTTTGTCAAAGTATCCATGCCATTTGGAGGACCATGTAATGTTAGACAAAGTGGCAGGGGACAGTGTACAATGCTAAGTCCAAAACAGTACATCATATGACTTTCATTAAATCAGGGTTTTAATGCACAACTTGTTAGAGTATTGTCATAAATAATGCCTTTGCCTTATAATTCTAAAATTCTATTAAATTCTATTACATTTTCCTTACTGTGTCAATCTACAAAGTTGTGATTCTCAATGATTTCTCACAAGTTTTTGGTGTATTATGGGCCTTTTAAAGTTGATCATTGTGTAATATTTTACATTTTTGTAATCAAATTGTCAAACTGTTTTCATGGTATCCATCAAACACATCATTAAGTTGAGTGGAACATGCTATATGGCATGGATATATTTGTCAGTTTCCTTTACTATAATAAATCCCCAAGATTAAAAAAAAAAAAAAAAAAAAGCTCATAAAGGGAAAAGGTTCATTTCGCCTCACAGTTTTAGAAGTTTCAGTTCATCCGTGTTCAAGACTGGGGCAAAGCAGAACATCATAGTGGAAATCAGAGTACAAAAAAAGCAGTCACGTCATACCAGGATGAAAAACCGAATAAAGAGGTGCCAGGGTCCCACTTTTCTTTTCAGGGGTATGCAGTCAATGATCAGGAACATTTTGAACTTTTAAGATTAATATTCAGTATGAAGAAATAGCTTGGCTCAGAAAGAGAATGAAAAACATGGGTCAGAATGTTCAACACCTCTGACAGTTTGACATGAAGCTAGAAGCAAGAGTTACACTAAATGTTGTTTTTAAAATGCAACCTTGGGTGTTATTTGACTTTTATCTCCAAGAAAACTAAGATGTGAAATTTAATAATTCTTTTTGACAATTTTATAAGAATGAGCTGCCATGCTTAATTGATGAGGGGCCTCTTCATCTGCCACCTCTGCCTTCCCTGGAAGTTATTGATAGGGAGTTCACAGCCTCTATCCATCAGATGTTTGACTGCATCTATGTTATTAACCTCTGGGTTGATCTTATTGCCCTGACTAACTGGTGTTCTTGTCGGCTTGGCAACCAAGCCTTGCATGTTCTCTTTCACTTTCACTTTGTCCCCCAAGATCATCTGAACAGATGGAGACAAAGTGATGTAGCCAATTACCTTGCAATTTCAAGACTGCCAAACTTTTCTCCTGAAATACTGCCAGGAGGAAATAAAATTCTAAAAGATATGTGTACTTGATTCACTCAAAATATAGCAGTCAAAAGTCTTTGAGCCATAGAGACACAATGTGAATTTCAATTCCATCATTATGTGACTTTTTTTTTTTTTTTTTTTGCAAGATATTCAACCACTCTAGTCTTCACTTTTAAAATGCAGGAAATGATTATGGGGTAGAGGCAGCGAATTTTCTTCTAGAATTCATCTTTGCTCTCTTCCTTCTGGCAATAGGCTTTACCTACTAAAGGTGAATTGGTTTTTTAGAAATGTCAAAGAAAACAGAACAAAATAAACAAATGTGTGTTGCTAGCTCTTCTTCCTCAAGGGTCTTAGAAGATTTCTTGTGTATGTGAGTGTCTCAAATGTTTATGTAACATTTGTTTCACAGTAAGTCCAAAAAATCCACCTTGGCCAACTCTGCCATTTACACACATAGTCTAGTAGGGCTCTTGCTTCCAGATAGAGGCTACATTGCATAGCCTGCCTTCCTCCAAGTGAGATCATCTCAATGAGTTGCAACTAACAGAGAATACAAGTGAAATATACAAGTTTCAGATTCTTTTCTTTAAGCATCCCACTTGTCCCCAATTTTTTTTTTTCCCCTTTTCACTGGCTAGGAAATGTCAATAGGTAGACTTGGCAAATAGCAGCATCTGGACTCAGAGGTCAGAGCTCTGCCTTGGATCTGCCAGAGCCTTCTCTGAACAACTTATTTTGGATGACCTTATTTATCTAAATGCTCCTAAAAAAGAAATCTGCTATTAAAAAAATAATAATAACATATGTATACTTGTTTTTTTAAATTTTTATTTAGGTAGGTTAGCCTGTATCTTAGAAATAGAAACATAAGCCAGGTGCAGTGTTACATGCCTGTAATCCCAGGAGCTCTGAAGTTTGAGGCAGGAGGATTGCATGTTCAAAGCCAGCCTCAGCAAAAGTGAGGCATGGACTGGGGTTGTAGCTCAGTGGTAGATCGTTTACCTGAATGTGTAAGGCACTGGGTTCAATTCTCTGCACCACATAAAAATAAAATAAACAAAATAAAGATATTGTGTCTATCTACAACTAAAAAAAAAAAAAAAAAAAGAACAAAGAGCTAAGCCACTCAGTGAGACCCTGTCTCTCAATCAAATACAAAATAGGGCTGGGAAGCCCCTGAGTTCAATCTCTGGTCTCTTCCTCCTGAAAAAAAAATAGAGATAGGAACACTGTATTATTAAATGATATAGTACATGTCAAGTATATGTGGTATTCAGCAAACACTAGTTCTCTTATGGACTGAGTTTTTAATTGTCTAGTTTGGGCAGACACATAATTCTAAAAATCAGTAGAAAGGTTAAACTTTATTGCTAATGTTTTAAGAATTTAGCACTTTCTTTATGTTAATGATAAATATTTCTCTATGGTTGGCAACATATACAGCAAAGGTATTTCCCAATGTCATCCCACTTCACGTTTATTTTCCTTAATGCATACTTAGATGAGTTTATAATGTGTATAAAACTCATGAGGCAGAGAGGAGGCACTCAACACAGAGTGTCACTATTTCTTTCATACTCTATATTAAATAAAAAATGTCCTTCCCCTTAGACATGCTCACCTGTTGACCTCCCTGTTCTTTCAAGCTAATGCATCCCCTTGCAACATTCTTACTATGTGTTCTCATGGGAATTTTGTTATTTTGCCATCTTTTTTACAGTCTTCAATCTTCTTGCATTTCCCAAAAATTCTAAAATACTGAGAGAGATGCAATCTTCTCACTGTAGTTCCAAAATGTTATGAATGTGAAAGTTGTCACCTTTTGTCACCTATGTCTGCTGTCACACAAGACACACTTGTAATATTTTATTTGTTCTAAATGCACAGGCTAAGTTTCATTGTAACCTTTCTATTAATTTATGTCTGTGAAACAAAAAAATTTCCTCATTTAAATGATCTAAGGTGGGTTTCTTTCCCTCATTATGAAAATAATTATTAAATAAGGAGGAGGATCTTTGCTTAAAAAACAAAACCAGATATTTCTCACTGGTTATTGTTGGGAGAAAGAAAACCTACCCATCTGAATGGATTTACATGTTAAATAAGTATGTGCTGTTTATACTAAGACCATTGTTTTCTAGAACAAATTTCTGCCCTTAAGGGGATTTATTGTTAAGTTGAGATTGATACTATCAAATAAGTAGTTAAATAACAATACTAGCTTCAAATAACTGTAAAAAAGCAAAAGGTTTGACAAGTTATTGCACTGGAATCACAAATAATCTTTTTGTAGGACATTAGGTAAAGTGCAACAAGAAAGGTAAAGAACATTAGGAAAAGGTGGTTTTACAGTTCCTCTGAGGTGGGACCTACAGTCATCTCTTCTCTGCCCCTACAGGTTGAATACTATAAGCAGATACAAGCCTTCTTAGGCAAACCATGTCATCTTCAAAGATATGAAACCTGAAGAGGTTGCTCTTCCCATTCTACCTAGCCCTTCCACTATCCCCTCTACCCTGCCTTCCATAGTTCTCTGTGCACACTACCCTCAGGCTGTGTTATGCCCCTCTAGACATAGGCTCAGTGAAGATAGGAGTATCTTCATCCCCAGAAGCAAGTAGGTTCTGAATCATTATTAATTAAATATATTTATAGTGTCCAGAGTATAAATGAGCATTTTATTTTCTCTTTTCCTGTTTTATGTTTTTTTTTTTTTTTTTTCCTGTTACTGGACATTGAATTTAGGGGTACTTTACCAATGAGGCAAATTTCTAGCCCTTTATTTCTTTTTTACTTGCGAAACAGGGTCTCTTTATTTTGCCTTAAGCCTATAATTCTCCTGTCTTAGCATCCCAGATAGCTGGTATTGCAGGTGTGTGCCACAGTGACCAGCAAAGCACTTCATTTTCTATAATCCATCGGTTGTAGTTTTTAATGACTCCAGGTTTTACTGATATTTCTGGGGAGTTGCACCTGTACCATATCAGTTGTCTTGGAGACATTATTATTAGCACCCCTGCTAAAAGCCTTCCACATGTTTTAACTTTGTGTCAATTATTCACAGAGCTTCCCCCATGGGTTATATCTGTCATATCCCTATGTTTACTCTTTTACATATGAGTTGGTGGTTCAAAACCTTGGCATTAACCTCTTTAACTAAGAATATTTATCACCATAATCACCCTGAATAATTTCCTAATCCAGGAATTAAAACATCTTTATTATTAATACTTGCTTAAAGAAACCAGATTTGCTATCTTCTTGAGTACTACAGGAATCCTTTGCCATAGGGCATGGGGTAGATGCTATCTAATACAAGAGGCAGTTATGTGCTGGCAAAGCACAGAACTTGGAGCAGGAGCTGGGCGTTCAGGCTGACCTAGGTTTGAATTTAGCCCTACCAATTTCTTTTCTTTATTTTTATTTATTTATTTTTTAATTTTTTTATTATTCTAATTTGCTATACACTTTTGCAGAGTACATCTCATTTCTTATTACATATAAAGAGCACAATTTTTCGAGTTGCTGGTTTAACATAAAGTATTTTTACAAAAATTGTGTCTTCAAACGTATTTAGGGTAATCATGGATAACTCATTCTGCCATTATTCCTATCTCCTTGCCCCTCTCCTCCCTCCCCACTCTTTGTTCTATTTAAATCTCTTTCATTCCTCTCACTCCCTCTCTCTTGCCTTTATAAGTTAGTATCTTCATATCAAAGAGATCATTGGACCTTTGGTTTTTTGGGATTGGCTAACTTCACTTAGCATTATTTTCTCCAACTCCATCCATTTACGGGCAAATGCCATGATTTTATTCTCTTTTAGTGCTGAGTAGTGTTCCATTGTATATATATACCAAAGTTTCCCTATCCATTCATCTGCTGATGGGCATTGAGGTTGCTTTCACAATCCAGCTATTGTGAATTGTGCTGCTATAAACATTGATGTGGCTGTGTCCCTGTAGTAAGCTGTTTTTAAGTCCTTTGGGAATAGGCCAAGGAGTGGGATAGCTGGGTCAAATGGTGGTTCCATTCCAAGTTTTCCCAGGAATCTCCATACTACATTCCAGATTGGCTTCACCAATTTGCAGTTCTACCAGCAATGTAAGAGTGTGCCTTTTTCCCCACATCCTTGCCAGCATTTATTGTTGTTTGTTTTTTTGATAGCTGCCAATCTGACTGGAGTAAGATAAAATCTTAGAGTTGAAGCCCTACCAATTTCTAGCTGTTTCACTTTTGTAGAGTGACTTACTTACTCTAACGTCCCCTAATTTCACCTTCTGGAAGGGCTAGCAAACATATCTTATGAGTTACGTAACATTAGACTGGAAATGTTCATAAAATATTTTCCAGATATATAGTGAACACTCAATAAATGATAATAATCAATTGTGTTTGAATTGACATTGAGCTTGAATAAATAACTAGAAAATGGCATGAATAAGATTCAATGCTGATTTTCATTGGGCAAAAATATTCAACACATTATAATATTATTTGGGAGAAGGTTGAATATATTAGAAATATAAAATTGGATATAGTTTAGTGAGATAACCATATTCATTGAGCACATGTGTGATAGACTGAATACAAAAATGGAAAGTGTTATATAGTTATTTAGACAAAGAATAATGACATAAATATGTGCTATTTTCTCGTCTGTAAAACTTTGTGATTTATCTCGTTTGTACTTGCATGTTTTATTTTTGTGATTTCACAAGATTAAATTGAAGGTCTACAATAAGAAAGGGAAACCCTTTTAATTATCATTAAGATCTAGTGTATGCATTTTTTACTGCAATGAGTAAGTGCTTACTTTTTGACTATTAAGAGAAATAATACATTGAATTTATCATGTTATCATGGTTATTTATCCGCTCCAAATAAAAACTGACTGAAATTTACTCGTATATTGATAGCTTGCTCAGTTATATGAAAATATTGTCTACATGTATTACTGATTATGGGGCTTGCTTTTGTGACTAATTTTCTAATCCTAAAAAATAACATTTTTCTTTTCAAAATTTCTCTCTGCCTTCTGTATAGTCACTAAGTTGGAAAACTGGACTATTCAAACTTTAGGAGATTATATTTTGTGATAGCTAATTTTTTGTAAATGATTTAATTCTTGACACAGAAGATACAAAGGTAAATATAAATTTGAAACAGGCTATTTTTTCTTTTGAAAAATAAGGAAAGAAATATCCTCCCATCTTGTTTTTGAGTAGTTTCTTTAAAAAATAAAACTGTATGGTTTTTGGTGTTTTCTTTAAACATAAAACATATTATTAAAGTTTAAATGAGGCCTTTTGCCAGTCTTATAGTCCTGGGAAGTATTCGTTCAAGGACTTGGGAACTGCCTTTGAAACATAATCAGCAAGGAATTTCATACACTTATCTTTGAGTTTCTGTGGGAAGATGGAATTTAATCTTGGCTAAGTTATAAAACCACTTCCTGCCATACAGATCTGAGTTTAATTTTCCTGTAGATAAAGCCAATTATCAGGTGAATTTGATATGGACTGTGCCTGACAAATGGTGCTAACATGTCTTATTTGAGCAGCAGTTATTGTTTATCTGAAGGAGACTTATTTAATGGATTGCATCTGCTTACTTTCTGTCTTTACAATCTCTTAATGGGTTTCCCATGATGCTTGTAACCTTCTAGATTATTGCTTGTTCAAAAATAAAACTCTTTTCCTTCACTTTGATCTTTGTAGAGAGGTTTTATTTGTTGGCAGAAAATTTTGTATTCAATTATATTTCCTTAATAAAAATGAACATATGTATTACATATTCATTAAACCATTCACAATAAAATGTTATTTGAACATAGATTAAACAGTTTATAATAAATAAAATTTTTATATATATGCATATTCACTACATTGGAACACTTGATATTGTTTATGAGTAAATTAGAATATCAGCAACTTTATGTGCTTCAATATATATTATGTGAGTATAGAGAAATTTGTGGAAGAATTTACATATAACTTTTACATCAAATAGTAAGTTGGAAGAAATTGCATTTTCTTTTATATACCCTTGTATTTTATTGTTGCAATAAGCTTGTAGTATTTTCTTTTGCAAATAGAAATTAATATGATAAAGGATACTAATTGCATTTGCAAAATATTAATTGCTAATCAGGGATTTTTTTAACTGGTGCTTAGTTTTTCATATCCTATGGTGTTACATAAATATTTGTTAGAGAAAACATGAAAAAAGTAATGAACAAAGAATAACCTCAGCCAGAGAATGTTTTGAGGACTAATGAAAGTTTTATAAAGTTAAAGTGGAAAGAGTTAACAAGCATTTGAGAGTGAGAAAACAGAGGAAGTTCATAATAAATACCTTCTTTTAAAGTGTTAACCAATACTAGACTGGGTAAAATAGCATTGATATTGGTAAAGGTTTTTTTTATAAATATGCATTCCTGAAGAACAAATGCATGTCAATTATTGTGGCGAAGGGGCAAAACATGTAAGTCTAAACAACAAAAAGTTGGAGATCAATGAGAAATCAGTAGGTGGAAAAGCCTTGAATGAGCACATATAGAGTTCTTCTAATCCAGCAAAAGAGACAGAAATACCACAGATGCAGATCTATCTGTAGATATTTTGGTGGGAAGAGGGATTGTAGGAATTTTGGCTGATGGGTTCCTTTAAGGCTCATAGATGAAGTATGTGAGGCCAATACAATTCATATAACCTAGAACATTTCTTTAGCAACTTACCATATCCTGTCCCACAGACTAGGTTGTACTTAATCTATAAGAAGATATACAGAATATATATTCTCTGAAAAAGACACCATGAGTTAAGAGAAAACTCTTCTAAGAACCTATTTATTGTGTTGAAGCTAGTCAGAAGCAAAGGGCTAAGTTTATTTGACTCTAATTGCCATTGTTACAACTCCCTTAGCAGAGCCCCAGGAGCATAGCAAATTAATATATGGCTCACTTATACAGAGGACAAGCAGAAAATCAGCAATATTTTAATGCTTTTCCTGCTTCTACCAAGTTGCATGAATGCCTAAAAGGAAAAAGAAGGTACCATTTCCAAAGCATCACTAAACAGTTGGATTCAGCATTTGTTATGCTTCTTTACTAATGAATTCATATAATAATTGAGTAAAGATGATTTCTTAAGAAAGCTAATGATAAAAATTATAAGATATTGCTATGAAAATTTTAAATTAAAACAATTTTGGGAATTGATAGGTGTATAGGTCATAGACATTTAAGAAAGTCTGAACAGGATATAAATCCTAAAATTTTTAGTATCTTCACTGTAGGATATTATATTGAGTAGAACATATAGAATTATTATAATTAAAATTAGTAGTGAAATTTTGGGAAAGGTTAGCACATTGTAGTGAAATAAGTAAATTTTATGAAGCCGTAATCAATGCCTTCAATTTTAAGAAATATCAAGGTATTTTTAAAATTTTTATATTTAAATTTGAAAGTCTTAGATTTCCTGCCATTTAACTTCTGCCACAAAAACTTTGGCAAACATGTCAAATAACAGTCTTGCTTTGTAGGAGCTTTGTTTTATTTCTGTTTAGAGAAAAAGTCCAGATTTTATGAAGACAGTTCTCATAACAAGGCCATCAGATGCTCAAACAAATTCATTTGGGGAAAAAAAGGATGTGGGGAGATAAAACATTGTTTAATTTTAAGAAGAACTGAAATTTAACAAATACTTTTGACAATGTTAGAACTTTTGTCTTAGTAAAATACACAGTTTAAAGACCTTTGAAATATAGCACATACATTGTGTGTGTGTGTGTGTGTGTGTGTGTTTGTATTCTTCAATACAAAAGAATATAAAAATCTTAAAGATAAGTTTTGTTTCCAAATTTTTCATGATAAAATTACAAATCTCAAAAATTGAGAATGTTTTATTAATTTCTTAAATACTACCCCAGAAATATTATAATTTAAGACAAACTTAATCTAATATATATATATATATATAGATAGATGAATATGTGCATCATCTATTTCAAAATATTTAGCAGTAGAGATTAAAATTTTAATTTATTTTCTTTAGTAAAATATTTTAAATTTGTTCAAGATACATAAACGAAAAGACAACATATTACTTGTTTCTCCTATGCAAACATGTTCATGAAAACACAAGCTACTTGAACCAGAAGAGTATTTCTGGTTTTATCTAGTTGTGATGTATACTTCTACCTAAATTATATAGGATCCAGTAACTTTTAACTTACAGATTTTAAAAAATCTTGGTTAGACTGAAATTAAATATTAAAATCTGATAAGGTTATAAAGACGTAATGTTTTTCCAAGTGATAGAAATATAGCATTGAAAAATGACATTTCATTATTCAATAACAGTAAGGAGATTGATCTGAGGGAATGAGAACTCTTTGGAATAACTAAAACATACAGATTTTTGAAGTCTTCAATATCATTTATTTGGTAATGGAAGAGAGGCATTTGCCCCTCAAAATTCCCCACACCCTGGATTTGACTAATAGCTTCTTCATGGTGGCAATTAATTTGTTTCTCTAACATCAAGTTTTCCTACATACTCATATTTAGGCCTAGAGGCTCCATTTATCTGGGAGGAAAGATTCACCACATTAAGATAACTTCTGACTGGCTACTGACCCCAATGCCCTGGTTAACAGGGGCTTGACTTGTAGATGAAGCCTCTCTGAATAGGATGGCCACCAGGAATTCTGGAGAGAACACTACCAGCCAATGTGAAGGAGGAGTTGAACAACTGATTGGCAAAGAGTACAGAAGATGGTTCCCAGTTCTCCTGGTAAATGTCAAACAGTAAATTTGGAGACAGCCTTGTGTCTTTTGTCGATCACTACTTGGAGACAGCCAACTCTCGTGAGAGTTGTCCACTTAAACCTCACTTTGCTTTTAATTTGCTTTCACTTTTAATAAAGTTCTCTTGCATGACCTTTGGTATCTGACTTTAAATTTTCTCTTTTTGTAACATAAAAACAGATTTGGAGTTTCCACTCCCTGCTTTTCTTTGACATCATAATACCTCCCAATTAGTTCTTTTTGATCGATTAAGGTTTAGATATCTTGAGAGCTTTTGTTTTTCTATAAAAATATTAATTTGTTTGCCTTTTTGAACTTTGAGGAAAGGGAAGGAAACTTGATAGGGATTCCATTAAATCTATAGACTGCTTTGAGTTGTATGGACAGTTTAACAATCCAAGAACATGGGATATCATTCCAATTGTTTGTGTCATCTTCAGTGTCTTTCATCAGTGCTTCATAGTTTTAATACACTCAACTTTTATTTCCTTAATTAAATTTACTTTTAACTATTCCATTTGTTATTGCCATAATAGATGGAATTTTTCTCTTAATTTCCTTTTAAGATAGTTCATTGCTAGTGTATACAAACCAAGATGAATTTTATATTGATTTTCTATCCCACAACTTTACTGAATTCATTGATCAGTCAGAAAAAGTTTTTGATATAGTTTTTAGTGTTTTCTGTTTATGAGATTTTATAATCAGAAAACAAAGACAATTTCACTCTTCCTAACCTATTTAGATGACCTTTTATTTCTTTTTTTTTTTCTATGACTTACAGTACTGTGTTTAATAGGAGAGATGAGAATAAGCATGCTTACCTAGTTTTAGATTTTAAGGCAAAACCTTAAACATTTCACCAGTGAGAATGGTGTTAGCTGTGTACCTGTCATACATGGCTTTTATGATGTTGAGAAACATTGCTTTTACAGTTATTGAGTTCTCATCCTGTTGAATTTTATCAGCTTTTTCTGCATGCATTGAGATGCTCATAATGGTTTGTGTTCTACATTCTGCTAATACAGTGAATTATATTGATTTACATATGCTGAATTATTCTTGCATCACATGGGTAAATTCCCCTTGATCATAATGAATGATACTTTTTACTTTTTAATTTGTTTTAATCAGTTACACATGACAATAGAATACATTTTGACACACTGTACACAGACACAAATTCTTATTCCTCTGGCTGTACATGGTGCAGAGTCACACCTGTAGTGTAATCATACGTGTATATAGAGTAATAATGTCCATCTTATTTCACAGTCATTCCCATCCCCACACTCCTTCCACTCCCCTCAATCCCTTCTGCACAATCCAAAGTTCCTTCATTCTTCCCTATCCTCCTCCCCATTATGGATCAGCATCCACTTATCAGATAAACTATTAGACCTTTATTTTCTGGGGTTTGGCTTATTTTGTTTAGCATGGTATTCTCCAGCTCCATTCATTTACCTGCAAATGCCATAATTTCATTCTTCTTTAAAACTGATTAATATTCCACTGTGTATATGTACCACATTTTCTTTATTCCTTCATCTGTTGAAGGGCATCTGAGTTGGTCCCATAGTTAAGTTATTGTGAGTTGAGCTGCTATAAACATTGATGTGGCTGCTTCACTTTAATATGCTTATTTTAAGTCCTTTGGATAAAAACCAAGGAGTAGAATATCTGGGTCAAAGAGTGGTTCCATTCCAAGTTCTGAGGAATCTCTATCTCCTTCCTATATTGGTTGCACCAATTTGCAGTGCCACAAGCAATGTATGAGTGTACATTAAGGCAAAGGAACAATCAATAATGTGTGAAGAGAGAGCCTACAGAATGGGAGAAAATCTTTACCACATGCACTTCAGATAGAGCACTAATCTCCAGGATATATAAATAACTCAAAAAACTTAACACCAAAAAAAAAAAAATAATAATAAGCCAACCAACAAATGGGTTAAGGAACTAAACAGACACTTCACAGAAGAAATACAACTGATAAACAAACATATGAAAAAGTGTTCATCTGATGTGCATGTATTAAATATTTGTTCCCAATTAGTTGGCTCTCTATTCACCTCACTGATTGTTTCTTTTGCTGAGAAGAAGCTTTTTAGTTTAAATCTATCCCATTCATTAATTCTTGGTAGTAATTCTTGCACTACAGGATTCTTATTAAGGAACTTGGGGCATAATCCGACATGTTGGAAATTGGAGCTTACTTTTTCTTCTATTAGGCAAAATGGTGCAACCGTTATGGAAAGCAATATGGAGATTTCCTGGAAAACTGGAATGGAACCACCCTATGACCCAGCCATCCCACTCCTGGGTCTATTCCCAAAGTCCTTAAAAACACCATATTACAGTGACACAGCTATCTCAATGTTTGTAGCTGCACAATTCACAATAGCTAGGTTGTGGAACCAACCTAGATGTCCCTCAGTAAATGAGTGGATTAAGAAAATGTGGTATATATGCACAATGGAATTTTACTCAGCAATAAAAGAAAATAAAATAATGGCATTCGCAGGTAAATGGATGAAGTTGGAAGACATAATGCTAAGTGAAATTAGTCAGTCTCAAAAATCCAAGTACCAAATGTTTTCTCTGATATAAGGAGGCTAGTTCACAGTATTGTTGGATGGTGGTACATAGGAGGATTAGAGGAACACTAGAATGGTCAAAGGGAAGGGAGGGGAAGAGAGAGAGCAAGGGGGGAGGGAGGGGAAGAAAAGAAAAGAAGAAGAAGAAAAAAAGAAAAGGTGGTTGAATGAGATATCATTATCCTAAATGCATGATTGAAGACCTGAATTGTACGAATATACTTTGTATACAACAGTTGTATGTAAAAAGATGCTATATATGGGCACTATGAATTGTAATTATTATAAATTAAATGAATATTAGTTTTAAAACCTGAATATAAATTTATACTCTCACCAGTTTAGTTGGTGAAATTGTTTGATATACAATAAAATATTAAAGGAATAAAAAATTTTTAAAAAGGTACAGGTAAATCATTACAGTAATTCCAAACCACAGAATATTATATAGTCAATTTAAAAGCTCATGCTTTTGAAGAATATTTTATGATAAAGAATAAATGTATATTATCCTAAATGCATGATTGAAGACCTGAATGGTATGAATATACTTTGTATACAAACAGTTGTATGTAAAAAATGTTATATATATGCACTGTGAATTGTAATTATAAATAAAAAATAAATTTAAAAAATAACATCAAAAAATAGAAAAAAGAATAAATTTATACACTACAATATTATGTAAAAAACACAAAGTCACATAAAAAAAAAGAAAAAGTGTTCATCATTTCTAGCAATTAGAGAAAAGCAAATCAAAACTAAGATTTCATCTCACTCCAGTCAGAACAGAAATTATCATGAATGATACTTTTAATGTACTGTTGAAGATGGTTGTTAGTATTTTTTTGAGGACTTTTGCATCTGTTTTCTTTGGGAGTATGAGCCTGAAGTTTTCTTTATTGATATTTTCTGTATATGGCTTTGATATATGCATATTCCTGGTCTTATAAAATGAATTTGGAAGTGATCCCTACTTTCTATTTTTTCTGAATAGTTTGAGAAGGATTCAATATTAGTCCTTTTCATGTTTGGTAGAATTCAGCCATTAAGCCATCTGATCCTGGCATTTTCTTTTTTGTGAGACTGTTTTAATCCCCTTACTTGTTTTCAGTGTGTTGTTCAAACTTCTAATTTCTTCATGATTCAGTCTTGGTAGGTGATATGTTTCTAGGAATTTAGCAATTTCTACCAAGTTATCTAGTTTGTGGCATATAATTGTTTATAATTGTCTATTATGTGTTTTCAATAGTAATGTCTCCTCTTTAACCAGATTTTACTTGACTTCTCTTTTTCATTGGTTTATAAATTTTATCTTTCTCGAAAACCCAACTTTTAATTTTTTTGGGTGTTTTCTATTGTTTTGCTTGTCTTTATTTCATTTATTTCTGTTCTTGATTTTTATCTTTTCCTTCTTTCTACTAACATGTGGTTTGTTCTTTTCTTTTTTCTTTTTTTTTTTTTTTTAGTTCTTTGTTACATAATTAACATAGGTAATTTATTTAACATGCTTATTCTTTCTTAGGTAGAGTTTCTATAAATTCTTGCTTAAAATTTGTCCTTAGTTCTATAAGTTTTGGAATATTTTGTATAATTTTCTTTCTTTAAAATATATATTTAAAAAATTTTTGCCTTTAATATTTTCTTTAATCCTGTAGCTATTCAGAGTACATGTTTAATTTTGACATATTTGCAAACTTACTAATATTCATTCTATTGCTGATTTTTAATTTAATACCCTCGTAGTCTGAAAAGTTACTTGATATGATTTCAATTTTCTTAATTTGTTTAGTTTTTTGGCCTAATGTACTACCTGTCTGAAAATTGTTCATGGATTATTGTTGGATGGAATCTTCTGTATGCTTCTGTTAGGTAGTTTTGTTACAAGGTTTAGTTCAAGTCCAAAATTCCCTGACTGATTTTCTATCTGGATGATCTTTCTATTGATGAAAGTGCAGTTTGGAAATTTTTTCTACTATTGTGTAGAATGCATGAATTCCTTTAAATTTCCTGATGTTTGTTTCACGTTTTTAGATTGTTAGATATTGGATGCATATGTAGTAGTTTGTATAACCTCTTGATGAATTGACCACTTTTTACTATATGATGGCCTTGTTTGTCTTTTTCTATGGTTTTTGAGCCGGAGTCTCTATCCTATAATATAACTATAGCAATCTCTGTGTATTTTTGGTTTCTGCTTGCATATAGTATCTTTTTCCATCCCTCCACTGAAGGTCTCCTATAAGGAGGACATAGTTGGATTGTGTTTTTTAATCCATTCCCCCACTTTTTGCATTTTCAATTGAATAATTTAGTCAATTTAGGGTCAAAAGGGTGCACTAATTGTACTAAATTCACTTTCAAAGGTGCCTGAGGCTAAAATCAACTAAGTTTGGGGTAACATTAAATAGCAATAAAAATATATATATATATATATATATTTTGTATTGTAGGTTTTGCTTTACATGTGCTATTACTGTTGACTTTGGACATTACTACACTATTAAAAAATCATACTTGAAACAATGTGAATTTTGTGTCATAAGAACTTTGTGCTAATATATATATATATATATATATATATATATATATATATATATTTTGTAATGGGGATTGAACTCAGGGGCACCTGACCACTGCGCCACATCCTCAGCCCTTTTCTGTATTTTATTAGAGACAGGGTCTCACTGAGTTGCTAAGTGCCTCACCATTGCTGAGGCTGGCTTTGAACTCGATGAT
Organism: Tamias sibiricus; assembly: GCA_025594165.1. NCBI lineage: Eukaryota > Metazoa > Chordata > Mammalia > Rodentia > Sciuridae > Tamias > Tamias sibiricus. The sequence goes on from CM046662.1 coordinate 85,068,960, forward strand.
CCTCCTGCCTCAGCCTCCCAAGTGCTGGGATTACAGGCATATGCCACCACACCTGGCTTACTTTGTGCTAATTTATTGTAATAGAATATGAGTTCATTTACATGATAGAAACATGTGATAATGAAGGGACCAATCAAAATTGATATTTAGAAAAGATCCTAAATTGAAAACCATATGAAAATTGAAGAAAGTAAAAAAGGTCAGATAAATGTCATATATGATGAGAAACACATTATCTAGGCATGGCTTGGGACAGAAGGGTTTTGGAGTGGCATGGATAGACTGATATGTCATGTTGAATGGTCATGGAGAAATTGTGTAGGTATTTTATCAACATGGTTTTCAGATAAAACACAGAATATCTCATTAAATTTTAATTTCAGGTACATAAAAAGTAATATTTGTTATGGTGAAAGTATATCTCACTATTTGGTATATACACCTATGAAAACGTTATTTATTATTCTTTGAAATTAAAATTTAACTATGCATTCTTAATTTTTATTTACTTCAACTGGCAACTCAATCATTTCTAAAAATTATTAAGTCGAAAATACTTTTAAAAGTTAATCCTTCCAATATCGCTAATATTTTTGCAATTTATGTATTTGGTGTAGATTTATTCTTATTTCAAAAATTTCCTATTTAATTTATGGTATTCTTAAAGCTATCGATGACATTCAAAAATAAAATATATAACTATGTAAACATTTCTTGAAAAACATCATCTCATTTTTAATATTTCAACATTTAAATTGTTAGTAATGAATATATTTAGTTGTTTGTAACAGTTATATGGATAATTTTGTATGCTTTCTGTAAACTGTTCATGGCATGTTAACATTTAATACATGATAGCAGAAATCATTAAGCATAAAGTTTTGTTTTGTTATGTGTTGTAACATGAAGCAAATATATTTATTTTATTTTATTCTTTGGTACCAGACATTGAACCCAGGGGTGCTTTACTACTAAGTCACATTCTTATTTCTTTTTTACTTTTTATTTTGGAACAAGGTCTTTCTACGTTGCTTAGGGCCACACTAAATTACTGAGGATGACCTCGAATTTGCAATCCTCCTGCGTCAGCTTACAAATCACTGAGATTACCAGGTATTTGCCACTATGTCCTGTAAGCAAATGTATATACCTGTGGTTTTGAGTTGGGCAGCACAATGTATTCAAGTCAGATGAAGAGTGGTGTAGGATTATCTATCTTTGTATCACTACAGAGGCAAAGAAGACTCTCAAGGGTGCCTGAGGTTAAAAGGCTTTTCAGTCATGACCATATCACATTTGATTTGATTTTTTTATATTTATTCTATTTGCTTTTAGTTGTACACAATGCGTTTATTTTTACGTGGTGCTGAGGATCGAACCCGGGCCGCGCACGTGCCAGGCGAGGGCTCTACCACTGAGCCACAACCCCAGCCCCACATTTGATTTTAAATTTGAATTATTTCTAATTTTATTAACTTCTTATGTGTCTATAGAATGATACTCCAAAATTCTAAGTTTTTTGTACTTTTAGTTCTGTTTTCTTATTTTTAAAATTTCCTTTTTCTCTACACTTACATTCTTCAGATATTTTAGAAGTTTATTCTATAAGATAAATTTAGACTTAAATGCATTGCTGAATGTATACATAACTATGAACTAATTAGACTTTGATTAGTTGCTTTACTGACTGAAAGAAACAAGATCCCCCCTCCAGGAAAATCAGAAATTAAATTATCAATATTCCTTAGACTTTCATATGAATTTATATTAACATTTTTACCATAAAAATTATTCAAATAAACCAAAATTGCCACTATTTATGAATAAATTTACTTCTAGCTTTATATTAAATACTTGCAAGGGCCAATAAATGTACTTTACATGGCAAAATGAATGGATAATCTATTGAAAAATAAGAAACAGGAGAGATTTTTCCTTCTAGATAAAATTGTTGCTGTCATCCTTACGGCAGCAACAATTTGGATCTGTAACTAAAAATTAGTTACAGAAAATTAGAGCAATCTCCTAAAAGATATATGTAAAATATAGTTAGGTAAAAAAATAAATAAGTAATAAAATTGATTTTAACCAACTGTACATGAATAGCATCTGATTCATTATGGCTAATTTGAGAAAAACATGCTACATATGTATACAATTTTTAGTTATTTATTTTGCTTTCTCCCTTTACTGTCTACAAATTTGTAGTTTTATCCTTTTAGGCTTTGTTATGCTTAAAAATTAAACACAAAACCCAAAAGTAACTTCCAGTAATCTCAAGAAAATATTTCCACATAATAGCAGGCATCAAATTGAGCAAAAGCAAACTCTTTGACTTAAAAAACTGTCAGCACAGTGCAGTCTGAATTACTAAGGGCAAAATCCCAGAAGCTATGAAGTATTGAACAATATGTCTATTTGTGTTATTCTACTTGTTATCGTACACTTTCAATTGCCTAAGGTTTCTTTAGAAAAACAGAATTGCAATATTTCATTTCATGACCACCAATATCTGTAGGAGTTTCTATATTAAATAGCCCATGACAGTCATGTTTAAAGGCAGAAAAATGAGGTTACATGTGTATATTTGTGTATATTTTACATGTAGTGACAGTTTTTTTCAACAAATGTCCCTTTATACTAATATAATATAAATGAGGGTATTTATTTCATAATCAAAAGTATTCTCTCAAGTCATATTTAAGAGAGAAAAAGTTTCTAACTCTACATTGTCACTAGATTTGAAACAGATGATTTTGAAAGCTAATTTATACTTTGCTTTCAGGAATATATTTCCAAATGTATTCAATATTACAAATGATGATCAGATTTCCAGTGGAGTGTGAAAAAGAACTAAAGACATCAAATAATGAGTTGGTTTATACCTACAATGACAAAGTTATTTGGAATCTTAACTTAAAATTCCAGAATCCACTTATCTACTCCCTTTCCTTCTCCCTAGCCACGTGTTACCAAAAGTATTCTGTTATTCATGAAAGAATTATCATTTTTGAGACAAAATTATATGAGTTTGAGTAAGGGTTTATCCATCACAGTTTTGTTACCTTGACTAGTCCTTTGCCAGGGCTGAGCTCTGTTGATCATATATGTAAAGAAGGGACAATCATGGTGTGACATGGTTGGACCACAATTCTCCAATGTTTTTCATTTGCATTTTGTGCTTGCTCTGAGTTTTCTGAACCAAACATCACTATACAGTTTTGTCAAAGGATGATTAAGAGCAAACATGCCTTGAAAGCTGGAGCTGGTGTGTTGCTCTGAAGATAGATGAAGGTTCATATCCCAGGAAGTTTCTCACTAACATGCCAATATTGGCAGGCTAGAGCTTGCTCATCCCTCCTAAAACAGATCTCCTTAACATTCCAGGAAGGCTCTCTCTCTCCAAAGAAAGAGGGACAGATGAGACAACTGCCCAATATAACCTCTGAGTCTCATAAATTCAAGGTTCTTCTTTACTACAAGCACACGGTAACATCAGGCTCTCACCCTGTTACCTCGTGGGGATTGTGTGTAATGATCTGTTCTTGGATCCAGAGACCTTATGCATCTTTATCAAACATGAAAATAAATATATAACCTGGGCAACAATTCATCCTTTTCCTTTGGTTGAAAGAACACAGGATTCGTTCAGCCCACAGAGGATGATGAATATTTCTCCTGTCAGAATGGGTTTGGTTAGACCAGTCACCCTTCCCAACAGCTAATTTAGAGCAGAAGCTTAATATGGCTGAAGAAATCCAAGAAGTAATACAAGTTGGCAGTAGTTCTGTGAACAATTTTCCTCCTGAGCAAAAGAGAGTGTCATATTAAGAGAGATTTGAGATTTTGTCAGAGGAGGATGTGGCATATGAATATACAGCAGACCATATTGTGACCATTGGAAGCGAATCTGAGAAGGAAACAAACATACTGAGAATGGAAGGGCAAAGGAATCGCCAAAGATGATGTACTCATTGACATTTTTAAACTGCCAAATCAACCCTAAACTCCTTCCTCTGTATATTTCTTGCTACATGTTCAATAATTGCCCACTTAAAATTTAAGCATACCCTTGTTTTAAGTTTTTTTGGTCTATTTAGAATTAAAATAATTCTAGTAATGTAAGAATTTACCTCAAAGAATTATGATAGAAATGAAATGAAGTGAGTGATACAGTAACTCATATAGAATCTAGAGGATACCCAGGTAAACAAAATAAACAAAACTATTTATTGCTGCTCCCATACTGCCAGTAGGAAACATCCCATATCCCTTCACCTGTTGGTGTACTGTATATTGTCAGAGTATCCAGTTGGGACAATTTGTGGGAACATGTGAAAAAGAGGGGTTTTGAAACATCAGGAGAGATACAATGAAATACATTAGTTAATGACAGGAACATTAGTATAAAATACAAAACTGGTGAAAATTTGGAGCTATTGTTCTCAAACAGAAATTCTTCACACTCTTAACAAACAATTATCAATTTCCATGCATGTATGAGTTTGTCAGGATGAACTCAACTACTATGTATAATCAATGTTCTAATAAAACAAAACAAATTATTTATAATTCCATAAGCCTTTGATTTTGTGAGTTATATATACTAGTATTTTCAGCATTAGAATTTAAAACAAATACATTTTTTAATATACTTGATGACTTCATTTGTCGAGACTTTAATTAAAAAACACATTTTATTTAACCTATTATATAAAAATTGCTTTCTTCCAAAAAAAAAAGAAATATTGAAGAAAGTGGCATTGTTTACTTTTTTAATTTTGCAAATCACTTTAACATCTGGATTCTCATATCTTCTGCATTCAAACTGTTTTGATGTTTGTTTGACTAAAGCACTAAGAAAAAGTTTTGGGTCTGTTCAAATATGAAGTTAAAAAAGGGAAGAATTTAGTAATAACCTTTTAATATGTTTGTGGATTTTTTGAAACAACACAAAAGTTAATAATTGACTTGCTTGTTGAGGTTGATTGCAATGAAGAAATCTACCAAACAAAATCAGCATAAACAAGAATTAATAGCAACAAATATTTAGTATTAACAAACATTAAATCTGTTGATATGTCTTGCAATCAAATTACCTTTTACCAAAGGTCACTTTCATAACATTATCTGGTAGCTATTTGGAAAATATTGGGTAACTGGGCCAATAATCTACAAATCAATACATTTCATCATCCATTTGTTAACATCACTGCATGCTCATCAGAATATTATTTAAATATTAGAAAAGTGTCAAGTTCATATTGGCACACATGTTTTTCCAAATTTTAATTTTTTCTTGAAAGTTTGAAAATAATCATTATAACAGCTATCATCAGATATTGTTTTTAAAATGATAGGTTTATTTTATTAATTTTTGAAACAATGCCTGTCTAACCTGTCTGAATATTTATAGTACATCTGTCAATTGGGTTTTCAGGTAAAATAGTATTCTACCATAGAAACACCTAGTTGCCCTTTCATCTTAACAATTGCATCAGCATTTAAGTAAGATGCTGTCTCAGTAATATACTGATGCAATTGTTAAGATGCAAGGGCAACTAGCTGCCAAAGTTGAGAAAATCACTCACAAACCTGTAAGAACTCTGCCTCATGTGCAAGTAAAGTTAGGACTCCATTTTTAGGGAAAGGGATATGTGTCTTTATTCAAAAGTATATGCTTTCTACGGATATATTCACTGCTAATAATAATGAACTATTCATTTTTACACTGGTTTCAACCTTAATTTTCATTTGTACATGCCTCCAAAGAGCCCCTTCAAGGTAATCATTGAGATATGAAGAACTTATTTAAAGAATTCATATGTTCACTTAGTGAAGTTAGCCAATCCCAAAAAACCAAAGGTCAAATGATCTCTTTGTTATGAAGATATTGACTTATAAAGGCAAGGGAGGGGGTAGGGGTGATGAGAGGAATGAAGGAACTTTAAATAAAACAAAGAGGGGAGAGAGGGGAGGGGGCAAATGGATAGGAATAATGGTAGAATGAGTTAGCCATCATTACCCTTAGTACATGTATGAAGACACATTGTTTTAAAAATACTTTATGCAAAACCAGCAACTTGAAAAATTGTGCTTTTTATATGTAATATGAAATGAATTGCACTCTGCAAACATGTATAACAAATTAGAATAAAAATAAATTTTAAAAAAAGAATCCATACGTTAGTGTGGATGTGACTAAAAACCATTGGATCCACCATAGAGTAAAACCTTCTCCTTTAACTTCTTTTAGGAAATGAATGATATAAAAGTGGGAAATTTATAAAGTATGTTCTTACTTTAATGTCAAGATATGAGACATTTACAAAGGATTAAACATACATGTATGTACATAAGTTAGCAGATTCTTCTAGTCATTTTTTTTTTTTTTTTTTTTTTTTTGGTCAATATTGTGACCAAAAGATCTGACAAACGGTTTTAGAGGAGGAAAAATTTATTTGCAGACTCACAGTTTCAGATGGCCAACTCCATTTCTCAAGGACAAGGGTAAGGAAAGACATCATGGTGAAAGAGTATGGTAGAGGAAAGCAGCTAAAGACATAACCACCAAGAAGCAGAGAGAGAATACTTTGCTCAACAAAGACACTAAATAAACTCCAAAGCACACCCACAGTGGACCCATCTCCTGCCATATCCTACCTGCCTACAGTTAACACCCAGTTAACCTCTATCACTGGATTAATGCACCAATTAGGTTAAGGCCTTTATAACTCAATCATTTCACTCTAAACTTTTCTGTATTGTCTCAAACTTTTTTGTACTGTAAGGTTTTGGGGGAATATCTCATATCTAAATCATAACATTCTGCCCCTGGCACCCCCAAACTGATGCCCATCTCACAATGAAAAATACATTTTAGTTAATTTTCTAGAATTCCCATGATCTTAAGAGTTCCAGGATTGACCAAAAGTCCAAATCCAAAGTCTCCTCTGAAACTGAAAGCAAACTCTCATCATGAGCCCTTGTAAAAATCAAAAGCAAGTTACATATATCTGGTATATTATGGCATATAGCAAACATTTCCATACCAAAAGGGAGAATTAATGCCAAGGAAAGAAGGATCAGGACCAAAGCAGAACCAAAACTAGCTGGGAAAAAAAAAAAAAAAAAAGGGCCTGTAGTTTTATGTCCAGCATCTGGAGCACATGGCATCAGACTAGTCTCTCTAAAGGGCTTGTTTAGCTCCACTCTTATGGTTGTGCTGGTTGAAGTCACATGGTCTCTGTGTTAGCTTGTCTGTGCTCAATTCCTGCATGTTTCCTTAGAAAACATTCCACAGTACTGTCATCTCTCAGATTCTTTCTCAAATCTCCATGCTTCCTTCTCTCAGGGGAGACCTATAAGGACTCTGATCTGGTTGCACTTTACTTGTCCTCCCACTCCTTTCTTTGAAATCTTTGTGGAAACCTCTATGATATCCTAACTCTTGCATCCTGCATTCCTGTGGAAACAGCACTACATGGTGTGACATCTTCCTTGCAGCAGGGTTGAGCACGGCATCCTCCACCATTTTGCGTATAAAAAGAGAAGAAGCAAAGGCATACCTCTTTTATAAAGGACAGATGTTGCACAAATACAGCGCTGAGAATAACTCTGTCTGCGATATTCTCACTGTCCTGTTTTCTGCTCATATACATGGCCACCGGGTGTAAACACATTAATTATCGAAAATGCAGCTAGTTCTGGAAATTATAGCCTTATAGAATCTGAGTTAGAAGCATGGAAACAAATTCTTTAATGATCAAAACTGAAACTACTGAAACTAGTTCTGGAAATTATAGCCCTGTGGAATCTAAGTCAGGAGCTCAAAAACAAATTCTTAACTTGAACTAGCACAACAGGTTTCCTAGTTAGAAATTAGCATTTGCAAATGCTCACTGCCTTAACTCCTCCCTGATGAGCACAGCAAATACCCATTGTTTAACCCTCTCCTTGTTGTAATCATGCATTCCGTAGAAAAACTTTAAATGTTTTCTTGTGTTTGGTAAGGACTCCTCTTATTTTTTAAGTAAATTTAGGATATAGACAACCATACCTCTTTCTTCCTGAGCCCAAAATAAAGTCATTATAGGGACACAAAAAGAGCCAGGAAGTCTAGGCCCAGTTGAAGATTAAAGAAGAAGTATTAGGGCAATTTAGCTTAAAATCTTACAAACAAACATGCCTAGAGTTGAGGAATCGTTAACATAAGTTTAGATAAGTACAAGTTTTAGAAGTTTTGGAATGTTTTCTTCTGCCTATAGATAAGATTAATCAGTAGTATGTACTTAGGATACATATTTTGTTTTCCCCTGATTATATGACCCTGGAATTCCTTGAAATTCTTTAATGTAACCTTCAAGAGTTATAATGTGAATTGCTATGTTTGCTGGGATATATAAAAACCATGCTGAGAAAAGTAGAGAATTTAGCAACCTGACTCTTGTGTCTGATTGCTGATTTTCCGCTGCTTCCCGCCAACTTTCTTCACCAGCACCATCAAGAAACCCTCTTCCCCTATTGCTGAAGCCGGACTTCAGCAACATGGTTGATGCCAACGTTTGCCACCATCTGGAGCAGTAGCTAAACTCTAGAGATGATCCTAAACATTTATTGCAAATCATTTTCCTAATTTGCCTGAATACAATAATCATAAAAAGTCAGGGTATAATCATTACCAACAAAAATAAAGACTGTCTTTAATATAGGGTCTTGAAGATTTTTTTTATTATATTTGCCTAATATTATTAGTTTTCAAATTTATTGCAAGGAGTGACAGCAATTTTAATCTGGATAGTAATTTAATTTTGAAGCACAAATTTTTCTTTTATATTTTCTACACTTTTTATAACAAGTAATGTCAGATTAATTTGTGTCTTGAAATTTTGAATGTGTTTACCTATTTGAGGATTCTACCTAATGTTATGAAACCCAAACAAAATAAAAAGACAATATATTGTAGATTAGTGTACACTAACAACTATTTTGATCATCTTTGTTTTCAGGTTTTAAAAGATTTATCTAACCACCTTCAATTTTCTGGATTACAGTTATAGTAAATATGTATTGTATTAATAAACTTAGCTCAATTGTTACCTTTATATTTTTACTCATGAGATTCTGTGTAAGATTTCTTAAAGAAAAAAGAAGTAAATTGCTAAGAGTAAAACCATTATTCTGTATTTAATTAAAGGGAACCAGAAAAAGAGAGGTTTCCCTGATAGATATTTAGGAATTCTGTGAAGATGTGTCAGGTTTTTGACATTTAGTGTGTGGTACAGTGACATTAACTTGCATTATGAAATGTATTCAAAAGTTAACATTATAGATTCCTGAGAAATATGGATATAGAAGATACTCCAAAGAATTGGAAAAAGAAAGATAAAAACAAAGAGTGAAGTTTAGCCTTAAAGGCATCTCACAATAAAAAAAAAGAGTAAGAAAGAGTGAGAGACAGAGAGAAAGGAGAAATTGCATAGCATATATATTGAAAATTTTATCTTATTAAAATTAAATGTTAAATATACAACTTTGCATTTTTCTTTAAAATCAATATAATCATTACAAATATGGCCTGACTTGAAAATCTCAATACTATGTGCCATTGCTTCTCTTTCTACAGAGAGGCTAATTAGATTTTCATAATTACTTGAATTAGGCTTTGGGTCTTCTTTGACTGTAAAGAATGTAGCAGAAATGATCGTGCACAACTCCTGAGCCAGTGAGGAAAACTTTCATTTTCTTATAATGCAGTCATTATATGTGAGGAAGCCCAGCATGCATCAAATTTCCTTGAAAATCAAAGACACATGGACAGATTCAGACATCCTAGATGTTACCACAGTCAGTCCTTTACAAGGAAAGAAATGCAAGTGAAATTGTAGAAGAATCACCCAATTAGATCAAAGATTTGTGAAAATTAATAAATCATTATTTTAAGCTAAAATGTTTTTTATTTACTTGCTTTGCCTCAATGCATAATTGACACACTGAAGAAAGCAAGCCTCTTTTTGCTCCCTACCCTATTTTTTCAAATTCAGACATGTCATATCCCAAATATGTGGTTTGATGAATATTGTGTAGGGTTATCCAGGGTGCTTCAAATTAGGAAAGGTAGTAACAATTGTTTACTCACCTTCTGTGTAAATGTACAATAAAATATTATTCAGCTTGAACTTTTAGTAGAAAGAACACATAATATAAACATATGAAAGCCAACTTATAAAAACAAATTGGAGAACAATGTATTAGCTGGCTGATTGGTTGATTCTGGTCAAGTTATTTCAAATCTCCCGGTCTTTATTTCCTCATCTGTGTAAAAACTAACTTTAAGATAGATAACCTTCATGTTTTTGAAGACATATATTCAAATATATATGTATATTTTCAAGTGTCTATTCTTGTATATAGACACTTGAAATAAATATATATATTCATATATATTTAAAAATTAAACAAAAATATTTACTGTTGTTTGTCATTTCTAAAGCTAGAACTTAGTAAATTCACATTACTATTAATGGAAATAAAAAATGAAAATTAAATAAATGAATAATAATCTCTGTGATTCTGAAATCTACAAAATGAACTCAATACTAAATGAATACATGAAAGCAAAATATTTTTTAAAGGCATATTTTTTGTCAGGTATGGTGTTGCATGCCTGGAATCCCATTGGCTTGGGAAGCTGAGACAGGAGGATTGCGAGTTCAAAGCCATCCTCAGCAGTGGCAAGGCAGTAAGCAACTCAGTGAGACCCTGTCTCTAATTAAAATACAAAATAGGGCTGGTGATGTGGCTCCATGGTTGAAGGCCACTGAGTTCAATCCCGGGTATGCCACTTCCCCCCAAAAAATTAAAAGGTAAATTTTTCATTTCTGTTTTTTTAAATTATCATATTTATAGTAGTAAAAAGGCTCTTCCAAAAACTTTTGGGAATGTCATTTTATTTATTCATTGCTGGCATGCTTATCAATCATATTTTGACACATATGACAAGTCAAATAGGGTAGAAAAAGTATTTTCCAAGATACCTAAATTATTCAAATGTGGGAAGATTTATTCACAAAAAACTCAGTATAAGAAACCCTCAACATTTATTAGAGTGCTCAATGTATCATTTCATTTGCATGGCAAAAATCACTCTTGTATTACAAATATGTATATAGTACATATACATTTAAAATGTTCATATATACTTTCTAGTTTCATTGGAAATTCAAAGACTAAAGGAATTTAGAATAGTAAAGGGTAGAATTTGTGTAGTTGAGATATGTAATTATTGTGGTATCCTTAAATTATGAATAACTTATAAATTATTATAATTCATCAAATTAGGATGACTTTTGCTTTATGATGAATGCTTGAAGTATTTAGAGACACTTCAAGATATTCCAGGGCCGGGGTTGTGGATCAGTGGTAGAATGCTTGCCTCACATGTGTGAGACACTGGGTTTGATTCTCAGCACCGCATGTAAATAAATGAACAAAATTTAAAAAAGAAAAAAGGTCCATCAAAAACTAAAACCAAATTTTTTTAAAAGCAAAAAAAAAAAAAAGATATTTCAAAATTGACTTGTCAACTTAAGGTAAAGATAATAAATAAAAATAATATTTTGAAAAATATATGTAAATAATTAGATGATAGAAAAAAATAGTTAAATAAAAACATTTAGTCCCACAAAAGCTACTTTGTCTTTAAGATGTACTTGGCACCATTTTTTTTCACTTCTCACATCTTCACATATATTTTTAATCATATCTACAAACTTCTTCATCTGATTAGAACAAAGTAACATCATAAAATTCTATTTGGTCATAGGGTTTCTCTCTTATGTTCATGTCTAAGAAAAAAAAAAACTAAAAAGAAAATAGAATTTTCCTATATTTTGATCATTTCCTTAAGGTATGTTTTCTAATATTCTTTGCTTGCTGTATTTACTTTGAACTACTTTATCTAGTCAAATCAAATTTTTTTCAGTGGAAAGCACTGTTTCTGGAGACTTAAAAAACAATATTTTTCTCTCAGTTTGCAAAAGTATGTTAGAAAATAATCCATCATGCTAAAAATTTGAGATATTTTTCTCACATTCAGGTAAAAAAGTAGGTCAGTCGTTTTTATTCTGATGGTCAATGAGATTATAGCCAAAGTTTTTACTATTGTTATAATCACAAATCTATGTAACATATTGTATTATTAATCAATACAACCTTATGAGATAAAATAAACATGAAATAAGAAAATCTTTCCAATATAATTGTGAGCCATCATAAAATTTAATGAAACTTCATGAAGATTAGGATGAGGCAGCAGAAATGAGAAAGATTTTCTGAGATACAGAAAAAACAAAAAATTGTATATATATATATATACATATATATATATATATATATATATATATATACACACACACACACATACTTTTTTTTTTCTTAAATAGCTTGAGCACAGTCTTTAAGTCAGAGAGAGATCTCCCAAGTTTCAAATACCAATGGCTAAGCTACAGAGCACACAGCAATTCCTGGACTCAACTTGAGAAAACTGGTTGATCAGAACTCATATCTTGATGATCCCACACCCACAACATTGAAAATGGCAAACAGAATTTAATTAGAAGCTGTATTCCTATATTTAAGCTAAATATTAGCTATAGATTAAAAAACCTCAACTCTCCAAACTAGTAGATCACAGAAGACACAGTAATTGGGGAAAAGAAGAAAATACATATTGAAAGCTCTACATAATATAAGGGGGAGAGGGACAGACATTTCAACTATCTTTTTGTGAAAAACTGGATCACTAAAACAATAGAGAATTTTTAAAGAACTTAAAGAAAAGGAAAACTGTTCATCTCAAATTCAGTACCCTTGTAAAGTGAATTAAAGACTGTTAGAAAAACTTTGAGTTTGTTGTAAGCAGTCATAAACTACAGGAAAACTAAGAGAAATTATTCAAACTTTTGAGAAAACAATACTAAATAAAGACTGAAAGGAAAGTACTCGTATTTATAGTAATTGCAAAAAAGAAATTGAAACCATGTAAACAATTACATTGTCTGCTGGTTAAATGGTGGAAGTATAGTATTAATGGGCATGATAAAGAGTACATATTAGATATCTGGAGTCAGGAAGAAGGAAATATGTCTACATATGGGTGTCTTTGAGTTCTTGTAACTTAGTTGAGATTCTTAGGTATTTGTGTTCATCAAATTTGGAATATTTCTAATGATTATTTTTTCAAATATTTCCTCTGTCCTTTTTCTCTGGTCTTTGCTGGGAATTTCACAGGGCATATGTTGGTATACTTGGTGTTATCTCATAGGTCCTCACTCCATTCAATTTTATTAAATCTTTTATCTTTCTGTTCTTTAGAATCAATAATTTCCATTTTTCTACCTTTGTATTCACTGATTTGTTCTTCTGCCTACTCAAATCTACTTTTGTTCCATTCCTCCAGTAATTATTAAAATTTCAGTTGTAATTTTCTGCTCCAGAATTTTATTTTTATTTTTCTGTCATCTGTCTTTTTATTGATATTTACATTTTGTTCATATATTGTTCCTTAATTTTTGACTTAGTTATTCGAGCATATTTGAGAAGGATTTTCCAAACCTTTGTTTAGTAGATTTGCCATCATGTATCTTCTCAGGGATATTTTTTTTTGATATTTTTTCTTTTTTCTTTTGATATCTACTTTAGTTTTCTTTTAATATAAAATTTTATTTCTGTGTATGCTGTGATTTTTTTGTTTTTGTTTTTGTTTTTGGTTGTTGTTGAAAACCAGACTTTAAAATCTCATACTGTGATTGTCTCTGGAAATTAGATTCTACCTTTCCCCAGGGTTTTGCTTCTTTCTTTCTTCTTTCCTTCCTTCCTTCCTTCCTTCCTTCCTTCCTTCCTTCCTTCCTCCCTCCCTCCCTCCCTCCCTCCCTACCCTCCTTCCTTTATTTATTTATTTTTCATGACCTGACTCTATGCTGAAGATTGGCCTGAGGTATTAAGCTAAAGGGCATTTTCAGGTCTTTTCAGAACTTGCCCTTATTTTCTGGGAATGTTCCGTGACCTTCTAATTTTCTCTATATATGTAGTTGCTTCTGAATGTGGTAATCATTAATGTCTGGCTTCTGAAAGGAGAAAAAAATAAAAATAAAATGTGGTAAGTGTGCTAAACCCTTCAATTGCTTGGAAATCACTTCAGTCAGAAGAAGAGGGGCTTATAACTGTGACCACTCCCTCTTTGTACACACCTCTTGGATAAGAAGCTGCAATAGGTATTCATAGTGGAGATTCCCAGTATTTGTAGGACAGGGTAATTTGTCCAATTTTGATCCTGCAAACTGCATGGAAGATGCTCCAAGAACAGTTACATAGTTAACTGCAATGTGATTGTGTGGTGCATGGGCAGTTGCTACTGTGCTGAGCTTAAAATGACTGTAATTAACCATAAACTACTGTGTAACCCTTCCCTTGGAGGTTATAAGTCTTCCATAGGTTCAAGAGCCACAAACTAGTTACATTTTACAGATTTGTCCAGTGCAATTATTGTCTAGGTGGAAGACACATTCCTTGTGCTTCCTCTGACATCTTCCTAGAGTCCTTTCTAAATAGAATAAATTATTCTCTACATAACAATCCAGGAAGTACATAACAAAAGTTTTGATTTAGTAACAATATATGAAGATATTTATATAAACTGATTGATAACTGATTGACTTAACAAAAGAAAATTAGACATTGCAAAGAAAATATATTTGTGCAACAGCATCACTGAGCATTAAAATGGGAGATAGAAATAACTTGAGTGTTATTTTATACCTTGAGAAGTATAACATTGTTATTAGTTAGAATTGCAGTCCTGTGAAAAAAACAGGGAGATAAATCTCATAGCTTTAGATATTTGCACAGAAATGAATAGAATTTCTGTTTAACGAGATTGTGTCCTTTCAGAAGAATTTCTACAAAGAGTTGGCTTTATGTTATTTCCAACAGAAAAACATTCTGCTTCCACAAGTTTCAGAGTACTCAAACTGAATAGTTAAAAACAATTTAACAAATAATAATCACACTTTTTCTTTATGCCAGATGATTTTCTAAGAGGTCAAAAAAATAAATTAGACAAAATTCTTCTTGATGAACCAGTCTATTAAAGTACTGACAATTATGAAAATACATCCAATATAGTATGAACAGATCTATAACAATGTCTGTAGCAATATTTACCTGTTCAAAACATAAAATTATAAAAATAACTTTGATATAGAGTGCCAAATATCTCAACAAAACTTTATACAAAATGTAATCTTAGAAATGTGAAGAAGATAAAATAGCAGAAAAGAGAAAAATGATTAAGTCATGAGAACCACTCAATACAATGGGAGAAAATATATAGACCAAGGTTATAAAATAATAAAGAATATTTTAGCATACAAATATACATGGAGTTATACGACAAAATAGCATATCCAGCTAAATACTAGTAATCTTTTTTTTTTTTTTTTTTTTTTTTTTGTGGTACTGGGGATTGAACTCAGGGGCACTCGACCACTGGGTCACATCCCGAGCCCTTTTTTTTTTTTTTGTATTTTATTTAGAGACAGGGTCTCACTAAGTTGCTAAGTGCCTTGCCATTGCTGAGGATGGGTTTTTACTTGTGATCCTCCTGCTTCAACCTCCCAAAGTGCTGGGATTACAGGCGTGCGCCACCATGCCCGGCTACTAGTAATCTTATATTGCTGAAATATGATTTCTAAATATTGGAGAACAGCAACAGATGAATAAAGGAGATAATTTAATGAGCCAATTGAGTAATCCAGGCAAAAAAAAAATCATACACTTTTATATAGAAGCCTGTAGAATACAACTGGAAAGAAAAAGATGAATTCAAAGCATGTTTAGGAAATAAGATCTTTGAGATTTGTTTTTATTGGAAAGTAGTTTCAAACTCTTGTGACTTATTGATCTGTAAACAAATGTAATGGAATGTACTATTAGAACACAAAATATTCAAAATTGTTTACATGCTGGTCATTGCATGCGTATGCTTGCCATTTAAAAACATATTGTTAAATAAATATATTGTCTTTCATCTGGATGTCTTATTGATGAATAACTAGAGGAACAATGTACTTAAGATTACAAAGTTATAAATAACAATAAAATATAAGATATTTGAAATTTAATCAATATGGTTTTACTTAAATGGTCAAAATCACTAATATATGGCATCAAATGGAGGGCTTTTTTGTTTGTTTTGCTTTGTTCTGTGTTTTTCTCCATACTGGGGAATGAACCCTGTGTACTTTATCACTGAACTATATTCCCAGTCATTTACTTTTTATGTTTTTTACATAAATGTAACACAACTTTTCATTTCTCTGCTTGTACAAGATGCATTTGTGTATTTGCACACGATGCATTTGTGTATTTGTACACGTATGTAGGGTAATAATGTCTGTTTCATTTTACAGTCTTTCCCACCCCACGCACCCTCCCCTCTCCTTACACCCCTCTGCCCCATCCAAAATTTCTCCATTTTTCCCTTGCCCGCCCCAAACCCATTATGTATCAGCATCCACTTATCAGAGAAAATATTTGACCTTTGTTTTTGTTTTTTTTTTTTTTGTGTGTGATGACTTATTTGCTTAGCATGATATTCTCCAACTCTACCCATTTATCTGAAAATGCCATAATTTCATACTTCTTTGAGGCTGAGTAATATTCTATTGTGTACATATACCACATTTTCTTTATCCATTCATCTATTGAAGGGCATCTAGGTTTGTTTCACAGTTTAGCTATTGTGCATTGAGCGGCTATAAACATTGATGGGGCTGCGTCACTGTAGTATGCTGATTTTAAATTCTTTGGGTACTGACTGAGGAGTGGGATAGCTGGATCAAATGGTGGTTCCATTCCAAGTTTTCTAAGGAATCTCCCTACTGCTTTTCAGAGTGGTTGTACCAATTTGCAATCCCACCAGTAATGAATGAGTGTACCTTTTCCCCACATCCTTGTCAACACTTATTGTTGCTTGTATTCTTGATAATTGCCACTCTGACTGGTGTGAGATTGTTGTAGGGATGGATGAGCAAGGCACTGAAGATAACAGGAAACAGTTTTATTATTTGGCTGCAGCCAGTTCAGAGGACACAGCTCTCACTATAATTAATTAATCCTCTAAACCCCGAGTTCAGGTAATTTCAGAATTTTATACACAGCAAATAAGGGGAGGGGCTTAGAAGTTCACAGTTTACAGAAGTTCACATAAAAGCAGCTTTTTTTCTTTCACTGTTCTCAGCAAGTTAACCCTTCAAGGACAACACTTGAGAAGGGGAGAGTTTCTTCTCCCCTTTCTTACCTCCCCCCTCTCCGCCAGCTGTTATCATGGAGCCAATTTAGTAACTTCTCTTATCTTAGAAATGTAGACATCTCTGTGAAGCTCCAGCTCAAGGCCAGAGGCCTTGTTAAAGAATTTGTCCTTCTTATTATTACACTTTGCATTTGCAAACACACTTCTACAAACTACTATACTGGATACATGTTTGTGAAAAACAAGTAAAGGGGCATCCAGCACCTGTAGTGCTGAGTTCTTCCAGGCTAGTGGCCAAGTAATAGAGCAACAGGAAAATAGGAAGTTTATCTACACTGAACATTTTTGTAGAGACTCTTTTGCTGACAGTCCTAAAATCAGCCATGGTGAAGATGTCTGGAGAAGCTTAGTTAAGATTTTCTGTGGAGGAGGGGGTGCCACTACAAGATGACATCATACAGTAGTTTTGATAGGAATTTCTCTAATTGCTAGAGATGTTGAAAATTTTTTTGTATATTTGTTGATTGATTGTATTTCTTCTTCTGAGAAGTGTCTGCTCAGTTCCTTAGCCCATTTATTGATTGGGTTATTTGGTTTTTCAGTGTTAAGATTTTTTCAGTTCTTTATATATCTTGGAGATTAGTGGTGTATCTGAGGTGGGTATGATAAAGATTTTTTCCCATTCTGTAGACTCTTTCTTCATGTTCTTGATTGTTTCCTTTGCTGAAAAGAAGCTTTTTAGTTTTAATCCATTCCATTTATTGATTCTTGATTTTTTTCTTGCGCTTTAGGAATCTTGTTAAGGAAGTCAGGTCCTAAGTCAACATGATGAAGATCTGGGCCTGCTTTTTCTTCTATTAGGTGCAAAGTCTACTTTTTGTTTTGAGTCAGGGTTTCTCTAAGTTGCTGAGGATCTCACTAAATTGCTAAGGCGAGCCTTGTACTTGCAATCTTGTCCAAGCCTTTAGAGTCAATGGGATTATAGGTATGCACCGCAACACCCAATTTAGAACAGTGTTTTCATGAAGTACAAAACTTTTAAAATTCTCTTTCCTAATTGGAGAACATACCCCCAAAATATCTCTCAAATCTTTTTAGTGTTAATCAGAATAACAAAATTAAGTAACAATTCCTTTCTAGCAGTGTACAGAGATATATTTTAGCTCTTTTTCTCATAAAAACAAAAGCACAGCAACTTTTCTTACTTTGAAGTATGCATATTTTTTAACATCTCCATCTGTGTCCCCTTCTACAATATAGCTAATTAAATTTTTGTTTTCTTGCACACTATAAGTGCAGCTGCAATGTGCTGGTTACTAAAAATGGCTGAAGTAACATAATTCTTGTTAGAACTCATTGATTACAAACTTGCTCACACTGCAATCAAGCAATATCAGTTCTTGTTCTTAAGAAAAAAGAAATATTCTAATTTGTAAAAGCCTGATTCAAAATATTTCATTGTTCAGTAATGATATTTGCTGAACATAACCCTACCAGTCATTGTGTTGTTAAAGAAAACTGAAAGTTTTCATTTCATAAAATAAGGAATATTTATGAGGAGAAAACCATCTTATCTAGATTCTTTTTAAAACAGTCAATATCTAATAATATCTAAAGACTTTTTATTTTGCATGCACAGACACAAACATACATGTGTATATATAAATACATGTGTCTATAATTATTGGATAAAATCATAAGAATATTCATTGGCTGTCTTTTGCTGTTTAATAGACAATCACAAAAACTTCTGGATTCAAACATTATTTTTTAGTTCATGGTTCTGCGGTCATAAATTAGGTTTGGGTTCAGCAGGTAGGTTCTTCTGATGGATTAACCTCATCTACCTTTGTGTCTTCAGGCTTTTGAGGTTTTACTCTTGGCTGAAACTATGGGAGAAAGTAGGTCACGGATCTCTCATAATTCATTTGGTTAGTCTAAATGCGTTCCTATGGTGGTGGCAGATTTCCAGAAAGAAAAGAAGAGTAGCCCCAATTCTTAGTTATCATTAAAATCTCTGCTTGTCACATGTTTGCTATGGTTCGATTGATGAGAATAAGTCACATGGCCAAGTATCAAATCAGAAACAAATGGAATTTACCAAGGGGATAGGGATACAGGGACATATATGAACAAACTAATGCCAGTAATTCCACAGGCTACCATAGCATGGCTCACTGAAGCCATCTCCTCACCCCAAGTCTTTGTCATCTATCTATCAATCAATCATTTCATGTTTAACAATATGACCACTGACCCAGGTTAGGCCATTTCACTGAAGTAAATGGTATGATTTGAAAGTGAAGTTGTGAACAGAACAAAATAACTTCATATGACATGACCTCTTTACTTTTTAATTTGTGAACACATCTTACTTAATTATTAACTTACCTAATTGTCTTTAATTTGGAAATATATATGATTTTGAAAGCTGTAGTGTAGACAGATCCTCAGGGTCTCAATTATTTCCCTTTTCCCTTTCTCCTAACCATGCCTTGTATAATCCTTCTACTTGAGTTGTGTATATTATAGCAAATAAGATGCCATTCCCATGATTATGTTACATTTTATAGGAGTCTGTCTTGCTAGCAGTCTCACTTTGGCAAATCTTCTTGCCATGGATAAGCAAACTGTGATAATGTGAACTGCCTATGGAAAGGCCATATGGCAAAGAACTGTGGGTAAATTCTATGAGCTGAAGACAGCTACTGATAGAGTTAGTGGTGGGAACAAGAGGCTAATGGAATAGTTCTATAAAATGGGCTCACTGCCTTGACCACCACATGCTTTTCCCTTTGAAAAGTAATTTACCTCCATCCCAACCCAGATTAATTGGATAGTATATGTAACATTCTTCAACTCCCTGTTATCTGCAGGAGAAATGCAAGCCTGAAATGCTAAAATGCTGCTGATAAGAGAAACACAAATTACCCTGAAAGAGGGGATGACTTTTGTGACCCTATCACAGACCAGACCCCAGAACTCAAAAAGATAATGATAATCTCCCTCAACCATAAAATCTATAAGAACAATTAAAACAGTTAGAACCAGTTCACATAAACCAAAATGAGCTAGAATTGTCACATTCAGTGGGGACCTGAATGTCTGATGTTATCCAGCTTTCAGTCAAAAATCAAGTTGTGGACATGAGACTCTTCAGAACTTTCCTGTTACCAAAAATAAAATTGGAGTGCAGGAGAGGCACAATGTTCTGATGCTGAGAGGACCCATTCTCTCCTTTGAGAATGTCTCTTTTCCCCCTTTTTTATCCCTTCTAATAAACTTATGCTTGTTACTCTGAGTGACATGCCTAAAAATTTTTCAACTTGATCCCAAGAATCAGGGTTTGAAGGGGGCCACAGTTTCCCAGAAGGCCCCAGCCCTCTAAGACTACCAAGAATGCAGTTTAGAAGTAGATTCTTACTCAGTTAAGTCTCCAGATGAAAATATAGCTCCAGTTTACATCTTGAATGCAGTCTTGTGGAAAACAACATAGAAGATCCAGCTAAAGTGTGCATGGACACTGAAATTCTGAGACAGTTTGCAGTTTTAGACTTTTAAGTTACTGGTATGTGGTTCCACAGCACCAGAAAATGGATGCACTGGCAAATTTCACCTCTAGTTAACATCTAATTAACTTGACCTTTATTAATTTTGTTTAAAACTAATTTTTACACAAAGGCTGTTAAAACAATAAAAATGGTTTTATATTTTGTGAACAAATGGAACATTGATATATTATCCTAATTCTGTCAACATTTTTATATGTTTTTCTTCAGAGCAAGGCAAAAGTCCTTTTTAATCAACTTTTGGTATAGGCTTAATTTAAAAGATTTGGAAAGTATTTCTTCCTAATGGTCAGAACAACCTGGAATATTTCTTCCAAAATAGTGAAAATAATCAATTTCATTTTCAATGTATAAAGTATTGAGAATTTACAGTAGCAAATCTCTCCCAGTTAATTGTTATTTAAACCAAAATCATTTTAAACTTATGCAAAGTTCTTCACTTTTTATGACAAGGATATGTGTTCATATTCAACAACCCAAGAATGAATCGGGTAAAATAAAAGGTTAAAATAAGTTTTTCCATTTGTGACCCACAGAAAAAAATTAATACCAAAAGTACATATGTCAACATGTATGAAGACACAATTGTTGTAAAAATACTTTATATTAAATGAGCAAGTCAAAAAATTTTGCTCTTTATTTGTAATATGAAATGAAATGTACTCTGCAAACATGTATAACAAATTAAAATAATAAATTTTTTTTAAAAAAGAATTAAACAATCAAATATGTGACAAAAAAGATTTGTTAAAGAAGAATATTTTAGTTTATCATTCTAGCCTATCAAAATATATTTTCAGTAGCTAGTTTCATTTTCTTCTGACACATTATTATTTTAAGAGAAAGCTATTCTTAACATTTTATTTGTTTTCATTTTCCATAAATGTACTTATTTAAATGTAGTTAAAAATAATTATCAACTGGAAATGATTATTTTGATGTGATTTTTTGACTTGAAAGCATCCTGTATCCCTAAAATAATACTATGATGGTAATGCCAATGAGTTAGAAGTTCAATGGATTGAAAGAGAAATATTTGGAAGGTGAAAGCAACCGTTTATAGTTAATATTGTAAGTTCTTTTTTTTTTTTTTTTTTTTTTTTTTTTTTTTTTGTGGTACCGGGGATTGAACTCAGGGGCATTCGACCACTGGGTCATATCCCCAGCCCTTTTTTGTATTTTATTTAGAGACAGGGTCTCACTGAGTTGCTAAGTGCCTCGCCATTGCTGAGGCTGGCTTTGAACTCGCGATCCTCCTGCCTCAGCCTCCCAAAGTGCTGGGATTACAGGTGTGCGCCACCGCGCCTGGCTAATAATATTGTAAGTTCTGTACCATTGTTTTATCTTTAAAATAATGTATTTTTCTTTTTTTATAAAAAGTTTTTTTCCAAATTAAACATGTCTATTAGAAATAGAAATTTTAAAATCAAGCCTTAAATGCTACATAGCTTAGTAGAGATTACTTGAAATATGTACCTGTTTTAAAAGAAAAGAGAGTTTGGTTGTCTTCCAAGGTTATGAGCAGCCCAGACTATCCAAGGAGAAACCCATTCCTATGATGACAGCCCTAGCCCTGGGTGAAGGACATGCAAACTTTTAGTTAGGCATAATAGTCACTCAGTGTCATAGACAGATGGTACAATATACCTTTCTCTTAGTATTATTTTAATATTCTATTTAAAGGATACATTATAGAGGTAGAACAAAGGGAGCAAAGAAGAATACAGATTTAATGGAAAGCATTTTTAGTTTTAGAGGCTACTATGGTATTTCTTAGAAACTAAGTCACCTACAAAAAAAGTACAATGATAAATAACATCAAAATGTTGTTGTGGCAGGAAGGAGTCATGGGCCTGAGCAAGAATCTGCCAGTGTCAGTTTGCATTTTTCGAAGAGCTAGGAGCTGATTAGATAGAGGAAAATTCATGATTATATTGTGTATACCATTCCACAGTTTCATGAATTTTTCTAAGTCATTTACTTGAGGACAGATTTCAGCAAAAGCCAATGTATCTCATTTCATTTAGGATGCCAAGATGGTGTGACATTTTTGCAATTGAGATAGTATTGGTAGAATAACACAATTCAATACTTGATAAATATCATTTTCTCAGCCAAACTAATTTAAAGTTTGAGGATCACAAAGTCCATTGCAGAAAAAAAAGGACAAAATAAGGAGAACCATGGTGAGTGGAAAGCATTCAAGTTTCAAGGGATGAGAATCAATTAAATCACTTAATTTTCACTATCTTCAACAATAATAGCAACAAAATAAGAATGTCAAATAGTAATGCATTTCAGCAGAACAAACAACAGATGCTCAAGCAGTAATGTTTGTAAAATATTAAATATTGATGATGCTGTAATGTTTTTCAAAATAATCATTTTTAGACAAATTGAATTCAACACATGAATAAGATAAATAAGTTTTAATTTCATAGAATATATGGAAGGAAAGAGAAGTTTAAATGATTTAACAAAGTTTCCTTCTATTGACAAATAAACTAGACCATAGATAATCAATAACACACCATAAATTTTTAATTATATCAGATTCAGAACAAGGGTTCAAGATATTTGACCTTTATTTGGATTTAATCTTTATTAGACTGCAGCATTTATTAGATGCTATTCCTATGAGAAAATTTAGTATTTTATGGCTCTCAATTTAATACTCACATATCAGCATAAATTTGTAATTTCTTTGTGAGCATGTGGAAGACAACCTGTTTATAACTATAGATCTATATATACTTAGTAATAAAACATAACTGCAATATACAGACATATTGCATAAGAAATGGATCTTTGTGTTATGCTAAACATGTTTTTTAAATGTCTTTGATTCATTATAGGTCACTAGCTTTAATATTTAAATAAAAGTATCTGTTCAGTAAATAAATGGTACTGTGTAATTACATTTCTTCTATTTTTCTTCCAAATTGTCTCATGGTATCTTTTATATTAGGTATATAATCCTATTGAGTTGAGTGTTGAGTATTGGGACAACTTCATAGATTAGGAATTTATTATGCAATGATATACTAAACTTATTGAATTGCATATTGTTTCTTGAATAAAAAGTTTCTAGTTTTTAAAAGATTTATCCATGATTTTTACTCATTTTTATGAATAGTTTACATAAGGATTTATAAAAAATGCTCACTGAATTTTGTCAGAATGCATATTAAGATATAGTGTTTTGTTAATACTAGAGAGAGAATCCAGAAATATCACAAAGAGGCATGGAATAAACTGAATTTGATGAGGTAAATTTCAATAAAATATGAAAGACCCTCTGTTTGCATTCATATGAAATCAAACTGAGTAAATATCAGCATCAGAATTTACAGAAAAATTTCAATATTTTGACCAGTTTGTGATCAATTGTCCCAAAATGGGCATTTAAGTGAATTTTTGGCTTGTCTGGGAATTAATAGTTTTTTTTTTTTTTTTCCCCAAAGTCCTCAATTATCGATCAGGGAAGTAAATGAAAGTTTCAAAATACTGAGAGATAGGTATCAATAAAATGGGTTTATTGATTTCATTGTTTAAATTCTAGATGATATTACATAAAAATATTTTATATTTCCATGAAATTTCTGCTTAGTCAGTATTCTTAAAACATTTTACATGTATATTACCAAGCAGTGGAAGATATTTCTCAACCCACCTTCTCAAGAATGTAGGAAAAATTAATAAGTTTACAAAACATTTTTCCAGGCTCTCCCCAAACCCATATTGGTTGGTTGTCTGCCTTCCTGAGATGAGAAACTGCATTACTCTTTTCTCATTTGAAAAATTGGTATCCTATATTATTTATAGAGATAATATAAAGTAGAAAACTTGCTAAGACCTTATGTCACATAGCAATTTATAAAGATGAAGAGTATCTTACATTTTTGTTCTATTTCTTTATAATTGACACAAACTATCTCTTTGAAAGAGATCACTTTAGTCTTATTTTTTCACATTTTCCAAGTAACAAACAGAAAAAAAAAAAATGTATGAACTGTTAGATAAAATCGGGCCATCAGGTCATACCCCCAGGTGCCTTCCCGGTAGTGCCCATCTCTTGCGAGGATCTACCTTTGGTGGGCTTCAGGTCCCCACCTTCCTGATCCTGGGAATACTCACCTCTCTCGGGAATTCACTCCAGGACAGGCTCTTTTTTTCTGAGCCAATCCCCACCATACAAGTCATGCTTCTGCCCCTCTGTACTTAAGCCCCTGCCAGCCCAGAAGCACGCTCTCTACCTTTCACCACCATCTTCTCACCAGCTCTCCCTTCTCCCCATCCTCCTTTCTCCTCTTTCCCATTCCCCTCTCCCTTCTTCACTTTGCCCCTACCCCCTTTCTCCCCTTCTCCCCTTCTTCCCTTCCCTTAATAACCCCCCCTTTTCTTCAAGGCATTCTCGGTGTGGTTTTTGCGCTTTCATGAACTGATCGTGATATTCATCCTTGTTTAGGGGTTAGCTTCAGACACCAAATTTAAGGAGAAAGTAAAAATTACTAGACTCTGTCTAGGTGATTGAAGGGCAAAAATCACACCGGAGACAACTGTGCAGCCAAGAGATTTATTCACCAGTCTCTGTGGCTGGTCGGAGGCAGAAGAAGTACTGGGAGAGAGGAGTCAGGGAGAGGGAAGTTTTCAAGCTCTGGACGGATGGTCTGTGCCTAGTCATGCTGGGTGCTGGTTGCGACTCTGGAGCTGTCTACTGGGTCAGCTGCCAAAGGGCTGGAGGCTGGAGCTGTCAGCTGGAGCCGCACCATCTGGCTGGAGAAGGTGAGTCTGGAGCCACAGCAGCGGCTGCTTCCTCTCTGCAGGGACAAGCTGTTGCATCGGCTGCTTCCTTTCTGCAGGGAGGAGATTTTGTGTTTGAGCTCCAGGCAGGCAGGGACTTAAGTAGGGATTTCTGGTGGGGGGTTGTGCCTGAATAACCTTTAAAGCTATTGGCTCTTTTCCCAGTAAACAGGGCGACCTTTAAGCTGATTGGCTCCTGCCTGGGGAAAATGAAATCAGGTTGCTCCTAATGGAAATTTCCACAGGGGAAGTGGCCTGTCAGCTGAAGCCTATCTATCAGTGATTATGATGAGATAAAAGCATGTTTCAGAATGATGTGACATAAAAATAATTAATACAACAATGTTTTAACATACTGCATGCTTGCTGGATGCTGCCTTCTTATGTTTTTAAGAGTAGAATTAATGGAATTAGGATATGTGGTTTTAAAGTAAAATAAAATGAAACAGTTCTCCATATGATGAATAACTGTAACAGAAAAATCTGTGGATGAATGGGCATTTTCAGCATTTGAAGTTTTCAGGTTATTGGAAATGTTTATGCAGAAATACTTGACAATTATTTGACAAGAGGCACATTCTTTTGCTTGCTCTCTCTCTCTTCCTTTCTCTTTCTCTCTCCTTTTCCCTTTCCATATATATATATATATATATATATATATATATATATATATATCTTCCCTTTAATCCCAGAAATTCTATCATTCTTAATACAATTCTTCATCCAGCATTATAGGCCTGATAGATATTTATTTGATGTAAAACAGACATTTGTGAAAATGGTATAAATTCAATATGAAAATTTTAAATGAAAAATACTGGGTTTCTGTATATCTATAGAATAAGTCTCTTTTATATGTATGCTTTTATTTTGCATGTGTGTTGATATTACTATGCATATGTGAAGCAGAGAAGTATGAGCAAAATATGATCTTATGATTATAATAGTAAACCAACACTTTTTTCAGGAGTCAAAAAAGTATTACCTACTTGAAGAATTATTTTCTTAATAATATTTTGCCCACATTTTCTCATTTTAACTCAACTCATTTGTTCATCCTATTCCTTAATAATCTGTTCAGTGAAATGCTCAATAATTCTTTGTCCTCCCTGTTCTGATACCTTTTGAGTATTTGTAGACTTTTATCATTTTACCTTTTAAGTCATCGTTTTGCAGAGTTATAGAGACTTCAACTTTTTAAACTTCTTTCATAAGTCAAAACCTATATTCCCTTAATCATTTCTGATATGCTTCTATGAACTTCTTTTACAAGTCTTTTATCTACAATGTTATGGCACTGAGATGTTTAAAATCAAGCACTTAATAAGAAGTAGAAAAGAGTACATGTCACAAATCTGTTCTTGATGCTGTCTACATTTGGAAATAAAAGGAAGTTTTGTCGGTCACATTACCTATGGAGCATAGAAGGTCCTCAAGTTTTTTCAAAACTTATTGGTCAGAGGAAGAATCTGCAGTAATTAAAAGTGAATATTTTTCATATTCTTAATCTGGTTTATTTTGCTGCATTTGTTGTGAAACTATTGAGGCTCTCTGTTCTAACTTGATAATGTTTAAATTTATTCAGTTTCAGCACCCCATTCCTGATATTTAGCATTATTTATTTAAAATTATAATTTGGATTCAGCTTTTACTAGATGATATCAAACTCTAATAAAGTGTGAAATGTGGGAAGGCTCAAGATAAAAAATGGGTGGCATATTATAATCCAATTTCACTTTGAATATTAAGCACATTCAAGAGTTATTTTCAATTTGAGCATTTTATTTTTGTATTCTACAGATGGAAGAAATAGAGATGTAGCTTTTTTTTCTTTTTCCTTTTTCTTTCTTTTAAACTTAATTTCAAATAAAAGTTATGATTTCTGCAATTTTCATCTGGTCACACATCCTAAAACAATTGTTTCATATAATGAGGGAACTTATTCCTCCCTGC
Organism: Tamias sibiricus; assembly: GCA_025594165.1. Lineage (NCBI taxonomy): Eukaryota > Metazoa > Chordata > Mammalia > Rodentia > Sciuridae > Tamias > Tamias sibiricus. The sequence continues at coordinate 85,096,596 of CM046662.1, forward strand.
TCCACTGACTAATTATTTCCACACTTTGATTCTAGATTTCAGAGAGATAGCAATGTCTTTGCTGGAAACTTAACTTCTCCTAACACTGACTGTTTTTACTTCTTTAACATTGTCATCTTCTGACCCTTCAGGGAAAGGGAAAATTCCCAAATTTTGGACTCATTGGATAATTGAAAAGGTACTTCTTCTTTAACAAATGACTTAGAAATATAATAATTTGACCTTTCAAAGTTGTCCATTAAGACTATCACTTGCCAATAAGTTCTTACTTAGTAACTAAAACACACAGTTTCTGCTATGATAAAATTAACAATTTGCTGGAAAATGACATGTATGTTGTCAACATACACATGCATCACCATGTTAGTGTTTTAAATGACCTAATTCACTTCATGCAATGATGTCAATCATGAATCGAAGTGGACTTTTATGTATTTCTAACACTGAGGATATAATGCATCCAGTGTAATTCAATGTCTTCAAGACCAATGATTCATAGTTGCTATTTATGCAATTTAGTTTACCTAGTTAATCATAGTAGCTTGTTTTGAAAAGGTAGAATCAGCTTTATTATTGAAAACTTTGTCTATAGCCAAAGCCAGAGATACTCTTTATAGTTCAAAATACATTACAGATCATGTTTTAAACACACACCACACACAAACACACACACCAAGGGTTAAACAAAATTCAAAGCAGGCAGTGCACTAGGTAATTAGGACTAATATGTTGTTTAGAATTAAAGTTAAATTCTTTTAATTGGCACATCTCAGTGGGAATAGAAATACAAACTTGTAATTAGGTGATTGGTCTGATTATCAAAGCTTCATTGGCATAGATTGTGCAGGGAAATTTTCCCTTTTTTTTTAAATCAGTTTCTTTTTCTCAAACAATTATAGCATGATATGGAAGATGAATTGAATAACTATAGTAGAACTTCATATATAAAATATTTTACAACTGTATGTAAGTTAGAGTTGGAATTTTTAAATAAAAACTTGCAATTTTAGTAAAATTATATATATACATATAATTTTAATTTTTCACATATATATTTTAGTACATATATTTTTTGCTGGTGATGGAACCCAGAGATTTGGGCAAGCACTCTGCCATTGAGATTCATTGACAGTTCTAATAAATATATTATTTGTAATCAGTTAACTATGCTAAACTAAAGCCTCTCCCAATTAAGTGGTTTTTGAAGCATTTTTGTCATCACCGATTGTTATATGAATTACTTCAGCAATTTCAACTGCAATATATATGCAGGAGTCCAATCACATTATTGTAGGCATGCAGATAGGTCAATAAGCAAAAATGATAATTCTTTTGGAATCAAATATAAAAGCCAAAGTGTGTGGTAAGGTAAAAGCTCAAATTTTAAATAGCTGTAAACAATCAATAAGTCACTATGATTAGCTTACGTAATTTTTGTCATTATTTAACATCATGTTATTGCCATTTTCTTCCCCTCATTCCCACCTTTGTGTTCTTGATAGTGAAAATCAAGACTTAGTCAAAGAAATCATCTAATTTGTACTGTGACAGAACAGTCCAAAATAATTGAAGACCCTTCAGGCCCTCTTAATTAGGACTTTGTAATGAAACAAAAGGATAAGGGCAGAGTTTCTTTTTCTTGAAAAAAAAATAGGTTTAAATTTTTAAGAGAATAAACTATCTCAAGCACTTTAGAAAACAATTTGCATTTAATTTCAGTACTATTTAAAAGTTTTATTTAACTGTTCCTAAAATGCTATTTGGACATTTTACATTCTATTACTATATACAGCTGAATCTGAGGGTTATGTGTGTGTGTGTGTGTGTGTGTGTGTGTGTGTGTGTTGGATCAGTTACCTTTCCTGCAACAACAACAACAAAAACAACAAACCTATAAGGCCTACAGAGAAATTGAATTTAAACATGAAGGACAAATTAAAATCCATGACAAGATATTTTCTTTGCAAACATAGTGAGGTGTAGTGTTGTCATTTTTAAGGTACTACAAAGGCTCACTTTATTTCAACAATAAAAGTAAATATAATGTCTAATTTATTGGATTTATGTTGTGTAGACAGGTGTTCTGGGTGGATGATTGCTACCTTACCCTCAGTCATTCTTATTAGTTGTCCAGGTGGTCAAAAACTAATTATAATGTGAAGATTGTTGTTATTTGATAGTGGAAATTTTGCCCAAGAATGCTTTGTTTAATATTCTTCATTCCATGTAAACAATGCTAGATATTGTAGATTGCCAGTAAAATAGATGAACTTAGACTGCAGTATGGGTTAAAAGGTCAGCTCAGGAAAAGATAATCACTTTCAATTAAGGTTCAAACTACTATGAACTTCACTGAAATATATGGAAGGACACAGTGTCTTATTAAAAGATTAGTTTATATTATAAGCTGACAAGAATGGCTTGTAAAATGTGATTCATACAATGAAATTGCACACTAAATATAATTTCTTCTCTGGCTGGTCTGCAATAATGAAAATAACCAAGCAACTAGACGTACTGGTCCATAAACATAAAGAATCAGGTCACCATTGTCACTCCCTGTTCAGTTTTACTGTAGTTGTTCCCTCTATCTAGGACTACACTCATGTAGAGGAGGGAATAGGACCAGCTATTGAGTTTCAGAAATACTTTCTTGTTTCTTGGATGAACAAGATACCAAGAACCAAATGATAAGAGAAGAAACTACCAATTAAAATTGTTCTGTAAATTTAATCTATATTTTTTTTCTATTGATTAGTTCAGAGTAAAAAAATTCCTGTCTAGTTAAGAAAGTTACTCAAGGCCAAATAATTCAAGGTTATTGAAATATTTAGAGAACTATCATAATTGCCTAAAATTAAAGGAAATAATCGTGATCCTTGTTATCAATCAGAGTATAGTATGGAAATTTATCTAGTGGTACATTTATTATTATACATTACATAATTATCATAGTATTTATTATGGTTTGGATATGTTATCCCACAAAATTTCATATGTGAGATAATACATGAATTTCAGAGGTAAAATTATTAGATTATGAGAAGTGTAACCTAATTGGTGGATTAATCAACTGGGCAGTAACTGTATGCAAGAAGAGTGTGATTGGAAGAAGTGGGTAACTGGGGGTATGACTTTGGGATTTATATTTTGTCCTTGGTAAGCAGAGTTATCTCTCTCTGCTTCCTAGTTGCCATGTCCTGGGCAACTTTGCTCCACCATACCCTCTGACCATGATGTTCTGCCTCACCTTGGATCCGGATCTGTGAAGTTGACTTACCATAGACTGATCTTTTTAACTATGAGCCAAAGTAAACTTTTTCTTCTCTATGTTGTTTCTGTTAGGTCTTGTGGTCACAGTAATGCAAAAGCTGACTAAAATAGTACAGATCATTTAGAAGTCCAAAGGAGAAAATTTATAGCATCATTGTCCAACAGAAATAATTTCTTTATAGTAATAGAGATAGCAAAATAAAAAAATTAATTTTGCAGTTGCTATACATTTGCTGTGATTTCTCTAGAGTTACTAGATAAGTCAATGAAAAGAAACACATTTATATTTTTAACAACATGGCTATTAAACAGAATATATGTTAAAGGAGAGAGCTAATATCATTTACCTAATTATTTGCTGCTATATGCAACATAGGCAATATATATTTGAAGTTTTCCTAGCATATAAAATATAGTATACCTTTATCTTCTATTTATTATATGGCTGAAAAAATACCAATTATTCTTTAAACTCCAGTTTAGATGCTGTGGTAGTTAATTTGGGTGTCACCTGACTAGATAAAAGGATAAGAATGTTGGTAAAACATTGTTTCTGGGTATGTTTGTGAAGGTGTTTTGGGAGAGACTGGCATCCCAATCAGTGGAGTGAGTGAGAAAGATTTGCCCTCACTCAATATGAGAAAGCACCATCCAAGTGACTCAGGGATCAGATAAAAAAAAGAAAAAAGAAAAAAAATTCGGAGGAAAGTGGTTCTTTTTTCTCTCTTTTCAATATTCAGTTGGGATGCCCATCTTCTCCCATCCTGAACTTCAAACTTCAGTTCTGTGCCTTCAGATTCCAGGATAAAGCAATAGTAGCTTTCCAGATTCTGAAAAGAGAGTTTCACTACTGGGATCCCTAGTTCTGAAGATTTTAGATTTGGATTGAGGTAAGTTATTGGTTGCATTGAGTGTCTGTCTTGGAGAAGGCCCTGGTGGGACTTCTCAGCATTCATAATTGAGTGAGATGATTGTCCTGATAAATCCCCTTCATATCTATTTAAATCTATACCCATATCTTTATCTACAACTATCTATTCTATTGATTCTGTTTCTCTGAGGAACTCTAATATATATTTCATTTTATTAATATTATTGATATTTCTGACTCATCCTCAAAAAGAGTTCCTTTTCTCTTTCTTGATCAGGTTTCTATCATATCTATTTATAGTTTAATTGTCTATTTACATAGAGTATACCTTTACAGATCTAGAACTTATAAAAATACTATTTCTAACATTTGTGAGAAACAAATTATTGATCACTTAGGGGAAGACTTATTTATAAAGGGTGAAAATATTGTCAACCCCCAGAAAGGAGGCTGAATCAGAAAAACTAAATGACAGCAACAGAGACCAAAGTTGAGGGGAGAGGATGAGTTTTCAAAGGGAGAGAGATTTTGGATGCACATGGTCGTTAGAAAGGTCTGCTTAGCTCTCTATCCAAGTAGACTTGCAGTGAGAAGACATTCTGACATAAATTGGTCCACATGATCAGGAGTGAGCTGCTGGTAAGCTGAGTACATCTTCAGAGGCATGAGAAGTGAAAAGTCCTTTTTCTGTACCTCAAAAGAAATCTCTTATCCCTTGCCTTTTTATTTACTTCTTCCCAAACCAGAACCAAAACATCCTTCCCTCCACTTGTCAAAAAAGACCTCAATGTCTAACTTGAGTGAGTGCTATGGTAACACTAATTTGTGAATGCAATATCAAAAGAAGAATAACTTTTCTAACTAATGTTGTTTGAAGGATTAAGATCAAAACAAGAACCTAGAACAAGCAGAATCCACTGAGACAGAAATGATGAAGGAACCAGAGAAGAAATTCAGGTAATAATATTAATGTTAGGATAGAGGCACTTAGGGCCACTCCCTTCCAACATATCCTGAAATTCGAAAAAAAAATTAAATAAAAATTCACTTAAAAATCAACAATATTATTACTATGTGCACTAATTGCAAGAAATATGAAAAAGTGAAAATCTTCAGTGTAGAGTTTTAGTGCAGAGCTTCTCAATTGCTAGAACTTTGTCAGGTACTTGAACAGCTGTTAACATATAGAAGTGAAAAGACCTGGATTCTGCACAAGCAATGGGTTAGCCATGAAAGGCCTGATGTAACAGTCAACTCCATTTGCTATTGAAGCTAGGGAAAGGAAGTAACAGAGTTGGATGCTTTATTTGAAAAGCTAACACCAAATGCATGCATGAGTGAAACACTGAAACTGTATAGGAAGAATAATAAAGAGAGAAGATGTGATAGAGAATAATATGCCATCAAAGAGATAGTAATGCCCTCAGCATAGGTTCTTCATTTGAAAAAATCTCACTGGAATGCAGACAGCACAAAGAAATCAACACAGAGCATAACTTCCTGTATCCAATATTAAAAATGTGCTTGAAAAATACTGAAAACACATCAAATCTGAAGCAGAACAATAGAGGAGATATAAGCAATGAACAAAAACTGAAAAGTTAGTATTAGGATTGCATTTCATAAAATACCCAATAATTATGTAAAATAAAATTTGTAATACAAATATAGGCAAACAAATGAAACACTAAGAGACAAAAATTTGATCCCCTAAAAATACTCAACTAGAAGGAGTGTGAAGAGAAAGAACAGTTCAATTAAAATGTTCTCAAAATTTTATTAATGGGGAAGAGGAAATTGAAGAAGTTGGAGATTTTTGGGTTGTACTCAGAATAATTATTTAGTTTAAATGTGAAACTGGTGAAGTGGGATGATTTAGAATGGGAAAATGTAACAATTTGATTTTATACTACCCCAGGTCTGTGCACCTGCCTTGTTTTCCTGCCAAAGTAGTCTCCACAAAGACAGATTGGTGGAGTCAATTTGTTGCAGCTGCTCTTCCATACTGATGAGGTAGGAGAGTGGGATCTGGTGCTTGGGAAAGGGGGGCCACTGCTCTAGTTATGTTTGGTCATTTGGCTTGTTCTCAGGCTGCCTCCCTGTAGCCCTACTTTGGAATCTGTACAGTATCACAAAATGACAACTAAGAATTGCTGATGAGCTGACACATCTTAGAGCAAACTGGGACAGGAAAAGACTGGAGAGGGTATGTTCTCTCTTGTCAAGGAACAGTGTAGCCAACTCCTTTCTTGCACACTCTGTGTCCTTCCTTTGTCCTCTCATTCCTGAGCCCCTGTAACTGTGTTCACCAATAGTGCTGATTTATAACATCAGCATTTGTCTCAACTGCTGTCTTCTAAGGAATCCCAATTAAACAGATGATAAACACTGGTAACATTAAAAAGAAGTGGAACTCCCAAATTAACAGGTCAGTGAGAAGAAGAAAGTAAGGAGAACAAGGTACAATTAAAAATATATATATAAATTAAAAAAAGGATGTACTTAAGAAATGACAGGAAAATGTAAAATAAATATTATTTTACAATTATTGATAATTATCAATATTATCAATAAATGATGTTTGAAAGGTTTCAGTTTTCTTGTTAAAAGATCCAGGTTTTCAGACTATTAATTACACACATCTAGTTATTTTCCTAGTAACAGTTATAAACCGTACTAAGAAGGTGAAAATAAAGGCATAGATGAGTGTTTCAGGCAATAGTCGATTTTAAAAGTAAGTATTACAATTCAATTGTAGGCAAAATTAATTTCAAAATAAATGTATTAGCTCAATGAGGTGGTACACACCTCTAATCCAAGCGGCTTGGAAGGCTGAGGCAGGAGGATAGCGGATTCAAAGCCAGCCTCAGCAATTTAGCAAGGCCATAAGCAACTCAGTGAGACCCTGTCTCTAAATAAAATATAAAAAAGGGCTGGGGATATGGCTCAGTGGTAGAGTACCCCTGCATTCAACCCCTGGTATAAATAATAATAAAAAAACTTATTAATCAGAACAAGAGGAAATAAAATCTAGTAACCAAAAGATACAGAAAATGTGCCTTATTGTCTACAGTTTGTGTTATAACTGTGAAGTTCCCGTATTTAGAACAAGAAACCATTTTATAACCACTGTCATGGAAACAAAACAAAACAAAAAACACTTAGACCTTAGACTAGGCAGGACACTGTACCTGCATAAATTAGTAATCCAAACTTTTGGCAATCTCTCTTGTGCTGCCTCAGGTTAATTTAATTGAATGGTAGACTACTAATCAATAATATATGTTGTCATAGATTGATATGATACTGTCAATTTTTTATCCAAATTTCATGTCTTGGTTAAGGGATTCTAAAAAGGTAGTATTGAAGATCTGTTTAAATTTGACTTTTCCTTTGGGGAAAAAGAAAAGAAAAAGTGCATTTAAAAAGATGTAGAATGTCTGAAGTAGTAAATTTGTAATTGTTTATTGATTAAGCGTGCATTTATTGGTACAAAAAGTGACTTGGCATATGCATATTTCTGAAGTTTTTAAAAAGTATTTTCAAGGTGTATAATTTTTAGTCACTGAGAAATGATACAACCTAATAATATATTGGACTCAATCAAACACATATTCATATGCTAGCCTAATATTACTAGTCTAACATAGCATCTGGATTTCATGCCATATAGACCAGTGATTTCTTGTATATTTCTAGAAAATAGAGATGGTGAGAAGTCTGGTTCCTGCTTTAAAAACTATCTGTGCTTTTCAGGCCCAACAGTAGGCAATTACAAAGGTTTTCCCTTGACATAGTGGGCTAGTCAGGTTTTTGTCTCTGTGACCAAAATACCTGACAAGAACCACTTATAGGAGGAAAAGTTTATTTGGTGCTCACAGTTTCAGTGTCAGAGGTCACAGTCCATGGTCAGCAGACACCATTGGTCTGGGCCAGAGGTGAAGTAGCACGTCATGGCAGAAGAGTGAAGAGGAGGAAAAACTGCTAAGCTCACGGCAGTTTGGAAGGAGACAGAGGGAGAGAAAGGGGGAGGGTAGCCAAGGACAAGAGAAATCCTTCCCATGCAAACCCTCAGTGGCCTACTTCTTCCAGAAAGGTGCCACCTCCCAGTAGTCCATTCAGCTGTCGATAGATTAATCCACTGTATGGATTAAGCCACTGATGAGGTCAGAGTCCCTATGATCCAATCATTTCCTAAAAACCCCACTTCCGAATCTTGCTTCATCAGGTGTCACACTCTCAATAGATGAACTTTGGGAGCACATTACATATCCAAACTATCATGCACGAAAGAAGTTGCCATCTCCACATTGGGCTATGCACAACCAGTTCATGGACACATCTGATGGAGTCTGCAGTCAAGGTCTGAGGCTCCAAGGCCCATCATTCTCTTTGCATATTTACATTACAAGCTCCTGTGTGTGGATGCTTTCATCCCAAGGTCCCATTATTGGTGGTCTTTTAAATTTTTCATATAATGTCTATTTTTAAATCAATTAAAAATGTTTTCAGTTGACACATAACAAATGCACATATTTGTGAAGTACAGTGTGATCTTTTAATGCATATATTCATAATGTAAGGGTCAAATCAACATAATCAGCATGTCTATCACCTTGCACCTTCATCATTTCTTTGTTGTGAGAACATCTGGAAATCTCTTCTAGCTGTTTTGAAATATATATTTTTGTTAACTATAGTTATACTATTGTGCAATAGTTCATCAAATATTCTTTCTTCTATCACACTAATACTTAGTATTTATTGATCATCATTTCCCCATCCCTCTTCATTCCTCTTTCCCTTCCTCTGGTAGCCACCAATCTACTTTTAACTTCTATGATATCAGGTTCTTTTGATTCCACACAAAAGTAAGATTATGTGGTCCTTTTCTTTCTGTGCCTGGTTTATTTCTTTTAACTCAACAACCTCCAATTCCATCTTCTTTATTGTCACATGGCAGGATTTCATTATTTTTATGGCTAAATAAAATTTCTTGTGAATTTGCATCAGATTTTTCTTTATTCCTTTATCAGTTGCTTGTTTCATTTTTTATTATTGTGAATAGTGCTACAATGAATTTGGGGGTGCAGTGTCTCTTTGATATGCTGATATTATTTCCTTTGGATATTCACCCAGGAGTGGAATAACTTGGTCATAGGGTAGCTTTACGTTTATTTTTATTCTTTTTAGGAACCTCCATATCATTTCCTATAATAGCTTTACTAGTTTATTTGCCCACCAGCAGTGTGTAAGAGTTCCCCTTTTCATTATTTCTTGCTTATTGATAGCCATTCCAACTGGAGTGAGATAGCTAGGTGATTTTTATTTGCATTATCTTGATGGGCAGAGGTCATAAGGTGCTTCTGCAGAGGCCTGCTCATGGAAGGAAGAAGGCAAGGAGGAAGGGAACACTTCATAACACTTCCCTTCTCTGACTCAATACCACCCCTAGCTGTCACTTTCACTCCAGACTCTTTATAAAACTGCCCTTTTGTTCAGAGCTTGTCAGCAATGAAAAAAAAAACCTGCATGTCTGTGCAAACTAGGGCACCATTCTGTGAGATAAAACTGGAATAGGGGAAGATGGTGATTTTTTCCATTTATATATATACTTGCTTTCTCATTTTGACTTAATCAGCTACTCTCATTCCTTACAGTCTTCTAGGACAGCTGAACTTGTGACAGAAGGGATAACTCTTAAACAAACAAAAATCTACAAGATTTCAGAATATGTAGAATTCAGTTAACATCCTGACATTCACTGAGTGATAACTGGAAGGGATATTTAGTAAGATATTTATATATCATTCCCTGTTTTTATTTAGACCAAGGGTCATATAAGTATTTCCCAAGAGTAATGGCATCTTTTGTCTTCAACACTATTGAAAGCAACTCTTCAGAGTGTAAATTGAGGTCTCTTTATCACCCTCATTGTATTTGAGAAGAAAAACTACACAGAGGATAAAAAGGCAGTGGGCATAGGCTGGCTGTATGTTTTCCATTCCATATCTGGAAAACTTCTTGATTAGGCATTTACATAAGCTAATTATCATGAATGTATGTACAACATTTTTCAAATAATTCCTCAAAGTAAATTCTGAAAGTCCTAATGTTTTTTAAATGTGGATGATGATATGACAATTCATATCCCAAAACGCTGACTTGTGAAACACACATTTATTCTCTTTATTTTTCCATCTATACTGTTATACACTTGCAAATAACAGGAATTTAAAATTAGATTTTGGTTAATAAGTCAAGTCACAAAGCAGCAAGGACTAAAATGGAGTAAACTTTTCCTATTAGGGAAATTATTTTAAAATTTAAGAATTGGATAGACTATAGCTTTTTATTGATACATTTTAGGTGATATAAATATACACATAGACAGGTAAATAGATATTGGTGTGCTTTTTTTCTAAAGGTAAAATAAATAAAATAACAAAATAGAACTCCAATGAACTATAAATATAAATTTCTACTTAGCCTTCCTAGGGAGCTCAGATTATTTTTGTTATTGTTGTTCTTTCACTTTTGCCTCTTTAAATTTGTTCCTCTTCATTCTCTTCCACAATCGAAATTATCAACTACTTTCTTAATAACTTTAAATACCTTTTGCTTAAAATCCAGGCCAGTATTTCCACTTGCTTATTAGTCATATGCATCTGGGTGTTGTGGTGACATTTCAAGTTACCTACTATTAATGCAGCAAATGGATATTAATAATTATAAAAATTATTCTTACTTTGTTAGACCCATTTCATATGATCATTCCAAGATATTTCTCAAATATGCCTTTACTTGCTGAATTCTACAATTGACTTCCCATTTCATTTTCTTTTCATATTATACTGATAATATCTTAATAGTATATTCAGTACCTTTGCAACCTGTACTGCCTGTCCTAACTGCTGCCACTTATTTTTCTGAAATAGCAAGTCTGATATCAGTCTCCTATTTCAACATCTCTATTTCATCTCAGTTACCCTCTTACAGGATGCAAGGAAGCAGAACCAAACTCACCTCACAGTTCTTCCTGCCACACCCCAAATATAACCTTTGGCTAAATGGCTTAAGTAGTAAGCACTCTGCCAGACATTTGAGATGTAAGGTAAAGTACAAAACTGTTATGGTCCCTGCCTTTATGGGCAAAACCTTGTTTATTTTACCCTTTATTTTCACCACTTTACTAAAATGCCCTGCACAGATATAATCTTTTCTGTGAAGCCATTTATAACACTGTTGCCAACCCCAGCATAATTGACTCTGGGTCTCATAAGCTCTGAAAGGTTTGAAAGGTTACTAGTATGGTATTGTGAGTATGGATACCAAATCAGTATCTATGGTCTTAAAAAAGATTTTGCCAAAAATACAATTCAAAATCAATTATAATCAGCATATCTTTTGTCACATATTTTATATTTAAAAGCATCTAAATTCTTAAAAGTTGTCTTTTTTTGTTTATTTATTTAGGCCCCTATCTAGTACTCAAAATAGATACATTTGCTTAGTTCTCCAGTTTTCTGTTTCCTCAGATTTTCTCCTTTTCTGTCCAATTGAAGCACCAGGTCAATAAGTGCCTTCAAGCTATCTGCACACGTTTAATATGCTCAGTGATGTATGAATTTACTGGATACGCTTAAGGGTGCTTGGAGGAATCAAATTTGGTCCTTGTCCCTGAGGATTTTGGAAGAGATACATCAGTGGTCATTTCTTAGTCCTATTTGAGCAATCAGGATTAAATCTGCTAGTTACTGAATCTATGGTGCACACTTTGGTATTGCTGCATGTGGCTATCACAGAGCCAGGTGACTACATGTATATTTTTCAAAGTTTTGTTATGTATAAAATATGTCTACAAATATTTATGAGCAAGGGGCAAATAGTAAATATGATTATATTATACACAATCCTTGGTGGAAAGCCTTTTTTCCACTTCACTGGCTATCTTTCCCCCAACTTCTATCCTTATTGATCTATTTCAGTTAGTTAATTGAAGTTGCCAACCTAGAAAATATTTTTTTACTCTTCACCATAGCTCTCTAATACATGTGTCCTGAATCTTGTTTTTCTCGTTAAACAATATCTTGTGAAATACTTACAAGTTAATTTGAATACTTAGGACAGTTTTTTAGGTTGCCGATACATCATGGCAAAGACATTATATAGTTAAAGAATAATTGCTTCACAAATGGTTATTCCACTTTTTCTGGGTTATTTCTTTTGGGTCACTGCAGGGATGTTGTAATAAGCAACTTCTCACTCACAGCCTTACCTCCTGGTGATTTTATAAGTTTAATACATTGAACAACATATTATATATATGTATATATGTGCGTATATATATAAAACAATGTGTGTTTGTGTATGTGTACATAGATATTTTGTTCCATATTACTGTTGTGAAAGATTATAGCTACACTCATTTGCATCAGCAGTATATATGAACAGTTTTCCAAATCATTCCATTCAGGAACGGGTGTTACCAACTTACTACATACATAAAAGTATGTTTGGAAATTTCTTTATGTCAGCATTATTCCAAATTTAATGATTTTCTTCAATGTCTCAGAGGCTTGGGATGAGATGTTAGCAGGGCCATCATGATCCTTGTCTTTATAAAGCTTACAGATAAATGGCAGAGATACAATGAGCAGTATAATATACAATGACAGGGGAAGGGCAATGTCATTAGAAAAGTGTGGACGCAATACTATGGACTTGGGAGTCAAGGGATATTTCCTCATGGAAGTGACATCTCACCTGAGACCTGAAGGATGTTTGAAAAATACAGAGATGAGGTGTGGAGACAAGTTCCCCAAAGAAAGAACAGGCACCTAAAAAATCTAGGAAAATAAAATGAACTACTTCAAATATCCAAAAAAATGTTCTCAGTGCAGAGTCTTTAAATTGCAAAGTGGGAAATAGCAAGAGATGAGACTGGATAGAGAAAATGAGTTAGATGAAAAGCAGCATTAACCATCCTAACACATTTTCTAACAAGAGGTAAAGATGGCTTAAGAAATTCAGCAACATGATATTGTTTCAAAGCAACTACCTTATTAGACCCTGATGGTTGGCCTAGACATTTGACATCCATTTGATAATTAACACCCAATATTTAAATTCTATGTTCCTCATGGATTCTTATTTGGCTGCAGAGATATTATTCTCTTCAGGTACAAGCTGTTTAAAAATTTGGTAATAAATCTGTCCTAGTTTTGATTGATCCTTTTAAAATATTCATAATATCACTTAATATTTGACATAATTGCTATTTTATTTCATTTATTTGTATCACCATGGCATTAGAAAAAGGAAGTGGCAAGGTTAAGTGGCATAAAGATATTGATTAATTCAAACTCATGGAGTATATTCAATAAAGTTAATTCTCTGTCAAAGGACCAAGAAGAAATTCAGTGGGAAGACACATGAACTAGAGAACTTCTATTGTAACATAAGTTGAACATTAGCATATTAAAGTTTAATGAATTATGTTCCACAAGGAAATAGAATCAGTTATGTTTTCTATTTGCTTCCAATGACTGTAATATCAAAGATGATTTAGATCATATCCTACGTAAATAAAAATCATTATTTTTGTAAGTTGCCAAATCTTGCCTTGAACTTTTTTTTTTTTTTTTTTTTTTGGTACCAGGGATTGAACTCAGGGGCACTCGACCACTGGGCCACATCCCCAGCCCTTTTTTGTGTTTTATTTAGAGACAGGGTCTCACTGAGTTGCTAAGTGCCTCGCCATTGCTGAGCCTGGCTTTGAGTTGCTAAGTGCCTTGCCATTGCTGAAGCTGGCTTTGAACTCGTGATCCTCCTGCCTCAGCCTCCCAAAGTGCTGGGATTACAGGCGGGCGCCACCGCACCCAGCAATTGCCTTGAATTTTTAATCCTCCTACTTCTGCCTGATGATACAAGGATGCACCTCCTCATTCACGTATAATTTCTTTTAAAATGTTATTAGACATTATATGAATTTGATGGTTTTCATATCACACAATCTTAAAAATATTTTTGAATAAATTAATTGACATGCCATTAAGATATAGTTTTAAGATGATTGTCATTTTATTTAAAAAAGTTTTTCAAACAAAGAACTAATATTTTAGTTCTTGTATTGAGAAAAACAAGCCCGTATTGATGAAGGCTGGTCTCACTAGTAACAGACCATGAGGGAAAAAGAAAAAGAAAAAAACAGATGTGTTACTGCTTTCAAAGTGATACAGCCATAGCCATAATTTAACATGAAAACATAGTAAAAATCTACAGGCTCAATAATACTATGCAAATATTAGAAATTCTATCATTTTCTCACCTAATTTTTTACACAAATCATAACACACACTGTTTTTTCTATACACTTATTTTTACTTATTCCTCAGATATCCTTCCATAACAATATGTAAAAGGAAATTCCTTTTAACCCACTTGATAGATGCATTGTCTTCTCTGATATGAGAGTATCATAATTTAATTTCCCAACCTATTGATAGATTCAGTCTGCTCACAATTACTTACTAATAAAGTGACACAACAATTGTCTACACTTTTCACAGCTATTGCACACGTGCAAGCACGTGGGGAGCTGATTCCTAAACCCAAACACTTTAGTCAAAGATATGTGGCATTAAATCCTTGCAAATACTATCTAATTCCTGTAAGTATACCACTCACAGATTTTTTTTTCTCTTTGCTACTTGAAAAATGGAATTTTGGGATAAGTTTAATTTGCATTCCTCATATTATGACTGACACAAGCCTCAATTTTATATGTTGAGTCATTTGTGTTTCATTTGTATGAATTATCTCATATTCTTTATGTATTATGTATTTGTTATTGATTTTCATTTACCAATGTGTAAGAGATTTTCATTTACTATAGATTTAAGCCTTTTGTTTTGGATAAGAATTTGAAATATTTCTTTCCCTCCTTTTGCCACTTGCATCTAATTATTATTATTATTTGGTATGATGATGTGTGATCAGGCAACAATTCTATTTGTTTTAAAATTTGAAATAATCATAGTAAGAAATTTTAAAAATACAAGTATTCCATGTGTCCTTTTTGTATAAGTTGTAATTAAGCTCTGAAATTCTCAGAGCTAAATGAAAGCTAAGTCCAACGAAAGGACAACGTATTATATGAGTATAGCTTTGCCCCAGCTATGAAATCTGAAAAAACCACCAATTCTAAACCAACTACATGTTTAGAATAATACTATTACATACTTTATATCAATTTTTCACTTAGCTAATAAAAATTCTCTCTCTCTCTCTCTCTCTCTCTCTCTCTTTTTTTTTTTTTTTTTTTGCTATTTTTTATTCTTTCTTTTCCCCCCTAGGGCTGAGGACCAAACTCAGGAGGGACTTGCGCATGCTAGGCAAGGGCTCTGCCACCAAGCTAAAGCCCCAATTCCCCAAAATCCTCTTAAGTTAATTTTTTTCTTATATAATTTCAATCTTCTCAAGCCTAATTACAGACATTTTGCTTTGATTCCCTTGAGGGTGGAATACTATTTTTAACTTTCAATAAATGTATTGATTTAATTAATGCAATCTTTGCTAATGCATTTGCTTTTTAGGGCATAGTATTTTCTGTTTACCATTTTCAAAATAGATAATTTAGCAATAAGATACTTAGGTTCTCTGAATCTGAGATCTATGCAGTACTAAAATTTATGGTAGCATTAATCCAATTGCTCTGAGAAAGAAATATGTGCCAAAAGGAAGATGATAGCCTTGAAAAGCATATCTCTGTTGATTTAGCATAAATGCCTAAATTTGTCAAGTAATATAGTACATTAGTGAAATTTCTCCAGAGAAACATGACCAATATGTTATATGTAGATATACAGGAGATTTATTACAGAAATTGGCTCATGCAATTATGGAGCTGAGAAGTCTCATGATCTGCCATCTCTTAAGCTGGAAAACTAAGGAAGCTAGTGGTATTATTTGGTTAGTATCTGCAGTCCTAATGGGGAACTGATGGTATAATTCCCAGCCTAGTCTGAAGGCTTACTAATCAACAGGATGGCTGGTGTACATACTGGAGTCCAGGGGACTGGCAACCAGGAGCTCTGATGTTTGTGGCTACAATAAAATGGATATCCTACCTCAAAAAGGTAAGACAACGAAGTCACCCCGTACAGCCTGTTTGTTCTGTTTAAGAAGGACCTCAACTAATTTGAGGATGCCTGTGTGACACTGGTAAGGAGACTCTTTACTCACTCTTCTTAATGAGATGCTAATTTTTCAAGAAACAACCTCACAGACACACCTAGAAATAATGTTTTACCAGATATCCAGTGTGTTAGTCAGCTTTCCATTACAGTGAGAAGTACTTGTGATAAACAATTTATAAGAAGGAAAGGTTTATTTTGATTCAGTTTCAGTACAAGTTTATTTGGTTCTGTTATTTTTGGGGCCTGTAGTGAGGCAGGCTTATCATAGTTGGAATGCTTGGAAGAGGAAGCTGCTCACTTTATGAAAGCTGGAAGGGTAAAAAGAGACATAGGAAGAAACCAGGGTACTAATATTCCCTTCAATGACATACCCCAATAACTTACTTCTACTATGTCCCAAATCTTAAAGGTTCCATCACTTTCCATTAATGCCAAGCCAAGGAAATATAAAGCAAACGAAATGTAACACATGGGCTTTTGTGAATGGTCCAGGTGCAACCTATAGCATATGGGTATCATTTAATGCCATAAAATTGACAAAATTAATCATCTCATATGGCAACTGTGCCATTTGTCTTTCTGGCACACATTGTGTTTTTCTAAATTCTCTGAATTTGTCTATAAAGACATCTTAAAATTTTGCCTTTGTATCAGACTGAGATATATCATTTTATAGGAAACAGCTGCATTACAAATAATCATTACAAAGAATAGTAACAATGTAAAGATTTAAAGAGGTTGTCTCAGGAGTGGAGATAATAGCTCAGTGATAGAGCTCTTAGCATATGCAAGGCTCTGAGTTTGATCCCTAGATAGGTGAAAATAAATTAAAAAAAATAAGTTGTCGTTTACTTAAGCAAATACTGTGTCACGCTTTCTTTATTTTATCTCTAACTATACAACAATCTTTATGTTTATTCAAATAATAAAACTGATACAGAAATTGTGAATACCTGGTTTAATTTAATATTAATTTATTATGAATCTTGAATTAAAATCTATGCCATCCTGAACCTGAGAACATTTTATCACTTCACCCTGGTTTCCTCACAACATTTTCACTCACTGAACAAGAAGAGACACAGGAAGAGTGTACTCATGATGTGTACTCAAGTTTTAAGTTCAATTTCAAAAGAATGTGATAGGCCAAGGAATTAAACAGACACTTCTCAGAAGATGATATACAATCAATCAACAAATATATGAAAAAATGTTCAGCATCTCTCAATTAGAAAAATGCAAATCAAAACAACTCTAAGATTCCGTCTTACTCCAGTCAGAACGGCAGCTATCAAAAATACAACAATAAATGCTGGCGAGGATGTTGAAGAAAAGGCACACTCTTACATTGCTGGTAGAACTACAAATTGGTGAAGCCAATCTGGAAAATAGTATGGAGATTCCTAGGAAATCTTAGAATGGAACCGCCATTTGACCCAGCTATCCCACTTCTTGATCTATACCCAAAGGACTTAAAAACAGCTTACTACAGGGACACAGCCACATCAATGTTTATAGCAGCACAATTCACAACAGCTAGATTGTGGAACTAACCCTGATGCCCATCAGCAGATGAATGGATAGGGAAACTTTTGTATATATACACAGCACTAAAAGATAATAAAATCATGGCATTTGCAGGTAAATGGATAGAGTTGGAGAAAATAATGCTAAGTGAAGTTAGCCAATCCCCCAAAAACCAAAGGTCCAATGATTTTTTTGTTATGAAGATACTGATTTATAAAGGCAAGGGAGGGGGGCTGAGAGGAATGAAGGAACTTTAAATAGAGCAAAGGGGGGGAGGGGAGGAGGCAAGGGGATAGGAATAATGATAGAATGAGTTAGACATCATTACCCTAAGTACATGTATGAAGACACAATTGTGAAAATACTTTATGTAAAACCAGTGACTTGAAAAACTGTGCTCTTTATATGTAATATGAAATGAATTGCACTCTGCAAAGCATGTATAACAAATTAGAATAAAAATAAAAAACCAAAAGAGAGAACACAGAATATGTAGAGGAGGAGGAAGAGTCAAAGGAAGCATAACTAGTCCATACTTTATCACTTATGATAGTAATATCTAAGAATATTTTTCTGTTTGCATTAGTAGAAAAATTTCAGATACAATTATTTATGTAACACTAGTAGTTAAAGTATCTCAGCTATCTTTCAAAATATATTTTTCTGATTATCTTTATTTTATTTGTGTTTTTCTGATTATTTTCACAGTGAATTGATTCTGAAAAATGTGAGTGAAATCAGAAAATATGAAAATATAAGAAAAAGTAATTATGATATAAAATAAAAATCAACAATAACAAATTGATATAAATAACATAAAACTAGTAATTCAAATGTACAACTAAATAAAAGTTTAACATTTACAAAAGGTTAAATGCAATATAAATATAATTAAATTCAAAATCTTAAACCTAAATAGGTTGCACAGAAAATTTTTAAGAATAATTTTTAATCTTCAAAGCTGATCAAATAATCTTCATTGTCTTTTTTTTTTCCTATTCCACAGATTGTGAATCTTTTAAAATTCTCCTTGAAATAAAACCCTAGGTGACAATACATTCCTTGCACATGTCTGATGTCTTTTGAGAAAGAAGAAGCGAAAGGGAAGTACAGAGTGTCCAAGATGAAGGCTCAGCCCAGCTGTTTTTACTAACAAGAAAATTGAAGCCTGAGAAAATTGCATAACTTGCCCCCAATGTCAGATTTAAAAAGAGAATACAGATTTTTATGTGGTTACTCTGTTCCTTGTCCCTAAGTCCCAGAGATTTCTCATACGTCGGAGCATTTTCTAATGCTGGCTCCATATGAAGAACTCTTAATGAGGGTTTCTAACCTTAAACAGGGCTCCAGATCATTTCAGATTTCCATACTATGTACAGTTTGTTAGGAAAGGGGCTCTCAATACTTGTGGGAAATTTTTAAAAGGTGAAGCTACAGCAGATTTGCTCCACAGTAAAGTGCTTAGTCTTATTCTGAGTAGAATGGGTCATCTTTGGCAGGTTCTAAACACTATAATCATGTCACACATTTTATATTTTAGAGCACTCATTTTTGTTGTCATATGAAGAATCACTTTAGGGGACAAGGCTGGAAAGAGGAGTTCAAATAGGAGAAGATGAGTGCTTCACAGCAAAAGTCAGGAGTCAAATTTTAGAATTATGGCTTGTTAGTTGATTGAATGAAGGAACTATAAAGTAAATGAACAAACCTAATTCCCATGTTTTAGATTAGAAAACTATGTGAATAGTGCTTGCCATTCACTGAGATTGGAAATAAACTGGTGGAGGTAGGAGCCAATGATTAAACACACACATACACACACACACACACACACACACACACACACCAAAAAGCAAACAAAAACCTCCATTCTAAATAAGTCACAGAAGTTCATAGGTGCTTTTAGAAGATCCTTGAATGATTTATAATGGTAAACAATACGTAATATATGCATATTTCTAGGAAAAAGCTAGAAATTTTATTAAGATTATGAAAAGATTCTTGAAACCATTTGTGCTTTCTGATGCCCTGCAAATGAGTGAAATTACTACATTCTGTGGGAACTTTTGTAGTTGAAGAGGAGTTGTTACATCATATTTTGGACTAAATTTGTTTTTTGTCCATATTGAATAACATTTTATGAAGC
Organism: Tamias sibiricus; assembly: GCA_025594165.1. Classification (NCBI taxonomy): domain Eukaryota; kingdom Metazoa; phylum Chordata; class Mammalia; order Rodentia; family Sciuridae; genus Tamias; species Tamias sibiricus. The sequence goes on from CM046662.1 coordinate 85,116,613, forward strand.
CACTGAATTTTTGAGCTATAACAAGTTTACTGAGAAGGAATATGATTAATATGCTTTTATTCTGTCCTGATTCAAATATTTAAAAAAAATCTATGTTTAGAAATTGCCAAAGGTAGTGTTAGAAAGTGTCCCTACTTGATATAGTTCATAAGACTTGTGAACTAAGTCACTCTTGACTGGAGAAAAAGCAACAACAACAAAAAACAACTCCTTTGTTATGATATGAAAAATCTTTTTAAAAGTATGTTTTAAAATATTATAATTGTACTTCTCTAAAAAGAAGTACACCAATATGTTGATGTATTTCTTGTGTAAAACTAAGTACAACAGAGAAGTATCTGTAGGACAAAAAGCTCTAAATTATTTATAGAAGAATCACACATTTGTTTCATTTGGAACTCTTTCAACTAAACTTAGCATGGAAATAAATCTTTATGATCTTATTGCCCACTATACTAAATTAAGGAAATAGAAGGGAAAATTTTATAATTTGTGTACATTTTGTTGCTCAAGTAAAACACTGAAGTCAATTCTAATCTCTAATATCAAAGTGAACACACACACACACACACATTTAATTCTGTATTTAGTTTGAATTCATTTTTAATAAGTTAAGTAATGATGCTTTGGAAATGGAATTTCCAAATTTAAGTGTTAATGGTATTCAGACAGGAGTAATTAGGGTTCTATGAAGTCATGATGGTGTGGTACTCATGATGGCATTGGTGGCTTTATAATAGGAAAAGAAACAAGAAGCACAGTCTTGGCCTCTGCCACATTCTGATAGAGCAAGAAGGCCCTCACCAGATAGATGCCCAGCACCTGTGGTGCCATGATCTTGGACTTTCCAGCCTCCAGTACAGTGATCCAGTAAACTTCTTTATAAATAAAAAAAATGATATTAAAACATTACAGATTAAGTTGAACATTTTAATCCAAATTGATAAAGATTTATTTCTGACATACTGTGAGTGGGCAAATTAAAAGAATAAGGATTAAGAGATACCATTTTATGCCCTTCTATTCTTTTGTCTTTGTCATTCTCAATAAAATACTAGTGAAGGCACAAAAGATGAAAACAACTAATGTTATAGTTCACAGTAAAACATAAATCAGAGTTCGGGAAGAATTCTCCCTTCTAGAAGATCTACAGAACTACAGTAACTGGATGGCATTAGCCCAGGGTCTTGCTGCTGTATGAGAATAAACTGTTTTCCTTGATGATAAAGTGATAACTCATTCCTATCCCAATTACCCTTATCCTTCCTTCTAGAGGTAGGGAAAGCTGTGCAAACACTGAAATCCTGACTTTGCAGAGTGGGAGCTCTTTGTAGTACTGCCCTTACTGCTTCTCTTTGTTGATGTGTGTTGTAGAGATTAAATATGCATTTATTGACATTATCCCATGTGATCCACAATGTGTTCATTACTGTCAATGCTGTAATCATCATAGAATTTATAGTGTAACAGGTGATAGATGTCTAGCTCCTTGTAGATCCAGGATGGACCTTTCTTTGTCCAGCAAAGAAAGGTAGGGGAGCGTACCTCAGCAGTGAGCCGAGACTGGGAAGGTAGAAGTCGCTGGCACCCCCTCTTCCACCTTCAAAAGACCCAGGGATATACCAGGGAGCCAGGTCAGCGCTGGAACTCAGGTTTATTGAGGAAGGTGGACAGTCTTATAGTGGCCAAGGACCAGTCATCAAGGAGATTATAAAAACAGGTAATGAACATGGGCAAGTCCTATTGGCAGAGTCCCCTATCCTATCCTTAGGGTGGTTTTGGTTCTCATGATACATCAGTGCAACGCCCCCTGCTTGGGTCAGGTCCGTAACAGGATGTGGAAAGCAGCCAGAGAGCCAGAGCTCTTTACCCTCTTGGCCGACGTGTTCCAAAGACCCCGACAGATAGAGACAAGCAAACATGGAATTATAGTTATTCTGAGTATTAAGATAGTAAGTTGACAAAGGTTCTAAATTTATCATTCAAGAAGCATCTCACACCATCTCTGAACTATCTCAGAGAAACTTCCATCTAAATGTGGCTTTATAAGGTACATTTGAGGGACCATTCAATGGATGTATGCAAAGAAAGATATAATCAAATGTATACTTTAGAATGACCAATTCTTACAATATTCATACTTCTATTTAAAAATATGTTAAGAGTTTGATTCCTAATATTGCAACATAGAAAGCAACAGGGGGAAAAGATGGTAATTTTTAGCTTCCCAGTGTGTGAAGTCAATGCTTTAAAGCATTTTGGTTTTATTTATTAGTGTTGCAACATTGGCACCTACCCATAATTTCAGTTAGGATTACATTTAGTGTCATTTCTAGGATAGCCCCATGTAATATTGTTTCTCTAGAATGGCTGGTAGCTCTCAAAATTGTCCTTTAAGCCCAGAATGTGAAATCACCCTTATAAAAATCCTAAATAAACTGTGGATATAGGTAATTATGTGCTCCATGCTGGGTCAAGTCAGAAATCTGAAATTAAATCAAACATTTGGAAAGTCTTCACTATAAAACTGTCTTAAAATTATCTCAGCAATTTCAGGTAGTAACTAAATCCTTAGACTGAGTCATCAAAAAGAACAGATTAAAATCATTACAGTTCAGTCACTTGGAGAAGGCTCCCCATGAAGATCAACAGCAGATTTTTGAGGAGTGGTTACTAAGTGGTACTAGTGTCTCTGAGGTGTGTGATGGGGGACTGAGTATCTAAGTGTTGAGAGAATTGAAAGTCGGATTTGATTGCCAGAGCTTCTGCTACCAATTTTTTAACCAAATATTAAGCAACAAGCCTTCAGCCCTATAGTCTTCCTCTAGCTGCACCAATTGATGGAGCCTAAGTGACAATGCAGGCGAGCAAAGCAGAATGTGGCTTGTATGCTGAGTGCCCAACCTGGATACTCACTGGCCCACAGAGGAATGCTCAGATGGAAAGATGGGTATTGTTTTTGACTTGATTTTAAAATTTTGGCCTATGAAGTTGAGAATATCAGAATAGCAGAACCATTAACTATATTTTAACTTCAAAATCTATCTTAAAGTGCATTTTAAAACTCTCATTAAATATTGGATTAGATACTATCATGCAAGCAAATACTTTTTATTTGAACCTTTGAAGGCATTTCTTTCACTAACTTACTTAACCTCTTTTTTCCATACATGAAATATTTTAGTTAAGTGTAATAGATCAATATAAGCACTCTGTTTTGCAAAACAAACATTTGCCTTGCTCTTTTTATTGCAAATACATACACATACATATAGATATGCCCTGAGGCCCAACATTAGTAAAGCTGATTGAATTTCACCTTATTTGCAAGCATGGCTATGCTTCTTACTTTGCATGTCCTTCAGGCCTCATCAGCACACAAACTTCCAAGTGACTTCAAAGGTTTTTCTGTACTCAGATCAGCTATATGGGGCATGGAAAAAGATGAGAAATGAACCGGCACCTGAGGTGCAATGGAAGGTAAAAATCATAGCATCACCACAGCTCCTGGGTTATGCAGGAGGCTAAATTACTGCACCTGGATATATGAATCTCACAGGTTCATGAAGGAAAAGATGGTAAGCATTTAAGGTAGAAAATAAATCTGAGTCTAGTCACTGGATTCAGGGAGGGTTTTCCTCACCAGGAGACATAGGTATAATTTCATTATTATTGCAGAAATCCATCAACTTTTTTTGTTTAGAGAAGGATAACAAATAAATGAAAGATAGAGCAAAATATAGCATCTAGCCTACAGTAGGCATTCCTTGTGTAGTATTGTGGTAAAACTGGCCCTTTAAAGTCTAATATGTTTCTTAAGACCCAATATTTACAGAGATAAGAGTTCTAGAGATAATGAGATTAAAGACATGAAACATATAGAGTGAATTTTGCACATCCAATTATATAAACTTCTCTGTTTTCTGAAAGATTGGTCTAGGGAAAAGGAAGAAAGAATAAAGTATAGAATGAAGATTAGATTCAGACACTATGTCCTCTTTCACAAATTGTTGCAATAACATGTTATAAACAGAAAAATATAATATTTAATGTAGTGTTCTATAGATGTGAATATAAAAGAAAAACCAATATCAAAAAATAAAGTGGTTTATATTTTTAGGTAAACTGTGTTATTGATAAAAGTTATAGTGACATATTTTTCAGGAATTAATTCTTGAATAATTTAATTTGAGTTTGATCAATATGAAATTTATTCCCTAGAATTAATATTTTATCCTCTCCAAATTCAAATGTTTGTGCTTATTGTTGGTTCTAGGCAGAAGGCTGCGCCTCCCAGGCAGAAGGCCACACCTCCCCAGGTCCCTTGTGAAAAACTACAGCTCCCAGGATCCTCAGCGTGACCAAAAAACCTGACCAGCAAGTCCCTTGTCCACTACCACTACCTCCCCCCCATGACTTCTGCTGGCCTATAGGACAAGGACTCACTCCAAGGGGGTTTTATGGCCCCTACTCTATTTAAGCCAGCCCCGGACTGAACTCGCTCTCTGTTCCTGCTCTCTGTTCCTGCTCTCCGCTCCCGTGTGCTCCAGCTCCCGTCTGTTCCCTGCGGTTTGTCCCCATCCCCTCCACGTGTTTCTTTGGTAATTCAATAAACCCCTTTCCTTTTCCTATACGACAGTTCGAGCGTCCGTCCCTTCCTGCAAATTTCGCTAACATTTGATGCATTGGCCGGGAAGGAGACGAGCGTCCAGCACACGTCTCCATTTGTCTGTCCACATTTCTACACCATCACTGGACTTCAGTAAGCCCCCATCCACCCCGAGTTCCTAAACCTGTTTGGCCACTGCGCGGCGAGAATTGACCGTCGAGTGTCCGGCAATCTCACCCGCGGCCTTTACAGGGGGGGGCCACACCCCACCCAAGCCTTCAGGGCGACGGTGGACCCTGGGAACTCTCCCCCCTCCCCCACCTTTATCCCTCTGCTTTAAAATTTCCAGCTGTAAGACTACGGCTCTCGGCTTTCTAGGAAAGTTCCCCGCCGCACTCTGGGCTTGAGCTTCCGTTTTTCCGATCGGAACGGAAAAAAATCCAAAAACCTCCATGGAGTAAGCTCACAGCTCCCCGGCATCTTTAAACCTGCCGTCCGGGACGGAAGGTGGTTAGATGTCCCAAGGCTAGTCTCACCTGGTGACGATCGGGTGAGCAGACTTGGATTTTACTCTGATACATACTTTAGAAGGGACGCCTTCCAAAGTATTGCATCAGCCCCTCCCCGTTAACGGGAAATATGGGAACTTCCCTATCAGCTCCAGCCGACATGCCTCTCAACTGTCTCCTAAGAAATCGAGCACGTTTAGGCTTAAAACCCCAAATTAACAAAAACAAATTAATAAAGCTATGTACAAAAATTTGGCCTTCTTACCCGCTATCCGATAAGTGGCCAGAATCAGGATCCCTGGATTCCCGGCTTTTACGGGAACTCTCCAGCTTTTGTCAACAAACAAAGAGATGGATAGAATTGCCGTATGTCGATGCATTCTCCCTTCTACGTTCGAATCCTTCTTTGTGCACCAGGTGCAATCCCAACATGGTATTGCTCGTCCATAGGCAGGCAGATTCCCCCCCATCTTCCATTGACCCCGATTTCGATCCGGGATTAGAGGCTCCACCTCCCCCGTACTGGCAGCCTCGGAGGCTGCTCCAGAACGTTTCCCCTCCCCCAGCTCAGGCTTTAGATTTTGAAATTGGAGGGCTTCCGAGCTTAGATCCTCCCCCTCTGTTGTCTTCATCCTTTGCCCCGCCCCCGCCTTCCGCTCTGTCAGAACCCCCCCCCCGTAGACCCGCCTTCTCTGTTCACGTCATTCCCGGCACCACTCCCGCCACTACCCCCGCCCTCTCAATTTCCGGTTCCCAGCTCCGCGCTGCTTCCGCTGTCATCCCCCCGCCCACTCAGCTCCCGCCGCTCGGTTCCGAGTCATCTCTGGCCACAGCTCCCCCGCCCTCTCCAGCCATGCAGCCGTCGCCGAGCGCGCTGCCTCAGTCCCAGACTCCAGTCCGTACTCCCTCAGATTCTGAGACTCGTCTCTTACCAGACGCGCTGTCCCAGGCTCTGGCCCCCTCCTCGGTTATTTCCCCAACGGCTCCGGCGGCGGCGCAGGGAGAACATTGCGTAGCCCGCGTTTATCCCCCAGCGTCTCCCGTAGAACTCGCTTTCTCAGACCCACCCATTCTCCTTATAACACCCCTATATTGGCAGTTCAGAAGTCCAACGGGTCCTATCGGCTAGTCCAAGATCTTCGTCTCATCAACGAGGCTGTCAGGCCTATACACCCCGTGGTCCCAAATCCTTATACTATTCTTTCCCTAATTCCTTCCTTATCCACCCATTTCTCAGTAATTGACCTGAAAGATGCCTTCTTCACTGTACCCTTAGCCCCAGAATCTCAAGACCTCTTTGCCTTTACTTGGACAGATCCAGATACCCAGTGTTCCCAACAGTTGACCTGGACAGTCCTCCCTCAGGGTTTTCGAGACAGCCCCCATATCTTTGGTCAGACATTGGCTGCAGACCTCAAAGATCTTAAATTCCCTAATTCCACTCTCTTACAATATGTAGATGACCTCCTCCTCTGCAGCCCTTCCCTCTTCACAGCTCGTGAAGACTCTTACACCCTTTTAAGTTTTCTTGCTTCTCGTGGGTATCGTGTCTCCTCATCTAAGGTACAGCTTGCTCAGACCCAGGTAGTATATTTTGGGAGTTCAGATTTCCCATCAATCGAAGGCCATTACTGTGGACAGAAAAGCCCTCATCAAGGAGCTCCCATGCCCCAAGACAAAGGAAGAGATTCTCTCTTTCCTAGGGCTAGCAGGATATTTCCGTGCCTGGATTCCTAATTTCTCCCTTTATGCAAAACCCCTATATGAGGCAGCTAAGGAGATTGAGGGAAAAGTCCTTCCTGACAACATTCAGGCCGAGTTTAAACATTTGCAGCAGGCACTGTCACAGGCCCCAGCCCTTCACCTCCCAGACCTCCTTCAGCCATTTACCCTTTATGTCCATGAAACCAAGGGTTTGGCTCTTGGTGTTCTAGGCCAATACAAAGCCACCACCTTTGCTCCAGTTGCCTACCTCTCTAAACAACTTGACCCCACCGTTCGTGGATGGGCCCCCTGCCTTAGGGCTTTGGCTGCTGCTTACCTACTTCTGCAGGAATCAAAAAGTTGACCTTTGGTGCCCAAGTTACTGTTGCCTCTCATCATCATTTAAAAGACTTACTAACCTATAAGAGCCTTCAAACTCTCCCACCCTGTCGCGTTCTTTCTCTCCTTGTTTCCTTTTTGCATGACTCCTCAATCACCTTCCAACCCTGCTCCTCTTTACACCCAGCTTCCCTTCTCCCAGTCTCCTCAGAGCCCCCAGAACATGATTGTATAGAGACACTCGAGGCTTTAATCCCCCATCCCTCCCATATTAAAGAGGGACCACTTCCTGATCCTGTTGCCGCCGGAAAGGGATTGCAGCCTGGAACGGCAGCGCCGCGGGAAGGAGTCCGGAGACAGGATGGAGACGAAAATATTCTTTAATCTTACAAGAAACTACAATATATCTACACAATAGCGATAACCTTGTCTTTTCTCCCTCTGGTCTCTTCCCATGCGCCCGAGCAGCAATGGCGCTCGCTCGATCTGCTGAGTCACCGTTCAAAAATCTCTCGAGAGCCTCGACCAAGTCCCGCGAGATTCCGTGAGACTACGGAAAGCAGAAATGCCCAAAAATGTCTATGGCCCAATAGTCAACCGCAATTTAGGCTATCTCCGCAAACAGGGCTCCTGCATTTCCCCCTTTTGTTTTAAAAGAAGGGATGCTCTAGGACGTCTATGTGCAACCAACATTCTTACCCGTCATCGGATAATCAAGGCTGTGCCCTTGACTCCTGTCTTAGGTTGATATGTCGGCCACATGAGACTATCCCGTGCGACTGTGCCTGTCTTAGGTTGTCCCCCTCTGGGGATCTTACCCGTCATTGGCTAACCAGCCATCCAATGGAGCCCTTTAGGATCGACTGTGTAAGTTGACTAACAGCCGTCCAATTGTGGGGAGATGCTGCGGCTTTAAGGCGACAAGCCTTTTGGTGACGAGCCAAATTGCATAGCATATCAAATTCTTTAAACAAATCAGCTGCCTTAAGTTCTATCAAGTAACACACTGAGTTCTCTAAACAAATACCCCCAAGGTACTGTCCCATGAAGTCCCAAACAATGAAAGATCAAAATGTCCACTTGTTATAACACGTAGATCTAGGAGGCCCCATGCATGCAGAGCAGAGGCCACACCGCTGGTGAGGTTGTTTGACATTTGAGCAGCAGGGATGCTTGCAGCGACCGCGATCCCTGCATCTGTAGCAGCAGCCGTCTTTTTTATGTCTAGACAATGCCACCGGCAAATCTTCAGGGCCCGCTCCCTAGAGACTCAAGCATCAATTATTAAAGGAAAGGCAGTGCTATTCCAGCACTGAGTCAAGAGGCGAGTTGTCAAACTAAAAAATAGAATTATTAGATTAGAAAATTAAAGTTGATTTCTGCTCACACACATTGCAGCCTGAGCTCCCACAAACATAAGCTGGCAAAACATCATGTTTAGAACAAAACAAAGAAAGACTGAGGGTATTTACTGTATTAAAGATAGATTAAAGAAAAACTAAAAGCACTTTGGAGAAATAATTTGTTAGCTGGAACTCTCGTCTTTCTGCATATACAGCAGTCCTTTACCTGTTGAAATAATTGAAATTAATCATTTATTAAACAAATGAAGTTAATAACAAATAAGCAACCTTATGTCAAAACACCAAAATATCAGGTTATACAGCCCTAGTCATATTTTTCGCTAAAGAGAAATCCCTGGGACACCTATAAAACAAAATTGAAGGTACCTTCACTTATTAAATTATTTACCCAATTTGAATACTCTTAAACTTAAATGAATTAGAGTTATTTGGATCCATATATATATATATATATATATATATATATATATATATATATATATATTCACAAGCGCTTTGTTATTTTTGATGTCACACTGGACAGACAGACGCACATACAAACATATATTTGTGACGTCACATTAACATGAAATTTAGACAAATACACAGACATAAACACATATATATAAAAAAAAAAATACAATTGTGTGCACACTAAAGAGAGATCTCTTCGTCCCAGCTGGGAGGAATGACACTTAAGTTGTGATGTATTTTGAAGGACTCTTTTAAGGGAATCATTCCATATCTTCATCATGGTCCTCTTGATTTTGTACCTTTTTTATTAATCTTGATTCCTCAACAACTTCATCTTGATCCTTTTGATTTGGTACTTGCTTTATTAATCTAGATGGTATCCATATTGGAGAGGATTCATGCTTTGGAAAAACACAAACAGATCCTCTCCCCCAAATTAACACTGGATCTGGACCCTTCCATGTACCTGAAAGAACATCCTTCCAGTAAACCAAAGGTTTATGTTGTTGATGTGGGTTCCAATGTCTGTCTCCAGCAGAATAACCATCAGAGTCTAAAGTTAAAAAATTTAAGGTAAACAGGGCAACTGCCAATCTGTCCTTAGGATTTTTCCAGTTTCCTTCTTTCTGTTTTAACAACATAACTTTTAGTGTGCGGTTTGCTCTTTCAATAATGCCCTGACCCTGAGGATTGTATGGGATGCCTGTTTTATGGGATATGTTGAATTTTGCGCAAAACTCTTTGAAAGATGAGGACGTATATGCGGGGCCATTATCTGTTTTAAGCATTTTGGGGATGCCCAATGCAGCAAAAGCTTGTAAACAATGAGATGTGACATCTTTAACTTTTTCTCCAGAATGTAAGGAAGCAAAAATCATGCCTGAGCATGTATCTATGGTTACATGAATAAATCGCAATTTTCCAAAACTTGGCTCATGAGTAACATCCATCTGCCACAAATGATTGGGCATTAATCCTCTAGGGTTAACACCAAAATGAGGATTGGGCAAATGTGTCATACAAGATTTACAATCTTTTACAATTGTTCTGGCTTGTTCCTTTGTGATTTTAAACCTACGTTGCAAGGTGGTGCTGTTGACGTGAAACTGGGAATGAAATAAAGTAGCTTGTTGTAGCGCTGAAAGCTTGTTGTAGGTGTTGTAAGTTCATCAGCCTTTTGATTACTTTCATGGAGGGGGCCAGGCAAATTAGTATGTGCTCTAATATGGCCTATGAATAGAGGTTCTTTTCTTGCCCACAAAAGTTTTTGTATTTGATAAAACAATTTAAAGGCTGGAGTATGAGGTGCTATTGGTCCTGCTAACTCTAATTTTGGGACGGCTTGTACAATATAGTGGCTATCTGAAAAAAATGTTTATGGGCTGGTCTCTAAAATGTTCCAGAGCTCTTACCACAGCTTCCAATTCCACAAGTTGCGCTGATTTGTGTGCAGTTATGTAAGTCATACTTTCCTTTGTAGTGACTACTGCAGCAGTACCATTTGAGGACCCATCTGTAAATACATTAAATGCCTTAGGAATAGGTTGATTTTTTATTACCTGTGGAAATATAATAGGATGATTAATACAAAAAGATAATATAGGAGACTTAGGAAGGTGATTATCAAAATTTGCAGAGGTAGAGCATCTAGCTATAGCCCAGTCATTATCGTTGAAGCATAAATATTCAATCTGTGACGATGAATAGGGAGTAATAATAGTAGCAGGGTGAATGCCAAATATTTTAGTAGAAGTTTTAAGTCCTTGAAGAATAAGTTTAGCCACCATGGAGGTATAAGACTCAATTATGCTTTTAGGAGAGACAGGCAAATGTATCCATAATAAAGGCCCTTGTTGCCAAAATACTCCTGTGGGTGTATATTGTGAAGAAATAATAATCAATATCAGCGGTTGAGTTAAATCAAATCTGTCACAATGAGCTCCTTTGATGGCTTTTTCTACTACCTTTAAAGCTTTCCTAGCATCAGGAGTCAATGTTCGCGGTGAGGATGGATCAGGGTCCCCTCGAAGGATATCAAATAAAGGTTTTAATTGGCCAGTAGTGAGGTTTAGTGTAGGGCGAAGCCAATTAATGTCTCCCAGAAGTTTTTGGAAATCATTGAGGGTGGTTAAATGTTCTTTATTTATTAAAATTTTTTTGGGTCTAACAAAAGTATCCACGATTTTAAATCCTAAATATAATATGGGAGATCTGGTTTGAACTTTTTCTTCTGCTATATATAATCCGTATTTTTTTAAATTTTCTACCACATCACTGAATATATTAAATAAGATTTTTTGATTAGGGTGGGCCAGTAAAATATCATCCATGTAATGTAGACACATGAGGTTTGGATATTTATTTTTAATGGATTGGATGGCCTTGTCCACATATATTTGGCATATGGTGGGGCTATTAGCCATTCCCTGTGGCAAAACCTTCCATTGATATCTCTGATCAGGGCCATTATTGTTAATAGAAGGAACTGAAAAGGCAAACCTGGGGGCATCCAGAGGATGTAGGGGAATAGAAAAGAAGCAATCCTTTATATCAAGACTAATAACATGGAAATTTTTTGGAATAGGTATAGGATTCAGAAGTCCAGGTTGAGTAGGGCCCATGACTTGCATGGTTTTATTAATTTGTCTAAGATCATGTAATAATCGCCATTTTCCTGATTTTTTCTTGATCACAAATATGGGGGAATTCCAGGGAGAGGTGGAAGGTTCTATATGTCCTGCTTCTAATTGTTCCTGAACTAGTAGGTGGGCCGCTTGTAATTTCTCTTTAGATAGGGGCCACTGAGGGACCCACACTGGCTTATCAGAAAGCCATGGTATTTTCAAAATTATTTTCTCAGTGGCCCCGAAGAAAAATGTCTTTTTCCTATATGATAATGATTTCTTTTAGGGTTAAGCTTACCCTGTACTTTTTGATGATTTCTTATAGGGTTAAGATTACTCTGTAGATTTTTACATTTAACACCTGCAGGTTTGGTTGCAAGGTGTACTCCCATTTGTTGTAAAATATCTCTTCCCCATAAAGTAACCGGTAGATTAGGTAAAACATAAGGCTGAAACGTGCCTTTATGTCCTTCATCATCCTCCCATTTTAAAATTACCGCACTTTTTTCTGGGAGGTTATTATATCCCAAGCCTCTTAAACTGGTTGAAGCTTTTTGTAGAGGCCAGTGTTTGGGCCATTGACGTAAATTAATGATGGAAGAATCAGCTCCAGTATCTATAAGACCCTCCATTTCTATTCCTTGGATTCTTATTTTACACATAGGCCTCCTTGTACAGTCCCGAACCCAGCAAACCATGGGTTTCGAATCAGTGGAACAAAATCCTCTATTGTTCCTATTTAGAGGCATATTCATTTTAAATGACTTATGTAAATTTGGAAGGAGGAGCAACTGAGCAATTCTATCTCCCTGATTAATAGAACTTATACTTTGGGGTGAGCTAAGCATTATTTTTATTTCCCCTTTATAGTCTGAGTTTATTACGCCTGGGGTCACTTGCAAACCTAATAAGCTCTCAGGACTTCGCCCGATAATAAGTCCTACAGTCCCTGAGGGAAGAGGTCCCCTGACTCCTGTGGGAATCAGTTGAACCCCCATTTCAGGTGTTAACACTATTCGGGCGTGGAACAGAGGTCTAATCCTGCATTTCCTCCTGTTCCTCTGGCGAGGGAGTGGATGGGTAATAGGGATTGTGTCGGGGAAGCATCTGAGTGGATGCTTGAGGATACTCCTCCTCCAATGCCTCGTACATTTGTGGGCCCCGGGGCATTGGGCCCCTTGCCCCGTTTTTTGAATTCCTGAATAAAGGATTTCCATGGATATCAAATTTTGAATAGCATTTATTGGCCCAATGATTTCCTTTCTTACACCTGGGGCAGCAACCTGGAGCACGGTATGAATTTGGTCTTATTTCTCTTTTAGGATTTTGCCTAGAATAGCCTGATTGATTATGATAATTTTGCCTAGAATATCCTGATTGATTATAATGTCTATGTTGAGCTCTTGTAAAATTTTGAGGGGCAGCATCTCTCACAGCTGCTGCAATCATATTCCCTGTGACAAAGGCATCATTTATATCTTTACATAATTGTATATATATGGAAAGATCCTTTTTATTTTTCCATGGCCTGATGGCTTCCTGGCAATACTTATTAGCATTTTCGTATGCTAATTGGACAACTAATGGCATAACTTGATCAATGTCTCCAAAAACTCTACCTGCAGTTCTCAAAAGTCGATCAGCAAATTCAGCATATGGTTCATTAGGTCCTTGAATTACTTTGGACAAGCTACCTTGTAGATCCCCAGGTCCTTGTACAGTTTTCCATGCCTTTAAGGCAGCTGCGTTTATCTGAGCATATACTCCTGGGGTATAATATTTTTGATCCTGTACGTCTGCAAATTGCCCTTCTCCTGTGAGCATTTCTATATTATGGTCTCCAAACCCCGCATCTGCATTTCTTTTAGCTGTTTCTATACAAAGTTCTTGAAATTGCGATCGCCAAACCAAGTATTGTCCCCCACTTAATGTTGCTTTACATAGACGTTTCCAGTCTGCGGGGGTTAAGCTAAAGGTGTTAAGGGACTCCAGTATACTCAACGTGAAAGGAGCTTGGGGTCCATAAGTCATTACTGCCTCTTTGAGATTTTTTATTGTTTTGAAATCTACTGGCTGGTGGTCCCTCCGTCCATTTCCATATTCAAATACTGGCAGTTCCCAACGTATCTGTGAGTTACCCTCGAGAGCACATAAGCGCTCAGAAACACTTTTTATTTCTGTTTCTAGGGTATGCAAACGCCTAGTGATACCCTTCATATTTTCTGTAATCGATTTCACCCATGGGGGAGTAGAGGACACAAGTTCCTCCACTTGATGATCCCTTATCTTGGTCTTCCTTAATTTCCTTTTGTTCATTTTCTCAAAATCACCTTTAGTTAATTCCTCCTCACTACTACTACTCTCATTGGTCCTAATTGACTCAGTAACATCCTGAGTCCCAGGTTCAATTGAGACCATGTATCCTTGAAGTATCTCTAATAAATCTTGAATAGCTTTAGCAGCTCGGATCTTTGTCATTTTGGGGACGCTTCTAATACTCTCCTTACTGGTCTTAGTTGACTCAGCGGAATCTACGCTTTCATGATCGCCTTCACTGTTTTCTAAATCCTCCTCGCTAACGACAGACTCATCTATATCAAAGAATTCATCAAGAGCCTCGTACACTTGGGTCTTAGATATTTTCGAACCCATTTTAACCGCTCTGACTAGAGACTCCTGCGAGGTTTCTCAGTTCTTACCTGCCGTGCTGAATTCCCCGTACAGGCCACCAACTGTTGCCGCCGGAAAGGGATTGCAGCCTGGAACGGCAGCGCCGCGGGAAGGAGTCCGGAGACAGGATGGAGACGAAAATATTCTTTAATCTTACAAGAAACTACAATATATCTACACAATAGCGATAACCCTGTCTTTTCTCCCTCTGGTCTCTTCCCATGCGCCCGAGCAGCAATGGCGCTCGCTCGATCTGCTGAGTCACCGTTCAAAAATCTCTCGAGAGCCTCGACCAAGTCCCGCGAGATCCCGTGAGACTACAGAAAGCAGAAATGCCCAAAAATGTCTATGGCCCAATAGTCAACCGCAATCTAGGCTATCTCCGCAAACAGGGCTCCTGCATGATCCTTCCTTAATTTGGTTCACAGATGGCAGCTCTTTCTTTAGGGATGGGCAACGTTTTGCTGGATACGCTATCATTTCCCTATCAGAGGTTATTGAGGCAGCACCCCTACCCCCCAACACCACAAACCAACGGGCTGAATTAATAGCTGTCATTCGTGCCTTCGAATTAGCTGCTGATCAAAACCTCACCCTTTACACAGACTCAAAATATGTCTACCATATTTTGCTTTCCCATTCAGCAGTATGGAAAGAGCGAGGGCTGCTGACCACAAAAGGTTCTGCAGTTACTAATTCAAAATTAATATCAAAACTTTTGCAAGTCTCTCTCCTGCCCAAGCTAATAGGGATTTCCCATTGTCCTTCACATCAAAGTGGAGACTCTCCCATAGTTCAGGGAAACACGAAGGCTGACAGGGCAGCAAGGGAGGCAGCACTATCTTCTCCTTCTCTTCTGGCTCCGGTCCTACCTACTACCCAGACCCCCACATCCCCTTCCACACAATCAATCCTCTCCTATCTCCATTCCCTTTTCCATCCTAACCCTCAGGCCCTCAAGTCTTTCGCTACCTCCTCCTTCCTCACCCTGACTCCGGAAGACACACAGTTTCTCCATCAGCTCACCTCAGCGTGCACTGCATGTCAGTGCACCAACCCATATACTCCCCTTAAACCAGGGACATTTCCCTCTCACCAAGCTCAAGGCCAGCTTCCAGGAGCTGATTGGCAGATAGACTTCACCAACATGCCAGTTGCCCGGAGGCACAAATATCTCCTGGTTTTGGTAGACACCTTCTCTGGATGGGTGGAGGCCTTCCCTACTTCCAATAAAAGGGCCTCCACAGTAGCCTCCATTCTAGTCTCAGAAATCCTTCCCCGTTTCGGATTGCCCACGTCCATCCAGTCTGACAACGGGCCTGAATTTGTTTCCCAGGTTACCCAGAGTGTTTCTACTTCCCTTAATATCCCTTGGCATTTTCACATCCCATATCACCCCAAGTCCTCAGGGAAGGTAGAGAGGACTAATAGGACTCTTAAGGATGTCCTGACTAAACTCTCCCTAGAACTCCACTTAGACTGGGTCAAGTTACTCCCTCTTGCCCTCTTTAGGCTCAGAGTCCTCCCAAAAAAGCCCTCCTTACTATCCCCTTTTGAGGTTATGTTTGGGCGACCAGCCCTTCCACCCGGAGTTTCCCCAACTCAGGGACCCCTACCCAAAGATCTTTCTCTTCCCATCTTGTCCTTCATTAGACATCAGTTATGGAAGTGCCAAGATTTCATTCTGCCTGACCCAAATAGACTCACTACTTCATTTCCATTGACACCCAGTTCTTGGGTATATTTCTCCCCTCCCCAGGACACAGGAGCAACCTCCCTTGCCCCAAAGTGGACAGGCCCTTTCCAGGTTGTGCTGTGCACACCCACGGCTGCTAAGCTTCATGAAACTTCAGGGAATTTGACTTCTTGGATTCATATTTCCAGACTAAAACCAGCTGCTCAACCAACTGAGGATCTACAAAAGGACGACAAACAACTACCTCAGTATACCTGCTCCCCCTCCCCACCGATCCCCTGAAGATCCGCTTCTCTCGTGTTCCTAATACTGATCTAAAATGACCCTTTCCGAAATTTTAATTCTATCCCTGGCTCTCTTTCCATTTGTCCCTGCAGGTTCTGTGTCCTATTGCTCTGCTCCTCCATGCCGTTACTTTTTCGAGGTTTGGCAACTAGATAATGATGGGCAAAAAACACACCTTCTCAATCAATCATCCTGCCCTTTTGATAATTGTCCCTCTATTCTGCTTACTTTTGATGCAGTTTCCACATGTACTCACCGATGTTTTCCTGACATGTCAAAATTACCAAAGTATCTTTGTTTTAAAGAGGACCAGACAGAAAATTGGTGCAATAACGACCCTAATGGATGGGTTGGATGTCCATCCTGGAGCTGTAAATATCATTGGTCCCATCCTGTTATGGGAACAACAAACTCCTGGGAAATCATGCCATCCCAACTCCAATCCTGGAAGTATAATAATAATGTAACCTTCAAGATTACTGAGCCTTTTTCCTGGCAGAGTCATATTGCTGCAGTAGGGTTTGCTAATCGCAATTGGATCCATGGTCGAGGGAAAATCATTATAGAAAAAACTATAAAAGACTCTTCTGCTGTCAGGGCTTTCGAGAAACTTAGTGCCACCAGACAGCAGACTCGAACCCATCTTCGAAACTTAAACGACTCTCTCTCCTTCTCCTGGGACTCCATTCTCTCTTTATCTCTTTCCTTATTAGCAAGCTATTCCACCTTTAACGCTTCAACCTGTTTCCTCTGTGTGCCACTTCGCAAGTCTTTATTAGTCCCGGTCCCAGTTCGAGCCAATGTCACCCCAACCTCCTCATGCCACAATCAATCCTCTCTCTCTCTCCCACTTCCGACTATCCCCCCATTCCTTAACATTACTTCTTGTTGGGCCGCCGCCAAAGACTCTTGCCCAGAATGCACCTGGCATCCCATAATGGGTGATTTGACTCTCTCTTCCCCTCTCCTGTTTTGGTGCTCCACCCACGTGTTCCGATGCATTGATGCTAAAACCCCAGGTCCCTGCTATCCTGTTGTCTTAATTCCAGGCTTGACTCTATATACAGAGGCTGAAGTTGAGGACCTTCTTTCCTCCCTACAGTCTCAAGGGGGGCACTCTAAGTGAGCGGCCACTCTGGCAGCCTTAGTGGGTGTTAGCTTAGTCACCGCGATTGCCTCCACAGGCCTCTCAGTTGGAGGACTGACTCATTCACTTGTAATGGCCCAATCCTTTGAACAGGAGCTCTCTGACCTCACAGATAAGCTCGCCACCACAGCTGAAGCCTCCGCCTACTCCATCCAGGCCCTCCAGCAACAACTCTCATCACTAGCGGAGGTTGTGCTCCAAAACAGGCGAGCCTTGGAACTCATCACAGCAGAAAAAGGGGGTACCTGTATTTTCTTGGGTGAGGAATGCTGCTATTATGTCAACCAGTCAGGCAAATTTGACCACAACGTACAACGCTTAAAAGAGATACTGCAAGGTTTAGGGGACAAGAAGATCCGGTGGCAGCAGAGATCCTCATGGGAACTATGGGAAGGGGTGGCCCCCTGGGTCCTCCCTCTCCTAGGCCCACTTATAACTATATGTCTTGTCCTGATGATAGTTCCTTGCCTCATACGATGCCTTCAAAATCATATTTCTCAAATTTCTAACCAAACCGTTAACCAGCTTCTCCTCAGGGATTATCAACTGCTACCAAAGATGACCTTCCAACCAAAGATGACTTCCCTGCACCTCGGGACAGAGTTGCCAATCTCTAGAGAGATCAGCTACATCCTGACTCCCTCGATTGGTTTTTTTTGCTGTAAGTCCTGCCCGGTGGAATAAGCAGCCGGACAATCATCCCTCTCACCTTCTTTTCTTTGTTGTTTCCATAATAGTGTTAAGATGCCACCTGTAAACTCGAGATGCCTACAATTCCTACATGCTCTCCAAGAGGATAGTTGGTTGATTCCCCCGGTGACCTCTGCAGAAGCCTGGTTTAACACCCTCACCGATTTATGGCTTCAAGGAACCTTCATCCAATTCACTCCTGTAGAGATCCATCTTTATGGTGCCTGCCTCCTGGGAATTTTTTTAACCCTCAAGCCTGACCTGCCTGCCCACATTCCTCCCTCCCCCCAAAACTACCCCACGTCGCCCCATTTCAGCTCTGAAGCAGCCAGATCGAAACACGACGCCCCACTCCCTAAGAAATCAAAAAGGGGGGAATGTTGGTTCTAGGCAGAAGGCTGCGCCTCCCAGGCAGAAGGCCACACCTCCTCAGGTGCCTTGTGAAAAACTACAGCTCCCAGGATCCTCAGCGTGACCAAAAAACCTGACCAGCAAGTCCCTGACCACTACCTCCCTCCCATGACCCCTGCTGGCCTATAGGACAAGGACTCACTCCAAGGGGGTTTTATGGCCCCTACTCTATTTAAGCCAGCCCCGGACTGAACTCGCTTTCTGTTCCCGCTCTCTGTTCCTGCTCTCCGCTCCCGCGTGCTCCAGCTCCCGTCCGTTCCCTGCGGTTTGTCCCCATCCCCTCCACGTGTTTCTTTGGTAATTCAATAAACCCCTTTCCTTTTCCTATACGACAGTTCGAGCGTCCGTCCCTTACTGCAAATTTCGCTAACACTTATAGATTCTTCAACTTTTCCTTTATTTTCATTATGGGTCTTCCCTCACCAATATCAGTGTAAGGGTCCTTAGTGTTCATATAAATATTGCCTTGTACTTCATTGTTAATGGCATCAAATCAGTAATCATCAGTGTTTTGGAAAGCTATTATTAAGTAAGAACAAATTTCTTTTCAGCTTTTTCACTGAATGACAGGATATCTGTTCAATGTAAATACTTATAAGAATAGCCTGTACCTCGTTCTTTACACTCATCATTTATAAAGCTTTTTACTGGAATATCATTTATTTTGGAATATGCTATCCAACATTGATGATAAAGATTGAGTAGAGGCTGGGTGTGGTGGCACATTCCTGTAATCCCAGAAACTCAGGAGACTGAGGCAGGAGGATCACAAGTTAGAGACCAGCCTCAGCAAATTAGCAAGGCCCTTAGCAACTTAGCCAGATTCCATATCAAAATAAAAAATAAAAAGGGCTAGGATATGGGTCAGTGTTAAAAACACTTCTGGATTCAATGCCCAGTATCCAAATAAAGATTGAGTAGGAAATATATTAAGCTTGAGAAATACATGTAATTACAATTTTTTAGTCATTCTGAAGTCATCATTGAAAAAACAAAATAACCTGAATATATTGCCTGAAAACCAGCCATGCTCTACAAATCTTTCACTATCAAAATATTTTCTCTATAATTTTTCTAGCAATCACTCCCTACTTTAAGTATCCTATCCTTTTCTTCTATCCCTGTTACCAGTTTCCAATTTAACTAGAAATAGAAAATATCACCAGAAGCTTGGGTTAGAATTATGTGGCTATAAGAAGAGAATTCCTATAATGGCTATAGGTTTCCTCCTCCACAATGTTAAATTTTCTTCATTTTGGGGATATAGACTCTCATTACTGATTGAAATTTACAGTATTGTCTTATCTCTGGTAATTTTTTGCAGCTCAACTGGATCTTTATTGCAGCCACTGCTGCCACCATTTTCTATAACCTTTCCTTCCTGAACCATCTTTCCCAGTTTTATAGCCAGTCCTTGGGAAAAAGCATGTGCTTTTCACAACTCACCACTTGACTCCAAACTCTACACCTCCAGTTCTAACATCCCTTGTCTGTGCTCCATGAGTTTTGGTTGATTAACCTACTTTCCTATAAATTTAACCTATGAAACTTTGAAGAGAGTGCTGAAGTCCACTAATACAATCCAAGTGAGAACAGCATGACTTGATAAAAGGAGGACTAATTTAACTTGAAAATATTACTTCCCAATCTAGTTTCTAAGAATTTATTGTTCATATAATAACAAATATAAATATTTGAATGAATGAAGAAATGAAAAAGGATGATTTTTTAAAAAAGAAAGAAGAACAAATAATAAGAATGGAGAAAGGAAGGGATGGAGGAAGAAAGGAAGAAAGAAGGGAAGTTTTTCTCACAGGAGGACCCATGGTGAGATCATGGCATGAGCAGGGTTAATGACAGCAACCTCAGCAACAAGAATCAGTACCATCCACATTTATATCATTTTTTCAAATCTCATCTTATAGCAGTCCTTTACACAGTCACGGACATCATCAGTGATGCCATCAAATATTTTCAGAATTTATTAGCAAAAAGCAACTCTTTTGGCAGATACTGGTGAAATTTCAATGTTTCACTTCAGAGGAATTGTTAATCATAAATGGTGAAAAAACTAAAAAAAAAAATTGACAGATTTAATAGGACTTGTAAATAGGACTAGATTTTGGAGCATAAGTGAAAAAAAACCCTCTACAAATTTTCAAACCAAGGGGAAATTTTACATGGTCTGAGTTTCACAGAAATGGAATAAAAATAATATTATGTATTAATATTTATCATGGTTATATATTCACTTCTTATCCATGAGATGCACAATAAGTGACATTCTGACACTTACATAGTCTACTCTTCTTGTTTTTCTTGCTGTGATGGTAACTGGATGCTCAGCCAGATTTAATGAATTACTCCAAGATGTAAACAAGTGCTTATTTATTCACCTAAATTCCTCACAATAGGCAATCTTTGCTTTATACTGTAATGGTTATATTAGCCATGTGTTCAAAGTCTTAATCTAAAATTAAATCTAAATTTATTTTCATTAACACAGGTCTTCTTCCTTCATTTCCCCTAGTTTATATGACGCTAAAATCCTTTTAGTAGTCCAGGTAAAAATTTTTAGTCATCTAACTCCATTTCAGTGTAAATCTACATATCTACAAAGTTTGATAGAATCTCTTTTTAAATCTTACAACTAGAATATAAATTAAGGGAATGATTATTTTCCTTTCTGACCACAATAATCACTTAACAATCTCTCTACCTCCATTTTCTCTTTCTCAATTACTTCTACATATTACTGCTAGATTGATTAACTTTTTTTTTTTTTTTTTTGTACTGGGAATTGAACCTAGGGGCACTTAACTGCTGAGCCACACATCCAGCCCTTTTTTATGTTTTGTTTAGAGACAGGGTCCTTTAGGGACTACTTAAGTTGCTGAGGCTGGCTTTGAACTAGGGATCCTTCTGGCTCAGCCTCCCATATCTCTGGGATTTCAGGCATGTGCAATGAGGCCGGACTGCTAGACTAATTTTCCCAAAAGTAATATTATTTTGACATATAACAGAAGAAAAATATTTCAATTCTTTACTCCAAAGCTTATGATAACTTTATATCATCTATCATATTAAATTTAAATTCCTGATTCATGTAATTTCAAAATTATCTGGTCCTAGGATATTTTTTCTCAAGTTAGTCCATTAATTAATCAGGAAATCTTTTGGTGTTTTAGTAAATGTAGTAAACATAAACACTAATTTGGCAATTTCTGCATTCCCAATGTGAATATAAACTTTGCAAGAACATGAATAATGTCTAATATTTTATTCTAATATTTCACAAAACCTTTCATAATAATTTCAAATGCATAGTTTTAAATACCAGCATTTATAAATAAACTGTTAAAATAACATCATTTTCTAAATGTTGCTGAAATCAATTTCATATCAATTAAAATAGTTTGAAATCAAGTTCAAATTTTAATTCAAAGGAAAATAATGTGTATAGTCCAAGAATTAGTAATGTCATCACATTTGAAAGTTTCTTTATTTTTTAACACTATTTTTAGTTGTAGATGAACACAATACCTTTATGTTAATTATTTTAATATGGTGCTAAGAATTGAACCCAGTGCCTCACACATACTAGGCAAACACTCTACCTCTGAGCCATGTTCCCTCCACAGAAAGTTCCTGTCTATAAATTAAAAAATCAGCTTACCACATTTTCAGAAAGACAAATGCTTTTCAGACATTTTTGCATGGCTCTATACACTGTGATTTAATAGGAAAATTGATTTATAAGTTTCATGATAGTAGTGGACACTCCAACACATAACTTACAATGTCTTTGATAATTACCTACTACATTGGAATTGTATTTGTCCAGCTCCCTTACAAAATTGATTCCTTTTAGAAGGTAATTAAAATCAAATGACTTTAGTGTTGTTTTGACTATTTATAATAAATCAAATTCACCTACTCTTCAAAATATATTTTTTCCCTAATGAAAAGCAACTTCTGCTCACTTAAGAAGAAACTTGTGTTTCATTTCTCAATGTCAAACTACATTCACTACTTTTGCTAATATTCTCAGATTTATAGTTAAATTTATTTGGTATTGTATAGAGAAAAAAGTTGATACATTCCACAGACCTTATGGCATATTAAAATCCTTGCTGTATAGTTTGGAGATAATTTGTCTCCCAAAAGCTCCTGTGTTGATGAAGGAGTAATCAGAGATGAAGTGTTCGGATTGTAAAAAATGTAACCTATTAAGTCTATCCTAGTTTAAATTGTCTGGGTGGTAACTATAGACTGGTGGGGTTTGGCTGGAGGAGATTGTCACTGGGGTTTGTCCTGTAAGAGTGCACATTCCCTGTTCTCCCTTCCCCTGACCCCCTTTCCTGACAATGCAATGAATTGAGCAGATTTCCCTTTATAGGTCGTTCTTTTATGAGGTGAGAGAATGAGGCATCACCTTGGGCCCAGTGCAGTAAGTCAACTTTGGACTACATCGCTGAAAAAGAACCCCACGTAAACTTCCTATTCTAAGTTGTTCTTGTCAGATATTTTGGTCATAGCAATATAAAAGCTGACTAAAGCACTTGCTTTTGGCGGTGGGGGGGCAGGTACTGGGATTGAACTCAGGGCCAGTGAACCACTGAGCCACATCCCTAGCCCTATTTTATACTTTTATTTACAGACAGGGTCTGAATTGGTTAGCTCCTTGCTTTTGCCAAGGTTGACTTTGAACTTGCAATCCTCTGCCTTCAGCCTCCTGAGCTGCTAGAATTACAGGTGTGCACCGCCATGCCATGCCTGGCAACACTTGTTTTTAATCCATTGAGATGTGTTTGTTTTTTGTCCCCACTACACTGTTTTTTTGGCACTTGATACTTAACTTGTGAGAGGTTAAATTCATTATTTGCAACCAGTATATTCTCGTTTCTCAAATAATCCAAGGTTCTCAATAATACATTTCTTCTTTAGATAATTTATTGGTTGACTGTCTTTTCTGAAGATATTAAAAAAGAGTGAGACATTTTAAAAACCTACAAAATTGGTAGCATATAGTGAGTATATAGATATAAGAAAGTCCCAACTACTTCTATTGAATACTAGTGCTGATATTTGGTGACTAAATGGCCATAAAAAATAAGAATCTGTTTTCTTCAATAGAAGTCTGGAAGATAAGATCTCTTAATTCTACCAAGTGGTGAGTAGAAGTGAGTAGTTGAATCTATTTTTCTTCATTGTCTCAGTTGTATAATTAAGTTGTTGAAGTGTATCTTGGAAGTTCTTTTAACCTTGAAACTGGTCATAATTAATTCGGTGATTGGTGAGAAGACTTTCTTATGGTTGAGCAATCATGGATGACCAATATGGGAACTACCACAAGCAATATTGTCCACAAATGTCTCAGGTAATTTTTGCCACCTTGCATATAAATTTATATTGCTAAATTGAAAGACTGATAAATTTTAATCATAGTACTATGAAGCATAATTATGACATTCATTTTATAAATATGTATTCTTATAATTAGCATTTCTCCTCAAAAGCATTTAAATTTTCCTGAGTTCAGTCTTCTTTTTACTACTGTGGGATAGGGATAGGAGATTCATTTCATTTTCTGAAAGTAGAATGAATTTAGAAAAGGGGAAAGAAACTATATTCTTTTGGCAAGATCCCCAGGGTTAGGATGCCAGCTTCATTTTTCTTTTTCATTCAGTGTTAATTTGGTTCAGCTTTGTTTGCTGCCAGTGCAGTGTTATTTGAAATCCAGAAAACAAGAAAAGAAATTGCATCCTAGTAAATCAACATATTTGACACTTTGGGTATTCCTATTCTTATGATGTTAATAATCTAGTTGTTTATTTCTACTTATGAAATATGATTAGAAAATATCATTTTAATTTGAAGATTTTTAAAATATCACTTTAATATAAATAATATTGAATATACCTCCATGAAATCTACATAATGCCAAGTATTATTCCTACTAAACCAGGCATTTGACTCAGAAATTCATAGCTACAATTTTTTTGACTTCTCATGTGTAATTTTGAAAAACAGAAAATATAACAAAATCTCTGCTTAAATCGGAGAAATGATTCTATTTTTGTAACTTTCTATTGAAGTTGAAATGCATAAACAATTATTCTGGTAGGAATTCTACAATAGACATTATGGAGAAAGCATAAAAGGAGATACTATTAATAAAATCATGTTCTACATGTAACTCTTTGGTAATATATATAAAAAAAATAATGGTATTACCACTAATAATCTGTTTGATTTTCTAACACTATAAAAAAAAAGAGTCTAATTTGGGGTTTTATTTTAGTTGCATAAAATTTCCTTCTAATTTGGATTTTTTAAAAAAGTTTCTGAAAAAAAAAGGACATTTTTGTAAAAATAGTGTCACTTTAATTCTTTTTATTTAGGTTAACTTATGAGAAAGGAAAAAAATGGCAGCTTGAATAACCACTATTCCATTGTTGTTATCCTAACTGCCACCCTCTTCTTTAACCTCCATGCCATAACTGTGGACTTTAGAGGCTGACAGCAATGTCTCAGACTTCACTGAAGCAGGTAGGAGGGATCTGGTTCAATCATTTTCCCACTGGTCTTGATATCACTTTGGAATAAGTGGAAAGATGTTTATGATCTTCATCAAAAGACATCAGATTCAATAAAGAAGCAGGCCTGAAGATCCTAGTTCCCTGGAGGGCAGAGGCTGGCTCTGTCCTCCTGGGAGCTCCTTGGAGGACTTACTGACCACTCTACATTAGAGGAGGTTGGGGACGCAAGTCTGGACTGTTGAATTCCTCCTACCGCATCCCCCACCTCCAAGCCTGGAGCAGAAATCCTGTGACCTCTTTTTAGGCGAGAAATACCTTGTTTTATACCTATTTCCAGATTACTACCATGTCACTCCATTATTTGGACCAAGACTTAATGAAAAGGCAGCAGACTACTTGTGTTTCTGAAGGATCCCAGCAGAAAGAGAAAGGAAGGAGAAGAGACAAAAAAAGGTAGTTTCTAATGAAATACAACTGTTGTCAGGGGGAAGATATTTTAACTAAAAACAACAGCTTTAATTCAACAAGAGTTCAATTAAAACAGAATAAGCATTTTAAGTCTGTGACTTGATGACATTGATCATATTTGAAAAGTTCACAACCAATATTTCTTCAGTTACTATCTGCCCTAAAACTTCTGTCCTTTACTGCAAATTCAGCCACATAAATAATGGACCATTAGCACTGTTGTCTCTTCCCAGCTCCCGCCCCATATATGTTTCTCTACTGTCTCTACATGGCCTGTCTTCTTGTCTGTTTGCTAGTCTGTATTGATCAACTCATTCAATGTTTAATTTCAGTTTGCTTTATTTCTCAGCTTTAGGATTTCCCAAATATTTTCCCTCCATTCCCGCCTCTCTTTCCTTTCTTTCTTTTCGGCTGATATTTGAACCCAAAGTTTTCAGCATACTATCCATATCTCAATGGTTGTGTTACACCCCCAAACCAGATTTTCTACTCTTGCAAATTCTAGTTTTTTGTTTTTTGTTTTTTCTTAACTAGGATTACTTTTACTTGCATTCAGCACAGACATTGCTTCATTTACACTCCTAAAGATAAGTCATGGCCCCATCAAATCCCAAATGCACAAAAGTTAAAAGTAAATGGAAATATGTGGATGGTCTTTATTCTTCAATCCATTCTTAGGAATCAAAATAAATGAAAGAAAGAAAGAAAGAAAGAAAGAAAGAAAGAAAGAAAGAAAGAAAGAAAGAAAGAAAGAACCTTGTAGTGTGTGTGTTTATGCTGAAATATATTTTAGTGGGACATATCAAATAATTGTATTTTTCTTTGTTTTGTATTTATTAATCTTTTAAAAATGCAGAAGTGATACACATTCACTGCCAGGAACACAAAAAGAAGTGTATTTAAAAAATGGCAAAATATTCTCTTCTCCCAATTTCTTTCAGTAAAATAGCCCATGTTTTTAGTCTGTTTTAAATGTATATTCAAACTTATGTTAAAACCTTGATACTTATTTTTAATAATTTTATTCTAATTATTTATACATGACAATTTATAGCTAATTAGAGCAAATTCTAGTTTTATGGCATAGATCTTATTTTCCCTCTTAAATATACTAATTATGGTAATTTAAAAATTCTTCTCTAAACTTTAATATTCTTATTATCTCTATGTAATTTCTTTGGTCTGATATTTTTTTCTTCAATTTCTTTTTCTTCAATTTCAATTTCTTCAATTTTTCTTCTTCTATTTTTATCACATCTTCTGGAGTTCTTGGAAGTTACTTAATACTAGTATTGTGTTGAAAAGTTGTAGAAGCTCCATATGTTACTATATTCCTTGACAGTCTATTTACTGTGATTCTAAAATGCAGTTAAAAGTATAAATTTTTCTTAGGCCCAATTGAATAGGATAATTCAGTCTTTGTGAAAGTTGTCAATATCCTGTTGGCTTTTATTGTGGTAATTCTAGTATATGTCTCTTTTCTTACCATAACTATTGTGGAACTCTTTTCTCTCTCTCCTGCCCTTCTTTTTTTTTTTTTTTTTTTTTTTTCGAGAAGGGTACTGGTGTTTGACCTCAGGGGCACTTGATCACTGAGCCACATCCCAGCCATATTTTGTATTTAGAGACAGGGTCTCACTGAGTAGCTTAGGGTCTCACTGTTGCTGAGGCTAGCTTTGAATTTGTGATTCTCCTGAGCATGCACCACCATGCCAGGCTGAGAAACTCTTTTCTACAATAAAATATTTGGTTGAGACCAGGAGTCAGCAACAATTTCCTGTAAAGAGTAAATGTTTTAGTCTTTGTATGTTATTTGGTCTTGGTCAGAACAATTCAGTTTCACTGCTGAGGCACAAAATCATCCATACACAACATTCATGAATGACTGAGCATTTGTTCTAAAGAAATATTATTTACAAAACAGAAGCTGGGCTAAATTTAACCTGGGAGTCACAAAGTACCAATATCTAATTTATATCATAGGTATTTGTTCCCATCATTTCTTAGCCTCTACACCATGATGGTAAGACATGGCTAATTCATCAAGGAGAGAATCAGCACAGAATAGTAGGCCCCTTTTTCTGCAGTTTTGTTTTCCAGACTATCTTTTCCTTCTAGTGTTAGGGCATATTGTAACCTTGAATTGCAAGTGTTTGTTCCCCTATCCCCATGAGAGCATCATAAATTCTGAACCACAAAGTCTGCTTGTTTACTAAGTTTCCTGCTTTTGTTAATCAACAAAAGTCTGGAAGGAAAAGTAGCAGGTCATGTCAACACTCATGTCTTCTCTTCTTGATCTTGAACCTGTAAAATTCTGGTTTTCTAAATTGTACTATGTCACTTTAAATAAACTACTTTTGATATTTCTTATAGCTTTTCTATTTACTTTTGAAGAGCTAAATTGATCTTATGTGTGATAATTTATCATTATGGAAAGCAGAAGTGCCCAAAGGGAAAAATTTTAAAAAATGATTTGTAGCCAGCTTGACTAAATCAGGAAAATGTAGTAAACTGTAGTAAAAATGAAATACATAAAAGCAAACAGTGAAGAAGGAAATAGAACTACAATGAAGAATATCTAGTATTACATGGCAAAAAAAAGGGGAAAAGTATTTAATCTTAATAATGGTAAAATTTAAATACTAGAATAATATGCTTTCATAGGGATATTAATAAAATGCAATGTCCCTTCTGTCTAAATTGCATTAAAATTGTATGTAAGCTGGGCACCGTGGCACACGCCTGGAATCCCTGCATTTGGGAGGCTGAGGCAGGAGGATCATGAGTTCAAAGCCAGCCTCAGCAATGGCGAGGCACTTAGCAACTCAGTGAGACCCTGTCTCTAATAAAATACAAAAAAGGGCTGGGGATGTGGTCCAGTGGTCAAGTGCCCCTGAGTTCAATCCTCGGTACAAAAAAAAAAAAAAAAAAAAAAAAATTGCATATAAATTTATAAATTCTATTGTAATTACAACAGAATTTTTTTTAGTAAATCAATGTGGTCTTGAATTTTATTTGAAATACAGATGTTCAGTATTGTCAAGAAAATTACAACAAATAAAAATACTTTTAGAAGACAAGTCTCATACTTAAACCATACATATAAAAGCATCAAAATCTTCAATACATTACTGCTATAAGAATAAGAATAAAAAAATTCAGGACTTGGGTTGTGGCTCAGTCATGGGGTGCTTGCCCAGCATGTGTGAGGCACTGGATTTGATTCTCAGCATTGCATATAAAAATAAATAAAATAAAGGTCCATTGACAACTAAAAAAAAAAAAAAAAAGAGAGAGAGAGAGAGAGAGAAAGAAAGAAATAGAAAAATCCTAGAGTTAAATAATATAGAAAACAAATAGATTCTAGCACATACATAATTTAAAATTTTATGTTTGACAGTGGTATATTTTAATTTTGTGGGAATATAATGACTGTTATAGCAAATTTGTTGACCTGAATGACTTTCCAAATGTGAGAAAATACAGATTTTCATCTTGTACTACACTTACAAAAATATTTTAAATGAAATATAAAGTAAATATAAAAATAAAAATATAAAGTAAATGTAAAAATTAAACATTTAAAAATATCATTTTAAAGATTAAATAAACATTCTATTTATTGGGAAGATTTTTTAACCATATCAGAAAATCTAGAAAATATGAAAAATAAAGATAGATACATTTGACTGTTTAATATTTAAAATATGTATTGCATCAAAAACTATACAACAACAATGTCAAAATGCCTGTGACTGACTAGGATTCAGATTTAAAACAAAGTTAGCATCTGTAGATATAGAAAAGCCATATATTCAAAAAGTGGAGAAATATGCATAATTAAATAGCTTATTGATTTTGCATTACAATATATGACACATTAGATATGTTTTTCTCTCATGAGAAACAACTGTTGCTGGCAGAACAAAAGAAGGCATTACAATATATTGCTAGTAGTAATAAAATTTTATAGTACTTGGAAATTTCTATGGCAAACTCATTAAAATTATAGTGTGAATATTCAATATTCTATGAATATATGTGATAGCAATACAAGCTTCACTCACATAACTACAAGGGTATTTATTATAATTACATTGAGACACAACTGAAATGAGATAGATGCTAATCTATAGGAAAATGGCTTA
This sequence comes from Tamias sibiricus, assembly GCA_025594165.1. Classification (NCBI taxonomy): domain Eukaryota; kingdom Metazoa; phylum Chordata; class Mammalia; order Rodentia; family Sciuridae; genus Tamias; species Tamias sibiricus. The sequence goes on from CM046662.1 coordinate 85,146,272, forward strand.
ATACAATATGGCATACAAACTATGGAAAACATGAAGATATTAAAAAGAATGCTCACTTAGGAGTTCTTCCCATTTGATCTAGTAAGTGAAAACTGTAAATGTATCATGATGACATTTTTTAAAACAAGAAAGTAATTTAAAATCCATATTTACACCTCTAAATATGATGTCTTATGTGATTTTATTAGCATGCAAGAACAATAGAGATGAATATATATTGACATCTTTGAGTGGTCTTTGAGTAGAGTTGGGGCAAGGGGTCATGGCTCAGAAAGGGGAGTAACTAAATTTACTTAGATCCTACAGATTGAATTCAGCAATAAAGTTAGTGTGTGTGTGTGTGTGTGTGTGTGTGTGTGTGTGTGTGTGTGGTTCACAGTCAAAAGAAAAACATTCTCTGCACTGACACCTGAAGGAAATACAACGGGGAGCTGTCACAGAAGGACTCTGAAGGAAATATGTGGAATTTCTAAGAAATTTGGTTTTACTTAGGATTTTGTTTAGATGTTTTCATGCAAATGGAATTAAAACGCATGACATGATTTTCCTTTATTTAAAGTAATATAGCAGATGATTTTTTCCATAAAATATGTATAACCTCAATCTCCCCGTGCATCACAGACCTTAGATTATTTTTAAAAGATAGTTTTTAAAATTATTGATTTTTGAAAAATAGATAAGATTGTTCTAGGTATATTTGGATTCATAAAGGAAAAGGAAATACAAACACAATATAAACACAGAAGGGACTATTGTATACAAACACAATAGGAGCTCTAATGTAAGAGAAGTTTTATACATCTGAAATAGCTGTAGAAACACAATCTACAAAGAAAGACTATACACGCATGTTTATAATAAAATGAAAAATATAACTCTGTATAATTCCTTACCCTTTAAAGAAAAAGACTGCATTTTATAATTTTCAAGTTCCTGTGAATTCTTTACCACAAAATTGAGTGGCATGGTCAAATTATTTAAAACATTATTGAACTCATTTTCTGACTTTTGTTTTTCTTTTGGTTTTTTTTATTTTATTTTTTATAATTTTAATTTGTTATATATTACAACAGAATGCATTACAATTCATATTACACATATAGAGCACAATTTTTCATATTTCATAAAATGGAGTATCAACACCTAGCCTTAAATGCATCCAGTTTTAAAAAATGTATTATGAATTAGGAATAAAGTATTAAAATAAAAATTTAGTTTTCATGGTATTTTGTGGGCTTTATGTAAAATTCTCTACACAAAACAAAAATAATGGTGTTTGAAACATACATTTTATATGACATTGCAAGTAATGTAAATTTGATTCAATTTCAAGAAAATATATGAAATATATTATAGAGGAGAAATATGCTTTGCAGAAATCACATGGCTCAGCAGAGTAAAATTAGAACTAAGAAGGCCAACATTCAAATTATGCAATTTCCAGATTTTGTCTTTGACAGAGAACTAAGTGGGAGACAACAGAGCTAAGTAAGTTATAAGATGCATCTAGAACCCAACACTTATGTTTAAATCCAGAGCCTTTGTCTGATAATTCTTTGAAAATGAATGAGTTTATTTACCTTCCCCATACCTCAATTCACTTGTGTGTAAAATGAGTTATGAAAATTAGATGATTTAACTTGTGACCTGTGCTTAAGAGAGTGCCTAGCACTTAGAGAGTGGCTGCCACTCTCTTTGTTTTAGGTCTCATTGCTAGTGTCATAATATTCCAAAGGAGAAAAGACATTTGCCACTAAAACAAAATACTGAAATTTTGTATAAGTGTTGTGAGACAATTTAGCCAAGGTCTTTCTTTTCAGATTGTGTTTCTACAGCTATTTTAGATGTATAAAACCTCTCTTACATTAGAGCTCCTATTGTGTTTGTATTCAAGAAGAGGACACAAAAGATATGGCTTCATTATATATTTCTTAAAATGTGATTATATTTCAAATGTCTGAAGAGACAGGAGTTGAGGTCTCAGGCCTGGAAATAGCATATCCTGGAGCTTACTCAGGAGAGGGAGAAAATTGTCAAGCTAGCAAGAGCCTGGGCCAGTGTGTGACCCTGTTGGAGTGAGATGGCCAAGGGACCTTAGTGTCAATAGTGTCTATGTGAAGTTTAATTGTGTGGCGTAATACACTCTGAATGTTATCAAGTATTTTTAGATTTGGTGAAAGACTACTGGCTACAGTAGGCCTGTGTTGGTTGAAGTTTGAGGAAGAACATCCTGCTCTCCCATCCCACACCTTCTACTCTGCTGCAAGATTGCAAGAGGAGTAGATAGAAGCATGGGTCAACATGAAGATGATCCTCCCTGGGAGGCTAAACTACAGGCAACAATTCAGAACAAGAGCTTATAGGCAGCATTATGAATTTAAATCCTCCTATTACTCTCCCCAGTTACCAGATTGAACCTAGAAATCTAGAGAAACATTTAGGAGTTTCTTGAAGACTTGGCTCTTTTATTTTGTTAATGAAATTAATTATGTACAAGAAAGAGATAGTGTCTTACAGGAAGTACGCATGAAAAAGTAATGTTTTCATTTAAATATGCTACTTTTAATAGCATATTTTAAAATATCAACCCTCTAAAATAAGTTATATATGAAAATAGGTATTCTTGGTTGGGTTTATTGCCGTCACTGAAGTCCTAGAGCACTGCCTGACACAAAGCAGTATTATTCATCAAGTATCTGGAATAAATGAATGGATGGATTCTTTATGAGTCTCTAAAAATAACATTTTTTCCTTATAATTCATTAGAATATTTTTGAAAATCAAACACAAATTTACGCAGCATCACTTAAATATTTTTTCAGTTGAATTTTTCAAATATTGTCATTTCAGTTTATCAACTCATTTTTCAAAAGTACAAATTTACCCCCTTTTGCATTAAGACTGTTTCAAAGTTATATGTAATTAAATCATGTTAAAAATGGAGAAAGTGTGGCTGAAAAGAATATGTACAAGATTAAGTACAAATAATATTTCTTAGTAAAGAAAACTGTGTGAAAAAAAATTAATGCGTTTTTGCATTTCTGCCTGAACATTTGTATTTTATTGTAGTCCCTAAAATGAGTTTTGCATTGTTTCTTTGTCTCTCTGGAGACTTATGTTTCTTTCACAGTTAACTGAGCAGAAATTTAAGAACTTTATCAGAAAACAGCAATGAAAATGAATGCTTTTCAGGAAAACTGGGCTGTGTTTCTTCTATGGAGCCCAGCCAGGATTAGTTAACACTAAGGAAATGAGACAATATTTTTGTTGTTCACACATAGCACATTTGCCACGAGCAGTAAAAGTAAAGCTTCATTTTGGCAACAATGAAATTTGGCCAGGCATTTCCAGCTCTGATGCTCTCAGCTGCATGGAAGGACCCCAGAAGAGATGACTCCGTAGAGCAGCTATTGTTGTCTCTTGCTGCAAACAGAATTTTGAAGTGCAACCAGGAAGAAGTATTTTCCTCCATTTATATGCACACTGATAATTAGGCTCAAGGAAATGAAGTGCACAGAATGGGAATTGAGATTTTGTTTTTTAATGTGAACTTGTTTGATATCAGCTTCCACTCTTCTGACAGATGGATTCTTTTTGGCAGATGATTATGCAAACTGTTCCTTTCGTGCCTGTCTACATGAAATGTATTCTATAAACACATTGAAGTATCATGCTCCTCTGAGTCCTCAGTGCTTGGGAATGTATTAGCACCACAGTGATTTGGATGACAGGATTCAAAAGTGTCTGAGAGTGGAAACTGATAGAATACTAGTGTGATTGCTCTGAGTCTGTCAAGGGCCCTGGTTGACAAAAAGGTGGTTCCCTTGAAATTTGAGATAGGGTATTTTCACACCAAAAGAAAAGAGAGGAACTCACACTTAATAGTGCAAATCCCAAAGGAGAAAATTGTAAATTATTTTTAATGCGTGTCTCCACAGATGCTGGAAAACTAATGCATTTGGGAAAGTAATGCTCAGGCAATTCAAAACTCTTAACAAGCATTCACAGAGATCATTTTGCCATTCAAAATGGAATAATCAGTTATATTTCATAATGATTTTATACTTTTATGGTGATTGCTATGATACAGTGATCCCAAAGAAACTTCAAACTTTATATTTCTACAATCAAGGACATAAGAGCTGACTTAGTTGTACATTTGCAATCCAAACTTTAGTGAAAATTTTCTTAAGGACCTGCCACCAGAAACAAACAAACAAACAAAAAAAGGTCTCCATCTTTGGACCAAGAATCAGGTAGTTTCAATGAAAACACAGACAATGTGAGATCTAGCCATTATTTTTAGCAGTATAAGATCATGCCATTATATATTTAGTGGGTCAAGGAAATACCAACTCATATATTGGTCTGGTTAGACGCCTTATTTAACTTCTGCTAGTCTCCATGAAGGCAATATTATAGTAGTAAGATTTCTTTTAACTTATACTGTGGAGGATGTTTTATAAGACAAAAGGGAGGAGATGAAAATGGAAGATAACATGTCCATTCAGTAAGGATTTGGTAAAGACACCAGACACTAAAAGAAGCTGGAGAGAACAATGAACTATGTCCTTTGGATTCCACATATGAAATTTGCACTCTAAAGGTTAATTTTTTTTTCTTGATATAGACTATCACCTTGTATTTTCCAGTGACTAGAGACATATACTGCAGAGTGATGACACACAGTTACAGATGTTTCTGGGCAAGTATGGTGGTGACAGCAAGAGTGCTCTGAATTATTTGGAAAAGACTGGAGGAAAGCGTGTGTGTGAGAAAGTCTTTGGGGATATAAAACTATCATCTTACTAAAAGTGCTGCGATGACATCAAATGAAGAGCTAGTCAATCCATGAGGGACACTTCAGACACATCTGCAGCCACATCTTGATTAGTTTCTTGGAGATGTTGATGTTGGAGAGTTTTCCAATTCGTTACTATACATTAAATGTGGTAAATTCAACTTATGCTGGTTTGTGATTAACAAAAAACAACATAACAAGTATCTAGATATTTAGCTTGTATGTATAAATCATTATTGTCATTTGCAGGTTATTGGAATCAGATTTAGTTATAATATATTTAGTGACTCAACATTTGAGAAACATTGAGAAAACTACTTGGGATGCAGTATATGAACCCACAAAGTTCTGGTACTTCTCTGCTCCTATTCCCACATAATGAGGTCCTCTTTGATGATGAAGTTAGTAGAACAGAATTACTAATTCATCTATTCAATAAATATTTGAGCACATGCACATTAAGATATTGCTGTAAGAGAAATAAATGTATCAAATAATAAGATGAACAAATTCCCATATTGTATGGATCTTTTTTTTTCTAATTTTGGTGGGAGAGGGTATATGCCAATAATAAACACAGGAAGAAAAAAAATAAACATATAATGTGGGGGGTTTGAAAGAAGATATCTAAAACTGGTAATCTATTCTTATATTATTGCATTAAAATGACTAATACATAATGAACATAAATTACTGAGCATAAATTTGTGTGAAAAGAAGTAAACACTAATGAAGTACAAACACACTGCAATGAGAATACCTTGGGGTTACAATCATCTATTCATGTGTGATAAAGTCTAAGACTTAGTGGATGAAATACAAATTTATTTTGCACTTGTCTTTGGGGATGGAGGACACAGGATGGGCTCTGTAGTGTTCCCACATTTAGTCTATGTGCTCTTGGTGGGAGTAGTCATTTGCACTAGAAGCTGGAGAAGATACTCACAAATCTGATAAATTGTATTAGCTGATGGCTACATACTTAGCTGGGCCTGCTGGCTTGTGCTATTAATTATTCCTGCTATGCATCTCTCCAAGGGCCTGTATCACCTTCCTTACAACAGAGTGACTGGCATCTAAGGGTGAGTGTTTCAAAAGAAAGGAAATGGAAGCTTCCAGTCTATTATGTGTCACTTCTGGCATGGCCAAAGTAGTCAAAGAATATACAGATTCAGTGAAAGTGGGTATGAATTTCCACATTCAATGAAAGAAATGTAAAGAATGTATGACTGTGGTAGTAAACTTTTCATTACAATAAATACCTGAGATAATCATCTTAAAAAATAGGAAACGTTGAGATAGGCTCAGAGTTTTGGAGGTTTTAGCCTATGGTTTATTGAAACTATTGCTGTGGCAAGGCATTACATGATGGTAGGAGCGTGTGGCAGAAGAAACCATTTGTCTCAAGGCTAGAAATAAAAGAAACAAGAAGCAACAAGTGTCCCATATTCTCCTTTGAGAGAAATGTCCCCAGTTATCTAAAACTTCCCTCAAGGCTCCACCTTTCAAAGGTTTCTGCCACCTTCTAACAGTACCAAGCTGAGGACAAAGCCTCACACATGGGTTTTTGGAGAACATTTAAGATTTGAATTATAGCAATGACCATCTTTAATCTGTCATGATAACACTCTGGGGAAAAAAAATATTTACACTGTTCTCACATAAAAAATATACTAATGCCTCCCAAGACCCCAGAAGGTTCATTCAGATACAGTATCACTTTCAAGAACAGTATATAGGATTTAGTGCTTTAATCAAGTTTTGGTGTTGATAAAGCTCCTCTTATGGAATACCAAGTGAGTGATGGCTGTTGGCTGGGAACTCAGCCAGGCTCGTCTTCTCCACGCGTCATCTCTGGCTTATTCACAAGATGGTGGCTGCCTTCCTACAGTGAATGTTTCAAGAAATATGAAGTGGAAACTGCCAGTCTCCAAAGGCCTGGAGCCAGAAACAGACACAGAAAAACTTCTAATATATTCTGACAGTCAAAGCAGCCACAGAGACCACCCCTTTGATGGGAGCATCATCAATGAATTTGTCAGCTTTTCTATAATTTGCACATCAGGTATATTCAAAGTACAAAAAGATGAATTCTTATGCAATATACCATAACTGTCTTTTATGTACATCTAATTTAAAATGAAGTTTTTTTTTAAGAGCTCAGGTATGTTGGCAGTATTATAATTGGTATTTTAAAGTATAAATTAAATAGCCATTTAGAGATTGCTTTAGAACTAAGTCAATTTGGAGTGTCAGTGAAGCCAGTGAGCACAGAGATCTTGGTTCTGGAGTGCAAAGATGCAAAGTAGTTACGAGCTCAGTATTGAATCCACAGCTGAATGAGATGAGAACAACTTCAAGTACACTGGATGGAAAATAAGAAGCAGCTCACAAATTGAGGTAAAATTACTTTGGAGGTCAAGTTCAACCATAACACAGGAGGAAATAAGAACAAGGAGGGGAGAAAAGTAAGGGAATTTTGGTAATTGTCATAGATAGGGCTGTAGTACTAGCTTCCTAGTACTGTCTCTTGGCTTCACTGTGGTTGATTAGTTAGAACACCTTAAAATTAGATAGTCAGGCTGGGTGCAGAAGCATACACCTGTAATTCGAACAACTTGGGAGGCTGAGGCAGGAGGATCATGAGTTCAAAGCCAGCCTCAGCAATTTACCAAGGCCCTAAAACAATTCAACGAATGACACCCTAAAAAATAAAAAGGGCTGGGGAGGTGACTCGGTGGCTAAGAGCCCCTGGGTTCAATCCCTGGTACCAAATAAAAAATAAGAAAAATTACATACTCGGGGAATAAAGACACAAGAAATAATGAACAATTTTCTTCCTCTGGACGATAAAAAAATAGGTTATTATTTATTGCTCAGAGTAAAACATTTTTTTTCAAATAGCATGTGGAAATAATATACTACTAGGCTCCAAAATGTTTCTAAGTATTTTAGGGGATCCAAAGGAAACTGCTTTTATATTTTGAGGATACTCTTAAACTTCACTTGTGGAATTTCCCTAACAATTATTTTCTGGTATGGTGAAATATAAGACTAAAAGGTAGAAGCAGTAGCATAAATCACAATGAATAGAATAAGAAATATAAACATAAGTCACAGTGAATAGAACAATCTCTTTTTGAAAATGGCCATGGCCAAAAGTCTAATAAGTGTTGTTCCTTGGTAAATGTGGGAAAGGATCAACTTGACTCTAACTCCTACTCATCCCTCAGGATAGCTGCTTTTCATTCCTTTTGAAATTTCCTTGATGTCTCCTCATTTTTTAAAAGCAGAGTTAGAGCACCAATGATACACTCCTTTCATTACTTTATGCCTAATAGTATAACTTTCATGCTATATTTTAGAATTATAATTTAGTGCTTTTGCCCAATATTATAAAAATGTGGGAATACCAACTGTTTCTGTCATACAGTTATGTGTTCAGTATGGTAGCCACTCATTACCCATAACTACTATTCAGATTTAAAACTAAAGTGTGTGAACTCATATTAAAATAATATTCAATTCTCCAGTTGTACTGAAAACATCTCTGGTGCATAATAAGATAGTTGCTAACACTTTAAAATGCATAGAAATAGAATATGATAATCATCATAACAACTCTATTGAACTGTGCTAGTCAAGATTTTTCATGATTTTTTTTTTTTTTTTATTGTATTCTTTTTATTTTTATTTTTATAATTTTTAATATGTACAACTCATAGAAGGAAAAATTTACTGATAACATTATTGTAGCAGTTTAGCTGCATTTATGAAATAATTAATGCATATACATATATTATTGTGAAACACATAGAAACATATACATTCAATTTTAATTTCCATGGCATGACATTGTAATTCAATATAATAAAATTTGAAATATTAATATATTCAATATAAATTTATTCTCCAAATATAAATTAAAACTTGATTATTTCAAATAAAAGCATCCTTTTCCACAGAAATAGTTAATAATCATATTAGTTGTATTTGAGAGATTATTTGGATAATAAGATTTTATTAGCTACTAAAACTCTTACCTTTTCAGTGGTCCTTATTCAGAATCTTGCATTGATGAAAATAAAAGGGGAAAAAGAAAGATACTATATAAATCTGTATCATGTAAATTCTGAATTTTATGTCACACTGAAATGTATCCAACATTTCTTTGAATTTGTCATCACAATTAAGTTATAGAATGCTTTAGAGATACAATCAGAGAGACAATGAAGGAAACTGCTCATAGTTACCAAAGTAATTTTCAGACACAAAGAGACCTAAATTATATTAACTAGACCCCTAAAAAATAAGCACCCTGGGCAGGGGTTGTGGCTTAGTGGCAGAGTGCTTCCCTCACACATGTGAGGCACTGTGTTCGATCCTCAGCATCAAACAAGAAAAAAGAAAATGAAGAGTGTGTCCATGTATGACTAAAGAAAAATTAAAAAACAATAAGCACCCTAAAGGAGATACTTTCCCAATGTCTTGTTTTTCAGCTGTTTGTAAAACCAGACATTACTATGCAAGCTAGTTTTTTACTTGACCCATGTAAATAAGACAGTGGTGAGGAAACAGTTGAAAGAAAGCTCTCCTTAGTCCTCAGGGGGACCAGTACTCCTGCCTACAACCCAGAGACTCAATGCACTTCACTTGTTCAGTTTGAAATGGACCACAGACCCTCAATTCTAAATAAAGAGGGGAGAGGAAATTCCCATGCTTTGGAAAATATGAGAGAAAGAAAATTAAATATTGACTGAAGAGAAAATGTTCTAATTGGATGGGAAAACCTAATTCTTTGTGGAATAGAAAATGAGACCATATCTCAAAATGGTCTAAGATACATGAGCACTTACTAGACATATTTTCTATTATAGATTGCCAGGTATGGAACTGTAAATTTTTATATTCTCTCTACACATATTTCTATATTGCATGCTTTTGCATCTCTGCTTTTTTTTTCATAATCTGAGGAGAGCACACTTTTGATTAAGTATATGTAAAGCAATTATCTACTATCTTAAAAGTTATGCATGCGGAGTTTTTGGCTTTTTCTTCCATTTGATGGAAATTAGTACATTCGAATTTTTATTTTTCTTCACATATTCTTCACCCTTATTGTCTTTAATTCCATATTTCATAGCTTGCCTCTTAGTCCAATGTTCTTTCCCTTAAATCCCCATCAACATCAGTCCTCCCCCCTGAACATCAAAATATTATTTTGTCATCCAGAAGTTTTTTATGCATAAGGATCTGATGTATTTAGATGCTAGAATAATGATCTTAAGGACACTAAGGACACGGAGTATAAAAACAAAGAAACAACAACAACAACAAAACAGGTACTGTAACTTATGCTAATGTAAAATCTTTTGGGAATAAAAATATTCACAATGGAACTAGAAACATGAGCTATCCTCCCATTCTTTGTATCAAGAATATTATATACTAAAACCATATTCTCTCTGTTAAAATTTTAATCTGAGTGTTATTAAGATCTATAATTTATCCATTTTTTGCTTGATTTGCATGAGTACTTATGTAATTGTTAAAAGGAAAAGGTATCAGGAAGTTATTCATAAAAGAAGAAAAAGTTGCATAGCAGATATATAAAAAATCACATAGATCCATTATTAGGTCCAGAATTTTGAAATCAGACCTACTTAATTTGACCACTTACTGACTCAGAATTTGCATATATCATAGATGTCATCATAAATTTTAATTGACCTCACCATCAAATTGGATTTTAGACATAGATAGAATGACTACTATAAAATCTTCTTGGTTATAATAATGATTTTCTTTTGCATTCTGGCCCCATAAAAATTGCTAAGGTCACATTCTATTAAAGCAAATTTGAAAGCATAGATGATTGGACTTTTAGATAGTGAACAGTTCCTTTTAGAAACATGGGAGTTCTTTTTACTGAAGAATTGTTCTATGAAGTTAGTATTGAGGATAGCAGAATAGTTATTTGTGTCCATTTTCAAATTGCAGTTTCAATGCTGTCTTCAGCACAAATATTGAGTGATTCGAGCACCACCCTGCTGAAAAATGTCCATGTCCTAACACCCGTAGCTTACATTCCAAATTCCACAGCATGGTTTACAAGTTTAAAATATATTTCCAAATTATTTTTTGAACAATATCTCCTAATATTCCCTGCCCCTCATATGCTGCTCATACACTATTTTTCCATAAAACAGCCCTAAGCTTTTCAAATCACCATACTCTCTATCATTCTTAGACCTTGAAATGAGTGTTTTTCCTGCTATATCGACATCTCACTCATCATGTCCCTTTCCCAGTCCACAGGAAGGTACATAGCTTCTGTTCTTCAATGTGATTTTCAAATATCCACTAAGCCATTTTTCTACCTGTAAGATGAACTCTTTCACCACCTTCTTCTCTATATAGAGCAAAATAACTAGAAATCCAATCATGGACCTGAAACTGTTAGAGAAGAGGGATGGTTCTTTCGTCAAGATAGAAAATCAAAGCATATAATTATTGCATCTAAGTGATGTATCATTTCTGCTTTACATTTTGATGAAGAGATATATTTTCTTTTGTCTCCCCAAATACCTTATATGCTAGAGAAACTGACATCACAATGTATTTGTGGTAGCTACAGAAATACACTGTCCACATCCCTTAAAGAGTTGTTCCTAGCTTCAAGGACTGTGCTTAGTACTCACCTACAATTTGTGAGCTGTTTAAGGATCTGCATTGGCTGAAAAAAAATCACCTTGTCCTTGTGTGAGGCCATGACTTCTCTTGGGGCAGCCTGATGGGGACTCCTTATAGTACAGCTGAATAGTTATTGATTTATATTTTAAAGTAACTCTAAACTAAGAAAAGGGGTTTACCAAGTTAGAAGAATGAGGATAAGAAAGTATGAAGTAAAGGCATATGAATGGACATATATAGATGGGTACATGGAGAAAGGATTTTTTGGGTCACACTAATGCTCAGTGGGAGACATCTACCATAAAGGATGCTCTACAAATGCAAGTGGACTAAACAGACCAGATGATATCAGCTTATGCTTGTCCTTGAATATGTCATGAATACATGCATGGAATGACCATGGTTGTAGTATTGGAGTTCATGATTAAATCAAATAACATAGGCCAGGCGCGGTGGCGCACGCCTGTAATCCCAGCACTTGGGAGGCCGAGGCAGGAGGATCGTGAGTTCAAAGCCAGCCTCAGCCATGGCGAGGCACTTAGCAACTCAGTGAGACCCTGTCTCTAATAAAATACAAAAACGGGCTGGGGGTGTGGCCCAGTGGTCGAGTGCCCCTGAGTTCAATCCCCGGTACCCCCCCCCCCAAAAAAATAATAACATATACTCCACTCAGTCTGATCTACCAGGAGCTTGCAACAGATGCCAAAGCTGAGTTCTGCGTGGAGACCATTGCCAAGAAGACCAAATGGTCACTTGATGTCAAGTTGACTACATTTCTCCCCTTACATCTAGGAGGGTCCAGGGATTTATCAGAAGAACACACATATAGTCGAGTCACAGCTTTATTTTTTATTTTTTTGCTTTTAATATCTCAGCCAACACTGCTATTTGAGGGCTTACAGCATATTTGAATGACTGATAGTCATATCTGATCAGGTGACCTCCTTTCTGCAAAGGAGGTCTAGTACAGGGGTCTTCATATACCATAGCACATAAGCTGTCACCATGACAGATTGTTGTAGAGATTTGCTAAAACTCAACTGGAGGGATAACCTGGTGGTATTATGCTTCAACTGTGAGATGTCATAAATCAGTATGTAGTATGTACATTAAATTAAAGAATGCCTTTGTCTCTTTAATTGTAATAGGAAGACTATATGTCTCCAGAAGCCTGGAATAAAGAGTGGCCTTTTTACCTTCACTCCCAATAATTCATTGGGTCCCTTCATGATAAGTTAGATGACCTATGAAAAGGGAAATACATTTTCCAGCCAATGCAGCTAGAGTCCCATTGATTTATAAGCTAAAGCTCTGACAGTGCAAAACATGTGTTTCCTAAATCTTATACAAAATTGTTTTTCATTCTTTATAGAGAACATATGATGTGTTACATATTGTGATAGCTTCTAGAGATAACATAGTAAAGATGATAAAAACAATATCCCTTCAAAATTATACTATCTACAAAAGGCAAAAATAAAATGAAATATTATTACAAGTTGATTTTCCAGATACAGACACTAAAATAGAATTTTGAGGTGCAAGGCATTTGTTAAGGATGAATTCCTGTGAAACAAAGCATTTTGTAACAAGATTAGGTAGTAGGGAAGCTGAACTGCAAATTCAGGCCTTTTAAGCATTGACAAAATCAGTGAACAATTTTAGAGCAAGTATTGACCATCAAAGCATCCTGTATATGGGTGAAATGCCCAGGTCTTTTTATTCCAGCATCAGTCAGTTGCCATGTGTAGGTTGCCCAAGGATGGTATAGAGTTGAAAAGGGTGTTCATTGTGGTTGAGGTAGCTCCTGAAAACCTGTCAACCAGAAACTGGACAACATTCCTGGAAGTTGGATAGCTATCTTTATTTATTTATTTATTTATTTGATTTAGTTGTACACAATGCAATGCATTTATGTTTACGTGGTGCTGAGGATTGAACCCGTTGCTAGGCGAACGCTCTACCGCTGAGCCACAACCCCAGCCCTGGATAGCTATCTTTAATTCAAGGGGATGAGGGTGATATATTTCTATTTATAACATACTCCACCCATTTTGTCACATATAGATTCTTTCCCCATCTACATTCAAGGGGAGCTGCTCTAAGAAATAGATTAGAAAGATTAAAGGGAGGATTGCTATTGTAACTGTTCAAGGCAGCAATTGATATTCATAGTTTCATTCTTCTTTTATCCCATCTAGATTCTTTTTACCCTCATCTACCATCTGTGTTTATATTGGTGGCTTATCTTATGAAATGACCTAGAACCTAGAGTGATCTGAGTCCCTATTAAGTATGCCATTTTCTGACTAAGTTTACAGTAACTGTCCATGCACAGAAAAAAAAAAAAAAAAAAAAAAAAAAAAAAAAAAAAACTGAGCAGGGAAAGCATAAAAAAATGTACCCAAATGATTTGGCTAGGTTCCAAAGATATTATTCCTAGTTCCTTCGTTTATTTACAATCTTACCTCCTGATGATCAGGGTCAAATATATTGGCTCCTTTTTGTTCTTGTTAGTCCCTGGACACAGGAGCTGAAGATACATAGATGATATACCTAGCTATAACTCTAATACAATTATATTGTTCAGATAGAAAACTATTTTAAAATAAAAAAAAAACATTTCACATATTTTCTATATGTCAATAAGGGTTACTCCATAATTTTCTTGAATCTATAAAATATGATTTTTAAAAAATGTTGTGCCTAAAATTTCATAATGCCTCATTGATGGCCCTGCTATTTTTTTTAAAATCTTTTATGCCTCTAAGTAATTAGTAGGAGTATTTAAAAGAAGTGTACAGATGGAAGAGAATGTAATAAGATTGTTTTAAGTTTCTTCAAGAAATAAGATCAATGTAAGTTTCTAACTTACTTTCATTAGGCTAGCTTTATTATTTTGAAATACTTAAATTTGGTGCATATAGAACAACAAGTAAACATTATCTTCTATCATTGGCAAATCCAGAATTTTAATTTATATTTGAATTTATTTTTAAAGTAATTCTGCATGGTAAAACTGACTACAACAAAATTTCTCCAAAGTAGGGAAAGGCAGGTACTGTTAACATTTTGATAAATCATGATGAATTTGTGAAATAAACTTTCACACATTTCCCCAATACTTGAAAAATATAAACATTTTATGAAGATTGTTATTGAAATATCGTGCTGTGTTTTAAAAAATAGAAAATGGGTTCATTTGACTTCATGAGCAAACAGGTAAATTTTCTCATATTAGAAATTAGTATGATTTTGTAATGAAGCTTTATTTAAAAAGGTATTACATAGCCATTGTATTAAAATTGATATTTAAACAATTTTTAAAAATTTGGTACTTGGGTTTGAACCCAGGGGATTTTTGTAATTGAGCTACATCCCAGACCTTTTATATTTTTTATTTTGAGAGTTGCTAAGTTGCTTAGGGTCTCACTAAATTGCTGCAGCTGATCATGAAATTGCAATCCTCCTGTCTCAATTTACCAATTTGTTGGGATTACTTAACAGCATTTGCCACCATGTCCACCAACATACTTTCAAACTGAACTATTAATACCAAACTGCTAATATGAAAAATGTTATTCCCAAAGCAACATAACTAGAGAATAAATATAGTCTTATAAGAAAAGGCAATTGTCTTAATTCATTATTGCTTTTATGGAACAAGGTCAAGTGTTTCTTTGATACACATATTGTATACTGAAGTTATGAGGATATATTGGAAGTAGAAGACAACAATCTTAAACTTAAGAACTCTAGTTTGGCAGGATGCCTTCACAGCATTCTTTCCTGGGAAGCGTACAGTGGTGGAGTAAAGTTACTAAGGATCAGATCTTGACTCAGCCAATTTCTAGCTATAATACTCTCAGCTAATTGCTTAATTTTTCTGTGGTTCCAAGTCTTTACCTGAAATAGTGATGAATAAAATTACCTGCCTTTCATTATTGTTGAACTTCTTTTTAGCCTTGTTAATAGGCATCTATATCAATTTGCAATGCAAACAATTAGATGTTTTCCTTAAATATCTACTCTTCCTCCACTGCTTTTTCTTCACATTTGGGTTGCATGGTTATGTTCACTCAAAGTTTTCCTTGTTATTTATTTATTGATGAAGGTCAATGTTATCTCACCAAGCTGGATATTTTCCCAGAGTAACTTCTCCACTGGGCATATTCATTTGGTTGTTTTGTTGTACCAAAAATGTTGTACCCAGCATAATGCCAATTAAAACTCCAAGCCATGTTACACTTGAGCCAATAAAAAGCCTTTATTAAGCTGATCAGTGGCCACCATCCTCACACATCACACAGTGTGACAAGATGGCGCACCAGCAGTGATTTTCAAGGGCTTATAAAGAGAAAAATCACAGAGGGCGGAATATTCAACTGCAGGGTTTCAGCCAGTGCAAGCAAGCCACGGTACAGAAGCTGAATCTAGGCAGTTAGAAAGACAAAGCAATGGGTACAATAATATTTCCAGGTTGGTATAGCAACGATCAAGTAGAAGGGAATGGGATCAAGATGACCCTAGTTGAGTACATGTTAGAGAATGGTTACTAACGTCTAGACAATAAATCTCTGACAAGGTATTTGCCTAGGAAAAATGGAAACCAAAGAGAGCAATTTTACATTGTATAGGAATTACTATTTTTATGCTGTCAAGCATATTATGCTAGGTAACGATTAATGGGTACATGAAGCAGCCCCAATCAGGGAGATGGCTATTGCGGTTAGCTGGAAGCCATAAGTTTCACCTGATAATAATCATATGCACGTGATGCACCCGCAAAGCTAAAGGTATATAACCGGGTGAAAGCGGTCAGAAGCGGCATTCATTCAGTCAGTCGTTCGCTCAGTCGGTCGGAAGAAGAGTTCGGGTTGGAGAAGAAGAAAAGAGTCAGAGCGGCCAGAACATAGTCAGAAGAAGAAATAAGAGTCAGAGTATAAGGAAAAGAGTTTAGCTACAGAGACTAAGAAAGAAATGAGACAGCGACTAAGAAAGAAATGAGAGCTACAGAGACTAAGAAAGAAATGAGACAGAGACTAAGAAAGAAATGAGAGCTACAGAGACTAAGAAAGAAATGAGAGCTACAGAGACTAAGAAAGAAATGAGACTAAGAAAGGAAAAGAGTTTAGCTAAGAATAAGAGATAAAGAGAAAGCCAGAGACTAAGAATAATAGATTCCTGCCACCCAATCTCCTCCCGCGGTATTGTGGCTGTACGTCAGGCAGCTACAGGTACAGAGGCAGGACACTTTCCATGTTCTATTATTTCTGAGAAACAGAACTATTTCTTGGAACTTCTAAGATGGCTGCTGAAAAACAAGATGGAGTCCCTTTAGTTCTCTTATCACAGTTTGCACTGGCACTTCTAACAGCTACATCTTCATTCCACTCTCACGTTTTCCCTCCATTTTACTACCACCCTGATAATCAACATATTAGAACAATATTCCAAGTCAAATTTTATCCCTAAGAGCTCCAATACTTGTAATTCCTTCACTCACCTTATCCAACATGCTTTTGTGGAAAGTACAAATGTCATCCTATGGCATAGTTCCCTACGTAAAAGAAAAAACGAGATCATCATTATCCAGATTACAATTTTAACATGTCCTTCTTCCAGATGACATTTATTGCCTCTTCTTTTGGCAGATACAGCTATATATGTCTTAAGACATATGTCTTCCTCTCTCTTCTGCAGTCTGGTAATAAATGGAAAGCTTATAGACTTACCTAGATTTTCATCACAGAGCATATTGTCTCATAGCTATATATTTGCCTGTTCAATTTCCTGTACTTGGGACATCCTTTGATATTAAATTAAAGCATCTTTAAATGAAAATATAGGAGGCTCCAAATTGAATTTAGTTTTCCTCCTTTTAGTATCCACCACATTTTAAATTATTTGGTTAAACACCATTTTACACCTCACCTTCCACCCATATGCTTATGATATGTACAGGGCAATTATTTATCTCTTTTATCTTGTCTGAGTATTGAGTAAAGCACCTGTCAGTAATTGTAGAGCTACAGTTTTAAAAAGACAATAAGGAAAGAAGTTGTTGAAGTGAGGGACTTTACCCAAACAATCTCCATAGTTCCTATTAAAAATCCACATAATAATTGTATCAACTAAGTGAAAGTGGCTAATTACAGGTAATATCATATGACAGATATTTTAGTCTTCAACTCCAAGGAGTATGACCCATGTTCTTTGGATATGAAAATTATAGCAATATCATTAAATACCGATTAACATAATTATTTAAAATAAAACAAAGATTTTTGGTTACTTTTTAAAAAATATTTCAGATTTTTTGTTATAATTATCATTACACTGGCATTTTCCACTGTTTGAAATAGCAAATTACTTTAATCAAATTTTTAAGGCACGTCACCAACATTTTAAAATAGTATTTTTTCCCCAATTTACAGTACTTACCTACTTGATGCAACTTGTCTCTGACATATTTCCCTTTTTTATTATTTAAATAATTTTCTAAACTATCAATCCTCTTTGATTTTCAGACAAAATAGTAAGACCTTAGTAGAAGAGAAGTAAGTAGTTCAATAGCCTCACAACTTCTAAGCTGAAATCAATTTCTTCTACTCTTGTTTATGTGTTTACACAATCAAACATCATTTTAGAAACATCTGTCACTATAATCTTAAGTAAAAATGTTCATATTCATAATGTTTGAATCAAAATATATTTGGATTCAATATGGCAGTATGTAAACAAGGAATAAAAATAGCTTCTTTCTTTTATTTTAGTTACTTTATGCTCTCTCATCAAAGAAAAGTTTTCAAAGCCTTAATATGTTCTAATGGGCTATTTCATTCTGCTAAGCAAAAGCATCTTTACATTTATAGAAGACTTTTAAAGCTTGCTGCAATTTTTTTAATAGCCCTAAATGGATTCACAACTTGCACAAAGTCCATCTTCAGCTATTCTTAGGTAGGCACTTATGTGCAGAAGGACAGGGCTCTACCAAGGATGTGATTCATGTACCTGAAGACCCCAATTATAAGAAGATGTCAACTAGAATCACCAAACCAATTATTTGGAAAGAAGGAGCAGAATAATTTTAACAGCAAGACAGAAGAAAGGAGGAAGTAGTTCTCTGGTACTGCAGGGGTTGCAAAGAACAATTTGCTAGCTGCTGTGAGATAGTGTTTTGTCTACTGCACTCCTGATAGGGAAATGTCTGAATTGTTGCAAAAAAAAAAAAAAAAAAAAAAAAAAAAACACAATTCTAGTGATACTGAAACAAATAACCATTTATTGACATTAATGATTTTATTGAAGGCACAATTACTTTAATTCAGCAAATTATTTAGAGTTGATTATAAAAATCATATTCAAAGTGTTTATTCATTGTAGGTAATTGGGATTATTTTCTAATGAAAATTTTAGTCTCTATTTTACCCTGTAGATATAGCATTCATCAATAATTTGCTTTTTAAAATCTTGGGTGGCATTAAGAATAAAGATGAGACTTCTTGCCAAAAAAGATTACAACATATACAATGGAATATTGTCAAAGATATTATTTCTGAAAAATGAAACGATCTGATTTAAAGTGTCGGGTTTTAGATATATGAATAAGCTTTCCATAAGCCATAATTCAAAACAAACTTCATTATTTAGGAACTTCTTGAAGACAGACAAGCTAAAATCATGTTTCATAAAATCAAAGGGTTTATACTCAAGCGTTAGTATCAAGAACACAGAATAATGTTTTAAAGATGTACATTTGAGCTGCTGCTTCTTTTTTAGAGTTAGCTAAGTAGCTTCATATTTTCAAACTGCTCTCTAATCCTACTCCAGTTTTGATTAAAATCACCCAGCCTGTTAAATAAAATCCAGTGGTCTCTACATGAACAGTACTGATGAAAGAAAAAAATAAAACATGTTGCTGAGCAGTATATACATGGTGATTCTATTGGAGGGAGTATACATAAATATGCAATCTGAATGAAAAGAGATTTTTATGTTACGTGTGTCCATATTTTTTAAATTTTTAGAGTGTCTAAGTTAAATCTGAAATTAGGAAAAACTATCTACATTTGTTTTGAGAAGAAAGTTCTGTATATATGCAGCTGCTTTATAAAATTCACTATTTTCAGGGGAAGCTTATCTTGCCATCTTTTCTACATGTCATTCTCTTTACATATTCTTTTACCCTAGGTTCATATTTTTTCTCCTTAGCATTTTACACTAGCTAAGATAGCATATATTTTGCCTGCATATCATGATTTCTGGCTACTTTTTAAAAATCTGCTTGTTCATTTCTAAATCTCTAGGACTAAAATATTGATACAAAATAGGCAAATACTCAATAAATAGTAGACAAATTAATTAGTATGTATATTTCATTCATAAAGTTATTAAAATGCATGTATATGGATATGGATATATATATATGTATTACATAGAGAAAGTTAACGTCTCTGTCTCTTCATTTTGTTTATTGCCTAACTGTCTTTTAAATAGGAGGAATAAAGAGATACAAAGAACAAAAATTTCAAATCTTCTTGAAGAATTTTTTCTGTTTATGTAAATAGCTGCTGATTTTAAGGCATATGACAAAGTTTAAAGTGCTCAATGAGAGCTTTTGAAAAGTAATGTTTGAAACAGGATAGGAGAAAATGAGGAATATGATAGATTTATATTTATAAGCGTAATTGTTGCTGCCAAGTATGCATATCTATGGATTTTCAAAATCAATTTCATTTCTATTACAATCTTTGAAAACAAACTAATTTTCCATGATGTGTATGCACTGTTTGCTTTCTGATGAGGAAGAATATGTATCCAGATGAAAAGCATGCCAGCCATGAACACAGTTACCCTTTGTCAGAATCTTGAGCCTTCAAAACTAAACTGTGAAATCACTTCATTCATAAACACCTTTTTGAGTTTTGATATAAATAAAAGGTTGTGATGATTATTTTGAAGTCAGAATGGCAAGTTGACCTTAAGTGTGTGTGTGTGTGTATGTATGTGTGTGTATATATATATATATGTATGTGTATATATATATATATATATATATATATATATATCCATCCTTACCACAGCATGTAAATTGAATGGTTCAGTGACCAATAACTAAGAACCAGCCACAGTCAAGACACCATGATTAAACACCAGGGAGAGATACACAAAGATAAGCTCCCTATGATCCTTTCCACCTCTTAGAGAATCACCACCATTCCCAAAAGCTACCATTTACTGAGCTCCTGTTATATGCCAGACACTAAATGAGGCACAGTAATTTTACACATGTTGAAGGTTTCTTGAAAAATTCCTTTGGCAATGTATTGTAATCATCATTTAACAAAAAAAGAAATGGAGATACAGAGAGGTTTACTTATTTGTTTCAAAACTCCTATTCATTATCTCTTGGAGTATGTGTATTTTCTATGAGGAAGCTTTCATCACCCATGAAAGATGTGCATTTCAGTTGCCATGTTCATAATGTGTTGTTTCTCATCTACAATTTGTTGAATCAAAATTAGACACCAGAATCAATTTAGGCTATTAATTATCTCTTAGAAATTTCAAATCAGGAATGATAGCTTCCAATTCATCTGCCCAGAACATTCAAACACATCAGGAATGAATTAAATATCCTTTGGATGACACTTCATCTGCAAGGTGAAGCAGAAGTTAAATCTGTATAAAGAATGAAGCAAGCAAGTATGTAAAGCAAAGAAGATCGGATGCACATTTGAGAGGATTTCAATTTTTTTAAATAAAGGTAAGGTATATTTTATTCTTTGGGAACTTTCCTCTTTTGATAAAGATCAAAGGAAACTGCTGTGCGGTTCAGCAAACATCTACAACCATGTGGTAGTGATTTGCTAGTGCACGAAGCAAGGCTCCAGTCTAGTATGCTGTTGCTTTTAAATCCAATGACTGATACCTTACTAGGAAACTGGTATACTTACTATGCTCACTCATTTTTCTGTATGTTGATGCACATTTATGGTGATTGCTAGTTTTCTTTTAAATTTTTACCACAGAGGTAAAATATAAACAGACCATTATGTGTCAGATTTGGCTTTTTCCTCTATAATATGATTTTAACATTATGTCATCTTTGATGGAGCACTATCATATATGTAACTTACTCTTTCTTTTGTAAAATAGAGTCATTTTTGTAATAGTAAATCCAAAGATCTACCAGAAATTAATGTTTAAATAAACATTAAGAAATATGTATTTGGAAGGCCATTAATAGCAACTGTATTCCTTTTGGTTAGAAAATATTTAATACAAGAAAACTGTCCTTCAAACTGCTGTTTTATTGCAGACATAATGTCAAAATACATAGCAGAGATAGTGGTGTAGTTGAAACACTACCAATAATCATTATTACTGTTATTAATGTTAAGACTAGTACTAAAACATATTTCTACTACTACCATAGCAAATGTTTATATGAGACTTTATGATACTTACTATGCATCAACATTTTCGCAGAAGTGAACTCAAAGCTCTGTATATAAAATCAGAAAACATTAGTTCATGTAGTTTATATCTTGAGTTGGTACTGTATTAAATCCAATTAAGCAAGTCATTTGAAGCAATTTGAGAAAAATATTTTTTATCAGTAAAATATCAGAAGTTTTACTATAATTAGATGATGGAAATGAAAGTGCTACCAAAAATTCACAATACCATATACACAGAGTTAATTTTACTATGCTTTAAATGCTCCCAATTGTGGTTATTGACTTTAATTAATTATAAAAAATTAAATTTTTGATAATTGTAGAATCATGACTAATCATATAAATTATCTTCTGCATATCACTTATAACTAGAAATTTTTACCAATTCTAACTTTTAATGGATTTATCTTTATTCACTAAAGTAATCAGGCAATCATTCAGGTCATACCTTTCATTACTATTGTTTTAATATCTTTTACATACGTGATAGCACATTTGAATCTCTGTTTCTATCAGCGTACTCAAAGTTAACATTTGGTGTAATGAATCTCTGAGTTTCTTCAATATGTTTTGCATCTCTTCACATGAAATGAGAATTTCTGTTCCATAATTAATGATGCCATATACTCCTTTTAAATAAAGATTTTGTCAGCCTATATAATTAATGACAGAGTCACCTAAATTACCAGTTGGCATTGTTAAATTTACCAACAACTGTGTAATTGTCAATTCTAATTAAATTCTAAGTATGTCTTTCACCAACATGTAAACACATTTTCTAATTGCAAAGGACCATGATGAGTAAGTTTAGGGGTGCCAAGTTGGCCATTTAAGGGTTTTAGTAGTTTAGTGGGAAATCACTTAGCTTTGAAGGCATTTCTTTTTCTATTCCTCAAATTTGTTGCTACAGGGAATATATCTGTGTGATAAAATTTGCTAGAGAAACTCAAACAAGCTTCATCTATAGCACATTTACTGCATTTGGAAGTGACCAGAGGTGTTTTAGGGACAACTTGTTAGCACAGTAGCTGAACTCAAACTATGAAGCACTAAAGAGATACTAGATAGTCAATGCAGAGTTCATGTGATGTGCAAAATTATCAGGGCTTTGAATAGAATTTTATTCTAGAGAAATTATTTTCCCTATGAGTTATTGAAACAGTTTAGAAAATCATTGGCTTTTTCTTACTTTTTGTTTCTCCACAGCATCTAGAATATACTGTCAAAAACATAGAAGTTTATCAAATGAATGAATGAACCACAGAAATAGCTCAGTGACAATATCACTTTTTATTTTTGAGCATCTAAGTACAGGTTTACCAATAAAAGCAATAATATCCAATATTTATTAAATAAATTATATTCTGGTGACTAGAATAAGAGTTTTTCACATGCTTTATAGTTTTATGGTCTATAATATCTGAAAATGTATTCAACTGGGATTTTATGCAGAAATAAGAATCCAGTCTAGGTGTTTAAATTTTTAAAAGGTTAAAAATAAGGAAGTAAGTTCTTCAACACACTGCAAACACGGGAATTGTGGACTCTAGGGTATCTACAGCAAGACCTGACACCAAAGCAGTTATCAGGGAGTCATAGCTGCCTTCTATAGCCTGGATCTTAAGCCCTCAGATGGACATCTCTTTGTCTTCACTTGCTGGCAGAATATGGTCAATGCAGCTAGGAGATGATCTCTGTAACATTTCTACTATCTAAAGCTCAGAGAAGTGTGTTTAACTGATAGTGACCTTTTTTCAAAATTTTAAATTTGTTTTAATTAGTTATACATAACAGTAGAATGCATTTATGCACTGTGATATATCATACATAGATGGGATATAATTTCTCATTTTTCCAAGTGTACATGTTGCAGAATCACATTGGTCATGTAGTTACATATATACATACAATAATAATGTCTGTTTCATTCCACTATCTGTCTCATCCCCACATCCCCTCCCTCTCCTCCCTTCACTTCCCTCATTTTCCAGTAAATGGTTGGAGTTGGAGAATATCATGCTAAGCAAAATAAGCCAATCCCACAAAATCAAAGGCCGAATGTTTTCTCTAATGTGCGGATGCTAATTCACAACAAGGCATGAGGCACTAGGGAAAAATAGCGTTACCTTAGATAGTAACCTTTTTTATCTAGAACTTTAGCATCAATAACAGTTTTAGCTTTTTAGCACCATCTGTACAAGAAAAGAATAAGGGAAGAAGGTAGAAGGATATTCTGAGCGCCACTAATGATGTTCCTCCAATTGTATTGTGCTCTTATGCAGATATGAAAATCATGAATAGATAATTTAAGCAACTTGCTCATAACTGCAGAGCTACATGCAGTGAAGAAGGGATTTAAATTAGACAAATCAGTTCACATGAGCTGTAGAAAGAACAATGTGAACATTTCAAAGTTTCAAGGGCTTGTATGAGCAGTGGTAAATTGTCTTCCTCATTCTGAGGTGATAATGGGGGCAGAGGAAACAGAATGTAGCAAACACAATGTTGGCTCTTTACCTTCAGCTCAGAAGTGACACATATTTGAAATAGAAATAAGAATAATAAATTTTGATCTGCATTAAGGCCAATGTGAATTGCATTCAAAAATAATTGGTGGGAATTACAGGAGGTGAAACACAGAAAGATCCGTTATCACCATTCAGGGGCTAGTAGGGCAAATATAGGGTTTTTGTCTCTAACTTTAGATTAATAGAAAATAATTATTTGTATTTTACATTCATCATCATTTTCTAAAAATATCAATTTACTCAATTATCCAGTTTTCACATATCCAGGAATTGATGAAAGCAACATTTCCCAGAATGCTGACCTACAACAGGTAAAGCAGTCATGGATAAATCATCGTGTGTGGGGTTGTTGGTGGTGAGAAAGACTGTGGTATACGGAAAGTACAACCTGACAAGTTGGATGACTGATGAAAGACTAACTATGCAGACACTTTCAGATCAGACATGACAGAGTACATGTGAAGTCAGTTATGTCACAGAAGCAAATACTAGAAAGGATTTTACATTAAACTTACTATAGCTGTCCTGTAATTAAAAATAGGACCATGGGAAGAAAAAAGGAGTGAAATTAGTTTTAATCAACAAGACTTTGAAAAAAAAAAAAAAAAAGAAGTTATTTTTCTACTTTGCCACAAAAAACTAAGAAAAAATTTTAGCAGATAGGAACCAAAAAGTCAAAACCTTTATTTAAAAGGGGAAACATTTTTTTTTTTTTTTTACAGAAAGATGCATTAAGGACTCAAGTATCGAATTAAAGCTAAAGACTGTTCTAATGTGGTTTTCTGAACCTGCCAAACGTATATTTGCCTATAGTCCTTAAAAAACATCTGTCTTTGAAAATATCTTTAGCTTGGACTAATTTGAATTATATTGTGTGTCAATAAAATATAAAATTATTTTTTATGAACTGAGAAAAAAATGAGGCTACTGGAAATTATAATTCAAGAAATAATTATAAAGCCTAAGAAACCAACGAGGCATGAAACTTCTGAGACCTAGCTACCGGGTACAACCAGAATTTTACTTCACTTCATTTCATTTCATTTTGACTGCTACTCCTGTCAAGTATGTAGACAGGCTTTCTTAACTTGACAGTAAATATAGCCAACATTTATATTCTATTTAATACATTATATTCCTCTCCATGTATAGTCCATGGGAAGATACTTCCTGGTACTGCTATCTAAAAAGACAAATGTTAAAATGTGGGAGAAGAAAAGTGTTATTGCATCAGGTGCTACCCATGATGGCGGTAGATGCATAGCCCCAAAGTCATGGTATGGGACACAATTATCCATGCAATTACTATTTTTGGTGGAGGGATGCTTCAGTTGTGGGGAAAAGTAGCATTTGTTGGCAGATAAATTCATGGTTTACCATCTGATCTGATAACCTATTTTTCATGCTTCATACATTTGATAAGATGTATTAACTCTTTTTTGATCATCAAAACTCATATACATGTCTCCAACTGTTTCTTTAACTATTCCCATTATGGTTAACACAAAAGTGTACTACATTTACTTGTTTCTTAATCCATACATCTGAAGAAATGTTAAGTTACTTGGAAGCAGAGAGTGTACTCTCCGTATAATAGCACAAAGAATTTCAAATAATACAATTTTAATAGGAATTTATCTTCATTTCAGTTGGATATTTTTAAACACACCATGCTGAAGAAATTTAATGAAGTTTATTGTATTTATTCTTGGCAATCAACCTATGAATTAGTTACTATTATTATTGCCACTTTCCATAGTGCAAAATTTGGATTTCTGAAAGGATATTGAAGCTTAAGATCATAACTGGTATATGTTAGACCTGCTTTTTAAACCCGAGAAATCTGACATTAGTGTGCTTTTAATCATGATATTAAACCATATTCTTTCAGCCTTAAGAAACATGACAATTATGACATCAATCTGAAACATTTCATTTTGTTTAACAAATGCTTTAATCACGAAAAATTATTATTTATTCAAAGAAGAGAACTTGATTAGTACTGAAAAAATGATGGAAAGTGGCACTTGTATAGACAGGGCAAAGACAGAAAACAATTATTTGACTAATACAGAAAAAGAAAACAAAGTAACATGGAAGGAAGCTATTTTTTTTTTTTTTGAAGTTTAAAATGTCAGTCATTCTTCCAGAAATTTGAATATGTATCATTTGATTTAATCTTTCCAACAAAACTGTTTATTAGGTGGTGATTAAACTGATGCTGAAATAGGCATTGTAACCAGTTTAAAGCAACAGGACATTTAAAAGATGGCATAGTGTTATATCTGCATCTTGCTTAATAATCATTTTAATATGATAATTTATAATCATAAAACATATATGAAATTACAAGTTATGTTTATATGTAGAGCTCAAATGGGCTCAATAAGTTTACTTTGTAAAAAGAATATTAGACTATAAATTCATATAGAAAGTCTCACTGTGTACTGGGCAAATATTTTATAGAAAATATACATATTATCAGGATCTGTATTTATTACATCTATTGATTAGGATAAGTCATAGTAGAAGTATTTGCAATGCCAATAGTCTTTCATCTTCTAGAATAGGCATATCAAAAGTTTTAGCATTTTACTAACATTGTAAATGCCCGAGATAATAGTCTTAAATGTTGTACTATTGATCAAGTAACTCTTTTGCTACAAAACACAGCATAAAACTTCTACATTTTTGAAGCAAAAGGTAGTGGTAAATTCCCCTGACAAAAACAATACCTGTGACTGGAAGACAAAATATTTTTGATTAATAGTGAGGTAAACCACAAAATACACCCACATTCATTAAAACACATATACAAATTCCTTTCTTGGAATGTTTCATGGCTTGGCAGTGAATTACAGCTACATGTGAATCCACAATCATCAGATAATGAAATCAAATTAACAGGACATTTGAATCATTTTGGTAGCATTTTACCATAATAATGTAAAAAAATTTTTTTTTTTTTTTTTTTGTACCAGGGATTGAACTCAGGGGCACTCAACCACTGGGCCACATCCCCAGCCCTTTTTTTGTATTTTATTAGAGACAGGGTCTCCCTGAGTTGCTAAGTGCCTCACCATTGCTGAGGCTGGCTTTGAACTCTTGATCCTCCAGCCTCAGCCTCCCAAGTGCTGGGATTACAGGCGTGTGCCACCGTGCCTGGCCAATAATGTCAAAATTTTGTAGAAGCTATTTAAATTAATTCTATTTAACTGGAGATAATGAAACGGAAAATCAGAATTTTATGATATATGGATAGAGAAATGCTGTAAGAATTATGTTGCTCTTAAAACCACATATCCCACACATAATTTTAGAATTAAAAATGGAGGTAAATCATATTTTCACAGAAAGCATTGTAGAAAAATATTGAAAAAATGTTGATCCATGGGCATAATTTAATCATTTACTCAAAATATGTGACTATGAGCATTCAGATATCTTGGAGCTTATTTGAATTCTACTCAAGTATTCATATTCCTATAAGTCAAGTCATTCTTTGGGGACAATTGGGAAAATAGCCCCTTTTCTTCTTTTTAAAATTAGCTGACATGTTTTGACACACATGTAACCAATATAATTATTATAAAAAGCATTTCTATTACTTTGTTTTTAAATTTGAAATCATGCAGACTGTGTTTCCTGCATGATTTATTATATTAGAAATGAACCACCTTAAGATATAGAACCCCATTCCCACATGTCAACTACTTCAAAATCAAATGGAACACTTATAAATATCTCACATGTCAAGGAAGAAAGCACAAATAAATAAATAAATAAGAAGTTTTTTGACCAAGTGCTAATAAAAGCTTAAAATATCAAAACCTCTTGGATGAAACAGTGCTCAGACGAACATTTATAACCTAAATTACTTATATCAGAAAGAAGCTAGATTAACAATCAAATTGTTTTCAAATTAGGTAGTAGGAAAGAAAAATAATAAGAATAAGAACAGAAATATATGAAATAGAGGAAAAAATAATATGGCTAAAAGTTGATGAAACAAGTCTAATCAAGAAAAAGCAAGAATACAAAAATTAATATCAGTGGAAAAGGAGCTATCAAATTTACCCTACAGATGTTAAAATATATATTAAGGTAATATTACAATTGTATGCTAACATATGGGATAGCTTATATAACATGGCCTATATTAGAGAAGGATTCATGTGCTGCTGATATTCAGTCATTGATGGATGAAATGTTCTATATATGTCTGTAAAGTCTAAATTATCAATTGTATTTTTTAGTTCTATAGCTTCTTTATTTGGAGGATCTATTCATTGGTGACAGAGGCATGTAAACATTACCCAGTATTATTGTGTTGTAGTCTATTTGATTCTTGAAACTGAGAAGGGTTTGTCTGATGTACATAGATGCTCCATGGTTTGGGGCATAAATATTTATGATTGTTATGTCTCACTGATGCATTATTCCCTTAGGCAGTATGAAATGACATTCTTTGTCCCTTCTGATTAACTTTGTATTCAAGTCCAATTTATCAGATATGAGGATAGAAATCCCGGCTTGTTTATAAGATCCATGTGAGTGATGTTTTTTTTCCCCATTCTTTTACCTTCAGTCTGTGAATATCTTTGCCTATGCAGTGAGTCTCTTGAAGACAGCATATTTTGGGGTCTTGTTTTTCAATTAAATCTGCCAGTCTGTCTTTTGCTTGGTGGGTTTAGGCCATTTACATTCAATGTTATTATTGAGAAATGATTTTTATTGCCTTCCATTTTGATTTATTTCTGGGTTTTACTTTGAAATAGTTTCTCCTTTGCCTATTATTCTAGTGTAGGTCCTCTCTTTGCTGGTTTTAACTTTTATTTATGTCTTCTTCATGAAATATATTGTTGAGAATGTTTTTAGTGCAGACTTTCTAGTTGTGAATTCTTATAACTTTTGTCTATCATTGGAGGTTTTTATTTCATTTCAACTCTGAAGCTTAATTTTACTGGGTATAGTATTCTCAGCTGGCATCCATTTTCTTTCAGAACTTGGTATATATTATTCCAAGACCTTTTAGCTTTGACAGTCTTGGTTGAGATGTCAGCTGAGATCCAAATTGGTTTCCTTTTAAATGCTACCTGCTGTTTTCCTCTGAATGTCTTTAAAATTCTATCCTTATCCTATGTATTAGACATTTTCTTTTTTTAAATTTTTATTTATAGTAGTATGTATTACAGTTCATATTATACATATATAGCATCTTTTTACACAAAACAGTTTGTATATAAAGTATATTCACAGCATTCAAGTCTTCAATCATGCATTTAGAATAATGATATCCATCTTATTCAACCACTTTTTCCCCCTTCCCCCCTTGCTCCCTCCCTTCCACTCCCTTCCCTTTGACCATTATAGTGTTCCTCTAATCCTCCTATGTACCCCAACCCAACTATACTGTGAACTGGCTTCCTTATATCAGAGGAAACATTCGGTATTTGGATTTTTAAGATTGACTGATTTCACTTAGCATTATATTCTCCAACTTCATCCATTTACCTGTAAATGTCATTATTTTATTCTCTTTTATTGCTGAGTAAAATTCCATTGTGTATATATACCACATTTTCTTTATCCATTCATCTACCGAGGGACGTCTAGGTTGGTTCTACAACCTAGCTATTGTGAATTGTGCTGCTATAAACATTGACATTTTCATAATAATATGCCTTGGTGTGGGTCTGTTGTAATTTTGTGTATTTTACGTCCTGTAAGCCTCCTGTATTTGATTTTCCATTTCATTCTTTTAGTTTAGGAAATTTTCTGATATTACTGTATTGAAAAGATTGTGCATTCTTTGATTTGTATTACAGAGCCTTCATCTGTCCCAACAGATCTGAAATTTGATCTTTTCAGGTTACTCCATATTTCTTAGAAGTTCTGTTTGTGGTCTGAGAAAAGAGCCTTTGATAGGACTCCTATGCTAGGGATCTACTTAGGATGCTCCTCTTAAGAGTAGAACTAACACAGAGTATATGACCCTGTTGACTTTTCTACAAGTAGAACTGCAACGTAGGTGCAAGTCTCATTGCCTCTGGAGAAAACTAAAGTGTCCTGATATGTGTTGAGCATGTTTCTTTACATGGGTGTGACAAAGGGATGCAAATTCTAAGTTATATGAGTTCTTTGCCCATAAAGTTGATTGTGACACACACTAAACTAGTTATCCAGAAGAAACATGGATGAATCTGAAGTATTAAGTATTTTCAAATATAATCACAGAAAGTCAGGAAATTAAAGAATTTAAATCCATATCCAGAAACAACTTTGCTTCAACTTGGAATGCTATTTCTTGATACTAACATTAAGACAGGTACATTTGGCTAGGCCCTTAAGACTTGATTTTTAGAAATATATTGAAATTTAGAAATGTATTGAGTAAAAGCAATTAAAAAAAAGAACATTGAGAGACAAGAAGGAGAATAGACAAAATAATAATTCATCACTTAATGGGGCTGAATGTTTATTAAGAACCTATTCTTTATGTAAAACAATCTGTTATATCTAAATATTAGTAACATTTCTTATTGCAGAAATGTCTATAACATAAGTTACTGAATAAAGTTTTTAAGCAATAATGAATATCTTTATTTATGTCAACTTGTCTGAATTCTTTGGGGCCTCTCTTCTAAAAGTAATACATGACTCAGAATGTGTCCATATATTTCAATATAAAGGAAAAAATTCCCCATAAACTTGTAATAAAAAAGTGAAAATTTATAATAATGACACAATGCAAATCTTACTAGTAATAGTTCTAAATGTAAATTAACTATTATTCCATGAGTCTCAAATTTTCCTTCCATAAATGCATTTTCATGGAAAAATGATAATTTTACAGACTTATAAGAAAAAACTCTAACATGAATTGAAACTCATAATTTTTAATCCATTGGTGTGTATTATATACATATGAAAAAAATAATACACATTTTGAATATTTAGTACTATGTAGCCTTCATTGGCAATATACTGAAGACACCTTGAAATCAGTGCCAGCCTTGTGATCCCTCTGGGGTCACTTGGACATATTTCTGGCTTATTATTTAGCTGTCATAGTGATGTGATAAAATAATTTGGGACTATATCAACTAACAGACTTGAAAATTTAAAAACACCATCAAAATTTTACAATGAAATCCCACTTTACAACTTTAGGACTAACTGGCAGTTAGAAATGAAATGTTATTATAGTATTTTTAAATTGGATTTGAGTTCACAACCCTTTCATATAATTAAAAAATGAAGCACAATAATTCAGAAATTATCAATGATAAAAAATATTTTATTTTCAGCTTTTTTCCTGGTCTTGAAACATGATCAAATGCTTTATGTGACTATTTGAAAAATGATGTTATGTTATTGGATTTTAAAGACGTATTACCTCTGGGATCATACATCAAGTACACATACATTTTTCAAGAAGAGATAGATATTAAGTTGACCGTTTTCTATTTGTCAGATATAAACTGATACACAGCATACCTGTTAAAGTACATATGTTTTTCTGGCATTATATCACTACTTCAATATGTGATCTATGTAGCTTAGGAGACAGCTAACTTTCAAAGGGTCCACAATAGCATGGTCTCCAGAGTGATGTATTTCCATCTCTAAACTATGCAAACTCATACATGCAAACACACATGTAATTTATATATTGCAGAAGCCAGTAACAATATATATCTACCATTATAATAAAAAGGTGGACAGTATAAATCATAGCATTAGAAATTAAAATGATGGAGGTATGAAAACTATTTAAAAACATTTTTAAGTTATTTAACTTTATCTGTGAGACACACTAGTTTTGTTTTTTGCTCTGACTTTTATGATGATATATGGGTCATTCTTTTTGTGAATCTTATTTGTTATTCTGTAGTTTTCTGAGTCAAGACAAAATGTTCTTCACCACCGTGTTTAGTAAGTGATAATTTGAAAATACTATGAAGAACAAGTTAAGTTGATAATTGAATTATTTTGTCATCTAATGTTTTTGGGTCTATGCCATGTTTTGATGTGAGAGCTAGCCAGTAGGGAAGTATCTAACCATGAAAACAGTTTAATGTAAAGTGTTTATACTTGTTGTACCCTAATTCTGAGAAAACCAGGAGCATATTGATTCAGAAGAGAACTGTATACCTAATAACACAAAAAGTCTTTCAATAATTTCTTCTTCTTGCACAGTCAAGAATCCCAATTGAAATTCTGAACAGTTAATAAACAAAAAACCATAACATAGGTAGAACAGAAATTTATTTTGAGTGAGGACAAACTGAGTCAACAGAAAATCGACATTTTTTCCAACATCAAACATTTTTCACATCTGTGGTATTAACTGATATGTGGTCTACAGACTTTCAGCCCAACATTCTTTGTATCATGTCTTATATCAATAAACGTGATTACAGTAATTTGACAAAACTATGCTCCTACTTAAATGATTATATTAACATAACATTTTTACAAAAGAAGAAACTTTTTTTTTTTGACAAAATGAAAGATACTGGCCTATACGATGGCTCTCACTTTTGTAAAGATTCATGTAAACTGGCTATGATTCAACTTATTGGTTAGCATAATAAACAGATCATTAAATGTTGTGCATAATTAAATTTGAGCAAAGAGCTCTTTATCTGGGTTGCATTGAGCTATTTTAATTGGCTTAATTAATAAAGATAATTTGTAATAATAGTTAAGGATGAATGTGTGCAACCCAATTTTTCACGAGTATCTAAATGACACTTTAATTGAATATTTTGATTTAATGATTAAAAATAAGTCAGGGTGAATGTATAATTATCTTATAAATATTCAGATAATAAAAATTAAAATAACAGATTATTACAAGTGCTTTATTTTTAAAAAAATGCAATTGAGAGGCCCTCAGGAATTTTTGTATTAAAATATGCCCAATTATAGATACAGAAAATGATAGTAATAAATAAACAGGAAGTAACAAAAAATACCTGTAGATCCACAAACATGGGGTGAAGTGGGTAGTGAAATGAGAAATTACTAGTTTTCTATTATTGTTTATTTCTAAGTGTGTGGATGTGGGGGGTGGGGGAGGAGAGCAGAATGATTACCTGTAAAAAATTTTCTAAAAAAATTTGTTTTTTATCACTGTGAGTTTTCAGTAGTATAATGCAATCCACAAACTGTTTTATCAATTGTCTAAGCACAAACTTTTCACCTTAGTTTTCATTTTATTGATTATATTAATAACATGAATTTCTAATAAACAGGAACAAGCTACAATGAAATAAAACATCTCCTATAATAGGAATTATACATTGTCTTACTGAAATTGTGTACAAGTTTTGTAGATTATAAATTAACTTTTCCCTAATTAGTCCCAGATTGCATAATAAGGCTTGTAAAAGCTCCAAAATATTATAGAATAAGTTAAATTAAAAGAGCAGGTTTTTCTCACAGTTATGATAATGGCATAAAAAATCTGTGGAAAGCAGATTATTGTGTATAAAGTATTCTTTGGGTTTAACTAAACCCTTTTTGAAATATGCATATTCATTTTGATTTTGAGATTTTATGTGTGATTTTTTTCGTATTAGAGCATTGTACTTATACATAATATTGGAGTTCATTTTGACCTAATTATACAAGCATGTAAAATAATTTCTTCCAATTCAGTCTCCAGTACTTCCACTTTCCCCTGTTCTCCCATTCCAACTCGAATTCCCTTTCCTTTACTCCACTGGTTTTCTTTCTATTTATTTATGCTTTTAAAATTAGTGCTTTATAAATATATATTAAAGTGAAATTTACTTGGTATATCCATATATAAACAAAGGGTAGTTCCATCAATATCATTCCTCTTCCTCTCCCTCCTTTTCCTCTCCTTCCCTCCCTCTCAACCACCTTCCTCTACTCTATTGGTCTCTCTTATTTACATATTTTAATTACTTTCAATTATTCTGCTTTCTATCTAATATCACAATTTTATTTTGGCACATTGTTTTTATTATTATGGGATAAAATTGGAAATATATTAAAGGGATTAAATATTAATTTCACAAAGTCTTTTGGTGATCATAATTCATGCTTTTTCATTAGTCTTACCAAATAATACAGAAAAGTGACATATTCCCACCTATTAAGAGCCACAAACATTCATATTTTCATCGTGAAGATCAGCATATAATCTTTGTGTTACTACTTAAATTCAGTGTAAAATTGATGTATTATTTTCCTCAACTTTCATTAGAAAAGTCTCTTTTTCTGTTTTAAGCACATTTAAAAACAATTTATAAGTAAATATAAACTAGTAAATATTGCACATTTTATCATGTTTTTAAAATATTACTTTATTAATATTGGATGAATATTTTCACTTAACTGCTTATAAACTACCAGGATTTCTTGACTGAATTTTATCCACATAACTCAACAATTTCTTCTTATTTTATTTTAAAAGGTGGAAATGAGACTCAGGCTCTTGTGTATGCTAGACAGGCACTCTGCCACTGAGCTACATGCTACATGATTTCTAAATTTAGCATAGAGAAATATTGCATCTTCATCTGCACTAGTATCTAGTTGAAATTTAGCATTTCATTTAGTTATAAAAAATACAACATGTTGGTTTTTTTTTTTTTTTTTTAAGTTGCTTGGGTTTTTAGTTCTTCGACCTGGGTTTAGCTTCTTCCGGCCAGCAGAGAAGGCTAGGGGAAAAACACGCCCCAGCGGAGGCATGATCGAGAATGGTAGAATCCGGCTGGAGGCCCACGCCAGCCCACATGATGGAAGACAATCAGGGAGGCACCAGGGAGCCCGGTCAGAGCTGGTACTAAAGGTTATTGAGGAAGTTGGACAGCTTTTATGGAAAGCATAGGCCAATTAGCAAAAGATTATAGGAACACATAGGGAGCATGGGCAGATTACATTGCAGAGCCCCTGGCCTATCCTTAGGGTGGTTTCAGTTCTCACCACACATCAGGGGAACGCCTCCTGATTAGGCCAAGTCTCATATCAGGGAGTGGGAGGCAACCAGAGAGTTAAGTTTTTCTATTCTTTTGGCTGATGTGTTCTTAAGTCCCCAACACAACAGACTATCATATTAATAGAACCTGTGTCATCATATAACATGGTTGTGGTAGATACATTAAAACATTATTTATAATCACTATATTGTCCATAATTCTTCAGTTACTTACCCATTTGTAGTTTTCTTATCTTCAGATGCTGGTGTTATGTCCAACACAGTTGAGTAAACACTGGACAACTCTGTTGCTTGACCAGCTGCTGACACCTAAAGTTTTAGGGTCCTTCCATGAAATTCAAATACTAGGTTTATTTCTCTACTTATATCATCCTTTCTTTGTTAATTAATATGTGGAAGAAGTGAGTCCTCTCTAAAAATATTCAAGGCTGTATAAGTCAAATGAAAACAACTCTAATTCTTTTTAAAGAATTGTTGTTACCCAGTGCAGTGGTTCACAACTGTAATCCCAGTGCTCAGGAGGCTGAGGCAGGAAGATGGCGAGTTCAAAGCCCGTCTCAGCAAAAGGGAGGTGCTAAGCAACTCAGTGAGATAAGGACTCAAAAAAAAAAAAAAAAAAAAAAAAGGCTGGGGATGTGGCTCAGTGTTTGAGTGCCCCTGAGTTCAATGACCAGTAGCTTCCCCCGCCACCCACTGAAAAAAAAAAAGAATTGTTGTAATGTAGGTAGGTATGACTGCTATATATGTAGTATAAGTATACTGGGGGAAATTCATACGTGTCTGTTGACTATTTCAATGTCTTCCTTTGGAAAACACATCTACTGAGTTCTACTGCCCATTTTAATTGGATTACTGAGATTTTAAATATAATTTTAAAAAATCTTTGATCCATGTATTGTATCATGATAGAAGTTATTTGCCAGTCCATAAGTTCTAAAAGTTAATTGTTTCTCCTTGATTCCTTTTAAAAATATCATTATGAAGTAAAGAATTTTACATATTGCATATCATCATTTACCTCTTACCCTTATATTATATATATATATATATATATGTATATTGCTATGAAAATATTACATTTAAGAAATAGTCTTGCAAAAAAATCTCCGAGTATAGCAGAAGTTAGAATTACCATTTCTGGGAAGGCATTAAAACATTTATTTATCTATCCACTTCTTTATTCCAACAATATAATTTGATTTACATTGGGTCTTATGTAACTCTTGTTAGTGTTGTATGATTTTAGAAAGTATAATGCAATTGGTTCTTCTGATATTACTATCACTTCTCTTGTATGCTGAATGACCTCACATTCAAGCCTGTAAAATTTATGAAAATATGTATTAGAATGACAAAAACATTTTTGGAAAATAATACTATCAGAAAATAGATTGGTGATTTGCATGAGTTAATCTTCTTAAATACAATGACACAATGTGATATAATAAATGACAAAAGAATGAGATTCCATGATAAATGATATTATGCTGATAATTTTAAAGACATAGAACAAGATTTCCCCCTATGTTAGAGATATGTATATGTATATGTATATATATATGTATATGTGTATATATATGTATGTATATATATGTATATGTATATATACATTTGTATATATAATATATATATAGTATATATGTGCGTGTGTGTGTGTGTGTGTGTGTGTGTGTGTGTGTGTGTATGTGTGCACTTTATTGAGTATAGTTAAAATACATTAAACTATTATTCTGCTAAAAGGACTTGGAATTTACCTTAAGACAATTCTCCTTGAAAATAAGAAACAAGGCTTGAAATCTAATAACCATTCATCAAGTTTTAATGTGATTATCATTAAAACATAATTACTTTATGGTATACATGGTTTAATGATTCAATAATTTTCAAATGCTAAAGGATATCAGGTAACCAATCAAACATGTGGGGAGTACATTGTTATTTCATCCTTAACAATATTAACTAGGAGTCAGGATTTAAAAGTAAAGAAATTTACCTTGTTCAGAATCTAATTTAGGTAGCATGGTGCAATGCCCATATAAATACTGACTGGACTGTTGTTTCCTATTGGCATTTCACATATTTAATAAAGAACTATTAGAGTATTTACTGTAGTGTTCAAATTATTCTTTAAAAATATTGACTAGAGTTAAAACACTATTGGTATAAGGAAAATGTGAGCTAACTGGAATTCAGAAGAATGTAATTCCAGTGCCAGCTCTGTTTAACTGTATGATGTTCATTTACCTCCTGGTGTTTGATTTACAGGGGGTTGGGAGACATATACAAGACATGTAGAATCTTTTTGCTTTTGTTTTGTTTAAGGATCAAGTTCCTTTTTAAAAATTATAAAGTGATCTGATTAGATAAGTCCACCAATGTAGACGTAGATACTTGCCTATAATTAAGGTCAGAGAACACCCAGAAGATAATTGCCATGAATTACTGATTGAAAAAAATAAGTTTGAATGCAAATTTAATAATGATAACTCTTAAGTTTCAATCACAAGTAACAGATACAGAAATATCCTTAGTTTATTTTATTTACATCAGTCTTTAATTACTGACTTTTGCTATCACCATAAGCCCATCACAGAGCTGGTGATGTTGAGATTCTTCTCTCAAGAACAAAGAATAATGGGAGATACTTGAAAGAGAAAGTCAACTAATTAGCTATAGAAAGAGTGCAAATTTATTTTATTAATAAAATATCAACATGATTTGTTGGTTGATTGTATATTCTCTTCCGAGAAATGTCTGTTTAGTTCCTTGGCCCATTTATCGATTGGGTTATTTGTTTTTTTTGGTGTTAAGGTTTTAGAGTGTTTTATATATTCTTGAGTTTAGTGTTCTGTCTGATGTGTTTGTGGCAAAGATTTGCTCCCATTCTATAGGTTCTCTATTCACTGCACTGATTGTTTCTTTTGCTGAGAAGAAAATTTTTAGTTTGAACCCATCCCATTTATTGATTTTTGGTTTTAATTCTTGCACTTTAAGGGTCTTATTAAGTAAATTGGGGCTTAATCCAACATAATGGAGAAATATCTCTAGCAATTAGAGAAATGCAAATCAAAACTACTCAAAGATTTCATCTCACTCCAGTCAGAATGGTAGCTATCAAAAATACAAACAACAATAAATGCTGGTGAGGATGTGGGGGAAAAGGCACACTCATACATTGCTGGTGGGACTGCAAATTGGTGAAGCCAATCTGGAAAATAGTTTGGAGATTCCTGGAAAACTTGGAATGGAACCGCCTATCCCACTCCTATCCCACTATCCCACTATCCCACTCCTAGGTCTATACCCAAAGACTTAAAAACACCATACTAAAGGAACACAGCCACATCAATGTTTATAGTGGCACAATTCACAATAGCTAAATTGTGGAATTAACCCAGATGCCCTTCAGTAGATGAATGGATAGGGAAACGTTGGTAGATATACACAATGGAACACTACTCAGCACTAAAAGAGAATGAAATCATGGCATTTGCAGGTAAATGGATGGAGTTGGAGAAAATAATGCTAAGTGAAGTTAGCCAATCCCCAAAAAAACAAAGGTTGAATGATTTATTTGTTATGAGGATACTGACTTATAATGGCAAGGGAGGGGGGATGAGAGGAATGAAGGAACTTTAGATAGAGCAAAAGGGAAGGAGGGGAAGAGAGGTGGCAAGGGGATAGGAATAATGGAGGAATGAGTTAGACATCATTACCCTAAGTACATGTATGAAGACACAAATGGTGTGAAAAAATTTGTGTAAAACCAGTGACTTGAAAAATTGTGCTCTGATATATGTAATATGAAATGAATTGTATTCTGCAAGCATGTATAACAAATTAGAATAAATTTTAAAAATTAATTTAAAAAATAAAATATCAACATGAAAAGTATTTGGCATAATGTATACCTACTGATTTCTACTGAAGATCAGGGTATTTCTTAATGTGCTAGAATTTAAAGATCAGTTTTCAATGATCTTAAACTTTTGTCTTAGAAGTTCAATAATTAAATTCAAATATAACAATCCATAACACCTGTATCAGCAATTTTTAAGATAATGTAGAAGAGTTTGCTAATTAGAATGGCCAGAAATTCATTCTTATTTTATTCCTACATACATACAAGCAGATAAGTTTCATATTGCTGGGCCATATCTCAAAGTTTATATTAGCTTTAAATGTACAGTACAAAAATAAATAATACATTCCATTTAAAAGTATTTTACTTTGAAGAAAAATCAAATGGGTATGTATTTTCTTTCCACAGTAGAACTGACAATAAACTGCATAATTTAAATTTTACAATTGAAAGTTTTAGCTATATCTGAGGTCAATAAATTGTCACCATACCGAAAATAAGCAAAACATTTATCATCCTCAAGAGTTTCCTTTTGGCCTTTTGTAATCTCTCCCTACTGCCACTCCATACAATCCCTTCCTCCAGTGACAACAGATCTTATTTTCTGTATTACAGATTAGAATGCATTTTCTAGAATCATGTGTTTCATTCAGGATACTTGAAATTCATTAATTTATACTGTAAATTGATAGTTCAATCTTCTTTTTTTATTGAGCAGCATTGGCTTCATGAATATGTTGCACT
The DNA here is from genome assembly GCA_025594165.1 of Tamias sibiricus. Taxonomy (NCBI): domain Eukaryota; kingdom Metazoa; phylum Chordata; class Mammalia; order Rodentia; family Sciuridae; genus Tamias; species Tamias sibiricus. The sequence continues at coordinate 85,186,344 of CM046662.1, forward strand.
TTATCCATTTGCTTGATGATGAGTTGTTGGGTTGATTTCAGTTTGGGGTTATTATAAATGAATCTGCTATGAAAACTTATATACAAGTCTTTTGTATGAATGAACATATTCTTTCATTTTTCTTGATTAAATACCTAATAGTGTCTTTTCCCCATCCACAATGTATGTCAGTTGTAGTTTCACCACATCTCCAGTTCTTTCACACTTTTGACACTGTACTAGCAATTCTAGCTGTCATCATTATTAATTTTAGCAATTTTAATACATGTATAGTAATATTGTGATTTTAGGTTGCATTTTTCTAATGTTTAGTAATGTTAACCATTATTGTGCACTTAATTTTTTATTCATATTATCTTTTTGGTGAAATCTCCATTCAAATATTTTGTCTAATTTTAAATTGGGTTGTGGGTTTTTGTGTAAGTTTTTGAGTTTTCTTTAAACAATATGATTAAAGAGCCTTTATTAGACAAATTTGCAATTAATTTTCTCCATTCTGTGGTTTTTCTTTTCATTCATATTCTCTCTCTCTCTCTCTCTCTCTCTCTCTCCCCTTGTGTGTTTGTTGCTGGGGATTAGTAGGACCTTGTGCATGCAAAATGAGCACTCTACCAACTGAGCTATGTCCCCAATCCCTGTCTTTTCATTCTCTTAATGGCACTTTTGAAAAGAATATATTTTTAATTTTGATGAAGTCCAACTTACCAAGTTTCATTTTAGTGTTTTTTTAAATAAATATTTTTCCTAGCTCATGGCAACAATTTATTTTGTTTTATATTATAACATTTGGTTTTATGTTCAGGTCTATAATCTATTTTGAATTTTTTATTATGATATGAGATATGATATGTCTCAAAGTTTATTTTTGCTGCATGTGGATATCTATTTGTACCAGCACCATACACTGAGATTATTATTCTTCACTAAATTATTTTTTCACCTTTGTTAAATATATATTTCTGAATTCTATTTTGTTTCATTAATCTGTTTGTTAATCCTCACACAAATCAAACCTTGTCAGCAATATTATGTCTATAGATACTGTTCAATTTCTAAATTTATTCTTTGCTTAAGTATTTAACTATTCTGAGTCATTTGCATTTATCTATGAATTTTGAATTTGACTTATCAATTTCTAATATAATGTGTCTGAATCTTTTAAGTTCAAACTATATTTACAGCAGCACTTTGAGGATGTTAACATAAGTACAATAGAAATTTTTATGTTTGAAAATTCATTTATTTGTACAACTACAGTGCTTCCACCGATCCTTCAGTTGTAGAAGATTTATGTGTAATGTAGTGACATGTTTAAAGACAAATATCTAAAGGAGGTCAATAAACATTTCTCTGCTAAGGGCCAGTCAACAAATGCTATCAGACTTTGCAAACAACATATTGTCTGTGCTATTTTTTTAAAAATATTTATTTATTTGCTTTAGTTGTACACAATGCGTTTATTTGTATGTGGTGCTGAGGATCGAACCCGGGCCGCACACGCGCTAGGCGAGTGCTCTACCGCTGAGCCACAACCCAAGCCCCTTGACTGTGCTAATTTTTAAAAGTAAATTTTTAAAAATATAAAAGTCAAATTTTCCTAGCTTGGATGTGAACAAAAGAGGCTATGAGCTGAATTGTGTTAGGCCTCTAGTAGAATCCTTTAAATATCTCTCAAAGGAGAAGGTACTCAAAATCGGACACTCATGGTCTGATATAATTATTTGTACTTGTATTGTAAAACAATAAGATAAACTAGATAATAACTAAATGGCTGCATCTGGATCTGGGTATTAAAATATAATCATTTTGGATTATGGCTTAAGTATCAGAGTTATAAATATTCACTAATTAACTTAATGTGTTAGTAAGCTGTAGAAACACTGCACTAAAATGTAGAACATATTTAGTTTCATCAGTGGAATGATACTCATAAGGCTAAAACACTGCAAGGGTAGAGGAGGAAGACTTTTTTTGCAATGTTGTCCTAACAAATGTACAAAATTGATGGGTCCTCCAGGTGCTTCTCTTTTGGAATAGTGCCATATATGGAAGTGGTAAGAAGGTCAGCTTTTTTAACTATAGTTGGTGGTCCTTGATCCAACTCATATAGCCGTTAGCACATTTCTTGCAAAGAAAAATACAATTGTTCTGGACAATGCAACATACATTGACATATCACATATTTAAAATTATGTGTTCATTAAAATTAAAATATGGTTAAGGAGATGGAAATGCTAACAACCTGATTTATCATTATAGATTTTATACATATATCAGATTATCACACTGTCACAGATATGTATGCAATTAAGAAAATTAATGTAAAATAGAAATGTTACATTTGAATATTGATATATTGATTTTAATCAGAATTATTATTATTTTAAAATACATTGTATATTTAACTTATACAACATGATGTTACAGAATACATACTGATAATAAAGTGGTTACTATAATGAAGCAAATTAACCTAATCACCATCTCACACAGGTATCCTTTTTTGTGTGTGTGTGCAAAAAGCAGTTCACATCTACTGATTTAGCAGAAGTCTCAATTATTGTTCAATTTTATTAACTATAGTTCTTACATGAGGACCATCTTGGTTATCATTTCATAGCTGTCTGGGTTATCAGTTCAACTGTCATGATAACAGTGGTGGTGTTTAAGTATCCTTTAGTTAATAAACTCTCCCAAGCATAAGAATGGTGGCACAATTACATAATCTCAGTTGTTCTAGAGGCTGAGGCAGGAGATCACAAGTTTCAGGCCAGCCTTAGAAATTTAGTGAGAACATCAGCACCTTATACAGATCTTATCTCAAATACAGAGTAAAAAGGTCTGGGAATGTAGCCCAGTGGTAAAGCATCCCTGGGTCCAATCCCCAGAAACAACAACAAAAAGGAGCCAAGCATGGTGGTACATGCCTGTAATCCCAGCACTTGGGAGGCTGAGGCAGGAGGATCACAAGTTCAAAGCCAGCCTCAGCAATGGTGAGGCACTTAGCAACTCAGTGAGACCCTGTCTCTAAATAAAATACAAAAAAGGGCTGGGGATGTGGCCCAGTGGTTGAGTGCCCCTGAGTTCTATCTCTGGTACAAAAAAAAAAAAACAGAAAACAAAAAGCAATGGGGGCTGACAATACGATGTGCCACAAAGAAGTGGTAATGTTTTTCTTCTGGGTGAAATGGTGAGCATTTTTTATTTAATAAGGAAAGAATGAACATAGTATACCGAGGATGCTAAGACCTACAGTAAAAAACAATTAAGTCTTCCATTCCTGAAATTGTAAAGAAGAAAAAAATATATCCTTTTGGTTTCACTGTCATGTGTCACACTACAAGAGTAATGGCCACAGTGCATGAAAAGCACTTACCCTAGATTAAAAAGGAATTAAATTTGTAAAACAGTATTTAAAGGGTTCAGTAGTATCTCTGGTTTCGGGCTGCCCCTAGAGATCTTAGAATGTATCCCCTGTGGATAAAGTGGGACTGCTGTAATTGTTTGGGACATTATTAGAATTAAAAGTATGATATAGGGCATAAAGCATGGCACATAGAAGTTTTCAAGATACAATTTTAAATACTAATCCTTTTATAATTAATAATATTGAACTAGTTAGTCATTAACATCTTTAGACAAGAAAGGATGTTGATGAATATTTATATATATATACCAATTAGCACAGAGATACATAGCAAAAATTAACTAGAAGTTAGCTTTGATTTTTCCTTTTTTTTTATGAAGAAGAAACTGAGAACTGAGATATAAGTAAGCAGCTGATTGCTGTGGTTTGCAAAGAGCAAGACTAGAATAATGATGGTATTTTTGTCATCTTTTTCATTGCTGTGACCAAAAGACCTGACAAGAACAACTTTAGAGGAGGAAACAATTAGAATTTTCAGTCCATAGGTAGCCTGACCATTCCTCTGGAAGAGAGTGGTGGAGGGAAGCAGTTTAAGACATCACACCAGGAAGGAGTGAGAGAGTTAAACTCAGTTCACAAAATACATACCACTAAGGCACATCTCCAGGGACCCATGTCTTCCAGCCACACCCTACATGCTTTCAATTACCACTCAGTTAATCCCTATCAGGGGATTAATTCACTAATTGGGTTAAGGTAATCATTTCACTGCTAAACCTTTTTGCATTATTTCACACGTGAACTCTTGGGGGACACCTAATCTAAACTAAAACAGATGGCCAGAATCGTGGATAATTAATCCTATTTATTCAGGAAGTAATATTGGAGATATAACCCTGTTAAACATTGGAAGGTTCCTTTTACCTATGCTAAAATAAATATATTAGAAGGTTTTCTAATTCTTTCCTGACAGGCAATCAGCCCTCTATATCCATGGATTTCTTATGAGAAGATTTAACCAACTATGATATAAAATGTTCAGAAAAAATTGCACCTATGTTGAATAAGTATGGGGTTTTTTGTTGTTATTCTCTAAATAATACAGCATAAAAACAATTTGCATTCAGTTGACCTTATATTTTGTTAAAAGGAAAGTAGAGATTATTTAAAATATGCAGAAAGGGATACATAGGTTATATGCAAATATTATACCATTTTACATAAGGAACTTGAGCATCTGTGTATTTTGGTAATCAAGAGGTTCTAGGTACATCATTCTAGATCTTCAGAAATATTAACAGTTTAAGTGTAAAACCTATCAGTAAAACCTACCAACTTCAGCCCTATCTTTGCCAATAATTTTATTTTCTTTAATACCCTTCAAAATACTGGGCTTAGGGCTGGGGTTGTGGCTCAGCGGCAGAGCACTTGCCTCGCACGTGCGCGGCCCGGGTTCGATCCTCAGCACCACGTAAACATAAAATGCATTACATTGTGTACAACTAAAGTAAATAAATAAATATTTAAAAAAAATACTGGGCTTATAGTTAATAACTACGGATTACTTCAATTAATTTGTTTGCTCTATCTTCAAATACTTTGCTGGAAACAAAACATCACTATCTACCTTTTCATTATGTCTTTAACAATTATCTTTTAAAGCAACCAAAGATTATTAAAATAAAGTTAACTATACAATTTTACTTGTTATTATAAACTCCATGAAAATGCTTCCTAGTTACATACACTCAAAGGTCTCATGGATTAGCGTTAATGTCAAGTCATTCTAAAAACTCATGATTGTCATACCCTACAATCTCTCCCCAGGCATTCTCTTAATCACCAGATATATTAATAAGCACCTATTCCATTAATCACTGGATTGCTAAGTTTCCCCCAATGCCATACTAGTGTCAAGATAGTATCTAATTATTATGTCTCCACTCAAATATTGAGATGGCTATCACTCAGCATAAAACATCTAAGTAACAGAATTTCATCACCATTGTTGTTTTCCTCTAACTTTCCTTATTGGAAGTTTATATTGATATTTATCACAGTAGAAAATGTCTCTTAGTATCCAAAATTGAACTTGGACTCTGTCTTTTCACTTCAAAGGAGTGTATCCATTTTGTTGATAGAAATAAAAAAGATTAATGACCCATTTTTCTTTGACAACAACAGCAGTTTACATTATAATAGAGAAATTCAATCAGGCTAGAAATGACAGTCTTTGGTCAGGAAATATATGAGAACATTGTAGGCATATGAATCAAGCATTTAAAATATATTTGTTGACAATACAGCAAAATTCAGTTGTTTTACGAACTACGTGATGGATCACTCATTCCTATGTCAAGTATTAGGCAAGCAATGTTATTCTTGAGGTTCTTAAAAACCATAGCAATGACCAAAATGTCTTCCCTCTACACTTTTCCCTAATCTCTGATATGTAAGTTATGTAAGTTATTGTTGAAAAATAAAGAATACTTGAGAAAGTGTGTGGCATTTTTTTAGACTAGTAGAATTCTATTTAAGGTTTTATTCTTTAAGTTACTTAAATAATAAGCTTAGTGGTTTTAAAGAATTAATGCTTCTAAAAAAACGTCAAATTTGCTCCAGGTGAATGATTTATTGTTTAATTTTGGCATATTTTATCTCTAAAATAAAATAACTAGAAATAGTATAAGGTAGATTATTTTGGTTCATTGTTAATGAATCTACATTTTTTTCTAACATAAATGGGAGTAATATGCATTTCCATATTTAATTTGAAGAGATTATGGAAATCATTTATCATAATAATTAGTTATAAAAATGAAAAATAAGGTTAGGTTGAAAGAGTCACATATTTCTAGTAATATGTTTGTTTCATTAATTTTAAAAAATTCAATATGTTTTCATGTTTGTACCTATCTAGTCACTGCCCTCATCACTACAGCTCTCTCAAGAGCCAGACAGGTTGTTCCTCAGGGAAAAGTCAGTTTCAGTCATCATGAAAAACAATCAGATTCCACAGCTCTGTTGTGAAATTGGACTTTGTGTAAAATATTTGATCAATTTCATGTTCATAAGTTTGCATTTCCTGGTTTGTCTGTGGGAGAGAACTGTCTGGGGCACAAGAAGTTCAGGCAAGAGAGAAAATCGCAGTGCCAGTGACATCCTAATAGGTGAAGTTACTTGGTAAGCTTTCCCCAAGACCACAGGGTCACAGGAGCAGTGATGCCTACCAAGTCTTCATCCTAACTAGCAAGACAAATCGAGTCTCTTCCTGTATGGGCACAGATGTAGTTGCTTAAAGATTTGGTGTTCTACGAGTGTGTCTGTTGCATTTCTTTAGATAAAGATGAAGATTGGGCCTTCAAAATGTGGCAACTAATGCTGTTTCCGGCAAGTGGAGACATTTCTTAATGTCTTGTACATTTGTAATTCACCTATTAGGATGTAGAGAAAGACCATTTATTGCTTTTCAGGCTGTGGGCTAGATGAAAGCTGTCTAGAAATCTGAATAAGGAAGTTGGCTTTCAAAATGTATGTGAACTAATTTATAAATATATATTGTAACATTTCAACTTTAATAATAATAATTATTAATTTCCCTGTACTAATAATTGCTCTGGATAATACATAATTTAATTGTCATAACAACCCTATCAGCAAGCTATATTTATTCCATTTTACATTGTAGGAAACTGGGGTTTAGAAAAGGAAAATGAGGACCCTAAGACTAAAATTGGCATTCAAATTTAAATGTGTCTCAACCCAAAGCTGTGTCCTTACTACTACCCTGCCTTGCCATCCTCTTCTCTCAAAGGACTGGGGTGTATGTCTGTTGTGCCGAACAGAGTGATTCCCTGTATTTTATTTGGAATTTAGACTACTTAATATTTATACTTCAAGCAAAGAATCTTTTCCCAGAACATCTGAAAAGTGAGTTTTTATTTTTTAAGATGAAAGGCAACACCTTTTCTTGTCATAAATTCTCTACAAGAACCTAGAAAAAGTATAAATGCTTTTCAGTTTTTTCCATGACACTGTATCACCCTGAATCAAGCCAAAAAGACAAAAAAAAAAAAAAAAAGAAAGTTATTGTACTATCTTATTACTTCATATTCTTTAAAATAATTGCATCAAATTGATCTGAACTTTCAAAGGCTAATCTAGTATATCTGAATAGAATGCAGCAATAGGGCAGTATAAAGAAATATGATTCAAATTTCATCTCATGTTTATAGGTATTTCAAAAAACCTATTGTTAAAATAAAAAAAAATCAGTACAAAAACAATAGCAAACAAAAAATATAAATATTCTATGAAAATAATATTACATAAATTAATAATACATTTGTTATTTATTTTTGTAAACTAATAGACATCCTCATTATGTTCTGTAATGGAAAGGAATTTTTAAGTAATAAGAAGATTTAGAAATACCCACGTAAGTGTACATAATAAAAAATTAATAGTAGACAAAAATTTTGTTCTTACTTTGTAATATCATTTAAAGAAAGTAGATTGTTCTACAAATGGCAGCAATGACTGGCTTTCTAGAAGTATTAAAATTCTATTTGACTTATATAAAATATATTTTATATGGACCTAATTATTAACACAAAAAAAATAATAAAATAATTATAACCAAATTACTTTTATTTTTAAATGGGGAAATCATCTAAAAGCAAGAAGCAAGCAGTAAAAATTGACAGAAAATGACTATAAGAAGTTTGGAATGGGATTCCCCACCCCTTTTCTTCCCCCTTATTTTGCTCTAGCTTTCACATATGAGAGAAAATACTTGACCCCAAAGTCTCTTGGTCTGACTTATTTCATTTTGCCTGGCATTCCATTTCCAACCAATTACCACCAAATGCCCCTACGCTAATTTCCCAGTACCTAAAAAAACAAACAAAAATTTGCAATACAATGGCAGCCTCACCACTAGCTTCCCAAGGCCTGGAGTGTTGTGAATACAACCAGCCTCAGAGGCATCTACAAACTAACTAAGGCAAGAGAAAGACTAGATATATTCTGAGACACTACTTTTGATAGTAATAAGCAATGTAGATTTGTCCTCAAAATTCAACAATTACCATATGCTGAGCAAATATCAGCAGCCGGAATTGTTGAAAGAAACACATCAGTGATCAGACATCTACCTCTGATAATCAGAGAATCAGATCAATAGACAGCTACAATTTCCTAATCCATCTTTCAAGTCCCCATTAGAAAGTCTTCAAAGGAATGTGCAGTATAGAAAATGTATTTATTTCTTTCCTCAGTATACTTAACTCTACTCTCTAATTTAAATGATAAAAATTGTATTAAAAACATTTTAAGAATCTTCATGTTGCTGATTTTGAGCAGCCTCAGAGTGTTTGACTTGACAATGTGAGCCAAGGTTAAATCTCTTTGAAGTCAAATGCAAGAACAAAGTGAGACAGACATCAAAAATTGCATAGCTAAAAATCTAAAAGCATTAAATTTGGCTTAGGATATATGAAAAACTCAGATTTTATCTTGAAAGTAAAAATTATGAAACTCATTTTTGTCTGAAATAAAAAGAGGAAAGAAATATGGAATAAGGGTCATTCCCACTTTAGTTCACAAAATGTGAAAGACTGTAAATGTTTACATGATGTAAAATCCCATACTTTTTAGTATAAATAGATGAACCTTCAGCTTTTGATGAAATCTATCAAGAATTGTTTCAGCATTACAATTTAATGTTGCTATAGTGTAGACCAGCTTTAATATTTCAAGGTTCTCTGTTCTTCTGGGAGCTGAATTACATTCTCTGGGGTTTTGCATTTGACATTTCATTTAACTTTCAGTATAATAGTCGCCATGTCCCAATGATGGATTAGAATCTTAGCCATATTTAAGTATAATTGCTAAATCTGCCCTAAACATAATAATGTCAAAAGGTAGAGTTTCTATCTAACAAAATCAGGAGGTCAGACTCATTGAGCTACTATATTTAATCTAACTCCAAGAAGTAATCTACCTGAACTACTTCAAATGCTGTTTTTTATTCAGTCATGCATAAAGTAAATATAGCAATTTTTGAATGGACTATTTTGAATGCATATTTGAATTTATGTTAAAAGGAGGCAACATCTAGACGAGACAGAAATAAGACAAACCAATATTTGGAAAACGAAGAGTGGAAGCAAATCAGTATTAATGGTTTTGTTTACTGTTTTCTACTCTGTGCATTAAAAAGCTGATTTTAAACATCTTTGTGAATAAGAATGTCTATGATTGGAAGATTTATTTTATTAATAAATATTCTTGGATACTTAAAAATTCAGATTTTAAATATTTTAGATATTAGATATCTAAATATTTTTAGATAATTAAAATACTAAAATATTTTTAGATACTAAAAATATTAATCAATAGTTTTAGATATATTCCCTATGCTTATGTACAAGAGACTTGTAACAATGAAATGCTCCCGGAATCTTTGGTTCACAGTTTCAAGCGGATGCTTTTATTCTACTTCATGCAGTCTATCCATGTTCCAAAACAACATTCCCTTGGTTAGAGGTAGGACTGGTTTGCTCCCATCACTCTCTTTTAAGAACTTCTTGATTATTCTTGCTTGTAATTTTTCACATGAACTGAATGATCAACTTGACAAATACAAAGAAGAACATTAAAAACAAAAATCTTGATAATATATTTGTTGAGATTAGAGTAAATTTATAAAATATTATCATTAGGTTGTTAAATCTTTGTATATAAGAAACCTATTAGCACAAAAGGACTGGGTCCACAAAATCTCCATGGATCAGAATAGCCTTATTCAGGAACGGAATTACACCTCCCATGGACCCACTCTCCTGGTGGAAAATGAGCCACTGGACAAAGAAGGGGACTGGGCTTATATAGGTTATACTGACAGGTGACTTAATTAACGAGCTTATCATTTTGGGGCACTGAGGAATTTGGGGTCTTACTGTGCAATATGGGAAGCCTAGGGTCAGTGGTCAGTTTTGGGCCCTCAGGAAACTGGTTTGTGAGAATGTGAAAATTTGTTTTTACTGGGCAATATTTTTACTTGAAGAAGAATGGAGGGTCTGGGGTCAGATTGCAGTACTTATCTCTTTCCCTTCAAGGTCCCATTGTACTGTCACTGGGAAAGGATTTATTTGGGAAAGGATCAATGCTTTGGCTTCCTTTCCATGGATTGTTCTGACAGTGGGAAAGAATGCACTGGGACAGGATCAAGGCCATCAATGTGCTGCTTTTTCTTTACTCCCTCTTCCCAGGCTATACTGTATTGGGGTTTGTCATTTTCCATATCTAATAAAAACAGTATGTTTTATATTCATCCAAATCTACCACTGTGACTTTTAGAAGCATGTGATTGTTTTCCTTATATAGACTTTTATTTCCACATTTTTAGCTTATGCTTTGGGTTTTTGTTTTGTATTTCATATAGAGAATAGGGAATTGTAGCATTTGTCTTCTAATTAACTATTAGCTTATAAGAAATTCACAAATAAAACATACAGATCAATGAACATCATTAGTTTAAAAACCATGCAAAGTAACAACATTCCCATTGTAGTCATTTTTTAATCAAGAAATGGAACACTGAGCTGGGTGCCCTAGCATATGCCTGTAATTCCAGCTCCTTGGGAGGTTGAAGCAGGAAGATCTCAAGTTTGAGTTCAGGCTGGGCAACATGGCCAGATCCTGATCTAACAAAACAAAACAAAGAAAGGAAATGTTAGCAATTCCCCAGAAGAGGAGCCCCCCCAATGTCTCTTCAAGAGCATTGTTTTTCAAGATTCTGACATGTAATATCATAGATTAATTTTATCTCATTTTGATTTTCACTTTAATACAATCATATAGTATGATCTTTTTTTCTTTTTTTTTTCTTTTTTGCTAACATTATGTTTGTGAATTTCAATTAAGTTTGTGTAATTGTTGTTTATTCACTGAATATATCTGTCACAAGCCATCCATGGATTACATGTGGGTCACCATGCATGGAAAGAAGCCTAGTGGATAGAAACATTTGGTGTCAGGGAATGACCAGTGGATATTTTCTCTGGTCAATTGACGAGGGACAGGGTGAATTTCTATCCTGCTCTGTGGTGGCCCACATAGCACTTGAGATGGGTGCGACCTGCCAAGATGTCAATCAACCTGCTGACTGCAAGACATCATGAAACAAGACTCTGCCCCTAAAACCTTATCCCTGCCTTTAATGTACCCCCTTAAATAAACCACTGGAGCCATCTTTCCTTTGTCTAGTTCCAGAACCCATGTGGACTATATCTATCAGGGGCTCTGCTTTACATAAATATGTTTCTGATTATTTTTGTTTTGATCTTCACTAATTATTTGAGACTTTAAGTTTTCTGGTGACTTACACCCGCCTCAGCAGGAAGAAGAACCCCCCAATGAGATGCAGACCATCTCCCCTGTTATATATCCCATTTGATAGAACATTGAAAAATTACAGATTTGATTAGATCCTGTTTGGGGTATTAAAATTATGGTGATAAAGATCTTCTTGTGTATTTTTTGGGGGGAGGGGTATCATGGATTGAACTCAAGGGCACTCGACACTGAGCCACATCCCTAGCCCTATTTTGTATTTTATAAGAGACAGGGTCTTACTGAGTTGCTTAGCATCTCCCTTACATTGCTGAGGCTGGCTTTGAACTCAAAATCCTCCTGCCTCAGCCTCCTGAGCCTTTGGGATTATAAGCATGCTCCACTACGTCCTGGTCCTGCTTGTGTATGTTTATAGTTAATATATGTATTTGGTTTGCATGTATCTATTAATGGTAGTTATATACTAGGATTACAATTGTTGGGTTATGTGATTAATGTAATTCAGCTTTAGTAATTAATATCAATTATTGTCCTGAATTAATTGTATTAATGATTTAAAACATTGTCATAATGTTTGAGAATCCATTTTTTTTTTTTTTTTTTATTTAAAGAGGTGATCTCTGAGCAGGAAACTAATTACTAATGTTGAATATACAGTACAAAGTCATGTGACTACTGTCGCCTGGAAGATATTTCATCTCTCTATTCCTCATATCACTAATGCTTCTATCTCAAGTGAAAGAATGAACAAAAATATAATATGTTGTATGATTATATTAATGATATTAAAGTAGATCATTTGGTAATTTATGACTAATGTGTATACACAGATATGAAGCTTGTAGACTTTTTATTTTTTGGTACCTGGGATTGAAACCAGGGTTGCTTAACTACTGAGCCACATCCTCAGCCCTTTTTCTGCTTTATTTTGAGAAAAGTTCTTGTTAAGTTGCTTAGGGCCTTACTAACTTGCTGAGGCTGGCATGAAATCTAGATCCTCCTGTCTTAATTTCCTGAGTTGCTAGAATTACAGGAGTCTGCCTGAAGCTCTGACACTTTAATAAACAACATATAAATATTTGTAGCACAATCTAACCATGAACTTTGAATATATTTCATACTTTTCAAAAATAAAGTTTTCATTTCCAAATATATAATATGTTTTTCATTCTCTATTTTCACTGAACACCATAAAACATTGGCTCAGGCATGGAATTCACCAATAAGACCCCTAAAGCTCAAGAAATGAATCCAAGAATCAATAAGTGGAATTTTACCAAAGTAAAAAAGGAAATGACTAAAAGTGTGAAGAGAAAGCCTCCAGAATGGAAGGAACTCTTTGCTAGTTACTCCTCCTACAGGGGATTAATATCCAGAATATATGAAGATCTCAAAAAACTTAACATCAAAAAACAGTAATAATCCAGTCAACAAATGGGCAAAACAATTAAACAGACATTTCTCAAAAGAAAAATACAAACTGCTAACAAATATATGAAAAAAAAATGTTCAACATCCCTAGCAACAATGAAATGCAAATTAAAATTATACAGAGATTTTATTTTACTCCCATAAAAATGCCAATTATCAAGAATACAAATAATAATAAATTCTGGGATGGATTTGGGGTAAAAAGTACAGTTAGTCCTTTTATCTATATTTAATCTTTTTTTTTTTTTTTGGTAGTGGGGATTGAACTCAGGGCACATCCCCAGCCCTTTTTTGTATTTTATTAGAGACAGGGTCTCACTGAGTTGCTAAGTGCCTCGCCATTGCTGAGGGTGGCTTTGAACTTGTGATCCTCCTACCTCAGACTCCCAAGTGCTGGGATTACAGGCCTGTGCCAATCACGCTTGGATTGTTTAATCTTTTTTAGAAAATAAATTTCTGGGTCATCCTGGTAACCAGAAAAATGGAAAAATAACAAATAATAAGGGCTTCTTCTTTCTGCCCAGGAATCCAAGCCACCCCAAAATTTACAATCTCAGATAATTAAAAAGTAACAAAACACAAATACTCAAAAATATATTTACATAATAAATTACCAAATTATTATAAATTAACAAATATGAAACTATGCCTTGTTTTTGCCACAAGCCATTTATGGGTTGCATGTGGGTCATGGAAGCCTCATGGATAGAGACATCTGGCTTCTGGGACTAACCAGTGGACATTTTCTCTGGTCAATTGCCCAGGGACAATGTGAATCTCTTTTCTGCTCTGCCATGGCCCACACAGCACCTGAGATGGGTGTGCCCTGCCAAGATGTCAATCAACCTCCTGACTGCAAGACATCACTAAGCAAGACTCTGCCCTTGAAACCTTATCCTGCCTTTGATGTACCCCCTTAAATAAACCACTGGAGCCATTTTCTCTTAGTCTAGTTCTAAGATTTTGGTTGAAAATTGAATACTAACTGCTTGTGTTATTATACCATAGTTTTATATAGCTACCAATGAGATAAATTGTATATATCATGCATGTTATCTCTTGGTACTTTTTCTTATGCTTACATGTGAACTCACAATTATTTTAAATTAAAAAATAATACAAAATAATGATAGTTATGTTGAATTTATTTTATTATTTAGTTATTATCAGGAATAATTTAGGTAATGCATATTCAAGTAATTCATAATATACAAAATCTTATAGAAGTTGAAGTTAAAACATTAATTACATACTTAGGCAAAAACTTAAAGAGAAATTCAAATGTATAAAGTTTAGAGGAAAACCCTTATCTTACCTGTAAATGCAGGCTGTTTCAAAGTTGTTTTCTTTCAAAGAGTACTTAGGTATATAAGCAATGAATGGAGCCAGAATGTCTTTGGATACACATTCAGTATTTCTTACGATTTTGTCATAGCAATTCAGAAAATTAAATATTTATGCATAAACAATATTTCACCATAAATTCTAAACACTGATCACTTTTCATACATTCAGTTGCAATGATAGTTTTAAGCAAGATATAATTCCAAAAATCTATTGCAAAAAAATTTGAAAACAACATAAATTTATTACACAAATATTCTACCATGATATGATGATATAAAATGCAAAATTGAGGACTAAAAAACATAAAATGTCCATATAAGTGGTAGTTTTGATATGGCCAGAGTTTGAACAATTAAAAATGGGAAAAATACTAATATCTAAATAGAAAATATGCAAAGAACATGATCTATATTCCTTTTCTTCTATCACATTGCCAAAGTTCAATATGTTTGATCACATACTGTTTCAAGGGTGAAAGAAAAAAATGTCTTCAGCCTCCACTCTTTAAAATACAAATTGTCTTGACAAGTTTGGAGAGCAATTTGACAATACCTATCAAAATATATAATCAAAATAACTTTTGATCTAGCAGTGTTATTTCAAGTTTTTAATCATATAAGTGACATCTGGTAATGTTCTTAAAATATATGAAAATTTATTCACTGCTGCAGTATTTTTAACATCAAAAGACTAAAAAATTTAAATATCTTGAAATAAAGGATTGGTTATATTTACACAAAGAAATACCATTTAGTCAACAAAAATCAATATAAATCTCTGTTTCCATTTTTAAAAATAGTAAGTACACCTTTGAATGAAGAAAGTAAGTTGTTAAATATTGTAAGCTGGGCATGAGAACAGGCATTTTTAATCTCAGCAACTCAGGAGAGTGAGGCAGGAGGATCACAAGTTCAAGACCTCCCGGTTAGGTTAGAGAAACTCTGTTAGGAAAATAAATAAATAAATAAAAAGGGCTGGAGATGTAGCACAGTGATGGAATGCCTCTGGGTTTCAATCCCCAGAACCATAAAATAATGTGTTTTTTATAAGATGTAACGTATATTGTTGTATGTGATATATACATATATACATATAATATATATATGTACATACATATATATATCATACATATAAGTGCAAACCCATGATAGACCACATGTGTGTGTGTGCACACACACACACAGTGCAAAAATCCTGCCATGAGTTTATAGAAGAAGATAAAGACATTACTGTGGAGGAGGATGAAGACATGCTTTATACATATCTTTAATATTTGAATTTTTATCATATATCTTATTATTTTCTGAAATATAATAAAATACTAAATAGAAACTTTTATGATACCTATTTTGGATAATTCTTGAGGAAGTGGTTAAATTCTCTCATATTCATAAGTGAAATGCTAGAACACATAAATAAAATTTGCATAAGTCCTGACAAAGAACTGCTTTCATTTTTTACATTTTTAAAATTTATATTCCTTTCTTTGGTGTTGCTAGTTATTGAACTTAAGACTGGTCTTATAAACTGTATCAAGTCAAGGAGTTGTATATTTAGAAAGAGTATACTTTCAGATTGCTTCAGTTGCATAGGAGAGGTAGGCAAACCCTTTACATCATTCAAGGAGGATTTTTAATGGATCTTGTTAAAGTCCTTGTCCTCTTTGGTTTGGAAGATGCATTGGAATCACTTCTGATTCATGCTTGAGAAATTGAAGGCCGAAGTCTGCGTTTAGATTTTCAAATTCTGGTGGGAAAACAAGAGGTAGCTCTGTTCACTTTCAGAATATGTAGAAATAAATGTTGTGTGCTTCTGCTGGTCAAGAATGGGCAATAAGAGGAAGACCTTGAATTTTTCTCTCCTGGCATGCAATGATATCTCAGGAAAATAGCTGGCTGAGGCTGTATCAACTGTGTCAACGTTGATATTTCCAAATATTCACCTTTGGAATCCAGATTTATCTAAGTTTATATTCCTTTTTTTAAAAAAAAATTGTATTAATTTTATTTATTTATATGCAGTGTTGAGAATCAAACCCAGTGGCTCACACATGCTAGACAAGCACTCTACCTCCTGATTCCTGTTAGAAATCAATCACTGGCATCAAAAAGAGCTGCATGTGACTATTTCCCTGTATTGCCTGTGAGAAGGGACCTTCAAAATTAGTATGAGAGCCCCAAGTTTTAGAGAATCTGCTTTCAACACTTAATAAATGTTCAGAAATGCAGAAAGTCATGTAAACATTAGTGTAAATCTGCTTTCTGTGAAAACAGATTGGTTTTGCCTGTTCTGAAATTTAACATAATGGAAGACAGCTAGATTCTTAATCAAAAGAAATCACAGATGTAGCAAGTCACTGTCCCTAGTGTAGAAAAGTGGACGATAGAGAACAAAGCTTCTGTTAGTCCAGGCTTTATCAGAGGATGAAAATAAACATGTGCTTTGTTTACACACGGTGACTTGCCATGGATATTGAGCTACAGCCTTCCCAAATACCTAGCAAAATACAAATGCCATGTCAATGGTGGTAATAGTATATTGTTCAGGGGGAAATGACCAAAAAGAGTGTGTGTTCAGTACGGATATAGTTTTTTCAATTAGTCTTGATAGGCAGTTGCTTGAATTTGCAAGTGCAGAACCCACAGATGCGATGACCAGCTGCATCTCCTCCAGCACTGTGGTTGTCTTTTCATCTGTGAACAGGGTCTGTCACAGAACAAAATGTTGATTTTCAATGTAATAAAATCTAATTTACTGATTGTTTTCTGTTATGTATTCTTTTTGTGTGTGTGTATAGTGTAAGAACTTTTCTCCAAGTCTTTCTTTTCTTTTCTTTCTTTTGTTTTTTGTTATTAAAAAAATGGGATTTATTTTTGGGTCACATTTTTGATCAAGGGTCAAGGATTCTTTTTTTATTATTCTAATTTGTTATACATGTTTGCAGAGTGCAATTCATTTCATATTACATATAAAGAGCACAAATTTTCAAATCACTGGTTTTACATAAAGTATTTTCACAATTGTGTCTTCATACGTGTATTTAGGGTAATGATGTCTAACACATTCTACCATTGTTCCCCCTTGTGTGGGTGGTTGGTGGTGGGGTGGGGGGTGTGTGTGGGGGTGTGGTGGGGGGGTGGGCTTGGTGTGGGGTGAGGGGTCGGAGAAGCTGGGTGGTGGTGGGGGTGGGGGGGTGGGGTACCGGGGTGTTGGCGTGGGGGGGGGGGGGGGTCGGGGGGGGTATCCCCTTGCCCCCTCCCCTCCCTTCCCCCACTTTGTTCTTTTTAAAGTTCCTTCATTCCTCTCATCCCTTCTCCCTTGCCATTATAAGTCAGTATCTTCATAACCAAATAAATAATTTGACCTTTGGTTTTTTGGGATTGGCTAACTTCACTTTCCAAGTCTTTCTTTTAGAGGATATTCATTGGTTTTGTATTATTGAAGCTTTATTCTAGATTTATTTTATGCGTTTAAATCTATGGTGCTTTGTGAGGAACATTTTGTCTTCTCTGTGGATATCTAAGTGCTCCAGCAAGATTTGTTGAAGACTCTTTTTTTCATTAAATTACATTTGTCCCTTTGTCCCAAATCAGTCCCAGAGTTCATGTGGGACTATTTCTGGATTCCCTATTGATCTGTGTTAATCCCTTTAAGGACATCATATTCTAGAGCATTACACCTATATACATTTTAAACTTGGGTAGAATAATTATCCTCATTCTTTTTCAAAGTTGTTTTGCTAGTTTAATTTTCTTATATTTCCATATAAATTTTGGAATAAAATTGTGTGTTGTTAAAGAGATTATTGATGGAAGAAGAAATACACTAAGCTATATATTAGTTTGAGAATTGGCATTGTTACTAGATTTAGGATTCTAATGCATTTAAAATATTAGATTTAGATTTCTTTAATATTTTATATATCAGTGTGGAAGTCCTGTATCTATTTTTTTTTAATTTGTATAAAAGTATTTGATATATTTTGAGCTAATGTAAATAGCATTGCTTTGGTTCCAGTTTCCAAATATTCACCTTTAGAATCCAGATTTATCTAAGTTTATATTCCTTTTTAAAAAAAACTATATTTGTATTAGTTTTATTTATTTATATACAGTGCTGAGAATCAAACCCAGTGCCCCACACATGCCAGACAAACACTCTACCACTGAGCCACAATCCCAGTTCCACCTAAATTTATCTTCTATACTAACACCTTGCTATATTTATTCATTATTCCGTGAGTTTATTTATAGATTTCTTATACTTTTCTACATTGAGCATCATATCATTGGGAAATAATGAAGTTTGCTTTAGTTCTTTATCTATTTGCAATTTACTACATTTTCTCACTGAGTTGTACTATTTAGGATTTCCAGAAATATCTTGAATGACAGTGATAATTGTGGGTGTCTTTACTTTATTCCTGATCTTAGTAGAAAACATTTCAGTCTTTCACCAGTTAACTATGACACTATGTTTTTGTATATTCTTTATCAATTTAGGAAGAGCCCCTATATTCTTATTTTTCTGAGTTTCTTTAATTATGAATAAAATTATTTTCACATAATTTACCCACAGCAATTTATATTTTTATGAAACTTCACTTCTTTGCATATCAATGCTATGAATTTTGTTATTTTTTCAAATACTGAAGAGCTTTGTATATTTGAAATTAACACCACTTTGGCATGTTGTATTTTTCATCATATTTCTGAATTCTACTTATAAGTATTCTATTTATTAATATTTGCATCTATTTCATGATGTTATATAATCCCGAATCTATCTTTTTCTTTCTTTCTTTCTTCCTTCCTTCCTTCCTTCCTTCCTTCCTTCCTTCCTTTCTTTCTTTCTTTCTTTTTTCATGATACTTCTCTCTTCCAACACCGTTCATTAGAGTATTCTTTCTACACTGTGTTCTTGGCACCACTGTCAAAGATCAGATGACTTTAAAAGTGAGGATTTAATTCTGAGGTTTATGCTCTCTTCCATTGATGTACATTCATGTTCTTATGCCAGGATTATACTTTTTTTGGTTACTGTAGCTTTATTACATATTTTTAAATAAGGAAGAGTGATGTATTACCTTGTACTTTCTCAATATTTATTCTATTATCTATTGATCTTCTGTGAATTCTAATTATAGAATTGTTTTTTCATTCCCACCCCCAACATCTGTAAAATATCATCATGGGGATTTTCAAAAGGAAAGCATTAATCTGTAGATCACTTTGAGTAGTATGGACAATTTTGTATCTTTAAGTTTTCCTATCTAAAAATACAGATGGCTTTCCATTTGCTTGTGTCTTTTAAATTTTTTTTTTTTGTTTTCATTTGTTTTATAGTGTTGATACAACAAATCTTTCACTTTTTTTTTTTTTTTTCTGGGATGCTGGAGACTGAACTCTGGGCCTTGTTCATGTGAAGCACAAGCTCTACCACTGAGTCACATCACTAACCTTTCACTTCTTTTAATAAATTTATTTTTAAATATTTTATTTTATTTTGGGTGTACTACTGGAAATGAAATTGTTCTCTTAATTTCATTTTCAGAGCATTTGTTATTGTGTAAGAACACACTGACATTTATATTAATTTTGTATTCTGTAACTTTCCTAAATTTATTAGTTATCCTATTTTTTTAAATGGAGTCAGTGTTTTCTATACAAAAGATCATGTTGTCTGCAAACATGGACAGTTATGTTTCTTCCTTTCTGAGTTGGTTGCTTTTTTATTTTTTATTTTTCTTGCTTAACTGGCTTAGGATTTCTAGTATTATGTTGAACAGAAATGGTGAGAGTAGACATCCTTGACTTGTTTTGTTTTTTCATTCATACAAGAGTAGACATCCTTTGACTTGATGTAGTCTTGGTAGGTTGTATGTTTCTAGGAATTTAACTATTCCAGGTTTTCTGTTTAATTTGGATATAATCAATCTTGGTTGCATGTTATACACCTTTTTTATTTATGTACTACCAAATGTAATATATTTATATGACTATCTATTGTCTATTTGTCTTTTTTCTTACTCTAGTTAAGGCTTTTTTATTTTTGTTTATACTTTTGATAAATCAGTTCTTGGTTTAATTGCTTATTACCACTATTATTCTATTTTCTCCTTTATTTGCTTTTGCTCAAATATTAGTCACTGTCTTCCATCACACTGATCACTTTGTTCTTTTTTAAAAATTGTATAGGTTCTTTTTAGTTATACATGACATTATAATCTATTTTGATGTATTTATGCAAGCATGAAATATATCTTATTCAAATCAGGATCCCAGTCTTATGATGTACACAATGTTGAAATTCACTGTGATGTATTCAGATATGTACATAAGAATGTTGTGTCAGTTTCATTGTACTATCTTTTTCTAGTTCTTTGACATGTAAAATTAAGTTCTTTATTAAATAAAGAACATGTTAACATGTCCAAACACATGTCAGTGTTTATTACAATAAACTCTATTACTCTCAATATTTTTCTTGAGTTTTTCAATGCTGTGTTTCTATTTGTAAAGGATTTTTATCAGACTTTTAAAAATTATCATGTTTTATCCCAAGTTTGCTCAAGAGTAAGTAGTAGTTGGTTAATTTCCATTCTTAGAAATCTGTTAGTTTTCCTTGTTCTATTGATTCAAGTTTCATTCCATCATGATCAGATTTTAATCTGCTTAAATGTTTTAACACTTGTTTTGTAAGATAATACATGATTTATACTGAAAAGAAGATCCCTGTGTGTTTGAGAAATATATATTTAAATATTACATATATATGTAATTCCTAGTGTATTGATCTTGTTATCATTATGAAAAATCCTTCTTTGTCTCTTGTAACAAGTTTTTACTTAAAACTGTATTTTATCTGATGTAGGTATTGCCATCCTGCTGTCTTTTAGTTACCATTTGATGGATCTTTTTTCCCCATTGTTTCATTTTTAGCCTCTGTGAGTTAGATCTAAAGTGAGTTTCATGTGGACAGCCTATGTTTGGGTCTCTATTGATACTGTTTATTCATCCATTCCAGGTTTTTTGTTGGAGATGATAAATCAATTTAGAATTTTTTAGTTGTAGATGGACACAATACCTTCATTTTATTTACTTATTTTTACGTGATGTTGAGGATACAACCTAGTGCCTCACACGTGCTAAGCAAGTGCTCTACCTCTGAGCTACAACCACACTCCTCTATTAATATTTAAGTTAATAATTGATAATGAGAATTTCCTACTGCCATTTTGTTAATTGTCTACTGATTGGTAGTTTCTAATACCTTTCTTCTAATTGTGCTGTCTTCCTTTATGTTTTGTTGATTTTATGCATTATTGATTTGATTCCTTTCATTTTTTTTTCTTTTGCATGACTTCTATAGATTTTATTTTGCATTTGTATTATTACCTTTGGGATAACAGAGAATATTATATTGTGAACAATACAATTTAAGCTGATAAATTACATTCAATGAGATGCAAAATCTCTACATTTTAATTATCTTTCCCTGCCACACACTCTATTTACAGGTGACACAATTTATATCTGTTCATATTGTGTTTTCAATATAACATAGTTGTTTATAAAGTTTTTCTTTTTTAAACTTTTAAAGTGAAAGTTATTTACCTGCCACCATCATATTAGTACAGTGTTCTGTATTTGTCTATTTATTGAACTTCACCAGTGAGGTTTACATTTTCTTTTGCTTTTATGTTGCTTTTAGCACACATTTATTTTAACTGTAAGGACATTAATTAAATCTTGTGTTGTAGCAGATCTTCTCTACCAGTACTTCATGTTTGTGGGGATAATGAGACTTCCTCATCAGAGACAGGTGGGCTAAAATCTAATTTTCTACTGCTGCTCTTCACCCTCCAGGGCTGGGAGTGGAGGGGCTCTTTGTTACAGGTGGGTTGGTTGGTGGGCAGATTCTTGGACTGGTTTGCTACTTCAGGGTCCTCTCTAAGACTCTATTAATAATGCCCCATCATAAAGAAAGAAGTCACCTCCTTACTGCTTAGCAGTTATATATTATGTATTTTCCCTAGGCTTCCTCTGAAAACATAGCTTGTGGGAAGGAAAAGATACCTCCTTACTGCTAGGTGGGAATAGAGACCTAGTACAAGATTTGCCTTTCTGTCTGTTTTCTGGTGATCTCACAGAGTGAGTATAGTGCCCCCAGCTGGAATGGAAAGTCCAAGTCCATTTTCTGACATGACTTGTAAAAATTTGGAGAAATCTTTATGGCCTGACGAGTGAAAAAGACTTGTCTCTCCATTTGGCCTTTTTGGGAGACTCGTGGTGGGTCAACAGTTCTTTGCTATTTTTCTCAAGTACAGCAGTTACTTTTTTGTCTTGCTAGGCTGCTCTTTCTTCAGGTCCTTTCACTAGAGAGACTATTTTCATGGAGATTTGGTCTTTTTATTCTTTTCTACACTCATTCACATTTCTGGTTTGGTAAATTCACTAGCATCCAAGATATGCACTGGGCACAAAGAAAACCCAGAAAAATCATCACTGTCCTCAGTCCTGAGATCCATACAGGCTCTACCCTTTTCTTTCCATTTTCTAGAGTCTTATGGCATAATTCAGAGTGCTTTTAAGTTCTCAAAACTCTACATAAAAAATAAACATATAAAACCATAAAATAAAAGCCAGTTAGAAAATTATCAAAAGACAGGAAAAGGGATTTTTCTGAAGAGGTAATATAGATGGTAAATGATGAAATGAATCTTTAAAATCACTAGTCATTAGGGACATACAAATTAAGACCTAAAAGAGATACCACTAGACATTTATTATAACATCCGAAATTCAAAATAGTGACCATACCAAAAACTGGCAAAGCTATATAGAGAATGGATTTCTTATGCAGTGCTAGTAGGAATGTAAAAGATAGTCACTTTGGAAAATAGTTTTCTGATTTCTTAAAAACAAACAGGTGAAAAAGTAAGCATTTACTTACCATATGATCCGGCAACCACATTTTAGATATGTATCCCTGAGAAATAAAAGTGCCTAAATTGATAGTTATAGCAGATTTATTTATTTATTTATTTATTTATTTATTTATTTATTTATTTACCAGGACTTGAACTCAGGGGCACTTGTACTCTGAACCACATCCCCAGCCCTATTTTGTATTTTATTTAGAAATAGGGTCTCATTGAGTTGCTTAGTACCTCGCTGTCACTGAGGCTGGCTTTGAACTCATGATCCTCCTGCTTCAGCCTCCCTAGCTGTTGGGATTACAGGCATGTGCCATTGTGCCTGGCGCAGCTCTATTTTAATAGATAAAATATAGAAATAATAAAAATATCCTTTGATAGGTGAATGATTAATCAACCTATGGTGTGTGTGTATATGAGTGTGTATGTATGTGTGTGTGTGTATGTATATATATATATGTGTGTATATATATACATATATATATATGTACATATATATATATATATATATATATATATGATTAAATACTCCTGAGCAATAAAAAGAAATGAACTATTGGCACAAGCAACAACTTGGATGGATTAAAATAGCTATTACTCTGACTAAAAAAGAACATGTCAAAAGTTTATATGTTTTTTGCTTCTATTCATATAAAATTCTCTGAAGTACAAAATTATAGAGCTATATAGATAAAGAACATGGTAGTAGAAGTCAGGATTTAAGGATGGGGTACTTGTTTCTTAGAATTGCTATAATAAAATACCATGTGCCAAGTGGTTTAAAATAATACAGATGTATTCTTTTATAGTTCTGGAGGTTATATTTCTGAAAGTAATGTGGAATATCCTGAAGAATCTCAGAATCTGTTCTGTGCCTCTCTTATCTTGTGTTGACTGTGGACAGCCATTGACTTCATAGCTTATTGTTGTGTAACTCTGCCTGTGTTAGACATTTTTTTCATTGTTGTGACCATAATAGCCAATAAGAACAAATCACAAGTGGAAACTTTTATTTTGGGTTCATAGTTTGAGAGGTTCATTCCATAGTTGGTCAATTCCGTTGGTCTGGACTTGAGGTACGGAAGAAAGAACATGATGGTGAAAGGAGATGGCAGAGAGAAGATGTTTCACTCATGGAAGCAAGGAAGGGGAGAGAGAGAGACAGAGGGAAGGGTTGGGGAGAGTAAAGAAGAAAAGAGGAAAGAGAGAAGAGGAGAGGAGAGAAGAGAAAGTTAAAATATAATGTCCCAAGGGTTGGCCACAGTGACCTCTCTCCTCCACTCACAACCCATCTGCCTACAGTTACCACCCAGTTATCCATTCAAATTTTCAACTTATTAAAAGGATTAATTCACTAATGAGGTTACACCTCTCATGGTCAAGTTATTTAACCTGTGAACATTCCTGCTGTAGTACATGAGCTTTGGGAGGGGGCAATATTTCATACCAAAACCACAAGACCATCTCTGTTTCAATATGGCCTTTTTCTTTATGTTTTTGTGTATCCTTCCACTTCTTGTAAGGACACTAATAATCAGACTGAGTTTCCACCCTAAATATAAGACCATTTTATCTCAAGATTTTTAATCAGTTAGATCCATGAAGACCCTGTTTGTACTTGGGTCACATTCTATAATTGTGTCTAGAAATGAATTTTCAAAGGACAGTATTCAACTTACTACCACGGTGAAGTGATATAATATGATATAAAGGGGAAGCAATAGGAGAACCTCATGTTGTTGACATAGTTCTGTGTCTTATTTGTAGTGATGGGTACATGAATATACTCAACTGATAAAAGGGCATAAAACTATAAATAAACAATTTCCTACCTTGTTATTCAATTATCGTTATAGAGGAAGCAATAATCAGGAAAACATGGATATGTTTTAAAGTGCCAAAACTACTTTCTACCCTCAAACTAATTTGTGCATATTGAAGGGGTTTAGTTGAAAATAAGATGAGAGAGGATTAAAGATTTTTGAAAACACAGATTTTCCCTGAAGATAAAAGGTAGCATGCATTCTCTGTATTTTCATGAAACTTTCACAAAATGCTGAAATACAATATTGTTCAGGAAAAAATGTTAGCTTTGAAGTTTATACATGCACGCAGACACACACACAAGCACACACAGACACACACAGTGCTAAGTATGTTTTTTAAAAAGGACTCAAACATACTATTACCAAAAATTATTTTTAAATATTTTTTCCCACTGAAAAATTTTTTAAAATTACTCAAATGTATGTGAAGATTTCTCCTTGCTTCAAATCCATTTGATGACTATATTTAGGTCACTAACAGTCAGGTGTCTGTCTTCTGTCTACCTCAAATTTAACACAAACTATTTTACCAAGGAAAATTTAGACCTAATTAGAATTGACATTTCTTTGCAGAGAAAACCCGCACAGGTGAAATCAAAATGTCATAAGGAAATAAATCTATAATATAGCAGAACTTCAAAGAAAGAAAAAAGAATCATAACTCAAGTTACAGATCATTTGTGAAAAGAAAAAATGCTATTTTATAAATAGACTTGAATTTAAATTTTGTATTTACAAAGAAAAATAAGTCATGACTGATAATTTATAACTCTCATTTTTAATCTTAGTGATCACAGGCTTACAATGAGTTTTTAAATTATATGTTTTACCACTTAGTATCATACCATAAATATTAATATCAAGAATTGTATCCTGTATTTATCTAGTATCTTCAATTTTAAAATATCAAAAGATACATTACAGATTAAATTGCCTCACCTCTATTATACAACTCACTAGAAATTCAAAACCAGGTACAATACACTACAAACTGATCTCATATGTAAAGCAAAATGAATAATTTATTTTTCAAAGTCAAATCAAGTTGAAGTGGCCAAGATAAGATAATTAAATGAGGGAAAGTGTTAAATATTTGCTATAAATAAATGCTAAGCCAAATATGAGAACCATTGCATTAGACAATTCATTTAGAATTTTTAGGATTCTATTCAGGATTTAAATGTGCTTCAGTGCCTTTGTTGTGCAAAATTACCACTACAAAATGTGATGCTGAAGATAAATGGTGATTAGTTAAGAATGAGATCTTGGAGACTAGGTTTTTGCATGCAGTGTTCTCCTTCATGTATTACTTTTAACACAAAAATTTAAAGTAACAGGGAAGGTTCATCCCCCCACTCCACCCCCAAAAAATTGTTTTTAAGATTTCTGTGCTTCTTAATTTTCAGAGTGTTGAATTAATATTTTGGAGTCTGGTATTCCATTGTTTCATCTCACACCATTGTTCATTCCCACTTCTACTTTTTTTCAACTCTATCCCAAGGAACTAACTGACCAGCAAAAGAGAAGAGTAATTAAATAAACATCAAATAAATTATTGCACTACAATGCATAACCATAGCTCTGCTTTGTTTAACATGTATGCATTGTAGTGCAATTATTTATTTAAATGTTGATCTCCTTTATTGGTCAGTTATCTCCTTGGGCATAAAGACTGTAAATTATTCATATTCATTATCCCATGCACCTAATACAATGTCTAGTTCCTTTTGACAGTTTTTTTTTTTTTTTTTTGTCTTGGACTATCTTCTCAAAGATATTTTCATAGAGAAATCCATAGAAGGCAGAGATCTTTTCTCTTAAATATACTATTATCATCCCAGATAAAGAATATATTTGCTTGAAGTCTATTATAAAATATTTGGATCCCAGAGTTCTCAGCTACAATTCAAATCCACTACATGTATAGTATCTACCTTATCTACCTGAACTACTACATGGTACTTATGAAGAAAAAAAATGATACTGATATAAAGTTTATATACTGCTATGAGTAATAAAAGCCCTTTATCTCTAACCTAGGAATCACAGGTCTCTTCTGTCAGCATCCATGAAGCTATACCAAGTTAACTTATTAGCATTCAAATAAGATAAAGTCAGACTCTGCACATTTTTTGACATTAGTTATTCCATAAATGCATGTTAAGTGCATTTTGTTGAATTATGAATGGC
The DNA here is from genome assembly GCA_025594165.1 of Tamias sibiricus. Lineage (NCBI taxonomy): Eukaryota > Metazoa > Chordata > Mammalia > Rodentia > Sciuridae > Tamias > Tamias sibiricus. Next base: position 85,213,801 of record CM046662.1, read on the forward strand.
AAAAGTAAAAACCTCTTCAATCATCTACTCAATGCTTCTTATCATCCATTTACACATGAGGAATCTGAGGATCAGAGAAATTGTTTTAATCTCTGAGGTAATAATTAAAGCTTATATTTTGAAAATCCTTAATGATCCATGTGCAATTATGATTTTTTTTAATTTTTAAATTTAAAAATACTTAACGAATTTTCTGTTCATGCAGAAACTGACTATAAATGCATACTTCCACATGATTTCAGTGGTAATATTTATCATTTGCATTTACAATAACATTGATTCCATGGTGTACTTTTAAAATTATTCAGAATTATTATTCAGAATACTAACAAAGAACAAAGATATATATGTGTATATGTACATATATACACACACATATATATATATAGTCATGATGAGATAAGGCCATATTATATTATCATATGATATATTAACAAAAGTTCTTCAGTAGTTTAAATTTTCCAAATGATCTAGGGTAGGATAAAATTTTCCACATTAAACCTCTAGATGTATATTATCCAACATACTAATCAATATTATTGATTTCAATTGTACTGACTTTTAAGTTAGGTCATATTTTTTTTTTTTTTTTTTTTTTTTGTGGTACCGGGGATTGAACTCAGGGGCACTCGACCACTGGGTCACATCCCCAGACCTTTTTTGTATTTTATTTAGAGACAGGGTCTCACTGAGTTGCTAAGTGCCTCACCGTTGCTGAGGCTGGCTTTGAACTCACGATCCTCCTGCCTCAGCCTCCCAAAGTGCTGGGATTACAGGCGTGAGCCACCGCGCCCGGCTAGGTCATATTTAATTGTAATTTTTTACATGGTACTGGGAAAACCATGGTAGGTTTTCAAACCCAGGACCTCACACATGTTAGGCAATGACCCTACCCAGTCCCAATTGTGCTGATTTTTAAAATATGTATGAACATAAAGAATCTATACTTGTGTTATTTTAAATGTAAGAAATACTGTATTATAAGAATTTGAATTAACAGGGAAAGTTCACAAGAAAATTTCCCCTATAAAATTATTATTTTATTTTATAGATAAAATTAAGTAGATTCAGTAATTCACATGACTATTTCTTAAATAAAAAAGAATCCAAAATATCTTAAAACCAAACGAAATTTCCCAAACAAATCTGTGCATATATATTGACTTATATTTTAGAAACCCTGCTCCAAATCAGTTAGCTAATGACAGAACACATAGTTTATTTAAGCCAATCTTTTTGTGTATTTGATGCTATTGTTACTATTTAGCAAGAGAATAGTTAAACATTTTTTCTCTTGTCTATTAAATGTTGATGAAGTGAAACTCTTTCAGAATCTTATGTAATCTGGTTTTAAAGACTAGCAAATAATATAATAACTGTGATTAAAGTGTTTCGAGTTCTCCTGACAAAAGAGCAAAAATACAATCATCTTATTATTATTGACCTGTATTGCAATATACTTGAAAGTAGATATGTGAAAAATCAATATTCAATTGAATTTGCACAATCTTTTTCTCATCAAAAATTATAACTTAAACACCTAACTAAGATTCTCCATATTCTCAAACATTTAGTTCATCAAAAGATAAAAGACATCATTGGTGATATAATCTCACATTCTAGTAATGAGTGCAATTTTCCTTCAGTGTATTTATCCAACGATGTATCAAGTAAAGTGCTCACTACCCCACACTCATTCTTTGTGACACAACCATTTATACTCACATCTCTTCCCATATACCTCAGCTGTGCTTCTTACTTTTGATAGTTATTGCACTGATAGGATGGCTGACTAAAGTAAAATATTCCTAGAATGTCAGTATACATAACAGAGATAAAAGCATATTTTTAAAACCTACACATTTTAAATTGACTTTACATTTAAATACATTGCAATACATTGAAATTTAATCAGTGATTTCTATTAACATCATTTACACCAACACTAATGGTACTTCTCAACAGCAGAGCCAGAAAGAATTGATCTTTTCCTGACAAATTTTTAACTGAAGGATTTATTTTCCTTAAAACACAGTAACATTTAATCACCAGTGCTGAAATGCCATTGACTTTCATACAATGAAAATATTAATAATTGAACCCTGTCAAGAAGACTGGATTGATATGATGTCATGCAGAGGATTATTCTGATGTCTGGTATGTTAAACTAAATCTGGTTTTCTTAAGGAGGAAAAAGGGAGGGAGGGAGGGAGGAAGGAAGGAAGGACGGAAGGAAGGAGGGAGGGAAGGAAGGAAGGAAGGAAGGAAGGGAGGGAGGGAGGGAGGGAGAGAGAGAGAAAAAAAAAGAAGGAAATAAATGACTTGAATAAGAAAAAAACTATACCACTTCTGAGTAACAATATATTAGCAACCAAAATCCTATAATTTTTCTGTGACTCAAAATCTGTTGATTGCCTTTCATTGATGGTTGAAGCCCCAATAGAACTCATGGAAACAGCTGGGAGCAGTGGCACATACCTGTAATCCCAGAGACTCCAGAGGGTGAGACAGGAGTATCACAAGTTTGAAGCCAGCATCAGCAACTTGGTGGGGCCCTAAGCAACTGAATGAGACCCTGTCTCAAAATATAAAATAGAAAGGGCTGGAAATGTGGCTCAATTCCTGCTACTAATAAGAATAGAAAAAAGAAGAAATCATGTAAATAATATTTAACAACCCCCAAGTCCTAAGAGGTGACTGAAGAAATAATCTGAATGGCCGGAGGGGCTCATTTGGACCGCCATTTATACCGAGAGATCTTCAGAACTTACTCAGAATTAGCTCAAGAAAGTAAGCTGATAAAAACAGCTATATTTTGTAGACAGGCCCATTCTAACTAACCAGACCACTTTATGAACCAGGAAACTTCCATTGTCACATGAATATGTGACATAAATTTCCTGTGATAATCTTCCTCCACACTCTTCTTATAACTATGTAAAAGATAATGGGAATGGGATCTTCTTTACTGAACATTAGTCATGATTCTTATGGATATTATTTTTTGCCCAGCTTAAATATAGGAGAATAAAATTTCCTAGATATGCACTGTACACTCTGTACACTTACTTATCTGTTTTAAACCAGTAAAACTTTTTCTTATTCTAACACACACACACACACACACACACACACACACAGGATGACAACAAATATTATTTGATGTCAGAAGAATCAGAACAGTATCATGTACATATATTACACTTCTAGTTTTTTATCTAACTTTGTCACAGTTCCTGGGGGGGGGGGGAGACACACACAGTTTGCTGTTTATCTCATCCTCTTTATCCTAGAGATATCCAAGGAAAAACCATGATGTCAAATATCCTTACAAACAGACTAATCATGTCTTCACTTAGTATTACTTAATGGGAACATCACTGTTGGAGTTGTTTCAGTGGAATATGTCTAGTTTGCTTATGGTAAATAAATGGGGATATATTGATACAATTGGTATGACTAACTGGAAAATATCAGAATTTCTTCTAAATTTGCTTACATATGAAATAGAGATATTTAATGAGTAAAACAGCTCTCTTTATGTAGGTTATGTCCTATATGTATTGTTTAGAGTCCTCACACCTTAACTCTAGGCCAAGGCTTACCTTAATGCTCCAAAGAAGAAGGCTGACCTTCCCAGACTTCTGCATGCTTTCACTGTGACCATTTGGTATATTCTTTGAATTTTTAGCAAAGTTTCATTTTTATGAAAAGGATTTAAGAATATGATCCTTTGCAGTATTTCATATATATTTTGAAAGAGGTCTTGTTTCCTTTGTTCAGAGAAATGATTAATGTTTGTATTCAAGCCACTGTGGCACACAAATGGGAAGACATTTGTTATATAATAACAAATAAGACATAGCAGAATGACAACTGCTTGCTAGTATGACCTTGGGTATCTTGAAAATCTTTCAACTTTCTAAAAAAGTTATCTTACATTTATTGAATCCTTGCTGAGTACTTGGCATAGACCACATTTTGTCAACAGATCTCATTCGTTCGTTATAACGAAAACCACAGTCATGCATTAGTATCTTCTTTTGGTGGCTGAGAAAAAATAAGGCTCAGAGAGGCTAGCAAGCTATTATTTGGGAGTACTATTATTAACAAATGAGAGTTCCTCTAAGTTATTCTTTCCAAAATACTTTTGCCCAGGATAACTCAGAATGTTCAAAAATAATGCTTGAATTCCATAAACATATTGAGATATTTTTAGCATATTAAATAAAAACTATATAAAATTATATATTACTTCTTTAAATGTAGAGAGCTAAGTGATTTGTTTTGTAGTTCTGGGTATCAAAACCAGGCTTCATGCATTTTAGGCAAGCACTCTACCAGTGAGCAAAACCTGGCCCTGGATATTGTTATTTTTAATTCTATAACTGGAACACAAATGTTTCAAGAAAAATAATTCTTATGGAAGCACTTTAGTAAAAGCAGTAGTTTGGAATTTTTTAATAGATGAAGCCACAAGGTCCCTGGGTGTATTAGTTTAATGCCCATAATTTGAAAATATTTGGTTTGATCTGATTAGAAAAAGCAAACAGATGCCTAGTAGAATGTTGTGCTCCGTGGCCTCATGAAAGGACAGTAGCTAATACCATGGAAAATGTTCTCATAATTAAAGTATCATTTTTAAAGTAAAAAATCATGATATCAATGAAAACATAAAATTAAAATGTCAAGTCTCTTATCCAACTCATTAATTAATGAAGAACAAGTAAGGTATTATAACAACCTCAAAGAACATGTGAAAAAACAGGTATTTATAATGTTGGGATAGGATTGCTGATTTAGAAACAAAACTGGTTAATGACCAGAAAGGCCATGCAATGTAACCTTTATGGTTACCTGTTTCCCTGGGAAGCAATTATTTGTATTTCTATCAGATGAAGTCTACAAGTCAGGCAGGGATGCAGCTCAGTGGCAGTTTGCCTTCCTGGAAAGAACAAGGCCCTGAGTTTCATTCACACCACCACATAATAAAAACAAACAATGATGACAACAAATGATAAGTTAATCACACCACTGCAGAGGTGTAGAATATCTCAGAATATGGGAAAGTCAAGGAGGGCAGTGCAATTAAAACACATCTTTAATCTCTGAATTATAATTATAGCTTAGCTGAACATTAGCGGCACCTAAAGAAGCCACTGGAAAAATAAAGAATAAAAATAAAAAGTGAAGATATCCTGAAATTCAGATGAGGAATAGCAAAATAAAGAAAAACAATATAATATAATACTGTTTAAAATGAAAAGCTGGAAAAAAAATTTTTTTAAAATCTCTTTTTGTTGAAAGTTTTTTCATGTGCAAACTCTTCTGTATTTACTATAAAGCATTAAAATAAATTATGTTAGGAATCTTATAGAATAATTTATTTAATTAAAGAATGTTCATGGGCAAAAAAAGCATTTTCTTTAAGAAAAAAGATGAGTAAATTAATATTTAAAGATCCAGACAGTTTTATTGGGGGACAAACAATTTGAAATCATTAAATCACTTTGAAATCTCTGATCCTTCATTGTGTATAGATTATTACCCTCTGAGTTTTATATCTGTATTTGGTCTTCAATGAAATATACTTATATGTAAGTCACAAGAACTGAAAATAAATTTTCAACAATAAATGTAAATGAAAATAGAGGAAAAAGTTTAAGTGGAAATTATCAAGAATATTATAGTATTTCAGTGTCAAACCCCCAAAAAATCACTTTAAGAAAGTCCACTTAGAAATTTTTGACTTTGAGATGGTGCAAAGATTACAACATTCAGATTTGCTACCATATTAAGTATCACTGAAATATTTTCTAACATTTGGACTCAATCTTTATTGCTCCCTTTTCTAATTATTGATTTTATTTGTTCTCCAAATCAAAATAATCAATCTTCAATATGACAAAATTTCAATATTTAGAAGGAGTTTTCATGTTATCATGACTTACCTTATTTTTTTCCTTTTTGTTGATTATACAAACATGTCCAAAATGTTTATTTTCTCTTCACATGATTACACTGATGTCAAATATGTTCCTCTTTATCTGACTGTTCAAAAAATGATGAAAACATTTCTAAGAAAAGTTGGAGCTTTTTAAAATATATAGAACATGTCTTCAATTTAATGAAAATTAGTAGGCATTAAATATGATAAGACCATGTGATCTTCAATTAAGAGAAAAAATTACAACAGAAACAAACCTATATATATATATATATATATATATATATATATATATATATCTCCATCATTAAAATGCATTGTTAAATAGCTATTATTAATGCATTTACAAAAGGGGAAAAGACACTTTAAAAAAGGAAAATATTACCCCCAAATTGGAATATTTATGAACACAAACAGATGGACATTCTGGAAATACAGACATAAATAATATGTTAAACATATTAAAGGAACACAAGAAGATAAAGAAACAGTTTTGGAGAAATACAAGATTTAAAGGATAGAGAATAAGGAAAGAACACACAAAGGATAAGAGAAATAGTATATAAAAAGTAGTATATAAAAATGCATATAAAGGGGCTGGGGCTGCGGCTCAGTGGTAGAGCACTTGCCTAGCATGGGTAATGCACTGGGTTCGATCCTCAGCACCACATTAAAAAAAAAAAAAAGTAAATATATAAAGTTATAAAAATATATTTTAAAAAATAGTATAAAAATGTAAGAACAATGTAGGACATTGATATGTTTGCAAATGACAATAACTCACTTATTTCCTATAGTTACCTAGTTTTTTGTTGTTGTTGTTTGTTTTCTTTTTTTGGTATCAGGCATTGAACTCAGGGGCCCTTAACCACTGGGCCATATCACCAGCCCTTTTTGTGTATTTTATTTAGAGACAGGGTCTTGCTGAGTTGCTAAGTGCTTCAAAAAATTGCTGAGGCTGACTATGAACTTGTGATCCTCCAGCCTCAGCCTCAAGCCCCAGTCACTGGGATTACCAGCATGTGCCATAGCTCCCAGCATTACCTAGTTTTGATTACTAGGCATATCTTATTTCTAAGGAGATTTGCTTATTTATAGAAAATGCTTCTCTGATTTCATATTTTATCAAGAACTTTGGCCATTTAAAATAACGACAACAGCTATATTCATTCCCATGACCACAGATCATAAGCTTCCCAGATACTTCTGGGTTGTTTTGTTTTGTTTTGCTTTGCTTTGTTAATTAGAGATGGGGTCTTACTGAGTTGCTTAGGGCCTCCCTAAGTTATTGAGGCTGGTTTTGAACTCATGATCCTCCAATCTCCTGATCCACTGTGAATGCAGGCATGTGCCACCCTACCCAGCTAGACACTTCTTGTTTTTTTTTTTTTTTTTTCCAAACAAGAAAATTGTTCTCTAAATGCACTGCAATATTTGCATGATACTTGTGAACAATAAGTGTTTGTGATAAAATGTTTATAGTATTTGCTTATATAAAGGACAGTACCGAAAAGAATGTGAAAAACTTCAATGTATTCCCATTTACCTTAAATTTGGCTAACCTATAAGTGACAATGGGACACTATGAATGATATTGTAAATGTAGTAACAAAGCACAAAATACAATCTCTCAAATTTCAATGTGAAACAGATTTTATACATGCTTTGCATAACTCATAATTTTATTTTGTTCAAATATTCCATATGGATTTTGTAACAAAAATATTTCCACAATTATTAGATCCTATGTGCCTTCAGTATATCTAATAATAGGTACATTACATGCCAAGAAGTTATTGGTATTGCTTATTTTCTCAGATACCAAGGAAGCAGGGGGTGCAATTTTTTTTATGGCATAATGTACATTCTATTACTTAAGGTTGGTTTTTGTTCATAATATTAATGTGTTTCAGAAACTTTTGTCATAAAATATTTCTATCACAAAAAGCACCAAAGGTAATTCAACTATATAGTTATTTCATACTTACTATGTGCTAGGTACTTTTGCCTTTATATTGATTTTAAATCTGTGACAAAACATTATATCAGCATCTCCTAACACCTATTTCAAGTTCACTGAAACATAAGGGCAATAACTAATTAGAAAATAAAATAAATCCTAAGAATTTCAATCAACTCCAAGAAGAAAATTAATGTATGTTTTCCATGTGGATTTAAAAGCTTTCCCCTCTAAGATTTTGTTGTTAGTATCAGGTACTTGGCTGTTTTACACATATCACATTGAGTCTTGTCAGTATTTATTAAGGTGTGTTGAATTATACTCCAGAACTATACATCCAGCCCACATAAATGCCTAAAAAAAGATTCCATGTTGCCAAAAGCAAGAAAATTCAACCTTAAGAAAAATATGGGAATTCAAAGCAAGAAAGATACTTTTTTAAACCTTTTTCAAAAATGTAGAATAATTTACATTAAATATGATTCAAACAAAAGAACCAAATAGAGCATTTTCCAACCCAGCTTGCATCTTCAACTGGCATTAATAATTCTTGATGTAATTGTGCCTCATGGACGTACACAACAGTGGCCCTGAATCTTGAGAACATGATTTCTTACTCTAAAATTTGAGCTACCAGCCACTATGGAACACCACCTTACATAAGGATTTAAAATCCATGGACATCATTTTTCTCATGTGTCATGTAAGATGGTTGTCCAATGATTTATATTACCTCTACTAGCAATTTTAGTTGCATTCCAATTATTTCAGGCTTGGAGATATTTATGTAATTATTTTAGGGTTAAACTAAGAGCAAATTTTATCATCCTACATAGTTATGTATTGTGTTATAAATGTGAACTTATTGCCAAATTAAGCATTAAATATGGTAGACATTAAATATGAAGACCTCTGGTCAATGCATAAGATAAAGCTTCACAGGGATACATTTCTGGATCATAATCCTGGGCTCATGGACTTTCAGTATTCTTTATTATTTGTATTATATTAAGTCCAAGATTCTCTCATGAGACTTGTTTCATTCCTGATTTTTGATAAAACTGCCTTTTGAAAGAATAAATTATTTTATATTATTTCCATAAATTGGTAAATATGTGAAAGGCTGATAACTTAGATTCAAGCTACAAAGCTTTGCATTCCATTATAAATCAACCCTATGAGTCTTCTTTCATTCCATTTAGGTTTTCTTGTTTAACTGGCTATTATGTGCATGCCTAAGTATGGTTATTTAAATATACATTAGTGTTTTGAAGCACTTACTACTAAGTAACCCTAGTTGCACTCTGGTTTCAAAGAGAGTGTATTAAATATTTATAATGAAGTAAACAAAAAGTACACCATGACTATGATTCTCTCAAAATAAATTTTATCACATAAGTGTACTAAGCCATGTGTCAATACTTAGAGATATATTTTTATTTCCAAATTAAAGACAGAATTGTCAACATACTAACATTTTAAAATATTATTTAATTCAAGGTACAAAATTTTCTCATTCTGTAGCTAGTATATACATATGTAGGTAGATGGTATGGATTTTAAGATATCAAATATTTATGTCACATTTTGCCACTAACATTTTAAAATATTATTTAATTCAAGGTACAAAATTTTCTCAATCTGTAGCTAGTATATACATATGTAGATAGATGGTATGGATTTAAGATATCAAATATTTATGTCACATTTTGCCTTTCGCTGTGGGTCATGCTCACTCCTAAACTAAGCCGAAGCCAGTGGTGGATGGTTGGTTATCTTCTGAAGGTCATATAAAGTTGTCTTTCCAACAATTGTGTCTTTATATATGTATTTAGGGTAATCATGGATAACTCAGTCTGCCTCCCAAGTGGAAGAAGAATGGCCTTAAGCAGAACTCTTCTTCAGCTCAGCTCAAGACTTCAGGGTGTGATAGGCAGGTAGAACTGTGTGCAGCAGCTGGCCTGTACCTTCTGTTGTCTACTCTGACAGCAGCAGCATGTTTGATAATTTTAGAATTTCTGGCGAGTTTTCTTCCATACCCATAAATATGGAATAGAGAGGTCCAAGTCTCCTTAGAATACACTGTGCTGCAGAGATATCAATCTTGCCACTCAGCATCTTCCTTCACAACCCTGTCACCAGCACTCTCAAATTTCTAAGTGGACTGAAAGGAAATCCCTTTCCCATTAGATACACCTAAAAAACTTGGGGTGAATAGACAGATTTATGTGACTAAGCCATCTTCTCTTTCCTCTTTAACTGTAATTACTAATTATAAAATTTCATTCATTCAAACTTGGAGAAAAAAATAAACCAAAATTTAAAAAGGTTGAAAAGAGTACAAGTCTCTACATTGCATCATAGAAAAGTCACTTCATGATTTTGACATTGATTTTAAAAACTAATCTATTTTATTTTACCCACTGTACATGCAATGGGGGTATTTCTTGTTTAGATCACTCAAACAAACTTAATCATCCTTTTTGGCTAAGGAGTTTTTTCCTTATAGGCTTGACTCCTTTGTCATTATGGTCTGTGTGTATAGTCCTACTTCTTTACCAGCCTCTGGTGTGCTAAATTAACTTCACCACTGTAAATCTTTTATTACTTGTTTTCTTATAACTTTCCTGATTCTTAAATTACTATCTCACTTTATTTCTGGAATAATCTTGACCAACTTCTGGAAAGTAATTGGTGGTCTCCTTATACATTGAAGGACTGGTGCTCTTTAGATGAACAATTACACTAAACTCCACAATAATACAAACTTCTGGGGCTCTTCCTTGTTCTAGCTAGGTCTTATGTTTGGCCTGCGTACTTGTACTCTACCTGATTTCACAGTTTCCTTTTCTAACTAGTCTTGGATTGACAGTTATTATATGGAGTTGCCACAACCAGCACAACCAAACTAGCAGGTTCCAGTGGGGTCAGGGATGGGAGATTAGAAAAATATATCCGTAATTCATATCCATAATTCATGTAATACTACTGGGCATGTGAGCAGGTTGACAGAGTGACTGTCATTCAGGTAATCATGCACGGTTAACAGTGGCTATCAAAGTCATCCTTGGAATTATCTCTGTCGCAACCACCGAGCAAGACAAAAGATAGTGGAAGAGATTCCATGGGAGGTTTTATAATCCAGACCTACAGAAGGTGTATATGAATTCTGCTAATCTTTCCATTGGCTGTTACATTGTTCTATGGACAAAAATAAGTCTGATGGAGGCTTAGAAATAATCTCTAGCTTTCAAGCCCATGAGTTCAATCTCCATATAACACAAGCCCATGAATTTTGGAGAGTTACGTTTCACAATAGCAAAATGCAATAATCAAAGATTAGAATTAGCAAAGCAAACTAACATGATAAACTAACGTAGCACGTGTTCTCTACCTCTGTCAACATATCATATTATGACTATTATTATGCTAACTTATTAAGAAAAAGTTTAAGTGTCTCCAATATTTGTTATTTCTAATCACTGCTGATCATTTAAAATATGCAATAATTTTTATACTGTTTTTAATTTCTTTATAAGTTTTCAAAAAATTCTGTTACTAAAAGTAAATTTGTAGGTGGCATTTCGATTTAGCAGAAAAATGATGAATTATTTAGTAGAAGTTGATAGGGGTATAAATGGTTAGTCATCAATAGTTTAGTCACCAAGTCAGACCTATTGCAAACAAAATTTGGTATTTTAAATACTAACATTTATAAAAAACAAACTAAAACATACTCTAGAATGGAAATTTTATCTTTCAAAAATTAAAGCTAAATCTAGAGAAAAGCATTTGTATGGAAAAGCATACCATAATTAACAAAGTAAAATGCAAGTTGATGGAAAAATAAAATATCATTTCAACTCTAACCCAGAAAAAAATATTTACATCCTTAATGTAAAAATCTTTGAATATGTGGAGAAAAAGATTTGAAAATTTTTCAGGATAACTATATATAAATAGCCATTCAATGAAAAGCAAATATATTTGATCATTTCTCATAAAATTATATCATAATAGATAAATACATTGTATGGTAATGTGACATCCTATTCACAATTATCAGTATTTAGTATCAAAGGAGCACACAAGCCTATTACAATATTTGTTTCTAGTACAAAGAAACTTGAAACAGTCTAAATAAGAAAATAAGTATGATGTGCATATTCATACCATGGAGCACACTGAAGCCAGAAGACATGGATAAGAGTTTACTAAAATTTTCTCAAAGAGATCACACTGATGTATTTTTTATAATATCCATACCTAAAATATATTCTCTACCATTTAAACATATGATTTCAACCTGAGTTTAACTGAATTAATTATTGCAATAAAACTTAATTTAAGTTTAAATAGCCTACACTTTTGAATTTTCATTGTCCCAAACATAATCCAAATTATCAAGACTTTACTACTATATTATCCAGAATTAAACAGGAAAACACAGGTTTTCATTAACACTATTTTTATCTTTCTTCTTTTTGTGTGTGTGTGAGTGTGTTTAAGTTGTTCTAATTAGTTATACATGACAGTAGAAAGCATTTTGACACATCCAGAAAAATAGCACTAATGTACTTTTTAATTATGAAATTGTCATACAGAGTATTGAGTTTAAATCATTTCATTTTGATAAAATTAATACATTTCTACCAAATGAATAGGTTACAGTGTGAGTATTTGAGTTATTGTGTACTTTTTTTGTATGTATTGTGGGCAGATTAAACCTGAAAGCTGAAAAATGAGTAAGAAATACAAAAGTAAATTCATGTCAAATGTTTTTCTATTATAATTCCAATGCTATGAAACATTGCCACGAATGCAATGGTTAAAATACCATAATTTATATGGTTCAGTAGTGGGTTAACTGGATCTGCTGCATAAATTTCCATAGGCTGAAATCAAGATTTGCTCACATTGTATACTTTCTGGTACTTAAGATTCATTTGAAATCCATGGCATGGCTATTCACAGAAGGTAATTCTTTGCAGTTCCTGAAGATTTCATCCTCACATTTTCCCTTCTTCTCTTCCTCTCTCCTTCCTTCTTTCCTTTCCTGCCTTCCTGCCTTCTTACCTTTGTCCCTTCCTTCCTTCTTGAATCTTTTGCTGGCTGTCAGCTATGGGTTGCCTCAGGTGCTAGATATTTACACACTTCCTTGTCACATCACTACATACTCAGTTTTTAATATAGCTGGCAGGACAGCATCTCTCTGATGCACCAGCTTCTTTAACAATTTACCGTTTTAGTTTAGCTCCACCCAAATTATCTCTTTGGTTTCATTCAAAGTCAATTGGTTAGTACACTAATCATAGAGGTAAAATATTCCTGTTCTTAGTCTGGTTCACACTCAAGGGGAATGGGTTATAAAAGATACACACACACACACACACACACACACACACACACACCAGGGGGCAGGAAACTTGAAGGGCCATTTTATTCTTCCTACCACCAAAACAATTTAAATAGTGATTCAACTTTGATAGCAGTGTGTATATATATATATATATATATATATATATATATATATATATATATACACATATACATATACATATACATATCTAATTACATAAAAACATATAAAAGAATGACCATGTTATTGGTAGAACTGAAATTTCTGGTTTTCAGATAATTATTCCATTCTACCCTATGATTTTGATGTAGTATAAACTTCAGTTGTTTTATGCTGAGTTTCTATTGTTTATAAAATCAGGAACATAGTATTTTTTTCTATTAATATAAAATTGTCCTGTGTGTTGTGCCTACATTTAGATTATACATACATGTTTTAGGAAATTGTTCAGTGAGTAGAAATGGGAACATTGTGAAGAATATACTTGGGTAAGTTTTTCAAGCATACAGTTATGCTGAAATTTGAACTTAATTCAGAAAAAAAATAAATTTTAATGATATCAGTTCCCTTCCAAATCAAAAATTTTAATTTTTTTGTTCCTCAATATAAAAGATCCCAGTACCACTGACTCTTGGTCTATTTTAATATTCTTTGGCAGAGTGGTGTTTAATGTATTAGTTCTTTCTTTAAAATTGTGACCATTTTTTTATGAACAGGTGATAACTTGTACAGACATATATAAAATTTTGTTTATATGATTTACTATTTATTTGCATATTGATTAAATTTCAGTGTTCAGTATATTTAATTTTTGCCACTATAAATGTATTATAGTTATTCAAGTTGGATCTTTAATAGCATAAAATATTTTAGAAATCTTTGTATAAGAAGTAAACTTGAGCCGGGCGTGGTGGCGCACGCCTGTAATCCCAGCACTTTGGGAGGCTGAGGCAGGAGGATCGCGAGTTCAAAGCCAGCCTCAGCAATGGTGAGGCACTTTGCAACTCAATGAGACCCTGTCTCTAATAAAAAAAAAAAAAAAAAAAAAAAAAGGGCTGGGGATGTGGCCCAGTGGTCGAGTGCCCCTGAGTGCAATCTCCAGTACCACAAAAAAAAAAAAAAAAAAAAAGAAGTAAACTTGAGGATTAAAATCATTTTGATAAGTTAAAATCACTCATCTTCTTGAAGGGGGAAGATAATACAGTTTTCAAATAGAAGATTATCTGTAGCAGAATTGTGTGTGTGTGTGTGTGTGTGTGTGTGTGTGTGTGTGTGTGTGTGATTGTGTGTATATGTGGTTTTCCTAGACATTTGGTTAGATAAAACCATGTATTGAATTCATATGTTGAAACCTTATCCCCAATATGATATTTGGGTTATAACTTTGTTATGAGGTTGTAGATTCCATTAATGGGATTAATGATCTTAGAAAATAAACATGAGTGATCTCTCTCTGCCTTTTATGTAAAGATTCAGGTAGAAAGCATTGTCTATACTGTGAATATTCTGGCTGTTCTGAGTTAGTAATATCAGGATGGCTAAACATTCACTACAAAGACCATGCATGTGTCCCCAGACCTAATTCTTTCCCTATGTCTGATTTTGTAAATGCTGGTAATAAACCAGTTCTCATTTATTATACGATCACTTTGTGTTGTTATTGAATGGCTACTATTCTAGGTTATCTCATACCAACCTTAAGGAAAATGATAGTATATTTATGCAATAACTAATAAAGAATTGGTGCTAATTTCTGACTTGTCTAAAGAATTTATAACCAAAATAAGAAAATTTTAATGACAAACTAACACTTGTTATGAACTTTCTTGTAAAATCACTTTTTTTTTTTTTAAGGAAAAAAAAAAAAAAAAAGGAAGCACTGTCTGTAATGAGGAACAGTTCCCACTGAGAACCTGCTCAGGCTGGCACGGTCATTTCATACCTCCAGAATGCACAATTATGAAAAACTGTGTGTTAATCTAGCCAGTTTGGTGTTTTGTTAAGGAGCTCAAAATGACTGAAACAGAAAGATAGTTTCTGAATGAATAGATAGATGATAGATAGATAACTAGATTGATTTTTTTTTCTTAACTGGAATTATATTTTCTGGTTTAATTTTAACAGGAGTCTTGTATTAACTTCAAACTGTATTTAAAATGCATTTTGATATTTCATGAAATGGAATTTTTGAACATCAATTGCTTTTATCTGCTCAAAAATCATTCTCTTCTCCTTTGTCAACAGAAACACCAATTGTGTTTTGGGAAAAACACATAGAGATGCTTCTGGGGCTGGTAAATCAAAATCCTTATTCTTCACTTGTCAAGGGATACAAGAGAATAGGCTAGACATTCATTAGTCCTATCGGGTTTGTCCTGAAAGCTCCTGCAGGTTAACACAAAAGCTGCAAACCATTAGAACTCATTTTCTTAGATGACCCCATGGCACCTGTCCACTATTTACTACTTCTCTTGTTCTTTTATTTTATGAGAGAGCATGGCTCTTAAGTTTTTCATTCATTGATACTCAACTGGTTTTGCACATATGCTTCCATGATCTGAAATGAGCATCAATGTGAGGTTTTCTTTTCCCAAGAGCTTGTACATGTTAAACATATCTTATTCTTTTGTTTCCTTATTATTTATGAGAATTACTAAATAATACTAGCACTTCTCTATCCCCAACATTGCAGATATGACTGCTGCCTGTTTGATTATATTGGTTATTTTTTATTTATGTATTTATTTTTTTGGTACCAGGGATTGAACTCAGGGGCACTCGACCACTGGGCCACGTCCCCAGCCCTTTATTGTATTTTATTAGACAGGGTATCACTGAGTTGCTAAGTGCCTTGCCGTTGCTGAGGCTGGCTTTGAACTTGTGTTCCTCTTGCCTCAGCCTCCTAATTGCTGGAATTACAGGTGTGAGCCACTGCGCCCAGCATATATTGGTTATTTTTTAAGTATGCTTCAGGATATTTTGTAATCATTCAGTTTCATTTCAATCTTCAAATGAGTCCCTGAAGGAAGATTTCAAATAACTTGTGTTGTCTTTTTCATATCATATCATTCCACAGATGTATCACTTAGTAAAAATAATGGCGCTTCATTTTATTTTAAAAGACTGAAAAGAATAAATGTCCTTTTGAAAAATAATGTTATATCTAAAATCCAACTGAGAGTATTTCAGATTTTCTCAGGGGCATCTTAATGAATACCATTATTTAACTTCAAGCAATTTTACAATCAAGTCACATATAGCAATGACATTATTTAAACAAGAATTAAAGTATGAAGGCAACCTCTTTTAAAAATGAATTTCTCAGTAACTCTCTACTAAGTCATTATTTTAGCCAGAATATACTATAGAAAGGAACATGATTCTTCCTTTCTATAGTTCAGGATGATATAGCCATTGACAATAGAGCATTAACTTTATATATTATCAAACAAGCATGAAACAAGCAAGCCCTATTATAGAAATTGTAGAATAACTTATTTTTATCATACTGGACTTCTTATTTCTGCTGTTTTCTTTAGCACTTCTCATAAGTCATTGGGTCAGTTGATTGAAGAAAGGACTAGAATCAAGATTGTTGAGATCTAATTCAGGGTCAGGCTTTTGTTGATACATTTAATCTTGATTTACTTTTCCTCATTACATAGGTTTGAACTTTCCTTCATCCATCTTTCTGAGAAAAAAAATATTCTAAGAATATATCAATCATAAAAAAATTAATTTTATAAAATGAATGGAGACAGGAAAATAAATGCATAAACCATTGCACATTTTATTTTATACTGTGCATCTCCTCTATCATTTGCTGGTATCATATTAAAATGCTACTTAAAGTAAGACATGTAAGGAAAGAATAACATTGGCAAACAATGGCTTACAACACTTAAGTATCTTCAGTTTTCAATTATATAATATAAAGATTTAATAATCCATGTCATGAAAATAGAAAGTCAATGTGAAATTTTTCTGAATGAGAATGATAAATTCAGAAAATACATTTATTTACTAATATAGTAATCTTCCTGGAACCTATCTAGAAACCTCCTAAGATGTCAATATTGTTAGAAACCCAGGGCATGGAGTAATAAAGAAAAAATGTTAAGTAAATATAGATGATAAAATGGGATGGGTATTTTGAGAACTCATTGCAAAGGCCTTTTCTCACTCTGAGTTATAAATTTTGCTTTATTGGTAGCTTCAATATTAAGACAATTATGTTATATGTTTGGGATGTCAGAATACAATGCTAAATCATAATATAATCTAATAATTATGTGTACTTTCTATGTGATCAAAATATGCATTATCCCATCTAATTATCAGAGTAAAAACCCTATTCCTATGGTTCCATCAAATAGTCTTCTGTTTGCTACACATTCTTCAAGAAAAGATGCTTTTTAAAATGTGCTTAAAGAATTTTTGACTGCATACATTACTGTTTCCTTATCCAAATTTTTCTAAAAGCAAACCTGGAAATATTTAGATAACTATATTTTCAAAACTATGAGGCAATTAGATGCCATGATTTCCAGTTTTCAAGTTGCAACCTTTATGTGAGTACTATTTTTTTACTAATAAAATTTCAGAATGCCGAGTAATACCCATTGTGTATATATACCACAATCCCATTTTCTTTATCCTATTCATCTACTTAAGGGCATCTAAAAAAATATGGCATTGGTCTTGATAGGACCAAAAAAATGACTGCTGTAGTCTCAAAAAGCATGTGCTATAATATAGCTTTATGATTCTTCAATGATATGACAGAGTATCCTCTGAATCAAGCTAAACCTGCAGCCAAGAAAAGGTGATTAGGATGCCATCAGAGAAGCCTTTCAGATCTAAGGGCATAGAACAGACAATTCTCTGTTAATGCTTCAGGAATGTATCTGAAGGACACAGATGTTTCACCATAGCATATGTGTAAGTCACTAGCATGAGGTAAGTAAATATCTGCAAAATACAGGGACAAAATCTAGTTTTAAAAGAGGAGCAATGATAGAGCCACCAGACAAAGAAGTCAGTGATACATTCTAAATCATGCAGAATAGATTACATCCCAGAGAGGTTATAGAAGGTTCTTTATTATAATATTTTCATTGCTTATCAGTGTGCAGTTTGATACAAAAAGCTAGTTTGATGAATTAGATTAATCTCATATGAGGCTATGGGAATATGGGTTAAATGGAATTAAACAAAAGCTGGGAGGGACTGTTAAATGCCAACTTACAATGAATTCTTGAAAACAATTTTTTTTCCTATTTCAACTGCATAACATGGTACTAAGTACAATGTAATGAGTTTCATGCAAGTTCAGGAGCAAATATCTAGAGCAAATATCTACCTTATAACTCTTTGTGGATTTGCATTAATTTGTAACATTCAACATTAAAGACAACAAGAATAATATACTATACCAATAACACCTTAAATATATATATATATATATATATATAAACTTTATTATTTTGCTTATGATTTTTATTTTAACTGGATTAATTACTCCTAGGAATTCTCACAAGTGTCTGTCAACCTATATCCTATATAAAGACCCAGCTAAAAAGTGGAAGTGACTTCCTACATATATTCCTGTCCAGGTACAGTTTGTAGATATTGTTATGTTTCAGAGAAAATAGCAGCAAGAGTAAATCTGATGACTATCTTTGTAATTGTGTTTCTAATCTCACTTGGTATACCTCAGTGATATATGAAGCATGATTAATGTGTAAGTTATGAAACTGAAAATAGGAGTAAGCAGAAAGAAGATGTGATAACCACATTGTTCTTTCCCTTTGAGAGTTGGTGTTGGACCTTCTGTGTCTTTGAGAGTATTAAAATTTGTTTATGATAGTTTGTAATCAGCCTAGCTCCCCAGTCATGAGAAACTGCACCAAGCAGAGTACTCTTCACCTTTTATAAGCTGTGCTTTGCAATCAATGAGTTTATCACACTTTATTTTACTTTGTATTAGAGAAGAGTCTCCTGGCTACCATCACCTTGTGAAATGCAAGCAGAATCCGTTTGCTCTGCCACATAAGCCATCCTTAAAATTAGGTCAGAGTTCATTACACTGCTACTCCTTTAGGCACAGGGGCAGAAGAACATAAAACCTAAATCTTAGCTTGAGGCACAGAGAGAACGGATTTCAGTTTTGTAAGGAATTAGAAATTGCTTTATGATAGATAGATTTCACACAGATAGGAAATGAATGTTCTCGAAGAAAAAACTAGCCAGTAGAGAGAAAAAAATTTTTAAGTACCAGAAGACTCCTGGGAGAGGAACAGGCACACAAAGAGAATGAAAATGACCAAGAGGTGTATATGAAGTACCACTGGGAGGGGATATTCTGAGAGCATACCAACACAAAAGTGGACATGGCACTAGTAGTCTGAGGGAAACTAGTGCATCAGTGTCTGGCCAGTACCTGATTGAAGACTTGAATAGTATGAATATACTTTGTATACAAACAGTGTTATGTGAAAAGAGGCTCTATGTGTGTATTATGAACCATAATGCATTCTACTAGAATGGTCAATGGGGAGGGAGGGGGCAAAAGGGTGAAGAAAAAAAAAAAAAAAGATGGTAGAATAAGATGGATATCATTACCCTAAGTGCATGTATGAAGTCACGAATGGTGTGAATATACTTTGCATACAGCCAGAGATTTGTAAAAAAGTGCTCTATATGTGTAATATGAAATGTAATGCATTCTGCTGTCATTTATAACATCTTAGAATAAAAAATTTAAAATAAATTAAAAAAGATGCCTTTGAAAAAGGAAGTTAATATTGAGCATATGTAGAAAGCACAAAGGGCAACAAAATACAATACATCTATGAAGACATAATTGTTGTAAAAATACTTTATATAAAACCAGCAACTTGAAAAATTGTGCTCTTTGTATGTAATGTGAAATGAAATGTACTCTGCAAACATGTATAACAAATTAGAATAATAAAAAAAATTTGGAATCATTCATACTCTGGCAGAAGAATGAAATTATGAAAGTAAATAAAATTTGACAGAAAAAAAAAATGAGTGGAGAATCAATAAGCTGCTTTAGAAATACTTTGGTAATGAAAAGCTAGAACTCAAATACTCTTTCTACAGAAAGTAGACATTAGTTTCACCTAAGAAAGTATGTTATGCATTTTATTTGTACACATAAATGTGTATTTATTTTTTTCCTGCGGAATACAAACGAATTAAATTCAATTGTTTTTCTTGATTAAAGACAGAAAGTAAAATAAACTAATACCCTAGGCAATTTTCCATTTTGCTGTGATTTTTAATGCTTTCAAAATGAACATCACATTTTTTTGTTTGTTTGTTTGTTTGTTTTGGAGACAGGGAGTCCTTAGGTGCTTAGGGCCTTGATAAACTTCTGAGGCTAGCCTCTGATCCTTGATGCTTCAGCCTCCTGAGTTGCTGGAATGCTGGAATTACAGGCATGTACCATCATAACTGACTAACTGTAGTGTTTATTTTTTTCTGTGACTTAGGAATATTATTTTTCCATGTACCCTATGACCAATTTTCGCACTCATTTTAGCTTCGCAATTGCTACCACTTTTTTTGTTTTTTTCTTTTCTTTTTTGGTACTGGGGAATGAACCAGGGAAATTTAACCACTAAGCCACATCCTCAGTCCTTTTTTTTTTTTTTTTTTTTTTGAGGTGGGGGGGCAGGATCTCACTAAGTTTTTCTGGGCCTCCCTAACTTGCTGAGGCTGGTTTGAACTCATGATCCTCCTGCCTTAGCCTCCCAAGCCACTGGGAACTATCACTTTTCAATGGTGCCGAATGATATATCTTTTCTATCTGTCCATTTATTATCATCTACTTACCAAACTACCTAATCTACCTACTTAATTGAGGTTATAATTCTATTTTATACATATGTATATAAAATGTATGTGTACATGTAAATGAACATTTACTTATTATTAAATTATATGTGGTCTAGGGAGGCTGAGGATTTTTCCTGTACTAATCCCTACAAAATTTAAGATTTGGAAAGCTTCTGAGATCTCCGAGGTCTACTCATAGATAAAAATCTTACTCTTATTTGGTTTACCTTAAATTTTCTAATTTCTCAAGCCAGGCATGGTGGCACATGCCTGTAATCCCAGCACTTTGGGAGGCTGAGGCAGGAGGATCATGAGTTCAAAGCCAGCCTCAGCAATGGCGAGGCACTTAGCAACTCAGTGAGACCCTGTCTCTAATAAAATACAAAAAAGGGCTGGGGATGTGGCCCAGTGGTCTAGGGCCACTGAGTTCAATACCCGGTACAAAAAAAAAAAAATTATAATTTCTCAAAATGGCCCATTTAAAATTGTCCATGGAAACATACTGAATGCTTTCTTTGGTTAAGAAACTATAAATGAGCCGGGCTTGGTGACACACACCTGTAATCCCAGTAGCTCAGGAGGCTAAGGCAGTTTGATCACAAGTTCAAAGCCAGTCTCAGCAAAAGCAAGGTGCTAAGCAACTCAGTGAGACCCTGTTTCTAAATAAAATACAAAATAGGGCTGGAGATGTGCCTCAATGGCCAACTGCCCCTGAGTTCAATCCCTACATGTATATACTTGCACACATTTTTTGGAGTCTAACATATTAATTCATTTTCAGCTTTCAGCCCAACACATTAACTCAAGTAACTAAGCTTGTTTTCTTCATATGTAAAACAGAACACGTAGTAAAACTTTTCCTGAAGTTCTTTCTAATTGAAGTAATAAATGTAAGTATTTAACATAGTGCCTGAATGTGTAAAGTACACAATATTATTATTATTAGTAGTAGTAGTATTGGATGATAATATTCATATGTATATATTCACAGAGCTACGCAAAATTCTAAGGCAATCACATAAAAATTTCAGAACTTTTCACTCAATGTGGTAGGGAGGTAGAGACAGAGATGGTTTCAGATATTGGAGGGAGGCTAGTTAGACAGATGGATGGGTAAGATTAATAGAGTAGGAGCAGAATGTTGAAGGCTTCATCAGCAGAAGTACAAGGTAAACAGTGGCACAGAAACAATTTAGCACACCTGGATTGTACAAGAACAGGTATGTAAAGTACATTGTTTGCATAGCAAAATTGCTTTAAATCAAGTGTTGTGTATAATGAGTATATGTATCTTGAATCTTAAATTTTTATTTGGGCCTTACTCAAATGTCATATAGCATGTTTGATGATGTGTTGTTGTCATCAAATATAACTAAGACAGGGCTGGGGTTGTGGCTCAGCGGCAGAGCACTCGCCTCGCATGTGCGTGGCCCGGGTTCGATCCTCAGCACCACGTAAACATAAATGCATTGCATTGTGTACAACTAAAGTGAATAAATAAATATTAAATATATATATATATATATATATATATAACTAAGACAACTTTCTAATTGTTTCAACAATCATAATTGACTTTTGTGAAACAATTTTCAGTATGAAAATTTCTTAAAATAGGTTACTTATCTTTGCACTATTTCCTACTCCCAAAATAAAAGGAAAATTCACATTTAAACTTTTTGCTTGCTGACATTTTTTTCCCTGTCATCTTGAAACTCTTCTAAGACATGTCCAGAGGTTTTACTGAAATTCATTGTATTGTGGAAATTGAACTTGGTCAGAAGCAAAAATTAGAACATAATGCTGAGTATTGGCAAATTTTTGGAAATTTATAATCTTATCAAAGTTTGTAGACACTGTTAAGAAGTTATGTTCAGCAGTCTGTGTGGGATAGTATTTTGTCTATGTGATCTAAAAAGGCCTTCTTGTTTCTTCAGAATTATGGCTGTATCATAGTCCCCTTCTCTAAACTCTGAATTTTAAAAAACTTCAAAAGTTTGTTTCTCCCTGGTTTGCACTGTTGTGTAGCATTCATTGCACAAGCTTTAAAGTGGAAAATAAATTGAGAAGTATTGATTTAGGCTTGGAGAGAGTAGTTCAGCAAAATAGAATCATATGATCGGATATTACATCTTTTTTGTAGAGTGGCAATTTCTTTCTTTGAACCAAATGTATTGGTGCAAAGAAGTATACTCTAAAACAGTTAAAGAAATTATTTTTCAAATTAAATTAAATTAATTTTAAATTGATGTAAAATATAAAAATTGTTCATTTTATTTGGTATAATGTGGTATTTCAACACCTGAAGTAATTCTTAATATACACTTCAGAGATTGTTTTCAGTTTTTTCAAAATTCTGGCACACTAGAAAGTAGTGTATAGATTACTAATATTATGTGAGTAGATTACTAATGTTTATGAAAATGTAGCTAAAACATCACTTAGATACTTCTATTTTCCTTTTATAATAACATGCTTTGTAGAATGTACAGTGATCAGGTCCTGTGATTTCTTTGAAACTGAGAAGCCACCTGGACTAGCCTTTTAGTGCTCCAACAGAACAGTTCTTGGCAAACTATGATGATTAGTTACCTCTAGTATGTACAAAAGATGGACATTCTCTATATGGCCTCATATCTTTAATATAAATACATTTAAATTCAACCATCAGTGAACACCTCAGACTTGTAGGTAGGATTATGACTATTTTTCTTCATGAATGCATTTTTGCAAAGAGCAACTGCTGTTGGAATCTCAGTAGTCATACTCAAATAAAATATGCATGAACAAGCAAAATCACCACTTAGTATTAAAAATGATATTAGGGCTGGGGCTGTCGCTCAGTGGTGAAGCACTTGCCTTGCAAGTGTGAGGCACTGGGTTCAATCCTCAGCACTACATAAAAATAAATAAAGATATTGTGTCTATCTGCAACTTAAAAAAATATTTTTTAAATTCTTACTGCTTCAATTAGAGGGATCAGAACTATATTTTGAGTCACAGTAAAAGTACAAACAGATAAATATTATAATATGATACTAAGCAAATCGTGAGCCACAGATACTAAAGGAAGAAAGATGTAATAAAGATGAAAACTGTCATGAAAGTGGAAGGAAAACTATTACAGAAACACAAAGTAGAAGGTGATCAGGAGGAAACATGAGAGGAGGGTAAGAGTGGGTGATGGGGGTATAAATGATCAAAGTATGTTATATGCATATACCAATATGCTACCACGAAATCCATTACAGTGCATAGTTGATCTACAATAATAATGGAAAGAACAAGTAAAAATCATGATTTCATTTCTTGAGTCCATTAAAATTAGTTAGCAATTTAGGAAAAACTAAAGCAACCAGAGGCTAATTCAGGGTGATTTGTTTCAACTGGAATATTGATTATGCTATGCAATATTTGTAGGAAAACACTTTGCATTTTTATGACACTTCACTGGTACACGGTTTATTTACTTCCTCAAATATAATAACAAAGAAACTTAGCACCAACTATAATGAAGGGGTGATAAGAAACTTCTTTAAGTTATTTTGGATGGAAATGTTTTTTATATAAAAACTTCAAAATCTTCCCTTAATATGAATTATCCAAATACTGATCCATTTCCTTGGTTTCTATAAAATTTTGTTTATGTACAGTTCATGTTTTCAGTCTTTACCTTCTCACATAGTTCTACCTATATACTTATTTATATTTCTAGCAATTATTATTTTCTAGCATGTTCAAAATACATAAAAACTTTTATTAACATCTTTATTTTGTTGTTAATTAGACATTTCTGCATAAGAAGGCAACATATAATTCTTGACCCCATTCTATGCCTTCCTCTTTCTTCTTCATGTCAACACTATGCATCATCTACCATGGATCAACTGAAATAAAAAATCAAGGGGTATAATTGTTCCTGTCTTTCCCTCTACCTAGAATATTGTCTGATATTCTGTTTGTACCTGACAGATATGTATTAAATATCTTGATAAACATTTAATTATGTTTGGGAAAAACATAAAGTAGAGTTGGAAACTTATCTGTATCAAGTATATTATCATCATAAGAAATCTCACACATATTAATTCAGATGTATATTTAATAACCAGAAAGTTTACAGTTTATAAAATGTATTTACAAAATGTACTTGCCTTCTTGCTTATAACTATCTCGGGAGGATTCTGAAAATTATCAGCCTCTTGAAGGTGAGAAGCAAGTCTTCTTTAATACTTTATTCATAGCACCTACTTCTTAGCACAAAGGAGATGTTTAATGAAGGTTTCTGGAATTTGCCCTTGTAAAATATTGACAATATTCATGCAAAAATGTGTCTAAATTTGATATTTTATATTGTAAAAACATTTGTGACTTTCCTTCCTTGTCCTCTTATTTAGCAATCATCAGTTTTTACGTTAGATGGTTATATGAGTTGATTTCATCCAGTATGATCAAAGAACCCTAAATTTTGGAACCAGTCTTAGATAAGTTTGCTGATGTCAGAACTGGTTTCATTGGACAAGGCAATAAACTCTTTTTTTGTTTGCTTCTTCATATAGTAAAGAGATTTGGGGTATAATATCTCAAAGGCATACTAGAGGTCTGATTCTGATTATTGAATTTTTTCATTTTTTTTTCTTTATTTCAACTTCTTAATTTTAAAATGCTTATGTGACCAGAATTTCCAGTTTGAGGCCTGTGTCAATCCTTTTTATCTGACATATGGAATTAAAAATTATATTTCAAAACCTGTTCTCTACTATATCTATTCATGCCATTGATCTTAGGGGAGTCAGTGCCATAGAATGTAATAAAAACTCAGCTCCATTTTTTTTTTTTGTTACTCATGAAAATAATTCAATTAATATCTCACGTATGTTCATTATCATGTTAGAGTTCTCTAGAAAAACTCAACCAATAGAATATATGTGAGTTTTGTGTGTGTATGTGTGTGTGTATCTCTATGTGGGGTAATTTAATAGTTTCACTTACATAATCAGAAGCTAGATAGTTGCACAGTAATTAAAGATCTGAGGAAACCAGTAGCTGCTCAGTCCAAGTAAGCTGGAAGCCTCAGAGGCCTAGAAGCTTCTTGGAGATTCATTGTGAGTCCACATTGAAAAGCTGAAAAAGCTTGAGTCTGATGTCCATAGGCAACTACAGCAGTAAAATTGTAACTATTCAAGAAAAATCAAGCTTGTCTGTACTTGCAACAAAACATTTCCCTTCTACTTTTTCTTTTATCTGGAACCCTAGACTATTGGACAGTGCTGCCCACATTCAAGGCAGGTCTTCTTCCTTGAGTTCACTAAGCCACATGCTGATAGTCTTCAGAAAAAATACTCTCTCTCTCTCTCTCTCTCTCTCTGTCTCTCTCTCTCTCTGTCTCTCTCTCTCTCTGTCTCTCTCTCTCTCTCTCTCTCACACACACACACACACACACACACGCTTTACCAATTTTTAGGTGTTTCTCAATTCATCCAAGTTGATGAACAAGATTAACCATCACAATTATGATTATTGTTGAGCATCATGCCCTTGTGTGGTGATGAGTAATTCAAATTCAACAGAAACAAGATTTCCAGAGGATCACTTTCTCTATAGTCTTGTTAAGGTCATTCTCTCTCACATCATGTAGATTTACTTGCTTCATAGTTTTATCACAAATAAAACTATCTGTTATTACAGTGCTTAGCCTCTGCCCTCCTTCCACTGTGACCCTCAGTAGAGTGAAAGAATCCTATCAACAGAGACTTAATATGAATTCTATATAATAAGAACAACAGGATCTCTTATCATATAATAATATTTAAACAAAGAATAAGCGAACAATTCTAAAGATTTTTCAGTGCTGTGGAGAAAATTGATAAGAAGATAATATCATAGGTAAGTAATTCCAGGCGTGTGCTACTAGGAATTGAACTCAGAGTCACTCAAACACTGAGCCATATCCCCAACAGTATTTTGTATTTTATTTAGAGACAAGGTTTCACTGAGTTGTTTAGTGCCTCACTGTTGGTGAGGCTCCCTTTGAACTGGAGATCCTCCTGCCTCAATCTCTGAACCTCTGAGATCACAGGCATGTGCCACTGTGTCTGGCTAGGCAAGTAAATTTTTAATGGGATGATTTTGGATAACCTTCTTACATAAGGCAAGCTAAGCCACAACAAAAGAAAACACATACATTTTCAGAACGCATGATATGTAATTCAGAATGTCTTTCCATTTCATACATTATCTATAAAGTAAGTAGGAGTTGGAGTATCTGTAGTCAGTGAATAGTGTGTTAAGAATGGTGCAGGTCAATAGACTGCAAAAGGGAATTGTACACACGAATGAGCTCTGCACTGTCCAGAAACCTATGCACACCACTTTCACACACCTTCCACAATTATGTGCTGCAATTGCTTATTTACTTCTCTGAATTCTTGTTAGACTATGATCTTCCTGAGGGCAGATGAAGGATATTTTTCTAACATCATCCTGGTACATGTGTGTTTTCAAAATGATGTATTTTTAACAGTAATATGGGAAAGAAACAGGGTAGAATGGATGGAGAAAGGTATTATAATTATGACCAGATACGTGGCAAAGACTGCCCTTAGAAATTTCTTGTCCGGTCTTTCTGCAGGATGCTACTGTCAAGATATTCCTCTTAAGGTAATATAGTCCTTATTTTTTGCCTTGTCCCCAACTTCTTTTTAAGAGATTTAATACTCTGGTCATGTTTCTTAGTCTAGGCTTCTGTGTGGTTGTGGTTTTGTTTATATGTATTTGTATACACACAGGAGAGTATATGTGTTTAGTTGGCTGGCTACGTGTATCCAAATCTGTATCTATCAATATATCTCTCTGCTGGTTTTTTAATCCCGTTATTATGAATAAAAGTTTTAAAGATGTGGAAGCAGAATATGTAAGTAATTTCAGACACAGAATTCTTTGCTTCACATAATTATTCAAATTAAAACAATAGGCGCACAGTAGTCATTTATTTTGAAAACAATTAAATATTCTAACTGAGCACTAATTTATTCTGTCAGTGATTTAACAAAGTATCACTCTTACTACTCCATATTAATAGCTTGTTATTTGATTTTAATTGAAAAATCACAAGTGATGGTATGTTATTTATTTGCACATTTAAACTATTTCAAAATGTTGTAATTTTGTTTATTTATCTAATTCAATGAAAATTCTGTATTTCTACTTTTATTATAATGAACTTTCTCTGTGGTATAAATTGCAATAGGCATGAAAAACATCTGTTTAATTCCCATTGACCAGTCTATAATAAAGTCTACGTTAGATACTTGTATTCCTCTGATTAACTCCATCCTTTTTTTTTCTATTTTTTTATTTTTTAAATTTTTTTATTATTTTAATTTGTTATACATGTTTATAGAGTACATTTCATTTCATATTACATATAAAGAGCACAATTATTCAAGTTGCTGGTTTAACATAAAATATTTTTACAAAAATTGTGTCTTCATACATGTATTTAGGGTAATCACGGATAACTCAGTCTGCCATTATTCCTATACCCTTGTCCCTTCCCCTACTTCCCCCCTCTTTGTTATATTTAAAGCACTTTCATTCCTCTCATTCCCTCTCTCTTGCCTTTATAAGTTAGTATCTTCATATCAAAGAGATCATTCAACCTTTGGTTTTTGGGGATTGGCTAACTTCATTTAGCATTATTTTCTCCAACTCCATCCTTTTTAGATAAAAAATGATCAATTCTTTCTTGCTCTTTCATTCTGTATCAGGCTAAAATGCTTTTCCTCCTGTTAGCTTAGTGTCATGAAAAAGCTAGACAATCAATATCTCCACTTTCTCATCTTATATTTTCTAATTAGTGCCCAGTGATAGAGGCTACTCACCTTCTCAATCTAAATATTTTGTAAAGTCAACACCGTCCTTCTTACAATGATGTCCACTTTGATTTTCTTCTCTCTCATTTGTTACTGTTGATTATTATTTTCCTTTAAAATATCTTTTCTCATCAAATCATACCCTCTCCCTTCTTCACGTGTTTTGTCTCCTGGTTCTAGTTTTGCTCCTAACACATCTTAAATTTTCATGCTTTGATTCTCAGGTCTATTTCCCAAACTATGTTTTATTTATTTTTATTTTGTACCATCTCATGCAAATCAGTACACAACATTTATTTTTCTAAATGTGAACGAAACTCATTACTTTATCCCATATGATTATTCCATTTCATAATCTACCTTGACCACTTTTGGAGCACCAAAGGTGGTACCAAAGCCTTGCTTTAGGGTTTCTTTCCCATATAATCTGCATGGTTTTCGTAAGGACTGAGAAGATTTATCATCTAGTTCAAATAGTTGCTATATTTTCCTAACTATTCTCTCTGCCTGCAAACTTTAATCTCTCCTTCTGAATTTCAGTAAAGCAATTCTTATTTCACCACCTTTATTTAAAATATTACATACCTCCATCTAATTTTAACACAGAAATAATAAATATCTTAATTTAATAATAGAAAGACTTCATAATTGAACTTCTTTTTCATTCTCATGCCCCTATATATCCTTCATTCTTACTCTACTCTACAGAGAAAAAAATCTAAAACTAAAACTACATATATCCTCCTGAATGTGTTTTTTCCAATATCTATTCTTATTTTTTTTTCTTTCAGAAATATCATAGTGCTTTACGGTCTATGAAAAAGGATAAGTCCTATCAACTTACCTTCTCCAAGATACAAAAAATAAATAAATAAAAATTAAAAAACCACCATTTCTTCAGTAAAGTCTTGTCTGACATCCCCACATTAGTTCAATCATATCATACTTCATAAACCACTAAATTTTATTCTTATTTTGTTAACATTAGCATGATACCCTATTGCCTCTTTTAGAGGGATAATATATGCAGGTATAGGATATGTTCATATTTAGAATGATGTCTTTGCATTGGAACATTAAGATTTGGGCAAGGGACAGAAAATATTATCAACAAACTTCCAGAAGCTATGGGAGAGTAAAGGAATATATTTCTGTCACTAGCCTCAGAAAGCCTTGTTCTTGGACTTCCAATCAAGACAATTGTGAAATAAAAAATGCTTTTTTAGCCACTCAATGTGCAGTATTTTGTTATAGCCCCGAAATCAAAGTAATACAAAATTACTAGTGTTCCTTCATAAGCAAAACAAAACCAAAGCAGACTCCATTAAGGTAAAGAGATCTCCATTTATAGTAGCAACAAATATGATTAGCTACATAGGAATAAATTTACAAAAGAATGTTTAAAACATTGATGGGGTTGTTATTGCCATTGTTATTGTTTGGTATTATTTTGCTGTGTTCAGGTTGAAACCCACGGTCTTAAACACATGCTAGGTAGTAGTTTACTACTAAGTTATCCCATAGCCTAATAACCTGGAACCAGCCTAGTTGTCTATTAACAGATGAATGGATAAAGAAAATGTGTTATATATGCACAATGGGATTTTATTCAGCCATTAAAAAATAAAATTATGGCAGTTCGCCTGGCCTCCAGGGCCCAGAGTAGCAGCTCCCTGCTGCTGCATGCAGGGCCCGACCTGAGGAAAAGTCCCCTCCACTCCCAGGGGGAAGTGCGACCTGCCCAGCTGTGACCAGAACAAGAGGTCTGCAGAACTGCTGTTGAGCCCTAGGAGAACACCGCCATATTTGAGGAAAGTAGCAGCAGACCGGGACAAAGAAACAAAGAAGAAAGGAAAAGTAGCTACAGACATCCAGGGATCCACCAGCACTCTGAGAGCAGCACACACCTGGGTGAGACTCTGGCAACCAGCAAGGGAGGGCGTGTCTGAGGCTAGCGCAGAGGCCCCAAGAAGGTACAACTGTGGGTGGGCTTCCCGGTGCCATTCAGCTGCTGACACACAATCCCCCTGAGCCACTCTTCCGCTATGCCATTTTGTAACTGGCCAAAGGTGCAGCCTTCACTCCACTAACAGGATCGCTGACTGGACGTGATCCGGGTCAATTGGCTTAAACTGGAAGGGAAAAAAGAAGGGCTTCCCAGGGTCCATTTTGTTTGAGACTTGTTCCTGGGTTCAAGTTTGTGTTTGTTTGTTGGTTTGTTGTTTTTTGGGTTTGTTTTTGCTTTGTTTTTGTTTTGATTGACAGTGTGTTTGTTTGTTTGCTTGTGCTCCTCTTTTCTTTCTTTCTTTTCTTCCTTCTCACTTTTGTATTTTTTTCTTCTTCCTTCATCTTCCCTATTTACACCCTGCCATTGCATACTCAACAGAGGCAAAAAAAAAGTTATATGCAGAAATTAGGATTTCTAGAAAGGGTACAAGTGAAATATATAGCAAAGGGGTGTTATATATAATTTATTCTCTATTTTCTTGACTCACTCTCTCTCCTCTCTCTCTCTCTCTCTCTCTCTCTCTTACACTACTTTCTACTCCTTTGTCATTTTTTTTCTTTTCCATCTTTCTTTATTTCTTCTCTCAAACACTGCATAAGTTAGGTTTATATATATATCAGTCTTTCCACCAAATCATTCACTCCATTCTCTTTCCTCTCTTGTCTGCTGATACTAAACCACTTCCATAGAACTCTCTTTTCATACTTTCTATGAAAGAACAATTCAATACATTAACTTCCTTCTTCCTAAACATATCACCTCTGAGTCCAATACTTGAAACTATAAAACTCCATCAGAATCATACAAAGTAAATTGGAAACAATATCTAGGTTAACTAAATCTGTACATTGTGATCAAACTGGGATTTTCTGAATAGAAAGTGTTTGATTTTAAAGTGTAAAGGAAATATAAGGGGATCTGATAGCATTGTACTACAGGAGCAACATAAGGCCTTAAGGTAAAATCAAAATAGTCAAGGTCCCACAGTGCAGGAAGAAAAGACACACAAGCAATATGAAGAAACAAGGGAAGAAAGTGACACAAACAAATCAATATACCTCCTCAGTATATTCCATGGCAAGCACAGTTGGTGAAATGCCAGAGATGGAATTTAGAAATTACATATTCCAAATGTTTGCAGAACTTAAGAATGAACTAAAAAATAAGATAAAGGAGCAAATACAGGTGGTGAAAGATCATTTTGACAAAGAACTCCATAAACAAATACAGGAAGTAAAAGATTACTTCAATAGGGAGATAGAGGCTCTAAAGAGAAACCAAACAGAAATTCCGGAAATGAAAGAAGCATTAAAACAAAATAAAAGCTCAATCGAAAGTATCTCCAACAGAGTAGATCACTTGGAAGAAAGAACCTCAGACAATGAAGACAAAATATATATCCTAGAGAAAAATCTAGATTACACAGCAAAAATGGTAAGAAACAAAGAACAGAACATTCAAGAATTGTGGGACAACATAAAAAGACCAAACTTAAGAGTGATTGGGGTAGAGGAGAGGGCAGAGTTTCAAGCCAAAGGAATGAGTAATTTATTTAATACAATAATTACAGAAAATTTTCCAAACTTGAGGAATGAATGGGAAAACCAAGTTCAAGAGGCTTACTGAACACCAAACATACAAAAATCACAACAGATCCACACCAAGAGACATTATAATGAAAATGCCTAATATACTGAGCAAGGAGAGAATATTAAAAGCCACAAGAGAAAGGAAGAAGATTATATATAGGGGAAAACCAATCAGACTATGTTCAGATTTTTCAACCCAGACCTTAAAAGCAAGAAGATCCTGGAATAGCATATTTCAAGCTCTGAAAGAAAAGGGATGTCAACCAAGAATTTTATATCCAGAAAAACTGAGCTTTAGATTCGAAGATGAAATAAAAACCTTCCAGGACAAAGAAAATTAAAAAGATTTCACAACTCGAAAGCCAGCACTTCTGAAAATCCTGGGCAAAATTTTTCATGAAGAAGAAGAGAAAAGTAACAATGAAAATCAACAAAGGGAGATATTAAACTAAGAGAAATACCAACCATAAGAGAAACCAAATCAAGCTAAAGACCATAATACAAATAAAAATGGATGGGAATAAAAATCACATCTCAATAATAACCCTGAATGTTAATGGCCTAAACTCGCCATTCAAAAGACACAGATTATCTGAATGGATTAAAAGAAATGACCCAACAATTTTCTGTCTCCAAAAAACACACCGTGTAGAAAAAGACATCAATAGATTGAAGGTGAAAGGCTGTGAAAAGTCTTATCACTCACATGGCCTACGGAAGCAAGAAGGGGTTTCCATTCTCATTTCCAATAAGGTAGACTTCAAACCAAGCTAATCAAAAGGGACAAAGACAGATATTTCTTACTACTTAAGGGAACCATTCATCAACAGGATATAACAATCATAAATCTATATGCCCCAAATAATGGAGCACCTACATTCATCAAACAAACTCTTCTCAAGTTCAAGAGTAAAATAGACCACAACACAGTTATTCTAGGGGACTTCACAACACCTCTCTCACCAATGGATAGATCATCCAAACAAAAGCTAAACAAAGAAACTTTAGGCCTCCTTAAAACAATTAATAACTTAGACCTAACGGATATATATAGAATATTTCATCCCTCAGTAAATGAATACACTTTTTTTCTCAGCAGCACATGGCTACTTCTCCAAAATAGACCATATATTATGTCACAAGCCAACTCTCAGAAAATATAAAAAAATAGAGATACTACCCTGCATTCTATCAGACCATAAAGGGATGAAATTGGAAATCAATGACAAAACAAGGAATAAGAAAAACTACTCCAACAACTGGAAGCTAAACAACATGCTACTTAATGAACAAGGGGTTGAAGAAGACATCAAAGAGGAGATTAAAAAATTCCTAGAGGTAAATGAGAACACAGATACATCATATAGAAATCTCTGGGACACTATGAAGGCAGTAGTAAGAGGAAAATTCATTGCACTGAGTTCATTCCTTAAAAGGAAAACAAAAACCAACAAATAAATGACTTAACTTAACTTACCTCAAAGCACTAGAAAAAGAAGAACAGACCAACACCAAGAGCAGTAGAAGACAGGAAATAATTAAAATCAGAGCAGAAATTAATGAAATTGAGACTAAGGAAACAATTCAAAGAATTGATAAACTAAAATTTGGTTCTTTGAAGAAATGAACAAAATTGACAGACCTTTAGTGATGCTAACGAAAAGAAGAAGAGAGAAAAATCTCAAATTACTAACATTCGTGATGAAAAAGGGAATATCACAACAAATACCTCAGATATACAGAAGATAATTAGAAATTACTTTGAAAACTTGTACTCTAATGAAATAGAAAATACTGAATGCATTGACAGATTTCTAGAGTTGTATGATTTGCCTAAACTGGATCTGGAGGCTATACACAATTTAAACAGATCAATTACAAGCAAAGAAATAGAAGACATCATCAAAAAGCTACCAACAAGGA
Source organism: Tamias sibiricus (assembly GCA_025594165.1). Taxonomy (NCBI): domain Eukaryota; kingdom Metazoa; phylum Chordata; class Mammalia; order Rodentia; family Sciuridae; genus Tamias; species Tamias sibiricus. Next base: position 85,248,327 of record CM046662.1, read on the forward strand.
AAAGTCCAGGACCTGATGGGTTACAGCCGAGTTCTACAAGACTTTCAAAGAAGAACTAATACCAATGCTCTTCAAACTATTTCAAGAAATAGAAAAAGAGGGAGCTCTTCCAGACTCTTTCTATGAGGCCAATATTACATTAATTCCAAAGCCAGGCAAAGACGCATCCAAAAAAGAAAACTTCAGGCCAATATCTTTAATGAACCTAGATGCCAAAATCCTCAACAAAATTCTGGCAGATCGGATACAAAAACATATCAAAAAGATAGTACACCACGATCAAGTGGGGTTTATTCCAGGGATGCAAGGCTGGTTCAACATTCGGAAATCAATAAACATAAAACATCACATCAATAGACTTAAAGATAAAAATCATATGATTATGTCAATCGATGCAGAAAAAGCATTTGACAAAATACAGCACCCCTTTATGTTCAAAACACTGGAAAAACTTGGAATATTAGGAACATATCTCAACATGATAAAAGCTATTTATGCAAGTCCCAGAGATAACATTATCTTAAATGGAGAAAAATTGAAAGCATTCCCTCTAAAAACTGGAAAAAGACAGGGATGCCCCCTTTCACAACTGCTATTTAACATAGTACTGGAAACTCTGGCCAGAGCAATTAGACGAAATAAATTAAAGGGATCCAGATAGGAAAAGAAGAGCTCAAATTAGCACTATTTGCTGATGACATGATAATATACCTAGAAGACCCAAAAAACTCTACCCGAAAACTTTTACAACTAGTAAATGAATTTGGCAAAGTAGCAGCATACAAAATCAATACCCATAAGTCAAAGGCATTTTTGTACATCAGTGACAAATCCTCTGAAAGGGAAATGATGAAAACTACCCCATTTACAATAGCATCAAAAAAAAATAAAATATCTGGGAATCAACTTAATGAAAGAGGTGAAAGACCTCTATAAGGAAAATTATAGAACACTAAAGAAAGAAATCATAGAAGAACTCAGAAGATGGAAAGACCTACCTTGCTCTTGGATAAGTAGAATCAATATTGTCAAAATGTCCATACTACCCAAAGCATTATACAGATTTAATACAATTCCAATCAAAATCCCAATGTCATTCTTCAAAGAAATAGAAAAACCAGTCATGAAATTCATCTGGAAAAATAAGAGACCCAGAATAGCCAAAGCAATCTTGAGCAAGAAAAGTTAAGCAGGTGGCATCACCATACCGGACTTTAAATTATACTATAGAGCAATAGTAACAAAAACAGCATGGTATTGGCACCAAAACAGACTGGTGGACCAATGGTACAGAATTGAGGACACAGAGACTAATACATATAATTTCAGCTATCTTATATTAGACAAAGGTGCCAAAAATGTACAGTGGAGAAAGGATAGCCTCTTCAACAAATGGTGCTGGGAAAACTGGAAATCCATATGCAGCAACATGAAATTAAACCCTTATCTCTCACCATGCACAAAACTCAATTCAAAGTGGATCAAGGACCTAGGAATTAGACCAGAGACAATACGCCTAATAGAAGAAAAAGTAAGCTCCAATTTCCAACATGTCGGATTTGGCCCCAAGTTCCTTAATAAGAATACTGTAGCGCAAGAATTACTACCAAGAATTGATGAATGGGATAGATTTAAACTAAAAAGCTTCTTCTCAGCAAAAGAAACAATTAGTGAGGTGAATAGAGAGCCAACTAATTGGAACAAATATTTAATACGTGCACATCAGATAGAGCACTAATTTCTAGAATATATAAAGAACTCAAAAAAACTTAACACCAAAAAAACAAATAACCCAATCAATAAATGGGCTAAGGAATTGAAAAGATACTTCTCAGAAGAAGATACACAATTAATCAAAAAATACATGAAAAAATGTTCAACATTGCTGGCAATTAGAGAAATGCAAATCAAAACTATTCTAATATTTCATTTCACTCTAGTCAGAATGGCAGCTATCAAGAACACAAACAACAACAAATGTTGGAGACGATGTCGGAGAAAGGCACACTCTTACATTGCTGGTGGGACTGCAAAATGGTGCAACTGCTATGGAAAGCAGTATGAAGATTTCTTGGAAAACTGGGAATGGAACCATCCTATGACCCAGCTATCCCATTCCTGGGTCTCTTCCCAAAGGACTTAAAAACAGTATATTACAGTGACACAGCCACTTCAATGTTTATAGCAGCACAATTCACAATAGGTAGGTTGTGGAACCAACCTAGATGTCCCTCAGTAGATGAGTGGATAAGGAAAATGTGGTATATATACAAAATGGAATTTTACTCAGCAATAAAAGAGAATAAAATAATGGCATTTGCAGGTAAATGGATGAAGTTGGAGAATATAATGCTAAGTGAAATTAGTAAATCTCAAAAATCCAAATACCGAATGTTTGATCTGATATAAGAAGGCTAGTTCACAGTGTTGTTGGGTGGGGGTACATAGGAGGATTAGAGGAACACTAGAATGGTCAAAGGAAAGGGAGGGGAAGGGAAGGAACAAAGGGGGAAGGAGGGGGAAAAAAATGGAAAAAAAATTGGTGGTTGAATGAGATGGATATCATTATCCTAAATGCCTGATTGAAGATCTGAATTGTACTTAATACTTTGTATACAAACAGTTGTATGTAAAAAGATGCTATCTATGTACATTATTAATTGTAATACATGCTGCTATTATAAATAAAAAAAGAAAAAATATATATTTAGGAAAGAAATTTGAGAACGAGAAAAATTAAATGTGGAAAGGGTGTTTCTAAATGAAGGGCATGTACCTATTCATTGAAGAGTCTTCCAACTTCTTTTGTAAGACTGAACATTTTCAGAATAAATATTAAGGGAAAAAGAAAAAAAATAGTTTCCATTTAGCGACTGAAATTATCCACACAGATGACAAATCCCAGGATTGAGGGCAGGTTTTCTCAAACCAGATGCTGAGAATTATAAAGGGGGAAAAAAAAAGAAAACTGAAGGAAATTCTGAGATATGTTAACCTGGTTTATTTGTTGGCATGAAAAATGTTTTTCCTTAGGGATTCAAATGTTAAGTATATGCACATACACGTATATGTGTGTATGCATATATGTATCTGTGTATAAAAGTATATGAAGTCCTGTGTGTCTGAACACACCCATGTACCCATATAACTAACCTGTTGTCTAGTTTATTTCTTTTGTTTCAATCTCAGAAATATCATAAACTATTCATCTGTTACTGTGAGTCATTCCTTTCCTTTCCAGTAATTTGCAGTAATTACAAGTCTTTCTATGGCTGCTTACTTTCAAAGATGATATCTGGTTAATGTTGGAAGCCAAAGCCTTATGCCTATGGTAGATCAATTTAGTAGTCTCCTTTGCTTTAAGATTAAAATTTCCACTTGGTTTATCCTTTGGGGATGGGGCACACAGTGATTATGTGTATGGTCTGTGGCTTGGAGAGCATTTTGTTGAAGTCTCTTCTACTCTGTTGTCTCTATAGTCTTGTACAGATTACTTGGCTTCTGTTATGATTTAGATGAGGTGTCCTCCAAAAACTCATGTGTGAGACATTACAAGAACATTTAGAGGTGAAATTATTGGATTTTGTGCTCTTTAAACCTAATCCATGCATTCACTCACTGATAGGGATTAGTTGCGTGGAAAGTAGGCAGGTGGTATGGCTGGAGGAGGTGGGTCATTGGGAGCGTGCCTTCCTGGTGGCCCTGTCCTGAGCTGCTTTTCTCCTTCACACCTTTCTGCCATGGAGTTCTGCTTCACCTCAGGTCCAAAGCAATAGGGTAGACTTTGTATGGACCCCAAATAAACAGTGAACCCCAAATAAACTTTCCTCCTTTGAAAAAAAATGAAATTATGGCATTTGCATGAAAATGGATGGAACTAGAGACCACCATGTTAAGCAAAATGTGGCTAAAATTATATACTTTTTTTCTTATTTTCACGGACCTTACAATCTAGAATTAATAAACTCATTTATGCTTGAGATAAGTTTGCTAATTGGAAGTTCATGTAATAGTTACCCTCAAGAATTCCAGTGTATGGTTTTGTGTGTGTGTGTGTGTGTGTGTGTGTGTGTGTGTGTGTGTGTGTGTGTGTATTTTGTTGTTTTTTCTCCTTAGTATGGAATCTTTGTGCAACTGGAATAAAGTACTAAGAAAATGCTTCCTCTCTAGAGGGTTTTTAAATCTGTTTAAATTAAGTATGTGAAATGTTCATACACATATCATCAGAAAAAAATAATTTGACATCTTGTTAATAAAAATAGTTATACTTTAGGAAAAAGCCTTATGTGAATTTTCACTCATTACTGAGACCTGGGTGGAAAAAAAATTTCTTCTCTACCCTTTGTTATTTTCTTTCTAAATGCAACTTTGTATTAATGAATGACTTTCTCAGTTCACAAGATAAGGACATTGGGAGCAATTCAGAAGCAAACAAAAAATACATATCAAGACAGAAAATATCTGGAATGATCCTTATTTATTTATTTAAATGTAATTTTGTTTATTTCCTGAGGTGTTAGAGACAAATTTCTGAAAAAAGAAATGGATATATTCTGAAATATTTATTGAGTTTTCTTCACTAAATCGTTAGAAGATACCACAAAACAGGCTCCAATGTAATTATAAAAATCTGTTCAGGTTTGCCTCTGGCTATCATCTGTTTACTTAGAGAGAAAATGAAGATCATTATAACATTTGCACCTTCCTCTAATGAATCAAGCCTGAGCTCTGCCATGTCTGCAGTTTCTCCCAGTCTTTCAGGCCACTCCACAAGAAACAAATAAAATCATTTCAACTTATTAACATGGTTCAAAACATGAGAAAATATTTGCATGAAATATAATAAGTTCTTGCTTCCATACCTATATTTGAAAGAACTTGTAGACCAGGAGGCAAATGTTATTCCTTAGATCACTTTATTAGGCAGAAACTACATATATCCCACAAGTGTTAAGACTTGCTTTTCTATGGAGTTTTCATTTCAATGTAAAATTGAACAACTAGGACACACCAGAATTTTGCATGACAAAAATACCCTAAATTAATTTCAAATGTTTTTGAAATTATATATTTGAAATACTATAATTGTAGGTGAACACTCTAGTTCACCTATAATTTCATTTTTTGGTGTATAAGATTTTAATTGCCAATATTATATGAAGAGTTTAACATTATTCTTTGTATGTGATGAGTAACATATTTGCTACTATATTTACATATATTATAATCCTTTGATTAAACAGGACAAACAATGCATTTAAATGAACAGTATGCTAGGAGAAAATCTGCTAAAATGCAATAGCATTTTCACATGTTTTTTTAAGATACTAATTGCTATTGTGACATACTGGAACTTTCTAAAATGATTACTATGACTTTTGTAACAGTTTGAGACAAATCTTGAGTAGCTAAGGTGCAATAAAAATTATAATTCAATTTGATTTGCAAAAGTCATTTCTGAGATTAACTTTTTAAAAATGCTTCCAGGAAAAAGAGAAAACTTCTGAAACAATTCACTCATATGCATTGGAAGTATTCATGTCCATAGTCTGGCCTTACTTAAGTAAGCCTCCACATTCAGGATTTCACTTACATTTAATTTATCTCATGACATAAACCTCAGTCTTAAATTTTTTCCCTCTAATTTCCTTAATGAATTTTATTCTTTAATCTGCTGTGAATAATCATAGTTGGCAAATTTTTAATAAAAATTCTACTTCAAGGACATGTAAAAATTTGTTTCTTTTTCATTGCTTCATAAATAAAGGGATATTTAGTCAAATTTAAAAAGGAGTCACTTTTATAGTTTTTGGGCACCAGAAGAGGTCAATTCTCTTGGGGAAACTACATAGTCAGTAGGTGACATTCCATCACTGCAGAACAGATTGTAGACATTCATTCTATATTTATACAAGCATCTGATATTGCAGTTGTTATAGCAGTGTCATTCAACAAGTGTGTATAAAATTATTTCCTCTAGAGATTTTTAATAGTATGAATTCATAAGACCCTAGTTCAAAGTAAAGTTACACTTTCTGGGGACAGATTCTGACCATGTTTTCTTTAAGTCCAACTGATTTTTACTGTGGACTTTAATATGCAAATTTATATATTTATGATAGTAAAATTATAAATACATATTTCTTATACATATTTTTATGTTTTTCTATAGGTTTAGGTAAGTTTTAATATTTTGGAACTGAAGTAGGAGGTGTTACATTGCTGCCCAATCGGTTCATGAGTATTAAATTTACTTTATAGTAAATATTTTAAAAATACTTTATAGACTGTAAAATCTTTCAAAAAATTCATGGTTTATGCTATTGTATAGCCACTTAAACAGCTAATGAAAATTGCACATTTCATAGTCTCTTAGCAATTTTTATTGATTGTTTGGTGGTCTTTTGTCAATAATGAATTATAAACCCCCTCCACTTTTCTATCCAATATTTCACTCTCCCACTTTGACACTCTTACAAGTTAAATTGAGAAGCTCTAAAGGACAAGAGAGTAGTGGCTTAGTAATTAGGGGGATCCTAGGCAGATTTTCAGTGAGGTGATGAGAGTTATAGCTATTGTCATCTTCCTTAGAATACCTACATAGTTAATACACAGAGTATTTGGCAGTGCTGCACTGTGAGAATAACACTAGGAGTCTATTTTTTTTTTTTTTAGATTAACTAAAGTTGAGAAAAAGCAATTCCTTTTTTTTTTCCTTTTTCATTTTCTTTTCTTTTTTTGGTACCGGGGGGATTGAATTCAGGGGCACTCAACAACTGAGCCACATCCCCAGTCCTTTTTTTTTTTTTTTTGTATTTTTATTAGAGACAAGGTCTCACTGAGTTGCTAAGTGCCTCGCCATTGCTGAGGCTGGCTTTGAACTTGTGATCCTCCTGTCCCAGCCTCCCTAGTGCTGGGATTACAGACATGGTGGCACACATCAGCTGAGCAAAAGCAATTTCTAATACCAATGAGTAAAGAAAAAATCAATCAAAGCTCCAACATATCCTTATATTTTATAAGAATTTTCTCTCCACAAGTAATTAGGTAGGCAAATCTGCTCCAATAAGTTTGCAGATCCTCATTCTCTTTGGTTACTATTACAAAAATACTTTTGATAGTAAACAATATTAATATTTAATATTTTATTATGGGTCAGCGCATGTATTATATGCTACATATGTACTATGTGCTGCATATGCTCTTCCACATTTTATTCTGACAATGTGTAGCTGGAACTACTGAGCTTTTTTACATTATGAATTTTGCTCATCTGTGATACTGATACACGTTTTATGTTAGTAATAGGTAATAAAAACTCTATTACTTGACCTCATTCAACAAGCATGCATTGAGGCCCTTTAAGAAAAAAAAAAATTCAGTACTAAGGATCATAATTATTTATGCAACATAAAATATAATCTGTAACCTTATCTCACCAATCAGTCACTGCAACAGAAACAATACTGTGTTCATAAAGAAAGGCAATGGATAGGATAATTTGCTACATTGTAGTTGTCATTACGCTATGTATATGAATATCAAAATATCAGGTTGTACATTTTATAAGTATGCAATAAAAAAGAAGAAAAGGGAGGATTATTATATATGTTTGTAAATATGAGTCATTTCCTCTCAGTAATTTGGGAAAGCAATGGAAGAACTTAGTATTTTACTTTAAAGCAGAACATAAGAATAAATCAATATGATACCTATAGATCAAAAAAATGGGAAGTGTAAAATTTTTATCAAAAACCTGGGGGTGTCATTGGCATAATTGGGAGGGATTTAGGTAAAACATTATTGGCCTTGTTGAAGCTGAATGTTTGGTATCTTTCTATACTTTTCCTTAATAAAATGTTAAAAGTTAGAAAAAACATAAATCAATATGTAATTTAAAACTCTGAAGAGTTCACAAGCAACCAAATAGTTATTTCATCTTAATACTGTAGTTCAGTTCATCAAGTTGCATGAATTTCTTTTCCTCAACTAAAATGAAATTAGTATCCATGAAATTATACAATTTTCCATGTGCCTTTGCCTACCTATAATAATTGTGGCTAACGGCCATCTAAATTATTCATTTTATATGGTGAACAAGTGATTATTCTTAAAACAGATCCTGTGCTCTTTTAAATTGCTTTCTTCATTCTCCAGTTGGCCCAGACCATTACTGAGTTAAATGTTTCTTAATGAAGAATACTGCCTCACTGAACTTTGCTTTGTCTGCAAATTAGAAGAATAATTTGAAATTCCTTTGAAATTCCTAGTCCAGAACTGCATCCCAAAGTCAGATGGTAAAATGCTAAAATTTTGTATATTTTTACTGTAGGCCTTTTTTTAAAAAAATACTTTTTCTCCCATTTAGTTTGTTTTAGAAACCAATATACTCTTGGATAACATACTTTAAATCTACAGACCTGTATGCAAATAATCTATGTGTTGATTATTCTAGGGAAGTCGCATCAACTAAGGCATAAGAAGAAGTAATAAAATGAACTAAAACATGATGCATGAAAGGAAAAGGACAAAAAGAGGACATAAGATGAACCTCTGCCTCCCTCCTAGCACTTCTGTAGAGAAGGGAAGCTAATGAGTCCAGCAGATTAAGAGGGTCCCACTTACTAGAGGGTGAGACACAATCCTAAAGCCATCATTCCTGCATTCTTTTTATTTTTACCTGCTTTACATGTAATTCACTTCCATATAACTAACACACGCCAAGCTTAGTTTCTCATCATAGTGTGGATGAAGAGAAAGATGCCAGCATTTAACAGACAAAGGAAGAACACATTTCCATTAAACTCTGAACTGCAACACACTCTTTATCAGACACTGGGTCATGCTGCCAATTGAGCTTCTCCCCTAATAATCTGGAATTTTAACCTGGATGGTGTTTCTTTCATATAACCTTTTTCTCCCCTCCCCAATGGTGTGTGTGTATATGCACAGAAGTGTGTGCAATGAGGGCTGTCATAGAGGTTTGACTGGATGTTCCTGATATCCTGGGTCAAAATAATATAAAATTATCACAAGAAAACCTTATTCTGTACACTTTACATTCACACTCAGAAATGGCATTATATGAACACTAAATTATTTTTCATTTAATGACTGAAGACTTGGTTTGTTTTATAAAATTATGTCAGTCTGTTTGCCTGATTCAATGGTTATGGAATCAGTGGGTGCAAACAGACCAAATTAAAACTTAAAAGTTGCAAAATCCAATAACATTTACTTTTACTTCACCTATGTTTACTTGAGCTTACGGTTGACACAGCACATCTCTAAGATATGGAAATCCCTTCTTTGCTCTCTTCAGGTGCCAACAATTGATTGTTCAGCCAGCAGGAGCAACATGCCTAGCTGAGCTCTTTTCATTTCTGCCTTTCCCTTGACTTTACCTTGTAGTTAGTCAGAAAGCAATCACACAACTCCAATGGTGTCAAATTGTAGTTTTCTAAACATCTCTGCCTTGTACCTCCAAACTTCTGAAAACTGTCTGACTGTTGTTATCATCAAAGACCCGGAATCAAGTAGGCACTTAGCCAAACAGTAAAGAGACACACATGTACATAAACTATTATGTGTTGTATCACAAAAGTAATTATTTTAATGCAAAACTTTTCATCATAATGCTAAAATAAATTTTTATGTCAGATTTAAATATGAAGTGAAATTAAATAATCATGTACACTCAGTACATTATGAGCCAAAGAATGTGAGAAAACAGCATGTTTTCAGTATATAATTTTTAAATAATTTTTTTACTCAACTTTGGTTACAAAGGTAATTAAACTTTCTTCAAAACAATAAATATGAAGGCATATCATCAACTATAAATTTCGACTTCTAGACTTAAATTAATCATATTAATTTCCACTTCTTTATCTGAGTTATTTCCCAAAAAATAGGATTGAAATAAGTGATGTATTCAATTCTATGAACAATAGTAGCAAATATCTTCCAGGGAAAAGAAGTATTAAGCTATTAAAGATATTTTCTGGATTTATGTGGGTAGTATGTTTTTTCAGAAATGGAAATATGGCAAATTCAATAAATCATGTTTCATATCTCTCACACAGATTGATTCTACAGATAAGTGAAGTATGCTGGTGCATGATATAAAAGTAGGACAAAGAAAGCTACAGGTTGTGATTTCCATGTCTTAAATATGACACCAATGAAGTGCCAATCTCCAACTATGAAAGCTGAGAAAGGAATTATGATGTCCACTTCTATATTTTTCTGTAGTCCACCAATACACATTTCTTAGCATGCATGTCCTTAGCATGCATGAATCAGGGAATATTTATTTTCTTTTAAAATTTATTTTTAACTGACATATAAAAACATAAGATACTTCTTTTCTCATGACATGTAAGTCACTTTTCAATGGTCATGTAGTTGTTCAGGCATTCAATTGATGAAATATCTCCACCTGTGGTTACAGCCTACTAGAGAGTATGCCTAGCTTTGGCTTGAAAATCAGGGAGTTTTCAGTGTTATTGGTGTGATAAAAAGTAAAATAATAGATGTGTCCAGTGTATTTATACAAGGCCAGCTATTTGCTGAGAAACATTTGAGTTATCTTTGATACTGCCAATGTTTCATTGGTTTATTTGAAACAACTCATCTATTGAAGATTTAAGAACTGGTTTATATGCCAGGAACTCTATTCCAGACAAAAGGCACTCACTCAATGTGCACATATATAAATATTCCCCCAAACTATTAAACAAAATTATAACTATGGATTATAATATAAAAAATGTTCTTGGTCACTTTTTCCTAACAATGTTAAGAACATTTTTCTCCATTTCTTATGAAAGAGGTTTTATCTCAGAGGTTTAGCTCTTATGCCATATTAGTTTTTGCCAACTCCAAGTCTCATCAGATCTGACCATTCGTTTTCAGTTTAGCATCTTTTCAACTTCTCTAGGCAAATATTCTAGGATCATCTTTCTAAAACTCACACTGATCATACTACTCCTTTGTTCAAAAAGCCTCTTGTAACTTTTCATGAATTTAAAATGAATTTCAGTTTCTTACCAAAGCATTGAACAATCCCTATAATCCAAATCAAACCTGTCTCTTTATCCTTATTTCTCTTCTATAATCCCACTATGTTGGGTGAACTTATTGCCTTATCAAAAATACATTGAAGCTACATCAGTCAGGGTTTAATGCAAGAAATAGAAAAACACTATTTGAGGGGAAAAGAAAACTAATTCTGTACAGGGAATTAAATGACTGCAACCTGATGGGAATGCTGAAGGATGAAATCCAGATTCTAACTGGGAATCCAGGATAATTCCCATGGTGATGAAAAACTGGTTCATCAGAGCAGCCTTTATCTCTGAAGCCCACAAAATAGTTCATGCCACAATCAAAAGCCATTCTCAGAGCTGATTCAGGAATCTTAGAATACTGAAAAATGGACAATGAAGCAGAGCTTCAGAAATGACTACAAAAACTGGGCTGAATGATCTCTGCTTCACTTTCTCCTCTCAGTTACCCTTTGCAATATCACTTTGGAGAATCTGCTTCCTTCTCTGGGGAGAGGAGAAGTTTCTGGGAGATAGTGTCTGTCCTACCTGAAACCTTTCTATTTTATTTAAGATTCTTTCTGATGCATGAGCATTTGAATGTATCTTCAAATATTTCTTACACACTCTATTTAGAAGAATGATAAGGTTACCTGGTAAATTACTTACAAGACAAAGGAAGATAAGAGTGTAAGAGATTGAGAAACAAATAACTACATATCTGAATTGATCTTAACTGATACTACGCCTATTTTGTTTTATAATGATTGTACATTATAATAAAGACCATTTGTGGTCTGGTCACTTTATGCATTTTGCATCCTAATCAATCCCTTCACATCTGCCATTCTTACACATAGTCTCATCCTGATTTAATAAATAAAAAAATACTCTTGATAAAATAAGGGTTTTATACAAGTTTGAATAGGAAATGTTCACATTAAAGCCTAATTGCAATTACTGCCAATGTTCTCTATTCTGTAAAGTAACACCATCTTAGTATGTTTAAATTTTATTTTAGTAGAAAACATTAAAAGCATATTGTATATTTGAATTGTTTAAAACTATGGAGAAAAGGTTAAACTCAATAAGAAGTAATTATATATTATCAAGAGGGAATAATTTACATTATTTAAGAAGTGTAGAGTGGATTCTTTGGCAAGTATTCAAGTAATTCAAAGGGAAAAGCTATATTATTTCACTTTGTGGACAATTATTGGCATAATGTGTACTTTCCCCCTTAATATTGCATGTTCCTTTTGGTCACATCTGCACAAGACCAAATAAGTACATTAGCTACATGGTGGAAAGGACATTTGGTTTTAATTAAAATTAGACAATAACAAAAGCAATTTTCTTTGCATTACTATTTGTTATTTGATGCACACTTTTACTGTCTGCATCCAGGAAATATGTGAAATTCTGAAAAGCATCTCAATCTGGAGTTAAAAATAGGTCAACCTAAAAAAAATTATGCAGAAGAATTAAACAGACAATTTAGACCATTGTGTGATATTCTAGTGCTAAAAAAGATTTTAAAACTTGAGTAAATTTTACAGTAATTATTTCAAAAGTGAACTGCACAATCCTCCCAGTGTTCACATGGCAAGATTAGAAATCTAGAACTTACTGGAGATAACTTCTCAATGCATATTCATGTTAAATTAGACTTTAAAGAAGTAAGACTGACTCCTCTGACTTGTCGAATACATTTTGGTGAAGAAAAAGTTCATCTTAAAATTGAGTAATGTGTCAATCAACCTTATTTCTTATACGATTAAATTGCATTTAGATTGCCTGCATAATAAAGTGATATAGCCTATTACTCGGCCAGAGATTATTGACTATGTGTATCAGTTAGCTTTTGCTACATTAAAAATAAATTTAAAAAAAAACTCCAAAATTTAGTGGCAAAAGATAACAATCATTTACTTAAATCATAATTCTGTAATTTGGCAGCTGAGCTGGCTGTATCTGGGCAAGATGGTCTCTGCTTTCTATGGACTCTCACTCTCCAGAAGGACAGCTGAAACTTGTTTGCTTGGCAACCTTGCAGGATTAAAAATTAAAAACAAATGTGGAAGTGACTCTGTTCTCATTAGCCCTAGTCCCAGAACTGGCATACTGTCACTTATCTTGCACTCTGATGGCTAACAAAGTCACACAGCCAGCCCAGATTATTGGATAGGCAGAATTAATATTGTCAAAAATGGCTATACTACTAAAAACTCTACTGAGATTTAATGCAATTTCTATTCTAATTCCAATGACATTCTTCATAGAAATAGAAAAAGCAGTCATGGAACTCATCTGGAAAAATTAGAGGCCCATAATAGTCAAAGAAATCTTTATCAAGTAAAGTGAAGCAGGAGGCATGACAATTCCGGACCTTAAATTATACTATAGAGGTATAGTAACAAAAACATCATGGAAATAACAGTAAAATAGGCATGAATGGAACAGAATTGAAGGACATAGAGCCAAGCCCACATAAATACAGTTATCTTATTCTAGACAAAGGTTCCAAAAACATACATTGAAGATAGCCTCTTCAAATAATGGTGCTGGGAAAACTGGAAATCCATATTTAGAATAAAATTTAACCCTTATCTCTCACCCTGCACAAAACTCAGAACTCCAAGTGGATCAAAGAGCTAGGTAGGAGACTAGAAACTCTGCATGTACTAGAAGAAAATATAGGCTCAACACTCCAACATGCCAGGTTCTAAACCACAGAAATAAAATTTAAAAAAATCAATAAATGCAATGGTAGTAAACTAAAAAGCTTTCTCAGAGAAAGAAAAAAAACCCAGAGTTTGAAGAAAGGGCCTACAGTACAGGAAAAAGATCTTTTCCACCCACACCTTAGATAAGGTGATGATTTCCATGATATACAAATAACTCAAAAAGCTTAACACCAAAACCACAAATAACCCAGTCAATAAATGGGCAAAGGAGCTAAACAGATACTTCACAGAAGAAAAATGAGTGATCACCAAATATGTGAAAAAAAAATGTTCCAAAACATTTAGCAATTAGAGAAATGAAAATTAGAACTGCGCTTAAATTTCTTCTCACTCCAGTCAGAATGGCAACAATCAAGAATATAGGTAACAAGAGATATTGGTGAGGATGTGGGGAAAAGGGTTCAGTCATACATTGTTGGTGGGACTGCAAATTAGAGCAACAACTCTGGAAAGCATTATAAAGATTCTTCAAAAAACTAGGAATGGAGCCACCATTTGACCCAGTTATCCCACTCCTTGATATATATACAAATGAGTTAAAATCAGCTCACTAGAGTGATGCAGTTATGTCAATGTTTATAGCAGCTCAATTTACAATAGCTACACTATGGAACCAATTTAGATGCCCATCAACAGATACATGGATAAAGAAATTCTGATATATATGTATATGTATGTATATACATATATGTATGTGTGTATATATGTGTGTGCATATATATATATATACATATATGTGTGTGTGTATATATATACATACACATATAATGGAATTTTTTAAAAAAATTATTTATTTTTTATTCTAAGATGTTATAAATGACAGCAGAATCCATTACATTTCATATTACATATATAGAGCACTTTTTTACAAATCTCTGGTTGTATGCAAAGTATATTCACACCATTCATGACTTCATACATGCACTTAGGGTAATGATATCCATCTCATTCTACCATCTTTTTTTTTCCTTCACCCTTTTGCCCCCTCCCTTCCCCTCCTTCCCCATTGGCCATTCTAGTGTTCCTCTAATCCTCCTATGCTCCCCATCCCAACCCCACTGTGAATTGGCCTCCTTATATCAGAGAAAACATTTGGCATTTGGCTTTTTGGGATTGGCTAACTTCACTTAGGATTATATTCTCTAACTCCATCCATTTTCATGCAAATGCCATGATTTTATTCTCTCTTATTGCTGAGTAATATTCCATTGTGTGTATATACCACATTTTCTTTATCCATTCATCTACTGAAAGGCATCTAGGTTGGTTCCACAGTTTAGCTATTGTGAATTGTGCTGCTATAAACATTGATGTGGCTGTGTCCCTGTAGTATGCTGTTTTCAGGTCTTTTGGGTAAAGACCAAGGATAGGGATAGCTGGGTCATAAGGTGGTTCCATTCCAAGTTTTCCAAGGTATCTCCATACTGCTTTCCATATTGGCTGCACCATTTTGCAGTCCCACCAACAATGTATGAGTGTGCCTTTTTTACCACATCCTCTCCAACATTTATTGTTGTTTGTGTTCTTAATAGCTGCCATTCTGACTGGTGTGAGATGAAATCTTAGAGTGGTTTTGATCTGCATTTCTCTAATTGCCAGAGAGGTTGAGCATTTTTTCATGTATTTGTTGATTGATTGTATATCTTATTCTGAGAAGATTCTGTTCAGTTCCTTGGCCCATTTATTGATTGGATTATTTGTTTTTTTGTGTTAAGCTTTTTGAGTTCTTTATATATTCTAGACATTAGTGCTCTATCTGACGTGCATGTGGTAAAAATTTGTTCCCAATTAGTAGGCTCTCTGTTCACCTCACTGATTGTTTCTTTTGCTGAGAAGAAGCTTTATAATTTGAGTCTATCCCATTCATTGATTCTTGGTATTAATTCTTGTGCTACAGGATTCTTATTAAGGAACTTGGGGCCTAATCCAACATGTTGGAGATTAGAGCTTACTTACTTTTCTTCTACTAGGTGTAGTGTCTCTGGTCTAATTTCTAGATCCTTGATCCACTTTGAGTTGAATTTTGTGCATGGTGAGAGATAGAGGTTTAATTTCATTTTATTGGATATGGATTTCCAGTTTTCCCAGCACCATTTGTTGAAGAGGCTATCTTTTCTCCAATGTACATTTTTGGTGCCTTGTCTAATACAAGATAACTGAAATTATATGTGTTAGTCTCTGTGTCCTCTATTCTGTACCATTGGTCTACTGGCCTATTTTGGTGCCAATACCATGCTGTTTTTGTTACTATTGCTCTGTAATATAATTTAAGGTCTGGAATAGTGATGCCACCTACTTCACTCCTCTTACTAAGGATTGCTTTAGCTATTCTGGTTCTCTTATTTTTCCAGATGAATTTCATGACTGCCTTTACTATTTCTATGAGGAATGTCATTGGGATTTTGATTGGCATTGCATTAAATCTGTATAGTGTTTTTGGTAGTATGGTCATTTTCGTAATATTAGTTCTGCCTATCCAAGAACAGGGTAGATCTTTCCATCTTCTAAGGTCTTCCATAATTTCTTTCTTTAGTGTTCTGTAGTTTTCATTATAGAGGTCTTTCACATCTTTGGTTAACTTGATTCCTAAGTGTTTTATTTTATTTATTTATTTATTTATTGATGCTATTGAAAACAGGGTAGTGTTCCTCATTTCCCTTTCAGAGGATTTGTCACTGATACATAGAAATGCCTTAGATTTATGGGTGTTGATTTTGTATCCTGCTACTTTGCTGAATTCATTTATGAGTTCTAGAAGTTTTCTGGTAGAATTTTTTGGGTCTTCTAGGTATAAAATCATATCACCAGCAAATAATGATAATTTGAGTTCTACTTTACCTATCTGTATCCCTTTGATTTCTTTCATCTGTCTTATTGCTTTGGCCAGCATTTCAATTACTATGTTGAATAGAAGTGGTGAAAGACGGCATCCCTGTCTTGTTCCAGTTTTTATAGGGAATACTTTCAATTTTTCTCCATTTAGAATAATGTTTTTTTTTTTTTATAATTTTTAATATGTACAACTCATAGTGCATATATTTAGTATCTTTTTACATACAATTGTTTGTATACAAAGTATATTCGTACAATTTAGGTCTTCAATCATGCATTAAGGAAAATGATATCCGTCTCATTCAACCACTTTTTTGGCCTGGGGATTAGCATATATAGCTTTTACGATGTTGAAATATGTTCTAGGTATCCCTAGTTTTTCTAGTGTTTTGAGCATGAAGGGGTGCTGTATTTTGTCAAATGCTTTTTCTGCATCTATTGAGATAATCATATGGTTCTTAAATCTTTGAGTCTATTGACGTGGTGAATTACATTTATTGTTTTCCATATGTTGAACCATCCTTGCATCCCTGGAATTAACCCCACTTGATCGTAGTGTATTATATTTTTGATATGTTTCTGTATCCGTTTTGCTAGAATTTTATTGAGAATTTTTGCATCTATGTTCATTAAAGATATGGGTCTGAAGTTTTCTTTTTTGGATGTGTCTTTGCCTGGTTTTGGGATCAGGGTGATGTTGGCCTCATAGAATGAGTTTGGAAGTACTCCCTTTTTTTCTATTTCCTGAAATAAATTGAAGAGTATTGGTTTCAGTTCTTCTTTGAAGGTCTTGTAGAACTCAGCTGTGTATCCATCTGGTCCTGGGCTTTTCTTGGTTTGTTGGCTTCTGATGGCATCTTCTATTTCGTCGCTTGAAATTGGTCTGTTCAAATTATGTATATCATCATGCTTAAGTTTGAGCACATCATACAACTCTAGAATTTCGTCAATGCCTTTGGTGTTTTGTATTTTGTTGGAGTACAAGTTTTCAAAATAATTTTGAATTATTTCCTGTATTTCCATAGTGTTTGTTGTGATATTTCCTTTTTCATCACATATATTAGTAATTTGAGTTATCTCTCTCCTTCTCTTTGTTAGTCTGGATAAGGGTCTGTCAATTTTATTTATTTTTTCAAAGAACCAACTTTTTGTTTTGTCAATTTTTTCAATTGTTTCTTTGGTTTCAATTTCATTAATTTCAGCTCTGATTTTAATTATTTCCTGTCTTCTACCACTTTTGGTGTTGGATTGCTCTTCTTTTTCTAGAGCTTTGAGATGTAATTTTAAGTCATTTATTTGTTTACTTTTTCTTCTTTTGAGGAATGAACTCAATGTAATGAACTTTCCTCTTAGAACTGCCTTCATAGTGTCCCAGAGATTTCGATATGTTGTGTCTGTGTTCTCATTCACCTCTAAGAATTTTTTAATCTCCTCTTTGATGTCATCTGCAACCCATTGTTCATTCAGTAGCATATTATTTAGTCTCCAGGTGTTGGAGTAGCTTTTATTTCTTATTTTATCATTGATTTCTAATTTTATTCCATTATGGTCGGATAGAATGCAAGGTAGAATCTCAACTTTTTTGTATTTGCTCAGAGTTGTTTTGTGGCCTAGTATATGTTCTATTTTAGAGAAGGTTCCATGTGCTGCTGAGAAGAAAGTGTATTCACTTGTTGAAGGATGAAATATTCTATATAAGTCAGTAAAGTCTAAGTTTTTATTTTATTTTTGATTTCTATAGTTTATTTGTTTAGCTTTTGTTTGGAAGATCTATCCAGTGGTGAAGGTGATGTGTTAAAGTCACCCAGAATTACTGTGTTGTGGTCAATTTGACTCTTAAACTTGAGGAGAGTTTGTTTGATGAACATGGATGCTCCATTGTTTGGGGCATATATATTTATAATTGTTAAGTATTGTTGGTGTATGGTTCCCTTGAGCAGTATATAGTGTCCTTCTTTATCCCTTTTGATTGACGTTAGCTTGAAGTCTACTTTATTTGATATGAGGATGGAAACCCCTGCTTGTTTCCTCTGTCCATATGAGTGGTAGGATTTTTCCCAACCTTTTACCCTCAGCCTATGGATGTCTTTTCCTATGAGATGAGTCTCTTGGAGGCAGCATATTGTTGGGTCTGTTTTTTGATCCAATCTGCTAATCTATGTCTTTTGATTGGTGAGTTTAGGCCATTAACATTCAGCGTTATTATTGAGATGTGTTTTGTATTCCCAGCCATTTTTATTTCTGGTATTTACCTTGACATGGTTTCTCTTCTGATTGTTCTTTTTCCTTTACTGTAATACCTCCCTTTGTTGATTTTCATCATTGTTTTGCTTTTCCTCTTCATTGAATATTTTTCTGAGGATGTTCTGTAGTGCTGGCTTTCTACTTGTAAATTCTCTTAACTTTTGTTTATCATGGAAGGTTTTTATTTCATCCTCAAATCTAAAGCTTAATTTTGCTGGGTATAAGATTCTTGGTTTGCATCCCTTTTCCTTCAGCGCTTGGAATATGTTGTTCCATGATCTCCTAGCTTTGAGTGTCTGAATTGAAAAATATGCTGTAATACGAATTGGTCTCCCCCTATATGTGATCTGATTCCTCTCTTTTGCGGCCTTTAAAATTCTATCCTTGTTCTGTATGCTAGGCATTTTCTTTATAATATGTCTTGGTGTAGATCTGTTGTAATTTTGTACACTTGGTGTCCTATAAGCCTCTTGTATTTGGTTTTCCAATTCATTCTTCATGCTTGGGAAATTTTCTGATATTATCTCATTAAAGAGGTTGTGCATTCCTTTGGTTTGAAACTCTGTGCCTTCCTCTATCCCAATTATTCCAAATTTGGTCTTTTGATGCTGTCCCATACTTCTTGGATGTTCTGTTCATGGTTTCTTACTATCTTCATTGTGTGGTCAATTTTGTTTTCACGATTATACACTTTGTCTTCATTGTCTGAAGTTCTTTCTTCCAGTTGATCTAGTCTGTTGGTGATGCCTTCAGTTGTGCTTTTTATTTGGCTAATTGTTTACTTCATTTCAAGGATTTCTGACTGTTTTTTTTTTTTTCAGAGTTTCGATCTCTATTTTGAAGTAATCTTTTGCTACCTGTATTTGTTCTCTTATATCTTTGTTGTAGTGGTTAATTTTTGCCTGTATTTGCTCATTTAGGTCATTCTTTGATTCACAGATCATTTTAATTATGAACCTTCTGAACTCCTTCTCTGACATTTCTTGAACTTCTCTGAGCATGGGTTTTGTTATTGTAGAATCCTGGTTTATTTGGGGTATTTTCCTCCCCTGTTTTTTCACAATGTCTATTTGCTTTACTTTTTGCAGTGTAGATCTGAGTTATTACAGATTTTTCCCTATATTTTTTAATACCCTTGCAGGTTGTCTGTGCCTCCCCTTAGCGCTGGACTATCAGAACCTGCCACTGACCCTCAAAGTATGCTACCTGAAGCTAGGTTCACACTGGTTGGCGTGGTGGAACTGGTTGAGTCTGAGCTCCTGTGGTGGTCTGGGGCTAACCGCACTGGGGAGAAGGTCAGTGGGACTGCCCTGGGCCCGCCTGCTCTCTAAGCAGAGTTGGTGGGTCTGTCCTTGCTGTCTCCTGCTCTGGGGCGGAGGTCAGGGGGATTGGATGGAGCCTGGGCCTGGCGGCACTCTGATGTAGGATCCCTGGACTGCCCTGGGCCCGCCTGCACTCTAAGCAGAGTTGGCGGGTCTGTCCTTGCTGTTTCTTGCTCTGGGGTGGAGGTCAGCGGGTCTGGCTGGCAGCTGGTCGCACACCAGCGGGCATTGTTGGGACTGACCTGGGGCTGGCCGCGCTTGGGTGAAGGTCTGCGGGACTACCCAGGGCCGGCCTGGGCTCAGACAGAGTTGGGAGGTCTGTCATTGCTGTCTCCTGCTCTGGGGTGGAAGTCCATATAATGGAATTTTACTTGCCATAAAGAAAAATAACTTTATAACATTCACCAGCAAATGGAGACTACCGTGCTAAGTGAAATAAGCCAATCCCCAAAACACAAATATTGAATGTTGTCTCTGATATACGGATGCTAACACACAACAAGGAATAGAGAGAGAATAGAAGTTCATTGGATTAGACAAAGGAGAATGAAGGGAAGGGAGGGGGAATAGAAATAAGAAAGTCAGTAGAATGAATCTGACATAACTTTCCTATGTACTTATTTGAATACACCACAATGAATCTCAATATTATGTACATCCACAAGACTGGAATCCTAATTATAAAAAGATATATTTCATGTTTGTGTAAATATATCAAGATAGATTCTATTGTCACCTATAATTAAGAAGAACTAAGAAAAAGAAATTCCAACCACTTGATGGAAAAACATTTAAAGCCAAATTAAAGGGCATGGACAAAGGAAGATTGTATGATTTTGTATCCAGTGTTTCAATCTACTACTCCATGTTAGAAAACAATTTTCTTTAGTTAGATAACCTCTTGATGACAAAGTTTACTTCAAACAAAGGTAGGATTCAGATGAAGGAGGAGGCCTTAATAGAACAAAATATTTGATCCTTCCCAGAATAAGAGAAAATTCTGCCTAACAGTCTTCAAATTATGGCATCAACTTTTCTTCCAGACTTGACTATAAAATTGGCTCTTCTTGGGTCTTAAATTGGCTGGCATTCAGTCTGGAATTACAAGCCCAGCTCTCCTGGCTGGCAGGCCTTCTGTCTTGAACAGCAATCCTTTTCCAGCTTTTCTGGGTCTCCACCTTGCTAGTTCACACTGAGGATCATGGGACTTGCTAGAACTCATAACCATGATAGGCCATTGCTTATAATAAAGTCTTTTCACATGCATAAGTGCACACACACACACACACACACACACACACACACATTTTTTATTCTATATTCCTGGAGAACCCTAATATAAATATGTTTTAAATATTTTTGATAGTGATGATTTTGTTGTCATCCTATCTTCATTATTATATCCTCTAGGGCAAGGATATTACTATTTCCTTTGTAACACATTATGATCTACTACTTTAGATACTGAAATGAGTATTTGGAGTAAATTAACATATGCCTTCTATTTCTGTATATGTGCATAATACATATGTATATATAACGTATGATATTATGTTTATATACTTATATGATTCATTTATAGGTATGTATGTATAAACATATACATAGAAAATAGATATATTTAACCATTTCATGTTTAGATATACTAAGCAACATATTTTTTAAATTCCAATATATTCATAGACTCAGATAAGGCATTCTGTCTCCTTCTTTTCATACTTTGATATATTCCTAATTAAATCATTTATGTGCATAGTGAATAAAACATGTGTCTATTAAAAGGCATGCAAAAATAGCAATCATAGTGATTTTTAAAAAATTTTTGAGAAGAATTACAATAAAATTTACATCTTGAAATAAACTGAAATAGGAATTATCAAAAATTGTAAGGTTGAATTAAAGTAATGTCTCATGAATATATATATTTTTATATATACACATATACTTTCAAATATATATGTGTATATATATATGCAACCTCATTTTCAGATTTTTACAATTTAATGCTCAGTACAAATAAAAATAAAAATTATATTCTCATAAATTATAGGAAAAGACTGACTGATTTCAAATCTATAATTAGACTTTTTATTCTTTGATATAATAAGTCAAAATCCTAAATTTATTTAATACTAGAAATATTAGTTCATTCATGTCAACATTGGAGAGGAGCACTGTTTTCATATCAATGGTTTGTAGTTACACATGTCTGATCACACTTAAACTGTAAACCTGGCCTCAGAGGAGTGTTGGAGCTGTAGTGTCAAATGATATTATGGTTGAATGTCTGTTCTTGAACACTTAAAAAGTGTTTTTGATAATATGATCCTTAAGCTCTCTAATACCTAATTTTCTGTCTCTGAAATATGAGTAAAAATAGCACTTATTTTCTGGCATTAACTAAATAAAAAATGCATGATTATAAAACTAGTGAAGAGTCAACATTCAATTCAACATAATAATTCAAACGTCAGACTAGGTACAGTGGCACCCGCCTATACTCTCAGCAACTAGTGAGCCTGAGGCAAACAGTCCTAAATTCAAAGCTAGCCTTCACAATTCAGCAAGACCCTAAGCAACTTAGCAAAACCCTGTCTAAATAAATAAATAAATAGCGAAATAAATTGGACTGAGGATGTGGCTCAGGGGATAAGTGGCCCTAGAGTTAAGTCTCCAGTACCAAAAATAAATAAAGAAAAAATAAAGTGAACTCTTCTTGCTTTCTTTCTTATTTACCTGTGTGCATGTGTGTGTGTGTGTGTGTGTGTGTGTGTGTGTGTGTGTGTATGTATGATAAGAAAAGGCAGTAATTTTTCTTAGCCTTATTTTATTTGCAAAACCTTGAAGTTAATAGTTGTTTCAGAGTATTATATGTATACTTTAAGAAAATAATATGAATTCATGCACCTATGATGCTTTATAGTCAAAACACTTAGTTTACTTGTCTTTCAAAAAATGTAACTAGCTTAAATTTATTTTTATTATGTTTTGTTAGTGCATTACAATTATACATAATAGTGAGAATCACTGTGACATATTTATACATGCCTATAACATATTTTGCTTCCTTTCATTGTCCAGTACTTTCCATTTCCCTTCTCTCATCCCTCCCCCAACCCTCCTTCCTCTATACATACTACTGGTCTAGTAAATGGACAGTTAGTTTACTTCTTTAAAATAATTTTTTTGAGGGCTGAGGTTGTAACTCAGTGGTAGAGTGCTTGCCTAGAATGTGTGAAGCACTGGGTTAGATCCTCAACACCACAAAAAAATAAATAAATGTTTCCATCTACAACTAAAAACTATTTTAAAATAATCTTGAGACTAATTTTCAGTGGTGAACTGTATTAGTAAGATACATAATGAGTGCAAGATCACTTAACCATGAACAATCTATGACTTGCACTGTAAAATACCCACTGCCTCACAAGGGTTGTATGAGTCTAAACATGGCACACTTACCAAGAACCACAGATTCTGATAATAACTCAGTTGAGATATATTTACAGTGGTATAACTAATAAGGGCATACAATAAGGCCCTTTTGTCACCAACAAAATGAGTTACCAGGTATAGGAAGTGAGGATGGATTGGGTGGATGGTGTCCTCCTGAAAGAAAAGATTTCACATGAAAGACACAGACTTTTTTCAAGCCATTTAAATTGCAATGGTGTATTACAAAAGCAAGAGTACACTACAACCAAAATGAAGTTGGCTGCACCAAGAGATTGTGAGTCCAGCTTCCTCATAATTTGGGGTTTTTATGCAATGCAACTTCATCCTCCTCATATTATTTAACAGCTGGAAAGTACACTTTATTTTTTTCTATTTCCTGACTTTGTTTTCTTCCCCTTTTATCTTAAGATGTACTGGTGTAGATTCACCATATTGAAAATTTCCCTTCAGTCCTCAGGAAAATTGACAAGCAGGGGTCAGAACCATGAAGTGAATGATACTATAATGAGGCCAAGGTCATTTAGGGGACACAGTTTGCAGGTACTGGACAAGCCTGACATTTCTAAGAAGGAAGAATGTGGTTTGTTCTTTTATTTTTCTCTTAACTGAAAAGTCAAATCCACTGGAAGACCACAGCCACATAAGGGGGAGTCTGTAACATGGCAGAGGATGATTCAGCACCTTGGAGTTCACATTGATTTACCTGCCAACCCTCACACTTGGATTCTACAAATCCAAACTTCCTCCTTCTACACTATTCTTTCTTTTGTTTACACACACACATACACATGCATGAAAATCCTCTATGGAAACATATTATTTTTGATCTGAAACAAACTTATAAACAAAAATTTTTAGTTTAACCTCTTATGATCATTGATCCCAACCTTATACTGTTGATCTCTTTTCACCTATGAGTATATAAAATATTTATTTACAATGTTTAAAAAAAAACATTTTTAGAAGGACTTGAGAACTTGTAAATTGAAACATCAATCACAATATTTACAAGGTCAAATAAAATTGAAATTTTCATCCAAAAGATACAGGCACTCTAAAAGCAAAATAATTGTTGTATTTACTAAACACTTCCATGCATTCAATTAAATTTAAATACTAAGCCCAGTTAAACACTTGACTTTGTCTTATATGTCTGTCCTTTCTATTTTTGAATGTTGTTTTGCTCCCATTTTGTATATTTAATATTTGAATCATCAAGAAAATGATGCTCTAAAACACATACATTTCTTGGAAACTAAGTCAAATAATTATTTTATGTGATTTTTTTAAGGAAAGAAAACAGAGGGCAATTGTGTTTAATTTTTTTCCTTGTAAACATGATATTTGTCTCTTTTTAATCATATTTATAATTTTCCTAGTAATTTATTTTCATCCACTTAATTTTAAATAAGTTATTTTTGGAGAGCTATTTGAATAGTGGTAACATTCAAGTAAAAAAAAACTAACAATGATCCCCAAAAGGCGACCAAGTATAAGAACACAGTCAAAAAGACATTACCTGATTCTTAGGTTATTACTTTTAGAGTAATCATACCAATACATTAGTTTTTATTTTCTGCAAAAGATGATATATAGTTAATTTTTTGACATCACAAAATGCACACTTTATTTTCTAATTTTTAGTTCAAAATGATACATAACAAATATAACATCTTAGATTTTACCTGTCATCAGAGAAGATAAATAACATTTCAACATTTATTAGTTCAGGTATTGTGATGTTTTACAAGTATAAAATAAGTGTTTGATCTTTTAAAAAAAATGTTGCAAGATAAATGTCATTCCCATTTGCTGATGCAAATCTGTCTTAGAAAACTTAAGTTCAAAAGAATATATATACAACTGGGATACCTAAGATTGTCTGCTAGATTTAATGATTCTAAAATTAATGTTCTGATGTAATCAACCCTCCTAAGATAAATTTTAAAATTGGTATTTAGGTCACTGGAACTCATATATTCAAGATATGATGACAATAGTCACAACTAAAATTCCAAGTATATTAAGAAAGTCAATAAGAGACATTTGAGATTCATTCATTGTTGGTTTTACCACAGTAACAAATAACAAATGAAGCTACTTACTGCTTCATGAAAAAGCAAAATAATCTCCTTCATTTTGGGGGCAGTACAAAAATAAGAAACTAAAGGTTACTTTTTATTTTAAATGGTTTGTCCCTCATTTTCTCTTACATATGAAGTAGAAAATTCTGTTTTTCCAGCTCAAGACAATAGAGATGAGGTTAGGTGAACAAAGCCAGAGGCAGAGACTAACAGCTTTATTAGATTTTTCTGGAGCCTCTGTAAGAATTGTTAAACATGCCCAAAGCGACAACAAAAGTATTCAAATAAAGATAAACTGTATGAAAGATAGTATTTAAAGGAAATTTCACAAAGTTAAATGTTTATTGCCATTTTCCATTAATAATTAAAGTTAATAAAAACTAAATTTCAAACAGCTTTAACATTTGAAAGAAATAGCCTTATAAATAAATAAAAATTAGAAAATTGATCTATGTGCTCTTTTTGTACTGTTTTGTCTTATTATGTATGAGATTCTTGATTTCGTGATATAAACAGAGGATTAAAAATGAATGGCTCTGCCAGGCTTGATGATGCACACCTGTAATCCCAGCAGCTCAGGAGGCTGAGGCAAGAGGATTATGAGTTCAAAGCCAACCTCAGCAACAGTGAGGTGCTAAGCAACTCAGTGAGACCCTGTCTCCAAATACAATACAAAGTAGGGCTGGGATGCGGCTTAGTGGCTGAGAGCCCCTGAGTTCAATTTTCAGTACCTTAAAAAAAAAGAATAGCTTCTTTTTAAACTCAGAAATGTCAAAGAAAGTGGGAAGTGTGTAGTTCAGATGACAAACAAATTTTTTTTCTCCTCAAGTAGAAACATTTGCACTATCTTTATTGTCATAAGCAGTATAATTGTAAGCATTATCAAACTAAGCTTGATTGAATCATTATTATATTTAATTTTCAAATAGTACATTCCAAAAATCCCAATACTTTTCTCCAAAATCTTAATTTCTTATTGTCACAGAAAGCTTTTATGTATATTTAATTTGTCCTTGTCTGTAGTTACCTTCATTTTTCTCAAATTTTTGATGGATATGAAAAAAAATAGGACTTAACTAATGTAACATCAGATTTTGCGTATCTTTCATGCAGAATATTATTTAAAAAATTCATTACTGCTGTGTAAAATCTTGTCATTTCTGGGCATCATTTGGCCATTATGTCACTTAGTGCATTGAACAAAATAGTAAACAGTTATATGCATTCATTGTTAAAGATTTAATCCATTTTGATTTTACCTTATAGCATCCCACTGTTTTCTTTTCATTCATTTTTTTTCTTTGTTTTTGTTTTTGTCCTTTTCTTTGTTTTCCCTTTTCTTCTTTCTTAAGAAATTCTTATGTACTTTGGAGGATATTTTAGAATATTAGTTATAATTAACTAAGTTCTTTTTTTAGGGTACTGAGTCTGAAAGTAGCAATATCTGAACAAAATAATAAAAGTGACAGTGTTTGTTCTTTGATCCTTGAGGTTGCATAGAACACAACGTACTGTGAAGTGTTCTTCTCCGGTGCTTCTCGTGTACTACAGGTATTACTCAGTCAAGTGAATAAATAGGAGATTTTGACTGTAGGGATGTAAAATTGGGATATAAGGTATATAAATATTAAAATATTAAAAGGCAGAAAAGACAGTCTGTATGTTCCATTTGACTTTACCTTTTGTTATATGTCTTCCAGTATAAAAGCCAAGTTCACAGGTCCAGAATCATCTGCTAGCCTTCTTCTGTGATCTTAGCCATGGGGTTATCATTTCTAGTACCAAAGTGATACACTATGGGTTTTCAGAAATTTCTTCATATTATGATTATGAAAAACTAAGGAGGATATGGGAGGCTATCCAATTTAATGGATCAGTGAACACTGAACATTTTACTCTAGAAGTTACTATCTTCAAGTTTCTTTTAAAAAGTTTATAAATCCATCTCGACATACATATGATAGAAAAATGGTTTCTGCCAATCACATTCTAAAATACCTCGACCTCTTTGAAAATTTCTTACATTCCTTGATTTCACATTACATTCAGTTTATTTGACCTTTTCCCCCTGATAGTGACAATAAATTGTTGTTACTATGTCCTTCATTAGAATGTCATAAATATGGGGCTGGGGTTGTGGCTCATCGGCAGAGTGCTCGCCTAGCACGTGCGTGGTCCAAGTTCGATCCTCAGCACCACATAAAAATAAAGGCATTGTGTACAACTAAAACAAATAAATAAGTATTTTTTTAAAAATAATGTCATAAATATTAGTATTTGCACTTATGCCACTGTGTTATAATACTTTGTGAATGCTATTTTATCACTTCTTTTAGAGAGAACTTGCTGAGGGCAAGGACCTATGTAATTATAATTTTTCATCTTTTCATTTATGAACTGAAATACATCTGAAATATGGAACAGATTTTTTGTTTATTCATTTGTTTGCTTTCTGCCATTTGGGGGAATTGAACCCAGGGCCTCACACATGCTTGGCAAATGTTCTCCACACCACAGCTTCTATCACAATCTCAAACCACAAAGGTCTAATGAAATTATATTTCTTATCATTTCTGCTCTGCATTGTACTAGCAATAATTACCATGTCCTATTCCCATGAGTAATTTCAATCACAATAAAAATACTGACAGATAGTGATCAACCTGCTATGACCATTAATCCGCTCCCATAGCTATATATTGCTGCTACCCCCCCCCCATAGAATCTTCATGAATCAGTTCCAACTCACCACCGGTGGCTATGTGCCTGGCTCACAGTGCACAGTCTCTGATGTGTTTCCTGAAAGAATTTCTAACCCATGCTAAAACTTCAATCTGTATTTCTTGAATTGATTGATTTCCTCTGCTTCTTGAACAAACTATTATGAAGTAAAGAGTAGCTACTCTAATGGCTATAAGTTTTGAATATGAAGCCACTTTCATTATAAGTGTACATTTTCTTTTGGCCTGTCCTCCAACATTCTAAATTAATTTATCTTACTTTTTGTTGAATTTTTAGTTTTTCAATTCTATGGCCATTTATTTGCATTTATGATGTTGTGTTTTTTCTTTCTTATAAACATCCATCAATTTTGTTTGGATTAGCTGTGTGTATGAATACGTTTCCTGAAGTCTCTATTTTTCTTAACAGCTAAGCGTAGTCCATCATGCATCATTGGCTGTGTGATATAATCAAGGACAATTGCTTAAATTTCAAGAAATTGTTTTAAAGAGGACAAAGCCAGCTGGGTTTCATTTTTGCTCCTTGCAATTAAGTACATTTGAGGAAGAAGATAAAAGACAGCATCATTAAGATGCCATACCTAACGTGGACTCCTTTAAGTACTTATTTGGTAAACCAATAAATTCTAAGATTTTTTTTTTATTATGCTGATAAACATTAATCTCACTGATTAAAAAAATAAAAACAGAATAAATGAAGGCTAGGGAAGGATAATTCCTGAAATTAGAAAATGTTGTAGTAAGTATTGTGCTTTGTAGAATCGAGAAACTGAGAAAGACATTTTACAATTTTATTTTTAAAATATTCTTCTTGGTGAATTGTATTTATAGGCTTCGTTGCAATGTATTCATACACTCACATAGCATAATTTGGTCTATTTCATCCCCTCATATCTATATTTTCCTCCCTCCCATAAATCCTCATCCTTTTAAAAATGTGACAAATAAAAAACTATAAAACTTTAACAGACTATTATAATTTTAGGTTTAAAAATAACATAAAATGTCTTGTTGCTTTGCATAGGTATCACTAAAACTCATGAATAAATACTATAGTTTCTACATTAATTGTTTGATAAATAATGATGCACTTTCTTCACTTCTGGATGAACCACAGGATGTTTTTCCTCATAGGTTTTAATTCCTACTTTTATTCTTTTTCCACATATTAACACTCTTCACTTTGATAGTTGTCTTATTCACTTGGATGATGTCTTTCTTTTCTTCAAGCTAAATCTCAATCTACTTCACTTATTTCTTGTTTAAAGAGAGCTTTTCATTTGTTCAATATATTAGTAACCCTCTTTTGAACACACATGCACTGTCAAAGTTCTTTTTTATGCCTCTTCCCACCTCCAAGACTAGAAAATTATTCATACTTAGAGTTGATTGATTGAACCAAAATGTGGTACTTCACATGAATCACAATTGTGTTTTCTGGGAACTCTTTAACTCCTTATACTTGCAGCACAAAGAAAGCCTTCAATAAATGTTGTACAGCAGAGCATTGAATGGATAAAAGGGGGAAAAAAGATTAAATTTTTTCATGACCATCTTCAGATAAAATCCAATAGGCTTCTCTTCATATTTGCAACCCTTTCTAAGAGAAGAATGTTTTAAATTATCCATTATAAAATTTTACTTCATGAAAGAAAATAAACATATTTTGCAGGTTATACTTTTGTCATTTTAATCAAAACTATTTTTTCCATCACTAGTCCTCCTTGAGCTCTCCTATTTCCTATTAACCTTCTAGTTCATAGCTCTCAAATCAGGCATCTTATCTCTACATTACAATAATCCTGTAAGAATATATTTTGCCCAAGTTATTTAAATCCATGTGTCTCTCACTCATAGTGTTCTATAGTTCTTAGTGTTTAAGACCCACCCAAAACCATTTATTTCCCCCCTTTAAAGAATTTTTAGTATTTTTTCACAGAATAGCAAGAAATAAAATGGAGCTAATGATTAATTATGTTCTTTTCTCTCATTTCCTTGTATTTTACCATTTACCCCAATCTGCTGGCAAATGAATTTCTTGTTTTGTTTTCCAAGACAATATCTCATTTTATACTTTAGTTTTGAGATTAATATTTTATACATTAATGGCAATGGCCTATGGTTCCTCTGAGTCTACCTTTCTGTGATAATGAACATGAATTATCAACTTGATTGAGTCAAGAGATGCCTAAGATTAAAAGGATTCTGTGTATATCATTGAGGGTGTATCTAGAATGATTGGCATGTGGGACATCCTAAATGTGAACAGCATAGTCCAGTAGGTTGGGGACCTGAATGGAACAAAAGGTGGAAGAATGAAAAAGCTGTAGTAGATGCAAGATCGATTTTTTGTGAGTGAGTCTTTTGAAAGCTGCTGCAATCACCCGAAGATGTGGGACTCTAGTTCCTTCATTCTTCAAAAACAGACCTTCCCTAGTCACTTTCCAGAGAGTTTTGAGGGCTTTCTTCCTGGTCTGGGGGTGAATCATTGATCTCTCTTGTTCTGAGGCACCAGCTTCTTGGACAGAGCAGCTACTATTTTCTCCAGCTCTCCAGTCTACAGATGGCCATTGTGATACTATCCAGCTTCTTGTCATGTAACTCAATCGTATAAATACCCTTTTATGATTTACATATTTGGTTCCTCTAGAGAACCCTAGCTAATACACTTTCTCTTTCTTTGTCTCTTAAAGTCCTCAGCCTTTGTATGTTGCTACTATAGTTTTGTAACCAATAGCAAAAATACAGTACATTATGCATCTAGGATAATTCCACATTACAATTTACTTCCCTTTCTCATTTATTTGTACACAGATAGTTTCAGTATTCTAAATTCTTAGCATAATCTCTTCTACTATGTCAATTTTGACATAGTATATTCTTTTCTATTGCTTTGTTTCTTTTTCTTCCATACATCTGACTCTGTTAATATACTGCATTCAATGTGTGTCTTAGTCAGGTTTTATCTGCAGTATTTGCATATGTGTACATTCACACATATGAATATGTGTGATATCTGACAGCACATACCTAATATAGCTAAACTACTTATCATGAAATATCATATTGTCTGGTTTATGTGTTAATCACCCTGAGGCACTCAGTGTTATTTGAATATACTTGTAAATTCCTATATTCACATGCTTAAACTTCAGAGAAGATGCTCAATACATTGCCTTTGAATGTTTGAATAAATGAAAGATTAAATACTGCAATAAGGATTTGAAATACACAACATTGGGAAAATGGATTGTTTAGTCAGCTTTTACACTACTGTGACCAAAATACCGGACAAAAACAATTAAAGGAGGAAAAGTTTATTTGGGGGCACAGGGTTTCAGAGGTCTTAGTCCATAGATGGCTAACTTCGTTCCTTAGGGCCAAGGTGAGAAAGAACATCATGGCAGAAGAGTGTGGTGGAGGAAAGCAGTTCAAGACACTGCACCAGGAAAGTGAGAAAGAGACTCCACAAACTGGATACAAAATATAAAACCTAAATGGTCTACCTCCTTCAGCCACATATTACCTGCTGTATTTGTCAGATTTTTCACTGCTGTGACTAAAAGACCCAAACAGAACAATTGTAGAGGAGGAAAATTTGAGGGCTCACGGTTTCAGTGGTCTCAGTCCATAGAAGGTTGACTTCATTCCTGGGGCTTGAGGTGAAACAGAACACCACAGCGGAAGAGTATGGCAGAAGCAAGCAGCTCACATGATGATCAGAAAGCAGAGACTCCACTCACTGGATACAAAATATATACCCCAA
This sequence comes from Tamias sibiricus, assembly GCA_025594165.1. Classification (NCBI taxonomy): domain Eukaryota; kingdom Metazoa; phylum Chordata; class Mammalia; order Rodentia; family Sciuridae; genus Tamias; species Tamias sibiricus. The sequence goes on from CM046662.1 coordinate 85,280,567, forward strand.
AGCAATGCCCAAATGCCTACCCCCTCTAGCCACACCCTACCCACCTTCAGTTACCGCTTAATTAATCCCCCAGGGGATTAATTCACTGATTGAGAGAAGGCTCTCAGAACTCAGTCATTTCTCCTCTAAACCTTCATGCATTATTTCACACATGAGCTTTTGTGGAGCACCTCACATCTGAGCCTTCAGTTAGCTACCACCCAGAATCCTGAAATTCACTGATTAGTTTAAGGCTCTCATAACCCAATCATATTACCTCTAAACCTTCTTGCATTGTCTCATATATGAGCTTTTGGAAGACAACTAATATTTAAACCATAACAATGGATTGTATTCTTTTGCAAATATTTTTGTTTGCCTTTTGTTTTAGTCAGCTTTGCATCACTGTGACCAAAATTCTCAAGAAAAATATTTTAGAGGTGGAAAAGTTTTTCTGGGGCTCATGGTTTCAGAGGTCTTGGTCCATATACAATTAACTCCATTATTCTGGGCCCAAGGCAAGTCAGTGCACCATGTGGGAGGGGCCCAGGGGAGGAAATATGCTCCCCCATGGCAGCAAGGAAGCAGGGGTGGTGGAAGCAAGGGGCCACAAGGAAGATTCATCCTTCTTGGTCATGTCCCCAGTGACCCGCATCTTGCAGCCACACCCCACATGGCTATAGTTACCACCCAGCCAGTCCATTCAAACTAGGATAGATAGGTTAGGTTATAGCTTTAATAACCTAATTATTACACCTGTGAATAACTCTGCATTTCAGGAGCTTTGGACAGATATCTCGTATTCAAACCATACCATTTTTTTTATTAGAATGAATTCTTCATTTATCTCATGATCATGTTTTTCTTCTTCAACATTAAATTTCAGAAATATTCTCTGCATTTTGTGGATTCAAAATTTTTGAATTATTTAAATTCTTCTTCTAAGAGTTATTCATGTTTTAAATTAATCTTCAGAGATTTTAAATATTATTGTGTTATTTTTCCAAATGGTGATTTGAATTATATTCCTATGTATATAAATATATAATCCCACCCAGTTAAAACTCCATTTGCTGATTAGATGTTACTGTGATCAATTAAAGGTGAATGGACACCTCATATTAATCTCCCAACAATTTCTATTTTATAAAAGACCTTCTGGTAATTTTTATAATACAACCCTTCAGATAAACAGCAGATCAACCTGACTCTGTCTTGAATTTTTCTTTGGTTTTCCATATATTTTAAATCCCATTAATAGCATAATTAAGTTGCTGTCTCCAATTCAATTTGTTGTCTCATATTTTTGTAAATGGCCCTTGTGAGATGTGCTTCCATAATTTTCTATTGATGAAGGTCCCTGACCTGCCTAAGTGCAGGCTTCCAAGAAGCATGAAAAACCACTTGGTCTACCATCAGTAGAGTTCAAGATGGGAAAGCTGCTAGGTTGAACAGATTAGTTTCTTCTTGTGGTGAATATTAATCTAAAGAATAGATTTTAATTCCCAAGATTTAATTTTTCCCACTTAACAATGTAAATAATGAACAGAGTAAAATGATGCTAATTGATGCTGAAACTGTCATGTTTCAAAATAAAAAAAGATGTTAAAATAAAAGATCTGCTCTTTGTACCTAGCCCCTTCAAGTATTTGTTGTTACAAATCTAAATATCATTTGTGAAATGAGGTGTCTGGATCTATTGACAATGTGTCTGAATTCAGCTGGTTTCTGTTGTGCTAAAATCAATAGCTAAATTGTGAATCTGTAAAGAAACATAATTCCGGCCCTTTTCAGAGTGGTTTTCATGAGCTGAAATGGTTAAAAAGCAACAGAGGAAAAGAACTCTCTAGCATTTGATTTGCTTGTTGGTATAGGGACTTTCTTCTGCCCTTGCCAATTCTTTCAGAAAGTCAGTAATATTTCAAGACAGAGCTAATGCAAATAGATTGTTTACATATTTAATTCCTCATTCAGAAAAGAATACAATGTTCAAGTAGAAATGGGAGATGTTGTTTGAAGGTAATTACACATATTTTGCTGACAGAAGAAATGACCAGTTCATAGGATAAAGCACCACAAAACATGTCTTAAATATGAGACATGATAAATTTAAGTACATTTCCTAGCTATCTTTCCAGTAAACATAAACATGAATATATTTATATATCATTACCCTCTGTCTTCTACTTAGTATTACTACTCTCATTTTACCACTAAGAATAAAGTTATACCATGAAAAGTCTATGTGTTTTTTCTACTTTCTTTTAAACAAAACTAAAAAAGGCATATTTTTAGTTTATGATTTTTTATAAACTTGTAAGCACATTTTTTATTCATTTGAATCAAAAATTTCACCAATCTCTTCTATTTTTAGGTTCTAGTTTTTAGTTTATGAAATGATACTGAAAATTTATTTCTCAATGTAGAATAAGATATATTTTAAGACATTAAAGCAACTCTGGGAAAATAGATTACACTAATATGTATAAAATTATAATATTTTATCATCATGTATCCACAAACATTCTCTATCTTATCATCTATAACTACTAACAAATTATTTGCTAAACATTCCTAATTTTCTACCTTTCTTAAATGTCATTTCATATGTAATAATTATTTTCATTCTTCTTGTTCACATATATATATACATATATACATATATATGTACACATACATATATGTTTATAAATAATTGGGATAAAAAGATGAGGTTTCAATTTAACTTTATGAAAAAATATACCATGCTAAAGAATATAATCATATTTTAGTGTAAGGTTGGAATATCCCTTGTCCAAAATGCTTAGGACTAGAAGTGGTTCACACTTTGGGTATTTTTTGATTTGGGAATACTTGCACATACATAATGAGCAATCTTAGGGATTGGACCAGGTTGAAGATGAAATTGATTTACAAAAATATCACATCCAGTTCATTTAAAGCAAATACATTTACATTTAGAGGAATTGAAGGACTTGGTACTTCCCATCATATTAAAAATCTGAGTAATCATGACTTAATGTTAATTAATTTTTAAATTTTTCAAAAACCATTGCAGCGGGAAACGTATCACGTGTCCTTTGAAATGAATGTTTCCAGCTTTTAGAAAGAATAATCTACTGTCTAAAGAAAATTTTGGCACCATTTTCAGATGCTTTGTAGGCAGTCTGAAAGAGAAAAGTACAAGGTCTCTTGAGTTATGGAAAGTCAGATCAGACTACTTGTGCTGCTATCATATGGCTTTGGCATTCCTCCGTCTTGATCTTGTGAATTTCATTATCTCCATTCTTTGCTAAGAGGACACTAACACCTTCCTCTTGGATTAAAATGAATAACAAATATGCAGTGCATAGTCCCTTGTTCAGGATAGAGTACTTACTTCTTCCCACCCACCAAACTGGTAAGCACAGAATGTGTTCTTGAGCCAGGCCACATCCTTTATTTATATTTTATTTTGGTAAACTAGAAATGCTCTGGATCTGCTTTCTAGATGACAATAACAAAACTCTTGTAGCATATTTCTGAACTGGCATTTTTGTTTGGCTTTTGTTTACTTTCTTTTTTTGTTAAGAACAGCATAGAGAGAATAAAGAAACACCAAGTAACAGCTTTGCAACTAACAAAAGGAGCCTCCCATTGCAAACACAGACAGATTGGTGGTGTGGGGCACACATTTTCACAGTTTTGAGAGAGTGGAGCTGGAATCCCTTCATGTTGAGGTTTTGGGGAGATACTCAGTCTTTCTCTATTGTCAAGACTATTATAATAAAAGCTTTTCAGCCCTTGTACTACTTCCACTACAACCAATAGCTAGCAATATTGAGTGAGCATCATATTTTAATTGCTATATTAAGCTATCTATTTTAATCATCATAAAAACCTTATGAGTTAATGGTTTTATTATCATTCTATAAATGCAAAAAAAACAAGGCTTAGAATATTAAATTAGTGACAGCCTTAGAATTTTAATCCAGGATTGCCTGTTGAACCAAGCTCCCAGGTAATATAGAGGAAACCCAGAGAGCCTGAGCAACCTCAGAAATCCACAAATCATAAGTTCTTTGACTCCACAGAAAGGATTCCAAACAAGTACCATGTAGTAGCAGGCAGAAGTTTATTACAAAGAAAAGGGAAAGAGAAAAAAAAGAAACTTTCAAGGTAGAATGGAAGAGAACAGGTTCTCTCAGAGAGGAGAGGGACAGCATTGTTCACAGTCTTGTTTTATTTGGTGTCCCAGAGAAGTTTCCAGACAGTTCCACTGAGGTCCATCTCACAGATTCTGACTAACAGCAAAAATTGCATTCGACTACCAAGTCCCCATTGTTCATGGTCTTACCCACAGGCCCCCAAGCAAAATACATAGAGAGGAAATTTCACTATTATGAGATGCTAAATATCCAAACAACACTCTGGGTCATCTTGGTCCACATAGTTCTTACAAATGTCATGGTCAGTAGGCTGCGTGCATTCTAATAACCTTTATCCCTGAATCCTAGAATTTTTGGTCTGTATAAACACCCTCTACCTGCTATGCTCCTGTTATTGGCAGGGGGATGTCTTTGCACTTGCATTCCTCCCTCCCACAAACAGTATTTTTTCCCCCCTGAGGAATATAACATATTCTATTGACTTAAGCCAGGGCAGGGCCAGAGAGACCTTAGGTAAATTGCTTTTTGCTTTTTAAATGAAAGCAGGTGAGGGGTCATCACAGCTGGCTCAGTCTAAAATTCTACCAACTCTATGCTCATGTCTGTCTACTACCTATGACATTGTGCTGTGCTACTTGAATTCTTATCACAATTGAAGTTTTGCATCATGAATGAAGAAAGAATATTTTTTATCAAGCTATCCAATTTATCAGAAGGGAACAGTTTTGTTAAGCTATGTTTGTTATTGTAAATATATGCAAAGTCCACATTTTCATATTTCTAGAAAGAATAAAATTGAATGTTGCTTAGAAAGGAAAGTGCAATACAGCCTAGCTCTTCAAAATTATTCAATTTCTTAAATAAATAACTTTATTAAAGATATGAAGGTATAAACTAGATTTCGCATCAAATAAAATTTCTTCTTCTTGCTATTCTGTTCTTCCAGAGAAATTTCTAAATAAAAGTTATTATTGAAAAAATTCTCCCAAGCCATAACATAACTGCTATACCACTTTTCAGCTCTCCATACCACTAAATCTTTGGCGCTCATAGATTTAAAAAAATATTAATTTGTTATTTACTTTTGTTATTAATATTAATAAAGTAATTGTTAGACTTTAGCTGCTAGGTCTAGCTTTAGAAACTATTTATTACACATATATATTTGCTTATCCTAGAAAGGGTTTGAATGTATAACTCTGCACAGATAGATTTTCTGAAGAACTAGGATGAAAATACTACTAGCAGTTAGACATGAGCAGTGGGTCAAAAGTTTAAAAAAATATTTAGTACACAACAAATTGTTTAATCAACCACCTTCCCTTAGTGGTGCTACAAGGTCTGAAAAGATAGCTATTTCAGGGGCCCTGCCTTATCTCTACCCTATAAGTGATTCCTCTTACAAGAGAGGGAGGATAGATAAATTCTAGAGGTAAGGACCAAAAGGTAAGGATATGTTTTCTCAGAAGGGTCTAGTTGCTACACAAAACCCTACACAAACAATACAGACCTAGGAAAACAGGGTGATTAAGACTGGAGCCCACTGACCGTAAATTCTCTGAAACCCATTCTATTTAGGGTCTGTCAGTCAGGCCAAGTTGACTAAGAATTACCCTTAGGTTGTTAGCTAATGTAGTCTGCCAATCCAGAGTTGAGAGGTTACACTTGGCTGGGACCTTCTAATAATCTCCCTTCTATCCCAGTAAAAGCTGGAACAAAAAAGGGAGTTTTTTCAGTCCTCTCTGAGAGGTAACCCTCTTACCCTCTTCTTTCTTTTCTAATGAACATTGCTATAATTTTACTAAGTCTCCTGAAATACTCTCAGGCACAAACACAAAAACAACTGAGAACACTGTAATCTCTGGAAAGATCTTATCTCAGATATGAGCTTATCTCTGTTATCAAAAGGAACATTAGGTTCTTGCAGAATCTTGATATAGTGGTGAATATTGAGGCTTCCTTCCCCACCTTGACTGTAGATTCATTTACAAAAGGCTGTTGGATAAATTTTCAATCATTATTCTTTTCCCTCTCCACATCTGTAGGTCAGTCTTAGAGGCAATTTGCACCATACCACCCCCAAAGAGGCAAATTACAGTATGAGGGGGCAGCTGTATGAACCAACTTGGCCCCGCATTTCTTCAGTTCCTCAGTTTCTTCATCTATAAAACAGTGATCATAGCATTTATTACAGGAGTGTTTGAAGAGATAGTTAGAAAGTAACAGCATTATTGACTGGATAATACATGACAACTATTATCTTTTTAAGTTAATTTTCTTATTTTCATAATCACTATATCCAGCAAATACTATTGCAACCCATTTTTCTAATATAGGAAGCTGAAGACACAAGCTATTGAGTCATTTGCTCATGGCCACGTGACTAGGAAATGAGACATGTTCTTCATTATGTCACTGTATAAAGTAATATATGGCACAGTGAGGGATAATTTGTCATAGCTTGGTGTTTTACACAATAAAAATTGATTTCCTTCAGAAGGAGAAGGTATTGTTGTTGACAGAGTAGAGCAAGAAGTCTCTAATAGGACTTGAACTCATTTGGGAGATGATTAGATTATTGCCTGATAGGTTGTGGCTCAGGACAAAAAGTTGAACCCTATAATTTTAGGACACTATTTAAATTCCTATGTAATTTGTATATAGTAATCACTTTAAATTTTAATTTAATTTGCTTGTTAAAGCTTTTATAAATCAGACCTTCTTTGGGAGAGTGCCTAACACTTAAAAACCAAGCAAAAGAGTTGTTTTTATTTGTTTGTTTTTGTTTTGTTTTTTCATATTGCCGAGTGGCTAGGAGCAGAAACAATTATGCCTTTTGTCCCTGTACATGTTGGTTATCATATGGGGTCTGGACTCTCTACAACTTTTTCATTTGGCTGTGAGCAACTTGTGTTTCTGCCCAAAACATCAATAATCCCTAATTTCTTGAATGATCTCCCAGCCCTTCTAGAACTCATGACCTGTAATGGGCAATTGCCCTCAGTCTTGGCTCTTCTCTGAGATTAGATACTGTTTCTTCTCCAACTGCAATGGCACACAAATTTGTTGCTATTTTGTTTCCCCACACTTCTCAAACCTTTGAGTTAGTAGTAAAGTCCTCTTGGTATTAATACCACAAAATTATTCTCTTTCTCTCATCTCTCAAAAATAAAAACAAAATAGCCCAGCTTTGAATCATACACAATAACTCTGCACTCCTTAAATATCCACTTCAGAGTTGCTTATCCTTCCTTAAAGTTCATGGATCACCATCATGCTGTTTACCACTGGCTCTGTTACAAATTTTGGTGCTTGTAAAGTTCTGGTAGTACTCAGGTAGTTATTTTCTTTGTTTTCTCAGTTCCTCCAAAGACTTGAACTTGAACTTCAGCCATCCATTCCCCTGGTCATACCCAAGCATACATTTGAAATGAAACCATCTAGAGAGCGCTTTTAAAAATGAGAGCTCAGGATTCACACCAAAGCTTTTTGATCTGCTTTGCTATAATTTACAAAAGAATCATTGTCATTCACATTCTCAGACTTCTTGCTGCTACTATAATCATAACTCAATATCTAATTTTCAAACAACACCCCTTTATTTCAGCCTAGTCCCTTTAATGTTCCAACTTGAGTAATGTTTTACTTCTACAAGGATCTACATCTTTTTTAAAATTTAGTTTTTATTAGTTCTAATCAGTCATACATAATAGCAGAAAGCTTTTCAATTCATTGTACACAAATGGAGCACAACTTTTCATTTGTCTGGTTGTACATGATGTAGAGTCTTACCACATACAGAGTCATACATGTCCCTAGGGTAATTATGTTTGTTGAATCTATATATTCTATTGCTGATTATTATTATCTATCACAAATCTAATGTCTCCACTTCACACCTTCTAGCCAAATCAATAAAATCACTCTTCTATGTACCTCATTTCATGTCACTCTCTAGTAAAACCTTGATTCTCATTAATTACTTTTTCTTCTATTACATGAATGAACCTGCCCAAAAGAACATAATCTTGATTAAAATGTAGAACCACTAACCAAAGCTCTATATAATTAGGAATCTCCTCTGTTTGCTATTGTATCACAAGATCCCAGAGGAATGCTTGGAATATAGAAGAAGCAGGTTAAATATTGAGTGAATAAATGCATGTGTGGAATTGTCCATTAACAAAATACAGGAAAACTTATTATGTTCTCATTGTCTCCTTAACTAGGTTAGTACATCTTATCTTAATTTTTTCCTTTTAAACCATCAATAAGATCTTCTTATTCTAACTTTCCATTAATGATTTTGCCTATCAAATCTCTGATAAAAACAGCACAACCATAAAATCACGTAACTTATATAGTGGTACCCACCTACAGACACCTAAACCCATATAATCAGCATTTCCTGTTATAACTGTGGAAGCTAAATTCTTGACTCAGGCACTATATTCATGAAAAAATTTTTTACCCTTAATACTTCCACTCTTTTCCCAGAATTTTTTTAACATTTCTTTGGATAATCTATTTTTACTCTGTGCTTAATCAATCCAGCCACCAATATCATATGAAATGTTTTTAAAAAATAGTCGTATATGTTTTCATGTTTCTTCTAGAGAATGACCACATCATTCTGCACTTTTAGATCATACTTCCTTGAAAGAGATGTTTGGTCTCAAATCCCTGTCCTCCCATTTTCTCTCAAATGTTTTTCAAGCAGATGTTCATACTTTTGATTTCACTACAACTGTTGTTATCAAGGCACTCAGTAACCTCTGTTTGCTTTATTGCTCCAATCTCAGAATTTGTCCTGTAGGTTCATCAGTTTGACAGATGATCACTGTCTCCTCCTGAAGACACTTTCTTTATTTGGCCTATAGGATACTATAATCTCTTGTTTTTCTCATCTGTCACTGATTGTGTTCCCAGTCTCATAGCTAATTTATTCTCTTTCTGCTTTAAAGATATGGAAAATCCCATGACTCAGTATACATTATTACCTTGGTGATTTCCTACCAGTGTGCAGCATAAATATCATCTATGTTGTGACAACTTTTAGAATTATATGTTCAGCCTAAACATTCCCCATGAGCTCCCATATCCAGCTTCTCTGAAGCAATCATTCATATTTCACAGGATCTACATCAAACACCTGATCTTCCCTCTGACCAAGTCTGTTTCATCCAAAATGTCTCCAGTTTCAATAACTGGCATCTGCATGTTTCCAGTTTTCATGCTCTAAAATTCTTATTGTCACCTTTTATTCTTTCCCTTTACCTAATCCAATAAAATTTTCTCGTGAATCCTGTTTGCTTTACGTTCTGATGACTTCTTTCCATTCCTACTGATATCATTATGCTGAATGATTTCCTACCTTCAGTGTTGTCTTAACTTCATAATTTGTCTTCCTACACTCCTCATTTGAAAGAATAATTGTTATTACTATAAGGCAGAGTTGGGTTTAAAACTCTGTACACATGATAGGAAACAAATTTCCTACATGTCCTACATAACCTGCTACTATTATCAGACTTCCTTTACAACTGAACAAAACATATGCCTATCATATGCCCCAGGTTCTTTTATAGAGGTAGATGTATTGGGAATGAAATCAACTTCAACTTCAATGTCCTTCACTTTCAGACGCATTGAGGTGGATCTGACAAAGACATTTTAGCCATGGTCCAGTCCACTGTCTTCTGCTCAGACTCCTTTTCCTTCATAGTCCTCCACATACTGGGTGTGACCAAGACAACCTTCCTTCCCCATGTTGACTGTAGATTAAATTCCCTTCAGCTTGACTAAACGTTGGGTTTTAGTCATAGTCTAAGCCCCAACCACTTTTTTTTCTTAGAGCATTTACTTTAGAAAACTTGTCATTATAAATTATTTTCCAGCCTATTTGAGATATAAATATTAAAAAAATTCTCTTGCCAGTTTTATATGTAGAAATGTCTTTTTCGAGGACCTGGAGACATTCTTTGGAAATGCAGTGGTCAAGGACAATAGAGCCCCTATCTCCAAGTATCCAGGGTGGTAGGCATTCTAATTTTGGTGGACACATTGCTCCAGTTTTAAACGTACTTCCTGTCATGAAGAATAAGAGAGTTTACTTTTGCTTTAAATACATCCAATTAGCAAACAAAAAATGCCTATGATCACTCCCAACTCATCTCTTAAAAATTCTTCTGCTTGGTTTAAATGTGCTTAATTTCAGTCTACATTCTTGTTTTACTCTTATTCTAATATCCTTGAATATTCCTTGCCAGTTTGACTTTTTTATGTTATACTTTTTCAGGTGGCTTTGGAGTAACTACAAGTATTTTAGGAAACCAGCTAAAGCAGAGTTAAATTAGGAACACAATTAGTTAAGATTTAGTAGGTACATGGGATAGTGCATTTAGTTCTATATATAATTCAGTTATTGCTAACAATATTTCACAGGCTAATAAGGACAGCACTAAGATTCAGACCTCAATTTGTCTGACATTAATGCTAATGGTGTTTACAGTATGCATTAGTATCTGTCTCATGGTCAATGACCCATCAACAGACATTTTATTTTAAAAGCATTCTAGTCCACCCCTAGCTACTTCCAGAATTTGGCACTTTTACCCATCTTCTCTGGCTCCTTTGTGCTTTCTGTTCTTATTTCCTACCTCTATGCCATCTATATACCCTAGCCTACCCTGTGGCTTGCAACTTCTTGGCTGTGCCTTTTCTCATGTTTTTTCTCCAGCTGAAAATGACTTGCTGTATTCTAATTTAATAGTTTCTTATTAATTTCTAGTTGAATGACACTAGAACTGACAAAGACAGTGATCAAATAAACATGCAAAACATTTAGATATAGTCAACAGTGGTCACTTGAAAAATATCTAAGAATAGGTATTAAAAAAGAAAGTGAGGGGCCGGGACTGTGGCTCAGCGGTAGAGCGCTCATCTCGCATGTGTGAGGCCCTGGGATCCATCCTCAGCATCACATAAATAAAATAAAGGTATTGTGTCCACCTACAACTAAAAATATTTTTTTAAAAAGTGAAAGAATTATTATTATTATTATTGAAGTCTTTAAGTCTTAAAGTTTATACTAAAAAAACTCAAAAGAGGTTTTGGCAAATTTGGAAATGGTGTAAAATTTATATGGCATTTCCAATGATGAGTTTAAAGCTTCTTTTAGGAACTTCCTGAATAATAATAATGAAAGTCTTCATCAACCATGCTAGAAGAAACACTGAATTATAAATTTGTTAACTTCTTCTAGACACAATATCAGAAAATTGTATTTATATGACTAGACAATCAAAAATAATAAAACCCACCTGTAAGAAAAATGTATTGTAGATGGAGGTGAAACAGATATGCAGTAAAATTTGTTTTCTGGATTTCATACTTGCAGAAAATTTGTAATTTTCTCAAACATTGCAATTTTTCTTTCTTTTTCTTCTAGAGGACATTTCACATTTTCTAAGCTTTATAACCTGAACAAACCCAAAACAGGCTGCCTTCATATCCCAAACAGCACTTTCATAAACAGAGTTGCTTAAGGAAATGGGTAGTTTATTAAAAGAAAATTGACAAGTTTTTTGAAATTTCAATAGAATATGATGTTAGCATTCAAATCTTACAGAACTAAGCAGAGAATATACATTGCTTCAGGATCACTAAAAATAGGTCTGAAGAATAACATAGCCAGTTACTGAGAAAGGATGCTTACTACTTGAGGCTGGCTGGCTGACTTGGAGGCCATACTTAAATCCAAGAGTCAGCAAAAGGGACAGCTTGTGAAAATGAGAGTAAGAAAGCCAACACAATGTATATAAAATGATAGGTAACATGGGTATATTTGGGATTTAATGTTGTCTTGTATGCTACAATATTACATGTAGTTATTCCTTAGTAATTTTTTTTTTTAAAAATGGGCTCAATTACAATACAAATGAATGAGGACTTTTCAGAATTGTAGTATGGTAAAGACAGTAGTTCAAGATGTTCAAAACTGTGAAAACAATGTGCATTTTAAGAAAAACTCAAAACAAAACACCTTTCTAAATTATATTTATCTTTGAAATAAAATCATTTCTCAGATTGGATATTTTCCTGTGACTCATTTTATTTCCATTCTGGGAGTGTTTAAGGTGTTATGGGCCTCAAAGTTAATATAATTCCGGATATTAATTGACCATCAGTGTGTTTGGTCATGAGGAAAACTAACACATTATATATAATATATTAAAAAATGATCACAGCAAGTGGGAGAAGACTGGGAAGAATATTAAATGATTCTGAAAAAATTCATTATAATTATATTTGATTAAATTTTCACAAAGTTAAATTGCTTAAAGATCTATGTAATTTTTGTTTCCACACTCCATGATATCAGGGTGGCAAATAAATTGTAATTATTTTGTTATATACAAATTTAAAAGCCAATATAACTCATCTCTTGTGTTGTTTTCATGTACAAAATTTTCATGCACATTTAATAGACATTTTGGTATGTACACTTTGATAATTTAAATTTCTTTTATACATTAGTTGAAAAAATAAACTTCAGTTTTTAAGAAATAGCACTAAGAATCTGAAAAAAAATGTTACTGCAAGGACATATGTTGATCTATTTATTTTGTTAGCACTTGGGTTTACACTTGATTTTCTTAGTTGGAGAGAGAGGGTCTGAAGGTCACATGTTATCAAACTCATATCTGATTTCAACATTAGTATTGTATTATTTTGAACATATTTTCAAATCTTGTATTGCATATCAAATGCAACAAGCTATCAAGTTTTTAAATTTAACTATTATCAAATTATAGCTTAGGTATAAGTGTAGGGAATTGTTAGTGAGTTTGTATCTATCAATAGCAATTTATCCATGTCTATATTCTCAGTTTTGAAGCCAATATAACAAAATTCCTAGAGATACAAAGCAAGAAATATGAATTCAAGAACTGTGCAATGTTCATAAAACAAAGCAGACATATCATTCTTATTTTCACTTTTGACAAAAATATGGTATAGAAATTATTATGTGTTAAATTTGTTTAAAAAATTGCTGAAATCTTAACTCCTAGGACCTTAGAATGATTGTAGTTGGAAATTTGAGTATTGCAAATATTAGTTAATATGTAATCCTATTTGAGTAGGGTAGGCCCACAGTCCAACAGTTGGTTTTCAAATTTGTAAGCATCTGTGGGGTAATACATTTCTATTTCTTTATGTGACTCAGATTATAGTGTTTTGTTACAGCAGACCTAGGAAACTAATACAGATTTTGGAGCCAAGGAATAGGTTGATAATACAAAAAAAAAAAAAAAAAAAAGCAAAATAGAAAAAGTCGAAGTGAATTTAGACCATGGGTAGAGTTTAAAATAATTTTGAGATGTGTGTGATAGAAAATCATAGATTTCCTTGAAGAGTCTGCTATTACAACTATGGATGATAAAGATGATTCTGCTGATAGATCAGACAGAAATCAAGAATATGCTATTGGAAATTGAAGAAAACATGTTCCTTGTTCTTAAAAGAAAGAGAACTTGCAAGTAATGAATGTGGATATGTAGCTAAGAGGAAATCCAGGAAAAATGTTGAATGCATAGCCTGGTTTGCCCTTGATGCTTATAGGAAAATGGGGGAAAAAAAAGGATGAATTGAAGAAGAACTTGCTATACAAAGAACTAGATAATTTGGGAAATTCTTAAACCACCAAGAGAGTAGTATGGAACAGTCCAACATTATATCCGGACAACCTTTCCTAAAAAACAATGATTAGGTGTGTGACTTACATATGGTCTCTACCACTGAACAGAGACCAGAAACTGTGATGTGACTACCTAGGAAATATCTATGGAGGACCATCTTGTTTGATACCTTAGTGAATTGAATTGCACAGGAGGCTGACAAAGATTTTAGAATGTTATACCATCAGAAACACTGCCAACTTGAACTAAGGGAACAGAGATAAGATAAAATGAAGAAGAGTGTCTCCAAGATGAACCACCAATGCAGAGACTTAGGCAGCCATAGCACCCTGAATTCTAAAGGCTGGAAGTGTTGCCCAGTGCTGAGGGGCAAGGGTACCTGTGCCTCTACAGGACCAAAGATAAGACCATCCCATCACAGATAATTATTCTTAAGCCTCAAAAGCTCTTGGATTTCCCTCTGTGCATTGCCAACTTGTTTTAGACCTGTGTTCCTCACCTCCCCTTTCCCTTTTCTCCTTTTTGGAATAGAAATGTCTCTCTTATACTGCTAATTTGCTTTCTGGTTTTATAGGTCAATTGATAGGGAGGAATTTTGCATCAGGATAGAGCATATGCTAAATTTCAACCATACCTGATTTAGGTGATGTTTTTATGAAATTTAAAATTGGTGTTATAATTGGTTAATATTTGAGGGATGTTAGAATGAGTTCAATATATTTTGCTTGTTTGTGGGACATGAACTTGAGGTGGAGACCAAAGGATTCTTGTGGATTGGATTATGTACCTCCCCGCCAAACAGAAGATATGTTGAAATCCTTATCCATAGTACCTCAGAATGTAACCTTATTTGGAAATAGGATAATTACAATGTAATTATTTAGGAGAACTTCAGATTGGAGTAGGTTTGGCCCCTTATCCAATATAATTAATGTCCTGAGAAAGTGGCTGTGTGAGGACAGTGTTACACAGGGAGAGTACCATGTGAGGACAAAGGCAGAGATATTGGAGTTATAGATTCACAAATCAAGAAATACCAACCATTGCTAGCCCTCACCAGAAGCTGGAAGGGACAAGGTAAGATACTGCAATAGATTTCAGTGGCAGCATGATCCTTCTATAACCTTGATTTGAAGCTCTTCGTCTCCAGATCTGTTCAATAATACATTTATGCTTTAAGACACTTAGTTTCTAATGCTTTGTGACGGAAGCCATAGAAAACTGATATGGAAGCTTATATTCTTCTATTAAAAAATAATGTATAAGTAACATGATGTGTGCCAGCTGGCCTGCAGGATTAGTTTCAGGAGCCAACAGGGAAAGATGGGAACTATGACAACCAAAAGAGCAAGCACCCTGTCTAGAGGACATAGTCTATTGTTCTCCTAGATCATGGGGTTTGGCTATCCACTTCTGAATTTTCAAGATAGAAGAAAAAGGTAGAAAATAGTACCAGATCATGGCTGTTATAATTTTTTTGTACTGGCCAACTACAAAAAATTCACTAACCTTTAAACCTTCTTCTACCTTTTAATCTTTAAACAGTGCAGTTCAGTGCAATAGGAAGAGCATTGGCCTCAGTCACTCTGCCTGTCCAGGAGGACTCGGTTCTCCTCCTCATTCTTACAGTGCTTCCATCACCATTCTCTTATTCTTCTGCTCAGTTGGTGGAAGCAAGTTGCATGAAAGACCAACAATTTGTTAATGATCAAGAGAAATATGAACAGTAAATTCAGTACTTATTTACTCTTATTTATCTAAAGAGAAGCTCAACCTTTTTTTTTTTTTTTTCTAAGCAACGCTATCTACATCAGGACTTACCCTATCTTAAATATGCCCATTACATTTTAGTAAATTTGGAATAATTTCTATCTTTTCCTAACTTTATTCCAAAACTCCATTTAATGTTCAGAATCATCTACCTGACAAATTCAGAAATAAATATTGAAATTCCCACTTAGAAGACAGACATAATCATATGGTTTTAAATGGCATCCTATCAAGCACTGTCTGCTGTCCAGTGTGCCCTCATTTACAGCCATCTGGCAATTGGGTTCTTGTGAAAATAAAAAAAAAAAATTACTCGCTGTATGTTCTTTAACTCTTGAAGTAAAACATTTTTTTCCTTCCAAGAAAATGCAAACTGACTGGCAATGTGGCTTTCAGCAATAGGAAAAAGTTTATAAGGACTAAACCTGTAGCTCTGCAATCAATTAGTATTCAAACCAGCTGCAGGAATGAAAGGTTAAATATTAACTCGATTTTCTTATTTTCAATCATTAAGGGAAAACCCTTTTACAACTGCAGCATTTCATTTGTTTTGGTTTCAAATCCATTATTCTAATAAATCAGCTTTTATTCGTGTGAATATTGATTTAGGCTTTGTTTTTAAAAAAGAGAAAATGCACTTAAGTAAGAAAACCAAAGAATTTACAGCCCATAGAAAGGAAAGAAAATAAATGAACAGAATATAAAACCAACTCCCAGTGCAAAAGCCATTTATACTATGTTTGAATAATACTTTGTAAATGAAAACATACTATTTATAACACCTGTAAAAAGAGAACAACATTTGTAGAAACTATTTATTTGCAATGCTTTAGTACTTCCTGGGGTGGAAGGTTTATGGATTTTTTTTTTTTTTTTTTCTCAGAAGATGCCAGCTCCTCTTGGTCTGGACTGCTATAAACTGTTGGTAATTAGCAGGCTGTCAACTGTTCCTCTAAAACTTCCCTGCCTCTGGTTCCCATGAGTGCCACCCAATATAACCCCATGTTTCAAACACCCAGATCCACACGATAAATAGGAAAGCCATGTTTACTTGCCTACATGCTGGCCTCTGATTATGACTGCACCTAAAATTGTTTTTGAAACAGAACTTATAATTTTCTTTTACTGCAACATCATATCCATGGAAACACCATCTTTCAAAAAAAAATTAGTGTTTATGGATACCACAGGTTCATAAATGTATTTATCTCTACAAGAATAGAAAAGACATCATTCAAAGAATTCTGTGTCATTTATTCTCTTTCCATGTTAATTCCCCCCAAACCACTCACTCCAAGCTGCAGTTTTTCCCTAGAGAATAGATGTGTCCTGAAATATCTCTAAGGACCAAATACTATCTTCCACCTAACACAGAGATTTCTAGCGGGCCATTTGACCCTGTGGAATTTCTCAATCATAAGGATCTTACAACTGAATTATGGGGTTGCCAGCACCCTGCCAGGGTAGATTCCTGCTCGGGAGGTATGAGCTCCCTGAGAAATAGAAAGTCTGAAATTATTAGTAAGAAATAGAGACAAAGCCAGAAATTAGATAAGAGGAGCGTCTGATAGGTTTTCCAGTCCTGATAGGAGCTGGAACTGACCTACTGAAAAATGGCTCTGATTCTTTACTTAAGGGGGAGTACCTCAAAGGCGGGATAAGGTTTCAGTGGGATGAGTCTTTCTTCTTGGTGTGGCAGGGGTCTTGCAGCAAACAGGTTGATTGTCATGTTGGCAAGCCACACCCATCTCCTTGAGGTTGTGTGGCTCCAGGAGGTCACCCCATCTCAGATGCTGTGCTGAACTTAGAAAGACCTAGGTAGGAAGTCACATAAACTGGGCATTGGCAAACCAGCAGGGTTGCCCCTGGGAGTTTCTGATACCAGACTTCCTTCCTGATGGCTTCCACATCGTTTTGGCTCACACACAGTTCACGGATGGTTCCTGGCACAGCTGCATTATTTTATGCTATGAAAGTACAAAATAATTTTGTTCCATTGAATTAGAGTTTATTCTTCAGGGGTTCAAATTATCTATTTAGAAAAACAAGACACAAAGGAGCCAGGCTATAGATGTAAGTATTGATGCATTAAAGATCATGTGTTTCAAGTTTCTCTCCTTCCAAGGGCCCTAAAAATATCTTCACATAAGTCTACAAAGCAAATATGTGTATAAGTTACAAGTAAACTAACATCAACTGGTTAGCATCATACCCTAAATTAATTGACATATTTTTTCCACTTCTATTGTATTTTTAAAAATATTTCCACTGTCTAATTTATCATAGTTGACCCTGATTGTACAGGCATTATATGACAACAGTCCTTCTTTACCCTATGAAAAAATTTAGAATACAACAGACAAATCTTAGGTCTCCATCACTCTAAATCCTAACCCCTTCACTTTTCTCCAGAATATTCCTCTGTAATGATTTTATAAAACTTTTTTTATTTGCTTTTGCAATGTACTTCTATGGTATGGCCAGGCCCATGTTTTTAATAAACAAGTAAAAAAGTGATGGAATATGACTTAAAATGTGGAGATAATGACATAATCATACCTCCAGGGAATTTATAATGTTTCACAGGGACTAAAATGTTTCTGGAGCCTTAGAGAGTGAAAAATGTATTTTTAAAAATATTTATTTATTTGCTTTAGTTGTACACAATGCAATGCATTTATGTTTACGTGGTGCTGAGGATCGAACCCAGGCTGCGCACGTGCTAAGCGAGCGCTCTACTGCTGAGCCACAACCCCACCCCCTAATGTATTTTTTATGATAATCTTTACTCCCACAATTGCTTCCTTTTGAGATAAGAAACACAATTATTTGAAATAAATATTATATCCAGAGATAAAAAGGACAGTTAAGTAGTATAAACACTGCCAGGGCCACAAATGAATTTGAGAATAAATTTACTATAAGTTTATTAAAATAGATTTAGTCAATTAGAGAATACACCATATCATTAAATTGAATTGTGATGCACATCCATAAAAAAAGTGGTAATTCTGTAGAAATTGCTTAATTACTTGCTTGGAAATCCACCCTCAAAGAACACTTGCCTTCTCTCATCTCCCACTATGATGTCATATTGCAGTATGCAGTGGTGTTAGGTTTTCGTGTATGTTTGCTAAGAAAATTGTAAATCTCCAGTTCCTATACGCCAAATCTTTCTATCTTATCTAGAGTATTGTTCATGCCTCTAAGTTATAAAAACATTTGCGAGGTAGGGGTATGACACTGTATAAATAATCATGTTTTTCTGAAAGCAAAATCCCTGAAGTTTTGTAAGCAATTTTCCTACTTGTTTGCCCAGCTTTATCTTTCATTATTACTCAATAGCATAATTCACCAAGAAATGAAATAAAGTGTTTTAGTTTTAGTATATTTAGTTTTTGTCTATCTCTGTGAGTATGTCTATAAATCTGTTGTTCTATACATCTGTGTAAATAAAATAATAATTGTGATTAATCAATGCACTCTCCAACAGATTATTCCAATGGATTTGGAGAACATTGGTTCAGAAAAGCCATTAAGTGGGCTTGTTAGAGAAAGTGTAGATTATTTACATACTGTAATTTTCAAGGCTGCTTTGAAATAGATACATTTGATACTCCCTCTGCCTGAATGATGTTGTTTGAATGATGGATCAATCTAAAATTCTTTCAGAAATTTTCAATGACTCATACCTTACTCAGTCCTTGTGACACCAAGATAATTCTCAAGGCTGTTTAAGAAGTGACAAATGGATATATATATTTCATACATGTGTATATATATATATATATATATATAAAAATTACATATACTATATATATATATTTATCTCTCTTCTAAATGATATATGCATATATATCATTTATTTATCTCTTTTCTAAATGATATATGCATATCATTTAGAAGAGAGATAAATTAAAGACAGAATTAATTGCAAGCAATATAGACACAAATGAGAGATAGCAATGTGAGTCAACAAAAGCAATCATGATGTCCATAATTTTCCCATTTTCTTTCCTGCATTAGCAAATTCAACTCTTAAATGTGAGAGTCATATGGCACTAAATAGGTAACCTATTCTTTTCCTTGGGAGGTGGTCTCAATTCTGTCCTCAGGCACTCCCATTAGCACCCTCATGAAACACTTTCTCCACAATATGTGTATTAGGGCAGGGTGATTAGACCTCCTGGGAGCACAGGTGACAGGGCTCTGTGAGATGAAGGTCACACACACTGCAAGGTGCTAGACTTAAGTGCTATTCCCAAGAATTGCCATGCTTTTCGATCAGTACATACAGACACAGTGAACCTACAGAATCTTTCTGTGTAAACATCTATTTTGTAAACCATTCATTTCACCAATGTAAAGCACTTTAAAACACCCTCCTATTAAGAAAAAATAAATCAGTAATGGAGATTGGAGCTTTCAATAATGATAATCAAACTAGTTAAATATACACTTTTGGATTGTTGACTTCTGACCTGGATGATTTGAATGCTAACTATACTTTCAGCAGAATATATATATATATATATATATATATATATATATATATATATATATTCTTATATATATATATATATATATATATAAGATATATATATATACTTTGTTTATAAAGCCTCCCCCCCACAGGGAATTCAACTAGGCAAAAAGCAAAGACATACAAAAAAGAATGTGGGTGTTGAATATACAGTGTATATTTAACAGAAAAAAAGAAAATACTGATTAAGCCAAACTTACAGCAGCCTAGTGTTTTGATTTGTATTGTTAGATATAAAGCTGACTTGTAGCTATAGATTTCATTATACATATACAAACATGGCTGTTACATTCTCACAACAAAGCAATAGATATTATAGAAAAATCTAAAGTGCTCTTCATGTAAATATGTATTATGTTAGTATGTTGGATTTGCAATAGACAGGAACCAGTGAAATCAGGTTTTAAAGTAATCTCTTTGATCAAAGCTATCAATATAATTTCTATTGATTTAGTTCAATATATGGCACTATGGACACAAAATATTCATCTAATCCATCTTGAAGAAATAAAAAAAGGCTTACAAGAAGGGTAGATTTTATCTGAGCCTTAAAAAACAGTGGCATTATCTAGGGGATGAGAAGAGGCATAACTGAGAATGTGGGAACGAGGAAAGGCTAAGAGAATTCTGAAAAGAACCAGCAGCTTAAGCAAGCAAACAGAGATAATAAAGAGCAAAACTGGAGAGAGGTAGGACAAGAAGAAAAATGGTATGGCTGGGATTAACATATCTAAAATATTAAGAATTTATGAGGATCTGATTTACTGGGAAATATTATACAGATCTAAATATTATAATGTAATAATAAAAACACATTTTAGAATAATTGTTATCTGATATTATTCAGGTGTTTAAATGTAAATTGGTATGCCCATTTTGGAAAATACTTAATTTTATCTTGCTAAGATGAAAGCGTGCATTGTCATTGACCACAAATTAGTTCCACTCAGGTGTTTGTATCCTAGAGAAAATTTTTGCATGTTGGGAGTAGACTAAAACATGGACACTAAAAGAAAATTTAGCCTCTGACATAGTTAGGTATAGGAAACAGTAAAAAAAAAAAAAAAAAAAAAAAAAAAACAAGTAATTCATAAACAGAGAAATGTAATACATTATAATAAAGGACTATTTACCAGGTCCTATTCTATACTTCATGTCCAAGTTTTAATTTGAAATTACAAGGCATGCCAAAAGTGAAAAACATAGCCTGAATATACAAAGCAAACACATCAGTACCATACTTAGATAAGACAAAGATTTTTAAAAAAGAATTTAAAATGACTTTGAATCATAAGCTAGAGTTTATAATGAAAAAAATGGGAAACATGAAAGAACACATGGGAATATAAGCAAAAGATGAAAACTCTAAAATAAAACAAAAAGTTATGAATAAATAACATCACAAAAGAAATAAAGACATTTGATAAGTCCATCAGTAGACCAGACATGGCCAAAGAAATAAATGTAAGGGTTTAAGATACATCATTAGAAACTTCCCAAGCTGAAAATAAAAGAAGAATAATTTTAAAATGTAACAGTATGCTATTTGGGAGCCCAGCCTGGGCAACTTAGTGAGTTTTATGGCCCCAGAATCTCTCAAAATAAAATTAAAAAACATGGCTGGGGATATCGCTCTTTAGTAGAGAGCCCCTCAATTCAGTCCCCAGTATCCCCCCCCACACACACACACACAAAAGAAAAATCACCAAACAACAATAATATGTTCAATAAAAGATGGAGAAGAAAGAAGAAAGACACAGAAGAAAGAATAATGGTTAAAAGAATAATGGTTGGGAATTTTCTCAAATTCATGACCCACATCACACCACAAACCCAGGAGAGTCAGACACCACCAATTTGGATAAATTCCAAAAACTACACTTAAACATACCATATTAAAACTGTAGAAATCATAGGAAAAAAAGAAAAAAGCTTTTAAAAATCTAAGAGAAAAAAAAAAAACCTTTTACATTATTTTGTTTACATTGTGACATCATAAAAGCCATAAATTTCCAGTGAGTTAAAAATAAAATTAAGGGTCTGGGGGTGTAGTTAGGTGGTAGAGGACTTGCCTGACTTCTGCAAGGCCCTGGGTTCAATTAACTTCACTAAAAAAAATAATAAAATGAAACCCTTGGTTCCACATGTTAGAAAGATTCATCATTATTTTGAGAGATAATGCCCCTTAAAGCATCATCCTTCTGATGATCAGATCACTACAAAAGTGGGCTATGTGGCTCCTTATATGATCTGCTAAGTACCCCCACCCCTGTACATACTTCTGATACCCACTTTCAAGATGAAAGGAAGAATTCTTGTAAAAGGCACAAAAATCAGCTGTAAGGTTTCTCTTTGCCATTGGAGCTCAGGGTGCAGAAAAAAAGTGTTAACTACACATTCCTCACATTTGTGTGTTATAAATAGGCACTGACTTTGATCTTACATAGGACAGAGATTTATGCAACTTTTTCAAGGTGACATTTGATGAAGCAATTTTCTGCATAATAAATGTCAGGCACACAGGAAAAATGTCAAAAGCTAAGGACATCTAGTTTTTAAATCCAGTCTTTTACCCAAACTATGAATCTTTTTGCAGCTTATGCCATTTCAGATGATAGTTTCCAAGCATTAATGTAATAGATATTATGTTAAAAGTAAAAAAAAAATTGTAAAGGTAATCCAATTTATTGGTTTATTTCATTTGATGATATTGGTAAGCTCAGTTGATGTAATTGCTGAAGGAAGAGCAAAAGTGAACAGTATTCTGACTCAAAGGAGATTGAATGAAGTTATATGGAAAATTCATGCAAAGGGAAAACATAGCTTTGGTTTTTCATGTTTTAACTTTTGTTGCTTTTATTTGCTTTTGCCTACTATGACTTATTTAATTACATATGGGTGAAATGTGAGAGACAATAAAATATAAGAGTTAGTTTTATGGCCCCAGATATTGTATAACTGATGAGATTTTATAAAAAAAAAAAAAAAAAAACTTTCTGAGGTGGATATTTGGGCTCACCGCTTTCTGAGATGAAGTTTTCAGAACTGTCTTGGATCTCCCTCAGGGTAACATAAGCCTGGATACTTGAGCAATAGATAGATGACAGCAAGTATTTACTACCTGACTAGTTAAAGAGATGTTTTAGGCCAATTTTCTTTTCAAAATGCTTCATCAACAATAATTTAAAAGGTGTAGCCATTGATTAATTCAAATTGCACATGTCAAATTGAGTGAAATATTATTTCATCAGCTTCTAACACTGACATCAAAAATGTGCATTGTCTCTTAAAAAAGGTAAAGTGGATTGTGAGGATACTTTGGAATTATTTTAAATAGAGAAAAACTTTGATATCAGAATCTTTTTAAAAAGAAATTCTCACTAATAATTTTATTATTTTAAGTGGGGTTTGTAATTAAAGTCAAGAACAAATTTTCATATTAAATGTATACTCTGAATATGCTCATTTCTCTTTTTAAAGTATCGAGTTGGAAGCCTATACAATGTATCATATTCATTTATGTCATGATATAACTGCATTGTTCATATTCTAAATATATTTCAAATATTTGCTAATAGAGTTATTCAGATTTACATTTTTAAACTCATCATAGTAGGAAGACTGCTACCATACCTATTGTAATTATTAAGCTAAAAAGTGCTTGAAGATATAATTCATACCAAGATTAAGTATTGAATTCTCAATGGCTAGCAGAAGTGCTGGATTCCTAGAATACAATGTCAGTGGCTTAGTATTTTTACTTATTATTTATATTTGCAAAATAAATTCTTGTGTATATATTTAAAAACCATGGCTTCTAGTATGTACCCATTATAGGCCTTGTAGCTTTAATGACTTATTATTTTTATTTTATTATAGCTAAAATATTCCTAATATTTATAGAGGTAAAATAATATGATTATAACGATGAACACGTAGAATTTAAACATATCATTTAAAAATATGACAATAACAGTTGTAATATCTGATAATTTCAAGGTTAAGTTTGACTAATTTTATACAGCTGACAATTTTAATGTTTTGTGTTTTTATTACTCAACAGCTGAGAAATTATTTTCTGCTTCAGCAGTTCAGATGCAAGAATAGTGTGAGAACACAAGCATAAAATATTCAGAAAAATCTTAAATGCATAAAGGAATCCTTAAAATTACAATACCTGTATTACAAATCATTCTACCAAAATGACACAAACAAAGAATAGCTAGATCAATAAATTGCAAGAAACTAGTTAACTGGTCACAGTTTCTGGTTTTCAATCTGATTAACATAATTATAAATTTCAGGAAACATTCATAGGTGTGAGTTTTAATTCTGACCTTTGTGTAAATGATAGTGAGTGGATGTTACTTTTTTTCCTCATTGATTTTTCAGCAGGACCTGTTTAGACTTGCATTATGTCATTTCTCTCCCAGGTGTCCATTCTGTTTGGAATACACAGATGGTGGGCCAGACCTAGAATGTGAAGCTGTGACTACACTGCCCATGGTAGTGGCTAGCTAGATATTTGGGGTTAAACCACCAACAATAATTTGCTCCATTCAATGAGATGAAATTACAAAGCCTAACAGGCATGTTAGTGAACAATTATCTCCACATTTAGGCATAGTTTCACAGGGAACTTAATAGGAATGATCCTGAATGATGATTTTTTTTGCTAATATCTTAATATTGTAGGGAATTAGATAATCATATTGAGTTAAATTACAATTCTTTTGTGAGGAATAAATGACTATATATAAGTATATATAAATAATTAGACATTTAGCTCTTTTCATGTTGGCCTTTAATAATATTAATATTTTAAATCCACACTTAGATAAGTTAATCATTTTGCATTAGTCACACAAAATAACACAGAGATATACTTATCTTTCAATGAATGGTTATTGACCTTTAACATAAAAAATTATTACTCTTGAGGAAAATAAATGTGAAATATAGTGAACATGTGATAATCTTTCACTTAAAAGCATTTATCCAAATGTTAGTTATATTTTTAACTCTCATGACAGAAAATTTTATATCATGGTCAGGATAATAAATTCCCTCCTATTTTTAAAATAAGAGATAATTTTTTCAAATTAATATTTAATGATATCAATATATTTTCTGAAAACTCTTAATTTCACAAATGACTAAAAGCAAGGAAAAGTTAAAAAATCAAGATTTCAGGAAGTGAAACTATTCATACAAATGCATAGGGTTACCCCTATTGATTTCCTTAGACAATATTTTTTTTTCTTTTTTAGGGTACCAGGGATAGAGCTCAGGGCACTTGTCCCCTGAGCTACATTCCTAGCCCTATTTTGTATTCTATTTAGAGATGGGGCCTCACTGAGTTGCTTAGCTCCTTGCCATTGCTGTGGTTGGTTTTGAACTCGTGATTCTTCTATCTCAGTCTCCCAAGCCACTGGGATTATAGGCATGTGCTCCTGTGCTGGATGAGGATGATTTTTTTTTTTTTGGTACTGGGGATTGAACTCAGTGGCACTCGACCACTGGGTCACATCCCCAGCCCTTTTTTGTATTTTATTAGAGACAGGGTCTCACTGAGTTGCTAAGTGCCTCGCCATTGCTGAGGCTGGCTTTGAACTCGTGATCCTCCTGCCTCAGCCTCCCAAAGTGCTGGGATTACAGGCGTGCGCCACCGCGCCCGGCGAGGATGATATTTTTTAAGAAGCACATTATATTAGTTTTCTAACATCCCTGTAACAAATTACCACAAATTGAGTGGTTTAAACAATGAAAATGTATCTTCTCACAGTTTCAGAGCTTAAATCTCTATCAAGTTACCTGCCTGGCCAAAATGTGATCTGAAGTTCTAAACAAGAATCCTTCCTTCTTCCAAGCTTCTGGGTGTTGGAGACAATTCTTGGCATTCCTTGTCCTGTAGAATTATTATTCCAGCTTTCCTGTTTGTCTTCACATGGTCATCTATCCTTGCATCACTCTGTCTCTACATGTCCTTGTTCTCAAAATAATAATACTTTTGAATTCAGGCCCCCTTCTAACATATTATGACTGATTGTGTCTTAAAGGCCATGTTTCCAACTAAGGACACATGCATAGATAGGTACAGAGATCAGGACTTCAGCATTTGGTTCACACACTTGAACTCACAACATGTACCATGATCTTATCTTAAACTTTAATGCATAACATATATAATGTTTAATATACACTGCCATATAATTCACTAACATAAGACAAATTAATTGAACCTTTGGAAATACTGGCATCCATTATAAAAGCAATATAATATGCATTTATGGTAGATTCTATTGATATACTGGCATAAATAATCACTTTTTGAAAAGTAATCTCAAATTAGTCAACATTGTTTCAGCAAAGAAAATATGTGACCTAAGAGAACTACTACTATTTCTCAACTGACTTATTTATTTGCTTATTATGGCTACAACTTCCAAAGTATTGAGTGGTTATTTGTCTTAAGTGAAAAGGGTGCATATTGAATATTTCATTCTTTAAGACTTCTATATTTCTAAGATTTGTGCATGTAAATAAGTCATTAATCTACAAATTTTCTAGTTGAATCTCCCAAATTATCTTTGCTCCAACTTCTTTTGATTATTTTCTGTCATTCCCCTTCATAAAAGTTGTTGATGAGTACTGCAACTTCTAGCCAGAGAACACATTACCAATTCTGTCTCAGATTCCATCTGTTTTGTTTTTATGATGGGAATGTGTTACAATGGTACTACAGAGACTCTCCCAGTGATAAAACATTATTAAGTAAGATGAACATTTTTTAACACTTTCAGAAGAAAGTTTTTAATTTACAGACATTTTGCTTCTTTTGTAACATTTTAATAATTTTATAAACTGGGAATTGTGTTAAAATACATGTAAGTATATCTGGCATAGAAAGAAATGATTGTAGTTGAATATATTTTACATACAATTATTAAATCTTCTGTGTTATGTATAATAATTCTCCACTTGTATGTATCTAGTAGTTTTATCCACAAAGTTAAAATTTAGTAAAATAAGTCCAACCTAAATAGATGATTTTTTTTTTTTTTTTTTTTTTTTGGCACCGGGGATTGAACTCAGGGGTACTTGACCACTGGGCCACATCCCCAGCCCTTTTTTGTATTTTATTAGAAGCAGGATCTCACTGAGTTACTAAGTGCCTCGCCATTGCTGAAGCTGGCTTTGAACTCGTGATCCTCCTGCCTCAGCCTCCCAAAGTGCTGGGATTACAGGCGTGTGCCACCGCACCCGGCTAATAGATGATTTTTAAGTGATAGTGTTTAAACATATCTCATACAAAATTCTTTTTGTGTATGTGTGTGTTGTTTCTGGGAGACAAGATCTTCTGGAGATTGAACTCTGAGGTTTGCACATGTTAGACAAGTGCTCTACCACTGAGTTATACCCCCAAGTCATTGAAACTATTCTTTCTTAGCAAAAAATTCATGTGATTATTAGAAATAGGAATTAATTAAATATTGAAGCAATTTTAATGTACAATAAAAATTGTCCATCTTAGTGTTCAGTTGAATGAATAAAATAAATAAGATTTGATGGCTTATCCCCTGATAAATATTACTTGAATAAAGTGGGAGATTATTTTTCTTACCCCAAATGTTTCATTGTAGCCCATTCAGGCAATTTAATTTCATCTATTTTCCAAGAAGTCAGTCCTATGTTATTTCTGCCATTGTAGACTTAATGTTTTGCTTGAGTTTCTTATAAATTGAATCATAAAGTAACCACTCTCTTTGTGATTGACTTTTTTCTTGATATAGTATTATAAGATTCATTCATGCAATTATATCACTAGTTGGTTAAGTTTGTATTACTTCCTGATATACAATGATGTGATTATATTATAATTTATCCATTATCTTGATATTTCTCTTATTTCCTTTCCCCCCCCAATATTAGTAATGCTACTATAAAAACTCTTGTATATGTATTCTTGTAAACATATTTAAAATTATTCTGAGTAAATTCATCAAATGTGGAATTGGTGGTCTGGAATAGACACATTTATCATAAGTTCTTGGAAATGGTTACATCACTTTATGCTCATAAAATAATGTGATTTTAAGTTGATTCCTATGTTCTTCAAATTTACAGCAATTTGCTATTTCTTTTTTACAACTAGTCATTTCAGTGGATGTAAAATGGTACTTTTTGTGTTTTTACTGTGCAACTTCCTCATAATTATTAAGCAGGTTTTCATGTATTTATAGTCTGTTTTTTTCTGCCAATTGTTACACAGTTTGCCATTTTATTATTGACTTTTAAATTGTTTTCATTTGTTCTGGATTCAATTCTTCTGGCATAGATATGTATTGCAATTATTCTCTTAGCCTATATTTTATTTACTCTTTTCTTTAAAATGATATGCTATACAACATTTTAACCTTACTCCTCAGATATTTTGTATACCTTACCCCAGAGTATAATCCCTGGATAATCTCCAGAACTCTCAATAAATTTCTTCCATAATTATTTTCATAGGAATAAAACTCCATGTAATATGGCATAATTAACTTTAGGACAGAGGTTATTTCCTTGTACCTGATCTCATGAGTCTTTTTACAGCATATATATTTTTTTTACTATAAGAATTTTTTCCAGATGGTAGAAAGAAGAAATAAAAGATTCAAAGAATGAGAATAGTTGGATATTACATTACTGGTTTAAAAGTAGAAGGGAGCTACTTAGAGGCAAATGATGCAGCAGTTCAGTTGCTAAGAACAGCCCCCAGCTGGAAGCCAATCAGGAAGTAGAGACTTCAGTCCTACTCCCACAAAGAAATGAATTCTGCCAACAAGAAAAATGAGCTTAGAAGCAGAATTTTTTTATGAACACTCAGACAAGAATTAAGTCCAGCCAAGTCTTTGACTTTGGGTTTGAGGGCACTAAGCAGAGAACTCAGCCACAGTATAAAACATTTAACCTTACAAAAGTGTAACTAATAAATGGGTGGTGGTTTTAAGCTAAATTTGTGGTAATAAAAAACATTCTAAGTAGCAGTAAAATGTTTATAGCAATAAGAATAAGTAATGACTGTTTTGTACCAGAAGTAGGATATGATTATAATACAAATGTAAATACATAAAATAAGGGAATGGTTTTAGATCTGGTCATCAGAAGGAAGCTGGGAGAGTGCTAAGAAGTGTTATTTGAAAAACTTTATTGCTTTGAACAAACTCTTGGTAGAAATATGGACATTAAAAATGATAGTGGTGGGCTGGGCTTGTGACTCAGTAGTAGAACACATGTGAGGCACTGGGTTTTATCCTCAGCATCACATAAAAATAAATAAAATGAAGGTAAGTGTTTTCAATGAAGTGAGGGACATTATAGAGACATTCTACATTGTGTTAATGGAAATCTATTTTACAGTTAATAGACAAGTATTAGAAATATGGATGTTAAAAATGCTGCTGATGAACACTCAGAAGAAAATTAGAAATATGTTATTGGAAACTGGAAGAGAGACTATAATTTTATGTAGTAGCAGAAACCATGGCAAATGTTCCTGTGATTATGTGGAAAGCAGAGCTTGTAAGTGATGAATTGGATATAAAGCAAAGAAGACTTCCAATCAAAGTGTTGGAGGCACTCCCTGGCTTATTGTTGGTTATAGTAAATTGTGAGAGGAGGAAGATAAATTGAGAAAAAAGAGTTATTAAACCAAAAGTTACAAAAATTCAATGATTGGAGAAGTTATTAGACTATCCTGGACATTAAAAGAGCTTCAATAGTCATGATATTAATCTGCCCACAGGATTTTTTTTTTGGAGGCATAGTTGTCATATTTTGGAATTTAGTAATTTTAATAGGTGTATAGAGGTATCTCATGCTGTTTTAATTTGCACTTCTCTAGGAACATGATGTTCTACACCATTTCATATATGTATCTGATATATGTAGATCTTCATTCTGTAGATCTTCATTGGTAGGTTAGTGGTCTGGTTTTATTGCCCACATTTATTCAAGTTTTTTTTTTCTTATTGTTAAATTTTAAGAGTTCTTTTTTTATACAAATCCTTTATCAGACATGTCTTATGCAAGTTTTTTTCTCACTGTACTTAAATTGTTCTCTCATTCTCTTGACAGTGTATTTTGTAGGGAAAACATTTTTAATTTTAAGACAGTCCAGCATCAATTATTTCTTTCATGGATTATGCCTTTGGTTTTGTATTTAAAATATCATTGTCAAACCCAAGATCTTCTAGATAGTCTCATATGTTCTTTTCCAGAGGCTTTATAGCTTTGTGTTCATGACTAGAAACTATAATCTATTTAGAGATAATTTTTTTTGTGAAGGCAGAAAGGTTATGTATAGTTTCATTTTTCATGCTCCAATTATTCCAGCATAATTTGTTAAGACTATCTTTTCTTCATTATCTTGCCTTTACTCCTTTGTCAAAGATCAGTTGAATATATTCTTGTGGGTCTATTTTTGAGATCAGTATATTCTATTCCATTCTTCTTACTCATATAATCATTCACCAATCTACTACTGTTTTAATCACTATATGTTTATTGTAAGTATAAAAGTTGGTTAGAGTTGGTTCTCCAACTTTGTCCCTCAACATTGTGTTAGATATTTTAAATGTTTTGATTTTTCACACAAATTTTATATTGTTTGGTAACACCACAAATTGCTGGGATTTTAATTGTCATGGTGTTAAACCTAAACAATTTCAAAGAATTAAGACTTGAAAGATATTGAGCATTCCTGTCTATAGGCATGGAGTATCTCTTCATTTATTTAGTCCTTCTTTGATTTTTAAAATCAAACTTTTGTAATTTCCCTCAGATTTTGCTATAAGTTTTTGTTATACACAAGCCTTTTGTCATATTAATATACAAGCTTTTTATTCTAAGGATTTCTAATGTGAAAAGTATAGTACTTTTAATTTCAGAATCTGATTGTTCATTACTAGTGTATAGAACAGTGGTTAACTGGTATATTAACTTTGTATCCTGAAACCTTGCTGTAATTGCTTATTAGGATTTTTTTTTTCTTTCTTTCTTTTTTTTTTTTTTTTTTAGGTTCATTTTGTTTTGTGGGTTTTTTTGGGGGGTTAATTCATTTTTTTTGGTATAGACAATCATGTTATCTACATAAAAAGACTTGTATTTCTTCCTTCTCAATCTTCATGCTATTTGTTACCTTTTATTTTATTACTGCATTTGCCATGTTATTTAGTACAATATTGAAAGAATGATGAGATGTGGCATCTTTTTCTCTTCTTGATCTTAGTGAGAAAACTTCTAGCTTTTCACCATTAAATATGATAATAGCTGTAGGTTTTTTGTAATGTTCATTCTCAACTTAGCAAAGTTCCCCTTTATTCCTAGTTTGCTGAGTTCTAATGGAAGTTTTATAATTAATGCATTAAAACCATAAATCATCTTAGAAAGAATTGACATTATGTCAATATTGAATTTTCAATCCATGAACAAAGCATGCATTTTCTATTAGCCTTTTCTATCATTTTTCTATCTCAAGTATTTTCATTAAATGTTCAGATATGCTCAGTATTAAAATAATAGTGAAGAAATAATGAAACTGAGGTATAATAACTTGCATAGTTGGACATATAGTTTTTATTCTCTTGGAGTATTTCAGAATCTGTAACTTGTATATGTTAGATTATTTTATATCATGGATGCAATGCTGGCCCAAATTGTTACAATTTTCTATAACACTTTAGTCAATTACCTCCATTCATTTTAAAGATCTTACTCTTCAGAATAAGGGTTTACTAAAACTGCTTTTTAAGGTAGATACTGTGGTTAATTCCCCATGCTACATCACCAGTGTTCAACAGTCATGCTGTTTGGGAAAGTGGTAGCAACTACAACCAGGGGCAAATGGTATCTTGTTGAGTAAGGTTATATCTGAAAAGAATACTTTACCTAAAGCGGGTCAATGACATTTAGGGAAAGCTTATTTTAGTATTTAAAAATATTTATTTATTTATAGTTGGACACAATGCCTTTATTTTATTTATTTGTTTTTATGTGGTACTAAGGATCAAACCCAGGGCC
The DNA here is from genome assembly GCA_025594165.1 of Tamias sibiricus. Taxonomy (NCBI): domain Eukaryota; kingdom Metazoa; phylum Chordata; class Mammalia; order Rodentia; family Sciuridae; genus Tamias; species Tamias sibiricus. Next base: position 85,312,774 of record CM046662.1, read on the forward strand.
TTGCACATGCTAGGTGAGCACGCTACTTCTGAGCCACAACCCCAGCCCTTGTTTTGGCATTTTTTGGAAAAGCAGGGAGATCAATAACATGTTTAGTCCATTTGAAGCCGATGTCTGTCACTTGTGGTCTAAGTAATCATAACTGGTATAATTGTTCAGCATTGTGAAATGGAAAATGAAGGATAAAAATGCCAACTCATTTCATCTTCCCCTTAGAGTTCTACAAATAATTGACTTTCTTTGAATGCTTAATTCTTCAGGCAGTGAACTAATCCTAGCATAGTACCAGTCTGAGAATATTATACTATTTCTATATACATTGATGTGTTTAGTTTGTCACTCAGTGTGATGCATTTCTTGGTTTTCTTCTAGTGGAATCATCTATTTATTATGTTTTCTAGGAGAGAACAGCAAGTCAAAATTATCAAACCAGTATTCTCCATAGCCGTGACATATTCTGGGCTTCTTTCACATGAAACTCTACATTTTGAAGACATACATGAGAATCCACTAATAGATGTCCAGAAATTTGAGGAATAAAACACAATAGCCTCTGAGAAAACCCATCAAAACTAGTAGTAAAATGGCAAAATGTTGGCAGTTCCTCTTTAATGGTACCACAGATAACACACAAGCCTGAAACTGCTTTTTCAAGCCTAATTGGTCCAATAGACTGGTGGAGGGTTTTAGCTTTAAATACACAATAATATCTCCTTTCTCTAAATCATCATCATACAGAGCCAAATTCCTCTCTGTTAGAGCTGGGGGTTTTTTGATTCCTACTCTGGCCAAAGGCAAATATACCTTAGCATGCCTGTGTTTCAGTCTTTGTTTTTCTATTATCAATGAATCATGATAAAAATGCATATACCAAACAAACCCCACACATTTGTAAGCAATTTTCATACAAATAGCATTATATACAACTCTAATGTAATGTTTGAAATGGCACAGCAAAGAGGTGATTGTAATAGTGTCATTACACAAAAATAAAGAATAATTTTTTATGGAAGAACATAAGCTATTGAGATAATTTAGATATGTTGAAAGAAAGAAAATTGTTTTGTTTTTAATTCAATATTTTTTCCATTAATCTAGAGACTTTCCATGTGCCTGGTTTTTGATGGATATGTAAAATATCAATAGGGACAGAGTAAAATAATTTTCTGTGATTATGTCAAAAACTAAGATAAATATTAAACTAAAATTTTAGTAACTTACACTTTCTAAACTAGGTAAAATTAAGGCAACATATCAAATAAACATTGAGTTGAATCCTGAAATGGTTTTACTTTTCAGATATTTGAAGATTGTTGATTTCTTACACTAGACAAACAAAAGAGGTAATCTACTTTAATGATTATTCCAATAAAAAGGGAAATATTTATTATACTTCAAACCAAATCTATATAATGTTTCTGGTAATAATGAAAGCTCACAGAGCTTCTATTTATGGATTTGTGGAGAAGAGTTGTTAACAGTATCAAATAACTTAGAATCACTTGTAGGAGTACCTTATTAAAATTACTAAAACTTTCTTTGATAGGAATATTAACATATAAGTGTGAAACTAGTAAATTGGGATGCCATTTATTAGAGAAATAACATTTTGTGGTATAATATTTGTGTAATTATGAGTTTTTGAAGTGGCCTCTAAGAGAACTAAGTGGGATTCTGTTGACATTCTAAGATTAATATAAAATCTATGAATATATGTTCACTTACATGTAAGACAGGTTTCTTTTATTTTGTTATTATTCTAGAGAAGATCAAAAATAAATTAACTGTGTTAAATGGGTATAATTTAGGAAAAAAAAATATTTTGTTTAGAAAAGGGAGTTGGAATATTGTAGAATAATTATTGTTCCACTATAGTGAAAAAAATTATTTTAATTTTAACTTGTTTATGTTAAATCTTTCCATTACCCTTTGAAAGATATGAACTTAGTGAGTGATTTTATACCAAACACAGTAAAATATGAGCTCCATCAGCCTTGTCAAAGGTACTTTCTAGAAATAATGGTTTCTGAATCCTATTATGGAAGTAAAGCTCTCATAAACATAAAGACTACTATCTGTTCTACTACCATATGACTTTTCTCCCTGTTAATCATAAGTGATTATTAAATGGGAAATGATGATAGTGTGCTAAAAAAAGTTATGCTTGTTCATTGACCTTTTAACCCAGATTTTTAAAAAATTATAATGTGAGGTTGAATTATTCCCTTTGATAGAAAAGTGAAAAACTTTTGACTCTGCTTTACACACAAAGTGCTTTTAACTACCATCACACATTTAGAACAGAAAAATGTTAAGTCCTATTATAACAAAATTGAAAATTGTGCTGGCTAAATCAAAATCCACTTAGGATATGAGATCATTCTCATAATACAGCAAGAAAACACTGGATAAACAGAGAAATATGATAGTATTTTGTCTTAGAGCCATCAAGTACTATGGATACAACCATGTCTAGATGATAAATAAGTCCTTAACTTATGAAAATGACCAGGGACTGCAAGGTAAAGAAAGACAGAAGAGCATATATGCTACAGAAGGAGAGACTTTCCTGTGATGAGAAAAGCAATCTAAACTCTTATTGGAAGCTTTTCTATGACTGTATGGAATCTGAAAGAGTATCATTGTACAATAAATCTTGTGTCCACAAAGTTATATACCATTAGAAATTATATAGCCCATAAGATATTGCTAAGTAAGCATCTGTGGTTGGAGAGTGGAAAACACATAGGCATATCAGTCGCATTTAAACTCCGGGTCACGGCCTAGCTGAAATTCAATTCAGACTTGAAATAAAATTAAGTAACACTTCAATCCTGTCCCATTTACCTCTACTTGTAATTAGCTTCATCTCAATTCCCTGTAAGAGACAAGCCCTTACCAGAAAGATAAAAAAATATTAAAACAACATATTAAACATTTCAATCTTGATTGTAGTTTTATAAAATAAAAGTTGAGCATAAAGAAAAGAATAAAATTTATATATAGACAGAAAAATACTTCCTGTAATGAAGAGAAAATAATAGTGGATAAAGGGGTTCTCTATGTTAGCCTAGGCTATATGAAGCTCAAAAAGACACCATCACTAACTATCCTTATGCCAGGAAAAGCCATATAGCTGTGAAATACAACCCGGAAGAACTGAATAACAATTAACATCAGAACATTCCTGGGATGGGCCAATAGGATAGAGGGAGGCCCTCTTTGAGACACAGCATGAAGGCAAATCTTCAGTTAAGGGGAAATCCAGCTTTGAGAAAATTTCCCAGATAACCAATTACCCTCTACCAAAGGAAAAGGTGACATGAGAATTTGAAGCCAATAGCATCTGTGGGGTAACCAAAGGACAGCAAACCCAAAGCATAGTACAATTTCTGATTCTATTGAGTAAATGCAGCAAACCAAATGGAAATTCTGGAATTGAGAAAGGCATCTGAATTCAAAATTCATCTGAAACTTATCAGCTGACTGAACACATCAGGGATAAAAGGCACTAAACTCAAACACACACACACACACACACACACACACACACACATCATCATCATCATCATCATCATCATCATCATACAAACTGAAGACAGAAATAAAGAGAATGAGAACATTAACCACCCTAGTTACAGTATGAGGTAAAATCCAACATCTATGCAGATAGAGTTCCAGAAGAAGGAAAGAGGGATGAAGAGATTTAAAAAATTGTTACAAATATGATTTGGAACAATCAACAAAAAGAAAACATAGGTAAGAAAATATTCACAAAACCTCAGGCAGGGTAAAAAACATAAAATGCATATGTAGCCCATAAAAGTAATGCAAATAAAAACTAGAAAACAAAATAAATCCCATTATGCTGCCAGACTAAAAGACAATGTACATTCAGTGAATTTATGATATACTCACAGCCTTCTTATCACACACGATGAAAAAAAGAAAACAAAATGACATATTTAAGTCCTTTAAATGATATCCGTCTATCTTTTCTCCAATGTTTTTGGTCCCTTTGTAATGAGATAACTGTATTTATGTGGGTTTATTTATGTGTGTTCTTCAACAAATGGTGCTGGGAGAACTGGAAATCCACATGCAGAAAAATGAAACTAAACCCCTATCTCTCACCATGCACAAAACTCAACTCAAACTGGATCAAGGACCTAGGAATTAGACCAGAAACCCTGTGCCTAATAGAGGAAAAAGTAGGTCCAAATCTCCACACTGCAAAAACAAAGGCAACAAAGAAATAATTAAAACCCACATTTGAAAGTCAGTCTTCCATTTCAGTCATTCATTTTGTATTATCACATTGCTTTACATTGGTGTCTTCCTTTTGACTAATAAAGATGAACATCTTTTGGTTTTTGATGTTTGGCTATTCTGGGTTATTTCTGTTTAAGTTGCTAATGTACACTTGTGATGGACCATGTGCCTTTTGACAGTAATTTTCCTTATCTAAATGAAGAAAAAAGTTATCAATAATGGTTCATTGTTGGTTTTCCCTCTTCCAAATATTGTTCTATGGTTCCTACCTTATTTGTGCAAAGATGTCTTCGACAAAAAATGTGTTTAATTTTGAAATAGTCCAATTTATTATTTATTTACTTAGTAGTTCATGTAGTCTATTAAAAATTCTTTTTCGACCCTAAACTGGAAAATATACTACCATAGTCCATGGCAATAGTTTGATTAGTTGAACTTTAACATTTAGATCTGCAATCCAACTGTCCTTGATTGTATGCAAGGCATCAGGTTGAATTTTACTAATTCCTACATGAATAAATAATTAATCTAGCATCATTTATTGAAAATACTCTCTTTTCTGTATTGCTTTCCTGTGACTTTTACATGGATTAAGTGTATACATATGCATGGTACTGTAATTTATAGTAAAGTATTAAACAATTTTACTACCTCCTGTTCTTGATGTTAATGTGCAAAATGGAAAATCTTGGGCATTGGAAGGAACTGGTCTGAATCTTAATTCCTGCTCTGATGAGCCATGGAAAAGTGACTTTGAGCAAGCCTTGTTGCTCCCATTTATGAAGTGGGGCTGTGCCAAAGATGTGAATCTAAATGAATGCAGAAAGGAAGAAGCTTTTTCCAGTATTGGCTTTCAAATTGTCAAAATGTGAAATAACAAAAGTCAAATTATACTATGATTATACTAATCAATGTTATCTTTGTTTTAGGTTCATACTGATTTATTTCCTGGGGTGGATGCATCATGTTCAGTTTACGGATTGAGTAATGTAAGGAGGTATTAAAAGCTATTTAAGATTCTAAGAATTATATCTCTATTATATTAGACCATGGATTAATCTTTATATCATTGGTTAGGTAATAAGAGAAGTTAAATGAGGAGTCAAATGTGAGGAATTTTATGAAGACATGCAGCAGAGTACAATATAGCTGATGGACATTATTTGCTACAAATGGTGTTTCATATGACTCTTAGAGCACATGTTTAAGAGTTTCCTCTAGGATATACCTAGAATTGGAATTTCTAGAGTCATAAAGGAGGCTTTGTTATTATAATAGATGATGAATATCATTGTTCCCAAAGCCTATGATATTCTTATCAATCTCTGTCTAGCTTGTTACTAAGAGAGATAAAATATCACAATGAGAAAATAATTTATATATACATATATATTTATAGAAAAACTTTAGAAATTATATACATATGTATATATGTCTTTAAAAATTAGAGGAGACAAAATATTAAACCTGCAATATTGAACATTGGCAAGGATGAGCAAGTTCTCATTTCTGATAATAATCATATAATGTTGGAAATATTTTCAAAATTCCTTTATAAATATTCTCATTTTAGCACAATTTTCATTTGAAACATCTCTCAGTGATTTTAATGTGATGCTGTAGACTAATTGCATGAGTATTATTTTTTTCTCTTAAATATCTGCTTGTCACCCTTTACAGACTGCCATTTTTCAACACAAACTAGGTCAGCAAATTTGTAACAACCGTTCTGAATGGAACATTGAATAGACAGCTGTGTAGTACGGCTATTTTATGCTCTATCTTTTTTTCATGGAAAGTATTTTCATGATTATATTACACTCTATATGTCTTGATTATTTAAAACTAATCACATTCAAGAGAATGTGCGATACATTGAGAATACTGCCTCAAAGTCTTAGAAGTATCCTTTTATTTATGGACCATTTACTGAATGTCGCCTAACACAAGTATTACTAACTAGGCAAATTTATCACTGACTCATTTTAATGTCAATCAAACAAATCAATAAATCAATAGTTAAATTTTCCTAGTTTTTCTCCATATTCTATTAATTTTTAAAATGTGACTTCCTATTGAACATATATCTTTTATGAATTATTCTCCCTTCTAGTGACTCATAAGGATTATAGCTTTATGATATTTTATTTTTAAATTAGACTGTAGGTAGTTCCACCATTTTCCTGATATTCGTCTTTTTCACGTTTCACCACATTATTTTCAGGGGATTTGGGAGTGTAACTCAGTGGTAATGCAATTGTCTAGCTTATGTAAAGCTCTGGGTTTGATACCTAACACTGAAAAAACAAAACACAAACACACACACAGAGCCACTTTTGTGTAGTTGTAATGAAAAACATTTTATCACTGGTATGTAGCTACTAGGCTTTTAGTAACAAAGGAGATTTTCAAATATATATATAACTGAATTTAGTGAATTTTCAAAGAATTGAAATGATGAATATATTTTCTTTAAACATCACTGAAATAAATTATTTCATTCAATTATCATTATTTTAACTTATTTATATGATGCATGGTATATTCTTGAGGGATTCAAATAAATACCAGGTCAGTGTATTGAAAATTCTTACAAATATTTCTGTCAATATTTGATTTTTTTTCAGGGCTGAGGATTAAACCCAGAATCTTGCACATATTAGACAAGCTTTTTACCATAGAGTTACATCTTGTGCCCCCTATATGTTGTTTTGCAGAAGTATTTTAAAGCTCTTTTGTATTCTTTAGTAATCATTTAGCTGAAGCTGGGCTATATTAAATAATTACATGTCATATATTAAATGTAGAATTATCATTTACATTGTATATAAATATAAAAATGATTATATATTAAACATACACCTAACAAATTTAGCAAATACCTAAAATAATATATATTTAAAACTTCAACTAATTCATATATATGTACACACACACACACACACACACACACACACACACATAAATGCAGTTTTAGCCTCAATAAAAATATAAGAAATTGTATCCTATAATCCCAGCAGTTTGGGAGGCTAAAGCAGGAGGATTGTGAGTTCAAAACCAGCCTCAGAAAAAGCAAGGTGCTAAGCAACTCAGTGAGACCCTGTCTCTAAATAAAATACAAAATAGGGCCCGGGATGTGGCTCAGTGGTGGAATGCCCCTGAGTTCAATCCCTGGTACACTCCCCCAAAATATGACAGTATACCTTCCCGATGGACATTACATTTTAGAAGGCCTATAGAAGCAAGAAACAAGTAAGTATGCAATATAATATCAGATGTCAATATATGCTAAGTAAAATATAAAGCAGATTTGAGGGTAGGATATTATGTCAGGAATTTGTAATATAATAGAGGACATTTTCCTTTGAAGCAGCCTTTAGTTGACAGTGAATAATGTGTTAGTGGACCCTGTCTTAGTCTGTTATTATAACAGAATACTGCAGACTGGGAAATCTATAAAGAACAGAAATTTATTTCTCACTGTTCTGGAGGCTGAGAGAAGTCCAAGGCTGAGGAGGCTGCAAGTTTGACTATCTAGGGAGAGCTTTCGTTGTGCATGTTCACATGATACAAGGGACAGAAAGGCGAAAGGAGAACCATACTGTGTCCTCATGTAGCAGAAGTTCAGAAGAGAGGGTGAACTCATTTCCTGGAGTCATTTTAGGTGGTATTAACCCATTCATGAGGAAGGAGCCCTCATAACCTAAACGTCTTCTGTCAGACTTCACACCCACCATTGTGTTGCACTGGGCATCAATTTTTCAACACACAAATGTGTAGACACATACAGACAGTAGAAGACACAATGCCAATATCTGGGGAAGGAACGGAGAACACGGAGGTGAGTGTTGTTTTGTGTTCAAAGGACTGTAAAATCTCAGTTTGACTGAAATGGTATGGTCCAGGGAAAGAGAAAAAGGATGTGAATTCAAGAATTTTTCAAGCATTCATTCACATGATGAGGTGGCGATTTAAAAATTGTCAGACACCATCTTATGTGTTATAGAAACTAGGGAGATGAATGGAGAACTGATACAATAAGACATAATAATTCAAAGATCATTTAGCTTTTTTAAATGGGGACACTGTAGATAGGAAAGAAACAGGGACATAAGTTGCCTTAACAACTTAAATTCTACAGGCATTAAAAGATATTGGCTGAAACCTGAGACTGAAAAGCAAGATCTGCAGATGCATTTGATAATGAGACAAAGGGGTGAGTCAAAGATGCCAGAGAGCTTTTTGGCTAAACACCTGGAAGTAAAAAAGTGTCAGGTAAAGAAGAGGAAAATTGGGGGTAGAAATGTGTGTTTTAGTTTGGGCCAAATAATATTTGGATATTTACCAGTTCTCTAAATGGAGAAAACAAGCAGGTTCAATGAAATTCAGAAGTTATCAAAATATGGATGATATTTAAACTTATGAGAATGGATGAGCTCACTGAGAGACAGCATGAAGAAAGAAGATACTAAATAAAAAAGAAATTAAAAACAGAAAAGATACTAGAGGAAAGAATGGTAAAAACAATGGAATAAGAAGGACTGAAAAGGAGCAAAAGCATGATGGAAAAACAGGACCATGAGGTGTCCTGCAGATCAACTGCAGAAAGGAATGCAAGAAATAACCTGTAGCCAGTTGCAATAAATGGAAAACATAATTTAAATATAATAAAGACAAAGAATTGAGACACCAAATTTAGTCCCTTGGAGGGGGATCAACCTCTTGTCAAGTGCTATTTCAGAGAGCTATTGAGAAAAACTGATGGGGGTCAGAAGAGAATTAAAAGCCCCATTTTCTTCTATCCACTCTGGATCATGTTATACTCTTTGCACTAGGAAGCTTTCCTCCTGTAAACATAATCTGTATCTACTCTTCATCACTACTCCCTCTTCATTTCTTACAGTGCAGTCAGTTACCTACATGCATGTGGAATGAAAATATGGAGAGTATCAATGAAAGATTTGTAATTGCTTTTTATTAATTGAGAAAAGTAGAATTTAGAGAAAATAGCCAAGAATAAATTGAGTAGAAATTTGAATGACTTTAAATATAGTTCTCCATGATAATAGAACATTATATAATCCTCTTATTCATTTCTTGATTTTTTTTAAGAACTAAGAGTGATTTATCTTTCTTCTCAGTTGAACTTTCAAGTTAGTAATAAGAATGTAAGAAATATTTATAGCTTCTCATGCCACCGTGCCAATAGAGATATCAATAAGGTCGAATTTATAGCTCTGGCTTAATGACAAATTTATTATTTTTGAAATGAGATGTCAAAAGAATAGCTTAGTTTCTATAACCTCTAATGTAGAAAGGAGTGATTAACAGGACTTCTAAAGTTTTGAGTTTCATAGTGACATGTGAATCGTTATCTTATACTGCTTGGACTCTTCTGATTGCTGTAGAAAACATGTACATGACTAAAATTAAAAGTATGCATTGATTCTATCCCCTTTAATTTCATTTTGCTTCTGTATTAAACAACTCTGTTGCCTGGAGATTTTGCTGACAGTGTGGATTTATTTGGCGGATTTAAGGTTGTTGTATATAAGAAGAACAATTTAGCATCACCATTATCAACTTGTTTCCAACCAAACTCTTAAAACAGTAATTTAAATTGGAAAAGAAAATTATCTATTGTGTTTTTAATATATTTTTATCTTCAAAGATGTGTGTGTATGAGTGTGTGTGTGTGTGTATTTTGACACTCAAATGTAATTTTTAGTTCTGTTACCAGCACATTGATGGAGTATAACTCATGAAAAGCAACTTTATTATTCTTTCCCACTGACAATTTAAAATTCATTTAGTAGAGAAAATTTTTGTTATGAGATATCATGAAAACTAGGAGGTATCTTGACTTTATAATTACTCTGAAATAATGGAAAGTCTTACATTCATATTAAATCCAAAATCAAGTCCCAAATAAGTGAAATCCCTAGTTGGATAAATTAATTAAAACCACAATCTTGTTTGTAGTTAAATCTTTCCCACCCTCTCTGATGGATCATCTTCGTGTGGAGCATACTTGAACTGACAGCAGATATGATAAAGTTTGGATAATTTCTTTTTCCTCTGCCTTGCCCGTCATGACTTTGAACCCTTTGTGGTTGTGAACATGGATAGAAAATAGCAGAAAGTAAAGACTTCCTTAATTTATAGTAATTTAAGATGGCCTCAAAGACTGTTCTTACTTGAGGTTTAAATCTGATTCTCATGTAGAGCATTTTGTGCTTTTAAAGGCTTCCCCTTAAGCCACAACATCCATTTCACAAATAATACAGCTTTTATAACTGATGCTTTCATCAGTTCCCTAGATCTTAGAGAAGATCTTGAAAAATCTCTGGGGACTGAATATAAAATTACTGCCTACCTACCTCATCTAATTGTACTGGAAAAATAGTTTGCTATCTTGCTAACAGTGCTCTTCTCAAAACATTCTCTTTGTCTTCCTTTTCTATTTCTGTCTCTTCACATCCATGTCCATGTTTCATCTCTGTCTGAAGGATAGGATGGCTGAAGGATTCCATTAAAATGTGGGTGACAGATAGTATTCCTTCCAAGTTTCTTCACTGTGGCCATTTTCATTTGCTACAAGATGAGAAGCATATAGCCTTCTCACTCTTGTGGGTGTTAGAACTCACAGCAAAGTAGCGGTTATTTTTACAGATACATTTTCTATTAATTTTATCCAACATGACTTCTCTTTTATGTTTTATATGTTTAAAGTTAATGAGAAATTTCGAGTCATCTCAGTTTTCTAATTGATTTCCCTCATGAGTTTGCATTTTAGAACATCTCCTACTCACTTTAGTATCTTATGTATAATCAATTTCAGAGCTCAAGTAAAGACTTCCAGTTTGACATTGTTACTATGCATAGAAATTCTATGTTCACAGTATGCTTATCCAGTCACTCCAAATCATAGAAATTCACTGAGCTGTGATTGACTGCAATTCATGCCACTACCCTTCCAATGTGTCTTCTATTATACTACATTTTAAAATAAAATTATCTTAAACTTAATTTTCTTATTCTTATGGTTTAGATGTGGTGTCCCCAAAAGTTCAAGTTTGAGACAATGCGAGAAGGTTCAGAGGAGAAATGATTGTATTAGAAGAGTCTTAACCTAATCAGTGAATTAATCCCCATAGGGGTTAATGAGTGGTAAGTGAAGTTGTAGTATGTGACTGGAGGATGTGGGAATTGGGGCCATGGCTTTTCGGTATATATGTGTATCTGGCAAATGGAGACCTCTTTCTCTTCTTTCTGATCACCACTTCATTTGAGTCACTTCCCTCTGCCACACTCTTCATCCATGATGTCCTGTCTCACCTGGAGCCCTGAGGAATAGAGTTTGCTGCGTATGGATTGAGAGCTCTGAAACCATGAGCCCTCAAATAAACTTTTCTTCCCCTAAAATTGTTCTGGTAGGGTCATTTAGTCACAACAGCAAAAAAAGCAAGCTGCAACATTTATGATAAATTTCAATCATTTATATATCTTGATGTAAGTAAATATGGACATTTTAGCTCAGTAAATGACTAATAATTACTTATTACAAATGATATTTTTACATACATAAAAACGAAATTTTATAGTTCAATAATTTTTTATAATTTTACTTCAGTAATTTCAATATTATTCATTAATATATATGAAACATTGTGCATCTAAGTTATGGTGTTTATACTATGCAAAATAAAATGAAATACTTTTTTAAAAGTTTTGTTTTTGTTATAAATGTTATAAATGTTGGACCAAATTGAAGATGTAGTATTTAATGTATTGCAATGAAAGAACTAGTTCCCGTGGAGCATCCATCTTTTGGTGGGTATTACATAATGATATAAAAATCTGAATAGATTTTCAACAGTAAAGGCAACAATACTCTGAGGAAAATATGAAATATTTTCTCATCTTTAGGTTAATATTACTCATTTTCTAAAACATCATTTCTGTGAGGTTGAGACACCAAGAAATTGAACTTTTTGAACTAAATACAGTTTGGGCATTGCTTTTGGATAAGGCTTATTAGCCTATTTGTCATTATTATTGGTTTAGTTCATTTTTACTTTTAAACAAAATATATTTATATTTTCCTAAATGAATTTTGTGGAAAACTACAAGATTTTGGAGAAAATTTTCCCAGTTTACAAAAAAATTTATTTATGCTTTGGTATGACAAAGTAATAGCCACACATAAGCAGGAGGTTAACAACTTCTAAGTAAAGTTTTTTTGTTGTTGTTGCAGAATAGAGGTATTACTAGTCTCATTAATTAATGCAATTAATATCCTTGCATTGGTCTTTTTGTGCATATTAAAAATTGTCCACATTGGCAATTGATTTGTCTTCAAGGATGTAGTTCCTTAAACAATAATAATTTACTAAAAATGGCAGTTGGCAGATATTAATATTTAAGATTTATAAAAATCAATTGAGCTAAAAGAATTTACAACAAGAAAGCCTGCATTACAAAAAAAATTAATTGAGATATTTTAAACGAATATACATATTATACTCATTTTATATTATCTAGAATAAAAATTAAGTAGTTCCTGAAAGAAATGGTGTTCAAAATAATGATTTTTAACAAGATGAGGGAATAACTGAACTATGAAAACACATGTGGTGATAGTCACAGTCATATAATGCTATCACTCTGACCAAAAATATCTCTTGAAAAATATGAATTGTTTGTTTAAAGGGATCTCTTTATTTATATATACATTAGCAAGCTAATTTACTTAAATAATTAAGGATATCAAAGCATTATTCATAAGGGATAAGATTTAGTAACTTTTGAATTCTTATAGAATAAAAATCATATTAATGATAACATTTTTGAAACATTAAACTTATATTTTTTTTTAATTTGGACCTGGTTCTAGGATAGAAATTATAAAAGAGCTCTTCTCCCTGATAACAGCTTCAATTTGTCGATTATTTATTTTCCCTTAATCTAAGATATCATATACATTTTTAGGAAATAGTTAATAAGATTTTGCTATCTGTGCAACTGTACTAGATATTGAAAATATAAAAATGAATAAGCAGTTTTAATCACTTTGTGTTAAAAGCTTAATCACTGAGTTGCACTTCAAAGTTATAATTGAATCAGTAGAGATATGTGTTTTGTTCTATGGATACAAAACGAGATTATACAAACATACCATTGGGTATGGTCTCTTTCTTCAAAAATTTTCACTTTTCTTAATTTTATATATGTTATAGTATAGATCTAGAAATCTTCCCCAAAAGGTCTTGCTTTGAAAGCATGATCCTAATGCAGCAAGATTCAAAGGTGGGACTTTTTAGGCAGTGAATGGGGCTATAATCTCTTGATGAATTAATAATTTGAATGAATAAAGAAGTGGAAACCATAGGAAGCTGGGTGTGGCTGGAAGAAGTAGGTCTCTGAAATTATGTCTTTGGGAACTATACCTTGTCCCCTGTTCTTTGCCCTCTGTCTTTCTCTCTGCATTCTGGTTGCCATCAGTAAATAACTTTCTTCAGCCATAACCTTCCACCATGATGTCCCATGTTACTCAGATCCAAAACAATGGAGTTGGCCAATCATGGACTGAGACCTCTGAAAGAATGAGCCCAAAATAAAGTTTTCCTCCTCTGCATTGCTCTTCTGAAATATTTGGTCACAGCAATAAAAGGCTGACTAATGATATAACTTATTTTCTGACATCAAATTATTAATTCATATTTATAAAGAATAAAAAGCAAATATTATTATTTTATAGGAAACACATGATTCATGCAAGAAAATTTATTTAAAAATATATATTTTTTTCTTCACAGAAAATGATCTGGTAGTTAAGTGTACCAATTTCAGCAGTTTTACATGCAGAGGTAGTCAAGGAGATCAATTACTTTATTACTACCAAAGATAAAATGTTCCTTTTTCAAACTTGTACAGAATTTCAGTGGTGACATCTAAAATGTAACTTTCCATTGAATAGTGCTGTACACATGGTTAGCACTTAATCTCAATATTCTTTCAAGTTCCAGTAAATTGTCCTTTAGGTAAAAGAGGAGACCTGATTTTTCCTGTATATGGGCATTAAGATTATGCTTCTCAGACATTTTAGTTTTCTAAACACTTTTAGTTGTTCCCAGTAGCAACATATATCTAGATGCCCAGTTAAATTGTCAAAGAAATTTTTCAATATTAATTTTTGGTAAAACCATAACAGTTATTCTGACTTCTATTTGAGTCTAGAATAAATTATTTCCTTTCAAATAAATTGGCTGATTCAAGGAAAAAAGTGTTGAAAAAAGAAAACAGAAATTTTCTTCATATTTTCCTTTCTGACAACAGCAACATTTATCTCTTTTTGTTATGTTAAATAACACTTGCATTAGATTTAATTCTATATTTGTATTTTAAATGAATTTTAAATTTGTATTAATATTCATTGGGTCAAAAATAATCAACAGATAATAAACTCTAACCTTCAAAGACATACTCTGCTTCAAATTCATGTCACAGTACAATTAACAGAAATTTGGCTACAAATAGCTAATGAGATTGTCCAGGGTAAAGAGTTGAAAGGTCTCAAGCTCCCTTTTCTATGATCAACCTTGATGAAATGAAGAAAAGGAGAAGTACACAAAACAGTAGTTAACAAAAATTACAAAATTTTATAACCTTTGGGAAAAATGGACACTCATGTGAATGAGCCTCCGTGTCCCTCTGTGTGTATGTGTGTTTGTGTGTGTGTATGTGTGTGTGTTGGGATAAAGGGATAGTACCTGGTTGCAGCATGAGAAGAAACACATCTGGGAAAAGCTAAGAGTAAACTGGATGAAGAAAACTCTTGATGACTGGTTCCTAGCACTTCCCTATAACACTATTATCTTTACAAATAATTGCCTGCCTCTTCAGTGCTGAAGTTGGCAATGGGTGTTCAGATTTCTCATACAGGTACTATCAGGCAGGGCAAAGCCACACTAGGCTGAACTAATTTTAAAAGCATTTGGAAACTGATCAAACTTTACTTGAATCATTGTTCCATAAATGCATGCTTTCAACTTCAGGGATATTTGTTTGTAATCTAAAATACAATTCCAATTCTTCCAATTTTTATTTCTAAGAATAAAGATTACTTGAACAGAGAAACTGTCCATGGAGCAGAAGCAAAAGGATGTGACCTTCACTGGGTCTTGTGTTGTTTCTTGTTTGGGTTCTCATCCTGTAGATGACTGCCTCTCTCTTTTCAACTAAACTAGAAAGATGCGATTTGTGTCTAGCTCTATCCCTTCTTCAATATATCTACCATGTCAGGATTGCTGATCTGCTGGCATGCTGGAACCACAGTGTACATATTCCTGATACTTGATTCTGCACTCTGTATCCCTCCTCTCAGCTCAAAATTCAATGACTACAATTTGTTGCTTGGCATTCACTGTGGTGGGGGACTTAATCACACAGAAATTGATGATTTCATCATTTTTTGTGTGTGTGCGTGGTGTTTGTGATTTTACCTAGGCCCTTGCATATGCTAGGCAAGCATTCTAACACTGACATAAACCCCCAGCCAGTTATCCTCTTTTTTAAGACTGCTGACCTAATAGAATACAATCTCTACTAATGAACTCGGATGAAAATTATAGTCAATTTAAGAATGAAAATACAATAAAACAAATAATTAAATATATTAAGTGAAATATAACAGAACAGATAAAATGATATTATTAGTATAATATATATATTTTCAGTAATTAGAAATGTGTAGGAAAAAATAACAAAATAAAAAAAAATATTCTAAAAGCTTTCCAGAGATCAAGTACAAATACCTTAAAAAATATGTTATAAGCCTCTTGAAGTAAGGAAAACAGTAGATTTATATTTTAAAATATTTGGAGAAAATATAGATACAGACAAATCTTTCTTAAACCTTTTAATGTAGAATATTGCATTGGGCCAAAAATATTATTCAAATATTAGAGTATTATATGAATATTCTAAGATAACAAATCAAGGTCTCAGAATGTTTGTTATGCACAAATATTTTGAAAAACTCAAATAAAAAAGAATTACAAGAACCAGCCAATAGAGATTAATAATCATATACCTTATGTAATATTAGTAAAAAACTTGCTTACTTGTTTGCAATTCTTTTTTTTTTTTTCTTTTTTTTTTTTTTTGGTACCTGGGATTGAACCCAGGGATGCTTAACCAACACTGAGCTACATCCCTCATCTTTTTTAGTTTTTATTTTGAGATAGGGTCTCACTAAATTGCTGAGGCTGTCTTTGAATTTGTGATTCTCTGCCTTAGCTTCACAAGCTGCTGAGATTACAGGTATGCACCACCATGCCTGGCCTAGACCTAATTTTTTAAAAAGAAAGAACATAAATATTTAAGAAACCAGGCTATGACCTATAATCCAAGGTACTAAAGAGGCCAAGGCAGGAGAATCATATTTGAAGCCAGACTGGACAACTTAGTGAGACTATTTTAAAATGAAATTAGGGATTAAGGATCCAGTTCAGTGGTATAGTGATTCTGCTTTCAATCCTCAGTACTGGGATAAAAAAGAAACATTTCTAAGAACCCATTGTCAACATTTCAATAAGAAAAGAGAAAAAAGAGTTGTAACATCTGGAAAAGTTGAGGTCAGTTTTTAATTATTTTCAAATGATATAATTAGCTATCTAAAATTATAAAATTAATAGGAAAAACATGAAATAAACATGGATGTCAGATATAATGACAAATGCCAACAGCAACTAACTAAAAGCAGATCAAATAGAATAAAATTGTCAATAGTAACAGAAGAAACCTGCACGTTAAGAATACGCACATTTAGCCGGGCGCGGTGGCGCACGCCTGTAATCCCAGCACTTTGGGAGGCTGAGGCAGGAGGATCGCGAGTTCAAAGCCAGCCTCAGCAATGGCGAGGCACTTAGCAACTCAGTGAGACCCTGTGTCTAATAAAAACACAAAAAAGGGTTGGGGATGTGGCCCAGTGGTCAAGTGCCCCTGAGTTCAATCCCCGGTACCACAAAAAAAAAAAAAAAAAAAAAAAAAAAAAAAAAAAAAGAATACGCACATTTTCTTTGGCTATGTGGGAAAGCTTAATCAGGTGACAGATATATTTCTATTCTTTGAGGAACCTGTATACTACTCTTCAACTGGCTGTACTGGCTTAAAGTCTCACCAACAGTATAAAAGAGTTTCTTTTCCTCCACATCCTCATCAACATTTGTGTGTGTGTGTGTGTGTGTGTGTGTGTGCATGTGTGATTTGTAATAGCCTTCCTAAATAGGATGAGATGATGTCATAACAAGGATTGTGCCTTCTTTTTTTCTTCTTCTTTTTCTTTCTTTCTTTCTTTCTGTTTTTTTTTTTTTTGTGTGTGTGTGTGTGTGTGTGTGTGTGTTGTGTGTGTGTGTGTGTGTGTTGTGGGGCTACTGGGGATTGAACTCAGGGACACTCAACCACTGAAACAATCTCCCACCCTATTTTGTATTTTATTTGGAGACAGTCTTACTGAGTTGCTTAGTGCCTCACCATTGCTGAAGCTGGCTTTGTACTCAAAATCTTCCTGCCTCAGCCTCCCAAGCTACTGGGATTACAGGCATGTGCCACGCGCCTAACTCATTGTGCTTTTGATGTGCATTACCTGGATGGTTTATTATATTAAACACTTTTTTAAAAATATATTTGTTTACCATTTGCAGATCCTCTTTTGAGAAATACTTATTCAAACTATTATCCCATTTTTAGATCATATTATTTCATTTTTGTTGTTGAAATATTTAGTTCCTTATACATTCTGGCTATTAATCTTTGTCCAGTGAATAGTTTGCAAATATTTTCTTCCATTCTGTAGGTTGTCTCTTCATTCTGCTGACAGGTGGTTTCCTTAGCTGTGCAGAAAGTTATTGGTTCAATACAATCCCATATTGAACAGATATCTGCACTCCCATGTTAAAGCAACAGTATTCAAAATAAGATATGAAATCAACATATGTGCCCATAAGTAGATGAATACATACAGAAATGTCATATATGTACACAACAGAATATTATTCAGTCTCTATATGGAATTAAATCTTGCCATTTGCATCAAAATAGATGGAACTAAAGGCTATAATGTTAAATGAAAAAAGTTCAGCACAGAAAGGCAAATACCCCTCGCTTGCTCTCATATATGGAAGCTAAAATAAAAGTCTAACTTAATGTAGAGTAGTGTTTACTAGATGCTGAAAAAAGTTGGCAAGGGATAGAGGGAGATTGTAAAAGAATAGAAAACACAAGTAGAAGAAATAAGTTCTGGTGTTTCTCAGCAGTGACTCTGGTTCAAAATTACCTATTGGATATTTTATGAAGAACTAAATGAGGGGAGCACAAAGTCTTCCAAACATGATGAAATGGAGATACAATTAAACTAATTTAATCAGAATGTTTATATACATGTGTTGAAATATCACACTGTTGTTATAAATATGCCCAATTATCATGTTAATAAAAAATGTAAAATAATAATACAACTTCCACCAACAGCTATTACGATTAATAAATGATGAATATAATTATCTGAATAATTAGGAAGGTCATTCATATACTTGAAATAGCCATGTTTCAAATGTCATATTTCCCAAATGAATATGCAAATTCTATGTATTCCCAATAAATATATGGCTTAGACTTATTGAAGTTAGATGAATTTATTGTCAAATGAAAGAAAAGGAATAAAAATCTTTGGACTATCAAGTAAACTTTGAAAAAAGAAAAGCACAGGAGAGATTTGCCTAACCAAATATCAATATAAAAAACAATGCCTCACTATCAAAATTAACATGGACAGATAAAACACTTGATATGTGTTCCAAATCATTAAGAGTTCAAAGACAAGATCAGGTATATGTAGACACTACACATTAAAGGAAACACCATGTATGAGAAAGAAAAAATTATATTATAGATAGTGTCAGGAAAACTGGATACAAATAAAACTGGATACCTATAGAACACTATATGTTAATGTGCATTTAAAAAATTTAAATATCTTAATGTGAAGGATTAAATTATAAAGGCAATTGGTGAGCATGAAATAAAATAACTGTGACACAGGAGAGGGAAAAATTTTTTTGAGGAAAACTGTGAGACAATCCATACCATAAAATTTGAGGGATTTTAGTGATAAAAATGAAAGAGCACTAAGCATTCACACAATTAGATACTAAGAAAATATATTTTCAATAATACAGAGAAGAGATTAAACATATTTTAAATGGAAATCCAAAGAAAAGCACATAAACCCTATTAAAAATGACCCATGGCTATAATGGCTAGTATAAACAGGTGTAGTTCCCAAAAGTCATGTGGATAAGAAGAGATTTGCAAATTAATTAAAAATGCAGAATATGCCAAGTTTGGGACACACAACAAAATGCAACATGTGGAATATATTTGGATTCTAACTGGAGCAAAGCAGTAACACTATGGGTGCTTGCATATGCACATATGTTACCTTTGCACTAAAAAGGGTTCACTTTAGCTTTCCAACTTAAACAAATTTAAAAAAAAAAAAGATATAAAATGTGTGAGCACAAACTTTTCAAAAAACTGGAATCAGGCACTGAAGTGCAATGTTTTCTGAGAGAGAAAAAATATACAAAATAATTTGTATGTTTGTCCCACTTTACTTCCCTCAGCAAGCTTTTGAGTTGAAGTTTAAAGGACAGAAGACCTACTGAGTTGAGGAGACAGAGCTGAGAAGCCTGGTAATCTAAAGTATGGGTGAAGATAAAGCTGCATAGAAGGAGAAGCCAGGGATATTCAGAGTCTATCTGAATAATCATAGAAATAATGATAGGTAATTGCAGGTCCTGACACTGTCCTAAGAATAGCACCTGTTCCCAAGAGTCATTTTGGAAATTTTTTTTAATTCATGGGATATTTTGAAGACAAATCATAAAATTCTTCTCTTAATAATGGCAAATAATCCTAAGCTAAGTGCTATTACTAAATCAGAAAAGTAAGATTCAGAGGGATCAAGCTGTTCCCAAGTTACTTAACTATATCACAGAAACAAGTTTTTAGAATAAAAAGAAAAATCAAATCTTCTTCAAGATAAGATTCAAAATGTCTACCATCTGATCTAATATTAGGAGGCATTAAAATAATTAGCAAAATATAATCCAAAATTAATAAAACTGATACATAAAAGCAGTTAAAACGGAATTCTAGTAAGTTCAAAAAGTTAAGTATTTGCAAACATAATTCTAACGAAGACATTGCCAAAAGTGAAATTATATATTAGCCTGAACAAAAATGAAGTTAATTTATCAGAATGTGTGAGATGCTGCTAGAACATCACTTAAGAGAATTCATGGCACTGAATATTTGTATTTCAGAACAGAAATTTATGAAAGTATTGAGCTCATCTTCCAGTTTAAGAACTTAGAAAAAATCAAATAAATTCCAAAATAAAAAAAACACCGAAGGCAGACATGGAAATCAACAAAATAGAAATTAGGAAAACAATAGAGAAACCCAACAAAACAGACAGTCATCTGTAATTATAGTTAAAGTTAATAAACTTCAAACACATTATGAAAAACGTTCTGATGACAACAAATTTTATAACACAGAAGAAATGCACCTAGTCTTTGAATGAAACCATGAACATTTACTCAAAAAGACACAGATAATCTGAGGATTCCTATATCTTATTTCAATAGTTGAAGTTTTAGTTAAAAGTCTGTTCACTGAGAAAACTCAGGACCATTTGGATTCACTTGTTAAGCAATCTATCAATATTTAAGGAAAATAATTATAAAAAATAAAGCAAAAAATATTTAAAAGTAAAAGTTTATTATCTCTTATCATGGATGGAAATATTATAAACAAATTTAACTGGACTCAAAAAATATACAAAGGACATCATATCATACATAATCTCTTGGCATTTATATCAGAGATGCAAGGTTGGTTAACATTTTTAAACTTACATGATATAATTCACCATATTTATAAACTAAAAGGAATAGCCATATGATTATATCAATCACAAGTGAAGAAAAAGCATTTTCAAAATCCGAATTCATCCCTGCTGAGGTCACATTAAACTAGAAACTGAAATGAACTTCCTCAAACTATTAAAACACACATGAAAATGTCCTCTACTAAGGTCAGGAACAACGAAGTCAGTACTTAATAAAGCCATTAACCATGGAGGGGGAGTTTCTAGGCTTTGTAACAAGTCAAGGAAAAGAAATAAAAACCATCAGGAAAGGAAATAGAACTGTAAAAGAAGGTATGGAGAATAGGTATAGAGGATATTTTCAGCCTCTTGATTGTGGAGATGTTCTCACATGTAAAACCCCGTTAGATGGGTGCTGTGTCTCACATCTGTAAATCCCAGAAGCTTGGGAGCCTGAAGCAGGAGGATCAAGAGTTCAAACCCAGCCTCATCAACTCAGCAACTCAAGTGAGGCCCTAAACAACTTAATAAGACCTTGTCTCAAAATAAAATATATATAAAGTCCTGGGGGTGTTGCTCAGTGGTTAAATGCTCCTGGGTTCAAGTCAGTAAAAAACAAACAAACAAACAAAACTTGTTCAGATTTGCAATTTAAAAGTATGCTTTTCTTCTACATCAATTATATATCAGCAAACTGCTAAGAAAAAACATTGAGATATAATTTTATGTACCAGATAATTCAAACTTTTGCTTCAGAACTGAGGAAAAAGTAACTCTCATGCACTGCTCTACTGGAGGTATTGACATGCACTCTATAGCATCTCCTCTGCTAAATATATATCTCAAATAAATATCATCATTTAAATGCAGGGCATTATGAACAAAGATGCTTATTGCAGGGTTGTTGTGACAGTAGGTTAAATGCAATGTAGGTGACCATTCACGTGGAGGTACTGAGAAAAATGTGGCTGATAAACACAGTTGAGTACCACATTTGCAGCTGAAAGCAGCAGGCTTTATGGGTGTATCTATATATTATAGAAACAATGGATAAGATGCAAATAAAGTTATTTTCATAAAGGTTCTTCTTTATTCCAAAGTGAGAGCAAGGCTTAATTTGTACTGACTGGTCATATATGTTTTGGGGATATATATGATGGATGTTAAGAAAACAGAGTAAATTGCTAATCTTCAAGATTAAGCATATTTCACATGATGGGGTGATGAATATTTTAACTTTTTGATGGAGCTGGATGCCACAAAAACAGCAACAACAAAAACCTGTGATAAAGAGCAACTTGACAAGTTTAAACACCCTTATGATGAGAAAATTTTTTTTTTTATATTTATCTGAGGAGATGCAAGCAGTTGCTGGCACGTTTGTTCTGCCAGGATTATAATAGTCGATTCTTTCAATCGACAGGTCTAATCTATGGCTGGTTTCCATTCTGTTCCAACATCTAAGAGCTTTAACATTATTTGGGTTAAGTCTGTAACTAGTTAGCTATTTTTTTTCACTCAATATTTCTATTGAATAGGTTTTTCTTCCTTGAAGTATCCATGAAATTTCTCTGTGGTTTAAGATTTTGATTACTTCTGACCACCTTTGTGAAGCAATTGTAATAAGATAAACTTTTATGACTACATATGATAGTAGAGCTAGTATGTGTAATAATAGAGTTAAGGCAATGTTCTGAAGTTTTAGTTTGAAGTGTACTATAATTTTCTTGTAATTATTTACATGTTACCAGGAAGCATAATGATTTTTTAAAATAATGTCACTGACTGATATATTATTTTCTTTTCTTTCATATATATACATGTATATGCTTCTTATTTATATGTAGTTAAATATATGGTTTTTTATTTCCTTCACAATGTTGTAGTAACAATTTTCATAATCTGAGAAGACTTTGCTTCAAAGTGAGAAAGTTCAGTGCTCGAACTTTCTACTACAAATCTTGAGTGACATTACAGCTCCTCTCACCTTACCACACACTTGAAGAACCTATGTGCCTTAAAGCTTATATAAGGAAAGAAGGAATTTAGCTGTAAATAGGTTTAAGTCAGTTTCATAACCATCATGACTTTCTCAACAAAAGAGGCATGAGTAAAACCATTACATAACTTATTCAAAGTTAATTTATAGGTTAAAATCCTGTGTGACTCTCTGGCATGCCCTTTCTAACTAGGACTTCAATTTGTAACATCAGTTATCATAGAAGAATTACTATATTTTCATGATCACATCTTAATAATTGTATTTTTGTTAGCTCCCTGTTCCTCCATATTATTTTACTTATATTACCAACTGAATTAATGCACACAGCACTATAGATGCTCAAGAAAGAGAAATTGAATGAATAAGTCTGTCAGGTATTTTAATTCTAAGATTTTGTCATCTTTCTTCATCCACTTAAAGAAGAAAACCAAGTAGTGTTACCATTAGAAATACCCACTGGCATATCTATCATACTTATGAACTGTCACATCCATAGACTTAAGAAACAGATGCAGTTCCATGATGCCTCAGTAGACAACCATAATATCTGTACAGTCAGGTTTATATTATGACAATGCTTATAAATTTGTGGATCATACCATAGTTCATGTCTCTTACACATGAACCAGTTCCACTAAAACAGTTTGAAAACTAATGAGCACATATAGCATAATATCATTGTGAAGTATTTATGGCATCAACATTTTAAGTTAAAGAGTGAAAGTATAAATCTCTCCATGATGAAATGCCACAATGAAACACATCAAAGTGATTTATTATCAGTATCTCAATAATCTTATGGCTATTCTTCATATATGTATATATGAGAGAATAATAAAAAAAACTTTTCTTTATATGTTTATTTATGCTGTTATTTTCTTTAGGCCTCTTATAAGGAATTTTTTTCTTATTTTTTTATGAACTGCTATATTCCTACATCTTGCAAAGTTTCTTTCTCTCAAAAATATGTTGTAGGAATGAACATTAAACAAATTATTTAATGAATCATGGCCATCTGCTGACATACTTAATCAGTCGTGATAGGGATAAAAATATAGTCTTGATGCTAACAAACCCAAGTGGTACTGAGTTTCTCCAGGCTGA
This sequence comes from Tamias sibiricus, assembly GCA_025594165.1. Classification (NCBI taxonomy): domain Eukaryota; kingdom Metazoa; phylum Chordata; class Mammalia; order Rodentia; family Sciuridae; genus Tamias; species Tamias sibiricus. The sequence goes on from CM046662.1 coordinate 85,337,109, forward strand.
GCTTGTTGATTGGTCCTGATATGAGGAGAAGGAGATGGGGATAGAAGAGCACAAAGACTGAAAGACTTGAGAGGAGAGATTTTTCATGAGAGGACTTGGAGACCATAAGGTACCTGTCTGTGTTTCACTCTTATCCACTTCCTTCTTCCAGGGAGAATTTGATCATATAGTTGCCAAATGTGTTTGAGTGTAGACTCTTCCTAATATATGCTTTGAAATTTTGGTACATTCTTCAAACTAAGTTTCACTTTTCTCAATTGTAAAATAGGGATAAAGTTATATTGTACTCTCTAAGTGATACTGTGAGGATTAAAAAGAGATTAAATGGTGTAGATTATTATAATTAATATAATCATTTTACAAATAGGAAAACTAAGGTACAAGATTAAGTGACTTGTTCAGGGTCACTTATATAGTTAATGACAGGACTAAAGATTGCATTGTGTTAGGGCAGGCATAGTGGGGTACTCCTGTAAGCCTACCAGCTCTGGAGGCTGAGGCAGGAGGATTACAAGTTCAAAGCCAGCATTAGTAATTTAGTTAAGACCATAAGCAATTTAGTGAGTCCCTGTCTCAAAATTTCAAAAATTTAAAAGGGGTGGGGATGTGGCTCAGTGGTTAAGTGCCCTGAGGTTTCAATCCCTTGCACAAAAATAAATAAAGGGCTGGGGTTGTAGCTCAGCGGCAGAGCGCTCGCGTCACACGTGTGCGGCCCGGGTTCGATCCTCAGCACCACGTAAACATAAATGCATTGCATTGTGTACAACTAAAGTAAATAAATAAATATTTAAAATAAATAAATAAATAGATTTACACTGTGTTGCATGAACATTGACTTTGCCTCTGATCATAACTGAATCTAGAGTAATGGATGGAGCTGATTGTATTGGTAAAGAACAAAAATCTCAAATGATTGAAGAGTACACCATAATTGAATTGAGTCAGGAATGGTAGTGCATACCTATAATCCCACCTACGTGAGTCTGAGGCAAAAGGATTGCAAATTTAAGGCTCAAATAGACAACTTAGTGAGACATGGTCTCAATGTAGAATAAAAGAAAGGGTTGGGCAAAGTGCTTGACTAGCATGCACAAGGCACTGGGTTCGATCCCCATTAAAGAAAGAAAGGGGAAGGGAGGAAGAACAGAGGGAAAAGGAGGAAATTCCATATTACAAGTTTTTAAATAACTCCACATAATATGTACATTCTCTGTATTAGAAAGTTTGTATGGGTTTTCAAATAACTACTGATTTTTTTTTTCCTCTTACAAACATGTTTATCCACAATCTCAGTCTGAGTATCCTATTGCCTTTGATGAGTTGTGGAGGGGAGTTGCACCAAAGTTATATATGCTCAGAATAGAATTAAGTGAATTAAAATCTATTCTGAGGGTCAATTGTATTGCACGAACGTGAAATTGATGTTTCGTATTGAGCATTTAAACTGATCATTGGTTTTGTGCATTTGTTATTGTATAAAAGGGAAAGTTTGTTCTTTCATGAGTTCCAAGGTTAATGCAAAGTATCAAATGCTGTTGTTGTCTACTGTTCATCTTCCATATACCCAGACTCCTCTGAATGTCTGAAATTATAAAAAAATTCTGAAAACTTTTCTTCTAAGATTGTGACAATGAAAATCAAGTAGAATTTTCTATAAAGCATACTAAAAAACAGTAAATGATGAGAAAAGTGAAATTATGTACCCAAATCAGCATTCAGGGATGTGTTGCACCCCACTTAACACGCAATTTTCATCTACACTGCTTTCTGTTTTGTTTTTGACTTTTCACATTCTGCAGACACTTTGTAATCTGAAACAACTTCAGAAATGAAAATCTACCTCTTTTACCCTTTCCAAGCTGTATCTTGTTTGTTTAAGAAAAAACAAAATCAAACAAATAAAATGAATAATAGTAAAAGTTTTCCCACATGAAATAATTGCCTACTGTATGTTATGTCATTTTTTTTTCTCACTTCCCCCTATTTTATGGATAAAGAATCAATTCCAATTTTATGCTAAGTATATTATTACTTTAGGCTAATACAATTGAAAAGATATGGATAAAAGTAGGTCATTAAATTAGATATTTGTGATAAAACCGCATTATCAATTGATGCAGTTAAGGACAATCAACATCAAACTGATAGTTTTGCCATAAATAGAAACCTAATATTATTACACTTTTTAAATTAACAAGGTAATTATAAATGCATTTCAGTGCTTTTATTTTTTCCTCTCTCTTTTATGATGTTTTTGAAACATAAATCAGGGAAGACCAGTTAAGTATAACCCCAATCTAAGATGTCACTCCAATTTAAATGTATATTTCACAGTTACTCTGAGTAAATTCACTTTCTACTTATGTTTAGAAAAGAATTAAATAATGCTAGGCATGCATTTCAACAGCTTCAAAGTGCTCAGATTCAACCTTTAAGTGAATTTTGACCTCATTTCTCCTTTCTTCTCTGTGTTGCAAAACAAAGCTTTTCTAGGGACTAATGTTTAAAAATGGGTCCTACATCTATTTAAACTAAAAGTGTTTTATACATCTCTTTTTTCAAACTACAAAGTATAATAATATTTTCTTATAATATCCCACAGAACACCCTCCAATGTCCTTTTTTAAAAAATATATGTTTACTTTATTTATTTTTATGTGGTGCTGAGAATCGAACCCAGTGCCTCACATGTGTGAGGCAAGCACTTTACCACTGAGCTATTTAAAAGTAAACTATTATGGAAGTAAAATATACATACAGAAAAGTACACAAATTGCAAATGTTCAGCTTAATGAATTTTCAGATAGTAAATTTTCCATGACACGTCAAGTTTGGTAAAACCCAGAAAACTATTGCACTCTGGCGCCCCTTGATGTGCCCTCTCAGTCATTAGCACCTTTCCCTTAAAGACCCAATATCCTGATTTTTACTGTCACTGTATGGATTTGCCAGTTGGGCATTGTCTATTTATCTGTTTTATATTTAAACTTTTGATTATGAGATTCATCCACCCCATTGACTGATAAAAAGTTTACTCATCCTTATTAACATGCATAGTTCCATTGACTTAAGATGTTTCTGTGTAGCTCTACCTAATATTGTTTTTCATTTCATGTTCATCATTTCAATGAGCAGATTTTATTTTTTCATCCTGGCCACTAAGATGTTTTGAAGAATAAATGTAACTTTACAAAAGCAAAGTCTAGTTGCTGTGACTTGAATATCATTCCAGCAGACTTCATTCATCATATATTTACCATGGGCTTAAAGTGAACCAGACAGTGTTCTAGGCTAAAGAACTTAATGAGGGTGTGGACAACTAATAGACAAGCAAACAGTTTAATATTTAATAGGGACAACTAATATGAACAGCACAAAGAAGTTTGATCAGTGAGTTAGAAAAAGGTTAAATTATTAATCATTAGATGTAATTAATTTTAAGTAAGCTATTAGAGAATATAAGCAGTTTAAGTTTGGATATCATATCTTAAATATATATCCATTAATTGCATCAGAAATAAAGTCAGAATATTTATCTTCCTGTCACAGAAATTTCTGAGTTTCTTGGGGCATTCAGATTAAGAGAAACTTAGGCATAGCCTTAAAGAGGAATGAAACTATGGCATTTGCAGGTAAATAGAGCTGGAAAATATCAAGCTCAGTGAAATAAGCCAAACCCCCAAATCCAAAGGCCGAATGTTTTCTCTATTAAGGGGATGCTAAACCATAATGGGTGTGGGGTGCGGGGAGAAGAATGAAGGAACTTTGGATTGTTCATAGGGGAGTGAGGGGAGGGGAGAGGGTGTGGGGATGGAAAGGAAGGTAGAATGAGATGGACATTATTATCCTGTATACACATATGATTACACTACCAGTGTGACTGTACACATGTTCAGGCAGAGGAAGAAAAAAATTGTGCTCCATTTGTGTACAATGTGTCAAAATGCATTCTATTGTCATGTATTAAATAAAGTAAAACAAATTAAAAAATAAAGTAAAACAACTTTGGCATATCTCCTTTTTAATTTTCTTTATTTTAATGTCAGTGCAAAAAACTTTTAATTCATACAATAAAAAAGTATTCCCATTTCTCAGATACTTTTTGATGTTTTAATACAGGTACACATTTCAAATTTTTCAAATAAGGATAAGCATATCTCCTCAAACATTTATCATTTTTAATTGAATTTTATATTAGAATTGAATTATTAACTAAAATTTGGGCATATTTTCTTATCTTTACAATTGCTCACTTTAGTTTATTTCTCATAGCCAAATAAATTTAATCCTTCAAAATTTTGAGCCAATTTTTTCCAGTATCTTTGCATAAAATCTAAATATTTTCAGTAAATATTTCCAATGATTAATGTGCCAATGATTAACCATTAAATGAACACCCACACATATATACATATATGCGTGTACATGTACATTTAAAATCTCTTGGATTAACTGTATGATAGTTTCTAATTCATCAAGTAATGTTTTATTCATAGGCATTATTTTAATTTTGAAGATCTCAAAATGTTTTGCTAATGTATTTGATATTTTTACCATCTACATTTTTATTGCAATACATAATAAAGGCATGCAAAAATAATAAAAATTTATAGAAAAATTATAAAAAATTAATCTTGTATATATGTATTTTCATTTTAATGTACCTTTCTTTGTTTTGCCAAATTTTGATCGTTATAAGAATACAGACATCATTAAAGACATGGCTTTACCTTCATATTACCAATAATATCATATTTATTATACTTGTAAATTTCATTAATGTTTCCTATTTTGCCATTTATATACTTGTGTTTTTTGTTTTATGATCTGTGTATTTTAAGAAAATTAACTAATTGATATTCAGAGTGGTTTTTTGTAGTTTTTTTATTAACTGAATTGGGTATTGACAGTTTTCTCTAATTTTTAGAATATTAGATGTTTGTTTTTTGCCAATTTTTAATTTCCAGAATTTGCTTTTCAATTGATAAACTTAGACTATGATCTTTTTAAAAGTAATCAGTTGAAAGAAACTAAATTGGGCATCTATTAAGTGATGAACACTGGCCTTAAAAAGCTGAAAAGTAAATATATAAGATAGATGAAGAAAGCCCTTGATTGATTTCCATCAAGTGCAGGTTTTCACACCCTTGGAGTTGTAGAGTGTTGTGACAGTTGATAGAAAAATGGAAATAGTGAGAGATAAGGCAATTAACCCACTAACAAATGTACAAATAAAATAAATCAGCTAGTTATAATGGCTACCCAAACAGGACTACGCATTGGGGAATCAAGAATGTATTATCAGACAATAAGTTACTATATCAACTTGCGAATTTATTATAGCCCATAATATGTATTGCCTATTCATTAACTTTCAAAAGGGTTAAATATATGCCTTAGCAACGTACATGGTCCTCTATTCCACTGGTATCATAAACCTATAAAATAATTATTTTTATTGAATATATTTTTGCTTTTGCCTCTTTTCACTTTATATGCCTTCTTTTTTTTTTTTTTTTTTTTTTTTGTACTTTGTGTTGAATCCAGTGGTGCTTTACTACTGAGTCATATTCTCAGTCCTATTTAATTTTTTTAGATTTTGAGACAGGGTCTCATTAATTTGTCTGGGCTGTCCTAAAACTTGTAATCCTTCTTCTTCAACTTTCTAAATAGCTGGAATTACAGGTATGAGCTACTGTTCTGATATTTACACAAGTCTTCACACATATTATTGAAGCTTTTAAATGTTTAAACATTGACACTTCTTCATCTGGTACATTATAATAACCAAAAATAATGGGATTAATAACATCATATTCAAATGTGCACATAATCTTATTTCCCAGTACCCTCCCTCTGTCTTTCTCCCTCCCCAATTCTCTTGTTCTACTCTACTGATTTCCCTACTGTTGTCATTTTTTCATGAACTCTCCTAACATCTATAATTCCCTCATTCCTAAACAAATCTCTCCAATACATAGATATTTTATAAAATGTGTTTTTAATTCCAGTTTTTGTAGAGTTTGTAACATTGACAAATGTAAGAACAAAATCTATTTGAATATTTTCAGCAAAGTGTTCAATTAGATTCAAATGGCCAGCTTTAGACACTTGGCTACCTAGACACTTAGGGACACAGAATGAAGGTGAAAGAGTTGAGAAATTCTGTGACTGTTCTCTCCTTCATTAAGAAAGTGTTTTTCTATCTTTTAATGCATTTGGCTTTCTTTTTCTAAATGTCTACAATTTCTGATTAGAAGTTTATCATTTTCCTGAAATTTTGAAAAATTATTTTTAAAAAATGATTCCTCACATCTTGATTTATCAAAAGTCAGAATTCTAAATTTAAAATATAAAACTATAGTAAATATTAAATTTAAATGAAAGTATTCTTTGGTCAGCACATCATTAGCTGTATGGGCTTGTAGACAGGCTCGAGGAAATTTGAGAAGAGCAAGATAAAAAGGAAATGAGGGCAAAGCAAAGATGTCATTGAAACCAGGAGTCAAGTGTGGAACCTAAAGTGCCAACTGCCACCAAAGAGAAATGAAAAAGCACACATTTCCCTGCCATCCACTTTATTTAAAAGTCTCTCACCAAAGTTCTTTGATAAAAGCAAACAAACCACCACCACAACAACAACAAAAGAAAAAAAAAAAAAACAGAAAGAATAAAAGTGTGTGTAGGGACGTCATGAAAACAATTTTAAATACTTAGATATATAAGGAGAAAGTGCCATAGAAGTGGTGTGAAGATGGTTAACAAAGAAATGGTGGTACATGAGAGCTAGCAAAGGGTAAAACTGATGAAAAAAAAATCATTGTTGTTTGACAAAAGTAAAATATTTAATTTCTGCAATTCTTCATGGGCAGATAAATCACATTTCCTGAAAATTTGTCCAAAAGCTAAAATAACCTTAGTGAACCTAAATCATGGTGGACAATTATTATGGACAATGTGACCAGATAAGGTAGAATCTAGATTGATGTCCGAGAATAGTTAAAAGAAAGAATATATTTACTCTCAATATACTGAAAGGGAATACAAAATTCTCCCACATACAAAATATTTATGCTTCCAATGAATGAAACATCATCATAATCATCATTTCTGAAGGCAAAATATAGAAGAATGAGTGACTTAGAATGAGTAAAATTAATCCGCCAGATCCCCTGTGAGACTGACATAAGTAATACTAGAAAATGTCAGTTAGCATTACAGATCCCTTGGAGACTTTTGTAAAATGATTTCTGAATATTTACATTTTTTGCAAGAGATATATACAAAAAGGAGAATTACCTCTGAGAAGAATTGGCTTCAAATAATAAAATTGGTTTCTAAATAATAAGAAAACAAAAATTCTGTTATTAACACACAAATTTTTTTTTCTAATCTAAAAAAGAGATAGTATGAAGAAATAAAATTCTATCTTTCAGTAGATTCAAATTGATCCTAAACAAAGCTACATTTTCATCAGTAACTCAGAAATGCTAAATCAAGATCTGGTACAAAAATGCTGAAAAGATATTAATTTAAACCCTACAAGCTAATTTAAAGATAAGATGTATAGAAAAAAGAACTTTAAAAATATATATATAAACCAGAGAAAATATAGTTTGACCTTTACTTGTCCTTTCTGCATTTAAAACTAAAGAATATAAAAATATACAGATATATGCATAATATATATGTAACTATCTAAATAAGCGTGATGTATTGGTTTTAGTTGTATACATGTATAAATTTAAATATGCAATAACTCATTTAAGTCTTCCAACCACTTATGTTGGTCATATAGTATATGCAATTTTGTATGTTCTTAGTTGAATTAGCTCATATTTTAAGAGAATACACAAGAATTTTTGGTTTGCATATTTCCTTTTCTCCTGTTAATGCAAAGTTTTTATAAAAGGACTATATGCAGTAATTTTAATTCATTTCAGACTAAATATTATCTTAATCAACCATATTTTATCAATAATAAAAAGATAAAATTCCTGTGGAATTTTATTATGTCCATTATTAGGACACTTAGAATTAATGTTTGTCAGATCAATGCAAAATTAACTGGCTAAATCAAAGCCCATGCACATTAATATTGTAGTAACGTACTTACCTTCAATGATAAAGATGGGTAGTTTGAAGTAATTATTTAGCCATTCAGCCTACAGTAATTATGGAACTATTATGTGCCAATGTTTTGAGAAAGATGCAAAGAAATTCCCTATGATGAGAAAACCATAAATATAATAAACTCAACAGATTCATACTTCAAAGAGAAGAGTTATTTTTTTGGCAGCGGGGTAGCAGTGATTGAACTCAGGGGCATTTGACCGCTGAGCCACATCCCCAGCCCTATTATATATTTTATTTAGGACAGAGTCTCACTGAGTTGCTTAGTGCCTCACTTTTGCTGAGGAAGTCTTTGAACTCTCAATCTACCAGCCTCAGCCTCCTAAACTACTGGGATTACAGGCATGTGTCACTGTGCCTGGCCATACTTCAAAGAGAACATGATTTTAGTTCAATCTGGGAAGATAACTGGTGTGTGTGTTAGATTTTTGTCATTGTGACAAAACACCTGAGAAAATCAACTTAAAGGGGAAAAGATTTGTTTGGCTTATAATTTCAAATGTTTTAGCCCATGATCATATGGTTCTATCAATACCAAGTGCATGGTGAAGCAGAACATTGTGGTAGTGAGCACATGGTAGAACAAAGTGTACACCTGATGGTGACCAGGAAACAAAGAGAGACAGCAAGAAATGGGATAGGTCAGGGATAAATTATAATATTCCAGGGTATGTCTTCAATAATATGCTTCCACCCTCTAGGCCCAACCTCCTAAAGTTCCCAACACCTTCCTATATCCCATTAAGTTATTAATCCATGAGCAGATTAACCCATTGATGAAGTCAGTGCTCTCATGATCTGATCATTTCCAAAAGGCCCCACCTCTGAACATTGCTTCATTGGAGATTAAGTCTTTGATGCATGATCTTTTGAATTACATTTCAGATCTAAACCAAAACAGCAGGAAAATGGAGAAGGTGAGAAATGAATATTAGGAAGAGAAAATAATGCAAGCCTACAAGGGTGAGGAAGCAGACATTCAGGGAAGAAGAAAACTTGGGCTGAATCCCAAGGTACACAGGTTGAATAAAATTTGTGTGGAGTCTACCAAAGTGGGTCACAACTTAAAAACAGAAGGCTTGGCATGAAGTATAAAGTACATTAAACATTATTTTGTGATTGTTGGGCTATCATTGAGAGAATAAAGAGATACAAGTAAGACAATGTATTTTGCATTAAAATTCTCTGCAGGTGTGTAGATATTATACTTGAAGGGAACAGGAATAGAAAAGAAGGCCTAAGTTAAGAGGTTTCATTGATCCAGGAAAGAAATAATGAAGACTACTATGATACAGACCAACAGAAATGATAAAATTAGATGCATTTTGGTACAATTAGAGATATAGCTGATAATACTTAAGGGGTAATGGATGAAACTGTTGCAAATAGGGTCCTCTGAGCAGCTGACTTAGACAGGTAATTGCTCAGGGTGTTTATTAAGGGTCACCCATTACTGTCATGTATAACTAAAAAGAATCAGTTTAAAAAAATGGATCCCTTGGGACTGGGGTTGTGGCTCAGTGGTAGAGTGTTTGCCTAGTATGTGTGAGGCATTGGGTTGTAAATAAAATAAAGTTATTGTGTCCATCTACAACTAAAAATTATTTAAAAAAAAATGGATCATTCATTATGTCCATTCCTTTAGAAAGGAGAATTAAAAAACAAGAATGGGCAGAGCATTCCAAACAGCTTCTGAAGGTCAGATAGGGAGACCTAAGCATGAAATGGCTGGTCAGAGATATCCTGCTTTTGGCTTAATTGGACAAGTATGTAGATTCCTCATTCAATCTGTCATTGGATATGGGCCACACAATCCACAGCATGACCTTGGCTGAGGCAGCTCTCTGAATCCAAGGCAAACCCTGAGGGGGCAAACACTGAAGACTGTATATTGTCAGCATTCTCAGTACACAGGAAGCAAGTCTGTTTTTTAAGGGAGGTTTGGAAAGTGGAACATCCTAGAGTCTATAATGAATATAAGGGATCAAGAGCATCCAAAGTTATTTCCCATATTTACAATTGGAAACAAAGATGCTGAAATGATTTAATAAAATATATTTTCAGAAAAAGTAACAGTGTACAGCCTAAAGAACTCTATTTCAGATCCATTGAATTCAATTGGAGTTTTCCAAATTCTAAAGCTAAATTTGTTTACTAAATTTGTTGGAATACAGTTCTTACAATGACATTGACATGGGCCACATCTTTGCAAATACCAGTTAGTTCAATTTTGATAAATAAATTCAGTAGTCAGATTTGAATAAACATACATGTATGGTAATACATGGGTCAGGAAGAGTGAGGACAATTAAAACTGAAAGAGATCTTGTTTGTTGTAAATATAAGTTTAAATATATACCCATCAGCAAGGTCAATAACTCATTTCAAAGCAATATATCACTAACCATGAACATTGTCAGATTATAAGAAGTCTTACAGTTGTATGCTAATATAAAAAATACAGAAGAATAAAATGTCATGTATTAAGAAACCAAACAAAACAAAATTACTTAAAAGAGGTTTTTCATTTTATTTTTCTCTAAAAATATCTAGGGTTCACCATAGAAAATATAGGTTGTTTAGTACTGTGGATATTTACAAAATCAACTTTAGAACCTCTATGCAGAAAGTGACCAATTTATAGTGCTTTTTCATAGCATTTCATGAGATTTGGCATGATAACTTATAATAACTTCATTTTCCTCACAGGAAAAAAAAATGAGACTACTGCACAGTAAGAATTTGCAGTAAATCTCAGAAGAACTCAGTAGCTTGGCATTTATTGCCCATCGCTTCCTTTTGATTTAGCAGGTCTGCCCTTCAATATTTCTTTCCTCCAAATACTTGCCCAACTCTGTTTTTAAAACAATTTATACTGGTGGCACATTTTACAGCCTTAGGTAGTTTGTGGCATATGTTATTGTGTCAGAATTGTCCCACTCTAGTATATTTAGAGAAACTTCTAGACATCTTTGGTCAAACTCAATTATTTTAAGGGTCTATATCTCCAAGAAAGAAAGGCATGGTACCATCTAGTGTTATTCCATGAGGGGAGTTTTACTTTAAGTATTGCTATATATTTCACCATTGGTTTCAAGGAAAATAGTATCTGGAGATGGACTTGTAGGAATTTTTATTGGTTTTTGATCCTGTTGAATAGCATAAGAGCTAAACCAGGACTACATGTGATATAAAAGTAAAATACACACGATTTTGTATCATAGGATTTTATTGTAAATTTTATAATAGAATTTAAGTCCACTATACTTTGAACTAAATCAACACTCATTCGTTGAAAGTTGTTTATTTTTTATGAAACAAATATTTATCTCCATATTTCCAAATATACACTGAAGATTTTATGTGTTTACCAGCTGCAGATAACAGAATTATTCAGTATTTTGCTTAAATGTAATAGTACTAACATTTTAGAATTTTAAAAGGTAAAAAGATAACATTAAAAGATAACACTGGCCCAAGATCTTATTACTAGAAAGTATTCTTGGAATAATTGTGAGTTATTTGTAGATATGTGTCCACAAATTTTCTTTTTCTTGGCTAAAATGATATTTTCTCAAATAATGTCCTTCTATAATACATATAGATAAAATAAGAAGAGAAAAAGCATACTTTATAATTATCCATTAGCTCTTCCTCATCATGAGCCCTCTCAAGTGTTATGGTATTTGTGACTTCTGGATCAGCTAGAAGACAATTAATTAATTTATTTTTATAATATTATTATATAATTGACTTACTAATTAGTTACACTTATGTCCTCAAAAGAGTCCAAAACTAACAGACTTTCTTTAAAATCAGTAAGAAAATGGAAAGCATTGTTTTACTTATTATCTAAATAATCAGTTTGTTTCCTTATCTTATTTTTATGTTATTTGGTATTAAGAAACATAGTAATATGAAATTAATATTATTAATTTTATGGTTCTATTTCTTATGACCATTTATGTACCATTTATTATGTGGAAGACACTTAGTCCTAAACTGAAGCCTAACCACAATAAGAGCTTATCATTCAAATGGCATGTCAGTAGTCATGATTCCCACATTATATTTTGTCTTCTAAACATTAAGCTGCATGTCCATGTTTATTGCAGCACAACTCACAATAGTAGAAATATGGAACCAACCTGGTGCCCATACACAGGTGGATGAAGGAAGAAAATGTTGTATATATACACAATGGCATATTATTCAACCATAAAGAAAAATGAAATGTCATCTTTTGCAGCAAAATGAATGGATCTGAGTGACATCATGGTAAGTAAAATAGAATAAGAATAAAAGACAAGTATCATGTGTTCTATCTCATATATGGAAACCAAAAAAAAAAAAAAATACAAAAAGAAAAAAAAATGACCTCAGATTAGAAGTGATATGTGATTATGTGGAAAATACTACACAAGAAAGAGAAATTAGAAATTGCACAGTTCCTAATGGGAATGAGCAGGGAATAATTCTTGTGCAAAGTGGGTTTCCAGAGAGAATAAAGAAAGGCAAAATAGGGAAAATGTACTTCAAAAACATCTTTGAAGAATTACTTCAAAGAGAAGATGGAAGATGCGACTCAATTTTAAAAGAACTGAAAGAAGTGAGTATATGAAGTATTCTGGAAACACACACAATCAATCATTTACCCCTGCAGCAGCCAGATGGACATTTCAAAATCACAGTGCTGATCATATTAGCACTTCAAATCATCCACTGATTTACTTATAGACTTAGTAGTTATTCATTGTTTGACCTTCATTTACTTTCCATTACCATCATATGTAATGATATTCAACTGTGTAAAGGACGGGATGGAGAAGAAGTAGAATAGAAGAAAGCTGAATCGGTATGTGGGGATATGTATCCTTATCTAGATAAGAAATAGAAGTGAAAGGGAGCAAACAGTTAAAGATACAATCAAGTATGACTGCATATGAGAGTTGAGTTTGATTATTTTTAGAAGACAGCATGGAGAAGGTTGGTAAATCAAAATGAAGCAAAACAAAATCTCTGACAAGATCAATTTAAAGAAGAAAAAGTTTATTTGGGGTTCATAGTTTCAGAAGTCTCAGTCCACTTCTGGACCCAAGGTGAAGCAGCACATTGTGGAGGAAGAGTGCAGAAAGCACACTTCATGGCAGCAACAAAGCACAGAGAGGGAGGCAGAAGAAGGGGCTGCAGAAAAAGCAACATTCCTGGGGGCATGCAACAATGACCAACCTCTTACAGCCACTCCCTATTTATATACTAGAATAAACTGATTTGGTTATAGGTCTCACAAGGCAATCACTTTGCCTCTCAATATTTCTGTAGAAACACAGAAGCTTTGGGGGGACATCTTTATCCAAATCGTAACACCCCAACCAAACCAAAAACAAAATCAAAGAAAGAAAAATTAAGCCATGAAGGACAATAAATGGTGAAATTGTTCAATCAGGTAACCTAATGCCAGAAAAGAAGGTTCTATTTATGCCAACTGGGAGGTTCATAATATTTCATGCAGTAAATTTAATTCCATGCTACAAGAGACTGAGATGATATGGAGAGGAGAGTACAAAAGGAGATTAATGATCAGTAATTATTCCACTTAGCCCATGTTTGTGTCACATTCAAGCAAGAGAATGGTTCATGAGAAATACATAAGACATAAAAGGGGTCATTCATCTTAGAAGAGAGGAATCAGCTGTTCTCATACTCTCATTACAGCTCCTCATGATTGGACATATCACATGATTGTCACATATAAAAATCTGGTAAGGAATTATATAAAATTGAGACCTGTTGCTTATTAAATATGAATTTTAAAAGCAAAACTAAAGAAACTTTCCAGGTACAGACATAAAGCTTATAACATTCTATGTGTGCTGACTCTCTAAAATGTATTACAATTTAAAATAGTGATAATAAAACATTTGACAGCATAACTAAGCTTTAAGTATAATATCTAGTTCATTACATTATATTTTTTATTAAAAGTAAGAATGAGGAATGAATGGAATTGTGACAAATTATATATCTTTCAATTAAAATAAACCAACATTATTTTATATTTCCTCTGTCGCTTTTCCACGATGGGGGGAGGGGGGTTGTGACAGGGCCAGGGCAAAAGCCCCCAGTCGTGGAAGATGCCACATTCTCTCAATATATTTTCTATATTTTTTAAACTTATCCTCATTATGGACATTCTAAGGTCATTATTATACTGTATGTGTATATATCTGTTTTGATATAAATTATTTTTTATTTACTCTTTTTTAGTTATACACAACATCAAGATACACTGTGACATAATCCCAAGAGCGTAGAACACAGTCTGCTTCCACTTAGTTCCCAGGTGTATTAGGGTTCTCTAGAGGAACAAAATTAACAGAAAGTTTAAATATAAAAAGGGGATTTATATGTGACCAGAAACTGGATAGTTCACAATAGCTGTCTGCAGGCTGGAGAGCTGGAAGAACCAGTAGCTGCACAGTCCAAGAGGCTGAAGCCTCAGAACAAGAGGGATCAGTGGTACTACCTTAGTCTGAGACTGAAGGCTTCTGGAAGCTCCCTGGAGAATCACCAGCAAAGTTTGCTTTGGAAGAGTGAAGAAGCGAGAGTCCAATATCCTCAGATGATTGCAGTAGCAATTAAGAAGTTCAAGAAGAATTGAGCTTGCATCTGCTGCTCCTTCCTTGTTCTTCCAAGTTTTAATCCATCTAAGCCATCATCCTATGGGACAGTGCTCCCTACACTTATGGAAGTTCTCAATTTCAGCTGGTATTCCACATACCAATCATTCCTAGACACACCCTCATTAACACCCCTCTTGATCATTGGCATCTCTTAATCCAATCAAGATGACAATTCAAATTAACCATTACATCAGGACTCCCACCACTCCAACTCCCTCCCTCCACTTTACAGATCCCTCCTCAATCCATTTACTGTTTACTTTTATTATTTTTATAAATTAGTGTCCTGTAGATACATCTGATGCTGGGACACATCCATGCATACACATACAAAAGTTAGGTCAGATTCATTCCACTGTTCTTCCCTTTTCCTGTTCCTTCTTCCTCCTCCTGCTCCTTAATTCTCTTTGTCTACTGATCTTTCCTCTCTTTTGATGAAGTTCCTTCTTTCTCTTTCTTTTTTTTTTTTTAATTCCCCATCCACCATTTTGGATTATTTTCTACATATCAGAGAATATATTTGACCTTGGCTTTTGTGGGACTGGCTTATTTTACTTAGCATGATAGTCTCTAGTTCCATACATTTTCTGGCAAATGCCATAATGTCATTCTTCAATAAAGGGCTGCCCATTGTCATCTGGTTGGCAGGTTGATCAAACAACATTAAAATATTTAATTTTCATACAACTTTATTTCATCACTTCTATAATTAACCTTTTCGGTTTGTTTTTCCAAGTACAAACTTGAGTTGGAGGCTTATGGGGAGTGAATTTTTTTGAAATGTATTAGCTTTTTATAGCTATACAGAAATACTTGAGACAAGCTACATATAAAGAAAAGAGGTTGGTTTAGTACATATTTCTGAGACTTTAAAGTTCAAATATCAAAGCACATAGGTCCATCCCTTGGTTGCATAACTTCATAGTGAGTAGAAATAATAGGAGCATCACATGTAGGAGCAAGATTACATCTCCACAGAGAAAACAAAGAGAGCTTCCTAAAGCCAGGCTTGCTCTTTTCATAACAACTGCCTTTTAGAACTCAAGAGGTCCCACAAGAAGTATCTCACATCTCCAAAGACCTGAGGATCTCCCATATCCTGATCTTTAAAGTTTCACCACCTCGGTACCCTGAGGACCAAGCCATCAATGACATAAACATTTGGAGGGACAAAATTAAAACAACCAACAATGTGTGAAGAAGAAAGAAAATTAGGACTGAGAAAAAATAGAAATTGAATTTTATTCAGTTTCAATAAAATCTTTAGTTAATTTCATGAGATATGAAGGTGAGATCATCCTTCAAAGTCATATCATTTAAGCAAGAAGATTATATGTATATTTTGTACTCCTTTGATACCCTCCATTTGATTTGGGCTGCCTGAGGGAAACAGGCGTGTCATTGGTCAAAACAGTTTCTTTTTTGGCTAGAGCAAACTCCAAATGTTAACAGTCAGTAGACACCACACCTGGGAGAGAGGAAAAAGGGTCTCAGTCACAAGCGGAAGGTATCTGGAGGGTGCACACTAGTGCCTACTAACTTTCATCCCTATTCAAAATCTAAATGCAATTATGATAGCAATATTTGTCCTTTCTTTTTTCACTATTGTGTTTTAAACACCTAAAGTGACAAATATAGCATAGTGGGCCCTAACTTTGTTAAATGTGTAAGTTCTTCAGAATCTATAATAATAGAGATGTTTATCTAGAAGTGTCCTTTGTCAGAAGGAGAACTTTAAGTAAATTTTTGCAGATGGAATAAACTCTAAAGTATCCCAGCTTGAAGTCAGAGTTAGTGCTTTTACTCCCCACTGGATGGAGTTCTCTTCTCTTGCCATTGGTCTCCAAGGTTTTATAACCCTGACATAGGCCTTCTTATGTAGAATATGATTCCAAAATTTTATTTTGTTATTTGTTTCATTTATTAAGAATATTGAAAGTTCTTAACTCTTTTTGTAAACATAATAAAACATTTGAACTGAATTGATTGTAATTTTTTTTTCCATTTGTGGTATGAAGGTTTTTTAGAATATATAATCTGCTGCTTTCAACTATCTCTAATCAGGTTTGTTAAGCAACTAGCAATTCTGTTTTGGTCTTCTTTTGTTAGTTGAAGTTCAAAATAATCACTTTTGTTTTCATATTCCAAATTTAATGAAGCCAATTAAAAAAAAAGTTGTAACATGCACATTACCTCTTTCAATCTTTCCCATGTTTTATATATTTATTTTCATCCAATACCAGTGTAATAATAATTTGGGTGTGAGATGTTTCCCAGAAGTTCATATGTGAGACAAAGCAAGAATAATGAGAAGCTAAATAATTAGCTTATGATAGCTGTAGCCCAATCAGTAAATTGATCCATTTGTGGATCAATAACTTGGAGTAGCTAATTGGTAACTGTAGTCATTGGGATGTGACTGGAGGATGTAGGGGCTGCCCTTGGAAATTGTATTTTGTCCCTGGCTTCCCCACATCCTCTCTCTCATTTCTGATTTTCATGCACTGAGCAGCTTTCCCCTACCACACTCTTCTGCCATGATGTTCTGTCTCACCTCAGGCATAAAGCAATAGAGTCAGCCAAACATGGACTTAACCTCTGAAACCATGAGTTCAAAATAAACTTTTCCTTCACTAAGTAGTTTTGCTCAGGTATTTTGGTCACAGTGACAAGAAGTTGACTAACACTACTAGTAAATCAGTAGATTCAAATATTTTCTTGAAAAATTTGGATCTGTGATTTCGATGGAGACAGCTTTAATTTAGAAGATGTCAGGTTTTAAATACAATGAATTTAAACATTGTGAACAAGTTTTAAGGATGTTATTGGACAAACACAGAAACATCACCTTCATGCACTGCATCTCTATTGCCATTAACAATTCCCTCCACACCACACTGTTTTCCCCTACTTCTGCTCACTCTCACTTCCACAACACTAATGGCTCTTCCTTCGAGGATTATGTTGAATTATCTTCTCTGGGCTGGATCTCCATAGAGCAACATGTTTACTTTGTAACTGACAAGTAAAAATTGTATATTCTTATGGGATACATCATGGTATTTCAATATATGTATGTCTTTTGGAATGGCTAAATCAAGCTATATAATATGTTCATTACCTTGCATAGTGATCATTTTCTCTGGTGATAGTACTTAAATTGTACTCTTACCCATTTTCATGTATAGAATGAATTGTTAGTAACTATAGTCACTATAGATAGAAATCTTCAATTTATTCTTTCTTTCTAAATAAACTTTTGTATCTCTTGACCAATACTTCTTCAATTCTTCCACCCCTGTAGCCTCTTGTAATAATCATCTGCCCTCTGTTTGCAAGAATTTGAACATTTTAGATTCTACACATAAGAGAGGTTATATGATATTTGTCATTTGGCACCTGACATATTTACTTAAAGTCTTGCAGTTTCATCCATGTTGTAAAGGAAATAATTTCCTTCCTTTTGAGATAAATATTCCATTTTATGTGTATAGTGCATTTTTCTTTAACACTCACCACTGAAGGATATTTAAACACTTTCTTATTGAGTGAAATATGGACAAACTGCCTATGTAAAATTGATTTCATTATCCATAACATGGTGATGATAGTAGCACCTTCTTCACAAAATTGATGTAGAGTTTAAGTAGGTTTACACATGTCAAGACTTTATCCCCAAATTAAGAAATAACAATATTATTGAGTAATAATATTTACTATTTTCATATGCTGACTTTATATTTTCTCAAACATATTTCAATTGGTTTTTCTCTTAAATATTTTACACATTCATTCAATTTAAAATTTCTTGCTGCCTCAGAAATATTAATATTCCAAGAAATATTTCTCCAGAAATATTAATATCCCAAGAAAGTATTATAAATTCCTTCAAATAGCTACAAATCAATGATTCTTGAATATTATTCTCACAAAATTGCTCCAAGTATATTTCAAAATAATATGTTAAATACAAGTTCTTCTGTTACTTTTATCATCTTTCTATTAAATAGTTTCTTTGTTTTATTCAAAATAATATTTATACTATTTTTAATATAAACCATTAAACATAATTCATGTGCTTTACTATGGCTATTTCCTCTAGGGTATATTTTGACCATTTCCCCTAAAACTTCAGTATTCATTCCAAAATTTTTCCATTCTCATTGTTCATCATTTGTATGAATTTGTAGTCTAATTGCCTATATGCGTCATCAAATCCAAGTATACACTTTCTACTCTGCTCTCTTGTATTTAAAGTTATTTTCACAGGCAAGCAGCTGAAATGCTCCATGTAGCAAACTGACCTTGCTCTAATGAAAGCCACACTCCAGCTGGTGGACCAGACCCAGAACTCCAGCAATCTAAACCACTGAGCCTCTCATGGGCGTGCCAGGAGTTGATCACACTGGAGAAACTGCATGGAGACTATACTTTTGTGCTCACTCAGGACCAAAGCCAAGACACCCTACCCAATCTACTTCTTAGGACTCATTTCTAGGAAGAGACTTCCACTACAGAAACCAATCCAAAATATTGAATGAGGAGAAGCAGTTGATTCACCAGATGTGCACATATCAATGTGGGGACAAAAGAGGTAAGTAAAAGAAAGGCAACACTATGCCTCCAAAGAAACACAGTGTTTCTCCAACTGATCCCAATGAGAAGATATCTATGCAATACTGTGAAATAAATTACAATTAATGGTCTTAAAGAAACAGTGAAACATTGAGAATACTAATAATTCAACAAAATTAGAGATACTATTCATTTTATGAATGAAAAATTCCACAAAGAGATAGATACCATAAAAATGAACCAAACTGAACTGACTCAATTGAAAAAAATAGAACAGAATGAAATAAAATAGAATAAAGAATACCTATAATACTCATAGTGTTTTAGTCAGTTTTTCAGTTGCTGTGACCAAAAGACTTGACAAGAACAATTAAAAAAGGAAAAATTTACTTTGGAGCTCATGGTTTCAGAGGTCTCACTTCATAGACAGCCAACTAACTCCACTGCTTTGGGCTTGAGGTGATGCAGAACATTAATGGCAGATGAGTGTGGCAGAGGAAAGCAGTTCTGGACGTGGCACCAAGAAGGCATGGGGGGTGGGGAGACAGAGAGAAAGGGAACTTTGCTCAACAAGGACAAAATATAAACTCAAAATGCAGGAACCTAGAAACTCACCTCCCCTAGTCACCCTACCTGCTTATAGTTACCACTAAGTTAATCCTTATCAGGGGATTAATGCACTGATTAGATTTAACCTCTTATAACCCAGTCATTTCAACTCTAACCTTTCTTGCATTATTGTACAAAAGAGCTTTTGGGGTAAACTTTGTATCTAAACTGTAACATACAGGAACATCATTAGGCACACAAATATTTACATTATGGGAATTCTAGAAGAAGAAGAGATAGAAAAAGTTATGGAAACTCTACTTAATGAAGTAACAGTTGAAAATTTCCCAAACCTTGGGAAATATACAGACATCCAGATCCAAGAAGCTTTAAAATCCCCATTAAAAGATAACCAAAAAATGCCCTCTCTGAGGCTTATCATGAAACTGTAATTAGACAAAGGCAGGGAATTCTAAACATAGCAAGAGAAAAATGTCAATCTACATACAAGGCAATCTCCATTAGAGCAAGAGCAGATTTCTCATTAGATACCTTACAGGCACATAGAAAGTGCCCAAGAGAAGAACCACAACCTGTCCACCAAGAATACTCTACCTAGCAAAGCTTTTCTTTAGAAATAACGGAGGCAAGCAACAACTGATGGAATTCAGCATCACTGTACTAGCCTTAGAAGAAATGATTAAGGGAGTCCTGCATCTACAAGTGAAGAGATGATGATAACTACAGTGACAACAAAACATGTATAAAATCATTGCTTAGGGTGGATGAGGAAAGAGAAAGAGAAAGAGAGAGGGATCAAACTTTATCACTTACAAAAGAAGACCCACCAAACCACAAAGTTAAATAATAAGGAAGTAAGAAAGAATGGACACAAACAAACCAAAAATAACAAAATGCCAAGAATAAGTTAATGCATATAAGTAAAATCCTTTAATGTAAATGGAATTTTCCAGTTATAAGATAGAGATTCCCTGAACGGATTACAAAAATATGATCAAAATATGGTGCTTACAAAAACTAGTTTGAAAATGAAGGAATAGCGAAAATATTCCACACAAATGGAAACCAAAAATGAGGAGGATTAGTTGCACTTGTCAGATTGATAGACTCTTTGTGAAGAGACAAAGAAATTTAATATATAATGATAAAGCAATCAAGTCAACAAGAAAATATGACAACTGTTAAGTACACAGGCACCCAACTCTGGAGCACCCAAATATAGAAAGAAATGTGTGACTATTAAAGGAGTACATGAAGACATATGTAAAGAAAGGGTAGGGTAATGTTTCATAGGAACTGGATATAGGAATTGGCAAGGATTTTTTTGGATGAGACCCCAAAAGCACAGAAATGAAAGCAAAATTTGGCAAATGGGATTACATCAGAGTAGAAAGCAAAGGAAATAATCAATGGAATGAAGAGACAACTTATAGAATGGGGTGAAATATTTCCAAACTGTCTATAAAGAATATAAAATCCAGAATATAAAAGGAATTCAATAGAGGTAGGCCCCCACTGGCAGACTTTCCCAGCCCACCATCTGCAGAGAGGCGATCCCAGCACGGGACCTCAGCAGAAAAAGCCACAGCCTACAAGCTTTCCAGCTAGGCCCTCCAGAGGACTTTCCCAGCCTGTCCACCACAGAGACACAATCCCAGCACGGGACCCCAGCAGAAAAAGCCCCGGCCTGCAAGCTTCCCAAGTAGGCCCCCATCGGCAGACTTTCCCAGCCCATACACTTTCTTCTCAGCAGCACATGGCTCCTTCTCCAAAATAGACCATATATTATGCCACAAGGCAAATCTCAGCAAATATAAAAAAGTAGAGATACTACCCTGCATTCTATCAGACCATAATGGGATGAAACTGGAAATCAATGACAAAACAAGAAACAACAACAACAACAAAAAAAACTATTCTAACAACTGGAAGCTAAACAACATGCTACTGAATGAACAAGGGGCTGAATAAGACATCAAGGAGGAGATTAAAAATTCCTAGAGGTAAATAAAAATGCAGATACATCGTATAGAAATCTCTGGGACACTATGAAGGCAGTAATAAGAGGAAAATTCATTGCACTGAGTTCATTCCGTAAAAGAAAAAAAAAAAAAAAATGACTAAACATCACACCTTAAAGCACTAGAAAAAGAGGAACAAATCAACATTAAGAGTAGTAGAAGACAGGAAATAATTAAAATCAGAGCTGAAATTAATGAAATTGAGACTAAGGAAACAATTCAAAGAATTGACAAAACTAAAAGTTGGTTCTTTGAAAAAATAAATAAAATTGACAAACCCTTAGCGATGCGAACAAAAAGAAGAAGAGAAAATACTCAAATTACTAACATCTGTGATGAAAAAGGAAATATCACAACAAACACCTCAGATATACAGAAGATAATTAGAAGTTACTTTAAAAACTTGTACTCTAATAAAATAGAAAATACTGAGTGCATCGACAGATTTCTAGAGTCGTAGGAATTGCCCAAACTAGAACAGCAGGCTATACACAATTTAAACAGATCAATTTCAATCTAGGAAATAGAAGATGCCATCAAAAAGCTACCATCAAGAAAAAGTCCAGCCGGGCACAGTGGCGCACGCCTGTAATCCCAGCACTTTGGGAGGCTGAGGCAGGAGTATTGCAAGTTCAAAGCCAGCCTCAGCAGTGGTGAGGCACTTAGCAACTCAGTGAGACCCCATCTTTAAATAAAATACAAAAAAGGGCCGGGGATGTGGCCCAGTGGTTGAGTACTCCTGAGTTAAATCCCTGGTACCAGGAAAAAAAAAAAAAAAAAAGAGTCCAGGTCCTGATAGCTTTACAGCTGAGTTCTACAAGACCTTCAAAGAAGAATTAATACCAATGCTCTTTAACTTATTTAAAGAAATAGAAAAAGAGGAATCTCTCCCAGACTCTTTCTATGAGGCCAATATTACATTAATTCCAAAGCCAGGCAAAGACACTGCCAAAAAAGAAAACTTCAAGCCAATATCTTTAGTGAACGTAGATGCAAAAATCCTCAACAAAATTCTGGCAAATCGAATACAAAAACATATCAAAAAGATAGTGCACCATGATCAAGCGGGGTTTATTCCAGGGATGGAAGGTTGGTTCAACATTCAGAAATCAATAAACATAATACATCATATCAATAGACTTAAAGATAAGAACCATGCGATCATCTCAATAGACACAGTAAAAGCATTCAACAAAATACAACACGCCTTTATGTTCAAAACACTAGAAAAACCAGGATTAACAGGAACATATGTCAACATCACAAAATCTATTTATGCAAAGCCCCAGGGTAACATTATCTTAAATGGAGAAAAATTGAAAGCATTCCCTCTAAAAACTGGAACAAGACAAGGATGTCCCCTTTCAACACTGCTATTTAACATAGTACTTGAAACTCTGGCTAGAGCAATTTGACAGACGAAAGAAATTAAAGGGATCCAGATAGAAAAAGAAGAGCTCAAATTAGCACTGTTTGCTGATGACATGATAATATACCTAGAAGACCCCAAAAACAAAACTCTACCAGAAAACTTTTACAACTAGTAAATGAATTCAGCAAAGTAGCAGGATACAAAATCAATACCCATAAGTCAAAGGCATTTTTGTACATCAGTGACATATCCTCTGAAAGGGAAATAATGAAAACTACCCCATTTACAATAGCATAAAAAAAAAAAATCTGGGAATCAACTTAACGAAAGAGGTGAAGGTCCTCTATAACAAAAACTATAGAACACTAAAAAAAGAAATTATAGAAGACCTCAGAAGATGGAAAGACCTACCTTGCTCTTGGATAGGTAGGACTAATATTGTCAAAATGTCCATAATACCAAAAGCATTATACAGATTTAATGCAATTCCAATCAAAATCCCAATGACATTCCTCAAAGAAATAGAAAAAGCAGTCATGAAATTCATCTGGAAAAATAAGAGAACCAGAATAGCCAAAGCAATCCTTAGCAAGTAAAGTGAAGCAGGTGGCATCACCATACCAGACTTTAAATTATACTATAGAGCAATAGTAACAAAAACAGCATGGTATTGGCACCAAAACAGACTAGTAGACCAATGGTACAGAATTGAGGATACAGAGAAAAATACATATAATTTCAGCTATCTTATATTAGACAAAGGCACCAAAAATGTACAGTGGAGAAAGGATAGCCTCTTCAACAAATGGTGCTGGGAAAACTGGAAAGCCATATGCAACAAAATGAAAGTACACCTTTATCTTTCACCATGCACAAAATTCAATTCAAAGTGGATCAAGAACCTAGGAATTAGACCAGAGACAATACACTTAATAGAAGAAAAAGTAAGCTCCAATTTCCAACATGTCAGATTAGGCTCCAAGTTCCTTAATAAGAATCCTGTAGCACAAGAATTAATATCAAGAATCAATGAATGGAATAGATTCAAACTAAAAAGCTTCTTCTCAGCAAAAGAAACAATCAGTGAGTTGAATAGAGAGCCAACTATTTGGGAACAAATATTTAATACATGCACATAAGATAGAGCACGAATTTCTAGAATATATAAAGAACTAAAAAACCTTAACTCCAAAAAAACAAATAACCCAATCAACAAATGGGCTAAGGAATTGAAAAGACACTTCTCAGAAGAAGATACACAATTAATCAACAAATACATGAAAAAATGCTCAACATCGCTGGCAATTAGAGAAATACAAATCAAAACTTCTGTAAGATTTCATTTTACTCCAGTCAGAATGGCAGCTATTAAGAACACAAACAACAATAAATGTTGGAGAGGATGTGGGGAAAAAGACACACTCATACATTGCTAGTGGGACTGCAAAATGGTGCAACCATTATGGAAGGCAGTATAGAGATTTCTTGGAAAACTGGGAATGGAACCACCCTATGACCTAGCCATCCCACTCTTGGGTCTATTCCCAAAGGACTTAAAAACAGCATATTACAGTGACACAGCCATTTCAATGGGGTTTATAATAATGCAGCACAATTCACAATAGCTAGATTGTGGAACCAACCTACATGTCCCTCGGTAGATGAATGGATAAAAAAAATGTGGTACATATACACAATGGAAGTTTACTCAGCAATAAAATAAAATAAAATAATGGCATTCGCAGGTAAATGGGTGAAGTTGGAGAATATAATGCTAAGTGAAATTAGTCAATCTCAAAAATCCAAATACCTAATGTTTTCATTGATATAAGGAGGCTGATTTATAGTGGTGTTGGGTCCGGGTACATAGTAGGATTAGAGGAACGCTAGAAAGGTCAAAGGGGAGGGAGGGGAAGGAAGGGAACAAAGGGGGATGGAGGGGAAAAAGGAAAAGGTGGTTGATTAAGGTGGATGTCATTATCCTAAATGCATGATTGAAGATTTGAATGGTACAAATATACATTGTATACAGTGTTTTGTAAAAAGATGCTCCAAATGTTTATTATGAATTATAATGCATACTACTATTATAAATACAACTTTGAAGAACATGGTTTTCTTTGGGAAAGAATGTGTGAAATTGTGTCATTTTAATTGAATCCTTCTGTGGTAGGTAAGTAAGAAACTGATTTGCATGGAGTAAAACCAAGAATATATTCTGTCTTTAGAGCTATGAATTTTTAAAAATGGATGGGATATATTCTGTCTTTAGAGCTAGGAATTTTAGAAAAGCTGCACATGGGGGCATTGACTATTTTAGGCACATTGAATAGAAAATGACTATTGTGATTTTTCACTTCCTCTTTGTATTTAGAAATTATAAATGAAAGAATACATTTTGTTCACCTCCCTCAGTGTTATGCTTTGAGGTGAGACAAAAGAACAAAACTATTCTGCTGCTATTTGCTTTTTGTTCTGCCTGTATGACTTAAGGGGGAAAATGTCTGCCTATTCCCTCTTAGATTGAGTTAGAAAACACACACTTAATACCAGGGCAATGCCAATGCTGTTTTTACTAATCTAATCTATCCCTTGTCATCTTTGTCCTTCAACAGAATTGCAAAAGCAACAGAGTGTAAACCCAACCTCTCATTCACTACCTGGGTCATAAGATGTAAATTTTGAGATCAGGCAGATTACATGAACTACAGAAAGAAAAGCACTCAATCTTCACAAAGATGATGACACAAAAAAGGGCAGAAAAAAAATAACAATGCAGAAGGAGTCCTGAGGAAATTTTAGTTCCTGATTCTATGAGTACATCAATGAAGAAGAAAGATCAGTTTCTTACTTACCTACCACGGAAGGATTCAATTAACATGACACAATTTCACACATTCTTTCCCAAAGAAAACCACGTTCTTTGTCAATTTTTAATATTACTAAATTACTTTTAGCAAATTCATGTAATGCATTTGAAGCCTCCAAATGTATTTTTCAATGCTATAAAATATTGCTAATTTTGAGGAATACTGTCAAGATCTTTTAAATATCTTTCATTTATGTTAGAACCTAAAGTTCTTTAGTTATTAATACTCATTTTCCAGATGGTACTCTTTTTCACATTTCTTGTACTGCCAACTTTAACATGATTCTATTTCATTTAGAAATTGATTTTTACTCTAGGATGATGGTGGGTGTTAGTGAAAGAGAAAAGATAGGTTACATTGACAAGTAGGTAATTCTTCTTGTGGTTATTGCAGTACTTTACAAAATGTATGTTTGTATATATTCGGCTCCTTACTCTCTATGTGGAATATCCTGTGATTCCAAAAAAATTGTTACTTCTGCATTTTATTAATAGTAAATTATAAAATATTGACTAGTGAAAAAAAATACAACTTTGAATAAAAAGAAAAAAAAGGAATGCAATAACAAACTTTTCCTAAAATCTGATAATAATGGGCAAAACCCTTCATAGAAATTTTAAAGGACAGAAAAATAAACATTCACAGAAAATTTGTTAAACATCAATACTCATCAAGAAATTGTAAATAAAAACCACAATGAGATATCACATATATATAGAAAAAACAAAAAGGTAAAATGAGCAAAACTGAAACGTCTGCTATTGTTTAAAATATTACTATGTATCAAGAAAGTTCTAGAAAATAATGGAATAAAAAGATGATAAGTAAATTTAAAGATAGAAAGAGGTGTAAAGACTATTTTCTATATCTGTATTATTAAAAGAAAAGCTGAATCAATATTCTGGTTATAAATTTAAAAATTCAGATAATAATGCATACATATAAAGGACAAAACATGGACTATAGTAAAAACCCAAAATAACAAAATGCTAAGAATAAGTTCCTGCATCAGATGATGACTCTTAACCATGAAATAACTATGATTTATGTTACAGTTTATTTTATTTTATATGGTTATAAACATTTCTCTTGAACATAATAAAATACAAAATGAAGAATTGGGATCTAAATCCATATTTGGGTGTAATTAAAAATTCAACTTTCCATGTCCAAATTCTATTATAACACATATTTCAGCAAAGGTCAATATAGGTCATGCAAACATTCTTAATAGCTACATAATAACAGGTGAAATGTATCATAAATTATTAAAGTAATTGTAAATTTAGTATATTTAGGTTGCTTTTAAATATTCCCTATTAAAAATAACATAGCAATGATGATGCTTGCTTGTCATGTCTGTCTTGGACATTTGTGCTATCATTTCCTTGAAATAAACTATGAAATTCATAATTGTTAGTCTAAAACTATCCAAGTTGACACTAAAATAAGCACAATGAATAACTTT
This sequence comes from Tamias sibiricus, assembly GCA_025594165.1. Taxonomy (NCBI): domain Eukaryota; kingdom Metazoa; phylum Chordata; class Mammalia; order Rodentia; family Sciuridae; genus Tamias; species Tamias sibiricus. The sequence goes on from CM046662.1 coordinate 85,364,801, forward strand.
TAAAATCTCAATAAAAGAAAGGTAACCACATGTGAAACAGTACATGTTGATGATGAAATATATGTAAAATTACATGTTTTCATGTGCATTGGTACTTAACAGAGAAATACATGAAAGATAACAACCCAGATGCAATATGATTTCAGGAAACCTTTCCCTGACATACAAATTTATTAAATTAAACCAGTGTTTTACATTTATAAAATCACAAATTAAAAAAAAAAATTGCACTGGCAGTCTGGTGCATTGGCACATGCCTATAATTCCCACAGCATGGGAGGTTGAGGCAGGAAGATAACAAGTGCAAAGTTAGCCTCAGCAAAATTAGTGAGGCCCTAAGCAACTTAACAAGATTCTAAGAACCTGTCTCAAAATTTAAAAAAAAAAAAAAAAATAAAAACATGGCAGTGAATGTGGCTCAGTGGTGAATCAGTGCTGGGTTCAGTCTCTGGTGCAAAAAAGAAAAAAAAATTGCACTTGCAACTTGCAGACTTAGAAAAGCAAAGTTAAGTGAAAACAAATAAATGAATGGAATAAACACTAGCCCCCTTCAAAAAATACATATTAAAGACACTGAAAAATTTTAAATTCATTAGTATTTAAAATACTTTTCAATAGTTTATGCAGAAATATAATGTACTAACAAAAAACATGAAAAGAAAGAACAAAGAAAAACTCTAGAAAAGGGTCCTCCACCAGAATCTTCTTTATTAATGGAAATTATTTCTATCTGAAACATCTATTAAGATACCCAACATTTATAGAGTCATTGAGTATTTCAAATCTATCTATTTTAACTATGGAACTTAATTATAATTTTAATTTAATTTCAGCATAAATTGTCACTTCTGCATATAAACTATAACATTAGACAATGCAGACCTACAATCAGAGGTATGGCATTAAATTCTAGCTTTATTATCTTTTGAGCTTTGTGACTTAGACAAATTACTTTCCATATCTGCATTTCAGCTTTTTAAATTTTTTTTATTTGTAGATGGACACAATACCTTTATTTAATTTATTCATTTTTATGTGGCACTGAGGATCTAACCAATTGCCTCCCACACACCAGGAGAGTGCTCTACCACTGAACCACAATCACATCATCTGTGTTTCAATTTAACATACTTTCGTGAAATCCAAAATTCTTAACCGAAGTTTGAAAGAATTATGTGATCCAGAGTTTTCAGACGAATCACTTGTTACTCTCTTCTATGTTCTCTAATTCCACACTAATTTTATTGACTTTTGAAATAATTTATATTTTCCACCTACATTGATAAAAGCTTTCAAATATGTTTAAAAAAACTGAATTTGAATTGACTTAAAATAAAAGGGAATATTTTATCCAAGACATCACATTTATTTGTTATAGTATCTAATTTACCTTAATACAAATGCTCATTTCTATTTTATAAAAAAGTTTTTTAGTTGTTAATGGACAGTTATTTTATTTATTTTTATATGGTGCTGAGGATCAAACCCAGTGCCTCACACATACTAGGCAAGCACTCTACAACTGTCCCACAAACCCAGCCCTCATTTCTAATTTCAAAAAATAATTATTTTAATATGTGTACTTTATTTCAAAACTTCATAACAGCTGCTTATTTTTCTTTGTCAACTTACACTTGTAACAAAATATTATGAGGGAATGATTTTGTTAGGTTTCTTACACTGTGCTTTCTGGTTGATGAAACAGTTTATTTTTCTCCAAAAATAGTCCAAATGTAACAATGAGTAATCAAAGAATGGACTATGATGTTTGCTGCAATATATGATATCTTAACACTTAAACAAATTCACAACACAGATTTGCACAAATGTCACAACATTGATAAATCTTAGTAATATACTACTAAAAAAGTAGAAAAATACTCCAACAAGCATAATATGATTATTACAAATTTAAAAGTGTACTTGGGAATGAGGCACTAATAGTGACCTGTGAGCAGAGGAAGGAAGGGACACTGGGCAACAGATGGCAAGATGTTAGATGCCGGTAATTTTCAGATTCTAGCTTTGGCTTTGAACAATGAATTTTTATTATTAAATATATTAATTAAATAACAAAATAAAATGATGTCATTAATATACAGAGGATAAGCATGTGACAACAGCTAAGGATTGTCATTCATAGAAATCCAGAAGGAAACAATTATATACTTTCAAATATTGTGTAGCTTCTATCCTTGTCAATTGCTTCTCTTCTGCATTCTTTTATACTAGTATTTATTCTTTTGTTCTTTTTAATAATAAGAAATTACATTTTTCTCATGAAGGGATATTTTCAAAGAACATTTGAATTATAATATCTTTCCCTCCGTGTCTCTCCCCCGCCCCTTCCTCCCCCTCCCCCACACGCTTTGGCAAACTTTGCGATGACATATATGTTGTATTTCAATTACAAAATCACAGACACAGAGGCTGTTGATTTTCTACTGAGGATGTGTATTTATCATATGCCTTTAGAAGTGAGGCAGTTTTAACTACTTCAAACCAATAAAGTACTTTTCTTTGTTATATATTAAAAAAAATTAGATCCTTGTTCCAATTAGCATTTGACTCTGAATTTATGTTATGTTTTAGACACTTGCCTCATTTAAAAAATTATCCCTCTATCTTCAATAGTTTTATAAAATGTTAAAACATTTTATGTATCTACCTAACTAGCCATAAGATATCAATATCAGTGGCATTTAAACTCATTTAGCTATGATATGATAGCAAATGTGAAAAAAAAAAGAAGGTTGCATTTGGACTGCTTTAAACTATATCACTGGGCTTTTAATTTGTAACATAAGCAGTAATATATGTTCCCATTGATAAAAAAATCTACAGAGAAAATAAGATAAGGCATTGGCTGAAATTAGAGTATTTATCAAAACCAAATTGCATGCCCTATATGTTCATTGAGCTTAAATGTTAATGAAATTCTCCCTTTCAAATTATGTCCACAAGGCAAATATTAGATAAGACCATGTTTTCAATGATAAAAAAAATGATTGAATTGCTGGTTTTACGCTTAATAATCTGGAACAGAGATATAGGTCAATGGGTAGAAAAGAATATTTAAGATATTACTGTTGCTTGGATAAAATGATAGTTCATACAAAGAAATAATCAACCTTGGTCATGTTTGAAAAAAAGTGATTCTTTTCACTCCAAATGCCAACTGAAGTGTAAATGCTGACATTTTGAATAAAAGAAAGATGAACATGTGTAATAAAAAAAAAAAAACTCCCTTATCAAATTGTACCTTTCCATTGCTTAAACCAAAATCTCAGGATCCTGACTTTTATATTTTGGAGTGTTCCAGTTTAGCTTTATTCAAACATTCTGAACAGTTTCAGTGGAACTAAATGCAAGATTCTTGTTATGAAAACTTAGTAAAATGGAAATATAGAAACCTTTTCAACCACCAGCCACCAGCTGCTCTCATGCAAAACCACTCACTGCAATTTTCTGACAGCAATAAGCAATGACAGTGTTCTCGTATACATAAATGTATGCTTCCCTGAGAGAGATGCTTAAAAGTGACGTCAGATATTTTTCAATTTTTCTTCCACTCTTTTGAAACATATAAATGAAGGTGAAGAAACTTGACTAAAATTTGAACCATCAAACAGGTAAGTGGTATAGATCACAAGAGAAAACTGTAAAAGTAGAAAATGTGGTTTATTACATGTTTAACACCTGGAATTTTATACTGCTTATATTCTTATCCAAATATAAGATTTTTTGGTTTTATTACAATCAAAATGAACTTTGATTTAAGTCATAATTCGTTATTCTATTTTGAGAATATATCAAATTTTTAAAGCTATATATATTTTCTTAAAATGTTTTTTTTTTTTTTTTTTTTTTGTGGTACCGGGGATTGAACTCAGGGGCACTCGACCACTGGGTCACATCCCCAGCCCTTTTTTGTATTTTATTAGAGACAGGGTCTCACTGAGTTGCTAAGTGCCTCGCCATTGCTGAGGCTGGCTTTGAACTCGTGATCCTCCTGCCTCAGCCTCCCAAGTGCTGGGATTACAGGCGTGCGCAACCGCGCCCGGCTATATTTTCTTAAAATGTATGCATAACACAATTATTGAGGTTTGAATTGAAAATAAATGAAATAGGACATGTTCTAGGGATAATACATTATAATGATTCATAGGCAAAATAAAGATATAAAAAGACAGAATAAAAAGTGATAGATAACATACTCAGATAACATTTGTACTAAAATAAATGCATTGATTTATATTAACAATTATATTGTGCTTCCTAAGTAGCATTCTAGCATAGTTGCTGATTATTTTTGGCAGATAGTGCAACCACTATGGAAAGCAGTACGGAGATTCCTTAGAAAAGTTGGAATGGAACCACCCAGCTATCCCAATTCTAAGTCTATACCCAAAGGACTTAAAATCAATATACTATAGTGACACAGCCTCATCAACGTTCATAGCAGCTCAATTCACAATAGCTAAACGGTGGAACCAAACTAGATGCCCTTCAACAGATGAATGGATAAAGAACTGTGGTATATATACACAGTGGAATATTACTCAGCAATAAAAGAGAATAAAATTATGGCATTTGCAGGTAAATGGATGGAGTTGGCTAATATAATGCTAAGCAAAGTAAGCCAATCCCCAAAAATAAAGGCTGAATGTTCTCTCTGATAAGTGGATACTGATGCATAATGGTGGGGGGGCAGTGCATGGAGATAATGTAGGAACATTGATTGGGCAAAGGGGGAAGGAGAGGGGAGGGGGCATGGGGGCAGTAAAGATGGTGGAATGAGATGAACATCACTACCCTAGGTACATGTATGACTGCACATAGAGTGCGACTACATCATGACAACTGGAGAAATGAAAAGTTGTGCTCCATTTCTGTACAATGAATTGAAAGGCATTCTGCTGTCATGTATAACTAATTAGAATGAATTTAAAAAAAGCTTCCAAAGTTTCCCCTGATCAGTTTGGCCACATGAAAAAAAAAATTAACCGATTTCATTGCAATATCATTGTTATTAGGAATATTTATAAGACTTAGTTAAGTAGAAGTTGATTTAACTTTAATTGAATGTTATCTACATATTGTTCAGGGTCCAAGAAGACAGATTTATATATATTTATTTATTTACTTATTTACTTATTTATTTATTTGGTGCTAGAGGTTCAATCCAGGAATCATGCATGCTAAGCATGTACTCTACCACTAGCCACATCACTGATCATGACTCTTAGGAAATAAAATGGAGAAATTTTAGTTTAAAGCATTTATTGTCCAGTTAACAGAAATACAAGAAGCCAAAAGTGTACTGTAAACCTCCCCATAAAATTATCATAAGAATCAACAGCAAATTCCTCCAGTAACAAAAGGAGATAGCATGGTAATGAAGTTCAGGTCTGGAATCACCTTGGGGAAGGTGGAAATGCTGTAGGCCTATTTGGCAGGAGAGACAGTCATCTTGTGAATTGTATCCATAGCAGAGAGAAAGGGAAAGACAATCAAGTTATCTTTATAACCAAATATAACCCCTTACTTCTACTCCCCAGTTTTCTGCTTTTCCTGCCAGTGCTTCCTACTGCCAGGAAACCTTGAAGTCAGTAGACTTGAGAGCCAAGGAAACAAAGGCTCAGCCTCATGGTAGAGTCTCAAGTTCATGCATTATCAATTTACCTTCAAATGAGGCTTAATTAATTCTAATATTTTATGAAGTGTTTCTATTTTATACGATATTTCTACTAACTGCACGCAATTTTATGCCTTTGCATAGCAGATTCCATCAGATAATTCTAATAAGTAGTTCTGTTCACATAGTTTAGTTATCTTTCAATCAAAAATGTTTTCTCTTTTTCCCCTTTTTTCTTTTTATGTTATTGTTACATATATATAACATTAGGATTTATTTTGACAAAATTGTAAAAGCATGGAATATAATTTACTCTAATTTTATCCCCAGTACTTTCCCTCCCCTCCTCTCTCCCTGTTTCTTTCCCTTTATTCTACTGACATTTTTGCTTTTTATTTAGTTTCCTTTTTAATTAGTGTATTGTGGATATACATGATGATATATTCACTGTGGTATATTCATATATGTACATAAAAAATTAAACATTCATTTTCTACTAGAGTTGAGTAATACAAATACTGGTTAGTAACTGAAGATGGCTTTGCCTCAAAACACAAGGTATATGAATCTTTTTTTTCCATTTGCAAACCACTTATTTACAACATATACTGAAAGCATCATTAGATCTGCTGATTCCTAAGACTTGAGAGGAATGGAATTTTGAATAATAGCCTGGAATTATTTTAAAGGCTTCCTTACTTGTTGCTGCCTGAAGCGGAAACCGCTTGGAGCAGCGAACGCCGCAGGAAAATTTGGAGGCAGGATGAAAATGAAAAAAGGTCTTTTATTCTTCTTCTCTCTCCAGCTCCAGCAATCACTCCAAACGCTCTAACTCCAACCACCACCTTCTTCTTCTTCCCACACACACTAACTAAACTCACCCAGTTATATACATATAGCTTTAACAAGGACACGTGCTTACAGCTCGAGCTTACAGGTGCGTCACGCAGTGTTCACAGGCATACAAAGATTCTTTGGATAATGTATTACTATCAGGTGGAAACTAGAACATCTTTTATGGCTCTCAGCTAACCGCAATCTTTAGCTATCTCCTTGATTATAGGCTCCTTCATTTCCCCCTTTTAGTTTTAAAAGAGGGGATGTTCTAGGACGTCCATGTGCAACCGACATTCTTACCCATCATGGGAGTCTAGGCTGTCCTGACTCCTGGCTTAGGTTGACATGCCGGCCACATTAGACTGTCCCGTGCGACTGTGCCGTGTCTTAGGTTGTCCCCTTCTGGGGATCTTACCCGTCATAGGCTAACCAGCCATCCAATAGAGCCCTTCACTTACTCAAGATTCTCCTCATAACAAGTAACATTATGGATTCCCTGGAAAATGTATCAGAACAAGGAATAGAAATGTGAAACTTCTTAGCTCTGAAATTCAAAGTAGTTCAACAATGAATTCAGCAACAATTCCCTCACGTTCAGGAGGCCAACTTAATAATACCCAGAATGCAGGTCCCCAGGGAAAATCATTGACAGTATAAGCACCTGAGTTTATGTTTGCCTTACTCTAGTTCTTGCTAATTCTTGCTCAGCAAGTGTAATCAGAATATATCATCAGTACAACGAATCAACATCTCTACAATGATCAGACAACCAAGGACTCTATGAATCAAACTGTGATAGAGGTCAGAAATGAAACAGGGGAAGTATACTGCTAACTTACTGAATAAAAATAGTTTTATCATCCATTGCATGTGCAATACCCTCTCAGATTGAAAGTTGTATACTAAGTGCTAAGAACTAAGTGGTTTACTCCAGCAAAGATGTAACACTTGAACAGCATCTATAACTATACCAACTACCTGATTAAATTTATAGGAATGCAGATATTTTCCTAATTTATCCTGATGTTTTTAAGCCCAAACAGCCTAAATTTCAAGTCTTTGAGGGCAGTGCAAATCTCTGAGAATTACACAGATAATTTTTTGTATCTGTAGTGGCATATTCCTCCATGGTTCTTAACTGATTTTTCTTACCATAAAAGTCCTCATGTTAAAAAGTTAAAGGATTCATTGTGGGGATTTTGACAGGGGTTAAACATATGTATACAAATCCTGAACTCATAAAAAGGGGAAATTAACTAACTATTGTAGATTGCAAATGTTCTCAAATAAAACCTACTCTGTCTTGTACTCCATAAACTCCACTCTAACTAGCAAACTGCAACAGTGCTTGGCTTCTTCAGGTCTAGCAGTAATTTAGAATCTGTTTCTCTTAATAGTCCCCTTAATATCTGATATCTGTATATCTAGATATCTCTTTCCTCAGCACATCATTACCTTGGTCAGTAATTACAGAATGCAGCAATGACAGTGCTCTTAGGATCTTTCTTAAAGAAATCCAGATGTACCATTGGTGAGGTCTGCAGGAATATAAACTAAATTGGTTATTTCTAGAAGATGAAAACAGAGTGATGGGACATCTTCTCTAGAAGCAAACTTTTAAATTTTCCTTTGTGATCATGATGGAGTTTAACATTCTTAACGAGTTTAAATGCACTGATTAATGTCATTCTTAATATAAGTGTCTTTCCCTTCTGAATAAACACACAGTTCTTTTTTTTTTTTTTTTTTTTTTTTTTTTTTTTTGGTACCGGGGATTGAACTCAGGGGCACTCGACCACTGGGCCACATCCCCAGCCCTTATTTGTATTTTATTAGAGACAGGGTCTCACTGAGTTACTAAGGGCCTCGCCATTGTTGAGGCTGGCTTTGAACTCGTGATCCTCCTGCCTCAGCCTCCCAAAGTGCTGGGATTACAGGCGTGCGCCACCGCACCCAGCTAACACACAGTTCTTATACTAAGGAAAGCTAGTTTTCCCCAGCATGAAAACATTTCAGCAAAGGAAGCATTCTTAAGATCTCCACCATTTTTGTCATTACCTGTTGCCGCCTGCAGCTGCTGCCGCCCGTAGCATCAATACCGCGGGAAAGAATTTGGAGGCAGACTGGAAATGAGTAGGTTCTTTATTCTGCTTTCTCTTCTGAATTCTCTCTCCAACTCCAACAACAACTCCCACACAACTCCAACCCTACCTGGTTAAATACCCTTCACCTTAACAAGTATACACGTATCACAAGCTCAACTTACAGGTGCGTTACACAGTGTTCACGGGCACAGAAAGATTCTTAGTTGATTACAATAAGGTCAGGAGAAAACAATTAAACGTCTCCTCTTTGGCTCTTAGTCAGCCGCCATCTTAGCTACCTCCTCATTAAGGCTCTTATAATTACCATCATCATCTTCTTGATTTCTAGAAGTGATTCTTGTTAATTTTTTTTTTAAATCAGGAGAGAAAATAAAACATCAAATATGAAAAATAGCAATTAAAACTTTATCTGAGCATCACATTGGGCAAAACATTTTCCATTTTCTTGCTTCTGTACAACAGCTAATGTTCTATAATCTCTGTTTCTCCCATCTTTTTTTATTTTTTTATTTTTTTATTAAAGCAGTTTGCACAATTGTTTTTGTGCCTGGGATCTCATCCCTTGTTTATGCTTCCACTTGCCTGGTGTGATGATTCATTGTGCTGGGTTTATTGGATTCATCTACTCATCTGTATTAATGTAATAATGCTCATTGTTTTCACTTCTCTATTATAGAAACTTTGCTCTGGTCTCTAATTTGATTCACTCAAATGAAGGTGTTAGAGGTGGAAATGCCTCTGGCATTTTTCCCTACACTTACATTGACCCACAAAGAAGTGAATGTATAGTGTTTTTATTTTCAGTCATGTTCCAGAGAAATTATGTGTGCTCATATTCCTAGCTAGAGTTTAGGCAAATGGACCTAACTTATATACTGAATTAAACCAGAATGTAATGAAGGAGATGAAGAGCATCAACATTTGCTCAATTATGAAGAAATTTGATATTTATAACTTAGCTATTGATCTCTAAGTGTATCCATCAGTAAGAGTCCTAAAGTAGAAAGTGATTTGGGAAGATCATCAATCCCTAAAACCATACAGACCTCACCCTTAATGATTCAGGAGCTAAAATGAACTACTTCATAGTGCTTCTGAAGTTCTCAACAGCATCTGTTTAAATTTACTGGAGGGTTAGAAGTAGTTGGGGTAACTAAAGGAAACAAGGTGATATGCAGAATTTTTAAAGTTAGAATAAAGTGCTCAAAACAACATTGTCTTTTGAAATACTCCTATAATTATCAAGAATACAGAAAATAATATGAGGTTTCACAGAATTATTGAGATTGACATAGATTATAATAAGGGAATGCTATATGAGCAAGCTATAAAATCAATATCTTCTGGGAAACTTTTGTTTCCTATAGACAAAATAATGAGAAGCTGAGCTTAATCAAATGAAGAGTTACGCCTTCCATAAGAACTCACTGCATTAGTGGCTTCCCAAAATGATGCTTAGCACCATTGCACAATAAAACAGACAAAATATGCCTTAAAAATACAGTAAAAACAAAGGAGAAATAAAGGATGTCCTTAGCAGCCCTGATGGGAGAAAATAAAACTGTGAATTCCCTCTGTTTTATACAACAGGATGGAAATCTATAAAGGTTCCTATCACATGTGCTATTTTATATATAACAATTTTTCTTTGTGATTATTTAATATAAGATTTAGTAGCAATTAATCAAGGCTTGAACATGTTTTTATAATGTTCAATAATTTTTGTCATTTTCCACTTTCATCATGGAGAAGCAACAGTGCATTGCAATAAAAGGCATATAAATTTTAACAAGATTTACTGTCCTTGTCCTCTAAAATAAACATATTTATCAAGATGTCATAGAGTGTCAAAGGTAAAAAACAGTTATGCTCTTAGCAGTGTGTTCTAATTACTAAACTCCATTTTAATATTCTATTTTTTAATCCACTATGTCAAATAGACTACTGTCTTTGTTATTTTGAAGGGGAAATATGCTAGTGAATTTTTGAATTAAATTAAAAAATGGCAACATAAATGAGGCTGGTTTGTCCTTCTGTTTGCCTGTCTTCAGTTTACAAAATGTATAGCTCAGTTCGCTATTTAATTGTGGCTAATCTTACAGTTAAGTCTGGCAGGTCATTTTGTTTGTTAAAACTGTCAAAGGAATAAATTGACCATACCAGCATATAGTCTTTCAAATTAGCAGCAGCTACCCAGTTAAATTTCAACCTCATGTGATATTAGAAATTTTCTAGGATAGTTTACCTAAAAGGTCAAGGACAAAGATGGCCCTATGTGGGGAGCCACTCTTTTCTTGCAAAGTTTATGGATATTTTAGTCAGCTTTTTCACTGCTGTGATCACTTTTAACCCAACCAGAACAATTGTAGAAGAGTTTCAGAGGTCTTATAGTCCATTGAAAGCCGGGTGGATTCTTAGGGTTTCCAGGTGAGGCAGACCATCATGGCGGAAAAGTGTGGCAGAAGGAAGTATCTCACATGATGATCAGAAAGCAAAGAGAGACTCCATGCTCCAGACATAAAATATATGCACCATAGCCACACTCCTAATGAGCTACTTCCGCCAGTCATTTCCCACCTGCCTCCAGTTACCACTCAGTTAATCCTATCAGGGATTAATTCACTGATTAGGTTAAGGCTACAGCTCAATCATTTCTCCTCCAAACCTTCTTACATTGTCATACACACGTGAGCTTTTAGGAGACACCTCACATCCAAACCATAAGAATGGCATAAGTACATTAATTATTTGAGAATAATATGTTGATATCCCACATAATTCTGTTTCACTTCTCACAAAACAATTAACATGCTAATATTTAATATCTATGACAGTAAAATCTTCCTCAAAAAGACTTACTGAAATAATTTCAAATAAAATACAATATATCACAATGGAGAATTAGTTTTTTTTTTTAATTCTTTAATTTCAATATTGCTTTATTCCATTTTATAATCTGTAGTCTTGGTATTTTCAGCCATTTTGTTATTTATTACATACATTTCATTTACCATTCAAAATTAAATTCTTAATTGAATCATTCTCATTTATCTGTAGCTACTTATTTTCAAATATAGTTTTGGAAAGTTTTAACTTTCTGACATTATGCAAACCCACATTTTCCTCCAAATATACTTTATTTAGCAAAAGAATTAGGCAACTATAAACTAATATGTCTACAATGTATAATTATAAACACATTTAGTAATAACATTTTTGAAGTATTAGAAAATTTCTTTAGTTAAAATTTTTTGCATCCTGTTTTCTATTTTCTTTTCTTTCTTTCTTTCTTTCTTTTTTTTTTTTCTGCCACTTCCCTCTTATCCTCACCAAATTGTTCAGCTTCTTCTTCTTGATGAATGATAAGAATGACATGTCTATGGATTTATCTGCTGAGACTCTAAGACAAAGCATTTAGAGGACATTTTGTAAGTGCAGTTCGTAATTTGAGTAAACTGCTGCCTAGGTTATCAACTTTAGACCAAGTATACTGTGGATCTGTTTCATTCAGTTATGTACTTTTTAAAATATCAAAATGAATATTTTATTAAAACAACAAAGAATTATTATTTAAGAATAAGAATAATACATAAACATTTTAACTATGATTTAGAAATTATATATTCAATACATACATGAGGATGTTTTGAATAAATTTTAATAAAAATATTTTCAATCTACTAAAGGCATCTCTCAGGTTTGTGGAGAACAGACTCACTAAATCCTTTCTAGGTTTATGCAACCTTATTTGATTTTGCTGTATTAAGATAATGTTTGATAAAATAAACCACTCAAAACTGTCTTATTCTATAGACTTTTACTTATATAACTCAATTTTACATAAAAGCACTTAAACTGAACATTCCATTTTGTTAAATACAATTATTTTAACCAGTATCTACTACCATTAAATGATACCATATCAAATCTTTGAAGAAATATATGTACATTTGAGTGTGTATTGATCAACACTGCCTTAGCCATCATGAAATCCTTCTAAAAACATGCATTTGAATTTTAGTCATAAGGACATATCTCCTTTTATGGATTTTCTATATCCATTTTGAATAAGAGTCATCTTGATTTTATCTTCTTTATGTATGGTGTTTCTGGATCAGATTTCATTGGAAAAACAATGATTGTAATTTAATAAATTCTACTATGAAACTATTGGTAAAGAATTCCAATTTTACCAATATGGTGAGTGAGATTCAGAGATGTCCATTGTTACGTCCATATATCTTCACAAAACTGAATGGAATACATGCACAGTTAGTTTAAACACAAGCACAAGAGATAGACCCACAGAAATATTACCAACTGATATTTTATTAAAAAAAAAAAAAAAGAAAGAAAGAAAAAAGAAAGGAAATTCAATGGAGAAGGGAGTCTAAGCAAGAAATGGCACTGGAACAACTGGACATCTACAAGCCAATAAAGGAATCTTGACACCTCTCAAAAAAATTAACTCTAAGAGGATTAGGGGCCCAAATGTAACATGCAAATCTAAAAATTTTTCATAAGATAACTTAAGAAAAATTCTAGGTGACCTGGACTTTGCTGATGACTTTTTAGACGTAACACCAAAAGCAAAAACCATGACAGAAATAATAGCTAATTTGGATTAATTAAAATTAAATTTTTCTCTCTCAAAAGGTACTGTTAAGTAGATGAAAAGATAAGCAATGCACTAGGACAAAATATGTGCAAAATATGTTTTTGATAAATAACTCATATTCAAAATTTGCAAGGAAACTTAAAACTTCAGAATATGAAAGAAACCCCAGCTCAAAAAGGGAGGTCATGTAGTATTTATCTTTCTGTGCCTGTATTATTTCACTTAACATAATGGACTCCAGGTTGATCCATGCTGTCGCCAATGGTAGGGTTTCCCACTCATATGCTGCTGAATTGTATTCCAAAAACAAAAGGAAGCAAGTATAGTCAAGAAAGTGGAGAAAAGAACACTCTTACCCACACTCTCTGAGAATGTAGCTATTATGGGAAACAGTATGGAGATTATTCAACAAATTATAAATAGAACTAACATATGGGTCAGCAATACCACTACTGCGTACATATTCAAAGAAAATAAAAATTTGTATGTTGAAGAGACATCTGCATGTTTATTACAGTATTATTCACAAAATATGGAATCAACCTAATTGTCTCCTAATGAATGAATGGGTGTCTATTTACTACATTTTACTTCATTTTATATTTAATGAAATTATTATATTACCAAAACCAGTCATTATATGGAACTTCCTCAAATAGCCTAATAAATGAAAATAAAAATTGTTATGATATATTATTTTATGCCCATTAGCATGGTTCTTATATAAAAAATAGGCAATAACAGGGGTTGATGAGTACATGAAAGTATAAGAAACCTCATGTACTGTAATGTGAATATAAAAAGATGCAGCCACTTGGCAGAACAATCTTGCAGTTACAGAGAAAGTTGAACATGGAGTAATCATATTGTTACCTAGAAGTAGGTTACTTCTCTCAAGGTACATGAGTGTTATACATGTTTATACATGAGTGTTCCTAACTTTATACATGAATATCCATCACAGTATAAATAAGAATAAACAAAAGGTGGGACTATTCCAGATATTCATCCATTGCCCTCAACAGATAAACAAAATGTGGTGTATCCACACAATGAATTATACATCAATTCAAAGGAATGAGATATGCATTCATTCAAGAAAGTTAACAAGCCTCATAAACAGTATGCTAAGTGAAACAAGTCAGTCATAAAAGACCACACAAAGTATAATTTTTAAGCAGATCTACAGAGACACAAAGTTGGTTGTCATTTCATCTGACAAGAATAGAAAATACTCAAAGTCTCAATTGAAAATTATATCTTTAAATCTCAAAGTTTTATTCTGATTGTGTGAATTATTTAAATCATTGATGAACTATGATGGAGTTTAGAAATGAAGTATATGAACAACCATTGATGACATTATGAAAAGAATCTGATGATGGTAAACTAATCTTTCTTGTTCCTCCAGTGTCAGCTCTTAGTGAACCATGATGCTTTTTAATTCAAGTAAAATACATGACTACTTTTAATCAAATAACTACTCTAACACAATTCCTACAGCTTCACCTTATCAGTCACTTAAGTTCCTGTCTTTTTTGGTAAGAAAGGTAACATGCCCAGTTGTCTCTACTTAACGTTAAAATTGAAAAGGAGATTTATTCTGGCTTCACCTTTTCCTTTAGCTACTGGATATCCCATAGAGAAAATGAGCCCCTGCTATAATCCTGCTAGAGGTAGTAACTTTGAAAATGCTTTTTGATGATACTTTTACCAACAGTGATTAATATTTTTAAATAAATACCTAAATATAGTTGGAATGTTTTTATTAAAGTAAAATAATTTTTGCAGTTTTTTTTTTTTCAGTGAACATAAAATTGTTTGGCATGATAGGCTAAAACTAGATTATTTACATGCTGAATGTTCTCTTTAGATAACAGTGATATGGACAATGTTTATCTCAATTAATATTTCCCTTGAAGCACTTGAAAGTTAAAGATACTCTATAGTCATGTAATTATTTAATATTCAGTGCCATAACAGTTTAAAAGTATACATTCACAATATCATCAATGTAGTATTTGTGATAATGGAGATCACAAAATGTCCCCAATAGTAAATCAATCAATTTTAGTTACTGAAGATCACTAAATGAGAATATTAAATAATTGATTTGGATACTTTAGAATACAATCAACATAAAGCCAATTGTGCAACACAAACCTTAAAATCAGTGGTACAGGGGCAGTTCACAGAATTAAATTTTAATGGTATAATCTATTCATGCGTTCAAGTCTATCACTTTAATTTTTTTTAAGGGTCTGTCTCAGCTAGATGGTATCCCTTTTTTTCTGATGTGCTCTTTAATCCTTATCATTTCTCAAGTATATAAGCTTACTACCATCTGATGATTTACACACTTAGCCTTTTGGAAGATGAAAGCCATTGAAGTGATTTGTTGCTTTCCTGATTGATTTTGTAATGCCAAAGTACTTCATCGTTGCTGTTCTCAAGTCAGAATATCTACACTTCCCATTAAGCTCTTGAATCAAAAGGATTAATGTGATAGTAGAAAGAGACATATTCCAAAGCAGAAATAAATCAAACTAGAACTCTCCCAAAGCAAAGGGCATGCACTTGTATTGAATAATCAAAGCAATTTTTTAAAAAATTATTACTTTGTAAATAAAAACAAGAAAAATTGTTTCAAAGAACCACAATTTTAATCCCATAAAACTCTGCAAATATGTTTGAGGCACATTACTAAGTCTGTTCATAAAAATAGAGTACAAGTTGATCTTAATAAGAGCATAATCTTAACAGAAGCAGTAAATCAATTTTTAGTCCATTAACAATAGAATAGTTATGAATGGGTTTAATTCTTCAAAAGTCAGTATACACACAGGATCTATCATATTTGGTCACTTGTATTACTTCCTATTTCTGTCAACTGAATAGGAACCACTAAAATCCAAACATTTTGTGCACATAACAGCTTAGAACGAGCATTTGTATGAGTAGTAACATGATTATTTTCATGTCACTTGCACTCATACAATAATTTCACATATAATTATTTTAAAATAAGATTACCCGCTGTTAATTGTATTTTAATAACTAGAATTAAGGTATAGAAATTACCTCCATTAAATGAAACTTATTGGCTTGTTCTGATTGTTCTTTGGAGGTCATGATTCCTAATCTCTCAGAATGATCGCTTGTAATTATAATTTTGCATTCATATATTTTGTAGACATGACAGATAGGTTTAGCATGAATTGTACAAGACTTGTAGAAATCCTGAAACTTAAAGAGCCATAATATTACATATCTTTAGGCAGTTATCAGTTTTGAATAGCAACTAAAAAGCTACAGGATTCACAGATAATGATAAATGTTATTTGTTATATGACACAGACTTAAAAACTTGCTGTAGCTGTACTCTTAAATGCTTTGAATTAGTGTGATATTATAGGACTTCATTGAATATACTTTTTAGTAAGTAAATTTCATAAAAGATAGGTTATTCAAAGTCACACAGGAAAACTTACAATTATTCAAAGGCAATGTATGAAAATGTCTTATATGTGTAGTAATTACAGTTCTCTGGAGAAATAAAACCAATGTGTGTGTGAGTGTGTGTGTGTGTGTGTGTGTGTGTGTGTGTGTGTGTGTGAGTCTACCTATTTATTTATCTATTGGGGACTTTACAACCAGTTGGGCCCTCCAAACTATAATAAATTTCTAGTACTTTAAGCCAACTGTTTGTAGTACTCAATTACAACAGCCGTGTAAAATAATACAAGTGTGGCATGTACTTAATTAATACAGCTAAACAAAACCCAACAATTCTCCATACAAATGTGCACACACACACACACACGTACACATATGTATATACACATATGCATTTCAGATTTCAGATTTTGGGATTAGGGATGTTCAACTATGTCTGTGCAAATATTCCAAAATCTAAAAATCCAAATAGGAAAAACTTTTTCACCAAGCATTTTGGACAATTAACCTTTAATGATATGATTTTGATTTCAAATATCCACATTATAGTCTTTTCCCTGAGGTAATATATAAAATTATTTTTTAAGTTTAATACTTTTTATACTGTTATTAAAGTTTAGATTATATTTTCAATGAGAACCATGCTATAATGTAAATTATAGGAAAACTAAGGTTTTGAAGTCTGATTTAATTCATTAATGAAGTCTGGTTTGATATTTCAACAAACAATATTCATAACTTTATACCTGGGCATTAGAGATTTGACATAATCTTTTAGGAGGTAGAAGGCATGAAAACAACAAGAACAAAAAAAATGGATATTATGAAATAGAGAAGAGCTGTTTTATGTAGGATATATTTTACAGATGAGAGTTAACAAGCATGCCACTTAAAAATGATTTAGATAAATGTCATATAAATTATGTAAAAGTCAATGAATTTCCTTTTAGTGATATGTGGTTACATTCATTTGAAAGTTTAAAAAAGTCAAATTCCACATCTTTATAAAATGTCTGTGACTAACTCTGAACTAGTTAAACTGAAAGCTTCCTTCCTTCTCTTTCAGAGCCAGAGGAGGTATGTGTTTACTTTCTACCTCCTTCTGGTTTACACTAAATTCCTTGTGACTGGGAGACTTCATTCACCAAGATTGAATCAATTTTTTTAATATTTATTTATTTGCTTTAGTTGTACACAATGCGTTCATTTACGTGGTGCTGAGGATCGAACCCAGGCCGCACACGTGCTAGGCGAGTGCTCTACCGCTGAGCCACAACCCCAGCCCCTGAATCAATTTTTGATCTGAAGGCTAAGAAACTAATTGAACTATGTCTTTGTATTTCCATTTCTATTAGTGTTTATGATTTCTTATTGAATTTAAACTTAAATGACCCAAGACTGATCATAACATAACATTTGATTATGATTGCTCGCCTAATTCAGCTTCAATTAAGTATTGCTTTTCTTTAACAAAAATGGTTGAGCTGAGACTCAAATCCAGGCTTCTAACCTCAGAAGGAGAACTACAGTATACACAAAGCTTAATCACAATTAATTACGTGTGGATGTAATTGTATGTGTGTATATTTTGGTTTCATATGAAAGATATATGGAAAAATGTGTATGGCTTATGGAAAAATATGCACACATTTTTTCTGCAACAAACATTTTTATAAAACATATCAAATGACAATTTCAATAACCATTGCTGAAATGATTCAGATCTGCTATATAAATAATGTGAAACAAAAAGCATTAGGAGGGCTGGGGTTGTAGATCAATGGTGGAGCACTTGCTTAGCATGTGTGAGACACTGGGTTCCATCCTCACCACATAAAAATAAATAAAATAATGGCATTGTGTCCATTTATAACTATTTTTTTTATAAAAGCATTAGGAAATTATAAATATCCATATGACACTGAAATAAACTGATGATGTGTGTCAATGTAAACTTACTAAATAGTATCAACTTAACAAAATCAAAATAACAAGTTTATGTACCTGTGTTGAAAGTAGTAAGAATATAGACTCAGATAACATCTTCACTGTTTCACTCTTGGTAAATCATGACAATTGACTGAACTTTTTTCAGAAGAAACTAAAGCATCTATGGGGGTCAAATCAGTATATTCTAGATAGGAAGTTAAATGAAATCATGTCAATCTGCAGGCTAAGTGTGAATAGACATTGATTTTAAATAAGATGTCAATATCTCACAACACTTATGGTAATCCATACTAAGAGTAAAAATAGGAAATAATTCTGAATGAAATTATTGTATCTGCAATAAGGAATTCATAAAATGATTCATATAGAATACTGTTCAGTCAAAAATATTTAAAGTGCTATTTTGAAAATGTCACTATTCTTGCCCTCACAAATGAACATATTCAAACTCAGCAAGGATCATGATACTTCATCTCTGAAAATAAATCCTTCACTGTTTCAATTTAGCAGTCATTCACAGTCTTCTCTATAAAAGCAATCAACAAAGTTTCTCAATTTATTGGATGGCAATATAAATATAATAGAGTGGCTGAAAGGAAACACTCTTTGAGGTATGTATTAAACCATGAGATTACCTATTTCTTAGTAATTTTCTCTGTCACCAAATTTTACAATATTATTCAGTGATAATATATCATGATGAGTTTTGATTTTTTTTAATACATTTTATAGTCACATTTTCTTTAATTGCTTCTTGAAAAGAGCTCATCTTGGAAGCTTCATTTCTCCTTGTTTCTATTCTTACTTAATTTTTATCTATTTCTCTGTAATCACAAATAAATTCATTCTACTCTCATTTTCTATAAAGATATTTTTAATATCTCTTATCTTTTCTTTAAAAACATACATTATGAATAAATACAGCAAAGCCCATATTTTCTTTCATTGAGTGATGTTTGCAAGTCCTCTAAATGTCCCTCTGACTTTGAGCTGTCTTTTTTCTATGCATAGAATTTCCAGTGATTTAAAAAAAAATTGTAGTTGTAAATGGACAGATTGCCTTTATTTATTTTTATGTGGTGCTAAGGATCAAACCCAGTGCCTCACACATGCTAGGCAAACGCTCTGCCACTGAGCTACAGCCTCAGCCCTCCAGTGATATTGTTTTTTAATTCTTTCTATGTGAAACCATGAGTTTTATTATAAATCCCAAAGATATAGACATTCAAAATTTTGTATTTTATATTTTTATAAATATTTGTGATTGTTTTCCAGTTCTTCATTACATTTAGTCCTATGACACGTATAGAAGCAGAGGTTTTGGTAGTGTTATTTCATATTCATTGTCTATTGTGAAATGATGGAATGATCATGGAGTAACTCTCAGATTAAATAAAGCAAATGCTCCTCATTTCAAAATGCCTCCCCTCTGAGTTTCACTGCCTGGCCTTTTCAATCAGTTTATTATCATTTTCCAAATGTTATGTAACAGAAAACATTAATATGAAAAATCAGAATCAAATTAACTGTCTTTTATTAGTTTATATTTCTGGATGTCTGCTTTGTTTTAATTTGAAGCTGAATTACTTTTGTTATTTAAAATTATGCTTTAAATGAACTTCACTTTAACATTTTATGGTAGAATATATGATCCTTGAGCTGAAGGCTAAACATAAACTCTCTTTATAAGCAATATAATCAGGATGCATATTACATAAGTTTGGTACAATCTGTTTCAACCAACAACACTACTGAAATAGTTAGTCAAAACTTTAGAGAGAAGTTAACACTTATGATATTTTATATAAAACATGATTGTTAAATGAAAGTCTTATATGTCCTGGATAAATGAAAACATTCCTATTCCTGAATATGCAATATGACATGGAGTCAAGGGAATATTATAAACATTCTTTAATTCTGTTAAAGTCAGGGATAGTAAAAAAATATTTTGCCCTATTTTTACTCCATTTTTTTCCTGGAACAGTAATAACAGAAGGTGACCCCAAAATACACTGAATTGCAGAAGAACAATCTCACAACAGTGACTTGAATCTTCCAATATTATTTGAGGCCAGACTCATCTTGTTGTTTTAGAAAACATAATATTATGTTTCTTTTTACATATAAATGAACATGCTTTGTTACCTTTCATTTACATTTATTCAACAGTAATAAAGAGCAGATAGATTTATATTACTCCTCTTGAGAGAATAATACTCTATCTCCAAAAGTTTTTTTTTTTTAATTGCCCCAATTTATCACACAATTATAAATTTTGAAACTCTCTGATTAGGTCAATCTTCAAATAACTTGATAAATAATGATACACATAATGTTTTTAAACAAAATATTCACTACTGTCCCTCAATTAAGAACAAGCAAATTGAGGCCAACACTGTGAAGAGATCAGAAAAAGAATGTTGGGAGAAAAGTGGACCATAGGTAGATCAGTTTAAAAGCATTGAGTAGTCATCTAATCTTTTTTTGAAACCATGCTTCTATAGAAATCATGAAACTCTAGAATCACATTTATAGAATAAAAGAGAATTTCTTGGTACATTATGAGATTTAAAGAAGTCAAAATTGATGTCCTAATTTCATCTGTCCTAAATTTCTCTATGCCCCATTTATCTTTCTACAGTGTCTAGGGGACTAAGACCAATTCTCAATTAAAACAGCAGACATCACACTCCATGTTTAAAAATTTTGTTTTTAAGTTCTAACTTGCAGTTTATAATCCAAATTTATTCATTGAATAGTTTATTTTTCATTCAGAAATTCATTCATTCTTTTTAGTTATAATGATAGTAAAGTATAATTTGATAAATTTATATTCAAACATGGAGTACATCCTAATAATTAGGATCCCACTCTTGTGGTTGTACATAACGTGGAGATTCACTATGTATATCTGTACATTCCAGTGTCTTTCCTATTCCTGTGCCTGCTTCCTTCCCTTCATTCCCCTTGTCTAATCTACTGAATCTCCCCACCCCCAACCCCTGCCCCAGTTTTGTGTTAGCATCTACATATCAGAAAGAACATTTGACCTTTGGTTTTCTTGGATTAACTAATTTTGCTTAGCCTAAGAGTCTCTAGGTCCATCCTTTTTTAAGCAAATGTCATAAAGTCGTTTTTTTCTTATGGCTTAGTGTATATATACATATATATATATATATATTTATATACATATATATACATACATACACACACACATATATATATTTGGATATGTATGTACATATACATATATATGTATATTAATTTATTTACCCATTCATTTGTTGAAGGGCACATAAACTGATTCCATAAGTTTAGATATTGTGAATTGAGCTGCTATAAACATTGATGTGGCTCTGTCTCTGTAGCATGCTATTTTTAAGCCTTTTGGGTATATACTGAGGAGTGGAATAATTGGATCAAATGACAGTTCCATTCCAAGGTTTCTGAGGAATCTCCATAATGCTTTCCAAAGTGGTTGCATTAATATGTAATCCCACCACCAATGTATAAACATACCCTTTCCCCCACATCCTCATCAACACTATTGTTATTTGTATTCTCGATAATTGCAATTCTGACTGAAGTCAGATGCAACCTCAGTGTTTTAATTTGCATTTTTCTAATTGTGAGAAGTGTTGAATATTTTTTCATTTATTTATTGACCATTTGTGTTTCTTCTTCAGTAAAGTGTGTGTTTGGTTCCTTTGCCCATTTATTGATTTATTTGGTGTGTGTGTGTGTGTGTGTGTGTGTGTGTTTAAGGTTTTTGAGTTCTTTATATATACTGGAGTTTAATGCTCTACCTGAGGTGCATGTGGTAAAGATTTTCTCCCATTCTGGAGGCTCTCTCTTAGTATTCT
The DNA here is from genome assembly GCA_025594165.1 of Tamias sibiricus. Classification (NCBI taxonomy): domain Eukaryota; kingdom Metazoa; phylum Chordata; class Mammalia; order Rodentia; family Sciuridae; genus Tamias; species Tamias sibiricus. The sequence goes on from CM046662.1 coordinate 85,387,271, forward strand.
TGATTGTTTCCTTTGCTGTGAGTAAGATTTTTAGTTTGATACCATCTGACTTATTGATTCCTTTTTGTTTTAATATTTTTTTTAATTTTCTTCTTGCACTTTAGGAGTCTTGTTGAGAAATTTGGTTCCTAAGAGGACATTATTTGTTTTTCATAATTCAAAGGTTTGAGAAACTACGATAATTTTGCTTACAACCATCTACCACTAAAGATTATCTAGTTATTACTGATTTTGAAAGGTTTATCGTTCTGAATGACAATCATTGTTTGTAATTTTTCTGAGATTGAAGAATTATACAAATTATTCAACTTTACTTCAAGATGATAGCTTCATTTTTCAATCTTCCCCATTAAGTGGTATGATCATTGAAGTATAATCAAGGAGAACAGAAATAAATATCAGACACTTCTAGAGAAACTGAATCATGGATATTGCATTTACCCTTTCAACTGAAAGAACCAAAAAGTGTGCAAACACATGTTTGAAATGTATGAAACAAATGAAGCACAAATTATTTGCAATCAGTTGGCAGAGGAAAGTGATCTCTGAATGTTAGAAAACAAATGAGACTAGATCTTTGATTTCCTCAGTTTATTGCCTGGAGTTTTCAAGTTTGGATGCAAAGAATAGAAGACTTTTAGTTGAGGAGAAGGATCTGTGATTCTGAGAATACCAACATGTCATTAATTAGCATGACAGAATACTGAAGACACAGCTACAAAAAAACTTAAAAGAAAACCCCTCAAAAAATAAATAAATAAATAAATAAATAAATAAATAAATAAATAAGATACTAAAGATCAAGGAAAGAACTTCTCAAAATCATTAGTGGGAAGTCTGTACTGGGCTTGCCCAGAATGTGGAACAGTGTCCATTCTCACCAGCAGGGCTGACAAATCACAAGACTGATGAGACTGTAAATAAAGCACTGTGTACAGAAGTGACTTGTATCAGGATAGAAGCGTTAACTCTGGCGATAGCACTGCTGTGGTCCTCTGCAGCAAATATTAATTTAAAACGACTCAATGGTATAAATGTAATTCCAAGTAACTTTACTGAATCCTAGGGATTCAGGAGAAAGTTCATAAATATTTTTAGGAACACAAAAATGTTCATCATAATTCAATCAACTGACAGTGACCTAGAATTCACATAAATGTTGAAATTGACAGAAAATTAAACAGAATTATAACTGCATTAGAAAGCTAAGTAGAGGGCTGGGGTTGTGGCTCAGCAGTAGAGCGCTCGCCTAGCATGTCTACGGCCCGGGTTCGATCCTCAGCACCAGGTAAAAATAAAGGTATTGTGTACAACTAAAACAAACAAATAAATACTTTTTTAAAAAGAAAGCTAAGTAGAGACATGGAATATGTTTCAAAATTTAACTTTGTCCATAAACAGATAATGTGTGAAATAAATAAAATAGCAGATAGCATTGATGACTACTAATACTATGAAAGAAAATATGAGTAAACTTGAAAACATAGCAATAAGACCTATCCAGTCATATTGTATGCTTCTAGTTATAAGAAGGATTAGAAAATGCAATAGATGAGGCAGGGACATTAAGGAGTGGGAAGGAGTGGTTACAAAGGGCAAGGGAGATACTTGGAAGTGATAAACATATTAAATACCTTAAATGTCATTATGACGCGCTAAGGAGCATGCCCTTATGTCAATACTTATACAATCATACACCTTAAGTGTATTAATATGATTATATGTTGATTGTACCTCAATACATTTATTTACTTATTAATTTAGTCATTCATTCTTTCACTTATTTATTTATTTTCAAAGTGCTGGGGATTGAACCAGGGCCTTACATATATACTCTACCACTGAAGTACAATCCTCAATCTGTTTAGATTTTTAAAAGACTGTTATAATCCCATATGATAAGTGTTAAGGATATTGTCAGATAATAAGAAAACAACACAAGCAATATGACACAGCAAGCCACACTGAATAATGTCTTGGCTGAAAAAAAAAACAAAACTATTTAATCTGAATAATAATATTAAAAAGAAGTTTATTCTGAGCATGGCATGAGGAAAATTCATGACAGTAGGGAGAGGAAATCACATTTAATATGAGAAATGTATTTCTCAATACACAAGTCTAATTTTCTATGAAAATTTATAAGGATGATTGATACAGGTGCACTATGGTTCACATATGATAGGAGTGTGTTGAAATTTAATTATCATTGTGAGGAATTAAGAGATAGAAATAATCTGACGGTGGGGTTTAGAGATGGAGACTTTGGGAGTTATTAAGATTAGATAAGGTCTTTAGCCTGGAGCCCCAGTGACTGAATCCTGGTGGCTTTAGAAGAAGAAGGAGAGCGACCAGACCCCTCCTCCCCGCCCCCCCCCCACCCCCACATGCACATGCACTATGTCTCTTGGCATTTGATGCTTTCTTCTGCCTTAGAATTCTGCCAGTATGAAAATCATCACCAGATTTGGCCCTTGTTCTTGGACCTGCAGTACGGTGAGCTACAGTAAACTTCTTTTCTTTTCAACCTAACAAATCTGTGGTATTTTGTTATTAGCAACAGAAAACAAAACAAAAACTGTGTTTTACTGGCTAAATTTCACTGCTATGTATAGTAGTGTAAATGCTCAGGTAGATTGTCTTCGGAATTACATGGTTTTTGAGATTTATTGTTTCTTCCTACTTTTTGGTCATTAATTTTTAGGTTTTTTTTTTTTTTTTTTACTATACAGAAGAATGTACATTTTTATAAATTATGCATAACATATATTTTATTCAAAGGGCAATCATTAGACCATAAAGGTCTCAATATAAGACAGGTATGATTAGGTGTGGCATTTCTGTAACAGAATTATGAAGAGTGAATTTTGGAAAACAAGATAAAATTTAGGGAAATTAGTCAGAAACTGTTACTATAAAACAGATGAAAGAAGATGAAAGCATTGTAAGAACACCAGGAGAGAAATGGGCAGATTCAGAGATTTTTTTTTAAGTCTATGTGGGAATTATAAAGAGAGAGAATGAAAAATGAACCAGACTTAGAGAAACTTTGGAGCCTAGCTCAGAGAAGGAGTTCAATAAATATTAAAAAACTTGGTGTAGTCATTCACTAAAGTGATTAAGCAAGGAGGAAGAGCAAGCATCATCATAGAATTATAGCAAATTTAGTTTTAGATTCAGTGAGCTTGTGGTGCTCACTTGTGGTGCAATGTGACATCCAGGTCTGTATCTCAGAAATGAGCATTTTGTTGAAAATATATTATGGGATTAATTATCATAAAGACACTAACTGTAACATTTTATTAATGAAAAATAAAACAGTTGTCCTAGAGGAATACGTAGAATTAAATAAACCAAGAGTCAAGAAAAAAGTAATATGGAAAAAATATCAAGTATAGAGAGGACAAAAAAGTAGTGGGATATTCACATTTTAAAGATAAGTACTCACATAACTTCAGAAATACCTCTTTTCTTCCTTCTTCGTTGCTTCCTTTCGTTGTTCTATCTTCCCTTTCTTTTTCTTTCTTTGTTCACTTTTAATCACTTCAATATATAAGTGATAGACACTCAAAATGCTTGACACTGGGGGTTCTGGAAATGCATTACATAATTTATGCCCTTCCTAATATATTCATTTATTTTGCAAATATTTGTTATCACTTTTCACCCTACAGACTATTTTACAGCAACCACAGGTAGAACAGGAAAAAAACACAAACATCCTCTATGCTCTTGTATAAATAAAATATGTGAAGGGACAGAAAATAAGCAGGAAAAAAATAATTAGAGGAGATGTGATTATATACACACATATGTAACACACATATTCAAACATATAAGTATTTATAAACCCAAGCATATAAACATATACTAAAATATTCAAAACAGATGAGTTCAAATATGTGTGTATACACATGAATACTTGTATTTATATGTATTATGTGTATATGTGTATAATGTATATGTATATATATATACACACACACATATAAATAAAGGAGATGTGAAAAGTTTTATACACACACATATATATAGTTGATACATACCTAATATTCATATGGAAACATGAAAAAATTATATCCATTGAAAGTTTCCTTTTGAGTGACATAAAATAAATGACACTGTTGAACACTACTTGGAAAAGGTTGAAAAGATCTAATGCATTTTTTCCATACTATTTTCAGTGTATTGTACTCAAATTAGCATGGATCTTTTAATAAAATTAAACTTATATTTAGTTTTGGGATAAATTTAATAAGATTTCTAAGCTTCAATATACTCAGCATACAAACACAGGCTGCAAAAATGAACCTGAAAGGATTATTGTTAGATGTAAATGGCTTGATAGGTGGCAAAGGTAAAACTGCCCAAGTGACAGCCAACGTTGCAGTAATAGATGCTAGTTCCTTCCTTCCAAAAGAATGTATAACTGCACAAACTCATATTGTTTCCATATACTTTTATCAGTAGCAAATTACCATCTCTAGATAGATAAGTGAAGGAAAAAATGATAAAGTCTTTCCTAATATATTATTTATTTTATGTGAACCTTCCTTCATTTGGGGCAATTACATCTTCTTCACTTAAAATAAGGTATCTTATTACTCAATGGCCTGTTATAAGAAAATAACTCCAAAACTTTTGTTAATATGTGTTGTAATCTTGTTTCAACCTCTATACTTTCCTTTTTAGGGCATGTTACCACTTCTTTTTACCAGATCAATAAAGTTAAGACAATCTGACTGTTCAGTAAGAATTTCAGTAAAGGATCAGTCATCACATTACTCTTTGATTTTCAACCTTTGATTTTAAACCAAGCAATACAAAATGATAATTGAATATTGATTCCTTATAATAGAACAGTTTTGAAGAACTAAAATATTTTCCTGTAGACAAAGTTTATATATATATATATATATATATATATAAAATTTTGATGATAAGAGGCACAGAATGACTAGAGTTCTTTTTTAAAAAATATTTATTTATTTACTTTAGTTGTACACAATGCAATGCATTTATGTTTATATGGTGCTGAGGATCAAACCCAGGCCGCGCACGTGAGAGGCGAGCGCTCTGCCACTGAGCCACAACCCCAGCCCTAGAGTTCTTTTATTTTTCCAAAGTCAGTCATATCTATCTATATATCTATATGTCTATATACATATATATATTCTAAATAAATATGAGAATCCTGACCTTAATATGAAAATACTCTCATTAACTTTCAGTTACTAGTTCCTCATACTGAAAAACTTCAGATTCTTAAACCAATGAGAATAGTCTTTACTAATTTTGAGACATGAGGGTCTGAAGAAAACTTCAATGGACTCACTACCTTGATTCATTTCATGTGGAGTTAGAGAAGAGATGGGATATGTATATATACATATACATATATATATATATATATATATATACACACATACACATGTTTATACACATATATGTTTGTATCTAAAATATATTAAAATATTAAAGAAACAGTAACTTGTGTTACTTTTACTTTCTTATTTTTATTGAAAATACTTTTAAGAACTACATGTTATTGATTTAATGCTCATGAAAATCATGATAGTAGAGTGAAACATTTATTAAGCAGCTTGTTTAAAGAAACAAATTTAAATGTAGCAGCCCAAATTCAAATGTATGTATTATTGAAATCATTGTTCAATATTTTCATAAATGAAATTATTTAAAAATATAAAGGTTTAGACTTTTTAATATTTTTTATTTGTTCTAATTAGTTATACATGACAGTAAAATGCATTCAGGCACTTTGACATATACCTAAATGAGGTACAATTTCTTATTTTTCTGATTGTACATGTTGTAGAATCACATTGGTCATGTAGTCATATATGTACGCAAGGTAATGATGTCTGTTTCATTCTTCCAGCCTTCCTATCCCCATCCCCTACCTTCACTCCCCTCTACCTAATCTAAAGTAACTATATTCTTCCCTAGCTCCCCCCAGAGATTCTCCGCATATCGGAGAAAACATTCAGCCTTTGGGTTTTGGGGATTGGCTTATTTCGCTTAGCATTATATTCTCCAATTGCACCCATTTACTGACAAATACCATACTTTCATTCTTCTTTAAAGCTGAGAAATATTCCATCAAATATATATACCACATTTTCTTTATCCATTCATCTATTGAAGGGCACTAGGTTCGCTCCATATTTAGCTATTCTGAATAGAGCTGCTATAAAACATTGATATGGTTATGTCATTATAGTATGCTGATTTTAAATCCTTTGGGTATATGCCAAGGAGTGGGATAACTGGGTCAAATGATGGTTCCATTCCAAGTTTTCTCAGAAATCTCCATACTGCTTTCTGTAGTGGTTGCACCAATTTGTAGTCCCACCAGCAATGTATGAGTGTACATTTTCCCCCTGCCTGTATTCTTGATAATTGCCATTCTAACTGATGAAAGAATAGTTTTGATTGCATTTCTCTAATTTCTAGAGATGTTGAACATTTTTTCATATATTTGTTATTTTTTCTTCTGTGTAGTGCATATTCAGTTCCTTAGTTCATTTATTGATAGGTTTTTTTTTTTTTTTTTTTTTTTTTTTGGTGTGTGTGTGTGTTAAGTTTTTTTTAGTTCTTTATATATCCTAGATATTAATGCTTTATTTGAGGTGCATACTCTTTTGTTTTGGGTTATAGATATCTTTTCTCTCACATCTGAACTTAGATTTAAAGGTCTCATGTAATTGGATTCTCCTGAAGAATGTCTCTTTTGATTAATCTGAACTCAAGTGTTAGTACCCTTACTTCACTCTGTAAAAGCCTCTTTCATTATCAAATATAACTCAACATAATTACTTAATTTTCCTAAGTTATGGAAATAGGAGTATAACTGTGGTCATTTTAGTATTCTTGCTACCACAGCTTCAATTTAATTTTGATACTCCATCTTAAGATAAAATTAGATATTTTCTCCCCCCTTCATGTTGGAAAAGGATCATCACATATGATTAAGAGCATGCATGAAAACTCAAATAGTATGAATATTCTTTGTATACAAACAGTGATATGTAAAAATGTGTTCTACATGTGTATTATGAATTGTAATCCATTCTACTGTTATATACAACTTCAAATAAAAAGATAAATAAAAGAAAAAAAGTTAAAGAAAAAGATTCTATCTCTCTTGTTATCTCCTATTGTGCTTTTCATCATGCCCCTTGTTGAATTTATAGGATGCATGCCAAAGACACTCAACTCAACGTCAGATAGATACAGGTGACACAACATTTAAATAGCATCAGTACTGCCAGGCTGAAAGGCCTTCAAATATCAAATATTTGTAGAGAGGCTGAGAAGAGATTCCCCCAAGACAAGTTATGTTCAAACTGATTCATGCAGTTTCTCCTGATTGGCTGATTGTTTGAGAAAAAAACCAGGAATGAAGTGAAATTTTAAGTTGTATAAAGTTCTCTTGGAACATACATAATCCAGGCACAACAATATTTACATTTGAACTAAGCTTGTGGTGACCTGTATTTAATGTGGTTCCAAATTGAGTTGATATTTACTGTTATTTAACATCCCCTCAGGATGAGAATTTTGACATTAATATGAAAATACTTTCATTAGCTTTCAAATAGTAGTTCCCTCATACTGAAGAACTTCAGCTCCTTAAACAAAGGAGAACAATCTTTTCCTGACTTTGAGACAGGAGGGTCTTGAAGAAAATATCAACGGACTCACTGCATTGATTCATTTCATGTGGAGCTAGAGAAGAGATGAGGTAGAGATATTTAGGAAGTACATAAAACAATGTGGAATATGTAGCTAATGGAAATAAAACAAAAATTACAGACTTGCATGTTCCTTTAGTAGTCCCCCATTTCTTTGTTGAATGTCTCTCAAATGAAGAAGTTAAAGACAATTACATGTTCTAGGCCCAAATATCATGAAAGAAAAGAGATTAGTAATAGTACTGGAAGGCTTAAAAAGAGATCCCTTCCTTATAACCATATGACCAACTGGCATAACATTATTTTCAAGTAGCAAGAACTGGTAGTAGACCATCCATTAAGTTGGGTGAAATAATCACAGCATGAGCTAATGGGTCTATACTATTGTAATTCATATTCCTATCTTGAAACTCATAACATAATTAGACCAATTTTTGTTTTCCCACACATTTCAACATAGAAAAACTCATAAACCATATTGACTGACTAGATATGCATTAATTTTCCCCAATTAGATAGACTTAGGAGTGTTTTTTCAAAGCATGCATGAATCATTTAAAATAAAATTTCATTATTTATTCATTAAAGCTCTCAAATTTCCTCCAAGCCTTTGCTTTCAATACAATCTTCTTTTGCTCTTTTGCCTGGCAAAACCAAAAAGAGGTGCAGGATTTTTCAATAAAGCAAAGACGAGAGAATCAGATGTGTATTCATAAAACAACCAAGCAAAACAAGCTGGATAAGCAGAAACACATTGCAGAGCCAACTCGCAGTCAAGCAGAACTGAGACAAAGCAGCCAGGTATGGCAGAGCTCCCACTGAGGTGGTCCTATTTTAAGCAGAGCCCAGAGCTTGTGAATAGAGTCCATTATTTCTTCCTATTTTAATTCAATAGAAACAGAACAAAGCAGATTCCAATTTCATCAGCAAATTAGGTAGAGCCTAGCAGAATGGATTTTATACTGGCAATATAAGTCAGAGTAAGCAAAGGGAATCTGAAAAAGGGTGATAGAAAGGAAAAGAGCCAAATTATTTTTAATTTTATTTTAATTTCTCATTTGATTAAAATATATTTCAAAGTATCCAAATTAGGCATTCTGAGATCAATTTCAAATTTGGCAGAAGAATGCAGGGCAGTAGCTGAAACTGCAAATGTACCCAGGAACAATGTAGGTTTTATAAAACATTTGGGTTATCTAAATTTTAGCTCCTTGTATTTTATATAACTTCCTAAACTATATGCCACAAATATTTTAATTTTCCAAATATTATTGTACTTCAGAGTTTTTATAGAATTTTTAATAGTAGTCTTCTTTCCCCCAATAAATTATATGTGTATGGGGGGGGTAGGGGGGGGTTATTTTGTAATATTTTGTGATTTCCCTCTCTAGGCCTAATTACATTTTGAAATTGTCTTTTCCATGGTTGACATTAACATGTGTACACATGTTTGGTATCAGTCTTATATCCCTAAGATGGCACAGCTACCTTAGGAAACAGGACAGCCCTAGAGCTCTGGCCTCACCTCAAAGACACAGCATAAGGGCACCTTCCACTTATCACACTCCATATAGTCCAAATGCTGAATGCTAGTTTGGGTCAGTAGCTCTCACATCAATTCCTTTATTCCTCCATTATTCATTGCATTGTTCCAAAAAACTGTGAGGATTTGCCGTTGTCTCAAAATTCAAGATGTATTTGCCAAAAGATGACAAACACATAAAATAAGATAAAAGACTAGTAACTTCAGTATATTTCATTATTTACTTTATGGGAAATAACAAAACAATACTAAAGCCTGAATGATTACAGGCACAACATTCAAGGGAATGATACAAATAAAGTTTCTTGGTGAAGTCAGTAGTTATGTTACTGGAGTTGGAGTCAGTTTTAACATTGTCTCATTTACTTTTAACCCTGATGGACACTAGATGTCCTTGAAAAAATAACATGTTGTGCTTTGTTGCTACAAAGGAAAATACAGTGGATAAATTGAGAGGGATTTACAAAAGGACAGTTTTAGAGGACTCAGAGCACATCATATTAGAATCCTGGTATTTAGGTGGAGAGTTGATATATATGAAGCAAGAAATCCTATTCTCAATGCCTGGAAGGAGGGAATCATAGGAAACAGAAGAGCAGGTGTAAAGCCCTGACAGGAAAAAAGCTTCATGTAAACAAAAACATCTAAAAAGATTATTAGTGCTTAAAATGGTTTCAGAAGAAGGAGAATAGTGTAAGATTTGGTTAACCATAGACAGGAAGAACATATGTATATATTAATGATACTTATTGCTAGCACTATTGCATCAATTTAAGTTAACAGCGCTCAACATTGAGGTAGCAAAGGGACAAATAAACACATGCTGGAAACCTAATTTGAATGTGAGGTCATGTTGTTTTATATGAATTACACATTTAGCTGCTGATAAATTGTCATAATTGAAAAAATATCTGGAAAATTAGATAAAATTCCTTACTTTTTATAAAAAGTTAACTTTCAAAAATATTCCTTTATAATTCTTGTAAGCCTTTATTTGTGAGATTACTGACTTAGAATAACATTTTTTATCATTCTTTAAATAATTATGCATGTGATTTATACTAGATTTAGACTGGGTTTTTGATTATAAACATGTAAAAGTTCATGAAAAATTCACAACAAAATGTGTTTATCATAGCATTTTTAATAAATACTTGAAAATCTCTGTAGTTAATTTTACTTATATTTACTTTCAATTATATTAATACATACTAGAGATTATAATTTTTTTTAAAAAGTTAATTCAAAATTACAGAATAGATAGAATAGTACAATGATCTCCCATTTACTCTTTACCCAGTTTACCTTTTACTACATTTTGTTAAAAATTTTTCCTTTGTGCATATGTGTGTATATTTGTCCATGTATGTATATGTGGATTGTTGTAACCAATTTGAGAGTGAAGAGCAAATATTTCAGTGCAAATTTTATATAAAAAAGACATTCAAATCACAAATTCAATTATCCATTGTATGCATCAATTGTTAAACAAATTATCCATTGTATGCATCAATTGTTAAACAAACCAAAGAGTTTATTATAAGGTATGAAGTTCCTCAATTAGGCCTAGTCTGATGTTTCCTCAGCTTTCTGATGGGTTCAGGGAAAGTCATTCGTTTTACAATTTTTCTAATGAGAAAGCCTCTTCTTAACTTTCCATATTTAATCAATGAAAAATAAAAGCCTCTAATGGTCTTTCCTGGAATGGGAATATTAATACAATATTAAATGAAAGAGAAAACATAATGGCAGCTTCCTTAAAGAAGATGGGTGGTTCTTTTTATTTTGGGGGAGATGAACAGGTCTCTAATATTACCAAAATCCATCTTCTTCATACATCTTAGACAATTTCTGTAGGATAATAAAAATTCAACAAAAGTGAATTATAGCAATGAATCATGCAAAATGCTTAATTAGATACCATTGTAAATAATTCAAAGTAAGCAATCATTTCTGTCTACAGTGTATCATGTTAGTCCAATATAAAGCTATAAAGGAACAATTAGCTAGTTTGTTCCTTTTAATTTAAAGAGTATTTTAAAGAGTCTCAATTTTATTCATGAGAATAATAAAAACGATAAAACACTATTAAGTACTATTCTTAAATTGTCATGGTAACACATGTTTTTTGTGGACAGAAAAGAAGGCACAGGTTAAAGCATTCGTAGATAGTCAACAGCAATGCCTGTTATGCAGTTGTCTCCAACTTCTTTTAATTAAGTTGCCAGGAAGCCAAAAGAAAACATAAAAGCAGATTTGTAGCATCTTTGAAAACTTACTAGAAGACCACATGAAAATGTTGGGAAAATTCACTAAACTCCAGTGTCAGTGTACCTTAGTTAATATATATATATATAGTTTCCAAAAATTATTATCAGAAAAAATCAGATGTATATTGGATATATTATAGTCAATGAGAAAAAACAAAAAATTTATGCCATTTTCAAGAAGAAAAGTTACTTAGCTCTCTTAAAACGCTTTTATGTATTGAATTTCAAAATACAAGAAAACAGTGGTGAAAAATCAATAAAATAATTTTAACTTATAACAAATTCATAAATCATATAAACATAATATATGATAAAATGATTTGGATTTCATGTGTCTGAAATGCTTTGTTTTAATTACATATATCTTCATTATGGCTTCAGTAATAATAAATGCTTTTAATTTCAGTTTTTATGATAATTTTCTTAATTTTGGCTATATGTACATTTTGTAGTTTTAATAAAAAATCACTTTCTAATACTAATTTATCTTATTGATGTTTATAATTTAAAGTGTTGTCACTTGCTAATTTCATGAGGACATTTTAGTAGGTAATTGACATGCTTCACTTTCACTTTCCTTTTTTTCTTTACCAACTTCATGGTGTTTTTATGCTGTAGTTATAGAAATATTTCATATTTTTATGAAATACATGGTATTTAAAGAAATAACAAATGTCTTCATGTATTTTAATAGTATTTTCAACATATGTCACCATAATTCACAGAGCAATATAATCATGCTTAAATTACAAAGACCACATTGCACCAGTTTCATTATGTGTTCTTGCTACAGCCCCTCTTTTCTGTGATTGTTTCATTTCTTTAAAATGATTCATAAAAATTTAAAAATAGTGTGGCTTATCCTAGGAAAACTTGAAATGGAACCACCATTTGACCCAGCTATTCCACTCCTTGGTCTATTCCCAAAGGACTTAAAAACAGCTTACACTACAGGGACACAGGCACATCAATGTTTATAGCAGCATAATTCACAATAGCTAGATTGTGGAACCAACCCTGATGCCCATCAGCAGATGAATGGGTAGGGAAACTTTGGTATATATACACAATGGAACACTAGTCAGCACTAAAAGAGAATAAAATCATAGCATTTGCAGGTAAATGGATGGAGTTGGAGAAAATAATGCTAAGTTAGCCAATTCCAAAAAAAACCAAAGGTAGGGATGATCTCTTTGTTATAAAGATACTGACTTATAAAGGCAAGGGAGGGGGGATGAGAGGAATGAAAGAACTTTAAATAGAACAAAGAGGGAGGAGGGACAGGAGAGGGCAAGGGGATAGGAATAATGGTAGAATGAGTTAGCCATCCTTACCCTAAGTACATGTATGAAGACACAATTGTTGTAAAAATACATTATATAAAACCAGCAACTTGAAAAATTGTGCTCTTCATTTGTAATATGAAATGAATTGCACTCTGCAAATATGTATAACAAATTAGAATGAAAATCTTAAAAAATTTAAAAATGGAACCAAAACATGCAGAAAAAGTGCTTAAGAATCACATAAGCTCTAAGGCAAGGAGCTTAATCATACCTTTGTAAGAAAAAATATCAATGAAATCATTTAATCCATCATTAATTTTGAGGGTTCTATAAGTTTACCAAATTATGGAATAGAATATTCTTGATAAAATGAGTTGTTTTCCCCTTTTTCTTATATCCCTTATTTCTTATATCCCTTCTTCTTTTTTAATATCCCAGAGATTTTCATCACCTAATTGTTAAAATAACCACTTTTATAAATATAAAGACCCATCTCCATTGTATGACCTTTTAGATGAACTTAAGTAAGTTTGGTTTGTGTTACATAGATTCTGACTTAGAATCCTAATTTTACTGTGGCAGAGAATGTGAGTTTGTTCAAAGGATCCATAGTTTCTTTGGATTTAAAATATATTTAGTGAACTGTACTTCAAAAGAATAGGTAAATTAAATGATTGGGTTTATTTTAGGCCCAGTTTTATGGTTTTCTATTATTCATCTTCTGTTATAATAATAAAACATTAGGTTGAATGATTTATAAAGAAAAAAAGTTTATGTGATTCATAATTTTGAGGAATGAAAATACAAGATTGGTGGCCCCATTAGTTATTCTTCTGGTGAGGGCCCCTTGTCTGCACTCCATCATGACAAAAGGCATCACAGAAGAAGCATGTCAAAGAAGACACTACATAATGACACAGGAATTCAGAGAGTGGTTCAGGGGTTAGGTTCACTCTTATTTAAAAAAAAAAAAAAAAATATATATATATATATATATATATATATATGTACTAGGGATTGAACTCAGGGGCACTTGACCACTGGGCCACATCCCCAGCCCCTTTTTTTTGTATTTTATTAGAGACAGGGTCTCACTGAGTTGCTAAGTGCCTCGCCATGGCTGAGGCTGGCTTTGAACTCGCGATCCTCCTGTCTCAGCCTCCCAAGTGCTGGAATTACAGGCGTGCGCCACCGCGCCCAGCTAATATTTTTTTAGTTGATGATAGACCTTTATTTTATTTATTTATATATGGTGCTGAAAATAGAACCCAGTGCCTCACCCATGCCAGGCAAGTGCGCTACTGCTGAAGCACAAGCCTCAGCCCCAGTTCACTCTTTTTATAACAAACCACTCTTGTGGGAAGTAACCATGGTCCAACAAGAACTACATCAATCTCTTCCAAGTGCAGTGTGTCTAATGATCTCATTACCTTGCACTACTTATACTTGTGAAAGGTTCCACCAGTTCTTCATACTGCCAACATTAGAGGATGAGCTTCCATCACCTGAAAATTTGAGGCAAGTAACCACATCTGAATCAAAGTAGCTTTGAATGTCACAGTTAATTTTATTCATAACTCCAAGGTTCATACACAATGTGAAAATCCAGGGTCATTTTTATAGCAAGGAGGGAAAAGACCAGCCTTGCCCACATGCAGGCAATGGAATTTGGGTTTTCTTTACATAGAGTGAGCTGCCTGCAAAATAAAGCTAAGAAAAGAAAGTGGCGAAAAAACCACATAACACAGAAAGTAATTTTAGAAAGCAGAGGTGGAATGGCTCTTCGACCTTAGGGGTTAAGCTTCCACACTGGGAAGAGAGAGGGAGAGCCTGCATTTAGTTTATTTATATGGGGGGAAACATCAAAGGTTTTCTATAAAATGTTCTTTTGCCAAATAAGGTAGGAGGTGGGATGTCCAGTCCTAATGGGTTATGCCCAATTCCTGAGATACAAGAGCAGCCTCCCTAGCTGATTTTAGACTGAGGTCATGTGCATTGTGTAATCCATTAAGTGGGAGGAGCCACAAAATAACTTGCAATGCCAAACCAAAATTTCCTTGGCTCAAGGCTGAGTGAAGGCATTAAGTAGCTCAGGGGTGGCTTCCCACAGATAGGTACTTCCTCCTCTTATGCTCCAGTGGATTAAATCCATACAAGTTTGTGCATTGCCATGCTGTGACAGTTAATCTGGTTTCTCAACTTGATTGGATTGAGAGATACCTAGGATTAAGGAACTTCTGGGTGTGTCTATGAAGTGATTTCCTCACAGAGATGAATGGCATGTGTGACAGCAAATGGGGACAAATGCACCCTGCGCATGGCTGACAGCATCCAATATGCCAGTGGCCCTGATAGAACACAAAGTGGGAGAAGAAGAACACTACACTGGCTACAAGCTCAGTTCTTCTTGAGTGGGTGCATCTGTGGCTGCACTCACCTATAGACATCAAGGCTCTGGTTTCATCACTCTTCCAAACTATCGCCAGTAATTCTCTGTGGAGTTTCTAGACCTTCTGTCTCTTCTAGGCCTTCAGAATGAGGCTGTGTGTCATTTTGCTCCCTTTTGTTCTGAGGCTCCAGTTTCAACTGAGCAACTTTTGATTCCTCTGGGCTTTCCAGCATGGAGATGACCATTGTGGAATTATTTATCTTCTGATCTTATAAGCCAATTAATAACCCCCTTTTATAATTATAAATACACATGTCCTGTTTGGTTTATTTCTGTAGAGAATTGCGACTAGTACATGAGCTTTTGCTTATCCTGCACACTTACCCTGGTGTGCCCTTACCAAATGTGTATCTCTACTTCAAGTTTGTGTTTCTTAAGTCAGTTTTATACCCTGAAATGCCTATCAGCAAATTCAGAGTTCACTGCAGCACAGCTTTATATCATGTAAATCATTTTGCATTATATTATATGAGTTAATTTTTAAATAGTTCTATTTAGATCTTAAAGGTTGCACATCCATAATAAATTTTATTCAAAGTGTAGTTAAGTGACTGCATTACCTTAACATTTAGTATCTTGCAAGGATATTCACAGATAAATGGATAAGGCCATTATTTCTAGTACTTATTACTCATCACAAAACTATTTCTTTATCTCCTATGTTTTAGGATGATTTCAGTCCTTAAGAAAAACAGTTTGAATTATAGTTACAGTGTAAATCACCAAAGGAAAAGTAAATCTTAGTAACTATAGATTTTTTGAAAGCATTTTAAGGACATACAGTCAATCCTTCCACTGTTTTAGAGTAGTACTATAAAGATATGTTTTCATGTTCTTTTACCTGGGAAAACTACAAAGCATGTTAGCTTACATCAGCAGGAAGCATAGTATGATTATTACAGCTTTGTTTTTTCACATGGACAGTAGTGTTAAAGTAAATAGCCAGTCTTTTCAAATTGAGTTTAGAACTACATATGACTTTTATTCAAGAGATATAAGTTTGATTATTCATCCATTCATCAACTTCTGAAAACCTCTAATAAGGTTTAATAGTATAGTAATTTCATTTTGTGTTTTAATGTGTCCCATACTGCCTCAAATTAATCTTTTCTAGACCTGTGAGATTTAGAGAAAATGCAATATCTATTAATGAAGGTTTTTATTGTTCTTTTTCATTACTTTTTCTGTCAATTCTATGTACCCATTCTTTATACCCAGATTTCCTATGTCTCTCTATAATAAACACTTCACTGTGATTTGTTACTCATTCCTTCCTCTTTAATTTTTCAATAATATCTTAATGTAAGTTCCCCAGAAGCAGACTTTAAGATAGGTCTTGAGAGAAATTTTTTTAATTTGGAAAGTGATTCCAGGAGACATCAATAAGCTAGTTGGGAAATATGTCCAGGAAGAGAAAGAAAGCTCAACAATTGGAGCTCCTCCCTTCAACAATGAACTCACCTTGAGTTACGCCAATCAAGTGGAAGTGGTAGGAGTGCATACCCATTAATTCCCATCAGTCTTTATTTGAGCATTATTTCTTTTTTTTTTCTTTTTCTTTTTTTTTTTTTTTTGTGGTACCGGGGATTGAACTCAGGGGCACTCGACCACTGGGCCACATCCCCAGCCCTTTTTTTTGTATTTTATTTGGAGACAGGGTCTCACTGAGTTCCTAAGTGCCTCGCCGTTGCTGAGGCTGGCTTTGAACTCGCGATCTTCCTGCCTCAGCCTCCCAAAGTGCTGGGATTACAGGCGTGCGCCACCGCGCCCGGCTGAGCATTATTTCTAAGGGCAAAACCTCACACTTTTGACTTGTTTTGATTGAAAATATGTATACTCTTAAAGTAAAGAAAAAATTTAAAGTCTTGCCTTCTTAAGAGAGTTGAGACATTCTGTTAGCAACTTCAGCGTGAGGATGTAAGTTCAGGGGACATATGAGCAAGGTAATAGCATATGCTACATCTATGATAGTTACTGATTGGTGTATTAAAAAAAAAAAACCCTTCAAATTATTTGTTATGAATGGCAAGCAAGAAAGGACTGAATGCAGATATAAATCTTTTTTTTTTTTTTTTGTAGAAAAGGGGGTGTTTATTAAGGGAAAGGGAGAAAGGGGGAAGGGAGAAAGGGAGAAAGGGAAAGGGGAAAGGGGAAGGGGAGAGCTGGTGAGAAGATGACGGCTAAAAGAGAGAGAGGAGATATAAATCTTAAAGAAAAAAAGACTTGGTGTTTTATTGAAAAGTACAGAGCTTGAGATATAGCTCAGTGGTAGAATGCTTGCCAGACACATGTGAGGCCCTGGATTTGATCCTCAGCACCACAATATAAAACAATGAACAAGTAGTGAAAAACAGAGAAAAATTAAGTTCAGATATGAGATAATTCTAGATGGGAAACTGAATTAATAAAAATTTTAAAAATGTCAGCTAACATCTGAATGAGGTTTTATATTTCAGTTATCTACTTTTTATCCTGGACAGTTTCCAGAAAATCTCCTGAATTTTATTCTACACCAGAAGTATTCAAAATATCAAACCATAATATATAGAGAAAATAAAAAATAAAAGATTTTCGAACATCTTGGGGGTCTCTTAGAAAATCAATAAATAAAACCAAAAACTCATTTACCTTTGGGAAAAAGTGATCAGACATGAGAGAGTTTTAAGTTCAAGGAGTCATCTAGTACAGATTGATTTACACTATAGATGTACTTTGAATCTGGCCACTAGAACATCTTATTTGAAGAGGTTCAATTATTTGTGCTTTTTCCTGTATTGGAAGATGAAAGCATATCACTTTTACAGTTCCCTATATTTAATAGTATTGTGGGTCAAGGATTTAATTCTAAGCTATGTTAGGTCATGTATAAAAATATTCCACAAAGAAGAAAACATACTAATACCCTATTCATCATGCAATTTACATGTACATTTTGTTTTTGTTTGGTAATATGAGATTTGCTACAGATTTCTATACCTTAAATTTCTAACATATGAAGAATAATTTTCTTTTAAAAATAATTTGCTTCATGGATATCAACCAAAAAGAAACTGTGCTACAATCTAATACAACACTAACAAACAAAACAAAAACTGTTTTTATGTGAATTTAAACATCAGTTTTTTGGAATGTGTCCCAAAATACAAAAGGCATTATTATAATACAATAGTCAACTGTGAAAATGAGTATATTCAAGATTAAACAGAGGAAAAAAGTTTAACCCAAAGGGAGGGAAAAGTTAATATTTAAAAGAGTATCTAAGAGAAATTCTTTTGTTCTGAAGAAAAATGAAACTATTAAATAATACATATTTATTCCCTTTTTATATTTGTGTATTCTAATACAATGTTCTTCAAAACTAACTATAAAACTAATATAGTTGGGCACATAATGGTATGTTTGTTTAGAAAAATTACTATATCCATGAAACTGAAAAATTCAAATTTTAGAAAAGGAAATCTTACTTGGAATTCTTTTACTACTTGAAATATAATTTAGTCTTTAGCTTGTAACATAATGAAAAGAAATCATTATAGACTATTCAAATCTTGAAAGTGAAAGAGACTCCTTAGAGGATTCACATTGATTTGTTTGTGTTTTAAGTGAGGGGATTGAAGTTTTAAATAGCTGTTCATAGAGTCAGAAAGATAATTGATAGCACATCTCTACCTGGTCCTCATAGCTTCAGATTCAACATTTCATATTCCTCTCTTATTGTGATTTTCTTCCCCAGTTACTCATCTTGATATTCTACAAACTGTCAACTTTAGAAAGTCATTATTATTAAATATTCTTTGAAAATATACAGATAAAATCCATTCCAAATAAGTAGAGGTAGAGAAATGTATTAGAGACCCTCTATGGATTTAATGTTCCTGCAGAGACTGTCCATAGTGTCATCCACATTTTCTTGCTTCTGAGAAGAAATTGATAGTTAAACTGTCCCTCATCTTCTCTTTATTTTAATATAGATACCCAAAATTGAATATTATATTTCATTTTGGGGAAAAAATAATCAAAAAGAGAACTTCAGTAGACACTCTTAAAGAGATTAATCCAGTAACCCTTTCAAGTAACTCCATTACTGCATCAATAATCATTAGAATTTAAAAAGTGTCTGTTTTTACTTGTTGTTTTCACTCATTAGTATCCTTTAATTCTGTCCAAAATTCATTTCTGCGTTCTTTCAATTCTTCTTTCCATATATTCTTTCAGAATCTATGTCCCAATACAAGAAGGGATAAGAACAAAAGAAAAGACAAAATGAATTTTTAAAACCTGTATATAAAATACATGAAATATGAGGTTATACAATGTGAATATTTAGTAACTTTTCATTGCATTCATAGTATTCTAGCCTGCTAAATGCTATGAATCTCAACAACAACTGTTTTACCATGGAATAATAACATAACAACATATTCATCATAAAATATTTTAACTGATTTTATTTCTCTATGGAAGGAAAAGTATAATGATATTGTTTCAGATAAAATATATAGTATTATTAGGGTAAGTTTTCAAAGAATATTACTTTATAAATACAGTGTGCAATGTCCCATTGTTACAAAGAGATATATGTTTTAAATGAAGTATTACATTTTTAATCCATTTTTAAACATTTTATTTTAAAATATACATATAGTAAAATTTACTTTTTTATGGATAGTTTTATAAATTTCAACAAAGAACACTATACTCAAGTTACAGAACAATTCTGCCACTTCAAAAAAGTTTCCTCTTCCCTATAGTAAAACACTCCCTGATGCTCTCTCAATCCCTGGCAACCATTATTGTGTTAAATCAGTAGAGCATTCGAGAAACAAATTCATGTGTCTGATACTAGATGGAGACTCTTAAAGGTGAAAATGTACAAGTAAGCATTTGATTACACAATCTTCACATATTTAATTGCATTTTGCAAAAATGCTCAATTATATATAATATCAGAGTTTTAAAAGTTCAGAAAATATTTAATTCTAAAGTTTTGTTTTATTTTAGTTTATTTTTAAACTGACAAGTAAAAACATAAAAACTGCACGTATTTATGTGCAGGTAATACTTCAATACATGTTTGTGTTGTATAATGTTTAAATCAGGCTAAACACATACCTCTTCAAACATTTGCCATTTCTTTGTGGTGAAAACTTTCAGAAAAAAATTTCTTCCAGTTCTTATTTTTTAACTGTGCAGTACACCAATTTTATCTATATTCAACCTACTGTGCACTATTACACCAGAACATACTGATTCTGAGAGTTGCACTTCTGCAATTATTGGCTTTGTTTTCTAGTATGGAAAAAGATATCTAACACATTGATAAGGATTGGGGAAATAGAATACTGCTTCACTTCAAGGAAATTTATTGTTATCAAAACACTACTCAAGCCGGGCGCTGTGGCGCACGCCTGTAATCCCAGCACTTTGGGAGGCTGAGGCAGGAGAATCAGGAGTTCAAAGCCAGCCTCAGCAATGGTGAGGCACTTAGCAACTCAGTGAGACCCTGTCTCTAATAAAATACAAAAAAGGGCTGGGGATGTGGCCCAGTGGTGGAGTGCCCCTGAGTTCAATCCCCAGTACCACAAAAACAACAACAACAACAACAACAAAAAACAAAACAAAACAAAACAAAAACAAAAACAAAAAAAACCACTACTCAGCACTAAAAGATAATAAAATCATGGCATTTGCAGGTAAATGGATGGAGTTGGAGAAAATAATGCTAAGTGAATGAAGATAGCCAATCCCAAAAAACCAAAGGTCAAATGATCTCTTTGATATGATGATACTAACTTATAAAGACAAGGGAGTGGGGATGAGAGGAATGAAAGAACTTTAAATAGAACAAAGAGGGGGGAGGGGGAGGGGGCAAGGGGATAGGAATAATAGCAGACTGAGTTATCCATGATTACCCTAAATACATGTATGAAGACACAATTGTTGTAAAAATATTTTATATAAAATCAGCAACTTGAAAAAAAAAAAAAGCAAATCTCACAAGGTATTTTAAAAACTGCTCATATTCTATCCTTTTATTTAAATTTTTGTAAAATAGATATACATACTTAATTTAGCTATTCTCTCTCTTTCTCTCTCTCTCTCTCTCTCTCTCTCTCTCTCTCTCTATATATATATATATATATATGTTTCTTTTCTTTTCTTTTTTTTTTTGGCCAACTGATATAGTAGAAAACACATGGATAAACTTTTCTACAAAGATTTTCCCTGGAAGTTAAACATGTTAAAACTGTTTCTAATCAAAAATAGACAGGAAACAGCTTTTCAGTTTCCAAAAAGTGGATCTTAATTCTTTTGGAAAACAAGTTAGTTGACTTTCTCCTTCATAAAAGATATTTTCATGGCCAAAAAACACATGGTCTTCAACAGTAGCACACTATGAGCAAGTTACTTTAACTTATACAAACCAATTCCTAGGACAGTAGCTTGTCAGGTAAATATATTTTGAATTATGTGTTATGATGAATTTATCTAATATTTTATGGGGGGCAGGTTGATTCACAGAGAATATATGTCATATCTCAATGTCTTCAAAAGATGGCAAAACTGATGTAATCTACTTTTAAAAATGAAAATTTCATAGAGAAATGGGCAGAAATTATATTCCTTTTTGCTGTATTTATCCTCTTGTGTGTGGCTTGGAAGTCTTTATTTATCATCAAAAGAATCCTTCTTTGAAAATTCAGAAAAATAGAAAAGCCATATAGCTAAAAATATTTAGAGATTTTCTTTTCTCATCGTGTAGGCAGGCTAATTAAAACAGCATTACAGAAATATTATAACTCTGCTATTCCAATGTCACTCTGACTTTGTGTGAGTAGAGGTTGTTTCAAATGAGTTAAATTATTGACTGAACATAAACACACCAAAGCCTTATTAATATTTTGTTCTGGGCTTCTGGACATGCATTTCAGAATCTGTGGCCCTTTGAAATCACAAAGATAACTTGAAAGAAATCAGAAACCAGTGTAGCTGGAAGGATTTTAAAAGTTTCTTCTGGCTTTTAGAAAATTTAAGAGATTCACTAGGCATTTAGAAATTCCTTTGATATCATGATGTCTGATGATATATTATGGAATTTAAGTCCATGAATGAACAGAACTTTCATGGGGACTTCAAAGGCAACATTTTGCTAGTTCTTAAAATAAAGGGGATAAACTCTTTTTGGAAAAATTAGTCTGTCATTATAGCATACATCTTACCTTATAAGTGCTTACTATTTTGTTCAGCATATTTGACCAAGGCTCCCTCCCACTGTCAATTTGTACATTGCTTAGTATCACCACCTACTCTACAAAAAAAGTGAGCGTCAAGTTAAACAAACAAAGTTAAAAATGACAACAGATTCAAAAGTAACCACTGGAGAGTCTACCAATAAGTTTAAAAACTGAGTTGTCATATAAATATGTCACCTTGAGAAATTGATGATATCAACTATTTGGGGTTGAAACAGGTTTGTTTGTTTTAATTTTCTATTGTTGTAACCAATTTCCACAAATTTAATAGTTTACATTAATCAAAGTTATTTCTTTATAGGTTTGAAGATGAAGATTCTGTTATGGTTTTACTAGCTGAAAGCAAATCATTCAGAAGACTGAATTCTTTCTAGAGAACACATTTCCTTGTGTGTATGCGTGTATGGTTTGGGGTTTTTATATCTTGCTTTTTGTTTTGTTTTGTTTCAGCCTTTCAAGACCAATTACATTCTTTGATTTAGGGCCTCTTTTTCCCTTTTCAAAGCTAGCAGCACATTTACCCTCTGATCACTTCATGAATTTATCTAATAGGAATAATATCAGACTGAGTTATCCATGGTATCAACCTACAAGAACCCTACTGATTACATTAAATTGGATAATCTAGGACAATCCCTTTATCTCAGAAACAACTGATTAGTAACCTTAATTCCATCTGCTACCTTCATCAGTGAAATAAGATTGTCCTGGGGACTCAGTTGTTAAGATTTTTGCCTATTGCAGGTGTCTGTGATGTCTATTACCTTTACCAATGAGAACAGTGAAGTAGTAGCACTAACTTTACTTCAGCAGAAGAGTTTTGTTTCCTGGAGGAAGCTTTTCCTTGAATCAGTAGAACCCTAGTGAAGAAATAAGAAATTGATTGTAATGCCTTCTTCTAACCCTTTACGGTGTTATCTGGACCTATATTCTGGCTGTAGGAGAAAAAATCATTATATATTGATTACTGGTTCAAGGAATATAAAGCATAACTCAGGAGATCACCCAACTGCATAGTGTTGTCTCTAGTTGGCAAATTACTGAATCTTGGGTAATTGTATTATTCTCTCAGGGCAGCTGCTTTGGCTGATTTTAATACAATTGAAGTTTATATGACTGAATTATTTGTCTCATTTGTTTTACTATAAAACTAGGTTTTCTGTAAAACAAGTTCCATAATAAGAGGCATATATTATTGGGTTCCTTTGTCAGGTTAGGTATATATATGAGTATGTACATAAATCAATTTGCTTCTCTCTCTCACTTCTCTAATATCATTTTATATAAGGTGTATGGATAATGATCAATTTCATAATTTCAAAATAGACACCTACTCATTACACCAGGAATTTCAGGTCCAGAAACACCGAACTCTGTATCTAAAGTCAAAAAGATGGTTATCAGGAGAATACATTTTGTCTTTATTTTTTTTTTAGTCCTAAGTCAGTTCTACTCGTGTGATTACAGACTGATACTGTTAAACTTGAAAAAATGATCAGATTGTCAAAAATGTGAAGTCAATTAATACTTTGTGGGTCAATATTATAAAAAATCTGTACGTTTATTATGCATATAGATTAGAGTTCCCAGTGTCAAAATTTCTTGGCAGACAAATGAAATTCCAGGAGGATATTGCATAAAAATATTTTATTATCCCACAAGAAAAACAAAAGCACATTGAATTTTCTGTCAACAATTTATGTTTTCTTTTTACTTTTTTGTCTTTTTTTGTTATAATATTAAGGTAATTTATCCCTACTAGTTATAATTTATCCCTACTAGTTAACCCACTGAAACAAAAGTTGAGATATGTCAAATAACAAGAGATTGTATTAATAAAATATAATAACTGAAAATAAATTGTAATAACTGTTTAAGTAACCTTCAATACTGAAGCATTCTCCTGGTTATATGATTTTAAAATTCTGAATCTAAGGAAGATAGAGACACTCTGGACTAATAATGTAGCTTTCATTTTCTAAATCATTAAAAAAATGTAACAAACTAAATATCTAAAACAGAATTAAAAAAAAAAAAAAAAACTTCTCCACACATCCATACAAATCAATTGATGCGGAGAATTAAAATTTTTATCCATAAGTCAATAATTTCTTAGTTCTGATAAATATACTTTGCTTATGTATGATAATGGAATTAAATAACCTACTTATATTTACAACTCTTTGTAAATCCGAAATTATTTCAAGCAAAAACTATTTGGCTTTATTAATATATGCTCAATATAAGTGGGTTGAATTATGTTTTTCTTATACAGATAACCATAATTTTCCACTTTGCTTGCAAGTAAAAATAAGGAGTTGAATACTATGTAAAAGAAAACAATGCTAAATCTACAAAGAGTAATGAAGATGAGTGTTCAGTGATTCAAATGAATACAAAAACTGCATGTTTTATGATTTAGTATGTGTGTGCATCCTCTTTCAAGTGAGTTTAAATAGTAAAATTATCAGCTCCTTCATCCAAATACAGATGTTATAGAAAATGTCATTATAGCAGCAAATCCCAAATATTCCCAGAATTTTAAATATTCTCCATCAAATTATAAGTGCAATTTTAACTTTATATGAGAGTTCCAGATCAAGTAATTGTACTTGATCTGTCAATATATATATTACATAAATGTAAAAATATAAAGGATATTTTAGATGTATTCAGTTTACAATAAAAGTATACCCATTATATTATTGCAGGTGCGTCACTTTTGGACTCAATCAAAATACAAATAGAAAGGAAATAAAACTATGTTATGAAGAGAGTTTAAAAACTACAGTGAGGGTATACTGTCATATATCTGGGACCAGCTTAAAACTATGCCAAAAAGACATAGAAAGTAAATGATGATATTTTTTAACCAATAGATATATGGTACTAATAGCTCATTATTATAAAAAAAAGAGTGATTTTTTAAAAAGATATACAGTAAAATTGTATGCTTTCATAAGGCTAAAGATTGATACTCTAGCTATGGGATTTACAACGTTGTCTTATTAGGATCATTAAAATAAAAATAAATTGTAAATGAAAACCATCTAATAAACAAATATCTCACCATGCTCAAAGGAAATCCATATAGAAACTATGATACTTAAATGAAAATCAATGAGGAAGTAATTTGTGGAGAAATACATATGCCTTCTTGAAAATTATGACAAAAAGCTTCAAAGCTTATGGAGGTGTTGAAAGCTTCACAAAAGAAAAAGAAATCTCTTTACAAAATGACAATTTAAATATGCTATTCTGGTGTAACATAACAAAATAAGCACATGCAAGCACTTATGTATGAATTGAAAGAAACAAGTACTGTATGTGAACTATTTTGTATGCAAAGCACATGAAGTAATAAAGCACTTCACCAGAGATGAGCATTGCAGAGACATTGCTGACTCAAGGGATTGATTCTGTAAAGGATGGTTTGTATGTTAAAGTTTTATTGCAGGATAGATTCCCTGCTTTATCAGGAAGCGTCTTGAGGCATTACTAATTTACTATACTAATTTCATAGATATGTATACATATAAATTTTCCTACTCAGGTTCAAAAAATGTATTTCTAAAGAAAATTAAATGTCTGCCTCTTAAACAAACAAACAAAAAGCAAACCCAAAGTAACTCATATATATATATATATATATATATATATATATATATATATAACACATACACTCACTTATATATATGTATATATACATGCATATATACACACATATTAATACATTGGATATTTTGTTATCAAATGTGGATAATATGGGGCTGGGGTTATGGCTCAGTGGCACAGTATTTGCCTCGCATATGTGAGGCACTGGGTTCAATCCTCAGCAGCACATAAAAGTAAACAAAATAAAGATATTGTGTCCATCTATAACTAAAAAATTTTTAAAGTGGATAATATATATGAATACATAATATATACATATATTATATATGTGTATAGTATATATGTATATATTTTATTTATATATGTATATATATTATATATATGTATATATTTTGTTGTTGTGTTTTGTTATCCACTTTGGACTGTGTCGTCTCTTTTATTGATAAAGACACTTTACATTTGCTAAAAGAAAAACACATTAAAGAAGTTTCAAGCACATTTTCTTATTTTGTATTCACAGAAATTTATGGAGTCACATGGATCTTATTATCACTAAATTAAAATGAGTAAAAGAGACTTAATGGGGTCTGGGGTTGTGACTTAGTGGTAGAGTGCTTGCCTAGCATGCATGAGGTACTAGGTTCGATTCTCAGCACTGTATATAAATAAATGAATAAAATAAAAGTCCATAACATCTAAATAAATAAATGAATGAATAAATAAAGACCTAAGAAACATTTAGATAGGAATCTTAAGGTCTTAAAATCTTCAAGAACCTATATATAACAGTAGAATGCATTACAATTTGTAATACACATATAGATTACATTTTTACATATCACTGTTTGTATACAAAGTATATTCATACTATTCGTGTCTTCATACATGCACTTAGGGTAATGATATCCATCTCATTCTACCATTTTTTTTCCTTTATACCTCACTGCCTCCTCCCTTCCCCTCTCTCCCCATTGACCTTTCTAGTGTTCCTCTAATCCTCCTATGCTTGTTGTCCCAACTCCACTGTGAATCAGCTTCCTTATATCAGAGAAAACATTCAGCATTTGGATTTTTGGAATTGGCTAACTTCACTTTCCATTATATTCTTCAACTTCATCCATTTACCTAAGAATGCCATTATTTTATTCTCTTTAATTGCTGAGTAATATTCCATTGTGTATATATACCACATTTGCTTTATCCACTCCTATACAACAACTTCAAATTATAAAAAAAAAAAAAAAAAAAAAAAAAAAAAAAAGCTTAGGGAAGTTAAGGAGTTCCTCTAAACCTTATATAAGTCAAGAACAAAAGCCAGATTCCCACCAAGGAATTCTGTCTGTCCCAGAACTCCTACTCTTAGCCTCTCTGGAAAGCATCTATGACTAATATTAAGTCCAACAAACATGTTTCAAAATTAAACGTAGGAAATGACCCTAATTACATGTGTATGACTAATATTAAGTCCAACAAACATGTTTCAAAATTAAACGTAGAAAATGACCCTAATTACATGTGTGTGTGCATGTGCATGTAAATACACAAAAATGGATAAGAAGGCAGTGTAGCTAAAATGTCAACAGTGATTGTCTCTGGGAGTAGAGCAATGGTTTATTTGTTTCTTCTCTATGTCTTTATTTTTTAAGTTTTGCTTAGTGAACATGTCATTTTTGTAATAGCTTTATTTGATATGTAATTTATTTAAAGTGTACAATTAATGTTTTTAGTATATTTACAGAGTGTGTGCAATAATCGCTTTTAGAACATTTTCATCACCCCCAAAGAAACCTCATAATCACCAGCACTCACTGTTGCTTTACTTCCAACCATCCCTACCTAGGTAACCACTAATATACTTTCTGCCTCTGTAGAATTACCAGTATGGCCAATCATATTAAGTGAATCATACAACATGTGGAAAAAAAAAAAAAAAAAAAAAAAAAAAAAGAACCTAAACTGCACAAGGGACTTGGAACTTCTTTCTGATGACTCTATTAATGCTCCTTGTGTGTTAGCATCCTGCTGTGTTTGCTTTTTGTCAGCCATGGACATGATCTTCTCTAGAGATTTCTGTGTGATTTTGCTTTTAACATAAAAATGTGTTAGTCTCACTGTGTACCATCAAATACAAGAAACAAAAAGCAAGATTCTATCACACCAAAATCTCTACGAATCTCTAATTATTTCAATTTATAGGAGAATAGAGCAAGAAATTTATAATATGACTTCTCAAAGTAGTTTTGTTCCTTTTGTTTCCATTTTTTGTTTTTGTTGTATATAGGCTACACTCAATTCAAGTATCTTTATGGCTGTCATGAGTGTTTTGTTCTTTTAATTTATGATTTTACAGATTTTTTGCTAAGTGAATATGAATATTTTCTTCCAGTGTACTTTTTCAAAATTCCCAATATTTAACTAAAATATTCACTTGCAGTACAAAAGTACAATTTTTACACTGACTGCCTCCTGAAAAAAATAATTGGTCATATGGATTTTAAATATAAAGTGTTATTTCATTTTATCTCTCTCATTCTTTACACACACACACACACACACACACACAAAAGAGGGATGCTATTGTGCAGTGGGAACATACTCAGGAGAATTTCATTCTGTATTTCTAATTCTAAAATCATTTTTTAATCTATAATTTGCATCTCATATATTTAGCCTTTATTGGGACTCAATCTAATAAGTATACATTTTTATGGAGCATATGCCAAATTAATTTTTTCTAGGAACATTTTATACCTACTAATGGGTATATTTTCCAGTTTTTTACACAATTAACAACTTTTGAGTGTAGGAAATGATTTTTTTTTATCATTGCACAGTTTACATTTGATTGATAAGACAAGTCAGTGAACAAATAAAATGTTGCTGGACTGTGATTCATTCAGAATTTTAAACTGTTCATAAAATTCATAAAATCTTATAAAATTATAATACAAGGGGGAGAGCCTACAGGGTTGGACAATTATTTTTCAACAGATTGATTTAATCAACAAAAGGATATAGAAAATATGCTTTTAAAAATTATAAGTGATTAAAAGGAAAATAGGAACAAACTAAAACAAACTCTGAATATTTTTCTCATTTTATAATAAGATTTTCCAAAACATAATCAATAAAATTCTTAAACAGTACATCTCAGAACCTGTGTGAAGTTTCCAAACATTATTTTAAATGTTATAAATCAAAAACTCCATTGATGTAGGAAAATCACATTATTGTAAGTATTCATTTTTTAATTTAATTTTTATTAATTTAAATAAATAATTTTAATTATTTAATGTCAAGATGGGCATTGTGGTATATGCCTATAATCCCAGTGACTTAGAAAAATAAAGCAGGAGGATCACAAAATAAAGGCCACTCTTGCAAATGAGCAAGATCCTGTTGTAAAATAAAATTTTAAAAAGGGTTGGGAATATAGCTTAGTAGTAGAGTGCCCTTGGTTTAAATTTCCAGTATCACATTACAAAATTCATTTCAGAATATTAATCTAATATAAAATCATGAAAATATAGCATTTTGTGCTAAAAGTATAAGAATTATGTTGACCACTTTTCAAGCTTGTATGCAGATAGTATATCAGGCATATTATACTCTATTGTGGAATGATAGGTAAATAACAATGATTATTAAGCCCATTATATTAAAATGTTTTACTCATTACAATGAAAGGCAAGAAAAGTGTATTCATATATCAGACAATTGAAGAAAAATAGAACCTAGATTACAAGTCTTAGCACAAACTCAAGTACTTTATGTAGGAAATGGGTCTTGATGGAAGGGATATTTGAACAGCCTGTAGAAGTAGCATGCTTATTTTTATTATATAATATATATTTTTCTCAAATAGAAGTTAGTTTAAAACACAGATGCTAAGAGTATTTGTAGGTTCTGACAGTATTCCACTCCCTGTGGTTAAAAATGACAAATACTGATTGAAATATTGATTGAAAGAATGAACACCCAGTTTGAAATTAAATATTTCAAAGTATATGTTAACAAACTTAATATTATTAAACAGAAAACTTATTTTCAAAATATATTATTTTAAATAAAATTGCCTTTAAAATATGTAGGAATATTCATAATGTGAAGTGTCATAGACTTCTCATACAACTAAAATTGCCTGCTTTTATTTTAGCTCAGCTTCCCCTTGACTTTTAAAGTGCATATTTACCTTGTTAAGAACTATGTCAGCAAATGTATTTACTAATATGAGTCACTCTGTGGACCTAGAGGCTGAATCTGATCGATGCTCCACTCTGTAAACAAGATATTTCTGTCGATTATCTTACTACATGAATGTCTATATTGGCTTCTTGTATTATAGCCAGAAGTAGAACCAACTAGTGGGGGAAAAAAGGTCATAAATCATTGCATAAAGTTAGCGTTTGCAAACTTGCCAACTTAGAACTGTGTGTTGGAATCATATAGCACTAAGATTATATGTTGCCTTCCAAGTTTGAATTAATGGAACTATCAAGGCATTTTATCATTAATTTTGCCTTCTGCAAATACCGCTTTTGTTTGTTGTGCAGTTTTTCTTTTAATCCACTCTGCATAAAGTCTACTTTTTAAAATATGTTTTAATTTCTTTTTATTGGTATATTATTTTTGTACATAAAATGATGGGATTCATTATGTCCTGTTCTTAGATGCATGTAACATAATTTCATCAATCTTGTTTCTAAGTAAAGTCCTTCTACTTTTTGAGAGCTGTTCAAGCTAAGGTTCTTTCTAAGTTATCAATCTCCTTTTGACTTGTAGCCAGGCCCACATGTCAGGTCAAACTTGAGATTTTGACAGTCAAAACCCAAGATCTACACTAGCTATCAAAATAAAGAGCTGAGGTGAGGTGGGAAGTTGCTAAGAACACAATCTGATATAAAGAAAAAGAAAAAGGAATTAACTAATACATCTCTACCTTTTTCCTCCTTGACTGCATATGTCTTTGTTCACAAAAGCCAATCGATATTCCTTTCATTATTCTCATTTATTTAGTCTACTCTCCTCTCCTCCCACCTCCTTCTCTCCTACAGTGTTTCACCATAACTACAGAATATACATCATTTTTTAGATATTCAAAATTTAAAAAAGATGTCTAGCTTCATTCATACTTCCTTTTATCCTATATAGAAAAATAAACATTACATTTTTCCAAGACTTGACATAAAACACTAGAATTGCATAAAATTAATTTCCTAGATATTAATATTTTTCTTTGAAATTTTAACATAAATAGATATTCTATAAATAAGCCCTTGTTCTGGGCAGATAACCTGAAGAAAAATATACAATAGTACATAGATTTTTATTGCATTAATTAAGGTTAAATAATTTTTTAAAGAATAATAATTTTTCAAAGAACATTAGTATTTTATCTTGAGACTAGATTTCCAGAAAGAATTTCTTCTTTCATATTTTACAGTGCAAACTTAGAAGAATATCTTTATTTTTTATACCATTTTGATCTTCTTTATTGAGCACCCGCATGCTATTGTGTTTTGTCTGCTGTGAGTGCCAAGATCCCAATACATACTTAAATTCAAATGTGTTACTTAATCCTACTATTTCACAGATGCATTTAATTACATAGAATATAGGTATTTCTTATATATGGTTTATGTGTGTATGTGTATGCAAATGTGTTTGTGTGAATAACTTCTAAATATTTTGAAGTCTATATGTCATATATCTGTTGTGGGATATACCTTATACCTGCAAAGGCACAAAATATCATTATTGAATGAATATATACATTAAAATATTAATGCCAATTAACTAGATAGAAATCAAGTTCAGTCATTTGGACATAGTAAATAATAGTTCCACTCATTACTATTAGAGAAAGAATAAATTATCCTTCACAATCTTACATTGTAACCATTTATAAAATACAAATAAAAAACATTTAACAAAATATAAAATTTCATGATAATTTAATATTTTCTTAAATATTCTCATATTTCTTACCTAGTACATTTCTCCCAAAAATGACTTAAAATGGCAAAATTTTAAAGTCCAAATGCATTTTAATAAATATTTTTTATGGCTCTTATTAAGTGAAGAACATAAGTTAAAAGTTTTTTTTCTAAAAATAATAGCTTGGCTAACATTAGTCTTTTCTTGACTTTGATGCTGTCAAAGATGACTTAGTCTGAATTAACATTGCTCTTTTGACTCTGAACTTGTCAAACATTTCATTTCATCATCCCTATAATTGTCACCAGACCTAGACAGAAAAACAGGCAACAGTAACTATTAAACATGAAAAGCAGAACATTTCCCTTCAAATGGCAGAATGGCATAGGTTAATGTGTAAGAAGGAGCAAAGAAAGAATTACATAACTGCATTGACAGCGTTTTAAAAATCAACACTCCTGAGCAGTTGCAAACAAGAACCAGGCTCTGGAAACACAAGGAGAACCACCAGCAGGAGGATTCTGAGGAAGCTGAATCCCTCTTCCCTTTCATACAACAAAGTGAAACAAAATGAAACTAAGAGGAATATGTGTAGTTTTCTTGATTTGGAGGGTTACAAAGGCTAACGCTCTGCTTTAAAAGCTAAGTAACATATATAGTAGTTGTGACAAAGCATATTTGCAGTTTTCAAGATGGAAGAGTGGATCTAGGCAGCAACCTTACACTCTAGACAGCCCAGAAATGAAGCAGTAAAAGAGCAGGTGACTGGAGAGATGGATGACAGAGTAAACATTCTACAATCCAATATTGGACAGCTTGAGACTTGGAGGGACTTGGAATTTGGTTATTGGAGCAGAAAATAGGAATTCCTTGACTCCAAACCCTGACAAGGGTGGTGTCAGGGGATAGGAGAAAGAAAGGAAGAAGGAAGGAAGGAAGGAAGGAAGGAAAGAAGGAAGGAAGGAAGGAAGGAAGGAAGGAAGGAAGGAAGGAAGGGAAGGAGGGAGGGGATATAAGAAAAGCTCCCCAGCTTAGTTCCTTAATAACAATTGGAAAGACAGAGCAAGTTAAAACAGGACAGGAGTACAAAGATAGTGAAGATCACACAATTCAGTCTAAATTGTTGGCAGGAAGCTGTGCTGGGCAGGACTTTGTATAGTCTACAGTTATTCAGCCTTAGTAGTAGAAATCAAATCAATACAGTTTCTCCCCCTGCTACAGATAGCAATGAATGAAACCGTAGGGAACACCTCTGAAACAGTAATCTATCCAGAAGGAACTTGTGGGTTTGCTGCTAGCTGATGGCTACTAAAACCCTCCTCAATTCAGATAAGGGGAGTGGGTTGAAGTGGACCCTAGAACAAATCACTTTCAGGTAGTGCTAACCCAAACCCAGTGCTCCCCTCAGCTTAGTGAAACTCATATGAAGACAGGCCTACTGACATCCAGCACAGTCAGGAGTATGGGTAAAACTTTGGTGATCTGTAGCACCCAGGGTTGAGATCTCTGTGCCGTGGACCTTCCAGAGAGCCGGCATTCACAGGTAACACATTTGCGGGGAGACTCTAAGCCATTATGTAAGACCACTGCAAACAAGCCCCACCAGAGGAGAGCTGATGATCAATATTCCACAGCATCCAGCAACTAACTTGAGCCCTGTTCCTGATGTCACAGTGCCCACCAGAATCAGCCAAAAGACCGCACCCCCCAAATATGCAAACTTGGGTCTCTGGGCTAACAAGCACAGACTGGGAGAGAAGATAGCTTCAAGGAAAGTAGCTCCTGTGCCCCAGCATCTCTTGGATGCTACAGACGCAAGTCCCAGAGTTGACAGTTAATTCTTATCCAGATGTATGGGTCCACAGCAGGCATTTCCTGAAGATAACTTCAAGCCCCCAGCAGAGAACTTCCTCATATACAACAGTTACATAGCTTCTCTTTAATCATGAAAGTTAACAAATTTGCATTATAATATACTTTATTATAATTATTTATTAAATGCTACCTAAAGAATTAACTGAAATAGTCACCATTTTCAGAGAATATTTTAAGATTAGATGAAGCTCACACTTAGAAAACTTATATTTACCTCTCAATTTAATGAGTAATAGTCAGGGTTTAAGTTTAGTAGATATAAGAATTCTTAAGATGTTGTTCCTATTTTCAAGGAATTTATCATCCAGGTAATATTCTCAACCCATGCAAGTCTCAGAGAAGTCAATCTTTTTAAAAGATTTTAACAAACTATCATATTAAACATCTGTTAAGTCTTGTTCTTATCAACATGATAGTCATCATTATCATTAACCACACTATTCAATGACTTTTATTGAGCTCACAGTATGTGTAGTAATAATTATTTTGGTTGAAACCCGTATGACAAAAGACAGATTTATAAGAAAAAGGCATAAAATTTAATATTTTTTATGTGACATGACACCATAAGAAATGCTAACCCAAAAAAAATAGAGGAATATACATATTTTTATGGAGAACAAAACTATGCTTAGAGAACAGAAGGAAATGGTGTAATAAACCATGGGAGTAGTTTTGTTTGGATCACTCTTGGTGTCTCTGTGCCTTCATTCATTTCCTCTGGCTGTAGGGATGGACACTGTGGAGTTAGGGTTTAGTAATACACTTTAGAGTAAGGAAGAGAACAATTTATCCCCTGTATGGGGTAAGAATGGCAGGCAAAGGTTGGAGAAACCTTTCTGATTCTGCCATTTTTTTTCTGTTTCCTTCAGCTTATAATATTCAGTATGATAAATTGTCATATTTTGAGATAGCATGTTCTTCTGTATCCCTTAAATTAATATGATTCAATTTCTAAGTGTTGGATATTTTAAACACTCTTTTCCTGAATGTTTAACTTTTTTAAAATTCTATTCCAGCATTTAATTTAGATTGAGAGCACAAAAATTAATACCTAACTCTGTTTCAATTTTCTCATCTGAGGTCTAATGTATGTCCTACGTTAAATTAATAATTTAAATTTAATAAGTGTATGTATTTTATTCTAGTTTTCCTTCAGCAATGGTCAGAGATTCTTTATGTGAAATTACAAGTGAAATTACAGAAAAGAATTCAAATTTCACCTAAAAATATGGAATATATTTTCTATCATTTTTTCCACTACAGAAATACATTTTTTCCACTACAGAAATACATACTTATTTCTTGCTTTACTTTTCTGTTTTTCTTTTTTGTACCAGGTATTGAACCTTGAATCTAGGAGTTCTTAGCCCCTGAGCAACATCCCCAGCCCTTTCTACTTTTTATTTTGAGACAGACCCTCATTAAGTTGTTTGAGCCTCACTAAGTTGCTAAGGCTAGCCTTGAACTTGTGATGTTCCTGCCTCAGCCTCCCAATTTGCTGGGATTACAGGCATGTGTCACCACACCCAGCAACATATACCTTCTTTACCCTATCTATGACTTCCACTCTTTCTCCGTGTTTTTCACATAATCCCAAACTACCATTGTTATTCATTCTTTTACAATATTTTTAGATTGTTCATTTTTAAATTATTCCACAAACTATGTATTTGGTGTGGTAGCTACGAAATGATTAAAATAAATTTGATTTCTGCCCTAATATAGACTTCCAATTTGTAAAACTTGCCTACTCTAACTCATTCTGTTATAAGTACTATTCCAATATATTATTATATAAGATTTTGTTTATAAAGAAGAAAATATTAAAAATTATCTAAGTCTGTCCCCTAATTATTAAAACCCTAAGAAGTTTCAAACTTAATTAGAACAAGCAGTAGTAATAAAATTTGCTTTAATTTCTATGATCAGGTAAAATCTTCCCTTTTTCTGAATCTCAAAAGCACTTGAAATCTGCCTAATGATACATTATATTCTGACTTGAGATCAAAGACCTTTAATTCTGTATTTAGCAAATGCTGCTTATCCAATACATAAGTGTGCAATTTAAATTTTTTAAGCATGATGGTTAGTGCATGTAAATATCATAGTGTCCAGAAACATGTTTAGTTGTATCCTTTTTTAAATTAATTAATTAATTAATTTTACTCAGGTATGTACCACAGCAGAATACATTTTGATTCATTGTACACAATTGCAGCACAACTTTTCATCTCTCTGGTTGTACATGATATAGTGTTGCACCATATGTGCAGTCATACAAGTACCTAGGGTAATGATGTCCATCTTATTCCACTGTCTTTCCTGCCTCTGTGTCCCCACCCCTCCTCTACCTTGCTTTTTCCCAAAGTTCCTCCATTTTTTTCCCATGCCCCCACTCCAATCAAGTATCAGCATCCATTTATCAGAGAGAATATTCAGCCTTTGGTTTTTGGGGATTGGCTTACTTCACTTAGCATGATATTCTCCAACTCCATCCATTTACCTGCAAATGCCATAATTTTATTCTCTTTTATTGCTGAGCAATATTTCATTAAGAACATTTGTTGCTTCCTTAACATTTTTTCCATCTCTTTTAGACTTTAGATATTTGATCATGAGCCAAAAGATAAGGAGAATAAGAAAAATTGATAAACAGGACTTAACTAGTGTATGTTGTAATATAGTGGTTTAGATATTTTCAAGATTCTAACAGTCAAGATATATTATTTTGATATGTCAGCAAATTAAACTTTGTGGCACATTCCCTAATTTCCCATATTCCAAATAGGAACAATACCAATATCTCCCCCATGAGTTTAATATTTTAATGAGGAGATTCAGATGAATTGTTAGTATACTGTAAGTACCTTAAAAGATATGAATAATATGAATATACTTTGTATACTAACAGTGATATGTAAAATGGTGCTTTTTATACATATTATGAATTGTAAAGCATGCTACTGTTATATATACAACAACATTGAATAAAAATAAAAGAGAGAAAAAAAGTCAGCTAGGTAACATTATCTTGTTACCTAGTTATTTACCTCTGTCCAATTTTGTCTTTTAACCATCAAAATGAAGATATTTGTATATGAGCACATTTAAAACACCAGGGGAACTTGTAGCGATTTTGAAATCCATATAAACTGCCTTGTCTATATGAAGAACACAGGAACACACCATAGGGAGCAAGGAACCTTCTTGGATAGAGGATGTTAGAAGAGACGTAAAATACTTGGACTTGTATTAGGTTATTAGGGCATGGAAAAGGAAGCAGGACTTGCCTGTTGGTTAACTATTGTCAAGAGTAAATCAAGATTGTGAGCCTTAATCTTATCAAGAAAGATGAAAGACTGTAGTAGAATTGTGAAAGTAGTAAAGAAGCAACAGTCATTGCTACTTACGGGAATAGGATTGTACTTGGGAAAATGTGCATTTTTTTTTTCAAGTTTTCAGACATGGTCACACATTTATTTTATTTTTGTCTTGATCTTGAGCTATCACAGTCACAGAGAGGCCTTGTCAGGACAATGTTTGTGAAACTGTTTACAATCAACAAGAGAACATCCAGAGCTGAGTGTCAGGCTGCTAGTTCCTTGCAACCCCAAGGACTAGCAGATAATTCTGGGCCAGGTGTGACATTCAGGGAGACTTTTGTCTTTTATCTATCAGCTAAAACTGTACACAAGCAAAAACTCTATGCTACACTTTGATCAAAATTGAAAATACATTCTTAATAAATTCAAGATGTTTCTTCTCTTCCTTGACCATTATTATAAAATAGTGAATACAAATATTAGTCAAAATTATCAGAGCAATTATGATAGTGCAACGTTGTTACTTGATCTATAGTGGTGTCATAATTTATAAAAGGGAAGTTGGGGGTTGAGGATGTGGCTCAGCGGTGGCATGTTTGCCTAACATGTGTGAGGCACTGGATTCAATTCTTGGTACCATATAAAAGTCAATAAGTAAAATAAAAAGATATAATAATTAAAAAATGGGAAGTTAGTTTAGATAGTCTCGGAATGCTTCTTAGAGAAACTCATACCTAAAGAAAAAAAAGAGGTAAGGAGGTTAATAGGGAAGAAAAGAGTAATCTAAGGAGAAATAACATATCTAAAAGCTTACTGTATCATAATAAGGTATGATGGATACAAGCACTGAAAAGAGACTTTGTAACCCAACTATAAGGACAGAGGAAGCTTTTAATAAGATGAAAAGAAGGCTTATTATATATTGTATATAATACATATATGCAGTATGTATTATATCTACAATAATATATACAATATTTTATACATATAATACAGATGCATATATAACACATATGTATGTATGTATGTGCAATGCATATGTGTGTGTGGTGTGTATATATGTAATATATGGGAGGAAAATACATATATATGTACACACACACACACACACACTCACTACTACAATAGTCCAGGTAAATGCCAGTGATAGCTTAACTAAGGGAATGTAGGAACGAGTGGAAGAAATAAAACAAATTCAAGAATATTTAAGATTAAATTTGACAAATTGAAAATAAATTTAGTAAGGCATTAGTTCAAATATAGGTGACAATATTCTTAGTTTGCTAGTTTTTTTGAAAATATGAATTCATTTTGAAATATTTAACCTTGTATAAATATTTAGCTCTAGATCTCAAAAAAAAAAAAAAAAAAGATTAGGTCTAGAGATATGAGTGTAAACATTGGCTATGAGTGAAAATTAATTTTGTGGCTACAGATACTGTACTTGGTGAACAGTTGTGTTTGTTTATGTGCATGTATGTGTAAGTGTGTGTGGATTTCAAGATGAGTCTAAAATTAAATTGATGTTCTTAAACCATTGGAGTGATTCTAAATTCCTAAATCAAATAAAGATTTATTAACTTTTGTTCAAGATCTTGAAATAAAGGATGTAGGATCAGGGAAGTGCAAGCAGGAGTTCTCCTAGCACATCAAATTTTATATTTTTAACTGAATAAACCAGATTGTGTGGATTTCAGTTTAAGTTTTCCTGAAAACCAAGATAAACCAAAGCTAGTCTAAGGGAAAAATGGGCGTACATTCTGATGGCATTACTCCTTTTTTTTGTTTTTCTTAATCATTTTTAAAATTCTTCTTCCAAATACAGAAAGAAGAAAATGGGGGTGGGGGCCAGGAGAAAGGGACTCACAACAAAAAAGAGAGATGAGTAGAGTAAAGAAAGGGGATGGAGAGGGAAGGAGGAGAGGAGAGCACAGGAAGTACTGGGAAAGAAAATCTACCAAATTATGCTGTGTAAATATACAAATACACCATGAACAATTCCATAAATATAAACCATATACATATATATATATATATGATGCACAATTAAAATAATGATAATAACAGAAGGGAGCTCAGTAGAGTAAAGCAAGTTGATTAGGAAGAAGGTATAGGGAGTTATAGGGGAATGAAATTGATCAAATTATATTTGGTGCTTACATAAATATGGCATCATGAATCTCATTATTATGTATCATTAAAATGTACAATAAAATTTGTAGAAGTTCTTTTATGATTAGACCTGCTTTGCTCCCTGAAAACAGGAACCATACCACCTATTGGATTAAGAATTTTCAATAAGAATGCAACGTACCTTCACTTCTGGTGTGCCCTCAAAAACTCCTCAAATGCAGAAAATTCATCCTATTCACTGAAATCTTTTGTCTAGAGTTATATCAGAATATACAAATACTTTCTGGCTGAACTATGGGAGGCTGTATATATGTATCCTGTCACTGAATGTCTGCATGTTTTAGGTTCAAGGACGCATCTTGACTTCTAGAGGGTGTATGAACACAGTTATCAACTTCTTGTATGATTTCTTACTCTCTAGCTCACTCCTTAAATCAAAGTCCTTATAGTCCTTATTTCTGAACAGGAATGTAGCTCTAGAGCACCAAATGCTATTTTCTCATTTTAGAGATTAATTGGCACCTAATTCAGGTCAAATATTATGGAAGTGGGAACTTAAAGGAGTTTTCAGAAACACTGATATTGGGGAACTTCAAGATTTGGAACTTGTTTTTCATTTCTTGTGCTATTTGGATAAATATAGTAGCTTTCCTTGTCCTTTGTTTTGTTTTGTTTGTGGCACTGGGGATTGAACTCAGGGCCTCATGTATACTAGGCAAGCAAACTACCACTGAGCCACATCCCCTGCCCCTCCTCCTTGGTCTTTAATGTGGTCATACTAAGACAATGTACAGAAAAAGTAACAATAGTACTGAGTAACATAGTCACAAAAAAATAATAAATTGCCAAGACTGAAAAGTAAAAGCTACATGGAATGTTCAACCTCCAGTACTGAATTCACCTCTTACAATGAGCTTTCCCATATTCTTGAGTTGTTAATGATGTTCTTAGCTTCTTGTCCTCCCTTTTCCTCTAGTTTTCATATTTTCTCTGAATTTGTTTCTCTTACCAGTTTGCATAGACAGTGTTTTAAAACTGTGGTGTGAAGCATTTTTTAAAAACTTTTCTCCTCTAGAATGTACCCAAATTTAGCTAAAACCTGTAATTTCCTCTATATTTCATTAAACAAAGAGTCAGAGGACACTTACTATACTTTTCTAGGTAAAACTGTATAGAAAGGTCAAGCTAAACATTTGGGAAGTGTTCCAGACTCTTAAGGCAGGCTTATAAAAGGAATGCTTCCATGGAAAGGCTTAACTTTGCACACATTAGTGACGACGTTCATGCCTATTTCAGTATCAGCACACTGTCATACTTCACATGTCAATTGAATTTTATAAGAACATTAGTTTTTAAATAAAATATAAATAGCACTCAGCCTCTTGCTTTGAGAGATAACTGATTCTGGAAATTGTGAACATAAGTGATTGCTAAGGTTTGTATTTACCAGAAGAAAAATAGTATTGATTCACAATTAAATCATATGTGAACATATTATTTCTGAAATTTTATGGGATTATAAATAAGACTATCTGTAGAATTAGTATTACCAGACAAAAACATTAAAAATGTTTGATATTCCAGAGTGGTGGTGTGGAAGGATGAGTTTATAAATTGAGATTATTTACAGCAAAATTCAAAATATTTCAATAGACTCTACCATATATTTTATCAAATGAAGTAGTATGAACATGTGTGAAAATATGAACACAGCTATAAAAATTAAAATGTCACCAGAAACCAGAGGATCAAGAATCTATTGTTACTTATTAATACAGACTAATGGATTTGTTTTTAAAAGAAAACAATACTTTCAGAGAAAAAAATAAATTGACAGATTTATTTACCAAAGTGATGTTTCCATTCTTTAAGGTAACATGCATCCCTAATTTAAATTATTTATCATAATAATATGTTAAATATTACAGTCTCACTCTCTGATTTTAAAAAAAAAATCACAAAATTCAATCTTCTTTTCCATTTCCATTTATCCATCCCTTTAAAATAGAATTTATAGACAGAAACTCTGTCAAATGTCTCTGTGCCCATTTTTAAGAGGTAAATTTTGTGATATGTAAATTACATTTCAACAAAAAATATCTCATTATCAATAAGATACTATAATTGTAATAGAAAACAATATTACCTAATTTTGAAGAGGTAACTGTTAAATGATCTTTACTTGAAGTAGTCATCAGGGTATTTGATTTCTTTTTTATGCCTTAAAAGCTCCTTTCA
The DNA here is from genome assembly GCA_025594165.1 of Tamias sibiricus. NCBI lineage: Eukaryota > Metazoa > Chordata > Mammalia > Rodentia > Sciuridae > Tamias > Tamias sibiricus. The sequence goes on from CM046662.1 coordinate 85,428,911, forward strand.
GAATCTTCAGAGAAGCTAAGGGCATATCTCAGTGGTAGAGAGCATGCTGTAAAATGTAAAAGCCATATGTTCATGCACCTATTAAAATTTAAGAATTTGTCTCATTCACTGTATTGTGCTCAACAAACAAGAAAACAAATAAAAACAGAGATGTCATTTGTTGCCTTTGTTATTTTTTGATTTCTCTTTGAGAAATACAGGTTGATACAAATAACCTACATACTTGTTCTCTCAAAAGTGTATTTACCTTTAAAAATTCACTTTTAATTTGTTTTCTAGGGCATTTATTTCTTTGGTTAATTAGATATTGATATCACAAAAAAATTTTAATCAACTATGGCCCTTTGAAGTTTTGTGTAATTTTGAAGAAGATATTTTGTTTAGATATTCAGAAAATTTGGAAGACTTTCCAAGTATTCACAGAAGAGATTAAAAAGCAATGGTCCAGTGTCCTGTGATACCATGTGGCAAAGGTTATGGGTGACTGTAAACTATCTCAATAAAATTATGTTAAAAAATAATTGAGAGAAAGACCTTATCCAAACCAAGATGTAACAAATGCCTGCCCATTTTAATCTGTGGCCTAATACCTCAAATTGTCTCTCACTTTAATGATTATATGGAAATGAGTTTTGAATAATCAGATTTAAACCATGAAAATTCCATTACTTCAAACATTATTCCTTTTAAATATATTCTTCTTTTAATTTTAACTTCCATGACTACATGATACAAAATTTTAGAATTTCAAGTACTTTATATGTTTACTTTTAAAAAAATTAAAAGGTATAACATATCAGAAGCAACATGTATACTAGTGGTATCCTCTCTAAATTAAGCACACAAGTCTTAAATATGTAATTCAGAGAAGATTCACTGTGTATGTACCATTACAGCTACCACCAAATCAATATATTGAAAATTCCCCTAAGGAAACCATTATTAGCATTATGCATTAGTTCTAGTAGTTATTGAACATTGTAAAGCAGAATCATGTAGCACATACTCCTCTTATTTTTATACTTTTTCACTCAATGTTTTCTCTGTGATATTTACCTTGTTGTACCAGAAGTTTGTTCTTTTTCATTTCTGCATAATATTTTCTAAAATGAATGCACTGCAATTATGAACACATTTCTTTATTGATGATTGTTTCTGGTTTATTTGTGCCACAAAGTTGCTATTAACATATTTTTATAAGTCTTTAGGGGAATTGAACTGTGATTTTGTGTAGCTTACTTTTAGTCAGTACTACCAAACTTGTTTCAACAGTAGTTAAAATCACACTTTCACTACCAGTGCACAATGTGACTGTTGATTCACATCCTTTCTTCTTCTCATTCCTATTAATTGCATCCCAGCAGTGTTATTTCAGGGTTTTTTAATTATCATTTATGCAATAGCTATAAATATTCAACACTTTTTCATTATGTTAGCAAGTTGGGTATCATCCTTTGCTACGTATTTAAGGTTTTTGACACATTCTTAAAATTATATTTTGCTTATGATTCATTTTAAATATATTTTAGTCTTGAGTACTTTGTAAATCCCAGCAGAAGGCTTGATATCTTTTTTACAAAGATTGTATTCTTAATTTTAGTGATGCCTGGTTTACACTGTATTGTTTATGATTACTCCTTATTGTGTTCTATTTATAATAAATATTATAAATTATGAAGCTGATCTTTTATTTTATTCTAGAAGCTTTTAGGATTAAGTCTATGTTTCAGCCCTAATTATTTTATTTACTTATCAGATGTGAGGCAATGGTTATATTCATTCTTTCCCCTATACTGTGGTTAGAAGCTTCTAAGAGGGAGCACAAGTTTCCCTAATATGCATTTACTAGTACAATATTTTCCCCAATGCATGTGGATTATTTGTAGTGATACGCTTCAAGGGAATACAATACAGCAGAACTGATGGGATGCCCCTTTCTTGACTAAGTGTAAAAGCTATGGTGACTTCTATCTTTAATGCTCTCTTCCTGTCTCTTGAAACACTTCTTTTCTAATATTTATTTTTTAGTTGTAATTGGACACAATACCTTTATTTTATTTATTTATTTTCATGTGGTGCTGAGGATCAAACCCAGAGCCTTGCATGTGCTAGGTGAGCACTCTACCATTGACCCACAACCCCAGCCCTTGAAACACTTCTTTATGAAGCCAGTTACCTACCAGTCCATAACTCAATTTGTTGGAAGGGCCATGGGAGTGATTTTGGAAGCCTGTTACAAACTCAATAACTGAGCTTAGAAGTTAAACTTCCATCAGTCTAAACTCGAAAAGCTTTTAGCCCTGGCTGATTCTTACTGAATAAAACTTGTGAGAGCACCCTGAAATAATACACTGGTTAATACACCTGGCTAATACACTCCCAGACGACTCACACACTTAGAATGTGAGATTATATATATATATATATATATATATATATATATATATATATATATATATATATATATCATTTTTAGCTGCTACTATACTTTGTGGCTATAACTTATACAGAAACATTCAGTAAAAATACACATTGTTTTCCATTTCAATTTGATCATTTTAATTTCTCCTAATGTTCATGTTAGTGTTTCAAATCAATTTGCCAATTTATAAAAAATCCTATGATTTTTAAATTGAGATCAAGTTAAATCTTTAGGAGTGATATTTTTCCAAAGTTGATTACAAAACATGAACAAAAGATAAATTCCTTTTTAAGAAATTTTCATTATTTTTATCAACAATTATCTTGAAAGTTTAAATGTAGACATCTTAGTCATCTTTTATGAGATATGTTTTTTATTTGATATTTTAGTCTAGAATGATATTTTAATATTTTTCATTTGGCATATTTACTGTGAAGGGAATACTTTATATGAGATCTACTTTCTTAATTTTTTGTCACGTTTTTCAATTTCAGCTGCATATAGGCATAGAATTTATATTTTTATATTAAATTTAATCCAATCACCATGATAAAAATGTTACAGAGCCTAATAAATTCCACATGCTCTTGGATTTTCTACCAACACAAAAATTTCCACTTCTACAAATAGTATTACTTGTGACTACTGGAAGTTTATTTATATTTTGCTTCCCATCTTTATAGCTCTTTGTGTTATAGTGTATCTCACAGTATTAATATAGGGTGTGTACAATAAATATAGTGCTGAATATTGAGTATTACATCATTCCAAACCTATTCCATACACATCTTGCTTCAGAAGTTGAAAAACGAAATGTTATTTCTAAGACTTCAGTACTGCTGGGGCATTGAATGTACTTTACATGAGATTTGCTGTCAGGAGTTGCTCTGGACAGAAGCTATGTACACACCTTTAAGTCCTGAGTAAAGAGGTACTAAACTGGTTTGCACCTATTGCAATGCAATTGGATTTTACCTCTGCTTGGATAAGAGAAGTGAAGCTCCAGGAGTGGGCATCACTGATGTGGTTGAATTATACCCACTTATTTGTTGTATCCCTGCCCTTTGCCCTTTTTTGGATATAATGTTCCATGGATTAGCTCCCCCCATTAATAAAACCTGTATTTGTGGTATGCTCCTTCTCTTTCTTGCCTTCCTTGCCCCACTTGTGGGAGCTGTGGCTGAGGAGCAGTCACTGAATCCAAAGAAAAAGGTGTTTCTCTGTCTTTGTCTTCTCAGATCAAATTCACTTAGAGTGACTCTGATTGATTTAGTCACATGTTCCCACGACTTGTCATTTGTAGTGGTAGCAGCACCAGTGTTAGTAGGGAGAGACAGACATTGATAGGGGATAGAGAGACACAAGTGGTAGGAACAAGAGGTTAAGGGAATAATTCTATGAAATGTGCGCACCATGCTGACCCCACATGCTTTCTTTTCCAGGGAAACAATTTTACCTGCAGACTTGCTTGGCTTAAATGGACAGGATATGTGAGATTTCTCAGCAAACTACCTGTTATTGTTATCAGCAGGCTTAAAATAATGTCAATAAAAGGAATCCAAGTTACTTGCTTAGGGGACTTTTGTGTTCTTTTAACAGACCAGATTCCCAAACTCAGGGAGATAAAGATAATTCTCCTTAGTCATAAAATCTGTAAGAGCAGATTCCCATGTCAGCATGGGCCAAAGTAATCTAAAGTTTCCAGGGCATGGCAATTTCACTGAACCTAATTGACTTTTGATAGTATGGACATATTAGCAACATTGACTATTCCAATATATCCTGTTTTCAGTCAAAAGTCAAGAGGTGGATCTGGGTGGAACTTTCTGAAAAATTCCCTGGGACCTTTAATAAAATTGGAGGGCCAGAGAAGTCCCTCTGCTCCCTGAGAAGAACCACTTTCTCCTTCAAAGTGTTCCCTTTCCCATCCTTTTAACAAGTGTATTGTCTGTTGCTCTAAGTGACATGTCTTGAAGGAGCCCCAATTAGGGAGATGGCTATTGCAGTCAGCTGGAAGCCATAAGTTCCACCTGATAATAAGTATGTATGTGACGCACCTGTAAATGCACGTGAGGCACCCGCAAAGCTAAAGGTATATAACCGGGTGAAAGAGGTCGGAGTCAGGAAAAGAATGAATTCATTCAGTCAGTCATGCAGTCGCTCGGTCGGCAGAAGAAGAGTTCAGGTCGGAGAAGAAGAAAAGAATCAGAGCGGCCAGAACGTAGGCAGAGCGGTTACAGAAGAGAAACCAGATAGAAGAAGTAATTGCTGGTCAGAGTCAGGCCGAGGCTCCCGAGGAAGAAAGAAGAAAGAAGAAAGAAGCTCTAAAAGCTAAGCTCTCTCTCTCTCTAAAGAAGAAATCTCTCTCTTTCAAGCTCTCTCTCTTTCTCTCTAAGCTCTAAGAAGAAGAAGAAGAAGAAGCTATCTCTAATCTTTCTCTCTAAGCTCTTTCTAAGAAGAAGAAAAATCTTTCTTTCTCTCTCTAAGCTCTCTCTAAAAAAGTAGAAGTAAAAGTAGTAGTATCTTTACTCTGCCTCCGAGAATTTTCCTCCCGCGGCATTGTGGCTGGCCACGACAGGCAGCTTACAAATGGTGGCCCGTTCGGGGCTCGGCAGGCAGAGAAGAAAAAATAAGATATAAGAACAAGAAGCTAAGATAGTGAGGAGAGAGAGAGAGAAAAAGCATAGCCTCTGACTCAGTTGAGACCAGCAAAAAGAGTAGTACTCAGTTGAGGCCAGCAAAAAGAGTAGTACTCAGTTGAGGCCAGCAAAAAGAGTAGTACTCAGTTGAGGCCAGTTAAGAATTAGCGAAAAGCCGAAGCGAGTAGCCAGCGAGAGCCGGCGAGAAGCCGAAGCCATGAAGCGAGTAGCTGGCCAAAAGCCATAAAAAATAAAGAAGCCAGAAAGTAATAGCATGGTAAAAGCCATGCAGAGAAAAAGCCTTGAGCTTTAGCAAAAAGCCATAAAGAAAAAAGCCATGAGCTTAAAAGAAAATAGAGAATTAAAAAGCACGGTGAAAACCATGCAGAGAAAAAGCCATTGAGCTTTGGCAAAAAAGCCATAAAAATAAAGAAGAGACAAGAAAATAGAAAAAAAAAAAAAAAAGTCAAAGCCGCTTATGCAATTGTGCTTAACTAAGTGCGTTAGCTGCTCCTCAGCAGTAGGCTTCCTTAAAGCCGCAGCACCTCCTCAAAAAGGGCTCAAATATCCACCCTTTTAAAACAAAAGGTGAAAAGCCAGGTAGGGACAAGAAAATAGAGAAAATAAAATATAGAAAATAGAATTAAAAAGCACCTTTTAAACTAAAAGGGAGGAATATGAAGGAGCCCCAATTAGGGAGATGGCTATTGCAGTCAGCTGGAAGCCATAAGTTCCACCTGATAATAAGTATGTATGTGACGCACCTGTAAATGCACGTGAGGCACCCGCAAAGCTAAAGGTATATAACCGGGTGAAAGCGGTCAGAGTCAGGAGAAGAATGAATTCATTTAGTCAGTCATGCAGTCGCTCGGTCGGCAGAAGAGTTCGGGTGGGAAGAAGAAGAAGGTGGTAGTTGGAGTTAGAGCGTTTGGAATGATTGCTGGAGCCAGAGAGAGAAGAAGAATAAAAAACCTTTTTTCATTTTCATCCTGCCTCCGAATTTTCCTGCGGCGTTCATTGCTCCAAGCGGTTTCCGCTTCAGGCAGCAACAATGTCTGAAATCTTTCTGACTTAATCTCAAAAGTTATGGTTTGAAAAAGGCCCTTCATGCTGCCTCAGTTTCCCAGAAAACCCCAGTCCTGTGACATTATGACTTGATTCTCTTATCCTTAAAATAAAGATATGAATGCCTTTATTCTTATTTCAGCAACAATAACAGTATTGGTATTAAGGGCTATCGTATTTGGCACAATTTTAATCCTGACTTCAATAATGCTTACTATTGCATTTGGTCAGTTCTCTACTATTTTGGAGTCAGATCAATGATACTAGTTGAGAATCAATTACTTTGCTGAAGCCTATTTTCTGTATAATTAATGTTATTATATTACATTCTTGAAGTAGATTCTTTTTTTTCTCCTCAACCTTGACTAATGAAGTATTTTATAGAAGAAGTGGTTATGGTCCTCAAATATAGTAACCTATAATAATTTGACATGGTTATGCTTGAAATTAATATTGACCCCCAAATTCTTAGAAAGTATTATGTTAGCAATTTTGGCCCTATTGGAATTATTTTCCTTAAATTTCACTTGTGTATTATTAGGTTGCTATAGTAAACAATTCAAATTGGAATGAGATTGCTGAGACTGTAAAGTTGAATGGCTGCTTTGGGCTACAGTACAGAATTAAAGCAATAATTAAAAATTCTGAATTTTAAAATCTGAATGGCACAAAGAACTAATGAATTTATATGGTCACCTTAAAAAATTCTCCCAACATCAGTGCTTATAGCAACAAAATTCACAATAGCTAGATTGTGGAAACAACCCCGATGCCCATCAATCGATGAGTGGATAGGGAAACTTTGCTATAGCTATATATACACAATGGAACACTACTCAGCACTAAAAGAGAATAAAATCATGGCATTTGCCAGTAAATGGATGGAGTTGGAGAAAATAATACTAAGTGAAGTCAGCCAATGTCAAAAAGCCAAAGGTCAATTGATTCCTTTGCTATGATGATTCTGAATTATAGTGGCAAGGAAGGGGGGATGAGAGGAATGAAGAAATGTTAAATAGCACAAAGGGGAGGGAGAGGAGGGGAGGGGCAAGGGGATAGGAATAATGGCAGAATGAGTTGGACATCAATACATTAAGTGCATGTATAAAAACTCAAATGATGTAAAAATACTTTGTGTAAATACAGTGACTTGGAAAACTGTGCTCTTTATAAGTAATGTGAAAGGAATTGCATCTGCAAGCATGTATAACAAATTAAATTAAATTTAAAAAAATTCTCCCAAGTTTTATAATCACAAGACCAGGGAAGAAATAATAACAAAAAATACAATATCAAATTCAGTGAATTGCTGATATAAATGGTAGCAAATAGTATTTTCCAAAGATGACTACAAAATTATCCCTCATTCTGTTTGATCTTTAGAATCATAAACTTCAGCTGGTAGTTTTTAAATTTAAGGTATATATTTAAGTTTTTAATTTATTTTGATTTAATTTTGAATAAAGTGTGGTATAAGGGTCCAGTGTCCTTCTGTATGTGGATGGAATATCCAGTTTTTCCAGCACGATTTATTGAATAAATTTATTTTTTCCCACTTTGTGTTCTTGGGAGCTTTGTTGAAGATCAATTAATTACAAATGCGTAGATTCATTTCTATTTCTCTGATCTGTTCCATTAGTTTGTGTCTGTTTTTATGCCTGTACCATGCTTTTTAGACTGCTATAACTACCATTCAGGGTAACATAAGAATTCAATATTTCTTTGGTAATTTTGGTGTCACTTTTATTTATATGTTACAAACATATGAAGATAAACATATTCTTTGGTAAATATGAACTCTACAATTTCCGTTTCCATTTTCTTCCCTGAAATCACATGTACTTTTAAACTGATTGTTTCTTAGTGATCCCATTAAACTGAGGCCAGTAATTTCCATGGTAACTTTTTAAATCATTTTTGAGTGGGGAGTACAATTTTAACAAAAGCCACATCAGAATTTCTATTTGTGTCCTACCCTTCTGAATGCCTACTATAGAATACATGCTAGAATAAAATTCCTAAAATTTTAAGTAAGATAGATATAATTGTTAGGTATATGACTTTGGGGGATATGATAACTCAGGGTCTGTTATTTGAGTATGAATGATCCCTTTTTGGAGATTTTGTTAACTTTCCTACATACATATATGAATACACCACAGTGAATCTCACCTTTCCAAAAGACTAGGTCCCTAACCAGAGTAAATATATTCCACGCTTTCATAATTATATCAAAATGGACTCTACTGTCATGTATAAGTGAAAATAATCACTAAAAAGATTTGTTATTTGATATATAGAGAATAATATAGAAATTATGACATAGAGTGTTCAATGAATGATTTTCCTTTTCTAGTTTTTTATTTGAAGTTGTATATGACAGTAGAATGCATTACACTTCGTAATACACATATAGAGCACATTTTTACATATCTCTGGTCATATACAAAGTATATTCATATCATTCGTGTCTTCATACATGCACTTAGGGTAATGATAGCCATCTCATTCTACCATCTTTTTTTTTTTCCTTTATGCCCTCTTGCCCCTTCCTTTTCTATTCTTGCATTTGCTTTTAGTTTCTTGATTAGGAAAGCATCATCTATGAATTCTATCCATCTGAAGGACCTGTGGTGAATTTTTACAATGCTTAGCCATCATTTGGAGACTTTCACCTGCAAATTGCCCTGAAAATGACAATCCCTTCACATAAAATACCGTTCGCTACTTCTCACTACTGATGATAACACTGATTTGTCATTTGCTACAGTGGAATCTGAGTTATATCCAAAGGTTTGTATGATCATTTTTCCTCTGCTATGAAATCTCATCTGTATGTACAGCAAGACACCAAGATTCTGCATTTTAAAAATATTCTCCAAGTGACTCTGATAATCGCTCAAGCTTTTGATTAGAGAAACTAATATAAGCCTCTTTTCTCTGGCCTGAAAAACACCTTGCTAGGGAAAAGAAATCATTAATGGGTAATGGAAAGAAAACAATTTTGATTCTTGATTAATAATACAATGCTGCGGGCAAAAGTGTACATTTGAGATCAACAGTATCTCATTTTTCTTAGTAAGACTCATGGTTTAGTGTCATTTTATTTTGCAAATGCATCAATGCACTTGAAGATCCAAACATTTATTAAAATTAATACAAAAATATTTATTTTCCAAAATTTTTTTCCATGAGCTGGTTTGTCCTAATGTTTCTGTAATATTTAGATTTTTCCTTTTATTTTTCTCCTTACATATTGAAGTAATTATAAAACCTAAAAAGAGAGAATTTCCAATTGAATGTATTGTAATAAGGGAAATATATTGCTAATAGGAAACAAGCTTATTAAATACCTTTCCACTTATAACTTCCGCTGTAAGATTATCCTTTTAAAATGATTTTCCATATTCTGCTAGTGTTTTTCTAATTTAATGTATTTTAAGTATAAAGCTTTAGTGAAGGTAGTTTTCATTAACAGAAACCTTAATCATTTACAGCCCAGAATTTTTTGTTTTTGTTTTTGAGATATGAAAATGAAAGGTATACTGGTCTTATGAAATTTGAAAATTTGGGGTTTTTTTTTTGTGTGTGTGGAAAAAAAATGTATGTTTGTACTGCTGCTACTATTCCCTTGGGTACAATAGGCTGAATGGCAGCAAATGCTTTTATGCTATTGCCAGAACCATGGGGTTCAGATTTAGAAATTGAAATATGGAAACTACCCTGAATCAAGATAAGTGGTTATCTGATGACATTATTTAGTTAAATAGCTAGGTTAGGCTCTTTTGGCAATGATTTGTCTTGAGAAATGTGTCTATCCAAAAGAATGTATAAATCTAAATTAGAGAAGAACAGAGACATCATGAGAATAAGTAGAAAACATGAATTAAAGTCAAGATAATTAAAATAAAATCTGTTTTGCTATTTCAGCACGTTATTGTAGTAAAAAATAGACATGTAGATCAAAAGATCTTAACTAGATTTTTATGTGTTATTTTTAGTTATACATGGCAGTACAATAAATTTTGACATAATTATACAAATATAGACTATATCATGTTCTAGTTCAGACTCCAGTACCTCTTCTTCCCTTTCCCTCTTCTCACTCCCTGCTCCTTTCCCTCTATTGATCTTTTTACCATTTACCCATTGTTATTTTTTGAATTAATTTATTGTGGATGTACACAATGGTTTTTTTTAATAGATAAATCAACAGAATCTTGTAATTTTCAGTAGAGATAAAATATGCAAACATAAAACAAACCAAGATTCAGTAGTTTTATAAAAAGAAACACCGAAAGTGCCAGTAGTGACACAAAAGAGGGACAATTCAATTAACTGAATTGTAATGCCATATGAAAGGAAAATCGTTGGAATTCAACTAAGAGGTCAACTAAGATGATAAAATCTTGTTTGTGCCCTTTAGTTTTCTGCATTTATGTGTGAGTAAGCACTCTATAGTTAAAGATCTATAAAGTGTTGTATATAGAAAGCGATCTTTATTTTTGCACCTACAAAAAACAAAGTGTGCATAAAAATGTGATGTAATAATCTACTTACATTTTAGGGAAATACCTAAAAAGATGATCATCTTATATTTAGGTAACTCTATATTTGGGATCAAATTAACAAGTAGGTGAATTGACAGTTTGCAATTACCAATATATACCAATAAGTGGTGTCTCCAGCAACTGAAGAGAAACATTTGAATTAGATGCTAACATTGAGAAAATTACTTTTTGTTTTCATAAAGGTTAAAATCACTCACATTGATAGCCTTCAGCATTCATTAATCTTATTTCCAAAAGATCAACACATAACATAATTGAATATAATGTACCGTCAGTATACAATTTATTAGTGACAGCAAGGAAGAGCACATTTACTGATAATGGGTAAATTCCACATTTAGGTATTTAAATCCTTTCAAGACCTTAGTCTTGTTTGGATGTAGGCAGAAAATTCTGGTGCAGCACATTTAATGTTTACTCCCTAACTTAGCTGATTCTTTGAATTCTCTTCAGAATTATTTTTTCTAGGAATATTTAGCTTTGTGATTATTTCCTGCACTTTAATGCAAAATGCTGTTCATTCTTAACTATCAGGTGAAGCAACATGTGTCCACAGAGAAAATTATTCAGCAATATGGAAAACAGTCTGCAACAAAGACTCTGACTTCAAGGCATCCTGAATAGTCCTGCGGACTTCAGCCATATTCATTAGCAATTAGTTTCCATATCTAGACGTGGCAGATGGCAAATTGTTCTTCAAACAGTAAATACAAAAATAATTTTAAAAGTCAATGAACAATAATAACATAGAAAAAATCTTAAAATAATTTTCCAAGCAAACTAATTTGTGATTCTGAAGGTCCCTTTATATCTAGGCCAGGCTCGCCATAATCACACATACAGGTTTTCATTCTGAAAACTGTTATGTTACATATTATTTTATTTTATTCAAGCAAATATTGATGTTGGTAACATCTTTAATTTATGAATAATTTGCTGACACAAGGGGAAGATATGTATAAACTGATTGACTCCATACTACTAGACTGCTAATTCAAAAATGGTATTTGCTTAATTACAAGGCAATACACCATTCTTAATAACAGTATGTTAGAAACATGTCACCACTAGAAAATAAAAAGTGATTTGTAAAAAAATAAATTGCAGTCAGTTGGTATGCTCTTAATTTAGCTGTTTTTTTTTTTTACAAATGAAAAAAACAAAAATGAAGGTAAGTGTGCTTTATTAAATCAGTGGGTTTCTGCAAATGGTAACTCTGAAATGAGTTAATGAGTCAAACAATTAATGATTTTAGAATATTCAATATTTTATTCTGGTATATTATATATTATTACAACTATTACCAAAAAAAAAAAAATCCCAATTTTATACCTATTTCTATGTGATTTATTTATTCTTACGTAACATGGAACACATCCAAACACAAATTAGCCTTTATAAAGGTATATACCATCATGAAATGCTAATGCTCATCATTTTTTTCCATATATGAGATTAGCATAGGAAACTGCTTCTTTCAAAGCTAAGGGAAGGATGTAAAAAAAGTTAGCATAGCTTTTCAACTCAGAGTATGTCAACTGAAAACAGTAATTTGGAGAGTTGAGAGATCTGAAGTTTGGGGGACTTAATTTCAGGAATGTGACTTCTATAAGAATTACTCCCTTTAAAAGTTCAATAAAGTAGCAGAAAGTTAAGCAGTTCAAAGAAACAAATGAAACTTCCATGCACTGGTGCTATAAATTGTTGACTGAGAGGAGGTTTCAGGAGCTGTCTGAAGAAGTTCTCAGTAGAGGGTGACTGCCACTTAGTGCTACACATTTCAGCTGCAGAAAGATAAGGAAGTCTGTTACATAGTTACCCATAGCATAGGTAGAACATAGATTCATATCATTCCTCCTGCCCAATGTGCACACTTCTTGTAGTGCATATCTAAATATCACTATGTTGATTCCCAGGTATTTTATTTTTTTAATACTATTGTAAATGGGGTAGTTTTCACCATTTCCCTTTCAGAGGATTTGTCACTGCTGCTGTACAAAAATGCCTTTGACTTATGGGTATTGATTTTGTATCCTGCTACTTTGCTGAATTCATTTACTAGTTGTAAAAGTTTTATGGTCTCCTAGGTATATTATCATGTCATCGGAAAATAGTGCTAATTTGAACTCCTTTTTTTCCAATGTGGATCCCTTTAATTTCTTTTGCCTGTCTAATTGCTCTGGCCAGAGTTTCAAGTACTATGTTAAATAACAGTGGTAAAAGGGGGCATCCCTGTCTTGTTACAGTTTTTAGAGGGAATGCTTTCAATTTTTCTCCATTTAAGATAATGTTGGCCTGGGGCTTTGCATAAATAGCTTTTATAATGTTGAGATATGTTCCTGTTATTCCTAGTTTTTCTAGTGTTTTGAACATAAAGGGGTGCTGTATTTTGTCAAATGCTTTTTCTGCATCATTGAGATGATCATATGGTTTTTATCTTTAAGTCTATTGATGTGATGTATTATGTTTATTGATTTCCGAATGTTGAACCAACCTTGCATCCCTGGAATAAACCCCACTTGATCGTGGTGTACTATCTTTTTGATATGTTTTTGTGTTTGATTTGCCAGGATTTTGTTGAGAATTTTTGCATCTATGTTCATTAAAGATATTGGCCTGAAGTTTTCCTTTTTGGCTGCGTCTTTGCCTGGCTTTGGAATTAATATAATATTGGCCTCATAGAAAAAGTCTGGGAGAGCTCTTTTTCTATTTCTTGAAATAAGTTGAAGAGCATTGGTATTAGTTCTTCTTTGAAGGTCTTGTAGAACTCAGCTGTAAACCCAACAGATCCTGGGTTTTTTTCTAGCTGGTAGCTTTTTGATGGCGTCTTCTATTTCCTCTCTTGAAATTGATCTATTTAAATTGTGTATATCCTCCAGTTCCAGTTTGGGCATACAACTCTAGAAATCTGTCAATGTCTTCAATATTTTCTATTTTTTTAGAGTACAAGTTTTCAAAGTAAATTCTTATTATCTTCTGTATATCTGAGGTGTTTGTTGTGATATTTCCTTTTTCATCACGGATGTTAATGATTTGAGTTTTTTCTCTTCTTCTTTTCATTATCATTGGTAAGGGTCTGTCAATTTTATTTATTTTTTCAAAGAACCAACTTTTAGTTTTGTCAATTCTTAGAATTGTTTCTTTAGTCTCAATTTTATTAATTTCAGCTCTGATTTTAATTATTTCATGTCTTCTACCACTCTTAGTGTTGGCCTGTTCTTTTTCTAGTGCTTTGAGGTGTGATGTTAAGTCATTTATTTTTTTTTCCTTTTAAGGAATGAACTCAGTGCAATGAATTTTCCTCTTAATACTGCCTTCACAGTGTCCCAGAGATACCTGGGAATCAACTTAATGAAAGAGGTGAAAGACCTTTATAAAGAAAACTATAGAACACTAAGGAAAGAAATTATAGAAGACCTCAGAAGATGGAAAGACCTACCTTGTTCTTGGAAAGGCAGAATTAATATTGTCAAAAGGTCCATACTACCAAAAGCATTATACAGATTTAATGCAATTCCAATCAAAATCCCAATGACATTCCTCAAAGAAATAGGAAAAGCAGTCATGAAATTCATCTGGAAAAAATAAGAAACCCAGAATAGCTAAAGTAATCCTTAGCAAGAAAAGTGAAGCAGGTAGCATCACCATACCAGACTTTAAATTATACTATAGAATAATAGTAACAAAAACAGCATGGTATTGGCACCAAAACAGACTGGTGGACCAATGGTACAGAATTGAGGACACAGAGACTAATACATATAATTTTAGCTATCTTATATTAGACAAAGGCGCCAAAAATGTTCAGTGGAGAAAAGATAGCCTCTTCAACAAATGGTGCTGGGAAAACTGGAAATCTGTATGCAACAAAATGAAATTAAACCCTTATCTCTCACCATGCACAAAATTCAATTCAAAGTGGATCAAGGACCTAGGAATTAGACCAGAGACACTATGCCTAATAGAAGAAAAAGTAAGCTCCAATTTCCAACATATCGGATTAGGCCCCAAGTTCCTTAATAAGAATTATGTAGCATAGGAATTAGTATCAAGATTAATGGATGGGATAGATTCAAACTGAAAAGCTTCTTCTCAGCAAAAGAAACAATCAGTGAGGTGAATAGAGAGCTAACTAACTGGGAACAAATATTTAATAAATGCACATCAGACAGAGCACTAATTTCTAGAATATATAAAGAACTCAAAAAACTTAACTCCAAAAAATCAAATAACCCAATCAATACATGGGCTAAGGAATTGAAAAGACACTTCTCAGAAGAAGATACACAATTAATCAACAAATACATGAAAAAATGCTCAACATCGCTGGCAATTAGAGAGATGCAAATCAAATCAAAACTACTCTAATATTTTATTTCACTCCAGTCAGAATGGCAGCTATTAAGAACACAAACAGTAATAAATGTTGGAGAGGCTGTGGGGAAAAGGTACACTCATACACTGCTGGTGGACTGCAAAATGGTGCAATCATTATGGAAGGCAGTATGGAGATTTCTTGGAAAACTGGGAATGGAACCACCCTATGACCCAGCCATCCCACTCCTGGGTCTATTCCCAAAGGACTTAAAAACAGCATATTACAGTGACACAGCCACTTCGATGTTTATAGCAGCACAATTCACAATAGCTAGGTTGTGGAACCAACCTAGATGTCCCTCAGTAGATGAGTGGATTAAGAAAATGTGGTATATACACACAATAGAATTTTACTCAGGAATAAAAGAGAATAAAATAATGGCATTCTCAGGTAAATGGATGAAGTTGGAGAATATAATACTAAGTGAAGTTAGTCAATCTCAAAAATCCAAAAAAACAAATGTTTTCTCTGACATAAGGAGGCAGATTCACAGTGATGTTGGGTGTGGGGGTACATAGGAGGATTAGAGGAACACTAGAATGGTCAGAGGGGAGGGAGGGGAATGGAGGGAGCAAGGGGGAGATGTAGGGGGAAAAAAAGAAAAGGTGGTTGAATAAGATGGATATCATTATCCTAAATGCATGATTGAAGACTTGAATAGTATGAATATACTTTGTATACAAACAGTGGTATGTAAAAAGAGGCTGTATATGTGTTTTATGAATTGTAATGCATACTACTATTACAAATACAACAACTTTGAATTAAAAAAAAAATCACTATGTTTCATTAGGCACATTTCCTCTATCACAAATTCCAGAAACAAGAGACAAATCCATAAAACAGTTATCAAAAAATAGCCTTCATTACTCCATGTTGCAATGTAAGATTGCATTAGTTGAATCCCAGTCTCACTTCCTTTTTTGTCAGTTTTTATTTTATTGTTTTTAGATGTACATGACAGTAGAGTGTATTTTGACATATTACACATACATGGAGTATAAATGTGAAAGTATGGACAATTTATTTTGTTTTCCCAAGACCACATTTTTTTAAATCTATAAAACAAATGTTTTAATGCACTTTAACGTGTTTGTAAAGATTAAAAGAAATGAACTACACAAAATGTTTAGCAGAACATGATATCTAATGAGTAGAAAATAAATGTCACTCTTCAATAAAATTATTTCTGATTTGTGTTGCCCTTTTATTAACTGAAAATCTGATATGTAAAATAACTGTAATAGACTGATGTAGGACACTAGAAATCTGACTGGTATCACCTATACGTTTGCACTAAGGTTATATATAATCATTAAATGATATAGACTTATACTACAAACATAGAAATAATAATAAATGGATTAATTCAGTTATCTGAAATGAGAATTAGGTACATTTTACCACTCCTCTTAGACATATTTCTACCCTAAAAACTCTAAAGTCTGTGGAATGAAATTTTGAACTGATTCAATTTATTCTTCTGAATCCATTAATAAATATATTAGTTGTGAGAAAAGCCACTATTTTTATATAAATCATTGGTATCACTGATTTATATCTCTGGAAAATCCTCTCTAAAACTGTCTTTTAAAAAAATTATTTTAATAAGTTATATATGACAGTATAATATATTTATACACTTTGATATATCATACATAGATGGGGTATAATTTCTCATTTTTCTGATTGTACACGTTGTAGAATCACATCAGTCATGCAATCATATATATATGATCATATATATATACATACATATGTATATATTTATATATATACATATAGTAATAATGTCTGTTTCATTCTACTATCCTTCCTATCCCCATATCACCCCCCCGTCCCCTCCCTTCACTCCCCTATACCTAATCTAAGGTAACTCTATTCTTTCCTAGTGCCTGCCATTTTATTGTAAATTAACATCCACATATCAGAGAAAACATTGAGCTTTGGATTTTGGGGATTGGCTTGTTTCACTTACATGATGTTCCTGAACTCCATCCATTTACTGGCAAATTCCATGATTTCATTCTTCTTTAAAGCTGGATAATATTCCATTGAATATATATACTACATTTTCTTTATCCATTCATCTATTGAAGGGCACCTAGATTGGCTCTATAGTTTAGCTATTGTGAACAGAGCTACTATAAACATCAACATGCCCACATCAGTATCTTTTTAATATAAATGTAGAAGTAGAAAACACAAAAGAATTTTGATACATATCAATATAGATTGTCTTTTAAACTAAAACAAAATCAGTTACTATTATTAAAAATGTTTAGTCTCATCTTGATGTACATTTAAGAGCTTCCTTTCTGACTATCTGAATGGTATATTTCCTGTGCATTTAAGTTAAAAAATAAAGTAGTGACTTATTTAGGAGGAGAATAATAATGTCACTTACATGTATGACATTCATCACCCAAATTCTGATGTTAACAGAACAAATTCCTCAAAATTTATTGTTGATAGCCCATTAGCAGCTATACGTCTTCTGATTAAAACCAAAGGAAATTACTTAATTGGTCATTCAATTGAGTGTGAATAAAATTCTAAAAAGTTCATATAGGCAAAACAAAGTTTTTAAATCTGCACTGTACAGAACAACTATAGACTCATTTTAATAGAATGTAATCTTTAAAAATGATTATCCAGGAAACAACCAAAATAAAATGAAACTGTATCAAATATAGGGGTATATACTGTGGGTGCTATGAATACTAAATTATAACTAAAATCATAGAAAACTCAATTATGTGTGTATCTTCATTAAAATGTTACACTGATTAGAATGTACTTAAATTACTATAATTTTAACTGTATTTTATTCATCATATTTTATTTCTTTCATACATATTCACTGAAATCTGGGAAGTTTACTATAGAATGTCAACTGCAGCTCTGAGGACTGGCAACTTGGGTAAGCAAAGTGCTTTGTTCATGATATTGTAACAATCACCGGTAAAGTTGGAACAAATCCAGAACATTACCCCAACCCTACATTCTTCCCTAATGGAATGGCATCTGTCTAAAAGAATCAAGAACCTTGAGAAAAGACTTTGTGATCAGCTAAATTATACTTGTACCTTTGTGCAGATCTAATTATTCATAACTGATAGCTTCAAGAAGTTATCTTTGAATTTTCTTATGCTTCATCTCCCAATTGAAATTGTTCTTAGTTTGTTTTAGTTCCAAGACATTTTCTTATCTATGGTTCCCAGTAGCCATGAAGATCAATGAAGGAGGGAGAAAGAGAGTGGGACAGTAGGGAGGAAGAGGAAGAGGAAGAGGAAGGGTCTGGACGCAAATAATTCAAAACATACAATCTCTAATCAAATTCATTCCCTTCATTTTTATGGATGTGATTATTTTAAAGAACAATGAAAATGTCAAATATATTGATAGGTTATTTTCTTGTCATTGAACATTATACTTTCTTTTAAAAAAGTTATTAAATAGAGAAAGTTTATCAAAATAATTAAATGTAATTTTTTTGTTATAGTTGTCTGATTTGGTTATGGTCTTTGTTAGACTTTCTAGTTCTAAGCATCATCCATTTTCATTAAGTAATCACATGTTTTTTTTCCTGGCACATTTCCTGATCTTTTGTGAGAGAATAACTTTTCTGACTGCCCCTTAAAATTCATTATTTTATAATTTGTTTTGGCAGTGCAATAATAAAAGATGGTCTCAGAAAAAAAAATTGTAACATGGGGACACTACTCAATATCTATTTAAATTCAGAAAAACTATAGCCAAGATGATTCAGTGATTTTTTCCAATAAATTTAAATATTTTCATTGCATTTGTAGCAAAGCCATTTAATATAAAAATTGTAATATTTTGCTAAAGTTTACATTTCATTTCCCATCTATGTGTTTGAAATTTTGTAATAACAGCTTCTTAGAGGTTTATTCTTAATTACATTTTGTGTCACTGACTGAATTTTCCCCCTATTAATTGTGACTTACAAAGGTAAAAGCACAGAATTTTAATAGAGATACCTGACTGTCATCAACTAGCTGCATGAGTGACACAGGCTTTATTAATAATGAGGCAATTACACATCATTTACCTCCTTTTATGAGGAAAAATGAAATACATAGATTCCTGTATGATTTATTTTGAAAAAAAAAGAAAGTTTAACCCACATCTAACCTGTAGATTACAGGAAACACAAAGAACAGGATAAAGTAAATTATGTAAGGAGAAAACCCCCAGACACCACTGAAATGTGGAACATTTTATATGATAACTGACCTGCTCACTTTTAAAAATTTCTTTAAAGATGTGTTCATATATAAGCTTAGCAATTTGGTCAACTTCATTCCCCAGTTCATCTCCTTTTCCTCCCATTCTCCCTTACCCAATTTTACTTACAAATATAATGCACCAATTAAAAATAGATAAATAAATAGAAGGCAGACCAACAGAGCAATTGAAGGGCATCAGGTGGAAAGAGGAGGGGAAAGAAGAAGTCAGTACTGGGGATTGAAATGGAGAAAACTAAGTTATATGCATTTATGAATATGCCAAAAATGAATCTTACAATTATGTATAACTACAACGCACTCAAAAATAAAAATGAATACATAATACAAAGATTCTTTTTGTTTTCTACTGAAAAATATCAGCATATCCATCATGAGCACAAATATCAACAAGGGAACATATAGAATCATCAATTCTCTATGCCTGCAACAAAACTAGAGAAAAGAAACTAAATTATAAAATATAGGTAGTAAATGATAAAATAGCAAAGTAGGTCTCTTACACCAGTCTTTAAAGATTATTTTAGGACTGAACAGAGGAGACCCTCTGAAGGTCCTAGCAGAGAAGTAGAGATGAAGTTTCACACCAGAAGAACGCCTGGCCTGAAAGGGACATGATGGGTAACAGGTCTAGAGCCTGGAGAATCACAGCACTGGCTACTGGAGAGGCAAGATGAAGGGCTTGGATGGAACGTGTGGAGAAACACCTCAGTAGACTGGCGAACAATCCTTTCTTGAAATATATGTTGCAACATGCGAGTAAAACAGTCAGAGGCACTCCAGGTGAATTGGGCTGGCACGAAATAATCACACACAGAAAAAATACCTTTTTCTTTAGATTCAATGACAGCTCCTGGGCCCAGCTCCCACAAGGGAAGCAAGAGAGGCAGACAAAAGAGAGAGAGAGAGAGAGAGAGAGAGAGAGAGAGAGAGAGAGAGAATGCCTGAAGCCTTAATAATTGAGGGGAAGATACTCGAGAAAGTTCCACCCAAATAAGGCAAGGATTTGTGTTTCAGAGGGACAACCCAGTCTCAATGGATGACGCCCACTCCCAGAACTTCATTCCCCTGCCCAGTGGAGGTGAGATCCACCTGTTTCTTCCATCAGTGGAAACAATTCTCACAGTTCCATTGCTCAAGGCTAAGGGTCCATGCTCACTCCTATATGGCAGCTCCTGACAAATATAAATATAAATTATACCTGAAACTGTTCTTCAGAGGACTGAATGTAAAGGGAAAGTAAATAATCTCTACTGAATGCTGGGATAGAGTAACAGAAAAATAAAGCATTGTTCATTAAACTCCCCAGGAGTTTCAATTATACAAAATGACAATTTATATTTAATAAAAGAAGGCAAGTATTGAGGATAACAATTATTCAATGTCAAATTGGTAGAGACAATGTTACTGACTTTTGTCTCCTTACTCTCTGTTATAACTATATTTTGAGGATTTTCTGTCATACAATTACACACACACGAAGAGGAAGAGGAAGGAGAAGAAGAAAGAGAAGAAGGAGAAGGGGAAGAAACCAATAGTTTTAATAATTTTAAGGGTCTCTTCTATGAGTAAAAAATACTGAGACCCTCCTGAAATTTTGTTCCCTGATACACCTAAATTTATTATGCCCTTTCTTTAAAATTAAATAAATACCCCTTACATAATAACAATCTTGCATTATAACTCCAGTTTCATATTCTTTTCACCACAGTACACATAAATGTCTTTATAAGTAGTGATTTCATAAGTTACTTAATTCCTAAATGAAATTTGAAGAAATGTGTGAGTATACTACACTGCTTCAAAAGAATATTATTTTAGAGAATAATGCAGAGCTCTAGCAGAGTTTTAATTCTTTAACCTTATATTGGGAGGCTAAGAATTTTTAATAAGTATAAAATAAAAGTTATTCTGACTTTTTTTGGAGAAGAACATGTATTGATTTTTCTTTGTTTTGCCTTAAAATGAAATGATTGTGGACTTTTAAAATGATTCTAGAGGAATATTAAAAATGAGCTAAAATTTGGACCAAATCTTTTTTGCAAACAGTCGTATAATCAGATTTTAAATTACTGACTATTAATTTTTAAAATGTCAGAATTTTAAAACATTTTAAGATCATTTGTTATTATTTGAAAATATAATGAATGTTACCTTGTGATACTTTTACTAGAAAATGTAGTTGTTAATATGCAGTTACAGATAAAACTAAAATGCATAAAGCTTTACTTAATTACTTCATCTATATTTACAGTTAGTCTAATCGACCTTATGTGGGCCCTTAGCTTATCACCTAAGCCAAGCAATTTCTGGTGGATGGGTATTTGTTGGTATTGTGAATTTATGAACACAAGTATTTGAAATGTAGAAATATTTTCAGAACATTTATTTCTCTGTTAAATATTTCACACAATTCAGAAACCAGAAATATTGTGGCTGTTCCATATTTTAAATGTCTGAATGTATTCTCTATTATTCTTAAAGGAATTATGAGTCATTTCTAAAGTAAGATATGATAAACTGAGAACCTTATTTGAACTGAGATGTTGAGACAAAGAAACTGTTCAGAATCTCATCTTTCTGATTTATTAATTTATGCTGAATGAGTCTTTCCAATCAATGCAATTTAAAGAAACAAACCTAACCTCATAAAATCTTTACTTATTCTAGAATGCATTTAAAAATCATGGTTGCATGGACTGGGGAGAGCTCTGTGGTAGAGATTTACCTGTCATGTGTGAAGCTCTGGGTTCAATCCCCAGCACCACAAACAGTAACAATAATTTTTTTAAAAATATATAAAAAAATGGTTCCCCTTGAAGTCTCTAAAATATCATGTTTCTGTTCTCTTTGTTTATGTGTGAGTACACAACACACACACATTCATATGTGCACCATTGTCAGTGTGTACACGTACACACGCAGTGTTCTTTCTTGCATCATAGATCATCCTCATCAACCAGTTTCCTTCTTCCTTAAATTAACATCCCTACATATTTTAGATAAAAAGGCTCTAATAAAAACCTTTTTCATACTAAATTGTCAGCATTTAAAAATATCTTCTTTTTCCTTCTTTCCCTTTTTTAAAATTTTAATAACATTTTACTTAATATGACATTTTATATATTTTATTCAAAATACTATTTTAAAATTTGACCAATATAAAAATATTTTACTGGTTCCAAAATTGTACTATACTGTATTTAGGTATGGGGTTATTTTGTTTTTAAATCATGGTTGGGCAATATTGAATTTTCCAAATTAAAGTTCATTTTTTTAATGATTCTTAAAATTTGTTTCAATTGTAATCTCCTCTGCATTTTAAACATCTCTTTATAGAACTCACATATGTCCTAAGACATCAGTGTATTTTTGATGCCTCATACATCTCTCTAGTATGTTTAATATCTTTTTGTTTAACAACCAATGAATGTTCTGTTTGACTAATTATCCATTCATATGTATTGAGTCTGCAGTTTAACAGTTTAATTTATTTAATGACCTTCTAATTTAAAATCTCTCTTTTCTTTCTTTGATTATATTGTGCTTTAAATTTATATCTTATAACTTCTAACCTTAATGTATGTATAGTCATTAGCTCTCATTGCAAAATTAAGTTTCCTTTTGATTTCGGGTCATGGTGGTTTGTTTCCCTGCGTGTGTGTGTGTGTGTGTGTGTGTGTGTATGAAGATGCATATTTAAAAGACGGGAATATAATAAAATCTGTTTTGAAAGCCATTCTTACTTAAATAATTTTCATTAGTTTTCATAAATACTTAAATGAGGAAGATCAATCCCCTTAGTGGGGTTATGCTATGAATTGTAGTCAGCTTCTACTTGGAAAGCTGACTTGTAATTCCAGATTCTAAGCAGAGCCTCTGATTTTGTCATCCTCCCAGTATTATGAAAAAAACATGCATATTTTCTCTCCTCCTTCTCTTTTGTGTTAAGTGTTCTCTTTTATATACTTTTGGAGACAGTATATTGGTGGTGCTTGATTTTACACAGGTTCTCTTGGTTGTGATTTCCCATATTGATTGGGCCTCAGGTCTGACTCCTCTTCTTCTTGTTGTTAAAACAAACAGACAAACAAAAAACCTAGGCAAGTGGGGTGTAGTTCGTTTTCCCTGGGCCACCAGCTACACTTGCTCAACTTCTTTGCTATTTGCATGTAATTTTGGTTTCTAGATATTTCTCTAGCTTTTCCTTATGTTATTGAACAGCACAATTGATGGCAGATCTCCAAAAACTAAAGACTTCATTATTGAATTATAGTTATACAGTTCTTCCTTAGTACCCATGGGGCATCCCTTCCAGGAAACCAGTGGATACCGAGATCAGAAAACGCTTAAATCTGTTATATAAGTTGACGTGTTCTTTGCATTATAACAACGTGTATTATCTCATACATTTAAATCTCCTCTAGATTACTTGCAGCTTCATACAATGTAAATGCTATTAAAATAGTTATTATAGTGTATTGTTAGAGCCTTCAAGATAAATGGAACTGTTTTCTGAAATTTTTGATCTGTGGTTGCTTTAACCCCCATGGATATAGAACCAATGGATACAAAGAGCTAACCAAATATGCTAGAAAATTGAGTTAAAATTGGTGAAAAAAAACTTATAGCTATTGTAGAAAAATAATATTTTTGTTCACTAATGTAACTAAATTTGAAATTATTTTTGTCATTCACCCTCATTTTGTAAACTATTTGTCTAAAATATATATTTCATTCATTTTTCTTCCACATCCAAAGATAAAGCACATATGAAAATAATTATTCTTAGAGCGGGTTAATGTTTAAATGTGATGGCTGAGAATTTTTTAATTTTCATTTTTATCATTCCAAAGTACACTTTACCTACAAGTGAACTTTAACTTCCCTGGATTTGGGAACTTAACCAATCTTATTGACAACTTTAATTGTCTCAGAGGTGATTGTTTAATGGGAATAACCCATGATCCTTTGACAATGTATAATTTAAATTATTTAAATACATTTAAAGTGCAGACTAAAGCAAGCTTTTTTTGGGGGGTACTGGGGATTGAACTCAGGGGCACTCGATCACTGGGCCACATTCCCAGCCCTTTTTTTGTATTTTATTAGAGACAGGGTCTCACTGAGTTGCTAAGTGCCTCGCCATTGCTGAGGCTGGCTTTGAACTCCTGATCCTCCTGCCTCAGCTTTCCAAGTGCTGGGATTACAGGCATGCGCCACCGTGCCCGGCATAAGGAACACAATTATGCATTTTTTAATTAAAGAGGACTCACTCCCCCCCCACATTTTTTTCTTTTGCTTTTGAGTAAAGCTCAAAAGAACTTTTAAAAGATGTCAGGGAATATTTCACACACATTTTAAGGTCTTTCTCACCACTCCTCCCCCCAAATTACTGATCAATAAGTCAATTGACCAATGTTATACTAAAGTATTAAAAAAGGATCGAAAAAAAATTAGCTTTTTCTTGCTCCAACATGTAGTCTTTTGAATTTGAGAAAGTATGCTTCACAAAATTCTGTATGGCAATTCTACACTAATTAATTTTGAAACAGTGGTAGGTACTGCTAAATTGGAAAAGTCATTATTTCTGCCTACTATACTGAACTGTGTCTCTTTATTGGCAATTAGAACCTGATTGAGAAATCAGTATAATGGAAAAGCAGTGAATAAAAAGTGTAAGAATTGTCTTCTAGATATTTTTCTCCAACTCATATCAGTATCAAAGGTGTATTTTGCCTTTATTATAAGACAGCAATTTTATTTTTTTCTAACTTCATTTTTTAATATATCAAGGATTTCTAGAACTCCAAGTTAGTTCCCAAAATAATTTTGAAATTTAAGCATTATATGATTTTTACATATTGTAAATAAAGAACTCTCTTGAGGAAACACATCTTAAAGAAATTATTATAATATAGACAAATGACTTATTCTCTTTGAGCTTCAATCATCTCATTTGTAAAATGATAATGTGTGTGTCTAACTAAATAATATCTATTAATTTTTCTGAAAGTAACTCTTGTCTTTATTTTGAGGTCTCTAAATTTTGATCATTTAGAATTTCAATAATAAGTTTTGTATAGAATAAATAAATAGTATTATGTTCATCTGTAGATTAGCATATTAAGTGATGAGGAATATCATAATTATATGGGAAATGTATGTGTAATACAGCACAGGAAAATTTTAAACTATATAGTCAGTTTACTACAATCATTGAAATTTAAGCATGGTAGAATCATAAACTTCAATTTCCACCTAATTTACTTAAAATTTCTTTCCTTAGATCATTCAAAGAAGGAACATTTTAGAAGGAAATAAAACAGAATGCTGAATGTAGTCATTTACTTTTTTGTTGATCACATAATGGGTAGTTTTTTGAACTGTTTTCTAAAATCCCCAAAATGTAAGTTCTTTTCTATTACATACTGGTTAAGATGAGTCTTTTAGTTAGATCATCTTGCATAATTTTATCCTACAAACCAATGAAGAAAATTTACAAGTTTAAAAAATTGCAAAATCCTGCTTATGGAAAAAACTGTGCCTTAATTTAGGAAATGGAATGGCTAATTTTATTATGTGAGACTTTTTTTCTTTTTATGTGTTTGATTGGTACACTATATTAAATACTCCTGAAATCATCTCTTGCACTTTCACAATTCTCACAGAAACCCTCAGTTATTTTAGTATATCTTTCTAGATTTTATATACATGAAATAACTTGTCAATTTAATATCAATGGCTTTGCTTCATATTTTAACACAATGTCATTTTTTTCCCAGCATTGTATTACAATTCTATGTATGCACCCAACCACAGTGAACATGTGAACTGAATCACCTCACATTAGTAGGAAAGAAAAATATGGTAATTTCTAAACTAATATGTGGCAGCACTAATTAATATAAGTCATTAACTTCTTAAAATCCACTTAACTGGTAGCCTGACTACTTACTATAAAAAATAAAGAAGCATATTCGTTTTCACAGTACTAGGTCCTGAATCATCAGGTCCCAATTTTTTTCTCATACACATGATGCTAATAAGGGAAAGTCAGGTCCAAATTCCTAGAATTGTCATGGAAGAAGGCATTTTAACAGCAATACAAAGATCCCAGATTTTTTAGTAGTGATTGAAAGGAGGTTGAAAACAGTTAACCTGTGATGCTCCTCAGGGAGTTGGAAAGAAAATCCAACTTTGGCAAGGCACAAAAGAAAAATCTTGCTTGCTTTCATTTTGCTTAATCTTTGAAAGCAGGCACATCAGTTTTAAGAATTTTTGTGTGTCATACAGTTTGAAACCATCCACACTTCAGTGTGAAAGTCATACTATTTGGGAGGAAGTTTGATAATCTGCAAATTTCTCATTTTTAATGTAATTATTATTAATTGTAAATTATCCTTTTCTGGGGGTGGATGGGTCTTGTCCCAAACTTTGTATGGCATCATCATGATATGCTTTGTTATAAGGAAAAGATAAAGACTACATTTAGGAATAACTAAGCTTCAGTTCCTTGTTGATAGATATCTGTATCTCTACCTCTATGTCTACATCTACATCCTATCCACACTGTAAGTCTATTTGTATCTGCACACATAGAGTGTATTCATGGACTATCAGAATGAAATTCCAAGTGAGAACTCCTCTAGCATCTATTCTCAACTGTCATTCTGAATTAGCAAGTTTTATGTTTTCCTTACCATATCATAAGGTTACAAGAAGCAGTGCTCATATGATTAAATTTTAGACTTTAGATACAGACTACCTGAATGAAAAGTGCAATTCTGCCGATTAAAAGCTAAAATTCTCAGTATCTCATGCCCTGCTGTCCTCATCAGAGACAGTTACATTATTTCGCTTCTAGGGTTTTTATGTAATTAAATGAGTAGAGCTATTACATTAAAGTTGAGCATATGGTTATTGTTATAAATGTTTTTGTTAATTAGATGAAAACATGTAAAGAAACTTGAAGTCTTTCTCCATTTTTCAGTATGAATATCATAATCCCAGTTTTATTTGTGCATAAAATATATATGTATTTAAATGAATATTTGAATATATCTCAAAAGTATAGAAAGTATGAGATTCAAATAAAATATATCTCTTCAGAAATACCATTCCCATAAGTTAATAATTTCTAATAGTTTTAGTGTATTTTCAATGGAAATAAGATGCCATTTTGTAAATTATTTTTCATATAGTAACATGCATCAAAAAGCACTTCGTGAAATTACAAAAACATGTGTTTCAAACTGCTTAGTACTCTGTCATATATAAATGCTATTATTTGTTAACCTTTTACATCCTAAACATAGTTTGTTTCCCAGTCTTTACCATTATATATAATGCTATATTTATCTTTGGTTCTTGTTTTAATATGTGTGTGTGTGTGTATGCTTGTGTTATATGTGTTTGTGTATCTCACATATACATATACATCATTGTAATATCAGGTAAAAGTTTCAAAGATATATTTCTCTCACCACTAAAGCATGAAGGTGTATCATTGTCCCATTCTATGGAACATTACAACTCCACACACATAAGAAAGGTGTGCTATTTTTGGAAGCATAAGAGTCAGTAAGATGCTGAATACTGGCTTGAGCTGGGCAACTACAGCAATTAATCCATGTAGTTTAATTAAAGTTTTTCTGTTCAATTTGTGGCATTTCCAGCAGAAGTCCTTTGAGCACTTGGTTAATTAAAAATTGAAAGACATTTATTTCATTTAGAAAACTTATTAATGTCAATTATTTGAAACAGATTTAAAAGAAATATATTTGGCTAAGAGATAAAGACAAAAGAATATGAATATGCTAACATTTGTGATTTCACTATGTTAAGTAATTTGTTAGAATATATTTCCTATTTTTATAAGAAGTACTAATATGCTCTTAATTAAGGGATTTAGACAGATGTTTGGATGCTATGTATATCATAATTACCCTAATTCATCATGGGAGAATTATGGATGTTTATTTTCTAGATTTTACTTTTTAATACCATATATACATTAAACTATGAGGACATTATCTGTGACCTATAAAGTAATTTATAATCATTCGCAGCATTAAATTCCATTTATGACAGATTGCATTTACATGGTGAGTATTCTGTAACAACAACATCATATTCTATAGTAATGCCTTTTGAAATCTACTTAGAATTTTAGGCAAAACCAAATGCTTTGTGTTCAATAGAATAAATTGTAATTGTTTAACCATAGGTAAAATATTTTGTATATAAATTCAATGCAAAATAATATGAACTAAGGGGAAAAAAAGACAGCAGTTTTTAAGTTTGCTACCAAAATATTGTAATGCAAATAGTTAATATGCTGAGGGAGGGAGAAAGATAGAAAAATTTCTATATGAGGAGTTTACAAAACTTATGTTCAATATTGATGAAATAGCTAAAAACCAAAAGGCAAGATTTTGGGGTGTACAGTGGTAGAGTGTATTTAGCATTCATGCAGACCTGGTTTTTATCCCCCACCAACCCCCCAAAATAAAAAGGCAAATCTGAAAACATAAATTTTGAGGCTTAAACTAGTATTTGCCTTAATAATATTTTACAAATTACAATTCCTCTAAATCCAATATTTCAGTAAATTTTTAAAAATCTACCTCTAAATTTATGAAATTGCTATTAAATTCACTTATGCATTACTTCTAAGTAATTATATTAAAGATAACGTAAGTTTTGAAAAATGCTCTCTCTCTTTCTCTCTCATTCTTCCTTTTGATTTCTTTTCCTAGATGCAAAACGTCTAAATAAAGTACCAAAATCTTGTCCACGATAGTCATTTATAGTAATTATTTCACCTGAAAATTGACAAGTAAACAATGAAGAAATGAATTGCCTGAGAATAACTAAATTCATACAATAGAATGAAAAAATATTGTTGGTTTCCTACATATATAAATTTAAAGAAATATACATATATATATGTATATATATATATATATAAACTAGTGTTTTTGTCAGTGTCTTAACAATGTTTTGAATTCTTACAAAGCAATGGATTAAAATTCTTAGTCAAGTATATAACAGAGAAATCCCTTGTCTGCTAATGCCTGCTCAGTTTTGATCTTGTTTTCCTATGTTTATGTATGAGATGTTTTTACTACACACTTTTCTAAGTATTTTCCCTGTCTCAGAATGCACAACTGTTCCAAGCAAAAATATGCCCCTAGTCTACTACAGTGTCTAGTGGCTTTGATTAATTTCTAGGAATTCTTAATATTAATGATTCATTTAGACTTGTGATAATCATCAGAGTGTATTAACTTGTAAAAATTAATACCATTAAAATTTCAAAATGCTTCTAATTCATTAAAGTTCACAATTATTATCACCTACTGTGCAACAGATATTGCTAGTGAGATATACAATCAACCCTAGAGTTCTTGCTTTTTGCAGCAAAGCTGCATAAGATAGTTCTAGAGTAGGAAGAGACTGGACAGAATACTCTTCAGTCGAAAAATACCTTAAGTTAAATTGGTAGGAAACTAAGTTTTAACCAAAGCAGCTTTAAAGAAAAATAGAACAAAATTAATTGTTTCATCTCTGAAATGCCCTGGGATAAGAAAAGCTTTCTAAAGGGGAAAGGGATACATTAAGAAAAAAGACAAAAATTTCATGCCCTTGAAGTCCTTGTGGCTCAAAGGAATTTTACAGGTTTTGCCTCCTTCTGAGTCCCTAGACCTTCCTTGTCATACCAAAAGGAGCTGGGAGTTCCTAACGCCAGCATCTATACCTTCCTAATTTCAGAGGAAGGAACCCATATTTAGTCTGTTTCATTTTCTTCTCTTCTTCTTTCTTTTTTTTTTTTGAGAGATAATATATACATTTTGAATTTTTCCCAGGGTCTTTTGTCAAATATAATCTTAGAATAGTAGAAAGAGGATATGTGTCTTCCCAATCACCTGTGAGGAAAAAAATGGGACTAAGGACCACTTGAAAGTAAGGTTGAAGTTGGAAGAGGAAAGTTGAAAGTAAATGGTTCCCTGAGTTATCACTGGGAAAATTAAAACAGTAGATAAAAAGCATGGTAGTATAACTACAGTACAGTGCAAAATAGATTTTAAGGGAAAAAATGTTAAAAGGAACAAAAAGGAAAAAAAATAGATCCCTAACTAGCAGGGTATTATATGATGAAAAAATTCTTGAAATGATAAAATTATAGAAATGGAGAACATTTAGGTGTTGCTAGAAGTGAAAGAGAGGATGAGAATGGAAAGAAAGTCATTGTTATAAAAGGTCCTTGTGGCAATATAAATATTCTACATTTTCATGGTATCACTGTCCAGATACTGGTTGGGATATTGCATGATTTTTTGACAAGATCTTATTATTGAGTAAAAGGAATATATGATCTCTGTACTGGTATTATTTCCTACTATTGTATGTGAATCTCCAATATTTCAAAATGAGTTCAATTAAAAAACAAAGGTGGAATCATCTAGAAATACAAAAAATCATCAACACTTATTTTTTACTAGAAGGATTTCTATTTTGAATCAAAATTGTGTCTAGGACACTGTATTTTGTCTTTCCCCCGTGAGTTCCAGCATAGTTGGAATGGTTTAAGCAACCCATGAGAATTTTTTATCTAAAAAAGTTTAATGCACACAAAAAATTTGATTTATATTAGACAATAAATATATTTTTAATGGAATGTGCATCTGCAATTTTCACCATCCTAATGGATTTTTGAAAACTAGTAGTAGTACTCAAGAGGTTATATCCCAAAAGACCTCACTTCTCATAAATATGGCCTTGCCTTACATTGATAATTCTTTGTTAGTTTTTCTTATTGTTGATGTACCTACATCCACAGGTAATAGTGTTCCTTTTCTATCTTTTCTATGGATACAGGAACGTTTGTTTCTTATTTATATATTAGAAGTTAAGAATTGGTAGTGCAAGTATCAAGAATACAAACAATAATAATAGTTGGCAAGGATGTGGGGAAAATGGTATACTCATATATTGCTGGTGGCACTGCAAATTGGTACAACCACTATGGAAATCAGTATAAAGATTCCTTAGGAAACTTGGAATGGAATCATCATTTGACCTGACTATTCCACTCCTCCACATATACCCAAAGGACTTAAAATCAGCATACTATAGCAATGCAGCCATATTAAAGTCCATAACAGCTCAATTCACAATAGCTAAAATGTGGAGCCAACCTCAATGCCATTCAACAGATGAATGGATAAAGAAACTGTATATATACACAATGGAATATTAAAAGAGAATAAAATTATGACATTTGCAGATAAATGGATGCAATTGGAGAATATCATGCTAAGTGAAGTAAGCCAATCCCAAAACACCAAGGGCTGAATAGTCTCTCTGATAAGTGGATGTTGATCCACAACGGGGGGAGGAGGGGCATAGGATGAATGGAGGAACTTTTATTGGGCAAAGGGGAGAGAGGGGAGAAGAGGGGGTATGTGGGCAGGAAAGATGGTTTAATGAGGTGGACATCATTACCCTAGGTACATGTATGACAGCACATACGGTGCAACTCTATATGGTGTAAAACCAGATAAACTAAACGTTGTGCTTCATTTGTGTACAATGAGCCAAAATGCATTCTGCTGTCATGAATAACTAATAAGAACAAATTAAAAAATTAGTCAGTTTCATTTTCAAAGCATTCAGCACCTAAAGATCTGTAAGCATGTGCTGTCTACTGGTTGTTATGCAAGAAGAAGATTAAAATAGATAAGACAGAAGCAGAATCTGATTGGTGGAGGGAGAAGGCTATAGTGAGGGCTTTCCAGGAAAACCTTATGTAAATGCATGAACCCATGAAATTTCATGATGCTTTAGAGAAACTGAAGCTTGTTCAGTATTACTACAGGGAAGCATACATGTAAAGGTGTATCAAGAAGTGATATAAATTTGATTCAGGAGATTCTTGTCTAGGTTGGCATTTCTTTAACATAAGAGGCAAACAAATTAGATTGCTGCCTGTGCAAGCAGAATTATCCAAAACATATCATGTAGACACTATCCACAGTAAATAATTGAAAAAATAGGCACATGTCATGAAAACTGCTGTGAAAAAAAGGAACAGGGTGCTATCATAGAGGATAATAGGTTTAATAGGTTGTAGTGAGTTTTTATTTTTTGTTTTTGTTTTTTATTTTTATTTTTTTGTGGTGTGTGTGTGTGTGTGTGTGTGTGTGTGTGTGTGTGTGTCGTGTACAGGGAATCGAATCCAGGGTCTCACCCATGCTGGGTAAGTACTCTTTCACGGGGCTACGTCCCTAGTACTGTAGTGAGATTTTAAGGATAAAAGACAATAGAATTCATCAAATAGGGATGGGATTGTAAAACCTGAGAAATGGCAATAGGGAACAATAAGTAAAATGACTTCAGGTGAGAACATCCTGGACACAATCTAGAAACTGCTAGAATGTTGCTAAGTGGGTTGTAGGATGATAAGTGAGGAGTGGCATGAATTGGAAAATTGAGAAAGGTGTTAGGATGGAAGACAACAAGGCTTTAAGAAGCCTGGATAAAGAGTTGGATTAGATTAAATCTTAAATTGTCTAATAATTACATGAAAATATGCTCAACATTATCAGTTATCTGGCTGGAAGTGTAATTCTACATAAGATTCAATGTTTATACTAAGAAAGCAACAAAGAAAATTACTCAGTGCTATTAAAACTGAAATGAGTGCACATTCTCATATCCAAATAGTTTACATGTAATTGATAAGTGCTCTGGAGGGAAAGTTGGCAGTCTTTATCAAATGCATATTCCTTCTGATTCAGAAATACAACTTCCGGGAATCACTCATAAATATTCAAATGCATTTAAAGATTTATAAAAAATGCAAACCATTCAAATGTTTATTATTCTGAAAACTTATTAATACATTTGTGAAATATCAATATTTTGGGATATCATGTAGCTATTGTATCAGTAAACTTTTTATTGTCTATATAATGCAAGCTAATTTTATAATTTGGAAAAATCTCATAGAATCTTATATAAAAACTTATAATTTATCTGTTTCACCTATGGAAATCAAGTTTCTAAATATGCAAACATATGGGAATAACTTCATTCTATTTATTTAAAGATTGTATAAGGAATCGATACATTTCACAAATGAGAAATATATTTATATATATCACTTAAGTTTTTTTCTTTATGTTTCTACTTATCTTCAACTTATATAAATATTATTCTAAGAGAATATTTATAGTTATCCTAAAATGCATCCTGCTTGTATAAATACATCATATTGAATTTATTTCCTTATAATAGTGAACAAACAGCAACAATTAGGATATTTCTCATCTATTAATTTTTAAATATTTCTTACTTATATTCTTATATCTAATTTATTCTGTTTTTTAATCACTTTTTAACGAAACATTGGAGTTTTTAATAAAATCAACTAATTTTTTTAATATGTATTTATTCATTTTAGTTGTACACAATGCCTTTATTTTTACATGGTGCTGAGGATCGAACCCAGGCCGAGCACATGCTAGGCGAGCGCTCTACCACTGAGCCACAACACCAGCCCATCCACTAATTTTTTAACAGAACTGAAATAATTACAGCTGGAGAAACAGGAACAGACTGGATGTGTTCTAAGATCTAACAGTTATTTTCATGGCAGGGTAAAACATACTGACATTGGGGTAGATAAAAGACCCTCCTTTTTGTGATTTGCGTCTCCAAACCAGAGAAAGCTGCCACACAGAACCACACAGAGGGTTGTACTCAAGGACAGAGTAATGGCAAATTGTCATTGTAGAAGGCAATTTATATATGGCAGATGGGTTGTGTTAAGATAGGTTTCATGGGCTCCCACTGAGTGATTAATTGGAATACATTCGCAGGCTCCTAGGTCTAGGTCTATCCCTTAGTTTCTGTTACCTGGCCCTAGGGTAATTAGGGCTGGTAAATAAGTAGTGAATCCCTGAGTGTAGCCACTTGATAAGGGAAGTATTTGGGCTGAGGACTTAATCAGCTGCTTAAGAAGAGGGAAACTAGACAGCCTGTAGCAACAGCCTCAAGTCTGAGTTAATGTTATTTTTAAAGAAAGTATGGAGGTTTTATAACAGGGCTCCACTTCATGCTTTGAATATGACCCTTACTGCTCTGCCACCAGCTTACTTTAAAACCAACTTTTTTTTTTCTTCCTCTTTTCCCTCTCCCCCTCTGCAACCAGAAGGGGAGCAAGATTAACCATTCCATCCTAAAGCAAGTTACCTGTCCTTTGCCTCCTAGACCACAGGAATGAAAGAATTCAGATTCTAGGGCTGGTTGGAGAGGACCTAATACATGTGTATCTATCAAGGCTATAAATGACTCATGAAACCTAACAGGGTGTAACTAGAGTGTAGTTTTTGTATCCCTTCTTTAAAAGCCCAAAGTCCCCTCCTGGCAATTAGAATCACAGCCTTTGGGACAGGAGTCCACTGTGTATTCTTTGTTATCAAAACAATAAAACTGTGTTGTATGAAAGGAGAGAAGGTTAGCACTCCCCTTGACAAGGATGGAAGAGGCCCTCAGGCCTGACAACATGTATATGGTTAAGGCATTGCCACCTACTTCAGGGCATCTAACCATCACCATTGTTATTTTCAGCAATAAAAGAGAATAAAATCATAGCATTTGAAGGTAAATGAATGGAGTTGGAGAATATAATTCTAAGTGAAGTTAGCCAATCCCAAAAATCCAAATGTGGAATGTTTTCTCTGATATAAGGAGGCTAATTCTTAGTGGGGTTGGGAGGGGGAGCGTGGGAGGATTAGAAATAGTTTAAAGGGGTGGGAGAGGAACGGAAGGGGCAAGGGAATAAAAAAGATGGTGGAATGAGATGGACATCATTACCTTAAGTATATCTATGAAAACACAAATGCATACTTTATATACAACCAGAGATATGAAAAATTGTGCTCTATATGTGTAATCTGAATTGTAATCCATCCTGCTGTCATATATAACAAATTAGAATAAAGAAAATTGAAAAATGAGTGATGCAAACTTTTTTGCAGTTTTCAGAAAACAAAACTAATAAAAAAGGATTTCTCTTTCTCTCTCTCTCTCACACACACACACACACACACACACACACACACACACAATAAATAAATAAATAAATAAAACTTGCTTTTTCTTTTTCTTTAAATATTGTCCTCACTATTGGATCTGCATCAGGGACATAGGACTGAGTCACTGGTATCAACTTTCAAAAATATTAAAAATAAAACTCCCTGCCAGGTGCAGTGACACATGCCTATAATCCCAGCAGCTCAGGAAGCTAAGGCAGGAGGATTGCAAGTGTAAAGCCAGCCTCAGCAATTTAGTGAGATCTTAAGCAACTTAGAGAGACCCCGCCTTAAAATTAAAAAAAAAGAAAAATGAAAAGAGCTGGGGATATGGTTCAGTGATTAAGTGCCCCTGGGTCAATTCCAGTTTTTATAAAAAAGAAAAAAGAAACTACCACATGATACAGCAATTTTATTATTGGACATGAATACAAAGGAATTTATTCCAAGTGGATACTACTCATTCCTGAGAAAGTAGAATTCCACATATTGGTGCTCCTTTTGAATCAGCTATGAGTGTTCCATAAGCCATGTAAAGGGTTTGGTTCTAGGATAAAATACAGTAATTACTCATTAGAAAATACTGTAATTATTAAGCCTAAAGGAATTATACCCTGGATGTGTTATGGGTTATCTAGAGGTTAAATGGAAGCATGGTTTGATCCAGCAGGGAAGAAAATGGTGATAAATTTTAAGTAAACAACAGCAGGATACTGACTACATGAGCAAGACATATGCTTGCATTTTCACTATGGTTCTGGCTTCTATTTTTCTCTTACTTATGCTTTATAGCAAAAGAAAAAAAACACCTAAAAGTTCCCTGAACAACTTTCAGTTAAGAGTTTAGTCCTATTATTTTGGGGAATAGTTAGCCATCATTTTTTTTTTCTTTTTTTGCCAAGAAGTGAAGTTTAATTTGCTTTCTTTCCCCCCTCTTTTCAACTGGTCAAAATAAAATACCACTGCAAATGCAACAACCAGCAGACAGATACCATCATAAATACATGATGTTGCCAAGTAGGAAACCCTACATTGACAAACAACAGAAGTCCCCATAGCAACTTGAATATATTTAAAAGCTTCAGGTGACCTTATAATTAAAGTATATGCATCTCTTATAATTAAAAATAAATTTTTGGTTTTTTAGCACTGACATTTACTGGACGAATAATTTTTCTGTTTCATATCCATAGTAGATTGGGAAATTTCATAAATCTTTCATTCTCTTTCATTCTGAACTTCTGTAATATATAACTGCTATCAAGTAGTTCCTGATGAACCTTAAATAAAATTTACCATATTCAATTTTTTAAAATCTACAAAAAACTTTCAACCAATTCAAATTCTGATAATAATTATTATTCTAATAATAATAATAAATTCCTTGATAGTTCTCTTTTTTTTTAAATTTAATTTGTCTTTTTAAGATATACATGACAGTAGAGTGTATTTTGACATATTTTGTATACATGAATTATAAGTTATTCTAATTAAAATCCCATTTTGTGGTTGTACATGATGTGGAGTTTCACTGGTCATGTGTTCATATATGAACATAGGAAAGTTATGGCAGATTCATTCCACTCTCTTTCCTATTCCCATCCTGCTCCCTTCCCTTCAGCCATCATTTTGACAATGCCTATCAAACCATGTGTATTTGTTTTGCAATAATGGATATAACATGATAAATCTCTTTAAAGAACCAAGCCTTTATCTGCATATTTACAGAAGAACTCAGCATAAAGAATGAATTAGACTTGAGCCTGCCAAACAGTACATAGAATGAGGCAGAAAGAAATATTAAACAGTGGTATTTTCTATAGACAAGAGCCAAATTTGTTTATTTTTATTAAATTAATTACAAGGAAAAACTAGATAGTAGAAACCTATAGATTAAAGTAAATATAAGATATATGCCAATCAGTTATCTGCCAAATATGAAATTATTTGGATCTAGATTTAAACTGTTAAAAACTGGCTTCCTTTGAAATTGAAACTGTCACTCAACTAAGTAGATACTTGATGACAATTAGTAGTGTATGGATATATGTGTGTGAATTTTTGTGTCAAATCATTTTTTGTGGTCATGTTGAAAAAGTCCTTATTCTTGTGGATACAAGCTATAATATTTCAAAATTAAATAATAAA
This sequence comes from Tamias sibiricus, assembly GCA_025594165.1. Classification (NCBI taxonomy): domain Eukaryota; kingdom Metazoa; phylum Chordata; class Mammalia; order Rodentia; family Sciuridae; genus Tamias; species Tamias sibiricus. The sequence continues at coordinate 85,466,511 of CM046662.1, forward strand.
TGTGTTTGATTTGCTTCAGATCATGAGGTATAAGTGAAGTCAAAGTAGATCAGGATTAGCCTTGAATTGACAGTTTGTTTAACCAAGTGATGGAATTTCGACGTACCATTAAGTCCATATGACATATACAATTGAAATTCTCCATAAAAAAGTCTTCCTTGTATCTCTAATGTGAAAATATCAGTATAGATGGGAGAATAATTTGTCAATTTATTGGAAGGAATAACAAACTAGTGGAGCATTAGTTAAGTGAACCAAATCTCCCTAGATAGGAAGTGACCTCAACCCTCAAATGTACCCTTAGGGTAGAATCAGGGAGATGCAACAAAAAGTGAAGTTTATTTCTTTTCTATGAAAAATTTTATAATTTGTTTAAGTTGGAAGGACAAAACTTAAGTTCAAATAGCTTTCATGTACTTTTCTTCATAATGACTTGAATAGAATAACTAGTTACCAAGGAAACTGAGTGTGTGTTAGATACTATCTCATCTTTCATTACACTTATGACTCTTTCTCATCATTTCTAGTTCTGAGGTTTGAGATGATGTTTAATTTGGCTCTTTAGCTCTCAGCTACATATTCTATCTCTAGACTGTTGTTGTCATGTGAAAACTTTAAAATTTTAAGTAAATATGTAATGTACTTAAAATAATTTAAAGGCAAGAAATGACTTATACAAAACAATGTTAAAATAAAGAAATAAATTATTTCAATTAATAATAAAATTTCAAATCTGGGCATGATAGTGATTATTTTAGCAACTCAGGAGGCTAAGGCATGAGGATAGTAGGTTTGAGGCCAGCCTCATCAATTTTGAAAGACCTTGTCTAACAAATAAATTCATATATACATAATTGTTTTTAATTAAAAAAAGGCCAGGAATGTGGCTCAGTGGTAAAGTGTCCCTGGGTTCAATGTTCAATCCCCAGTACTAAGAAGAAGACCAAGATGAAGAAGAAGGAGGAGGAGGAAGAGGAGAAAATTTTTGATGTAAGCTGTCAGCAATTAAAAGTTAATGTATTTTACATCTATAGGCACTCACTTTAATTTGGAAGACTTCTGGCAGTATTGTTATCTGCACTCATTAATAGCATATTGCTTTTCTTGGGGTTATTAAATTAATTGAATCATAAATATTATCTATTTTTAGCAAAATTCTACAGTTTCACTTCTTTTCTTCTAATTACAATTTTTTTTTCATCCATGACTCCAGTCTCACTTTGATACTAGGTTCTTAGTCATAAATAACTTTTAAATTTTTGAAAGGGTCAGTGTATGTTTTTAGTTAAAGTTTCACCTTATTACAGTACCATATTGCTCACATGCCTTTTTATATTAGCAAAAATAAAAGTTATCAATTAATTTTTAAAAATCCAGGTGTATGTTTCTAATAAAACTTAAATGACCAATTGTCATTGGGTGGGCTAATTAAAATAACATTGTCACTTGGGATAGGTATAAAATTCTGACTTCTGCTTTTGCTGGCAGGGTAAATCATTTCAAATTAAAGACAAAGGATCAGAAATATCATCTAATTTACAAAGAAAAAAGTTTGTAGTGAAATTATGGTAATGAGTGAGGTCTTTAACCCTTTGTAACCCAGGGTGAGCTTCCTTTGTCCAGCAAAGTAAGCTAGAAGGGCCTACCTCAACGATGAAACTAGACAGGGAAAGCAGAGGCCGCTGGTATTCCCTCCCCCACCTTCAGAAGACACAAGAACACACCAGGGAGCCCGGTCAGAGCTGGAACTTGTTTATTAAAGAAGGTGGACAATGTTTTATAGTGGACATGAGCCAATCAGTAAGCAGATTATAGAAACAGGTAAAGAGCCCGGGCACATTTCATTGGCAAAATCCCCTATAGGGTGGTTCTGGTTCTCACGATACGTCACAGCCACGCCCCCTGCTTAGCCTAGGTCCATAACAGAGCATGGCAAGCAGCCAGAAAGCCAGAGCTTTCCATCCCCTCAACTGACGTGTTCGGAAGGCCCCAACAAAAGTTAAGTTGTATAGAAGTATATCACTAAGGGCAACTTATAGATCAATATGTGGTAAATTTCACAAGGTCTCTAGCACAGTGCCTTCAAAACCCCAATGGATAATTCACAAAAGTAGTAGCCTCACAGACAATTCACAAACTACCTTTATCAATTACCATCTTTAGGTGTGGTAAAGGAACATTTACTATCTAATACCTAACTCCATGGACTTTAAATCAAATAATTCAAAACAATGTACACTATTGTAATTAATTTTGTATTAATTTGTATTTTTACTTGAATTGACAATTTCAATTTGAGAAAACAGTCAATTTTGTTAATCTCAGTTAAACAGACTGTTAATTTCATGAAAAGAATTTATATTAATTTGTATTTTTTCTTACAATAGTGAATATTGTTTTGAATTATTTGATTTAATGTCTGCAGATTTAGATATTAGGCAGTAAATGTTTTTACACATAGTGACGCATGCCTATAGTCCCAGTGGCTCCACAGGCTGAGGCAGGAGGATCACAAGTTCAAAGCCAGCCCTCAGCAATTTAGTGAGGTCCTAAGCAACTCATTAAGATACTGTCTCTAAATAAAATACAAAAAAGAGCTGGGGATGTGGCTCAGTTGTTAAGTACCCACGGGTTCAATCCCTGGAACCAAAAAAATAAAGGATAAGTCCCCCACCCTTCCCTTTTATAAGAACATTTACCTTAAGAAAATTTGTGATTTTAACATTTGTCTCTGTATCTTTGAATAGTATAGCTTATACTATATAAGCCTCTTCTAGAATTATCCTTAGGTGTGTCATTCTCAAAGTCTTGAGAACACTTCCTTCAGAATGCTGTCATCGAGGAAGATAGCACTCCTATTTCCCAGTTTCTGTGGGAATGTGGAAGCTAACTTCTATGGCTGCCTCCCTCCAAGTTGCAAAACTATCTATTGCCATAAATATATGAGTTTTTATTTTTTTCCTTTGGATATAGTCAATTGGTTTACAAATATGATCAACCCCACTGTGAAGTGAATTTAGGATGAACAATTGTTGTGAATCTTGTTCTTGCAGGCATAGGCATGTCTTGGGCTGTGTATCTGCTTGGATGTATAAAAGTATACAGTTTTTACCTTTGCAATATCTTTTTTGATCACTTGTGATATGCATCAAATTCTGACTGAATGTTAATTCAATGATAATATAATTTCTTTTCTTCCTTTGCAGAGGGTTTCCAGGGTTAGGAGTTTGTTTGATTTTAGTTATTTTACTCTAATGCCACACATTTCTTTTAAATATATAGATTAGTTTTCTATACTGTACCTCTCATCCATGCTACATTCTTAAATATTTTGTACTAATATACTGTCTTTCCATCAATCCACATCTAATTGTCTCCCAGATGTTAGTAATAGTGGTTCTTAATTATCTGAGCACTTAGATAAAGTAGAGATTTGTTAGGACACCATCCTGCTGGCTCTATGTCCAGTGTTTAGCACACTAAGTTCCAGCCAGGGATAGCTCATGTGGTAATTCAGGAATGTGTCCTTTCTTGAACCATTTATTACAAACACAAAACATGACAAGAAAATGCTTTTTATTTTTTTTTAACCAGCTTTGCCTCTTTCCTCATTTTTGCTATGCTTTTGATTACCTAAATTTAGTGTATAGTTTTTTATTGGATATTTTAATGGATATTATGGCTATGTGTGTGTGTGTGTGCACGCGCGCGTGTGTTATGTATCCATTAAAATCCCTTTAAAGGCCAGGCAAGGTAGTGCACATCTTTAATTCCAACAGTTGAGGAGGTTGAGACAGAAATTCTCAACTTTGAGGCCAGTCTCAGCAAATAAGTGAGAACCTGTCTCATAATTTAAAAAATAAAAAGAACTGGGGATATATCTCAGTGGTAAAGCACCCCTTTAACTTTTTCTTTTCTTTTTTTTTTTTTTGATGTGCCAAAAAAAAAAAAAGGGGGGGTGTTTCTGGGGAACAGCAAGTATACAAGATAGGTAAGAAAGTAAGAAATAAATAAAATGTTCTGTGCTGAAGATTCTGTTTCCATTAAACACTAGCTGAGTTCCATACATCCCACATTGTTTTAAGTTACTAACTTAATTGAATATGTTTTATTATTCAGTGAAACTTGCTTCTCTTTCTAGTCAATTAGCTGTGAAAGATAAATTGCCAAATTAGATCTTAAAACTGAAGATAAATTGCATTAAAAAAATATGCTATAGGACCACTCCTAGAGTAGTTATTAGAAGTTGTTAACTACATTCAGTAACTTCAGAAGTTTAAAAACAAATGGATTTTTCCTGTTCATCAGTATTTATTTAATTTCTTGGGCTATGCATGTAGCTCAGTCTTGGGTTTGATCCCCAGCACCACAACTAAACTAAAGTATACTAAAATATTCATTTAATTTCTCAAGTCCTCTACCTTCTAAAAATGCTTACTCTTTTAAAACATGGATATCAGAAATTACAAAATTTTGACTTTGTTTCCCAAAAGCTCACATCCTAAAATTATGATCAGTTTTAAATTTTTATGTTAAATAAACATTTAATTGATGCTTCATATATAGTATAATTGTTTTCCATGTATGTTTCTTAACAATTCTTTGAAGTAATTATGAACATCATGTTCCCTATTTTAAAAGAGAAAACTGAAAAGTGCAGAAATCTTCATGAAGACACAAAACAGGAATTTCATTGAGACTACCTAGCTTTGGCCTCCGTATTGCATGCTCTAAAGCACCTAGGGCATTTAACATAACTGCTAAATATGTTCTAAGATGTGGAAGCAATGAAGATGCATTGTTTAGGCTTTACATTAATATAAATTATTAATTTTATAAAATATCATCTACATGGGTTAGACTCAGCATAGCACAGTAATCACAAAACTTTCATAGGTTTAATCACTGATATATTTAAACTCACTATAGATGTAAAAATGAATGTAAATATAGAATATTTACCCTAAATAACAAGCCATTTTATAAATAGTATAAAGTTTCCACTTACTGCACCAAGCAATATATTGTCTTTTTGAAAAATGTTTCTCAAAGTGTGTTTCATGAATTTTCAATCATTCTTGAAGTTATTGCAGGGGTTTGCAAAGTGAAAGTAATTTCCATGACATTTCCAAGACTCTATTTGCCTTTTACATTGTGTAGACATTGTATGGATAGGCATTGTATCATTCACTTCCATCAGGTCAATTAAATATGATAACCGTTAGGTAAGTTTTTCTTGCTGAGCTTTTGTAATTTGTATTTTTTTAGATCTATTTTGTTCACCCCTGGAACTTTGATTGAAAACATGGTAAATGGTTTAAAATTGAAATATCAAATAAATATCTTATGCTTGGAATACATTAGGACCCTGTATATTATTATTTGGTAACAAATTTTTTAATTACTGTAACTGTCATCTTTAAGACAGATTCTTGAGACTGCTTTGTTAATATTTGCGATGGTTCTTATTCCTGTAGACGGAACTTTACACTTTTTATTTTTATAACTAAACTCAACAGGGTCATACATGTGATGAGAGTTTCATAAATAAACTCTTTTTATCTCATGTTAATTTTTATTTAAAATAATTATAAAAAGTTGCTCTTTACTCTGTAAGAATTCTTTACAAATTGCAGCAATACTCAACAGAAATAAACAGATACAAGCAAAATAGTGCCTTGTTAACTTGTTGCTGTTGTTTTGCACCCTCTTTTAAAATATTTTAATACTTCCAAAAGATGCTGTTTAGGTTCTGATAACTAAAAATTTTATTTCATGAATTACAAGATTCCTTTCTGGACAACTGAATTATGCAGTATATTTTCCTAATTTCCTGAAGATCCTAGGCCAGCCAGTTGTATAACCTGAGTACTGCTTAGGAGATTTAAGTTTCATGATTCTTGCTCAAGTTTCAATTTTTACATCTTTCTTAGTATATATACAACTAAAAACAATCTACAATAGTTCTGATATTTAGTCAAGTGAATATTGCCTTGAACAGAAAAGTAATTATTTTCAGTTTAATTCTTAAGATAATTTTATTTAATTTTTTAAATTCTAATTTGCTATGTGTGCTTGCAGAGTGCAATTCATTTCATGTTACATATAAAGAACACATTTTCAAGTCACTGGTTTTACATAAAGTATTTTCACAAAACCTTAAGGTAATTTTTAAATAATAAAATGGGCTATTGCCTAAATATTTTATAAATTGCAATTTTTCAGGTAAAATTTGCATATTTGTGCAAACCTGTCTTTTCATAGATACAGAAAGATTCATTTAAAAATAGCGCACTATTCTTTGCATTGTAATAAATTAGTATATATTATAAACCAGATTTTCTAATGACAACATTTGGGGAATACACTAACATGAAATAAAAGCTGTAAATTTTAACTCCAAAATAAATGTTGCCAAAATATTATTAAAGGCAATTTTTATTTAGAGTTATTTGTAGACATTTCACCTCTTTTTATGAATCCTGCATCAGTTCAATGAATTGTTTTTTAATGAAAAATTATGCAAAATGCAATGTATAGGATAATGAATTTATAAAACAGATGGTCTTGCCTGTCTTCTTATACTTTATATCTTTAAATGGCTTCATGCACTATCAATCCATTTGAAGCACAGAGAGGGGTAACTATTAAACAGTTTTCCATTCTTCTTTACTAATGATACTTAAAGGCATTTAATAACATTTGCTAATTGTGTAATGCCAATTCTCCAAAAATAATGTATCAGTAGGGAGTGTTTCTGCTCTGTTCCTTTTGTTTCCAGACAGCATCTAACGAACTGGAATAATCATAATTGACAGGGCACAATGCATTAGGAAACATGTTGCTAGGAGAATTCTTTAAATGTCAAAAAATTTACCTTCTGCCTGGGGAAATCAATTAAGTCAATGGAACGCATATTAAAATTGAAATAGTGAAATCATTTTGTAAATCTTGCTTTTGCCACATTATATAGACTATAATAGTCTTATCAGAATGATAAAACCTTACATTACACTATAATAAAGATGTGTTATTTCCAGTGATCACAGTGATATTTCACTTAACTAATATTCATCATTTTAATGCTACATCAAGAAAAATAATCAACTTAAAACTTCACATATCTTTTCATGAATAAAATGTTCAATAATAAAACAAAACATTTGAGGTTATCAAGTCATATCTAAATAATCATAATAACAAAAATAGCATTTATTACAAATTACTTTGCAGATTTTCTATAGTTTCTCTTTCTGATTTAAAAGGAGAAAATACAAATTTTACAAAACCCACAATACAGTGACAATAAAATCATTGTGAATACATATTGCCAAAACATCCCCAAGTATTTATTTTTCATAATAAAATTTATTTAATGAAAATTCATATTACTTGAAGTAATCATGATTTTTCTTCATGGAAAAATCTAGACAAAATTGCCACCTTCCATTTTGATCATTATTTTGTTAAATGGTAAAATATACTGAGTTCCTGTTAACTTGTGAGTTAAAATAACACTGAGTAAATTTCTAGGGTCCTCTTGAATACTCTTGTCATCTTACTTTGATATGTTACTCAGTAGAAAATTGATTCAGCATTTGCCATTTAGAGCTATTAGCAATCATTTATCTAGTACATTTTTCCATAATGCACCTTCAAAGAAGTAGCTGGCAGTTTACTACTTCAAGGCCAGGGGAAGAATCTCCTCTTCAGTCTGCTAAGATGGAGCCTTATGGAAAATAACTTAACCAAGAAAGTGATTATCCATGAGCTTGGTCATGTTTTATGGGCTATAGGTAGATGGCATTCCTCAAGGTGTTGCCTGCAATTAAGGTTAGGTTATTTTAAAAGACTTTGACAGATTGGGATTCATCTGAGATTGTGTTTTCCACATAAGATAAGAAGATACCATTATTATTATCATCAGGTTCTGGGGATTGAACTCAAAAGATTTTTGCCACTTTACTGCTCAGTTGCTGAGACTGGCCTAGAACTTCCAGTTCCCCTGCCTTACCTTTGAGTCACGACACTGAGCAGGACATATTTTTTTTTAATTTATTTTTAATTGTAGAAGGACACAATACATTTATTTTTTATTTATTTATTTTTATGTGGTGCTGAGGATCAAACCCACTGCCTCACATGTGCTAGGCAAGCACTCTATCACTGAGCTACACCCCCAGCCCAAAACATATTTTTTAAGTACATAGAATGCTCTGATTATTTGATGTGAATTATTTTGTAGATGTACCATCAGTGAGTAAAAACATATCTTCTACATATCATAGTGTTACCAAAGACCTGTGCTTTCTCTACTCTTCCAATCCAGAGTGTTATGAGTTTTCCTATAAATTAAATGCTAGTCAGTAAGTATTCATAGTAGAAAAGCACACTATTTGATTTTTTTCTACAATATTTAAACAGTTATTTAGTACAAAAATGCATTTATAATATTTTTGTTAATTTTAAGAATATTGCAAAAAGTGTGCCATAAAAAATAAATGTCAAGAAAAATAGTGTCTTTATAAACACTATATTTGGTTGATTTTATTTACAATGGTCTACCTTATCCATGGTTTTATTTTCTATGGTTTCAGTTACCTGCAAACAACTATGGTTCAAAAATGTCAAATTGGAAATTCTAGACATACATGATTCATAAGCTTTTAATTGTTCACTAAGTAGTGATGAATCTTGCACTGTCTCACTCAGTCCTGCCTGGAAAGCTGATTCTCCTTTTTCCCAGTGTGTCCATGCTGTATATGCTACCTACCCATTAGTCACTTAATACCTGTCTCAGTTATCAGATTAACTGTCAAGAGTATTAAGTGCTTGTGTTCAGACAGCCCTTATTTTAATTAATAATGTCAAAGCACAAAGAATAGTGATTCTGGGAATTCAGGATACCAATAAAAACACATCAAATGCTTTCTTTAAGTAAAAAGGTGGAAGTTCTTGACTTCACATGAAATTAAAAAATCAGACAATGAAGTAGCTAAGATCCTTGGTAATTTATTATTGTTAATCTCATGAAAAATTTATGAAATAAACTTTATCATAGGAGATTTATGTGAAAAAAACATAGCATCTAAAAGGTTTGATTCTATCTATGGTTTCAGGCCTCAGAACAGAGTGTTGCAAGATAACTCCTGTGGAAAGGTGAGAACTACTACCCAAGTTACCCACCTCCGGAGAATATTTATGTCTGTTTCTGTGAGGTGGCCAATTCAGATCAACCTCAGTCTAACCAATGACTGAGATGTTGTCAAACTGCTTTAGTGTCAGAACTGTCCATTCCAATCCCAAATTTCCAATTCTGAAAGAGAAATACAATATTAAAGCAAAAAATAAGTTTATTTAGGCTGTGATGATGAACAATAATCATGCTCAGTGGTAAAAGTATTACCTAGTGTTGCTACAGAAACAGGATAAAATAATGGCCAGATATTTTCTACTGCCTACCCCATATTACTATTTGATCTTCCTACACATCCAAGCTAGTTCATTTAATGGGACTTAACTGAAATCTTCACCTTCTTTCTACAAATATTTCTGTTTCAATTATTTATAACTGCCTTAAATGTGGATTGCTGAAAGGATTCAAAGGACTCAGTTCATACTCTAGGATACTGAACACCAATAGAAGAAAACTATAGATACTGAAAGGGCTTGAAAATCTTTGTTGCTTGTCTTTTATCTTCCTGTGATAAATTATGCTTATTAGAAATGCTTGGTGTTTCCAAGTTCCTAACCACTACTGAATTCACAAATCCTGAGTCCAGTCTGTTGTGGAAAAAAAAAAAAAAGTTATAAAAATTGAGCTAGTACTATTCATTAAACAACAACAAGAGTTTCTGGGATAATAATAAAAATTAATACTAAAAATAAAATTAAAATTAATCAGTAAAATATAAAACCATAAATACTTTGAAATGCATATGACTTTTGGATTAATGCAGAAATTTCAAAAGATATCCTAAATGTCAAAACAAATTGGAAATGAGAATACACTTTTAAATTTATTTATTTTTTATTCTAAGTTGTTAGAAATGACAGCAGAATGTATTATATTTTATATTATACTTATAGAGCACACATTTTTACATATCTCTGGTTGTATACAAAGTATATTCACACCATTCGTGACTTCATACATCACTTAGGGTAATGATATTCATCTCTGCTGAAGTCTGACTTCAGCAAAAGGGAAGGGTTTCTCCATGGTGCTGGTGAGAGGAGTCGGCAGCAGAAAATCAGCAAACAGACACAAGAGTGAGGTTGCTAAATTCTGTACTTTACTTTTCTCAGCATGGTTTTTATATATCCCAGCAAACACAGCAATTCACATTACAGCTCTTGAAGGTTACATTAAAGAATTTCAAGGAATTCCAGGGTCATAGAATCAGGGGAAAACAATATATTTATCCTAAGTACATACTACTAATTAATCTTATCTATAGGCAGAAGAAAACATTCTAAAACTTGTATTTATCTAAACCTATGTCAAAGATTCCTCAACTCTAGGCATATCTGCTCATAAGGTTTAAAGCTAAATTGCCCTAATATTTCTTCTTTAAACTTCAACTGGGCCTAGACTTCCTGGCTTCTTCTGTGTCCCTATAATGACTTTATTTTGAGCTCAGGAAGAAAGAAGTATGGTTGTCTATATCCTAAATTTACTTAAAAGATAGAGAGGAGTCCTTACCAAACACAAGAAAACATTTAATGCTTTTCTATGGAATGCATGATTACAACAAGGAGAAGGTTAAACAATGGGTATTTGCTGTGTTCAATGATTACAGCAGGGAGGGGTTAAGCAGTGAGCATTTGCAAAAGCTAATTTCTAACTAAAAAAAACTATTATACTAGTTCAACTCAAGAACTCGTTTCTATGCTTCTAATTCAGATTCCATAAGGCTATAATTTCCAGAACTAGTTTCATTCTTAATAATTAATGTATTCACACCCAGTGGCCATATATATGAGCAGGAAATAGGACAATAAGAAAATACACAGACAGGGTTAACTTTCTCAGTGCAGTATTTGTGTAACATCTGTGCTTATAAAAGAGGCATGCTCTTGCTTCTCTCTTTTATTTTTAATGAAGATAATGCTTTGCTCAACTCTGTCGCAAGGAAGATGCCATACATCTCATTCTACCCTCTTTTTTTTATTTCTTCACCCTTTTGCTCCCTCCCTTCCCCTCCCTCCCCATTGGCCATTCTAGTGTTCCTCTAATCCTCCTATGCTCCCTGTCCCAATTCCACTGTGAATCAGCTCCTTATATCAAAGAAAACATTCGGCATTTGGCTTTTTGTGATTGGCTAACTTCACTTAGCATTATATTCTCTAACTTCATCCATTTAACTGCGCATGCCATGATTTTATTCTCTTTCATTGCTGAGTAATACTCCATTGTGTATATATACCACATTTTCTTTATCTATTCATCTACTGAAGGGCATCTAGTTTGGTTCTACAGTTTATCTATTGTGAATTGTGTTACTATAAATATTGACGTGGTTGTGTCCCTGTAGTATGCTGTTTTTAAGTCCTTTGGGAATGGACCAAGGAGTGGGATGGCCGGGTCATATGGTGGTTCCATTCCCAGTTTTCCAAGAAATCTCCATACTCCTTTCCATAATGGTTGCACCATTTTGCAGTCCCACCAGCAATGTGTGAGTGTGCCTTTTTCCCCACATCCTCTCCAACATTTATTGTTGTTTGTGTTCTTGATAGCTGCCATTCTGACTGGAGTGAAATGAAATCTTAGAGTAGTTTTGATTTGCATTTCTCTAATTGCCAGAGAGCTTGAGCATTTTTTCATGTATTTGTTGATTAATTGTGTATCTTCTTCTGAGAAGTGTCTTTTCAATTCCTTAGCCCATTTGTTGATTGGGTTATTTGTTTTTTTGGTGTTAAGTTTTTTGAGTTCTTTACATATTCTAGAAATTAGTGCTCTATCTTATGTGCATGTATTAAATATTTGTTCCCAATTAGTTGGCTCTCTATTCACCTCACTGATTGTTTCTTTTGCTGAGAAGAAGCTTTTTAGTTTGAATATATCCCATTCATTAATTCTTGATATTAATTCTTGTGCTACATGATTCTTATTAAGGAACTTGGGGCCTAATCCTACATGTTTGAAATTGGAGCTTACTTTTTCTTCTATTAGGCGTATTGTCTCTGGTCTAATTCCTAGGTCCTTGATCCACTTTGAATTGAATTTTGTAGATGGTGAGAGATAAGGGTTTAATTTCATTTTGTTGCATATGGATTTCCAGTTTTCCCAGCACCATTTGTTGAGGAGGCTATCCTTTCTCCACTGTACATTTTTGGTGCCATTATCTTTCTTATCAGTAGATAATCTACTACAATATATGTACAATTAGTTCCAGAAATATTATACTCTGAAGTAAGGAACACTCTTATAAATGCCATGTAAGAATTTTAAGAGACCAGATGGAAAAACCTAGGTGTAGAGATAATTTGGTCAACTTAAAAAAATCAAGTTAAAAATCTTCAATTTATAAAAACAGAAGCATTAAAAACAACATATTTCACTAGACTACAAGTAAGCATTTGTTGCAAAACATGTGATTAATAAACTCAAGAGATAAACTGCAATTCTGAAATAAAGTATGATAATGCAGAAAATATAGAATTGTTCATGTTGCTAGTCCTAAATATCCACAGTTTTTCATTATTAGTATGTTTGATATTAATTAATTAAACTAAACTATTAGCTTGTAATACTGAAAAATAAGTATTAAGAATTCAATATCAACAATATGCCAAGACTTTTCACACATTGACAAAAAAATGCAAATTAAGAGAATTGAGCAAAATACAAATAAAAGCAATTTACAGAAAACTTAATCTGAATGACCAATATACATGAAAATATGATAAAAAAACAAAGGACAGTAAATGGAAATTAAATAATAAGAGCACATTACTTTATATTTATCTTGCAGATTAATCATCCCTGTATCCTAATCATTATCCTCATCTTCATCTGGTAATATTTATTATTGTGTTCATATGAGGAGATGAGCAGATTCATGTAATATTTGAGAATATTTGACTCTAATCAGTATTGTTTGTTCCTTTAGTTTTTATTTCTATTTTAGAAAATTTATCTGGAAGCCCTGTCTTTTTAAAATTTTTTTCCTTAAGTACTGGAGATTGAACTCATGGGTTTGCTCTACTTCCAAATTATACCCTCAACTCATCATTTTCATTTATTGAAATAGGATCTCTCTAAATTACCTATGAAGGCCTTGAATTCATGATCCTCCTGCCTTAGCCTCCTGAGTTGCTAATATTGAATGTGTGCCACCACCCTAGCTCTAAACCCAATATTTTGAAGCCACTTATCCTTCTGCTCAGAAATCAGTTCTCTAAAACTAAAACCTTTAGTGCCTAAGCATATATAAAATATAATAAATATTAAAATAGCTTATTAATTAGGGCATACAGCAAACATAGAAAGCCTTAAAAATAATTTAAAAAAATTGTTCCTACTGATTTAGAAAAAAAAAATCCCATGATTTACTACTTAGTGAAAGAGTAAAATTAATTAAAATTATATGAGAATATTTATGTATTTATATGTAAATACATAATTTAAGTATGAAAATTTAGTTAATAATCAGTCATATATATGACACAATATTAAAATAGAGAGTAAAAGATATTTCCATAATACTCCCATATATGTGCTTAAGGCATTTCACATACATTCCAATTCCAAAAATTTTCCAGGTACTTCACCATAACATACAAGGATAACTTAAAACATCTTTGAGTTCTGAAAGAACATAGCTGTCATCATTGCATAGTCTCAATTTACTTTATGTGTATGTGTGGTAGAATTTGAACATATGCTACATCTTTCCTTTTTGTAAAAATTGACAAAACAAAGGTTTGAACATTCCAGTTTATTTTTCAATATAATAAATATATCCTGCAGCTTTACAACTACATTGAATTTCTAGAAAGTTAACAAAGATATAAAAATTTAGTTAATATAGTACAAAATCTAAACATTGTGGTTATAATTCCCTTTCTTAATTCAAAAGTTAAATTCTGTAGTTGGAAAGCCAAGCGATTGAAAATCTGTGTTATATTCTAGTTCTAAGCATTTGTAAAGAAACTCAGTTGAAAGAAAACTGGCATTTTTCTCATTCCCCAAAGGTATTTTACAAACCTTCAAGCTATAGATAATTTAAAGTTTAATATTTTTGACTATAGATTTTTAAATGTAATTGCGTTGTTTTTCTCTGTTCTTCCTAAGAATTGTTTTCACAATCCACATTCTCTTTAATGCTACAAGTTTTGTATTAACCTTTAGGGCAGCAGAATGAAATTGTTACAGGTTTTGTAATTAGCAGTGGTTGTAAAAGTCAGACATTCAGAAGGCAGAACTCAACATCAGAATGAACATCCGATGAGAGTCCAAATGTACTTGGAGAATAAGTCTGTTGCTGTAGCAACCAGGCTTCAGTTGCTACCAAAAGAGAAAAACAAACAGAAAATGAGTAAAATGACTCAATTTTCAATTTTAAAAGAGAGTTATTTCTGGTAGAATTATGAATAAAATCTTTAAATTCAACATTATAACTGATAATAAGTGACAATGACCGTTATATTTTTAAAAGCAACCTGTCAGGAATAAGAAATGTAAAATAACATCTAAAGCTTCTAAAAGTGTACATTTGGGGGCAAAATTAAAATTAATTGGCTTACTTTTAAAAACCAGTTTATTTTGTTTTCATTTCTGCAAAATGTTGAAAAATCTATGTAACATTTTTCTTTGAGACTGTTGCTTCCCTGGAGGTTACACAGTGCTCTCCACTGATGCTTAACGTAGATGTATTCTCTTCTATATCAAAGCAACATTGCACAAGCATCTTCTTGAGGACTAGATGAAAGTAGATTCTGTCAGTCAGTTCAGGATACTACAATAAAAATACTGTTGACTGGGTAGCTTATAAATAACAAGTATTTCTTTCTCATAGTTTCAAAGGCTGGGAAGTCCAAGACCAAGGCTTAGGCATATTTGGTGTCTGATAAGAATCCAATTCCTCAGACATGGTCCCTTCTGATTTGTCTTCCTGTAGTAGAAAGTACAAAGCAGCTCCCCTGGGGCCTCTTTTATAAGGGCACTTACTTTTACTGGAGTTCCATCCCCATGAGCTAACCAGTTCTCAAAGGCCTCACCTCTTAATGCCATCAAGTGGAGGTTACCTTTCAGCATGTGAATTGGGGGAAGGCACAAACAGATCATAGGAGAGTCTTTTGAGTCACAGAAAAGGTCCCTGGCTTCTAGTAACACAATAATTCTAAGAAAGACACCACTGGTACAAGTTAAAGGTGCTGCAAGAACAGAATGAAACATGGTACAAATACAGTAAAATAAGCTATATGTTGAAGTGCATTTTAGCAGGGAGGACCTAAAAAACACATACTTGAATGAAGTGTTAGGGAAACCACTTTGTGAAATCTTCCTTCAGGCAAGTTTGGTTTAGAGGTACCTGGTGTCACTATCCTGATTAAAATATGGTGTGTCAAAATCAGTATGAAATTTTTACATGTGTCTGATAAAAAATATAATGGCCCAGTGAAAGAAGAAAATAGATGTTTCTAAGCATGTTATCCAGTTTGTCAAAAGGCTTAGAATGGAGAGTGACAAAATTATCTGAATGAAACTTTTTTTTTCTCATATAACAAAGTCCTAGCATACATCACTTATTGATAAGTCGCACACCAAAAAATGCATTATAGTGAAATAGTGTTATTCTTTCAGGTATTCTTAGGTAAAAAATATTAAAACATTGCTTACAGCCGGGCGCGGTGGTGCACGCCTGTATTCCCAGCACTTTGGGAGGCTGAGGCAGGAGGATCACGAGTTCAAAGCCAGCCTCAGCAATGGCGAGGCACTTAGCAACTCAGTAAGACCCTGTCTCTAATAAAATACAAAAAAGGGCTGGGGATGTGGCCCAGTGGTCTAGTGCCGCTGAGTTCAATTCCCGGTACCAAAAAAAAAAAAAAAAAAAAAAAATTGCTTACAGATATGTATATTGTAGAAAGTTTGATATTATTATTTCATCTCTATCTTAAAACATTGTCCTAGCAATTTAAGACATTTGTTTATGGTTCAGAATCATTTTTAAATGAACAGCATTGTATAGAAATAGTGATAGTATCTTACCCTAGTAAGATAGCTGGGTAATGAGAAAAGGAGAATATTTTTCTAAAAGACAAATAAGATACTTTGAATTTCACAATTTCACACTAAGGAGTTCTTGACTGCAGGACTGCTGTTGTTTCCTTTTTTTTTTTTTTTTTTTTTGAACTCAGGGGATTGAACTCAGGGGCACTTGACCACTGGGATTGAACTCAGGGGCACTTGACCACTGGGCCACATCCCCAGCCCTTTTCTGTATTTTATTTAGAGACAGGGTCTCACTGAGTTGCTAAGTGCCTCGCCATTGCTGAGGCTGGCTTTGAACTCGCGATCCTCCTGCCTCAGCCTCCCAAAGTGCTGGGATTACAGGCGTGCGCCACCGCGCCCGGTTCGTTGTTTCCTTTTTGTCTTGTCCTGTCTGCTTTTAGCCAGTGTATTTGTTCAAAGTTTTATTCAGATAATTTTGTCACTCTCCCTTCTAAGCCTTTTGACAAACTGGATAACATGCTTAGAAACATCTATTTTCTTCTTTCACTGGGCCATTATATTTTTTATCAGACATATGTAAAAATTTCATACTGAGATTAATAAATTCTCCTAAGTTCCTGTGAGATCATTGGTGTATGGGTTCAATGTTATTGCATACTTACCCTAAAACAGATATAGCTACTAAGCATTATCTTACTCAGAGTTATAAAGAGATAGCAGAAAAATTCACATATATTTGCATATTATATTTAATAGTAACTGCATAATTGTTTTCCAAATATTTTTTCTGAGGGCTAATTTTTAAGTTGTCGACTATCTGAAAAATACTATTTCATGTACGGTAGTTTTTTTTTTAAAGCATATTTTAGTCTTTTTAATGATGGAGGGTAAATCTAGTTCCTGTTACTCTATCATGTCCAACAGCAGAAGGACCATTAACAAGTTCATAGTGTCAATGCACTAAATATTCCCAGATTTTTATTTCTGGACGTGATTGAATAAATATCTGTGCCATGACTACTTTAATAAGCTTTAATGGGTTTTTCAGTTTAATGGTAGTTTGATTTATTTTTAAGTTCTATCAACCAACACAAAAGCAAATAAAATGATTAATAATTGAAAATCAAGGTGTAGAGTCTCTTTTAGGTCATGCAAGAAAGAAAAACGAGTCATAATTTAACATAGGTCAGCAGTTAAGGGTTTCAGAGATTGAATTTTTAAACTCATCTGAGTTTTCTAAGCCTCCTCCTGACTTTGAAAAATAATCCTGTAAACTTTGTTTGACCAAGCATTCTTATATTATTAAAGCCTCAATTTCCTTTTCTAGCTTATCCTCAAGAAATTTTAAATAATCATCTTTCTTTGAAAATTAAATTATAATCTTGCTATTAAGCTTCTTTTATCATATAGAATATTGTGTATGAATGACAAAATAACAAAAACTGATTTCTGGCTCTGATATCACATGTATAGATTCTGAAACTAATAGAATTGATGTTTTATATGTCAAAATAAGTGTATAAAATCTAAGTAGACAGGACTCTTTAAAGGAGTTAATATTAATATTGTAATTTACAGATAAGAAAAAAATGAGACAACTTACAAATTTCATAATGTAACACAGCTACTAAGTTCCAAAACTATGATTTATTCAAAATCAGGTATGTTACACATGTTTGTAACAAGCAGAAATCACAACAGCCAAAGTATAGAACCAGACTAGGTGCCCACCAATGAATAAATAGGTGAGGAAAATATCATATGTATACATGGAGTTTTACTCAGCCATAAAGAAGAATTAAGTTCTGTCCTTTGCAAGAAAAAGAATGGAACTTGAAAGCAGTGTGTTAAGCAAAGTAAGCTAAACTCAGAAAGTCAAGAGTGATACGTTTTCTCTCATATGTGGAAGCTAGAGAGCAAAAAAGAAAAAAGGAATGGGTACCTCATGAATGCGTGTATGTGTGTGTGTGTGTGTGTGTGTGTGTGTGTGTGTGTAAATTTCCACATCATGGTGTGTATATAAAGTTCTACATTTAATTCTTAGTAGTATTTGCATTTTAAGTTAATAGAGATGTGACGATCTTTTTATATATACATTATTAAATATATGCATATATTTATGTATGTGTATATATGTATATAAATATGGATGGACTTGATCATTTGTTTGTCATAGCTGACCAGCATACATAAGGTCACACTTCCAAAACACTTTGTTATATAGTCTAAAAATCCTATTTTAAACAATACCACCATGAGAAGTATTATCTCATCATTTCAAAATGAAATTTAAAGTATATTTAAGTAATATACTTAGGTATAATAAAGTATGTTTAACAAATGCCTACACATACATTAATATCCTGCATGAGTGTAATTTCAAGGCAGTTTCTACTACCATGACCCTCTCTGTCCTACTTTTTGTTTTAAATGAACTTTCAAAAAACTTTTTGAATACTTTTAGATTTATGGAAATATTGTAAAGAAATATCTTACAATATTGGTACTTATTTTATCTTGTTTTATTCTGCCACCATAATAACCATACACACCATACACAAGTATTCTGACAGAAACTTAATTAAGTATTCACTTGTCTCCTTTTTTTTTTTTTTTTTTTTTTTGGTAAGTGTTGGGGGTAGAATTCAAGGCCTTGCACATGCTAGGCAAGCACTCTATCACTGAACAACATCCCCAGTTCACTTGTTTCCTTTTAAACTAGACTCTGTGCTCAATTAAGAAGATTATTTTTCTTATTTAGGATTTTACCTGCAACACATGATATGCTGACTGTCCCTAACACGAAGTCAGAACAATATAATATTGAATTAAAGCTCTTCAAAAATTCAACCCTAAAATTTCAACTTTCTCTCAACTAATGTGATAAATATTTCATGTTCAACAGTATGTAGTTAGGTTTCAAGAAGTGTTAACTAAGAATTTTGTTGGAAAACAGCAGCAGAAGAATTTTCGTAATATCTCTGCTCTGTTGGAAGCAGGCAGAGTTAGACATCTGTACCTCCTCAGGCCAATGAAAGAAAACATCTGTGAAGCACACATTAAATTGTTTTCTGGGGGAACCAACTAACAAACAAAACCTACCATGTTTATAGCCAGAGTGATGGTGCAGAACAGGAAGGAAAAACAAAATAAATTTACAAAGTTAGAGAACTGCAGAAATGGAGTTGCTGTGATTCATTGGTCTGGCTCTGTCACTGATAATACAATGATATAGTTTGGGCAGCTGAATATATCAAAGTGTATTATGTAACAAAATAAAAATAAAAATTGCACTATCCAATAGAATTGCTAGGTTTGCCAATTTTTATTTTAAAAATTAATCAGTTAAATAATATTTTGGAATACAGGAATATTCAGAACAATATAAAATGTACTGAATTTACTAATGACTCAGAAAACTTTTTTTTTTTAAATCTGTGGTCAAAAAACCTAGATATCTGTCATGACAAGGAAGGTGAGATAAAAAATAAAGCACAAGAAAAATGTGGTAGATGGTAAATCAAATGGGATCTCTTGTTGTTTTTAATCGTTACCTTCTACATGATTATTTCAAATTCCTCCCCCACCCCAACCACCATGACCCTCTCTGTTCTACTTTTAGTTTTAAATGAACTTTCAAGAAACTTTTTGAATAATTTTAGATTTATGGAAATATTGTAAAAAAAGTACAGAGAATTCCTGCATGCCTTTTACACAGTGTCCCCTAATGTAAACAAAGCCATGGTTCAATTGTAAAAACGAAGATATGAATATCTGTACATCCCTCATATCTAAATTATAGATTTCATTTATTTATTTATTTATTTATTGGTACAGGGATCTAACTCAGGGGCACTTGACCTCTGGGGCACATCCACAGCCTTTTTTTGTATTTTATTAGAGACAGGCTCTCAATGAGTTGCTAAGTGCCTCACCATTGCTGAGGCTGGCTTTGAACTCACGCGATCCTCCTGCCTCAGCCTCCCAAGTGCTGGGATTACTGGCGTGTGCAACAGTGACTGGCTAGATTTTATTTTTATGTCTCCAGATTTCAGTTTCATTCTAGGTTCTCGTTGAGGATATTACATTGTATTTCTTCATCTTTTCTCCATAGTTTTCCTATGATCTGTGGCAGTTTTTGAATTCTTGGTTATGTGTATATGACTTTGAGGGTTTTGAAGTATTGATCAGGCATGAAAGTTGTATTTATCTGTTATTTTTTCATGATTTAAACTGGAGTAGAAATTATTGAAAAGAACCCCAGAGATGAGTTGTGCTTCCCATTTCACCACATCAGAAGGTACATGATATCAACATGACTTACCATTGAGATCACTTGGTTAAGATCAAAGTTTCTATACTGTGAAGTGATTTTTTT
Source organism: Tamias sibiricus (assembly GCA_025594165.1). Lineage (NCBI taxonomy): Eukaryota > Metazoa > Chordata > Mammalia > Rodentia > Sciuridae > Tamias > Tamias sibiricus. Next base: position 85,487,069 of record CM046662.1, read on the forward strand.
CCTGTTCTACTCTATATTCTACTGAATCAAGTCACCAAGTCCAGCCAATACTCAAGGAAGAGAGGAACTAAGCTATATCTCCTGAAGTGTATATTTTCTCAAAAAATTGCAACTTTTTTGAGGAAGATTTATAATTTCTACCCTATTTACGTATTCAGTAATTCATGTACATAAATGAAGATTTGTATACATTTATTTTCAACTTTGTGTTATAGTCTATTTTTTTTTCATTATATTTTGCTCAAAAATTTTCAGTTTTGGCAATTGTTTTATTTTTTTAATTTTTTTAAGTAGGCATCTATTTTCCTTGGACGCATCCCCAAATATTCTTTGGCACTATAAGATGTTATGGATTGATGCTGGATTTCTCTTGCCCAAGTCCTGAAATCAGCCAAGTTCTAAAGAACTGTTTTTCCTTTTATTGTAGGGTAGAATTAGAAACTCATATCCAGGCTCCTGGTGTGGTTGATGCTACTATGCTTCCAGGCCTTCTTTGTGCACAGTGCTAAAATATATATATATATATATATATATATATATATATATATATATATATATATATATATTTTATTTATCTTATATATATATATTTATCTTATATATATATATAAGCATGTAGCGATGCATACATACACACATGTCTGTAATTATCTCTGTACTTATTTGTGTATGCTAAAGTAAACCTGGGTTCATATTAATATACCAGATTCTATCCCAACATGGAGTTTCATGTTGGTTTTGCCCTTTGGCTTATTTATGACTTCTTAATCTGAGAACCTTGTCTCCCATTAGCTATAATTTATTTATTTAATTCAGTCCTAGTATTGTAACATATTTTAAGAATTAATAAGCCATACTTATAAGAGAACCAAAGTGATATTTATGTACAATATTTTTGTTTATATTGTTATACTACCTAAATATTATCTTGCAGCTACTTAGGACAGTGTTTGTTCCTCTGACCACCTTCAATGAGATTATGTCATATACTTGTAATAGTCACATTTATTTTCTCCAGATTATAGTCCATCCATGGATTCTCAACTCTCATTGAATTTGCTTTTACTTGCATTTTGTTGGGGGTTTTGTTTGAGTTGCTGGGGTTTTTAGTTCTCCGCATGGACTTAGCTTCTTCCGGCCAGTGGAGAAGACTAAGGGAAAAACACGCCCCAGCAAAGGCATGATTGAGAATGGTAGGAGCCCGCTGGAGGCCCACGCCAGCCCTAGACAATCAGGGACACCCCAGGGAGCCCGGTCAAGGCTGGAACTCAAGTTTATTGAGGAAGTTGGACAGATTTTATAGAAGACATAGGCCAATCAGCAGAAAGATTATAGGGACACATAAGGAGCGTAGGCAAATCGCATTGGCGGAGCCCCTAGCCTATCCTTAGGGTGGTTTCAGTTCTCATGACATGTCAGGGGAACTCCAAGTTCTGTACCAGGAAGTGGGAGGCAATCAGAGAGGTAGGCCGATGTGTTCTTAAGTCTCCAACAGCATTTGTTAAATTTTGCCTTTTTTTTCTTACTTATTAGATAAGGATTTGACAAATAAATATGGTTAGTCATTACATTAGTAACATGTGGAACAGTTAGAGAACCCTTAAATTTTCTCTTCTTGCCCCAATGTTAGTGATAACTGCCCTTCCTTCCACAAACACTGGTAATCATTAAACTATTTTCTATCCATAATAGTTCCTTTTCCTTTTGGTTTTGTCTTCTTAAACAAAAATCTACTTTAAGATTTATTCATGTCAGTATACAAGTCATCAGCATGATTTTTTTAGATAGCATCAAGGTGTTCCTATTGAATGGTTGTAGCAGTCTGCTTGTTTGTTCATCTGTTGAAGGACATCAGTTCTTTCCTCTTGGGCACTCATAATGCAGGTATAAGATATAAACATTTAAGTACAAGTTCTTATGGCAACATGTATTTTCAATTCCCTTGAGTAAGTTTCAAATAGTGGAATTGCTAGGTTGAGCAGTTATGTGTAGGTTTAACTCCATAAGAAACTTCTATACCATTCCCTAAGTAACTGGTCCATCTTGCACTCCTGCCCTACAGTAACCAAGGTTTCTGCTGCTCTATATATTTATCAATATTTGGTATTGCCAGTGTTTTAACCATTCTAACAGCGTAGTGGTGGCTTCTAATTTTGGTTTTAGTTCCTAGTTCCCTAGTGACTAATAATGCAAGGCACTTTTTCATATGTTTACTTGCCGTTTATATTGTTTTGTTGAAGTGCTAGTTTCTATCTTTTAAACATTTTCATTGTTTTCTACTAAGAAAACTAAGTAAGTTTTACTCTATTTCATTTTTAACAATAATATGCCAGAAAATGTTTTTAAAAATCAGAATAGATTGACATTATAGATGTATAAGGGTTCTCTAAGTGTTCCACATGTTACTAGTGTAATGACTAACCATGTTTATTTGTCAAATCCTTATATAATAAGTAAGAATAAAAGGTAAAATTTAACAAATGCAAGTAAAAGCAAATTCAATGAGAGTTGGGAATCCATGGATGGACTATAATCCGGAGATTATTGTTTTATGACTGAAGTAGTTTTAAGCATTGTGGTATTTTGATATTTTGAAATTTTCTCTTATCCCACTTTCCACCTGATATATCATCTTCTGCAAATCCCGAGATTAATTTGCATTCTTCCTTGCAATTTTCCAATTTTATGAAACCCAGATATGAGCTGAAAAATGAATAATTTAACACAGATTATCCATAAAACCAATCTTAATCATAATTTTGTGATTCTGTAAAAACCTACATGAGTTTTTGTTTTTAGGTTTTTGTTTGTTTGTTTGCTTTGGTACTGGGGACTGAACCCAGGGGTGCTCTATCACTGAGCCACACCCTCAGCCCTTTTTTATTTTTTAAATTTTGAAGCAGTGTCTTACTGAGTAGTTTAGGGCCTCCCTAATCTGATGAGGTTGGCCTCGAACTTACAAGATCCTCCTGCCTCAGCCTCCTGAGATGCTGTGTTTATAGGTATATTCCACCATGACAGGTGCCTTCATGAATTTTAAGAGTGAAAATATAATCTAAAATTTATTTTTGAGTTGTTTTCATTAAAGTTATTCCTGCACATAGGAAGGTAGTTAATAAAGGAGAAATCAGATACTATGGTTTGACTTAGAACATAAGCAAGATTAACAGCTATTAAATCTTTTCTATAATGTAGTCATATTCTAATAGATGTCATTTATTTTAGGTTTGCAATTGAGGGCAGAAATCTTATCGAATTTATGCTGCAATAAATTCTCAGTCCTTGTTTTGCATTGCACACAATTATTAAAAATCAGACAGTGTTCTAGCTATATTATAATATGGTATATCCCAGCCAGCTATCAAATTTGTTGCCTTAAAGACATCTTACTGCAAATCTTGGTGAGAATTTTCAGTGGCTGGATTTAACTATCTATCAAAATCAGTTGAACATGAGTTATCCAAACCAGGGTACACTCTATTGTTGACTTTATTATTGTTTTCAAGATACATGGATATTTATTTTGTTGTCTCAAGTAATTGATATTTTACCAGTTTATTGACTCTTTTACAGAATAAAATGCAAGTTCCTTAAACATAATAAACAGGTCTAATTTTTATCATTTTATATCCACTGTCTGGCATAGTATCCAGACTTTAATTACCATTCAATATGTAAGTCATTGGTCAGTACTTTTCAAAATGCAATTTGCTCTCTTTTAAAATTATCATCTGGTTCTTTTCTCATTTTATGTCACTAAGAGTATGCAATTGCTAAATATTGCATTTGAAATGTTTCCAATATCACAGATAAAATTTGTCAGAACCTAGAAATGTGAAGACACATAACATGTCCAGCTGCTCTCTCTGTATCTCTTCACCTATAACTAATAAAATACTTGACTAATTGGAACAGAAATAGAAATATAACAACAAATATGGCCACAGCAGAATGTACAAATGAAACATCTGCTTTTGTTTTAGGTTATCTTTAATTAACAATAGTTATTTACATCTTTACTTAAAATGCACTGCCTATTGAAATAAGTAGCAATAATAGTTAACATTTTTCTTCTTCTTCTTCTTCTTCTTCTTCTTCTTCTTCTTCTTCTTCTTCTTCTTCTTCTCCTCCTCCTCCTCCTCCTCCTCCTCCTCCTCCTCCTCCTCCCCTCCTCCTCCTCCTCCTTCTCCTCCTCCTTCTACTCTCCTTCTCCTCCTCCTTCTACTCTTCCTCTTCCTCCTCCTCCTCCTCCTTCTCCTCCTTCTTCTTCCTATAGGAGGTAGAATACAGGGCTCTCTACCACTAAGCAAAATCATTTTTTTTGTAAAGTGTGAAAAAATGTTTTTAATATATTTATGTATTCTAATTTGTTATACATGACAGCAGAATGCATTTCAATTCATAGTACACATATAGAGCACAATTTTTCATTTCTCTGGTTGTACACAAAGTAGAGTCACACCATTCATATCTTCATATGTGTACTTAGGGTAATGACATCCATATGATTCCTGCCCTCATTCCCCCTCCCTTCCCCTCCCTCCCCTTTGCTCTATCCAAATTTTCTCCACTTCTCCCATGTACACCCCCACCCCCATTATGGATCAGCAGCCACATATCAGAGAAAACATTCAGCCTTTGGTTTTGGGGGATTGGCTTACTCCACTTAGCATGATATTCTTCAGCTCCATCCATTCAGCTGCAAATGTCATGATTTTATTATCTTTTAATGCTGAGTAATATTCCATTGTGTATATATACCACAGTTTCTTTATCCATTCATTTATTGAAGGGCATCTAGGTTGGCACCACAATTTAACTATTATGAATTGTGCTGTTATAAACATTGATGTGGCTGCGTCACTATAGTATGCTGGTTTTTTTTTTCTAATTTGTTACATACATTTGCAGAGTACATTTCATTTCATATTACATATAAAGAGCACAATTTTTCAAGTTGCTGGTTTAATATAAAGTATTTTTACAACAATTGTGTCTTCATACATGTATTTAGGGTAATCCTGGTCGGCCATTTTTCCTATCCCCTTGACCTCTCCCCTCCCTCCCCCCTCTTTGCTCTATTTAAAGCTCTTTCATTTCTCTCATTCCCTCTCTCTTGCCTTTTTATAAGTTAGTATCTTCATATAAAAGAGATCATTCGACCTTTGGTTTTTTGGGGATTGGCTAACTTCACTTAGCATTATTTTCTCCAACTCCAACCACTTACCTGCAAATTCCATGATTTTATTCTCTTTTAGTGCTGAGTAGTGTTCATTGTATATATATACCAAAGTTTCCCTATCCATTCATCTGCTGATGGGCATTGGGGCTGGTTCCACAATCTAGCTATTGTGAATTGTGCTGCTATAAACACTGATGTGGCTCTGTCCCTGTAGTAAGCTGTTTTTAAGTTCTTTGGGAATAGGCCAAGGAGTGCGCTAGCTGGGTCAAATGGTGGTTCCATTCCAAGTTTTCTGAGGAATCTCCATACTACATTCCAGATTGGCTTCACCAATTTGTAGTTCTACCAGCAATGTAAAAGTGTGCCTTTCCCCCACATCCTTGCCAGCATTTATTGTTGTTTGTTTTTTTGATACCTGCCATTCTGACTGGAGTAAGATGAAATCTTAGAGTTGTTTTGATTTGCATTTCTCTAATTGCTAGAGATGTTGAACATTTTTTCATATATTTGTTGATTGTTTGTATATCATCTTCTGAGAAGTGTCTGTTTAATTCCTTGGCTCATTTATTGATTGGGTTATTTGTTTTTTTGGTGTTAAGGCTTTTGAGAGCTTTATAAATCCTTGAGGTTAGTGTTCTATCTAATGTGTTGTGGTAAAGATTTGCTCCCATTCTGTAGGTCCTCTATTCACATCACTGATTGTTTCTTTTACTGAGAAGAAGCTTTTTAGTTTGAATTCATCTCATTTATTGATTCTTAGTTTTAGTTCTTGCGCTATAGGGGGTCTTATTGAGGAAGTTGGAGCCTAAACCAACATGATGGAGATTTGGGCCTACCTTTTCTTCTATTTGGTGCAAGGTCTCTGGTTTAATTTCTAGGGATTAATATTTCTAGGTTTAATTTCTAGGGATCAAGGGATCCACTTTGAGTTAAGTTTTGTGCATGGTGAGAGAAAGAGATTTAATTTTATTTTATCACGTGAGGATTTCCAGTTTTCCCAACACCATTTGTTTAAGAGGCTGTCTTTTCTCCAGTGAACATTTTTGCCATCTTTGTCTAATATAAGATAACTGTAGGTGTGTGGGTTCATCTCTGAGTCTTATATTCTGTACCATTGGTCAACTGGTCTATTTTGATGCCAATACCACCCTGTTTTCGTTACTATGGCTTTGTAGTATAATTTAAGGTCTGGAATAGTAATGGCACCCACTTCATTCTTCTTGCTAAGAATCACTTTGGTTATTCTGGGTCTATTGTTTTTTCCAGATGAATTTCATGATTGCTTTTTCTATTTCTATGAGGAACGATATTGGGATTTTGATTGGTATTGTATTGAATCCGTATAGTGCTTTTGGGAGAATGGTCATTTTGACAATATTAGTTCTACCTATCCATGAACAAGGTAGATCTTTCCATCTTCTAAGATCTTCATTATTTTTGTTTTTCTTTAGTGTGGTGTTGTTTTCATTGTAGAGGTCTTTCACTTCATTGTTAAGTTGATTCCCCCCAGTTTTTTTGGGGTTTTTTTTTTTTTTTTTTTTTTTTTTTTTGAGGCTATAGTAAATGAGGTGGATTTCCTAGTTTCTCTTTCAGAGGATTTGTCGCTGATGTACAGAAATGCCTTTGATTTATGGGTATTTATTTTACATCCAGCTACTCTGCTGAATTCATTTATTAGATCTAGAAGATTTCTGGTGGAATTTTTTTGATCTTCTATGTATAGAATCATATCATCTGCAAATAGTGATAATTTGAGTTCTTCTTTTCCTATCCGTATCCCTTTAATTTCTTTTGTCTGTCTAATTGCTCTGGCTAGGGCTTCAAGAACTATGTTAAATAGGAGTGGTGAAAGAGGGCATCCCTGTCTTGTTCCAGTTTTTAGAGGGAATGCTTTCAATCTTTCTCCATTTAGGATGACGTTAGCCTGGGGCTTAGCATAGATGTCTTTTATGATGTTGAGGTATGTTCCTGTTATCCCTATTTTTTCTAGCATTTTGAACATGAGGGGATGTTGTATTTTGTCAAATGCTTTCTCTGTGTCTATTGAGATGATCATATGATTTTTATCTTTGAGCCTGTTGATGTGATGAATTACATTCATCGATTTCCTTATATTGAACCAACCTTGCATTCCTGGAATGAAGCCCACTTGATCGTGATGCACTATCTTCTTGATGTGTTTTTGTATTGGATTTGCCAGAATTTTATTGAGAATTTTTGCATCTATATTCATTAGAGATATTAGTCTGAAGTTTTCTTTCTTTGATTTGTCTCTGGTTTTGGATTCAGGGTGATATTGGCCTCATAGAATGAGTCTGGGAGTGTTCCCTCTTTTTCTATTTCATGAAATAGTTTGAGAAGTATTGGTGTTAATTCTTCTTTAAAGGTTTTGTAGAACTCAGCTGTGTATCTATCTTGTCCTGGGCTTTTCTTGGTTGGTAAGTTTTTTATGACATCCTCTATTTCCTTGCTTGAAATTGACCTATTTAAATTGTGAATATCATTTTGATTTGGTTTGGGCATATCATATGTCTCTAGAAATTTGTTGATGCCTTCATTATTTTTTATTTTATTGGAGTATAAATTTTCAAAATAATTTCTAATTATCATCTGTATTTTTGTAGTGTCCATCATGATTTTCCTTTTTCATAGTAGATATTGGTAATTTGTGTTTTCTCTCTTCTTTTCTTTGTTAGCATAGCTAAAGGACTATCACTTTTGCTTATTTTTTCAAAGAACCAACTTTTCGTTCTGTCAATTTTTTAAAAAATGTTTTTAGTTTCAATTTCATTAATCTCAGCTCTGATTTTAATTATTTGCTGTCTTCTACTTCTTTGGGGGTTGATTTATTCTTCTTTTTCTAGGGCATTGAGATGTAATGTTAGTTCATTTATTTGTTGACTTTTTCTTTTTTGAAGGAATGAGCTCCATGCAATGAACTTTCCTCTTAGTACTGCCTTCAGGGTGTCCCAGAGATTTCGATGTATTGTATAGTTGTTCTCATTTACCTCTAAGAATTTCTTAATCACCTTCTTGATGTCTTCTGCAACCCATTGATCATTCAATAGCATATTGTTTAGTCTCCAGGTGTTAATGTAACTTTTCTTTCTGTTTTTTTATCATTGATTTCTAATTTCATTCCATTATGATCTCATAGAATGCAGGGTCATATCCCTACTTTTTTATATTTGCTTAGAGTCGCTTTGTGGCATAATATGTGGTCTATTTTTGAGAAGGATCCATGTGCTGCTGAGAAGAAAGTGTATTGGCTCATTGATGGGTGATATACTCCATATATGTCAGTTAAATCTAAATTATTAATTGTATTATTGAGTTCTATAGTTTCTTTGTTTAATGTTTTTTGGAAGATCTATCCAGTGGTGAAAGAGGCATGTTAAAATCATGCAGAATTATTGTGTTGTAGTCTATTTGATTCTTGAACTTGAGAAGAGTTTGATAGATGAATGTAGATGCTTCATTATTTGGGGCATATGTGTATGTGTTTTTTTTTTTTTTTTTTTTTTTTTTTTTTTTTGCAACTGGGGATTGAACTCAGGGGCACTGGGCCACTGGGCCACATCCCCAGCCCTTTTTTTGTATTTTATTAGAGACAGGGTCTCACTGAGTTGCTAAGTGCCTCGCCATTGCTGAGGCTGGCTTTGAACTCACGATCCTCCTGCCTCAGCCTCCCAAGTGCTGGGCTTACAGGCGTGCGCCACCGCGCCTGGCTGGGGCATATATATTTGTAACAGTTATATCTTGTTGAGCTATGATTCCCTTAAGCAGTATGAAATGTCCATTTTTATCTCTTTTGACTAACTTTGGCTTAAAGTCTACTTCATTGGATATGAGGATGGAGACCCCTGCTTGCTTACGTAGACCATGTGAGTGATATATTTTATCCCATCCTTTCGCCTTCAGTGTATGGGCGTCTTTTCCTATGAGATGTGTCTCTTGAAGGCAACAAATTGTTGGGTCTGTTTTTTTAATTCAATCTCTTAGCCTATGTCTTTTAATTGGTGAGTTTAGGCCATTAACATTCAGGGTTATTATTGAGACATAATTTGTATTACCAGTCATTTTTATTTTTTTAATTACTTTTGGTATTTATTTTGACTTGGTTTTTCCTTTGATTGGTTTTTCCCGTTATTGCAGTTCTTCCCTTTGCAGATTTTCATTATTATTTTTTCATTTTCTCCTCGTGGAATATTTTACCAAGAATGTTCTGTAGAGCAGGCTTTCTAGTTGTAAATTCTTTTAGCTTTTGTTTATCATGGAAGGTTTTTATTTCATCCTCAAATCTAAGGCTTAATTTTGCTGGATATAAAATTCTTGGTTGGCATCCCTTATCCTTTAGAGCCTGGTATATGTTGTTCCAGGCTCTCCTGGCTTTGAGGATCTGGATTGAAAAATCTGCTGAGATGCAAATTGGTTTTCCCTTATAGGTAATCTGACTTTTCTCTCTTACAGCCTTTAAAATTCTATCTTTATTTTGTATGCTAGGCATTTTTATTACAATGTGCCTTGGTGTGGACCTGTTGTAATTTTGTACATTTGGCGTCCTATAGGCCTCTTGGATTTGATTTTCAAATTCATTCTTCCTGCTTGGGAAATTTTCTGATATTATTTCATTGAAGAGATTGTGCATTCCTTTTGGTTTGAATCTCTGCACCTTTGCACCTTCCTCTATTCCAATAAATCTTAAATTTGGTCTTTTGATGGTATCCCATAGTTCTTGGATACTCTGTTCGTGGTTTCTTACCATCTTCACTGTGAGGTCAACTTGATTTTTGAGATTATATATTTTGTCCTCATTGTCTGAGGCCCTATCTTCCAAGTGGTCCAATCTGTTGGTGATGCTTTCTATTGAATTTTTAAGTGGCTTACTGTTTCTTTTATTTCAAGGATTTCTGTTTGGTTTTTTCTCAAGTTCCCTATCTCTTTCTTGAAGTAATCTTTTGCTACCTGGATTTGTTCTCTTATCTCTTTGTTGGTGTGATCGATGGTTGCCTGCATTTGATCTCTTATCTCTTTGTTGGTGTGATGGATGGTTGCCTGTATCTGTTCACTTAGGTCGTTTTTTAAATCCCTTATCATTTTAATTATGTATATCCAGAACTCCTTCTCTGACATTTCACCTACTGTGCTTTCTATGGTTTCTATTTTTGTAGTATCTTGGTTTGTTTGGGGAATTTTCCTCCCTTGTTTCCTCATGATGTCTATGTGTTTTCCTCTCTTGCAAGGTAATCCTGAGGTATTACAACTTCTGCCCTTTTGTCTTATAAGGTCCCTCCAGGTTACCCAGAACCTCACTTTTTAGGGAAATATCAATATTAGATCTTTCAATGTACCCAATGTGTGTCCATATATCAGCTAGTTTCTATTTTTATATTTACAGTTTTTTCACTATACAGAAATGATGAGATCAGTTATCTTATTCCATATAGTCTCTATGTTTGCATGGTGGTTTATAGTATCTAATGAAAGAATGGGCGACTTAGAGGTTGGCTTAAACGTTTATGAAGTAAGATGTGAGAAAATAGAGATATTAGATTATTTGACTAGTGAGACTATAATCATTAGAATGTGGCTGTTAGTAGAAGAAGCAAGAGATAGACAACCCCATGTAAGATTCCCTGTTAATTCACAACATTATAACTGGTTGTACCTTCTGGTGCACCCTGGTCTCTAGGGACCTTAGTGATGTCTTACCCGGACCTTTTTGTTGTTCCTTCGTAGTAGCATAGCTAACTCAGTGTTGTGGCAGTGGTAGCCTCAGGCCTATAATTATATTGGTGTTGGGTTGAGTAGCTATGGGATCCCAGTTTGGTATGTCTCTCTGGGCAGACTCGAGTTGCCTCTCTGAGTTGAGGGCGTGGAGTGAGCCTCTCTCTCCAGATCCCCTCCTGGCTGCAGTGTGGTGGATCAGGCAGTCTGGCTTTCTTCTCCCCTCTTTCCTCCTGGGTCTCCTCCCAGTCTTGTTGTTTTGATTGGGGGTAGCCAAGTGGGCAGCAGGGCCCTTCTGTAGGGTGGAGCCTGCAGTTCCTGTTCCTGGTGATGGCATGGGCTGGTGGTAAAGTGGGCTGGTGGCTGGGCTGCTCCTTCTGGTTGGTGTCTGCTGCTTGTTCCAGTCGCAGCTGGGTAGGTTGCATTTCCTCAGGAATGGAAGGGCCTTTCCTCTGGTCAGGCCCTGTCTTCAGTGAGGAGCTGCTATTCCCACCCCCAGAGGTGATGGCTGCATGAGCCTGCAGCCAGGTGAGAGCCTGTGGCAAGGCAAGCTGGTGGCTGGGTTGCTCCCTCCAGCTGCGAAATCAATTATATATATATATATATATATATATATATATATATTTTTTTTTTTTTTTTTTTTTTTTTTTGAGACAGGATCTTATAAATTGCTCAGACTAGCCTTGAACTTGTGATCCTCCTTCCTCAGCTTTTCAAGTTGCTGGGATTACAGCAGTGTGCCATCACGCTCAGCAACTTCCTCTTTATATAGTTATAAATTTTTAAAAAACAATTTTGTTATGACCACTGGAATTTTATTTGTTTATTCATTTATTGATTTTTTAATTTATAAATGACAGTAGAATCTATTTTGAAATAATCATAAAAGCATGGAATATATGTTTTTCTAATTGATACCTCAGTAGCTCTCTCCTTCCCCTCTTTTACCTTCATCCAAGGAAAAGAAAATTGAGGTAGCAACAGATAGAAAAATTAATGATCCAAAACAGGATGGAATAAAAGAAGGATACTAGCCTTGATATCTGAATTATTTTACCATCTGGTATCCCTGGAACAGCTGTGAAATTAGTTAACCTTTCTATGATAGTTTCATCATATCTAAAATGGATCTAAGTAAAGCTCACTGGTATTAGGTGAAAAATACATAAAATTGTGTAGCAGCAATTATAACAATGATGAAGAGAACCATTAAATATGTTATGATTAACCACACATATTCTGAAATTAAATTCCTTGGGTCCAAATTTCAGCTTTGTTGTTTAATACAGTTTTACTGCTTACTAACCTGAGGAAGCTGTATAATGCCTCCAAAATTCAAAATTATCAGAAAAAAACAAGAGTTTACCATAATAACACCTATACTTTATGTATGTGGTATGTATTCATTAAATCTGTGAAGTGTGACTAGAAGCCAGCCTGGTATTTTCAAAGTGATAATAGTTTATTGATTATTTATTGATTATTTATTTATTATATTTACTTTATGTACTTCTCTTTTGAATATTTGATTTTGAAAGTTTGATATGAAAATAAGGAGTTTGAATTAATTTATTTTCTTTTGAGATAGCATTTATAAATTTGCTTGTGGCCAAATTCAGTTTCTAGTGCTTTCTGAAGATTATTTGCTGTTTATTTGTATCTACTTCTTAATATCAAGTGGGCTATTTCTATTATACCTTCTTTTTTTCTCATAATTTTATAAAACAGGAAGGTCCCACTGGCAGCCAGAAATAAGGTTTCTATAGTTAAAATGACATTCTCAGCCTACCCAAATTCTTCATCTGTCTTAAGGGAGAGTTTAAACATGTGACTTGCTTCACCAACTGCAGCTGCAGTAATTAGAACATAGCTGTCAGTAAAATCACCTTTATTTGGGAAAAAAAAAAAAAACAATAACACTCATATCTCTTTTAAATGCGTCCTTCTTATCTGCTTCAATAAGGGCCTCTTCATTCCCATTTGCTCCAGTGTCCTCCATAATTTGAAATTACAAGAAAAGACCCTCCTTTAATAGCATTATATTGTAATGAAAAATCACCTGGCATGCCTTATACATTTGTGCTTGCACAGAGAATACAGGAGTACAACTAGGGGCTGTATTGTTTTGTAATCATCTAGTCTTAACAATTCCAATGTTGCCCTGGAACAAGTCAAAGGGAGCTGGATTGAAGGACATCTTAGTGCCAATCATTATACTATATCAAATTTAATATCCCATCATATCTTTGCACTATATCAAGATGAACTCATTCCTCAATTGGCATTATAGCTAAGAGATTATAGATGACTCATATTCATCAATTGCTTAGAAAACCTCCTAATGTGTAATTACCAGTATGAAAATAAACAATAGTTTTGTCTTTGTTTAATTTCCACATGTGATACTTTGGTTGCATGATATGCCTGAATTCATAAAGAAGACACAGCTCAAGACAGCAGCAGAATCTCTATTGTATGAATATAAAATTTCATAAATAGCTATTAGTGCAGAATTCCACATAAATATTATTACCACAGTCATTGCCATTTAAGTAAAAGGGTAAGATGATCTAAAGTCATTAAATCATCTGAATAAACTTAACATTCATAGAACAATTCTAGATTTGTATCTTGAATAGAAATATGGAAGTTATAGTCATAATCTATTCTAACAAGCGACTATACATCTAGCAGTGCCAGTATCTGTGCATTTTGTAAAAAGTAAGAAGACACTCTTCTTTTATAGACATTTAGATAGTGTTGCGATCCCAGACAAAAATAAGGTAGATTGAATTATGATGTTCACATGTGAATTATAATGTTCTTGAATAGCCTACAAGATTGATGTAAAAAAATTACTAAAGTATAATGTCTCATTTTGTGGCTTTAATAGTGCCCATTTAATAGCATATACAAGCAATGCATACTTATGTGTTAGGGAGGGAACCTTTGAGGTGACAAAAAACAAACTAACAAACAAACAGCTAATCCATGATATCATAGTGTTCACAATAAAGTGAAAGTCAAATATGAAGCAAGAAGTTATAAAGATCCATGGATAGAGAAAATAGCAATCCCCATATCCAAAGTTGAAAATTGCTGGGAAGTTAGAACAGGGGCTGAGGTTTTCAGCTCTCCCTTGACCTGGGACAAACCTTCTCTGTCCAGCAGAGAGGCTGGGAAAGCATGCCTCAGCGATAAGGAGAGATTGGGAAAGGTAAAAGGTTGCTGGCAATCCCTCCCCTGTCTTCAGAAGACCCAGGAAATACCAGGGAGCCCGGTCAGATCAGCGCTGGAACTCCTTTATTGAAGAAGGTGGACAGCATTTATAGAGAACATGGGCCAATCAACAGAAAGAATACAGGGACACATAAGGAGCATGGGCAAATCGTATTGGCGGGCCCCCCTACCCTATTCTTAGGGTAGTTTCGTTTCCCATGACATGTCAGGGGAACGCCTCCTGCTTAGGTCAGGTCCGTAACAGGGCGTGGAAAGCAACCAAAGAGTTAGAGTTCTCTACCCTTTCGGCCAATGTGTTCTTAAGTCCCCAACAGAAAATTAACTATAAATTAAATTATGATACATATTAAATAACAAAAAAATTAGAATCAGTATAGATATGGCAAATGCTTGTTATAAAATGAACCCAAGGTATCCCCCCAAAAGCCAACATTGGGTAACGGAGCAATTTTCAGATATAACATGGTTAGATTATAATGCTGCAAACTAAATTCATAGATTAATCCATTTTATGGATTAATAATTTTAAAAGGCTAGTATATAAAATAAATGTTGGTAGGTAGGACATGGCTAGAGAAAGCATGTTACAGGTTGTCTGCCATTTAGAAATTATAGTTTGTTCCTGGATTCTGATTCTCATTCTCTCTCAATCTCTCTCCCTCTCTCCCTCCCCACCCCCCCCCCTTCCTAGCTGCCATGAGTTAAGCAGTTTTCCTACACCACACCTTTCTGTCATGGTGTTCTGTCTCCTCTTGAAGCAACCAATTCAACTAACCATGGACTGAATTTCTGGAACCATGAGCCCCCAAATAAACTTTTCCTCTCTAAGTTGTTTTTATTCTGCGTTTTGGTCACAGTGATGAAAAGATGACTGACATAATATTGTATGATTTGTAAAAACTTACTCAAATACAGAAGTGACCATTCATTATACAATGAAAAGGATTGGGTACATTATAAGAGAAGTCCCAGAATCAGAACTAATTTATTTAGTGCTATTAACTGATGTATTAATCAACATAAAGATTTCATAATTCCTCCATAAGAATGTAAAAATATCTTTCTTATTCATGGTTCCTAAAAATTTCTGATTAATATTTCAAGAAATATTAAATAACTTTAAAATTAAAATATTTGTGAAATGTATATAAATGAATTACTTTATTTTCTGTAGAATTTATCTCAAAATATTATATCTCCAAATAGTATTATACCTGCATTAAAGTGTGGGGTGTCTCCTATAGTTATGTTTAAAATCTAAGGACAAGATTCAGCATCTGAGGAAGGCAGTCTTCCCAAAGGGGATTTTCTGACACTATTTCTTTTCTATCTACTTATATTATCTTTTCATGTCTGTGGCAAATACCTGTTGCTGCCTGAAGCGGAAACCGCTTGGAGCAACGAACGCCGCAGGAAAATTCGGAGGCAGGATGAAAATGAAAAAAGGTCTTTTATTCTTCTTCTCTCTCCGGCTCCAGCAATCACTCCAAACGCTCTAACTCCAACCACCACCTTCTTCTTCTTCCCACACACACTAACTAAACTCACCCAGTTATATACATATCGCTTTAACAAGGACACGTGCTTACAGCTCGAGCTTACAGGTGCATCACGCAGTGTTCACGGGCATACAAAGCTTCCTTGAATAATGTATTACTATCAGGTGGGAACTAGAACATCTTTTATGGCTCTCAGCTAACCGCAATCTTTAGCTATCTCCTTGATTATAGGCTCCTTCAAATACCTGAGGAAATCATCTTAGAAAAGTAAAAATTTGTTTAGGCTCATGGTTTCTTTCCATGGTTGGCTGGCTCCAATGTAGAAACATCATGCAAGAAGGCCTTGCAGAGCAAAGCTGCTCACCTCATGGAAGAAAGGAAGTGGAGGCAGTGAGAGAGTGGGCTGGGGAGAAGGGATGAAGGACAATACATACCCTTCTAGACCATGCCCCCACTTTGTTAACTCCTTCCTTCAACTAGATTCCACCTCCTAGAGTTTCTACCACCTTCAATTAATTCCATCCAATTATTGACCAATAATGGATAAATTCACTAATGATGATAAAGCCCTCATGATCCAGTCACTTCCAAATAGCCCATCTCTGAACATTGTTGCATTAGTAACCAAGCCTTTAATACATGAGATTGGTGTGTATTCCACGTCCAAACCGCTACATAATTTTCACACTAAAATTGTCATGTTTGTATTTAGATGTGGTCTCTCTTAAATATATAACACAAATAGCTGATTTTCTTTGAAAATGTTATTTGGTCTATTTATTAAAGAAATAAATTTTATGATTCTACTTTTATAGCCCCCAAAGTCATATTAAATTTATTTATGAATATTTATAGAAGAACCAAGTAATTAATACTATACTTTCATTAATTTTAGAAAACATTGTTACAAAATGTAACACCAAACTGTTTGTTAACCAAGCTACATTTCTTGGGGGGGGGGGGGGAATAGTGATATTTCTATTCCAATATAAAACCTTAAATGAACTGGAAGTTGATAGAAGACTAATTTCCAGCAGTGTATTTAATATGCTATTGTTAGAAAGAGAGTGTTTGCTTTAAATATATTCTTTCCAACTTTTCAGTCTCAGTGGGTAGTAAAACAAAATAGTAATTTTGTTGAAGGAAAATAGAAATCAGTTGGATGCATTAACTATCATGTATGCTGTGAACTGAAAGACTTGCTTGAAATTATGTATTTTTCACAATGCCATCTGATTTTCAGGTTCACTGTTGCTATATTTGGTCACTTAAAAATAAAACTTCAAGTTATATACATCTGTTGAAATGGTAAATAGTATTGACTTAAGTGCAGTGTGCTAATCTCAAGATAGATCTAAATCCAATTTAAAGATGATTTGATTTTTATAGGCACCTAGGTAAGAGAAACAGATAAATCGATAGGCATACCAGTTTAGTTGTCATGGAAATCAGGGAGTGAAAATAAAGCATTTTGCTCATGAACAGTTTTTAGGCCTAGTCATCAGCTCTGATGATCATTCACAGGGTTTTCAGGAAATGGGCCTTAAGTATCACTTTCTTATATTCCTATGGCTTGAAGTGGCCATGGTAACCACTAGAATGGCCATTCCTACATCAGTGAGAGACTGTCTGCTAATACATCTATTTTGTGCATCACATATTATTAAATGTCTCAAGAAAAATACAATCTAAAATATAGGAAGGGAGATAAGATCAATTTGGATCATTGCACACAGCATTCAGTGTTTATGCACATTGAAAAATCATTTTGGGCTCAGTAAAACTGTTTATATGAGCATAGTAAGTGTCTTTGTCTGAGAGCAAATTTGGCTTCTCCCAATACTTCGAGTATAGTGTATTAGTCACCTGATCATTTCCTTTTGTATACCACTAAAATCTGGAGCCTCTAGATAGATCACACAGATTCTAACCCATGGATCTAACAATTCCTGTGAATGCAGGTAATTTAAAACTTATATAAAGTATCTAGAAGAGTCTATCAAAATGGTTAGCCTATGGTAGCAAAAGAAATAAGAGTCCAGTTAACCCACAGGATAACCAAATTGTTTCGAAAGATGAGAAGCAGCCATATATTTCATAAAGCAATTTTATGTACAAAAGAAATTCAGCTTAAGTAAGGATGTATTGCAGGGAGAAAAGGGAGAACGTAGGCCTGAAGGCAGTGAAAATGAATTCAGAATTGGAAAAAAAAATCTGTGGGTCACAATGCAGAAGATGCTGGTTATATTTCAAAAATAAATAATATTATTTAGGAGGAGTAATTTTGAATTAAATGGCAAACTGACCATATTACCAGCAGAATAATTTTTCACTGCACTAGGTTGATGTCTAGGACCTATTGAAGTATAGACATATTCAGCAGTGTATTTGACCCTCCCCTGATTATCCTGACCCTCACAGTGACCCCAGTTTATTCATTGTTACCATGTCATAAGTCATCTGAAGTTATACATAGGTGTGTCTGCTAATGGACTTTCTACTATTGTTAACAATTAATTTGTGCACCTTTGTGCCAGTAATACACTGTTTTGTTTATTCTAAGCTTCATGTCTGATATTCAGGTCTCCCTTGTCTGTCTTCTCCTTTGCTTCTCTTTCCTTTGGCTTTCACTATTATTCTCAGTCCATTACAATTACATATTCCATGCAAATAAGATTCTGATTATCAAATTAAACTAAAAAACCTTGGCATTTTTATTAAACTTTCCATGAATTTAAAAATTATAACTGAGTAAATGAAAACTTCTTAAAACATTTTCTTCCTTTTACCATATTTCTCTATTTATTTAGATGTTTACTGATTTTTCTTAAAAATTTTAAAGTTTTACTATGGTTGTTGTGATGCCTTATTATATTTATTTTTATCTATTTTTTTTGTTAAATATTAAATTAATATAGTATTTTAAATTTCATTCCACATTTTTTACTGCTATATACAAGTTGAATAAATGGATATTCTCATTTTATCCAACTATATGCTAGGTTTACTGAATAATTCTAATAATTTCTCTGTATATTATTTTGGGTTTTCCTGGTACATAATAGTAATATATTGTGAAAAGCAATATTGATACTGGATATCCTTATCTCATTCTAGGCCTCAGAGATCAATATTTCACTACAATGTATGTTATTCATTGTAGGATTTCAGGCACATTCTTTATCAGATTGAGAAATTTTCTCTTTATTCTTAGGCTACAACACTCAGGCAAAATGTTTCTTGTGACAGTCAACTAACAACTATCAGGGAAAGAAATTCTGGAAATTTTAATGTGATTGGAATAAACTAATATAGTACAACCCAATATCCAACTCTTCTATTAAATTCTGAAGTCCTATGAGGCAAAGACTCTTTCTTTTCTGCCCATCATTTAATCCTTAGTGACTATCATAGGGCCCAACACACAGAAGCCATGGAAGAAATTTGTATTACTAAATAAACAATAAAAAATGTTGGTAGAATACATTGCTGTGAAAAAAATATCAAACATAGTTATAACAAGAAAATAATGCCATAATTATACAGAAAAAAAAAAAAAACTAAAATAACTCTGTGTGATAAGTACATATGCATGCTTTTGGTTTGGTTTGGTTTGGTTTGGTAATGGAGATTTAATCCAGGAGTGCTTTATAGCTAAGTCACATCCCGTGCTTTTTTTTTTTTTTTTTTTTTTTTTTTTTATTTTAAGACAGGGTCTCTGTGAATTGCTTATGGCCTTGCTAAATTGCTGAGGCTGGCCTCAAACTTGTGATATTCCCGTCTCAGCCTTCTGAATCACTGGTATGACACATGTGCACAATTGTGCCTGGCTGCATGGTTTTTAACATTTTTATCTCAAGTATTTTTACTTCCATATAGAAACTAAGGCTAATTTTACTGGGGGAAAAATGTATAGACACCTCTATTACTTCTATTACAAAAGTAAAATTTACCAGGTCCTTAACTTTTGTCATTGATCAGTGGCATTTTATCATTCAACTTTTCTTTCCATTATCTTATTATCTTTCTGTGCACCCAAATCTGTATATTCTGCCTCTTAATTCTTACTTTTTTCTCAACTGATGTTTTTGCTCCTCACAACTTATCTCCCAACTGAGTATGAAATGTCTCCTAACAGACATCTCAGGTGGTGAAAGAGGGCAGGGACGACAGTGATAAGGAAGGCAGAGGCCTCAGTCATTCAGGCAAACAGGGAGTTTATGCAATTTGGAAAGCACAGTGATAGAGACAGACGCTAATAACTGCTGCCAAATTTGCTGCCTAATAGAGCCTTGTTAGATAGGAAGGATTTCAAGCAATGTTCTCTTGTTATGTTTTGTTGCAATCACACTGATTGGTAACTTTTCAAAAAAAAATGTTGTTTTTTTCATTATGATTATAAACATGATTAATTTTTTGATCTTTCAGGGTCCAGACAGAAAAACAGCGAACATACACATCACTGACTATAATTAGTAGAATTTAACAAAAGGAATTATGTAAAGAATACATTGAAGGGCCAGAAAAGGGAGAAAAAATGATAACTACCAGGAAATACACCCTAGGCCTGATGGGTAAATAATGGAAGGGTTTGTGGTTACTAGAATCTAAAAATTTAGAGAATTGCCACGTGCATATACCCAGGTTTCTGAAAAGAGATGCCAGCCAGATTTACTAATCAAGGGAAAAATGAGGTCAGTTCTGTGATTGCAGAGAAATGCTGGAATCTTGTAGAAAGAACAATTGTCAAGTGTAAACTCTAGCATCACAAAGCAGAATAGAGGAGATGGGTTGAAATATCAAACATAGTAGCTCAATAATAGAACAGTTCTCAATTAAAAGTTCCCCAAAACACTAAACAAAACAAAAATAATATTCCCTGGAATTTAAATAAAAAAAAAATAATTGCTTACAATAGTTTGTATTCCACATATCAAACTATACACATATAATCTTGTGAATGTAATATAGTTTTTACATGAATAAGTTGTTAATATTACAGACACTGCTTTTTCCATAAAAAATATTTATGCATTTCTTTCCATGTTAATAATTTAAATGTACATTATTGTAATACTGCTTAAGAATCCCCTAACTTATTTATACACTACCTTAATTATGGCTTTTAGAATAATTTTATTTTTCACTATTACACTGCGTTAAGAAGAATATAGTAAAGATCCATGAAGACAGATGCTAGCTGACATGTACAATTATCTCCCTAACATAAATTTATGTTAGAAGAATAGGTGTACAAATCTTTATGGCATACAATGTTAAATTGCTTTATAGAAATTGTAGAATGATTTATATTCCCATAAATCAGCTATCAAAATATCTATTTTCTTCCATTTAGCCAAAAATAGGTTTATCCATATTGATATTTTTTAAAAATTCAGTAATTAAAATACTGTTTAAAATTGTTGGTTACTAGTAAAGTTAATATATTTTCACATATTTACTTTTTGTTGGGGGGGTACTGAGGATTGAACTCAGGGTCACTCAACCTCTGAACAACATCTCCAGCCCTATTTTGTATTTTAATTAGAGACAGGGTTTCACTGATTTGCTTAGCGCCTCACTATTGCTGAGGCTGGTTTTGAACTTGAGATGCTCCTGCCTCAGCGTCTGAAGCCACTGGGATTATAGGCATTTGCTACCACACCCAGTCACATTTTTACTTTTAATATGGTACTTAAGTAATTATTTTTGTTATGTTGAGATATATATTTTATGCCAAAGATAAATGTAAATATGGGGGAACAAGAGGTAGGCACCTGCCAGAAGGAGAGACCCAGCCACAAGCTCTCCTGGCCACTGGCTCACTCAGTCATTGCCTCCAGGGCTGGGAATAGCAGCTCCCCACTGCAGACAGGACCCAACCAGAGGAAGGGCCCGTCCATTCTTTGAAGAACTGCGACCTGCCCAGCTGTGACCAGAACAAGTAGTAGGCACCCACCATAAGGAGTGACCCAGCAACCAGCTCGCCAGGCAGCCTGCTCATACCATCACGAGGAACTGCAGGCTCCACCCTACAGAAGGGCCCTGCTGCCCACTTGCCTACCCCCCACCAAAACAACGAGACTGGGAGGAGACCCAGGAGGAGAGAGGGGAGAAGAAAGCCAGAGGGGATCTGGAGAGAAAGGCTCACTCCACACCCTCAACTCAGAGAGGCAACTCGAGTCTGCCCAGAGAGACATACCAAACTGGGATCCCATAGCTACTCAACCCAACACCAATATAATTATAGGCCTGAGGCTACCACTGCCACAACACTGAGTTAGCTATGCTACTACGAAGGAACAACAAAAAGGTCTGGGTAAGACATCACTAAGGTCCCTAGAGACCAGGGTGCACCAGAAGGTACAACCAGTTATAATGTTGTGAATTAACAGGGAATCTTACATGGGGTTGTCTATCTCTTGCTTCTTCTACTAACAGCCACATTCTAATGATTATAGTCTCACTAGTCAAATAATCTAATATCTCTATTTTCTCACATCTTACTTCATAAACGTTTAAGCCAACCTCTAAGTCGCCCATTCTTTCATTAGATACTATAAACCACCATGCAAACATAGAGACTATATGGAATAAGATAACTGATCTCATCATTTCTGTATAGTGAAAAAACTGTAAATATAAAAATAGAAACTAGCTGATATATGGACACACATTGGGTACATTGAAAGATCTAATATTGATATTTCCCTAAAAAGTGAGGTTCTGGGTAACCTGGAGGGACCTTATAAGACAAAAGGGCAGAAGTTGTAATACCTCAGGATTACCTTGCAAGAGAGGAAAACACATAGACATCATGAGGAAACAAGGGAGGAAAATTCCCCAAACAAACAAGATACTACAAAAATAGAAACCATAGAAAGCACAGTAGGTGAAATGTCAGAGAAGGAGTTCTGGATATACATAATTAAAATGATAAGGGATTTAAAAAACGACCTAAGTGAACAGATACAGGCAACCATCCATCACACCAACAAAGAGATAAGAGATCAAATGCAGGCAACCATCGATCACACCAACAAAGAGATAAGAGAACAAATCCAGGTAGCAAAAGATTACTTCAAGAAAGAGATAGGGAACTTGAGAAAAAACCAAACAGAAATCCTTGAAATAAAAGAAACAGTAAGCCACTTAAAAATTCAATAGAAAGCATCACCAACAGATTGGACCACTTGGAAGATAGGGCCTCAGACAATGAGGACAAAATATATAATCTCAAAAATCAAGTTGACCTCACAGTGAAGATGGTAAGAAACCACGAACAGAGTATCCAAGAACTATGGGATACCATCAAAAGACCAAATTTAAGATTTATTGGAATAGAGGAAGGTGCAAAGGTGCAGAGATTCAAACCAAAAGGAATGCACAATCTCTTCAATGAAATAATATCAGAAAATTTCCCAAGCAGGAAGAATGAATTTGAAAATCAAATCCAAGAGGCCTATAGGACGCCAAATGTACAAAATTACAACAGGTCCACACAAGGCACATTGTAATAAAAATGCCTAGCATACAAAATAAAGATAGAATTTTAAAGGCTGTAAGAGAGAAAAGTCAGATTACCTATAAGGGAAAACCAATTTGCATCTCAGCAGATTTTTCAATCCAGATCCTCAAAGCCAGGAGAGCCTGGAACAACATATACCAGGCTCTAAAGGATAAGGGATGCCAACCAAGAATTTTATATCCAGCAAAATTAAGCCTTAGATTTGAGGATGAAATAAAAACCTTCCATGATAAACAAAAGCTAAAAGAATTTACAACTAGAAAGCCTGCTCTACAGAACATTCTTGGTAAAATATTCCACGAGGAGAAAATGAAAAAATAATAATGAAAATCTGCAAAGGGAAGAACTGCAATAACGGGAAAAACCAATCAAAGGAAAAACCAAGTCAAAATAAATACCAAAAGTAATTAAAAAAATAAAAATGACTGGTAATACAAATTATGTCTCAATAATAACCCTGAATGTTAATGGCCTAAACTCACCAATTAAAAGACATAGGCTAAGAGATTGAATTAAAAAAACAGACCCAACAATTTGTTGCCTTCAAGAGACACATCTCATAGGAAAAGACGCCCATACACTGAAGGCGAAAGGATGGGATAAAATATATCACTCACATGGTCTACGTAAGCAAGCAGGGGTCTCCATCCTCATATCCAATGAAGTAGACTTTAAGCCAAAGTTAGTCAAAAGAGATAAAAATGGACATTTCATACTGCTTAAGGGAATCATAGCTCAACAAGATATAACTGTTACAAATATATATGCCCCAGCCAGGCGCGGTGGCGCACGCCTGTAAGCCCAGCACTTGGGAGGCTGAGGCAGGAGGATCGTGAGTTCAAAGCCAGCCTCAGCAATGGCGAGGCACTTAGCAACTCAGTGAGACCCTGTCTCTAATAAAATACAAAAAAAGGGCTGGGGATGTGGCCCAGTGGCCCAGTGCCCCTGAGTTCAATCCCCAGTTGCAAAAAAAAAAAAAAAAAAAAAAAAAAAAAAACACATACACATATGCCCCAAATAATGAAGCATCTACATTCATCTATCAAACTCTTCTCAAGTTCAAGAATCAAATAGACTACAACACAATAATTCTGCATGATTTTAACATGCCTCTTTCACCACTGGATAGATCTTCCAAAAAACATTAAACAAAGAAACTATAGAACTCAATAATACAATTAATAATTTAGATTTAACTGACATATATGGAGTATATCACCCATCAATGAGCCAATACACTTTCTTCTCAGCAGCACATGGATCCTTCTCAAAAATAGACCACATATTATGCCACAAAGCGACTCTAAGCAAATATAAAAAAGTAGGGATATGACCCTGCATTCTATGAGATCATAATGGAATGAAATTAGAAATCAATGATAAAAAAACAGAAAGAAAAGTTACATTAACACCTGGAGACTAAACAATATGCTATTGAATGATCAATGGGTTGCAGAAGACATCAAGAAGGTGATTAAGAAATTCTTAGAGGTAAATGAGAACAACTATACAATACATCGAAATCTCTGGGACACCCTGAAGGCAGTACTAAGAGGAAAGTTCATTGCATGGAGCTCATTCCTTCAAAAAAGAAAAAGTCAACAAATAAATGAACTAACATTACATCTCAATGCCCTAGAAAAAGAAGAATAAATCAACCCCCAAAGAAGTAGAAGACAGCAAATAATTAAAATCAGAGCTGAGATTAATGAAATTGAAACTAAAAACATTTTTTAAAAAATTGACAGAACGAAAAGTTGGTTCTTTGAAAAAATAAGCAAAAGTGATAGTCCTTTAGCTATGCTAACAAAGAAAAGAAGAGAGAAAACACAAATTACCAATATCTACTATGAAAAAGGAAAATCATGATGGACACTACAAAAATACAGATGATAATTAGAAATTATTTTGAAAATTTATACTCCAATAAAATAAAAAATAATGAAGGCATCAACAAATTTCTAGAGACATATGATATGCCCAAACCAAATCAAAATGATATTCACAATTTAAATAGGTCAATTTCAAGCAAGGAAATAGAGGATGTCATAAAAAACTTACCAACCAAGAAAAGCCCAGGACAAGATAGATACACAGCTGAGTTCTACAAAACCTTTAAAGAAGAATTAACACCAATACTTCTCAAACTATTTCATGAAATAGAAAAAGAGGGAACACTCCCAGACTCATTCTATGAGGCCAATATCACCCTGAATCCAAAACCAGAGACAAATCAAAGAAAGAAAACTTCAGACTAATATCTCTAATGAATATAGATGCAAAAATTCTCAATAAAATTCTGGCAAATCCAATACAAAAACACATCAAGAAGATAGTGCATCACGATCAAGTGGGCTTCATTCCAGGAATGCAAGGTTGGTTCAATATAAGGAAATCGATGAATGTAATTCATCACATCAACAGGCTCAAAGATAAAAATCATATGATCATCTCAATAGACACAGAGAAAGCATTTGACAAAATACAACATCCCCTCATGTTCAAAATGCTAGAAAAAATAGGGATAACAGGAACATACCTCAACATCATAAAAGACATCTATGCTAAGCCCCAGGCTAACGTCATCCTAAATGGAGAAAGATTGAAAGCATTCCCTCTAAAAACTGGAACAAGACAGGGATGCCCTCTTTCACCACTC
This sequence comes from Tamias sibiricus, assembly GCA_025594165.1. NCBI lineage: Eukaryota > Metazoa > Chordata > Mammalia > Rodentia > Sciuridae > Tamias > Tamias sibiricus. The sequence continues at coordinate 85,512,904 of CM046662.1, forward strand.
CTATTTAACATAGTTCTTGAAGCCCTAGCCAGAGCAATTAGACAGACAAAAGAAATTAAAGGGATACGGATAGGAAAAGAAGAACTCAAATTATCACTATTTGCAGATGATATGATTCTATACATAGAAGATCAAAAAAATTCCACCAGAAATCTTCTAGATCTAATAAATGAATTCAGCAGAGTAGCTGGATGTAAAATAAATACCCATAAATCAAAGGCATTTCTGTACATCAGCGACAAATCCTCTGAAAGAGAAACTAGGAAATCCACCTCATTTACTATAGCCTCAAAAAAAAAAAAAAAAAAAAAAAAAAAAAACCCCAAAAAACTGGGGGGAATCAACTTAACAATGAAGTGAAAGACCTCTACAATGAAAACAACACCACACTAAAGAAAAACAAAAATAATGAAGATCTTAGAAGATGGAAAGATCTACCTTGTTCATGGATAGGTAGAACTAATATTGTCAAAATGACCATTCTCCCAAAAGCACTATACGGATTCAATACAATACCAATCAAAATCCCAATATCGTTCCTCATAGAAATAGAAAAAGCAATCATGAAATTCATCTGGAAAAACAATAGACCCAGAATAACCAAAGTGATTCTTAGCAAGAAGAATGAAGTGGGTGCCATTACTATTCCAGACCTTAAATTATACTACAAAGCCATAGTAACGAAAACAGGGTGGTATTGGCATCAAAATAGACCAGTTGACCAATGGTACAGAATATAAGACTCAGAGATGAACCCACACACCTACAGTTATCTTATATTAGACAAAGATGGCAAAAATGTTCACTGGAGAAAAGACAGCCTCTTAAACAAATGGTGTTGGGAAAACTGGAAATCCTCACGTAATAAAATAAAATTAAATCTCTTTCTCTCACCATGCACAAAACTTAACTGAAAGTGGATCAAGGACCTAAGAATTAAACCAGAGTCCTTGCACCAAACAGAAGAAAAAGTAAGCCCAAATCTCCATCATGTTGGTTTAGGCTCCAACTTCCTCAATAAGACCCCTATAGAGCAAGAACTAATACTAAGAATCAATAAATGCAGGAGCCCTGATTGGGGAGATGGCTGAGATTGCGGTTTGCTGAGGCTCATAGAGATATTTGAACATTGCCGCCTTTAGTGTTCTTACAGGACTTGGCCCGGGATCTCGCGGGACTTGGTTCGGGATCTCGCGAGACTTGAGCCGAGATCGGATCGGGTAGGCACCATTTTGTTTTGTGGGTTTTTTCGTGGTGCGTGTTAGAGTCGTGGTTAGAGCCGGAGAGAGAAGTTATCAGAATAAAAAGCCTGTTGGTTACCAGTTTGCCTCTGAACTTCTTCCCGCGGCTTCCTTGGTCCAAGTGGCAATCGCTTCAGGCGGCGACAGGTGGCGGCCCGTGCGGGGACTTCGGAGCGGGACAGGTAAGAACTGAAAGGTCTCTAAAGATGGGTTCGAATATAACTAAATCCCAAATGATAGAGGTTATAGAAAGAATCCTTGATATACTTGACTCCATTGTCACTGAGGAGGATTTAGAAAAAAGTGAAAGTGATCAAGAAAGCATAGCTTCCACTGGGTCAACTAAGACCGGTAAAAGAGAGTATTAGACGAGTCCCAAAAATGACAAAAATCCAAGCTGTTAGAGCTATTCTGGAGTTATTGGAGATAGCTGAAGAATACTTGCTATTCATGGAACCTGGGACTCAGGATATTGCTGTCAGTGAAATTAGCAGTAGTAAGGAATCTAGTAAAAGTGATCCTGAGAAAATCAGGAAAAAGAAACTAAAAAAGACCAAGAAAAAGGACCATCAAGTAGAGGAACCACTTGTGTCCTCTACTCCCCCATGGGTGGAATCCATTACAGAAAATATGAAGGGTATTACTAGGCGTTTGTATACCCTAGAAACAGAAATAAAAAGTCTTTCTGAGCGCTTATGCACTCTCGAGGGTAACTCACAGATACATTGGAAACTGCCAGTATTTGAAAAGAAAAATGGACAGAGGGTCCACCAGTCAGTAGATTTCAAAGCAATATAAAATCTCAAAGAGGCAGTAATGATGTATGGACCCCAAGCTCCTTTCACGTTGAGTATGCTGGAGTCCCTTAACACCTTTAGCTTAACCCCCTCAGACTGGAAAAGTCTATGTAAAGCAGCATTAAGCGGGGGGCAATACTTGGTTTGGCAATCGCAATTTCAAGAACTTTGTATAGAAATGGCTAAAAGAAACACAGCTGAAGGTTTTTGAGACCATAATATAGAAATGCTCACAGGAGAAGGGCAATTCGCAGACTTATAGACTCAAAAAAATTATGAACCAGGTGTATATGCTCAGATAAACGCAGCTGTCTTAGAGGTATGGAAAACTGTACGAGGACCTGGGAATCTACAAGGTAGCTTGTCAAAAGTGATTCAAGGACCCAATGAGCCATATGCTGACTTTGCTGATCGACTTTTGAGAACTGCAGGTAGAGTGTTTGCAGATGTTGATCAAGCTATGCCATTAGTTGTTCAATTAGCATATGAAAAATGCTAATAAATACTGCCAGGAAGCCATCAGGCAATGGAGAAATAAAAAGGATCTTTCCATATATATACAACTATGTAAAGATATAAATGATGCCTTTGTCACAGGAAATGTGATTGCAGCTGCAATGAGAGGTGCTTCCACTCAAAATTTCACAAGGGCTCAACCTAGACATTATAATCAATCAGGATATTCCAGGCAAGATTATTATAATAAATCAGGCTATTCTAGGCAAAATCCCAAAGGAGAAATAAGACCAAGTTCATACCATGCCCCAGGCCGCTGCCCCAGGTATAAAAAGGGAAATCATTGGGCCAATAAATGCCATTCAAAATTTGACATCTATGGAAATAATTTGTCCAGGAATTCAAAAAACGGGGCACAGGGCCCATTGCCCCGGGGCCCACAAATGTATGAGGCATTGGAGGAGGAGTATCCTCAAGCATCCACTCAGATGCTTCCCCGACACAATCCCTACTACCCATCCACTCCCTTGCCAGAGGAACAGGAGGAAATGCAGGATTAGACCACTGTTCCACCACCCAAATAGTGTTAACACCTGAAATGGGGGTTCAACTGATTCCCACAGGAGTCAGGGGACCTCTTCCCTCAGGGACTGTAGGACTTATTCTCAGGCGAAGTCCTAAAAGCTTATTAGGTTTGCAAGTGACCCCAGGTGTAATAAATTCAGACTACAAAGGGGAAATAAAAATAATGCTTAGCTCACCCCAAAGTATAAGTTCTGTTAATCAAGGAGATAGAACTGCTCAGTTGCTTCTCCTTTCCAATTTACATAATTCGTTTAAAATGAGTATGCCTCAAAAAAGGAACAATAGAGGATTTTTTTCCACTGACTCGGAACCTATGGCTTGCTGGGTTTGGGATTGTTCAAGGAGGCCTATGTGTAAAATAAAAATCCAAGGAATAGAGAAGGAAGGACTGATAGATACTGGAGCTCACTCTTCCATCATTAATCTACGGCAATGGCCCAAGCACTGGCCTCTGCAATAAGCTTCAACCAGTTTAAGAGGCTTGGGATATAATAACCTCCCAGAGAAAAGTTTGGTAATTTTAAAATGGGAGAGTGATGAAGGGCATGAAGGAACATTTCATCCTTATGTTTTACCTAACCTACCGGTTACTTTATGGGGAAGAGATATTTTACAACAAATGGGAGTACACCTTGCAACGAAGCCTGCAGGTGTTAAATGTGAAAATCTACAGGGTAATCTTAACCCTAAAAGAAATCATTATCAAAAAGTACAGGGTAATCTTAACCCTAAAAGAAATCATTATCAAAAAGTACAGAGTAATCTTAACCCTAAAATAATCATTATCATAAAGGAAAAAGATATTTTTTGGGGGGGCCACTGAGAAAATAATTTTGAAAATACCATGGCTTTCTGATAAGCCAGTGTGGGTCCCTCAGTTGCCCCTATCTAAAGAGAAAGTACAAGCAGCCCACCTACTAATTCAAGAACAACTAGAAGCAGGACATATAGAACCTTCCACCTCTCCCTGGAATTCTCCCATATTTGTGATCAAGAAAAAATCAGGAAAATGGTGATTGTTACATGATCTTAGAGAAATTAATAAAACCATGCAAATCATGGGCCCTACTCAACCTGGACTTCCTAATCCTGTAGGTATTCCAAAAAATTTCCATCTTATTACTCTTGATATAAAGGATTGTTTCTTTTCCATTCCCCTACATCCTCTGGATTCCCCCAGGTTTGCTTTTTCAGTTCCTTCTATCAATAATAATGGCCCTGATAAAAGATATCAGTGGAAAGTGCTACCACAGGGAATGGATAATAGCCCCACCATATGCCAAATATATGTGGATAAAGCAATCCAACCTATTAAAATAAATATCCACACCTCATGTGTCTACATTTATGTGGATGATGTTTTACTGGCCCACCCTAATCAAAAAAATTTTATTTAATATATTCAGTGATGTGGCAGAAAATTTTAAAAAATATGGATTATATATAGCAGAAGAAAAAGTTCAAACCAGATCACCCATATTATATTTAGGATTTATAATCATGGATACCTTTGTTAGACCCCCCAAAATTTTAATAAATAAAGAACATTTGACCACCCTCAATGATTTCCAAAAACTACTGGGAGACATTAATTGGCTTCGCCCTACATTAAACCTCACTACTGGCCAACTAAAACCTTTGTTTGACATCCTTCGCAGGGACCCTGATCCATCTTCACCGCGAACATTGACTCCTGATGCTAGGAAAGCTTAAAAGTTAGTAGAAAAAGCCATGGAAGGAGCTCATTTTGATAGATTTGATTTAACTCAACAGCTGATATTGATTATTATTTCTTCACAATATACACCCACAGGAGTATTTTGGCAACACGGGCCTTTATTATGGATACATTTGCCTGTCTCTCCTAAAAATATAATTGAGTCTTATACCTCCTTGGTGGCTAAACTTATTCTTCAAGGACTTAAGACTTCTACTAAAATATTTGGCATTCACCCTGCTACTATTATTACTCCCTATTCATCATCACAGATTGAATATTTATGCTTCAATGAGAATGATTGGGCTATAGCTAAATGCTCTACTTCTGCAAATTTTGATAATCATCTTCCTAAGTCTCCTATATTATCTTTTTGTATTAATCATCCTATTATATTTCCACAGGTAATAAAAAATCAACCTATTCCTAAGGCATTAAATTTATTTACAGATGGGTCCTCAAATGGTACTGCTGCAGTAGTCACTAAAAAAGAAAATATGACTTACATAACTGCACACAAATCAGCTCAATTAGTGGAACTGAAAGCTGTGGTAAGAGCTCTGGAAAATTTTAGAGAGCAGCCCAAGAACATTTTTTCAGATAGCCACTATATTGTACATGCTGTCCCAAAATTAGAGCTAGCAGGACCAATAGCACCTCATACTCCAGGCTTTAAATTGTTTTATCAAATACAAAAAACTTTTGTGGGCAAGAAAAGAACCTCTATTCATAGGGCATATTAGAGCACGTACCAACTTGCCTGGTCCCCTCCATGAAAGTAATCAAAAGGCTGATGCTCTTACCCAAACAATCTTTATACTTTCAGCCCTCCAGCAAGTTACTTTATTTCACTCCCAGTTTCACGTCAATAGAACCACCTTGCAGCATAGGTTTAAAATCACAAAGGAGCAAGCCAGAACAATTGTAAAAGATTGTAAATCTTGTATGGCACATTTGCCCAGTCCTCATTATGGTGTCAACCCTAGAGGATTAATGCCCAATCATTTGTGGCAGATGGATATTACTCATGAGCCAAGTTTTGGAAAATTGCGATTTATTCATGTGACCATAGATACATGCTCAGGCATGATTTTTGCTTCCTTACATTCTGGAGAAAAAGTTAAAGATGTTATATCTCATTGTTTGCAAGCTTTTGCTGCATTGGGCATCCCCAAAATGCTTAAAACAGATAATGGCCCTGCATATACGTCTTCATCTTTCAAACAGTTTTGCGCAAAATTCAATATATCCCATAAAACAGGCATCCCATACAATCCTCAGGGTCAGGGCATTATTGAAAGAGCAAACTGCACACTGAAAATTATGTTATTAAAACAAAAGAAGGAAATTGGAAAAGTCCTAGGGACAGATTGGTAGTTGCCCTGTTTACCTTAATTTTTTTAACTTTAGACTCTAATGGTTATTCTGCTGGAGACAAACATTGGAACCCACACCAACAACATAAACCTTTGGTTTACTGGAAGGATGTTCTTTCAGGTACATGGAAGGGTCCAGATCCAGTATTAATTTGGGGGGAGAAGATATGTTTGTGTTTTTCCAAAGCACAAATCCTCTCCAATATAGATACCATCTAGATTAATAAAGCAGGTACCACATCAAAATGATCAAGATGAAGTTGTTGATGAATCAAGATTAATAAAAAAAAGTACAAAATCAAGAGGACCAAAATGAAGGTATGGAATGATTCCCTCAAAAGAGTCCTTCAAAATATTTCACAACTTAAGTGTCATTCCTCCCGGCCGGGATGATGAGATCTCTCTTTAGTGTGCACACAATTGTATTTTTTTTTCTTTTTATACATGTCTTTATGTCTGTACATTTGTCTACATTTCATGTTAATGTGACGTCACAAATATATGTTTGTATGTTTGTGCGTCTGTCCAGTGTGACGTCATAAATAACAAAGTGCTTATGAAAAAAATATATATATATGGATCCAATAACTTTAATTCATTTAAGTATAAGAGTATTCAATTTGGGTAAATAATTTAATAAGTGAAGGTACCTTCAATTTTTTTTTTTATAGGTGTCCCAAGTATTTGTCTTTAGCGAAGAATATGACTAGTGCTGTATAACCTGATATTTTGGTGTTTTGACATAATAATGTTTATTTGTAATTAACTTTATTTGTTTTATAGCTGATTAATTTGAGTTATTTCAACAGATAATCTCATGGAAGGTTACAGAGACTTGAGGGTTCCAGCTAACAAATTAATTTTCCAAACTGTCTTATCTTTTCTTTAATCTATCTTTAATGCAGTAAATACCCTCAGTCTTTCTTTGTTTTGTTCTGAATATGATATTTTGCCAGCTTATGTTTGTGGGAGCTCAAGCAGCAATGTGTGTGAGCAAAAATCAACTTTAATTTTCTAATCTAATAATTCTATTTTTTAGTTTGACAACTCGCCTCTTGACTCAGTGCTGGAATAGAACTGCCTTTCCTTTAATAATTGATGCTTGAGTTTCTAGGTAGTGGGCCCTGAAGATTTGCCGGTGGCTTTGTCTAGACATAAAAAATACAGCTGCTGCTACAGCTGCAGGGATCGTGGTTGCTTCAAACATCCCTGCTGCTCAAGCATCAAACAACCTCACCAACAGTGTGGCCTCTGCTCTACATGCATGGGGCCTCCTACATCAAGTGTTATAACAAGTGGACATTTTGATCTTTCATTGTTTGGGACTTTATGGTACAATGCCTTGCGGGTATTTGTCTAGAAAACTCAGTGTGTTACTTGATAAAACTTAGGACAGCTGATTTGTTTAAAAAATTTGATATGCTATGCAACTTGGCTCGCCAGCAGAAGGCTTGTCGCCTTAAAGCTGCAGCATCTCCTCACAATTGGACAGCTGTTAGTCATCATACACAGTCGATCCTAAAGGGCTCCATTGGATGGCTGGTTAGCCAATAATGGGTAAGGACAACCTAAGACAGGCACAGTCGCACGGGACAGTCTCATGTGGCCGACATATCAACCTAAGACAGGAGTCAAGGGCACAGCCTTGATTATCAGATGACGGGTAAGAATGTAGGTTGCACATAGACGTCCTAGAGCATCCCCTCTTTTAAAACAAAAGGGGGAGAAATGTAGGAGCCCTGATTGGGGAGATGGCTGAGATTGCGGTTGGCTGAGGGCCATAGAGATATTCGGACATTGCCGTCTTCTGTGGTCTCACGGGACTTGGCCCGGGATCTTGCGAGACTTGAGCCGAGATCGGATCGGGTCGGTGCCATTTTGTTTTGTGCGTTTTTTGGTGGTGCGTGTTAGAGTCGTTGTTAGAGCCGGAGAGAGAAGTTATCAGAATAAAAAGCCTGTTGATTTCCAGTTTGCCTCTGAACTTCTTCCCGCGGCTTCGTTGCTCCAAGTGGCAATCGCTTCAGGCGGCGAAAAATAAATGAGATGTATTCAAACTAAAAAGCTTCTTCTCAGCAAAAGAAACAATAAGTGAGGTGAATAGAAGACCTACAGAATGGGAGCAAATCTTTAGCACAAGCACATCAGATAGAACACTAACCTCAAGGATTTATAAAGCTCTCAAAAGCCTTAACACCAAAAAAACCCCCAAATAACCCAATCAATAAATGGGCCAAGGAACTAAAGAGACACTTCTCAGAAGATGATATACAAACAATCAACAAATAGTTGAATGAGAGAAATGAAAGAGCTTTAAACAGAACAAAGATGGGGGAGGGAGGGGGGTAAGGAGATAGGAAAAAGGCAGACTGAGTTATCCATGATTACCGTAAATACATGTATGAAGACACAATTGTTGTAAAAATACTGTATATTAAACCAGCAACTTGAAAAATTGCGCTCTTTCTATGTTATATGAAATGAAATGTACTCTGAAAATGTGTATAACAAATTAGAATAATAAAAAATTAAAAATAAAAAAAACAAACTACACACAATGGCATGGATGAATCTCAAACGCATTATGATGAATAAAGAAGCCAAATACAAAGAATATTTATGGTATTATTCCATTTATATGAATGTCTAGAACAGGGAATTTTTCTTTATGTGGTTAAAAAAAAAAAAAAAAATGACTTCAGTGACATTCTGAAATGAGGTGTAGGAGGTCCTGATTGCAGAAAAGAAGGAGGGACCTTTCTGGAGTGATGAAAATGTTTTAAATCTTTCTGTGGTGATGATTATGTGGATGTGTACAATTGTCAAGACTCATCAAATTGAACATTTAAAATGTGTCCATTTTATTATATGCAAATTATTTTTCAATAAAGTTGATTAAGAGGACTCCAAAAAATGTAAATATGGTTTAAAGCAAATAAATAAATATATAAGTAAATTTTTCCAATGGATTTACTGTTGTTATTAATTTTCCCAACATTATTATTCAATAAATCATTGAAAATTCCTTTCAAATAAAAATTAGCTTAAACTGTTTGATAACAGCTACTATTTTAAACATTTTTATGTATGTCAGCTTAAAGATAGTCTGAACCAGAAAGTAGTGAGAACATGATAGAAAGGTGAGAATTAAAATATGAATAGCTAAAAACAAAATTTATTTTTATTATTAGATTTTTTAATTTTAAATGTGCTTAACTTCTAGGTAATAAAATAATGTCCATTTATTATGAACAAAGAGTTGTGTGCCATGTATTGACATTTTGGTCACCAATGAACTGCATTTTGATTATGGTCCAATAAGAGCATGAAGGAGCTTAAAATTCATGTGGCTAGGAATAACACAGCACATTACTCACATAATTGTGGTGATGCTAAGCAAACCTCCTGTGCTGCCTGTCATATAAAAGTGGAGCAATATAATTACGTATAGTACAAAATACTTGGTTGTCGGGATATAAGGGGTTGAGGTCTTTAGCCCCCCATACCTGGGATGGACCTCTTTTGTCCAGCAAAAGAGGCCAGAGGGGCCTACCTCAATGATGAGACTAGATTGGGAAAGTAAAGGCCTCTGATATTCTCTCCCCTGCCTTTAGAAGGCCCAGGAACATACCAGGGAGCCCAGTCACTGGTCAGTGCTGGAACTCATTTATTGAGTAAGGTGGACAATGCTTTATAGTGGACAGCAGCCAATCAGTAAACAGTAGGGCGGTTTCAGTTCTCACTATATGTCACAGCCACGCCCCCTGCTTAGCCTAGGTCTGTAGAAGGGCATAGCAAGCAGCCAGAAAGCCAGCTTTCCATCCTCTCAGCCGTCAGCGCTCAGAAGGCCCGACACTTGGTAGTGATAATAAACAATGATGTTTTTGGTTTATTTACATATCACATTTTATTGCTGTTTAGAGTGTATTCCTAAATGAATTTAAAAAATGAAAAAAAAGTTTAATCTACAAAACATCCTCAGGCAGGTCCTTCACAAATATTTCAGAAGGTATTGTTATTGACAGCTACTTGTGTTATTTCCCCTGAAGTCTTTCCAGTAGTATGCCATGTGAAGATGGAAGGCAATGATCCTGATGATCCTGACCCTGTGTAGGTCTAGGCTACAGTGTACCTTTGTGTCCTAGTTTTAAACAAGAACAATGAAAAACTTAAAGGACAAACACACACACACACACACACACACACACACACACACACAAAACAAAGTATCCAAAATATGCTAGATATGTAGTAAGCTATAGCATCTAGGTTTGTGAATGTACAGTGTATGGTGTACTCACAAAAACAACAAAATAAAATCACCTAATAACATATTCCCAGAAGGTATCCACATTGTTAAAGGATGCATTACTATGTTATATCATTGATAACATACTACATGACTTCTAATATAGGATAATATTTCAGTCAGCTTTTTTGCTGCTGTAACTAAAAGATCTGACCAGAACAATTTTGGGGTAGAAAAAATTTATCGGGGGGCTCACAGTTTCAGAGGTCTCAGTCCATGAACATCATGGGAGCTGCCTTCCTCTGCCACACACTCTGCTATGATGTTCAGCGGCTGTATTTTTCAAGGCTCAAGTGAGGCTGAACATCATAGCAGAGTGTGTGGCCTAGGAAGGCAGCTCCCATGATGATCAGGAAGCAGAGAGAGACTTCACTCTCCAGATACAAAATATATACCCCATAGCCATGCCCCCAATGAACTACTTCCTCCAGCCACACCTCACCAGCCTCTAGTTATCACAGTTAATCCCATCAGTGATTAATTACCTGGTTATGGCTACAGCCCAATCAATCATTTCTTCTCCAAACCTTCTTGCATTGTCTCACACATGCACTTTTGGGGGACACCACATTTAAACCATAACAGATACTATTGTATAAGATTAAAATCAGTTGAATAAATTTAATGCAATAAAGGCAGGTCTTACAAGATGCAAGATAAATCTTATTAATTAGATGTTACTTCTGTTCATTTATGAAGATACAAGTTGTTTTCTCATTGTATATAAAGATGCAATTAAGGAGCCTGACTATTGAAGTGAAAAAGTGAGTGTGCTTCCTATCTTTGGAATATAATATAAAGAATATGATTGACATAAATGACTATTTAAAAAATCATTTGCATTAAAGATCAGTAATTCACAAAAAATTCTTATAAATCAACAAATTAATACTTTCTCATGAGAAGATCCACAGTGAGAATTAATTTCCTTACTGATGTTAAAAAAGAAACAACCTATAAGATGTTCTACAAATTCTTGATTTATAATAAAGGATTCCACAAAACGTAATGTTAGTGATAATGCTTCCATAAATCAACTAATTTAAAATAAAACACATGTAGTTGTACCAACTGCTTCTTTACTTCTTTAGCTTTTTTTCTCTCAACCATCCACTTAATTGTACATTTTTTATACAACACTGTTATCTCCTTGTATGTCAATTTAATACAAGGCATATTTATACCTGGAGCTAAATGTTCTAGAAGAAAAATCAATGCAGTTTGACATATTTTTAAAAGCAACATTTGTTTTGTTTTGTTTTTATACCATAATGAGAACAATGACTTTGGAAATGAGACTGAGTAGAAAGGAAAATTTTATGGTTTTTTAAAGTTACATACCTACACATGAAAATATTTTTCATCTTTTGTAGTTGATTGATTTGAAAAATTAATGTTTATGAGAAATTTAATTTGAAAAGAGAAACACGGTGAACCCAATAGCTCCCCCATTAACCTCAGGGACTTGGTAGCACAAAATAAGTGAGGTCCCTTGTCATCATTGTCACTACTATAGAGAAAATAAATCAACTGCCATTATTAGTCTGTGCCACCCTGGTCTTTTCTGGTTTCATTTTTATTATCAAATATTTATATTATTAAAGGGTATATATACCTAATGTAAACACATCGTATAACATGTACTCATGTTGCCAAAAGCTTAGCCTTGTCCCTGATGCCAATCCAATAACAAGGACATGGTTTTGAGAAAAAGGAAAAAGAAGCTTTATTGCTTTGGTAACAAAGGTGAAACAGAATGGACTCCTGTCCCAAAGGCTGTGATTCTGCCCATCCACAGAAACAGTGAGCTTTTACAGAGCTTACTCAAAGAAAATTGAGATTAGGGAGTAGAGATCAGGAAGGAAAAGATCAGGGAAAAGAAGATCAGGGAGGAGATCAGGAAGGAGAAGTTTAGGGAAAAGAAGATCAGGGAGGAGAAGTTGGGGAAAAGAAGACTGGGAAAAAGAAAAAGAAAAAAAAAAACTTGTAAGTTTCAAAGCCACAAAGGATATAGTCAAAGCATCAAGTGAACTCCTGTTACACCCAAAGGTAAGGTAATAGAAACACGCACACGGAAACCAAGATCATATAACCTTCATCTTAAAATTCTAGTCACAAGACAGAATTATAGAACTACACAGTTACCAAGTTTAGAAACAGAGAAATCTAAGTTATAGATTCTTATTTGCAAATCTTGAGTAAAATTCTTTGGGTAGAGAAGTTTGGGTTTTAAAAACTCTCTCTCTCTCTCTCTAACCCCAAGTGAATTTGATAATTAACACTTCAGTCTTGCTTTCCATCCAGGACTGGTAGAGATAATAACCAGTATTCTTAGTGTAGGCAGAAGGAAAGGAAAAGAGGAGAGAGAGAGAGAGAGAGAGAGAACAGGTAGGTAAATATTCAGAGTCAAAAGCCTTCCTTCAGACAAAACAAAAGAGAACAACAACAAAAACAAAACAAAACAAATAAATTGAAGTGAGCAGAACCAGAGAGAAAGGTTGAGATAAAAACAGGCTAAACTAATAAAACTAGGAAGAACCTGAGCAGGGTGACCCAAGAGAAAGAAAAAGATAAGTTTCAAGCACAACAGTTCTTACTAAGTATTCCTGATCCAGCAGCTCGGCAACAGGAATTTCCCTCAATTCCTCAGAAGCTGCTTTTGGGCAATAGGAGTTTCAACTCAGACGTCAAAACCAGTTTTGTAGCAGAGGAACCACAAGAGTTTCTTTCAACTTCCCACTTCAGTTGCAGCTGAAGTGGCTGAGCTGTGGGAAATTTCTCTCAGCTTCCCAGAAGCCTGAGGCACAGTTAGTAGACTACAGGAGTTCTTCTCAACTCCCCCCGCCCCACCCCAAAGTTTGAATTATTTTCAGATCTCTGAATTGCTGCAGAGCCCAAAACCCAAGAAGCATCCCTAACCAAGAAGCAGGTTTCAGTGACCCAACTACAGGATTTCTTTCAGTTCCCTACAATTCAGAGCCTGTCCTGGTAGGCTACAGGAGTTTCTCTCAACTTCCCAGAAGCCAGAGTCAAACCTCTGTCTTTTTAACACTATCAAACCATATGCCTTTTCTTTTTTTAGGATGAGAGAGCCAGGTGGGTCAGAATCAGATAGAAGAAAAGATGGAAATATCTATGAGACCACTGCACGTCATGGGTCAGCTACCTCTATTGAGACCTTAGTCACTTAGCATTGCCCAAAGTTGGCCAAAGGGAGTGTTTGTCTCATTAGAGTCTGAGGGCCCTCATGTAGACAAGTCTTTGATGCTACAGCCATCCTATTTGTAAACTTTATCAAGTTAACCACAGACAAAACTAAACACAGACTAACAGACAGAAGAACACATAAAACAATTATATTAAATCAGACTATTCTTTCAGACACACAGGAAAAAGAAACAAGTGTGAACCAGAGGAAGAGAGGTGAAAGGAGAAATGAGAAGAAAAAAAGATGTAAAGCACAATCAATTAGAAGACTTGAACCCATTCACACGTAGCAAAGGACTCAAACCCTTTCACATAAGCTCACTGTTAGGGTTTGGGAAGAAGGTGTCCCCTGAAAGCCCATGTGGGAGACAATGCAGGAATGTTCAGAGATGGGATGACTAGATTGTGAGAGTTGCAACCTAAATGGTAGATTAATTCACTTCATGGATTAAAATTTGAATGGATTAATGGGTGGTAACTGTAGGTAGGTAGATATGGCTGGAGGAAGTACCTGCCAAAGATAATCTTTTATAAAGAACTCCCTCTCCTCTCAGTAACTTTGAGTCTTACCCTCTTATAGTGATAGATGTGTAACTGGATCTTTTCCTAATCTCAAGTACTTCTGTGATTTTATTTGTGCTTCCCTTCCTTTTTCTTCTTCATGGTCCAGGTCAATTTTTCTAGCAGCAGCGATCCTGTAGCACAGATTTGAAAAAAGAGGCTCAGGGTCCACATGTAACTATTACCAAGTTAAATCCCAAAGTTGTGAGAAAAAAGCTGTTAACTGTGAGCTATAGTGATGGGTTCATGTGGTCACTGCTTTCCTGCTCAACAGTTCTACCCATCAAAGACTGTGGGTACTTACATTGAGAAGGTGGCTGCTGGGTGGCCCAAGCAGTAGCTAAGGTGCCTAGAAATATTATTCTGGTAGGGGAAAAGGGTGCCAGGTAGAGCACTTCTTGTATTCTGGCAGCAATGAAGAGGCACTGAAAGCGAATGGAAGGAGGGGTGTTGCGGGCCAGCCATGAGCTGTGTGTGTGAACTTGTGAGCATTTCTAGCGCTCGAGCTGACTGGACTGACGTTTCTTCTCTGTCTATGCTGTGCACATATGTGTCCTTTTCACTCACTCTGCCTTTTGATCCCACACAGCACCTTAGATAGGTGTGATTTGCCAAGATGTCAATCAATCTACTGACCACACAACATCACGAAGCTAGACTCAACCCCCTAAAACCTGACCCTTCACCTTGTTTGGAAAGAACATTCTATCCAACCTCCCTTTGTGTGTCCCCCCTATATAAGAATAAAAAGTTCAGGTGGCTCTCTCTCTTTCCAACGGACCCCTAAGGTCGAGAGCTGTCCCAGATTTTGAAAAGGCACTTTTGTGTGCTAGCATGCTTTCTTCACCGTTTTCCCAGTTATTGATGTAGTTAAGATTTTGTGAACCCAGCGTAGGTTTCCAGCTCGGTTAGATGGTGATAGGTAAGTCCTAAGGAACCACTTTTTTCATTCCTTTGTGTCCTTCTTTCCACATAACCCTTTTCTTGTCAACTCTTCTGTGAAATAAACCTCAGAACTGTTCATTTTCTTCAAGATTTTTGGCTTTAAATTAGAATGACTTCTAAAGGTGGATCATTACAATTATTTTATGCATAAATATTTATATTTTACCTAGGTAACTGTTCTATAACAAATTTTATGTTAGACTTTTGGGACTATTGTAGTTAGGGGCTGGTTCTTCTTTAGTACCATGGCAGTTTTCCCATGTTATACAATATATCAGATTAATTTCACTGTTGGATGTAAGGAAAATAGCTGGCATGAAATCTCAATTACTCCAGTTTTAAGTTCCTTTCCCGTCTTCATCCCTGATCTTCGGGAACAAGTGCTCTTCAGGTAAGGTGGGGACCTAGTCTCAGTTGAATAAGTTACTACTTATTCGATAGTAGGTGGGAATTGGTCAAGATCAAAGAGGTTATCACTTTTCCCATCTTCAGCGCCCTATAGGGAGGTAAAATTTCTCTGATAGGGAAGGCAGGTTAAAAGTAGAAAGACAACCCAGCCTCTGACCTTTTGTTTCCACTTTCCCTTCAGTCTGGTAACAGGACAAAACCATACCATCAACACCAACAAGTTTCCATGTTCCTTTTACAAAAATGGGCACTGATTTGCATATAGCCAAATGTGATGTTAGTGACTTTTTAATAATTTAAAGTTTTTCTAATATACATTTATTCAGTTCTATATTCTTAGGGCCAGTATAATTTTAATAGAATTTTTAAAAGAAAAGAAAAAGTCTAGGAAAAAATTTTGTTTTTACAGTTCCACAAGTGCATCTGTAGAGTACCTGCGAAGAAACAGTGAGAGGCCTGTAATTCCAGCAATGTGGGAAGCGGAAGCAGGAAAATCCAAGTTTAAGGCCAGTCTGGGAAATTTAGAAGGTCTTGTCTCAAAATGCAAAAATAGAAAGAACTGGGGGTATAGCTCAGTGGTAGAGCACCCCTGAGTTCAATACCCAATATCCCTACACACACACACACACACACACACACACACACACACAAAGTGCCTGCTAGTCAAATAAAAAACATACTTGATAAAGATTCAAAAATGAAAAGAACAACATGATCCTATGGAGAAGAAAACTTCATTTTTTATTTTTATTGGTTCTTTTTTGTCATATAAAAACATTGGGATTCTTTAACATAATTATAAAGTCATGGAATATAATTTACTCTAATTCATCCCAATATTTCTCCTTTCTCTCCTCCTCATTCCCTTCCCTCTTTTTGACTGATTTTTCTTTCAGATTCTTTGTTTCTTTGATTGTTTTGCTTTGTTTTGTTTGTTAGTGTTTGTGGATATACATGATAGTTGGATGGTGATATTCACTGTGGTAAACTTCTTTTAGAAGCATTTAACTTATTTTATCCCATTATGGCTGAACAACAAAACCAACCACAGAAATCTGTAAAGGGATCCAACTTTGATATATACCAAAATGTATTAATATTCCTGGATTTTTGTTTATTGTTTGGTGATTTCTTGTAAGTTTTATTTTAGAAAGTTTTCTATAAGTCAAAGAAGTAGTAGGGAAATAAATATAGGAGGGCTTTGAACCAGGTTCTAGTCCCTAGAGTCTGTCAGGATCTCATTTTTCTCATTTAAAAATGAGGAGCATCTGAACTGCAGCATGTGTTCATCAATATTTGTTGAGTATGTAAAATTTTGCATAGGCCTCAATTTCCTACTAGGCATAAGAATCTACCCAAAAACATATGCCATGAGGTATCGGAATATGGAATTGGTACATTATGGTTCAAACTCTTGTAAAATATAAAAGAAAATGAAGAGTACTTCACCATAGCAGTTACTTCTCTAAATATCACACTCCACACCTTTAATGTTTATGTGTGTTAACTTATCCTTTGTACGCATCATAAAATGCAATCACAGGACAATCAAACAAAAGATTTCAGACACTGTGTTTCATTATTTAGAAATCTTATTCACTAAGAGACTGAAGATCAGAGAGATGGCCTTTTTTTTTTTTCTTCAAATTCTGCTGCAATGTTTTTTTGTACAGCTTTTATAGCATGTGACTATAATTATTTCTAGTGTAAAATTGCATCTTAGGTGAAAATATAATAAAGATAGTTACACTGTCAATAAGTGAAGAAGGTCAAAATAAAAACAAGGTCACACAAAGGTTTACCATCCTATTTTGTAATGAATTAACCAAAAAGTCTAGAAGCTCTATTGAAATGTGGACTAAAATACAGATATTTGACAGAAAAAGAAATGCAAATGGCACTTACCATAAGAAAAGATGCTTAACTTTGCTCATAATTAGAGAAATAGAGATCAAAATTGTACTGAGATACCATTCTTCTTTAAAGTGGCAAGTCTCAAAGTTTGACAACATGTTCTTTGGTCAGGTTTATAGTGAGCAGGTGATTTTATGCAGCTGAAGGGAATATAAAATGTTGCGACTGTAATGAAGAAAGAGCAATAACAAGAGGTTTCCATTCACATTTCCCCTTAGACTAAGCAATCCCTCTATGGGAAATTATACTGAAGGTACTCTGAGAAAAATACAAAAGACAAATGCATGTGGTTATTCATTGTGGTACCATATGTAACATCAAAAGCCTGGTAATTGGTCTGGGACTGTGGCTCAGTGGTAGAGCTCTCGCCTAGCACGTGCGCGGCTTGGGTTCGATCCTCAGCACCACGTACAAATAAATGCATTGTGTACAACTAAAGCAAATAAATAAATATTTAAAAGAAAAAAAAAAAGCCCGGTAATTGCCAGGTGGTACAAGCTGGTAGAGGTGGGAGGATCACTTGAGTCCACAAGTTCAAGATCACCCTGAAAACATAGATCCCACCACAAAGAAGAGGGAAAAGAGAGAGGGAAAAAAAAAAAAAAAAAACTGACAAAAAGCCTATGTGGTATATTGACAAAATAGAATACAGTAGAGATGAAAAAAGCAATGAGGACTTTCTCCAGGTACTCCTATGTAGTCATCAAAAATATATTTAATAAAGGAGGAAGAAAGGAAAGAACACAGGAAGAAAATGATAGAGTATTTAATTATCTTTGTCAAAAGAAAAGCAGTTTCACTTATAACCCTTTTGTCTACAAGTTTAGAAAATCCAATTTAAATATCTTAACACTGGAATACATCAATATCTTGGAATAAAAATTTCAGATAAAAACCACTGTATACATCATATGCACTTAGGAGAAAACAGATCGTATCTTGTTTATCCCATGAGTCCTTCTAAGAGTGAAGAAACCTTTCCCCAAAGCAACCCAAGGGAATATTTTTTCATGTTTTATGGGGTGTCAGGTTTATTCTAAGCCCATTACTTGCATGTATAATGATTCAACCCCAAACAGTAGCCACTAGACATATGTGACTGTTGAGCTGCTGTGATATGGTCATTATGACTAAGAAACAGTATTTTCAATGTCATTTAAATTTAAATATAAGATGACTGGATATTGAATAATTCTGTTCATGTTTGGAATCAGTTGGGTAAGTAAATCTATGTATTCAACTGCAATATTTTGAAGTCTAAGTATAGAGCAAGCATACCTGGTGAAAATGCCTTCAGTATTCTACTTAAGATCTGTCATAAGCATAAAATATGCATTTGATTTCAAATACTTAGAACATACAAGGAATAAAATGCCTAAATGAAAAATTATGTTTTGATACATAAAATATATTATTAAAATATATTATTTTATTATAAAATATATTATTTAAATTAAATGACTTCTTTCTTCCTTTCAAATTGTCTACATGAAATTTTAAAATTGACTGCTTACATGATATTTCTATTGGGCAGAGATAGTTTTGATCATGGAGCCCTCCTGCATAGGCTGTGACAGGGATCCAGCTTATCTAAAACACATGTTAGGAGAATCTGCATCAAGGTTGTACTAAGAAGAAGGAACAAAATGAGTCATTTTTTTGTTGTTAATCAATCAACCATCATTAACTACTAAACAGGTACATATTTGACAGATATCTAAATTTTCTAAACCAAAATGGTAAGAAAGACTGTGAACTTTTTTATTTAAAAACTGGCAGTATTTATTATCTTCTATTTCTGTTTAGAAAAAAAGACAGTAAGCTCAATCATAAGACACAAACAATGTTTTTATAGGAGGGTGAAATGAACACAAGATATTAGTTAGGTTTAACAATTAAGAAAATTGAAAAATATTGTTAATCTATATCCTAGACCATTTCTTACAAATAAGTTTCTTTCTTATTAGAGTATATAGAATGTTGCCCCAATAGAAATGATTAAGCTTCTCAATAAGCATATACTTAGTTACTTTTTATAATACCTTCTTACAATATGTGATTTTGTGATTAGTGTGTTTACAGAGAAAATGTAGACCATCATTTTGATCTAAATTTTTCAAAATATTATAAGAGAGAAAATTAATCAACAGGGAGGCAACTAAAATACAAAATACATAAAACTATGTAATTATGCAAAAGATATTAAATATATTCTTACAGGATAAAAGATTAATGAAATACAGAGGTATAGAAAAAAATTTATGTTTCAAAGTAACTGAAGATACCATATATGAAGGATGCACAATATAGGATGAAACAGCTTTGATATGGTTAGTAAGATCCTATGTCCAAGAAACACCTCTCATGTACTATTAATTGAACAATTACTTTTCACTAGTCACAGTGAATGTTAAAAGACTGCAGGCAACATTTCATTTCAACGACACAATAGACTTTTGAAATTCTGCTATTTATCTCAGCTACACAAACAAGGAACTCCAGGGTCAGATAATGTGATGACATTAGTAACTTTAGTGGTATAGTTAGAGGCAGAGGCTAAGGTTTGAATCAATTCAATATAATTCTAGGGATTGTGTTTTCAGCTATTGTGTGAACAGAAAGAACATCCCAACTGACTTCCCTCACTGTGGATCCCACTATGAGGTGATGGGCTAACTTGATACCCGATTGGCCAGTACAGAGAAAGAACAGGTTAATTTTAATTTTAGTTAAATGTGAATTTGCCCTGCATTTGTTATTTACCATGTAATTTAGTGATTGTGGCGCCTTTTCATCAGTGCCAATTTTCTCAAAACAAACAGTAGGAGCATATGGACATTTTAAATGACCTTTTTGAAAAGCTAAAAGTGGCCTAGAGTAAAAATTCCATATCATTACCTACAACCCTATTCAATTACACCTGTTTCTTCTAATTACTTCAGTATAACAGAGTTGCATAAAATATAGTACAATGACACCAGAAATATGTGTTATATAATTATTTTCATCATTATGATCATGTATACTAAGGGATTTTTATTGTAGGAAATAATTGAAACAATTATCCAGAGAAATGTTACTGAAGAGAATTTAGGGAAAAAAAAAAATAAGACTGAGCTATTATTATATTGACAGTGAAAGCTGAATTAATTCTATTTGTGTTGTTAACGAAGCTCTCCAGAAGGCACTGGTTTTTTGTTTACCAATTTACTGCCTGTTGGAGAAGCATCTGTCTAAACCCACAGGCAGGACAAGGAAAAAACAATAGCATCTTTCAGCTATGCAGTGTGCAGGTGAACAATTCCACAGAACTACCTTTCCAGCCTGAAAATCTGGCGCTGAGAGCTAAAGGCAGAAGCGTGGAAATGAGATGGTAGTTTGTGGTTTAACCCTTAAAAGAGGCTTTGTGCTGCTAAACTCTAAGATAGAAGTGTGTGTGTGTGTGTGTGTGTGTGTGTGTGTGTGTGTGTGTGTGTGTTTAAAGAAATAATTTAGGTAAAAATATTTCCAAATTAGAAGATTTCTCTTCTGTCTGGAATTATTTCATTTCTCTTTTTATGTGAGGACAGGTGTTGCTCACTATGAATACCAGGTCAACAAACATCATTATAGTAAGAAAGGATCTGAGACTGAAGATCTCAACTAGGTCTTGGTACACACTGTTGGTTTTTATTGGTTCTTTTTAGTTACACATGACAATAGAGTTCATTTTTATATAATTATTAAACTATGGACTATAATTTGCTCTAATTCAGTCCCTAGTTCTTCCCCTTTTCTCCTTTTCTCCCACCCGCTTTCCTGTTTCCTTTCTTCTACTCTACCAATCTTTCTGCTGTTTACTAAGTTATTTTTTTAATTGGTGTCTTGTGAATGTACATGATGGTGAGATTCACTATGGTATATTCATATATGTACATATAGGAAAGTTAGGTCAGATTCATTCCATGGTCTTTCCTTATCCTGTCCCTCGTTCTTTCCCCTCATCCCCTTTGTGTACTACATGGATCTTTCTTCTATTTTGATAAAATATCCCTTTTCCAAAACTTTCTCTCTCTTTCTCCCACCCTTAGTATGGACTAGTTTCTGCATATCAGAGAAAACATTCAACCTTTAGCTTTCTGAGTCTGGTTTATTTCACTTAGCATAATGCGCTCCAGTTCCACATATTAACCAGCAGATGCCAAAATTATATTCTTCTTCATGACCAAATAAAACTCCATTGTGTAACTATACTACATTTTCTTTATTTGATTTTTGAAAGGCACCTAGGCTGGTTCCAATGGCTTGACTATTGTGGTGAATGCTATTTTTGAAAATTGTTTTACATAAAGGGGTTCTGTTAATCTCAATTTAATTATTAAGCATATGATTTCATAGCACATTGTAATGTATTTATTCTATTATTTAACAAAACAATACTAAAGTTTAAGAGTAATAAAAGCATCAAACAAAGAGGAATAAACTGGGAATCCAGAAAATGAAGTTTCTTATAAAATAAATGTACTTCTTCTACTTTGTTCATATAGTCTTTAAAACCACCTGGAAATTTCCAGTTTCTTTTACAGTTTCAAACAATAATGAAAATATTCATCTTAACTAGAAGGTAAGAAAAACATTTCTGATTTCCTACGATGAGCAAAAATTATGATATCAGTAATTTTAAATCTATATCTCAAAACTTTCTAAAATTCATTATTATATCAAATATGATAAAAGCTTATCTTGATATCAGTTAAAAGATAATGAAATGAAAATCAAATATTCTAATTTTTGTGGTAAAGCTTGATAAATCAATATTAACAGAATTAGTACTCACAAATAAATATCCAATGACGTGGTAAGCACAGTAAAAATAAAGAAAGATATTGCATAAGTCCTGTGTTAAATTTGTAGATCAAAATTTCATCTATAATTAATAATCTCATTTTATTCAATTGCACTAATTAAGCTACTTCTAGTATGGCATAAATTTAATTATTCCAAAAGCACCCCTAAATCTTTTGCAAATTGTCTAGGAATGTAAAATAGCCTAAAAATTATCTTTTCAAATATATCAGTTCTATTTTAATGAGGAAAAATTTTGCTTTTTATTTAGAAATTATGATATATTTACTTTGCAATATCTTTCTGTGATTGCTTTAAACAGCAGTAATGGGATTTGTCATTGGACACATCTTCATAATTGAAGTTATGCTAACGTTATAGATATGCATTATGCTGATAGTATTTAGATTAGTGGAAAAAAAAACCTTACTTCATAATTAAAACTAATCCACCAACAGTTTCAATCAAATTAGCCCTAATCATTTAAAAATTCAGCATTTCATAACTACATGAATAACTCAAATCTGTAAAAATATTTATGTAACAGTATTTTTATCTTCATTTGCGATGACCTAAGTTTTAATATTTGGAAGATGTCAGTATATAGATGACATTTAAACAATGAGAGAAATGAAATCATTAGAGGAGAGAAGATCCAGGTAAGAAGCTGGGGCACTGCACCATTTAGAGGAAAGAGGAAGGGGACTCAAGGAGACTGAATAGTAGTAGAAAATTAGGCAGCATTGAAGGAGCCCCAATTAGGGAGATGGCTATTGCGGTCAGCTGGAAGCCATAAGTTCCACCTGATAATAAGTATGTATGTGACGCACCTGTAAATGCACGTGAGGCACCCGCAAAGCTAAAGGTATATAACCAGGTGAAAGCGGTCGGAGTCAGGAGAAGAATGAATTCATTCAGTCAGTCATGCAGTCACTCGGTCGGAAGAAGAGTTCGGGTCGGAGAAGAAGAAAAGAATCAGAGCGGCCAGAACGTAGGCAGAGCGGTTACAGAAGAGAAACCAGATAGAAGAAGTAATTCCTGGTCAGAGTCAGGCAGAGGCTCCCGAGGAAGAAAGAAGAAAGAAGAAAGAAGCTCTAAAAGCTAAGCTCTCTCTCTCTCTCTAAAGAAGAAATCTCTCTCTTTCAAGCTCTCTCTCTTTCTAAGCTCTAAGAAGAAAAGCTCTATCTTTCTTTCTCTCTCTCTAAGCTAAGAAGAACAGAAGAAAGAAGAAAGCTCTCTCTAATCTTTCTCTCTAAGCTCTTTCTAAGAAGAAGAAAAATCTTTCTTTCTCTCTCTAAGCTCTCTCTAAGAAAGTAGAAGTAAAAGTAGTAATAGCTTTACTCTGCCTCCGAGTTTTCCTCCCGCGGCGCCGTGGCTGGCCATGACAGGCAGCTTACACAGCATAAGAAAATACCAGTCGCTATAACCCACCCCATCCAGTGATGGATGGTTAATTCTTTGTGTGGTAGAGTAATTTGAAGATGATCAAGTAACCTCTGTGCATTTAGCAATGCAGAATTGGGGATTAGTAGCCCAAAGCACCATTAGGGAGAAGAAGAAATAAATTCAAGTATGATCGAACCCAGAAAAAAAAAAAAAAAAAGAATCAATCTGTTAATATTGACTTTAAACCCTACAATTTATAGTCATTCCCTGGGTTCTTCACTGAAAAAATAGAGTTGAACATAATAGGATTTAATCACATGGCAGTGAAATGTCTGATTAATGAAAGACAAACTTTACAATAAATTCTAGTACTACCACTAGCCAAGGAATTCTACATATCTGTAGGAAACAAGAGTAGAAAGATGGCACACCTATATAACTAGTTAGTTAAAACTATGAAATATTCAGTTTACTTACACTTCCTCATTAAGCCTCATCCAAGTTAATGTGATAGGTAAAAAGGAGAATTGGTCTGGTGTAATGCATTCTTTATACTAAAGATTATATTTAAGGCACTTCAAATTTTTGTTGTTTCTAATTACTCTTAGCTTTATCTATATACCAAGACAATTTCTCTTACTTGTACTTAGGTATGCTAATGTTTTAATAGGTGGGAGAATTTTTTATACTATATCTCCAAAGAAGAAACCAAAAAAGGACATTTTTATAGTATATCTCCAAAGACAACATAAAGAGCAAAGAGAAATAATCAAAAAAGTTTCTTCATTGTTGTTATCACTATTTGATTGTAAGTTGACTATAACTTGTTATGCATTGAACTGGTGAATTTGTTTCTCACACAGTTGTGCAAGTAGATAGTCTTTTATTTGTAATAACACTAACAACAACAATAATAAAAACCACTAGCTAAGCAGTTTGTGTTCATTATTTCATAAAATATCTAATCTAATAAAGAATCTATTTATTTAATGCTTGATAATGACATATTTAAATTCCATTCTCCTTTTCCTCTTCTGCCCCATATTCAGGAAAATCAATTTTAAAACGCCAGGTGCTCCTTCTAGTGGTACTGGTAGGACAGGCCATGTGTTGAACCCCTCTCTTCAGCTGCATCCCACACAACAAAACTCCAAACCAAGGTCTTTTTCCTGTTCTCTCAAGCCACTTTTTATTTGAGAGGTACTCTCTGTTTTCCACAGAAAGCATTATCTGAGCGATAAATTTTTCTACACCTACTTGGTAAGTATGTGCCATCATCTATCACCACATCCAAGCCAAAGTTTGGGTGGGGTCTCTCCTAAATCAGCAGCAAGTAAAATAATTTGGTAAAATAACATTTTTATTTTACAGAGAATAAATTTACATATGTACAGTTAAGTTACTTACACTTTTAGAGACTAACACTTAAGAGACTAACATGGACTACTATTACAGGTCTGTCTATTAATTATATATGTAATATTCAAATTTAATTATTTATATTATTAAAGTAAAATTATTTTTTCTCATAAAACAAACTTGTACTTGATTAATTCTGAATTAAACTGTTTGATATTCATCAAGAGCCACCATCTTTTATTTAAAAAAAGTATAAAAATACCCTTAACAAACATTAAAAAAATAGGGAAGAAAGAAAGAACCTCTAAAAATTACAATTCTAAATTTTTGTATGCCACAATCTTGGACATCATCATAAAGAAACTAAAAGTTAATATTAAAGATCAATCCTCTTTTTCCCCAGAAATCTCAAATATTAGAAATTTGACCAAATTATTGCCACATATAATTCCATCTTTACAAAATACTTTTAAAAATCAAACTTTCAAAATGATAAAAATAAATAGTTGTGGCATAATATCTCAGGAGAAAAAGAAGAGGAAAATAATTCATTCAGGAGCAAAATATAGTATCTACTTTCATAAGTTAAGCCTCCCAATTAATAGGAATAAAATAAGATATAAAAGAATGTCATAGAGCCATTAGATAAGAGAAACACCACGAATACAAGCATTGAAAAGGTAATACAAAAAATGAAGTCTTGGTAAAATACACTGAATTAAAAATACAGTGTGGGAATACAAAAACAAACCAAACAAGCATGAAAAACTGGCATTCACCAGGGAGAAAAAGCATGCTGGGAATGGCTGCTCAATATTACAGATGTAACCAGGAAGACTGGAGTCAGTGACCTACTGCAGCCCTACAGAGGAGACTCTGCTGAATCATTTAAGAAGGGGGAAAATAAAAGACTACAGAGAGACAGTAATGGAAGCAGTAAAAATTTTAATGTAATCCAAGTGGTATAAAGTGGATGATGCCTTGGGCCAGAGTAATACCACGTAAGCAATGAAAAGTAAGGAAATGATGGATGTGTTTCGAAGGTAGAGATGACAAGACTTACTGGTGGGTTTCAGTGAGGGTAAGAAGAAAAGAGAAATCTAAATAAAGTTTGTGAAACAAGAATGGAGATATAATTACTGAGCTACTGAATATTGGAAAAAGGATTGTTTAATGGGAAGACATTAATAATTCATTTATTAAGCTATTCGGTTTGAAAAAACTATTTACAATAAAAGTGGTAAAAAAAAGTGGAGAGATTAATATGGTGCAACAACTGCGCAAACGTTGGGTCTGGATATAAACTCCAGAGTCATTACCGTACAGATGCTGTGTATTGCCTGGGGAAGGGGACAAAGCTGCCTGTGGAATGAAACTGGGAAAGAAAATACATTAGAAACTGACTTAACCATTCAAAAGCATAGAAGAAGAGGATTCAACAAAATAGCTGAAGGAACATTAACATGTAAGGTAGGAGGAAAAGATGATGAGAAGATGGTGTTCTGGAATCCTGATAAAGGACTTGTTAAGTCTTGATCAATGGTGCTAAAAATCCTGAAAAACAAACAAAAAGATAACTGTAAATTGACTTTTAAGAGCTTTGAGGACTAATTTGTTAGTTTGTCTGCAGTTTACTAACTAGTACAAAATTATTTCTTAGACTTTGGTGGAAAATATTGTATTTCAATTACAAACCTCATTGTTTAGTGTCCCTTCTTTGATGAATGCTCACTAGTGGGTCTTAACCTGCAGTGAAATAATTTCATTCTTACTCTCCATTCCCATAAATCCAAGATCAAGATGTGAATACATTTAGTTTTTCCTGAGGTCTCTTTCCTTGGCTTGCAGATTGCATCCTTCTTGATGTTACGACATGACCTTGTCTCTGTGCCTATAGACTTTCCAGTGTTTCTCACTCTTCTTTTTATTTTTATTTTTAATTTTTATTTTTTGTTGTTTTGTTTTGTTTTTTGGTACTGTGATTTAACCCAGAGACACTTTACCATCTCCAGCCCTTTTTATTTTTTATTTTAAGACAGGGTTTCACTAAGTTGCTTAGGACCTCACCAAATTGCTGAGATTGGCCTGGAGCTTGTGATCCTGCTTCTTCTGCCTCTTGAGTCACTTGGATTACAGGCCTACATCATTACACCTGTCTCTTTCTCTTCATTTAAGAAACCCAGTCATATTGAATTTAGAAACAACTCTACCAGTCTCATTTTTACTTAATCATCTTTAATAAAATCTTACCTATACATATGGTTACATTTTGATGTATCATGAGTTGGTACTTCCACATAGGAATTTCAGTGGGCAACACATAATTCAGGCCATAACAACCTAATCCGTGAATTCATATAGTTCCTAAGCATGGGTCTCTTTTTATCCACATACAGTGAATGGCTGAATGTAAAACAGCTCTGCCCATCAGGACTTTACCTCATCACTCTTTTTAAGGCCACCATTTTATGGTGCTATGGCATAGCCAACAACCATTCTCAGTTTACACTTACACTGAGCTGACTCTATTTTGAAACAAACTTGCACTTTTCCTTTTTTATCAGAAGATCATACGGTATTCTAAAGGCCATAGGCATGAGTTGATGCAGAGACTACAATAAAGCATTTGTGAATGGCAGGAAATGTGTGTCATCTGCCCCTACAGTTTGCATTTACCTCCTGGCTCTGATTTTCCTAATCCCAGATATATGACCCGTGTTAAAATAAGTTGCTGTTGGGTACACGGAAACATATTATCTTGTGAGTCTGAGGCCACCGATTTTGAGATTTCCAGTTATGTTCATATAGTCATCTATTACTCTAAGGTCACTTAAATATCCCTGATGACTTCAACATTATTTATTTGTCATAGTGCTCTTATCCAATGTGATTTTCTATCTTTGTATACATTATTATACTTGAGACTGTTCCTGTCAACAAGGTCAGCAATTGCAACAGGTCATCTGTGGGGTCCATTCACCTTTTACACACACAGAAAAAAATGCACAATTCGATTTCTTTTGCTTCTACCCAGAAATAATTAGTAAACAGTTTGTATTCTTTAAGATTAAAATAATGACATGTTTTTCTAAGGCTATTCTCTGATTTGTTGATCCACATCTGTCACAACTTTGTTTTTGATTGATTTATCACTTACATTATAGGAAAAGAGCAAGATCCTCTGAAATTACCAAATTATAAGTAAATAGCATAACTCTTGGCACAAATAGAAGGCTAAATCAACTGCAGGTTGATTCATTAGACTATGAAGCTAAGAATCCTGGTATGAGAAAATAAATAGAACAGCTGTTTGGTGTTGACTTACAGCCTTGTTGTAAATAGCTGAATAGATATTGTCCTCTTGGGAGATTAGTATTTAATCTTTAACTGGAAATTTCAATGCATTTATCCCTTGGGACAAGTTCACAGCTGTAAAATTTGAAAGGTAGAGTACCGCCCATGGATAAATAATTCTGATAAGGAGCATTTATCCTACCTGAGACTTTTATCATTTAAATGTGTTTTCCTGATTGCCCTGCATCAGAGCCTGCTTCAGGCAGGGCAATGAAAGTTCACATCAGCTGAGTTATGGAGTAGGGCTAGATAAAAACTGCCAACAACAACAAGAAAAAGATCTGATGGAATTCAATTGCCAAGGATAAATTTTTAAAATAAAGCAAGATGCATTTCATAAAAGTCATGTTGAACTATTTCAAAACGGAGTACTTTCTCATAGAGGATGAATAGCACTCAACCTACCAGCAGTCAAGGGTCCCTGGATGTATATAACCAATCCGAGGTGTTTGTATACTGTGCACTAAAATTCCTAACTTTAAATTTTTTTTTTTATCCTTTTGTGAACAACCACAAAAACAACATCTAGGATTAATCAGCTAAAAAGTGATAGGGAAAAACAAGACAGAAAAAAAGAAGAAAAAAAAAAGAAAGAAAGAAAAAGAGAAATCAAATTTGGAGAAACTCCCAGCAAAAGGGACTTTATTCAAAAACATTTAATTTAAAATTAGGATCAAGTTGACACTGTTTCAGAGAACATACTTTCATTAATTTGAATATATAATACTGCTTATTTTCACCATGCACTATATTTTTGAAAAGCAATAGCTATGAAGGAATATAATTTCTACTACCCATTGTTTCCTAAGTATAGAGTTCTCTTCAAGTTAGGCCAACAAAAATAAAGAAAGGGTCCAACTATAGGACCATGGATTTCTAGAAGAAAGGCCAGCTGTGCTGAAAAGAGATGTGAAAAGTTGTGAGTAGAAGCTGACAGTAAAGATTTAACAAAAATAATTATAACAAACAAAAGATATTTTGAGGAATATTGTCATGGGCCTAGCTTTCATCATTTGCTAAATTTTTCAGGAAATATGTAATATTTCCTATGTGAAAATCAACTAATTAATATATACACTGAAGGAGAGAGTATTTCTACCAAAAAAATCTTAAAAATACATTATAAAAATTTTCAGATTTATTTTCCTTGAATATGACTATTTTCATTACTATGACTATTTGACAACATTTGATGAAATAATAAGGGAAATCCATACAAATTTTAATGACTATAGGAATTTTGATTTTGTACACAAGAGATCATATTCATGAAAATAAACTGTGATGTGGCAAACAGTACCACAAATAACAATTAAATTATTTTCTGATAAGTTGAAACAAAAATGTCTGAATTTAGTAGATGTCTTGAGGTCTTTCATACTTAATGTGACAGCTTTCAAAATATGGTAACATAAAACCTATGTACCAGCAAGAATTCAAAGCTATGTTCTTAGAGAAGAATGCAAAATTAAAGGAAGATATTACAGAAAATTCACCAAATGTCAACATAAATATAGATGATCAATAAGCAAGATTCTCTGATATAAAGTACACATTTACTGCATGAAACAACAAATGAAAACTTACTACACTATACAACATTTGTACTTTCAAGAATTTAATTTCATGCATTCAAACTAAAAATGACAGCAACCTGGGAAAGTTGATTCAGAATTTAAGTTATTCTCAATGCCTAGGACATGTTTAAGCATAATTATTAAGAGTAAAGACCAGAGGGAAAAATTTGTGTGCTTAACAAGGAGACAAAATGAGCTCAGCTCACCCTCCTAAGCTGAGAAATTAAATTAAATTTTGGCAGATGTGCCCAAGAAATATTGTGGGGATTTGACCCCTTCATTTATCTCATGATAGATGAATGTGTGGAGATGGCAACTAGTGTGCAATGGAACAACATTGGAATGATAGCAATACAAATAAATAGTATCATCATGTAAATAACCTTGGAAATGATATAAATAATGGCTATTTACCATAGAGAAATCCATATCCCTTCGCCAGAGGGACTTGTTTCACTATGATGTTAAAATTGGGTCATGTAAATTTTTAATATTAAACATTTTGTTGAATAATGTTTCATACTAAAAAAAAGAGTAAAGATGAGAATATATATTATAAACAATGATAAGCAGTTTCTTTGCAAACAATAAGATATACAAAACCAGGAAGGAAAAAACATCAGAAAAAATGAGAGCACATTATGTCTGTCTGTTCTGGTGCTGGGAATTAAACCCAGAAACAAATTTACCATTGAGCTATGCTCCCAGCCCTTTTATTTATTTATTTATTTATTTTTAATCTTGAGATAGGGTCTTCCTAAATCACTGAGGCTGACCTTGAACTTGCAATCTTCCTGCCTCAGACTTTGGAGTTGTTGGGATTACAGACATACATGCATGGTGCAAGAGCACACATTATGTTTAAATCAACTGATAAACAAAACAAATATAAGTCACCAAATAAGAAAGAGAGGGAAGGCAATTTTACTCCTAAAGATGGAAAAAAAGAATTATGAAGCATGGATAATTATATTCCTAGAAAATAAAGCATAGCCTGGGAAACAAAAGTATTATTGAATATTATTATTTAAAAAGAACTAGCGGGGTATGGTGGCCTATGACTATAATTCCAACAGCTTGGAAGGCTGAGGCAGGAGGATTACAAGTTTCAGGCCAGCCTCAGCAATTGAATGAGACCCTACGTGACTTAACAGGGTCCTGTCTCAAAAATTAAAAATAGAAAGGATCGGGGGTATAATTCAGTGATAAAATGCCCCAAGGTTCAATCCCCAGTACCAAAAATATCAAAGTAATGATAACAATAACATCAACAACTAAGAGATAAAGGTGTAGTTGTTCATACCTGTAGTCCCAGCTACTCAGGAGACTGACAGGAGGATCACTTATCTCAGGAATTGAAGACCAGCCAATATGACACAGGGAAACCCTGTCTCAGAAAAAGAAAGGAAGGAAAGAAGGAGGGAGGGACAGAAGGCTAGAAGGAAGTAAGAAGGGAAAGAGGAGAGAAAAGAAAATGTAAGACTAAGAGAACAACCTAACAAAGTAAAATAGAAGGAATCAATTCTGATAGACTATTTCAAATTTAAATTGCATAGCCAATGAATTCTGCAAAAAAGCTATCAAGCATAAAACTAATTCAACTTCTTCCTTTACTATGGCTCCACATTTTAAAATGCAATATGCCAGTGAAAGTGAAATTTTACAATGAGAATTCTGTAGACATCTATTTCATGTCATTTATGTAGAAAATAGTAATTACTTATTAGATATCTAAATAAACATAAGATATTCATATAAACATCTATATATTATGTATTCCATATATAATATTTATATATTCTCTCTTACAAAGAAATGAATAAATTAATAAACATAAGTTAAACAGAATAATACCTACATTCAAACACCATTATAAAATAGAATGAAATATTGTAATTTTTAAAAAATGAATAAACCTAATACAAAACTATCAAAGTATAAAATATCTGTGTCAGCAATTTTAATTAAGTAAATAGATAATGAGAAACTTTAAAAAATTACTTTAAAAACTTCAATACAAGTTTCAAATAACAAAAAGGTAACATTAAATTCTTTTATCTATTGTCTATTGCTCTGGTATAAAAAGTGCTCAGATATATTTGCCTTATTTCTTATCTGGAAGAAAAAGTTTTCCATTTCTTACTGTTTAGTATGATGCTTGTGATAGAATTATCATATAAGGACTATATTATGTTGAGTTATATTCCTTCTACACCTAGTTATAATTAAAGGCTGTGGAATTTTTTTTCCCCTGCATTTTACAGATGACTACATGCTTTTTGAGATGACCCTGTGATGTTACTGATCATTCTCTCATGGTGGTATTGTCACATAAAGAGTTGCGTAGGATGAACCATCCTGAATCCAAGCTAAAAATCTCATTGGCATATGATGTACTGTGAATTTAACAGTATTTAAAAGCATCATAATTAAAGGAAGATATAAAATTAATACAAAATTCAGTGCTTTGTTCAAATGCTACAAATAAAACATACACAAAGTAAGCTCAGAAAGCATCTCATTATATATAATCATAATTAACCAATTAAAAAACACAAAATAGAGCAATCTTGTGCAGTATAACATCAAAAAAATTGCAATAAACTTAGACAAGGGGTAAAAGGCTTACATGCTGAAAAATATAAAATATTGTTGAAAGAAAACAAAAGAAACCCTAATAAGCGGAAAGTCATCTGATGATTGGGAATATGAAAACTAAATATTGTTAAAAATGTCTGTACTATCCAAAGTGATCTAAAGATTCAATGTAATCTCTATCAAAATTCCAATAGCATTTTTTTACATAAATGGAAAAATAATCCTGAAACTCAGGATCTACAAAACATACAGAATAGCAGAAGCAATCTTGAGAAAGAAGACAAAGCTGGAGGCATTTTACTTCGTGATTTCAAAAAATATTATAAAGCTACAATTGAACCAGTATAACTAAACCATGGAACAGAAAAGAAAGTCAGGAAATAATCCATGGTATCTCCTTAATTAATCTTGAAGAAGGGAGCCAATACACAATGGGGAAAGAACAGTGTCTACAACCAATATTAGGAAAACTGAATACCCATATGCAGGAGAAAGAAACTGAACCCTTATTTCACACCATGCTAAAAAATCAACTCAAAATTGATTAATGAGTTAAAATGTAAAACTTGAAATTGTAAATCTCCTAGAAGAAAACATAATAGAAATGCTTCATGACATTGGTCTTCGCAATGGTTCCTTGGATAAGACGCCAAAAGTAAAAATAAATAAGAAAGCTCGCTTCCAACTGAAAAGCTTCTGCACAGCAAAGGAACAACCAGCAGAATATAAAGGGAGCCTACTGAATAGGAAAAAATACAAACCAAGTACGGAACAGAAGGAATGCCTAGCACTCAAAATAAATAAATAGGTAGATAAGTAAATAAATATGAAAGAAATGACAACATTTGTCAAAAGAAGACATACAAATTTCAATAGTTACTTGGAAAGATTTCCAATATTCTGAATTATCAGGGACAGGCAAATCAAAACTACAATGAAACTGGTAGTACAGCTCAGTGATAGAGATTTTTCCTGGAATGAGTTTGATCCAAACACCCCTAAAATAGACAAACAACCCCCCAAAGATATCATTTTAGATGGCCAGTAAAAAGATACACAGCAGGGCTGAGGCTGGGGCTCAGTGGCAGAGGGTTTGCCTTGCACATGGGAGGCACAGGTTTCGATACTCAGCACCACATAAAATATACAGAAATAAAATAAAAGCATGCTGTCCATCTACAACAAGAACAACAAAGTTTTAATAAAAAAATGCACAACAAGTATGTAGAGATATTGGAACCCTATTTATACACTGTTAGTGGGAAAATAAGTTGATGGGGCAGCTGTGGAAGACAGAGGTCTCTCAGAAAATTGAAAATGAAAACCTTATGATATGGTATTCCTATGGCTAGATATTTATCTAAAAGCATCTACACTCCCATCTTCATTGTAGCATCTTTCACAGTACTCAAGATTTAGAAGTAACTAAGTGTTCATAAACGGATGAATAAAGAGAGATGATATGTTATATGCATACAACAGAACATTATTAAGTCTTAATGAGGAAGGAGGCTTACAATTGCAACAATATGGATGAAACTGAAGGATACTGTGCTAAGTAAAATAAGTCACAGAATGGAAAACACTGCAAGATTTCACTTAAAAGTGTTATCTTCAATAGTCAAACTCACAGAAGCAAAGAATATAGAGTGGATTCAAGGGATTAAAGGGTGGGGAAAACAGGGAGTCTTTAATGGGTTTAAATTTTCAGTTATGCTAGAGAAATACATTCTAGAGCTTTACTTATAGTTAACAATAGAATTTTTTTTTTTTTTTTTTTTGGTACCGGGGACTTGAACTCAGGGGCACTTGACCACTGGGCCACATCCCCAGCCCTTTTTTTGTATTTTATTAGAGACAGGGTCTCACTGAGTTGCTAAGTGCCTCGCCATTGCTGAGGCTGGCTTTGAACTCGCGATCCTCCTGCATCAGCCTCCCAAGTGCTAGGATTACAGGCGTGCGCCACCACGCCCGGCTAACAATAGAATTTTATACACTTCAAATTTGTCATGCACTTACTGCAAGAAAACGTAGGCCCAACACTCCATCACATTGGCCTAGGAACTGAATTCTTCAACAAAACTCATAAAGGACAAAACGTAAAATCAAGTCTCAAACTAAAAAGCTTATTCACAGCCAAGGAAACAATCAAGAACATTAAGAGTGAACTTACAGAATGGTTGAAAATCTTTGCCCCCTGCACCTCAGATACAATATCAATCTCCAGAATATATGAAGAACTCAAAAAACTTAACACCAAAAAATAAAAATAATTAACAAATCCCAATCAATAAATGGGCAAAGGAACTGAACAGAGATTTCACAGAAGACGACATACACGTGGTCAACAAATATATGGAAAAATGTTCAACATCTCCAGCACCTAAAGAAATGCAAATTAAAACTAAAAATGAGATCTCCTCTCACTCCAGTCAGAATGGCAGCAATCAAGAATACAAGTAATAATATATGTTGGTGAGGATGAGGGGAAAAGTTACACTCATACTTTTATGGAGGGACAGCAAATTCATGTAACAACTCTGGAAATCAGTATGGAGATTCCCTCAAACACCAGGAGTGGAAGCACTATTTGATCCTGTTTTCCCACTCTTCAGTATATACTCAAAGAACTTAAAATCAGCATACTATAGTGATATCACCACATCAATGTTTATAGCAGCTCAATTCACAAAAGCTTAGCTATGGAAATGACATAGGTGTCCTTCAACAGATGAGTGATAAAGAAAATATGCCATATATACACAATGGAATATTATGCAGCCATAAAAAAGAATTACTTTATGAAATTTGCTGGAAAATGGATGAATCTTCTTATGCCACTTGAAGTAAGGCAATCCCCCAAATCCAACAGTTGAATGTTCTCTCTAATATGTGCACGAGAACAAACAACAAGGTGTATGTGGGTGTGGGGCTAGAAATTCAGTACATTAGATAAAGGGGAATGAAGGGAAGGGAAGGGGAATAGGAATAGGAAAAATAGTGGAATGAACTTGACACAAATTTCCTATGTACTTATACGAATACATAACAATGAATCTCTACATCACGTACAATGATGACTGTAAGCTGCCTGGTACCGTAAACCGGGATAAAAACTCTCGGGGGCAGAGTTAAGCTTTTACTACTTTTACTTCTACTTTCTTAGAGCTTAGAGAGAGGAAAAGAAAGATTTTTAGAGAGAAAGATTAAAGCGAGCTTTTCTTCTTAGCTTTAGTAAAGAAAGATAGAGCTTAGCTTAGAGAAAGACTAGAGCTTCTTTCTTCTCTCTTCTTTCTTCCTTCTTCTGTCTTCTGTCTTCTGTCTTCCTCGGGAGCCTCGGCCTTACTCTGACCAGTCCTCTGGAGCCTCGGCCTAACTCTGGCCAGTCATTACTTTTTCTATCTGGTTTCTCTTCTGTAACCGCTCTGCCTACGTTCTGGCCGCTCTGATTCTTCTGACCGACCGAGTGACTGCCCGGCTGACTGAATTCTCCGTTCTCCTCACTCGGACCGCTTTCACCCGGTTATATACCTTCAGGTTTGCGGGTGCCTACAGGTGCGTCACATACATATCAGGTGGAACTTATGGCTTCCAGCTAGCTACAACAGCACTTCCTAATTAGGGCTCCTTCATATTCCTTCCCTTTAGTTTAAAAAGGTGCTTTAATTCTATTTTCTCTATTTTATTTTCTTCTATTTTCTTTTATTTTCTTGTCCCTACCTAGCTTTTCACCTTTTATTTTTGAAAGGGTGGATATTTGAGCCCTTTTTGAGAAGGTGCTGTGGCTTTAAGGAAGCCTACTGCTGAGGAGCAACTAACGCACTTTGTTAAGCACAACTGCATAAGCGGCTTTGACTTTTTTTTTTTTTTTTTTTTGTCTCTTCTTTATTTTTATTTATGGCTTTCTTGCCAAAGCTCAATGGCTTTTTTTTTCTGCATGGTTTTTACCATGCTATTTAATTCTCTATTTTCTTTTAAGCTCATGGCTTTTTTCTTTATACTAAAGCTCAAGGCTTTTTCTCTATATTTTTTATGGCTTTTGGCCGGCTACTCTGCTTCGGCTTTTGGCCGGCTCGCTTCGGCTTTTCGCTGGCTACTCTGCTTCAGCTTAATTCTTAACTGGCCTCAACTGAGTCAGAGGCTATGCTTTTTCTTTGCTCTTATTTCTTAGCTTTTCTTCTCTGCCTGCCGAGCCCCGGACGGACCACCATTTGTAAGCTGCCTGTCACGGCCAGCCACGGCGCCGCCACGGGAGGAAAATTCTCGGAGGCAGAGTATAGCTTTTGCTACTTTTACTTCTACTTTCTTAGAGAGAGCTTAGAGAGGGAAAGAAAGATTTTTCTTCTTAGCTTAGAGTAGAGTAGCTTAGAGTAAAGAAAGATAGAGCTTAGCTTTTCTTCTTAGCTTAGAGTAGAGTAAAGAAAGATAGAGCTTAGCTTAGAAAGAAAGATTAGAGCTTCTTTCTTCTCTCTTCTTTCTTCCTTCTTCTGTCTTCTGTCTTCTGTCTTCCTCGGGAGCCTCGGCCTTACTCTGACCAGTCCTCTGGAGCCTCGGCCTAACTCTGGCCAGTCATTACTTCTTCTATCTGGTTTCTCTTCTGTCTTCTATCTGGTTTCTCTTCTGTAACCGCTCTGCCTACGTTCTGGCCGCTCTGATTCTTCTGACCGACCGAGAGTGACTGCCCGGCTGACTGAATTCTCCGTTCTCCTAACTCGGACCGCTTTCACCCGGTTATATACCTTCAGGTTTGCGGGTGCCTACAGGTGCGTCACATACATATCAGGTGGAACTTATGGCTTCCAGCTAGCTACAACAGCACTTCCTAATTAGGGCTCCTTCAGATGACTAGGATTCTAATTTGAATAAGATGTACTCCATGTTTGTATAAATATGTCAAAATACACTCTACTGTCATGCATATCTAAAATTCTTTTTTTAAATTTAAGGTAGATTTCACATTGGTTTTCTTAACAAAAAATTAACAAACTCAATAATTAAAAAAAAAAAAAGAGGCCCAAATATACTTCAGGAGTTTTTTAGTATCTA
The DNA here is from genome assembly GCA_025594165.1 of Tamias sibiricus. NCBI lineage: Eukaryota > Metazoa > Chordata > Mammalia > Rodentia > Sciuridae > Tamias > Tamias sibiricus. Next base: position 85,550,561 of record CM046662.1, read on the forward strand.
CTTTTTACTGCCTTGATTGTGATGATGGCAACAAGGCATTGCATGAGTTAAAAATCTTCAGATTATATACATTATATATATGCAGTTCTTTGCTATCATATTTATGTAAAGCTATAAAAATATTGTTACAATAAACAGAATGAAGAAGAGTGATTCCAAAAACTTGTGCTAAGCACAAAAATATCAGTAGAAGCATTATACTTTTGTACTTAAACATCAGCTCTAATATTTATTAATGACTTTGGGTTAATGCATCGCCTCTCAGTACTGTTTCTTCCTTATCTGTAAAATAGAGGTTATTGTTCTAACTACTTCATATAGCTGTTTTTGTCCTTTCATTTAAATGAGTTAATAAGCAAATGGAAAAAATCTTAATACTCACAAGAAATTCAGAAACAATTAACTATTAATTATAAAACAAAGTATAAAAAGATCTGGACTTTGAAAGATATGGAATTTTGAATCTGAAAATTTGACAATTTTTAACATATAAAGTAGTGGAAGAGATCATTTGCAAAAAAAAAAAAAGAAAGAAGAGAAAAGAAAAGAAAAGAAAAAAGAAAGAAACGAACGAACCAAAAACCAGAGGAACATTTCCTGGAATCAAGGAAAATGAACTGCAACAATAAAAAGAAATTTCCCAAACCCTTACACTTTGTATGTTTACATTTATTAACAGAAGGTCATAATAATTTTTAAAAAATCTAAATTTTCCTTAGTCAAGTAACTTGTAGCACACACACACAATGGAATAATGCAAGGTATGCTGAAGTGAGTGGTTTGAGGGGAGAGGTGCCTCCAATGTGCTCTTCTGTGAGAATAAGGAAAATCAGTGTGGTATGAAGTATTTACATAAAGATAAATATGTATGGTACTTGAATAAAAATAACTGAAAACATTTTATTCGAAACCAAGTCTTTCATTTTGCATTAAATAGACGAGACTCTGAGGTACGTTAGCAATACTGATCCGCTATGACAAGGGAGAACTTTCCAGCTCAGAATCATGAGAATGACTTTCTTACTCTAAACAAATAATCTTGAAGCTGCATTTCAAAGCCTATCCCCTTAAGAGTTACATTTACTGTAAACAATTACATTTAGAGGAAGGTTTTCCACTTAAAGAGTTTTCTCTAAGAAAATAAATCTGTGTTGGAGGATGAACAGATAACATCCTGTAATTTGTTTATAACTTTCCAGCTAGAAGTCTTTGAAGTAAAAGGAAAGGGAAACTATCCCAACAGCTAACACTGCCAGCAGGCAGGGGACAAGAAGGGAAGCCGTATTTCCAACATCCGGAAGACAAATGGGCGGTGCTGCTGATTGAAAGAGAAGGCAGTGGAAGGACATGAGAGTCCTCATGTACTTATGTTACAGTAAACATGATTTCAACCTTATGACATACAAACAGAGGTCAAAAGTTGCATTTTGGTGTGTAAAACAAATACCATTTGTGCTAAAAATGCAATGGTTTTGAAAAAAGGCATACAAGTCTAAAGGCTCTTGCCTAAAGCTTCTGCATTTCTAGCTCAGTGGAGTTACCAAAGCAGTGGCAGTTATCATGAGCATTGAGACAGTTACCATGACAGTTACCATGCAAAGTGACAGTATCTGGCTTTGAAAATAAAAGTTCTAGAGAAGATCTTTATTTTACTACCATGCTAGACTATCAGGAGATAAAATCAGACGTTCTCTTAAGAGAAAAATCATATTCCTAGTTATGTCTACAATGCCAAATGTGTTCATGGTAACATTTAAAAGATACTTGATAAGATGTTATATTCCCTAATGTTCTCAACAAGTAAAATTTCACTATTGCGCATATTCTTTGGAATACATAATACTTTTTATCTAGTTTTCCCTTTTTTTTAATCATCTCTTTTTAACAGACATTTGCTCTCACTACATTATAGGCTTGAGCCACAAACCTTCTTAAAATCTGATGGAAATAATGAATCTCTTCTTCCTAGAAAATGGGCATTCATGCATAGAAAACATGCAAAAATTTTTAGGACCCCTTAGGAGAAAAGTTAAAAGTCCTTGCTCCTAAGAAGATATATTTTAGCTGTTCTTCACAATTTCCAGAATCAAAATCACATCCAGTACAATAGAGACTGGCTTAGGGTTTATGACTGAGTGAATCATGCATGCATAGCTTCTTGACTGGGAACAGACCACCAAACAGAGCAGTGCCTCCACACGAATAATGGATGGATTTTTTTTTTTTCTGTTGGGTTTGTATTTGCTAACTAAAATGTAAAGAAACTGAACGTTTCAAATTATAGAAAAATCAAATCAAGCTAATTGCAACACTTTATTCCCTAAAATACTATAGAGACAACAGAAAAGGGGTTCAGAATGCCAGTTTCTATCCAGGATCATCAAATTAAATCTCACAGGACAGATCTAGCCCACTATCTGTTTCTGCCTGTCCCATAGGCTAAAAATCTTATTTAATGTTTGATAGTTTTGAAAAATCAAAAAATAATTAAGAACTGAAGTTCTCTGAAAAAGCAACATCTATAGTAAAGATTCTGCAGACGGCTTAATCTTGGCTAGCTAGAACTTCATGACTGTGGTGAGATGGAATGATGTAAATCGAGAGTCAAATTTATCTTGAGCTATCTTAGGTCCTGTAATATCCATTTCCCTTTATTTTCTCATCCAAAATCACATGCTGGTGACTAATAATTTTCTCAGGATGTATTTCAAAGCTTAGCAGACTTCTAGCCCCCACAACTCTGAAGTTAAGAATTCCATAAGAAAATATATGAAACCTAGAGATTTCCTCATTTTGCTGTAGTCTCCCTACCTGAGGATTCCACCAATGAAAATGGCAAATGTCTTGATTTATGGCTTTCTTTTGTTTTGTGACTATAAAAGTTTTGTAACCTCTCCTGTGAAAGAGGTAAGTTATCCTGTATCATCAAATCATCCTGTATCATTCAGGATAATTTGAATCCATGTTCCTGGCCTCTGGTCACTCATATTAGGCTCAGAAAAAAAAAAAAATATATATATATATATATATATATATATATATATTTTTTTTTATGTCAAGGCAGAGTTATTTGACATGAACAATTTTGCTGTCCCAAAGTGGGGCTAGATTCCACAACAGTGAGATTATGAGTCTATTTCTACCAGTTGAGTTAGCTGAGCATTGGTATCCATTAAGTGGAATGCCTCTTTGGATGGATGTTGGTGAGCCTTTCTTGGGGCCTGGACCTTCCCTTTTAGGCTGACAGTCTGGTTTATTCTAAGCTGGTTAATTTGGATATTCAGAACTTTTGTCAGAACATTCTTTTGCTAGCATTTAGTCCTTCTCCTGACACTCCTCCATTATGAGGATAAAATAGTTGGATAAAAACTGCCACTTGGTACCCCAAATGGATTTGTGTTTGATACTGACAGTACTTTAACTTGCAAGTATTTAAGGAAACAGGGAAACTTAACTGAGGATGACTTGGATTTATGTTTCCCACAATGGGGAAGAGTTGATACTCCTAACTTGGTTTCTTTAGGCACTAAACTAGAGGTCTTGGACCATAAAACAAAAGATTAAATATATAACAGTTTCAACTAACCATGTCTAAAATTTTGATGCTAAGGTAAATTTTAATTTGATCTCCACATTATTGTGTTACATTCTCTAAAATTGGACAAGCTTAACAGTGAATGTTTGGAAAAGAAAGAGATTTTCTTTTATAATTCTGCCTAGTCCCAGTATTATTTGGAATCAGAAGAGAAATGCCCTGAAAATAGGTCCAGGAGACAGTATTGACAGAATTTAATTCAAGCACATTAAGATAAACAGCCCTGTAATTCCTAGGGACAGTTTTGGTGGAAGTTCCCATGCCCACTCCACTCTTGCTTGGTGGGGATTTCTTCAAAACTTTCTAATGTGATTCAACCAGTGGTAACATCTTATGGCCATTCTAGTGAATTCACTATTGGCACTTACTGCCTAGTTTATTTTGTTTGGTTTGTATTCCCAATTTCAAAATTTCTTGTAGACATCCTTAATATAATTCCTAAAACTGTAGTGGTAGAATTAACATGTGAGGACTCATAGCTATCTAATTTCTTTTCTCTGCCTACTTTAAATTGCTGATTATTCAAGTTTGCTTGGAAGTTTGTTACTGCATCTAGTCCTAGCTAAAAGAAAATAAGAGTTAACTACTAAGCTCATTTGAATCTGAGAAAAGGTTTTTAAAAAGAAAAAGAAAAGAAAAAAAAAAAGAGGCTTTTAAAACCTAAGTTGCTATGTGAACTGCCCATGTAAGACTTGCAAGTGAAAATCTTAAAATATAACTATATAAATATATAACCTTAAATTATTCTATTTGCTATAAATATAATTTATGTAAAACTGTCTTTGTGTTACTACTATTGTTCTGTTTCATTAATTTGTTGGGAGAATATATACACTTATTTTAAAATTGCTGACATTCTCAAGCCACTACAGCTTCCTAATGATCTTGCACTTAAGATTTGTTGCTTCTGTGATTTGTTCTGAATTTGGTTTCTGGTCAGACAACTTTTCAAAATATTGTGTAACCTAAAAAGAAAACTGTGGCTCCCCCTGCCCCACCCCTGTCTATGCCCTCCTTTTAATCTCATTAGGATAATAACCCATTTAACCTCCTATGGGGGCTGTAATAGTTAATGGTTTTGTTGCAGAGGAGACCTTCCTACAAAGCTGAAGTGGCCACAGGGATCACAGCCACCAGTTCCTGCAATCCCGCAGGAAGGATAGATTGCAGAGAGTTGCACAGAGGAACCAGCAGGAGTTTATTAGATGAAAATCAGACACTCATTGAACAGGCCCTCTCTGGGATCAACAATGTGGCCCTTTTAGAGTCTGATGTTTCTAAGAATTTTGGGTTCTTTTGATCTTATTCTATTCTCTCATATCCTCTTAAGTGGTATGTTACCCCCCTGAGTCCTCAGCAAATATTCCCGTTGTGATGACCTAGTCATAAGGGGTGAATGTGATATGGTTTTGGTGATGACCTGGTAACAAGGGGTGGGTGGGACACGATTTTTAGACAACAGTTCCCTCAAGGGGTTATAATTAACTATGGAGGGGGAAGGTTTGGCATATCAGCTCCCATATTCCAGATGTTTGTCTAGTTTGATAAGGTTCCCTGTGATCCTCAGTCCTGTGACCTATGGATTCTCTTTGATGTACATGTGTGATGGACTCCCTGTAAGTTGCCCCTTGCATTGTCCATCAGTCACCCACTTGTTTGTGATTGACTGGCTACCTAGCAGTTTTCTTACATAATAGTGAGGTTCATTGTGACATAGTCCCACATAACTTCTTTCCTCAATACCTCCCCTCCTCTCTCTATGGGTCCCTTTCCTCTACTCTACTACTCTTCCTTCCATTGTTTTTTTTTTTTTTTTTTTTACTTGTGATCCTCCTGCCTTAGCCTGCTGAGCTGCTGGATTATAGGCACGTGCTAAATAAGTGCGTTATAATTATATGTGAAAGTGTGATGCATTATGTTATATTCATATATGAACAAAGCATAATTTGGTCAATTTTGTTCCAGAGTACTTCCCCAAGCCTTTGTTACCTCCTTCCTGATCTATTTCCTCTACTCCATTGATCCCGTCTATTCTCATGAAATCCCCTCCAGTTTTATTTTTATTTCTTCTTCTTGCTCTTTAGCTTCCACATGTCAATGAAAGTATTCCAGCTTTGGCTTTCTGAGTCTGGCTTATATAATTTAGCCTCATGTTCTCCAGCTCCATCCAGTTACCAACAAGTGCCATTATTTCATTCTTTATGGCTGAGTAGAATTCAATTGTGTATATATAGCACATTTTCTTTGTTCACTTGCATTATGTTTTACATGGATCCTTCTACCTTTCTGTTTGTCCCATCTTCTTGGTAGGGATTTCTTAGAAACTCGGTGCACAGATTTCCTTCTCCCAACAAGGAGAAATGTTTTCAAGCCCACAGCAAGACCTATAATTATTGAAACCTGCAGGAAGGGAAGGTTTGAGAAAGCTCAAGGAGGCTTTCTCAGGTTGGGTGAGCACAAAGGATGCTTGGCCTTCTCATTGAAGGCCAATGACTAGAAAACTTTAGGCTTAAAGGACTTATGGAGGGCACAGTTCCCCATAGCATGACTCATTGACCCTTTGTAACAGAAATTTCCATATGTAAGGGTGTCTCCTGCTCTGCTGGTTAATTCTTAAAACAAGGAAATATAGGAATGCAAGTCTGTATAACAAGCTTCATATTTGTCCTTTTTAACTTTGAGTCTTTACTTATGCCCTTCTCAATGGTATTCTGTGTCTTTGAAATGTGAACTTCTCCATTGTTTTCACTAAGAATCAAACCTTAGGAAGTACAAATGTAGTATTAAGGATTACTTAGGGTTACAGACACAGTAATTGGATCAACAGCCTTTGTGAGGTGAGGCTGCTCACTCTAGATGGCCTGTGGTCTCTTTCCCTTCCAGTGTGTAATCCTTGCTTCCCTAAGTAGATCTGGGCTCTTCTATCTGGTATGTCCTTAAATTCTTTTCTGTGCTTTTTGTCAAGAACTCCACACATCTTGATTTGCTGTTTCCTCTCCCCAGGACTGCTTTGGAGTTTCATTTAGTGACAAGTTGATGGATGTCTAGCCTTGTTTAAAATCACAAAATTTCCATGAGCAACTCAGACAATTATTACCAAAAAAAAAAAAAGATAAATGAGGTAAATGTAAACATTTCTAAATGAATTCCTCATAGCTTCAAAAGGAATTTTCAATAACTTGAAATCTTAAGTTATATAAAATTCAGCAATATTTGTTAAAAGTCTAAGTTATTTCTAATTAACTTGAATGTTAAATTATCAGTTGTTCAGTAGAAGGTCTATATAATTTGACATTTTACTTTTATATGACATAAAAGAAAAAATGTTAAATATATTTAAATCTATATCCACACCTAACAAATATGTTATAAGAAAGTACATGCTTCTAAGAATTATCAGTCTACAATATTTCTAAGGGTTGAAAATCAAAATGAACAATATAAACAGAAAAACTATGTGAGCAAAATTAGACATATTAGACATTAGACATGTTTCATACATAAAGAATGTGAGAATATGTTGAAAATAGAAGGTGAATTTTCTTGTCTTATTTATTCTTTTGTCTTTAAGATGATATGGTTCTAAAATAGAAAAGCAAGTTATAGTACAGAACTAAAGGTTTGGACAAGTTGTGAAAATTTCCAGAAATTGTAAAGGGTTTCAAAAAGGAATAGAACTAATGGAAAATTTTATTTTAGACAAAGTTGATGAAAATTATTTATAGATTTTTCTAAAGACTAAAGAGATGTCAGAGATATACTGGTGCAAAACTAAAGTTTGACCCTCATGGTTAAAATACACAACAGTTTTCCTGGATCATTGGATTGCTCCTAATACTGCTTATGATAGGTTTTTCTTCCCTTTTTGGGGTAATTTGGCTTAAAAACAGAGATTGTATAATTTCTTATGCTTCATGTCTTAAAAATATTTTTTGTTGTTGTTTTATCACCTTGGTTCTATTTTATGATGATCTTATTTAATTAAATGTTTTAAAGTTTTTAAACATTTGAAATGCTTCAAAATTAAACCTTTTTTTTTTTTTTTTTTTTTTTTTTTTTTTTTTTTTTTGGTCCAGGTTTCAGATTTCCAGAAAGTCCCCAGAAGTCCAAAAGACTTATGAGACCTATTTTTATATAAATGCATTATTGATATGTGTTCCACAGTTTTATGAGTTCTCTAGAAATCTTATATGTCTCAGAATATATTATCAGTTATAACACTACTGTTAAATTTTTATGAGCTAAAAAGTAACCAAATTGTCCCTTGTGAATGATCATCAGGTCCTTAACTATGGTTATTTTAAGTTTTTTGCTATCCATAGTTTTTCTTCCCTTAAATACAGGTTTTTAATAAAACTAAGGCCTTTTTATTAATAACTGGCTTTTACTTTGATTACCTTGGGGAAAAAATGGTATTAGTGTAGAAAAATAAGTTTCTTTGTTAAAAGCTATTATACAAACTGAAATTTGTTCTTGTTGGGTTCATCTTGTATTTTCCTTTTTTTTTTTTTTTTTTAACTTTGTACCTGGTACCAGTCAAAATTCTGTAGGAAAACAACTCCTAACAATAAAGCTGAACCAGTGCTTTCAGTTGATACCCATTGACTATGAAGAGATAAAGCTGATTTTAACAATGAAATCCAGGTTCTTTCAACCACAAGCTCCCAGAAGTCAAAGGATTGAATAAATAGGAAATAAAACCATGTGAATTTATGTATTGGAAGTCATACCACATCTAAGATTCTCTTCAATATTAGTGAAAAGAACCATATCAGGTACTACTAAACACCTCCTATGACAGAAAACTTCAATGTATAAACTCTTGTATTTATATTTCTGGCATTAAATTTGTACCAACTCTTTCAGAGCACATACCCTCTTGAATTTTAGGAAAACTGGGTGATATTCATCTTTGAGTATAGCAGCAATTAATAACCCACTTAAATAAACTTGCAAAACCTTCTAACAACTCTTCTCCTGACTCTTGTTATGTCAAAACATTTTTCTTATACCTTGAATGCCTTGTATTGACTTTTTAGAGTCTAAAACTTCATCTAAAATTTTTAGATATTTGCAATTTGCCTTGGTATATTTTCTTAAATGATTAGAACAGTGCTACCCTTGATGAATTTAGTGAAACTACAGTGATGATTATGTTTTCTCTTTAATCATTTTTTGGTGTAACTGCTTACCCCAACCTCCTACCTCCTGAAATTGATTGTTTAAATTTGAAAAGATTCAGATTTTACACCATTCACAGAAAATAATTTTCTCATTCTTTGGTACATTAGGCAAAGAAAATCCCAAGATTTAGACTGGCAAAACTCTATTTTATTTTCTAGTGGCAACAACATCTCTATGGTGAGTTTATCAAAATCGGCTAAATACTAGAATAAAAAGAGACCTCACTGGAGGTATGCATACTAGACTAGAAATTTTTAGGATATGCTGAGTTTGGTGTAAATAAAAGAAGACATTCATTTGAAAATAATTCACTTTCAAATAGAAGGACATATTAAAGGTAATATTATGTTAAAAAGAGAGAAAAAATAGCAAACATTTTTAAAAGAAGATTATATATTACTAAAATTGAGGAAATATATCACTAGATGAGCCATGTAGTACTACTCTAGAACTAAAATGTTAAAAGGGGATTGAACTTTAACAAGAATTATTGACAATATTAATACAGATGGAATCTGAAGTAGTTATGGGACAATGGCCAGCACCTTCTTGGTATAGATACTAGGGCTAATGAATTTTACAGAAAGCATCAATTATAGAAAGAAATAGGTGGAACATTTATCCTTGGACACTGTATCTGAAGGGTCCATGTTCCCAGATTAATAGAGTCTTTAATAATCCTGTAATACAGCTAGCCAGAAATGTAAAAGAATACTAAGCCATATTTACATTTTGCCAATGATTGTAGAAAGGCAATGTTGGAAAATGACTCCTATTAGAGTAACATTTCCCTGTCTTAATGTGAACTAAGAAATGAGATTTCATTATGCCCAAAATATCTATGGAATTTCTCAAAGTCTGTCCTTTTGTCTCCATCTTTATTACTAATAATAGGTCCATAGTGAGGAAACTATTTGTTGGAAAAAATCCAAAACAATAGTGTGTTATTACCTGACTTTTTCCTAATGTAACCACTCATGTAGTTCCCAGACTAGAATATTGTATAATAACAAAATAACATGATAAAGCAAATTATTTGCAACAAATCAGAGTTATAATAATTTGTGTGTTAAAGATCAAAACTTTTGCAGAATTAAAATTAACCACTTCACGTGAGGCTATACCTATGTAGAAAATAAAGTTAGAATTGAATGCCAACAAAATATTTTTGTAAGTTTAGACAACTGTAGATACAGAAGGAAAATATACTGTCAATCTGCTCAAAGAGTTTGATAATATATGCAGGTGTGTGTTGATTGGTTAGGATGTTTAATTCCCTCACCCACTACCCTTTCTTCTTTAGGCTATCCTGTGTTCTTGGTTATCATACTTTTATAATATTTTGCATGTAAATGCTATGTCCAGTGCAAAGGGGAGAAAAGAGGAAACTCAGAACAGAATCATGATGGATAATAGCATCAATTAGATCTATATACTACTTCCTTAATACATTCCCTCTCTGAAGACTACTTTTCTTTTCCTACTCAGCCTCATCTATATAGAATGTAAAACAACAAAAAAAACGACATTACTAGCTTGGTGTAAACTAAAAGACTGTTTGGTCTCCATATGCACAGAGCATAGTGCTTGGCTAACAGAGGGAACTGTGAAATAAATCTCTTTCAACAAGCTCCTTCTATATTAAAGATTTTGCTTAAACTTGGATGAGTAGAATATCATGATGGTGAAAAGATAAGACTACTGTAGGTTGAAAGCCAAAATTATCTTGTTCTATCTTAAGCCCTTTATTAGCCATTGGCTTTGACTTTTGTACCTAAATTAATGTTCCGGTAACTAAGAGATAAGTTTATCAAAATGTATTGCTAAGCTTCGCAGACCTAATGCCCCCACTAACCCTACAGCTAAGAATGCTATAGGACAACATGTGAAATGCATAGAACAGCTTTTTCCACCTCACTGTAGCCCACCTACCTAAGGCTTCCACTAATGTTACTGGTAAATATATTTACTTATGACTTTCTTTTGTTCTTTGACTATAAAGGCTTATGAAAGTTCTTGCCCAATAAAACAGGTTATTATTATTGAAATTGATAATTTAAAAAAGTAGCTATTTTTGTAGATGTTGAGAGAGATCTAACAGTGGTTTTAATTATAGTTTTCCTATGAACATAGTGGGAAGACTCAACTATTTGATTTCAATTTAAATACAAAGCTACAATAATCATGATAATACACTATTGTATGTTTGACATAGATCAGGAGAACAGATTAGAAAGTCTAAAATTAAACCCTTACATATATAGTCAATTTCAATGAATATTTTAATAAAGCACAATAAGATAAAGATAATATTTCCAACACATAGTGCTGAAACCTTTGAACATTCACAGGAAAACAAATGAACCTCCATGTTACTTTATGTTATATAAAAGTTAACCTAAAAATCATCATAAGTTTCAATGTAAAAACTAAAATTAAAAAAAAAAAAAAAACCTCTGGAAAAAAACAAAAGGAAATAATACTTCTTCAATTCTGTTTCTTAGCAAAAATCATAAACTTTAAAGGAAAAATCAGTATACTAAAATCCACCAAAATTTAAAGTTCTCTTTAGGTGACAATATTAAGAAAATAAAATATAAAGAGACAGAAAAAGTATTTGCCACTTATCAGATAAGTGGCTGTATTCCAAAACACATACAATTCTTTTATAACTCAATATCAAAACAACCAAATAAAAATGTTGACTTTTTTTTCTAAAAATGAATAAAAACTTTACCAATGCAAATTTATTAATAATCAGTGAGTCCATGATAAGATACCAAACACTATTAGTTATTGGGAAAACACAAATTTAAGTCATAATGGCTATTGTAATAGGCTTACTAGAGTTGGAGACACATGACACTACCAAATATTTGAGAAGATGAGAAATTCAGACTTTCAAGTAACTGAAGAGGTAAGCAAAAAGCTGGTAAAATGAAAAATAGCATGACTACATATACCCACTTTGGGAAAAGTCCTTAGAGTTTCCTTCTTTCCTCCCTTCTCCCTCCTTCCCACCTTCTTCTTCCTCTTCTTCCTCCTCTTTCTCTCCCTCTTCCTTTTCTTTTTCTTCTTTTTCTTTCTTCTCTCTCCTCCCTCCACTCCTCCCCTCCCCTCCCCCCTCTCTCCTCCTGTTCTCTTCTCTCCTTTTCTTTCTTTCTTTTCCCTTTGTTCCTTTCTTCAGGGGATTCAAACCAGGGACACTGCTCTAGTGAGGTACATCTTCATTCCCTTCTATTTAATTTTAAATTTTAGTTACCCAGGTAGGCCTCCAAGTGTGATCCTCCTGCCTCAGCCTCCTGAGTAGCTGGGATTTACAGTAGGGTGCCACCATGCCTGGCAAAAGTTTCTTAGAACTTGAACACCTACTACATGACCTAGTAATCTCAATGCTTGATATTGTCCCAAGAGAATTGTTACTAAACATCTGCACACAGAGCTGTATGAAAACACATTTAGGGGTAATTTCAATAATGTTGCCTCAAAAAAAAATGAGTTTCATCAACATGATTAAATAAGCAAATGTTGATATACTCAGGCAGTGACAAAAGGAAGGAAGACTACTGACATATGGGTCTTCCTGGATGTGTTTCTCTCCTTTCTTTCTAGTGCTATAGTCAAACTCAAAGTCTCACAGGCCAGAAAGGTGCTTTTGAGCTCTTCCATTGAGCTATACCCAAACTTCTTTTATTTAAAGCTTTTTTTTTTTTTTTTTTTCAGTGCTGGGAATCAAACCCAGGTTTTCAGACTCCTGGGCAAGCACTCCACCAATCAGCTAAACCCCAGCCCATCAGCATGAATGAGTCTCAAAAGAAAAATACCATGTCAATGAAGCCAGACGTGACTTGAAAGTCTACATAATTCTTCTCATATTGAACTCTGGAAGAGGTAGACATTAAAATAAAGAAAATATATCAGCAGTTCCCCAGGGCTGAACAGGTAAGGGACTAAAATGGAAGAGAAAACTGTTTGGGGTGATATAAATTATCTTGATTGAAGTGGGATTATATAACAGCTTACATTTCTCTAAAGTCCTGAAACTGTGCACATAAAAAATGGTGAATTTTAATATAAGTAAATTAACTCCAATAAACCTAAATTTAACAACAACAAAACCTCTTTCAATCTTTGTGATATTGTTCTAATCTTAGCTCACCTTTTCACCACAGATATAGCCTTCTACTAAACTCTACTGAAACTTTTGGGGTTTACCAGAATCCTTCTGTATTGAAACATTATCTTTAGCTATGAGATAGATAAAGTTTTTCTTCCTTCTTACCTTCTAATAAGCTTCCTTCTGAAGACTCCTCAGCCTCTTTTCCACTGTCTTCAGTCAAGTTCCTTGTGGTAAAAAGAAACACTGAATATTGAATCCCATCAAAATTTATTGTTTTGTTTTGCTTTTTGCCTTTCTTTGCAATAATGTCCCCTCAAATCTTAAATATTGGGCTCAATTCAGTGCCCTAGACCTGAATTTATTTGGTTGTTATTTGCCCAATCTACCTAAGATTGCTGAAATCTCAACTCAGCTTCACTGCCTCCAAACTATCATTTTCTCTTGCTTTTTGGCTTCTTGGCCTCTTGGCCTCCGACACTTAGGTTGGAATAGGATGCAGAAGTCATAATTGAATGTATTTTTGTCTATGACCTTAGAAGATTATTCTCAAGCCAATGTGTTCCCCTTATTGTTACTATCTTGTTACCTCAAGTCCTGGCCTCATTAGTAGATCTTCTGTGCCTTCGAGCAACTAATTTTTTAAAAATTATTTTAGCATTTTTAGTCTTCTTTCCCAAATGTTGATCTGATGCAGGCTGCTTCATTGTAGCTAGAAGAGAGAATTTAAAGACTGTCTAGAAAACCATTTTGAAGTTGAAATACATACTGGGAAATCCCAGTGAGTTATTAAACTTGTATACAAACCAGATTTTGCAAGGCCTAGCAGCAGATAGCTTGTGTGAAAGTAACTAAGGAAGGTCAAACGTTTTACAAAAACTAATGTGAGGAGATGTTCCATATTTTGAACTAATCTAAATAAATCCAGAGGATGCTTAATTGTGGAACAGATTAGTTTGATTCTTTCACACCTATTCTAGGCTAGATGTTGACCATTATGAAATTAACTCATATTGCCATCATAAATAAAGAGTATAATAATAAAAATATGATTAAATCCTACTCCTATATTTGGGGAATAACAGGGTCTGACATTCAGCAGTCATCCCAAAAGGCAAATTGATGATATTTTCAGTGTCAAAAAGATCAAATTATTTTAAGAGTTATTCCACTCTGATGAAACAGGTAGAAAATGAAAGACAAAGACAAAAATACATCATATTTTCTATTTTGTCGATGTTCCTTCTTTCCCCTCTTTATCTTTGGGTTTCCTAAGATCTCCTCCTTATCTAGGGTGGGGTGATTTGCAACTCCTTCAGCCTTGTTACTATGATGGTAAGGGAAAACTTTATTTAAACTTATAATTAAATCTCAATCTCTTATTGGGCTGGTAACCCTAGGCTGTGATCTCTATGAAGACCTCTTAATTCCCTTTGACATCTCTCTCCTAAGTGAGGCAGGAAGGACAAAAGAAGCTAGAGTGGGGTATATGTCTTTCCTCCAGGTAGGATAACACTCTGGTACAGTCTGTACAGTAGACAGTAAGATTTTATTAGATGTGATACTCTGGGCATATTTTAAAATATTTGCTTCTTTCCTCCCCTACAAGATCTATTAGGGAATCTGTCATGGCTCTTCACTTTGAGAATCTGGTGGGGTTTGTAGTGGGACAACACAGAAGTGTGGGGTCCCCCTAAAGCCCGCTAGAACTAAACTCCCTAGAGTTTGTTGCACTCATTCTATTTTCACATAGCCTCCAGCAATTCATCAAAAACACATTTTAAGTGTTTTTTCTCCTTTGGCTGTTGCCCCAAGTCAGCGATCTTTTGGCTGTGCATCTGGGTAGTCACCTGTCTTTAGATTTTAGAGTGCCATCTGCTTTATGATTATGTTATTATTGTATGTCAAATAAAAGATGTGAGGAATAGAAGACACAGTTCAGCTGCCACTTGAAACAGCATGGTAAAACTGGAATAATCATGAAGAAATGGAGTGAGAACAGCGGGAGCAGAGTCTTAAGAGAATCTTTGGGTAGAGTAGAATGGTGAAATTAAGAAGTTCAGGCCACAAAACAGCTTTTGATACTCAATCATACAAACCATACATTTTAAAATATTTATGAGATTTTTAACATACTTATTCAATTGTAAACTCTAGGTTAGAGATTTCATTGTACTTGGTAGTGTGCCAGTTATTATCATCAGCTGTCACAGGCTCTCCAAAGTCTGTGTTTATCCTTTCCAGCACCTCATTCAGTAATATAAAATTGGCAACAGAGGGAGAAATTACATTAGAAAAAAAATGTCATATGCTACAAATCAGTTGCTTATTTTTTTAAAGAGTCTATTATCAGAGTCTACTATCAGTCTATTATAAGCACACAACTGCATAAAATCAATTATTTTCCTATTTTAAATAGAACACAACAGTTCTGGGTACTCAAAAGAGATATTAAATGTCTATGTAAAATATATTCTTCTATAAATTTCAGCATAAATCAAATACATTTAAGAAGAGAAATTACCCTGAGAATAACAAAAGTTATTTACAAACTTTGGCAATTTACCCTAAATTAATCTATAGTAAATGATGTGGTCCTGTATAGTGTAAAAGATTTATAGATATTTTCAAGAAAACTTGATAAAGCTTCAGTCAGTAATGTGCAAGAGATGAATTTATTCTAATGAATCTGTGACTGCATTTCTTTGTACGGCAATAGGCAGTTGGTACACAGTTACATCTCATAGAATAGTCTTTGTACACAAACAAAATAAAACAAAAATGATCCCTGAAGTTATACAGATGAGCTAAATAGTATAAGAAAATAAATCAAGTGTAAAATTGCTGTTTGTGAGGGGGAATTTGGACAATTGAGTGTATTAAATAACAACTTTAAAGAAAAATATAACAAGTAATCCAAATGCTGATGGAACACCAAAGAATGTATATACATAGTTTTAATGTTGCTGTGATAGATTGTCAAGCTCTTGGACTGCTTATCCATTTCTAAGAAGAGTCTTTCATTTGTCTAGCATAATGTTCCTTATGTTATTTTCAATAGTTACTATTTTTTAAATGGGCTTTTAAAATGACATTAAAAAGAATTTAAGTCATGACATTGAA
Source organism: Tamias sibiricus (assembly GCA_025594165.1). Classification (NCBI taxonomy): domain Eukaryota; kingdom Metazoa; phylum Chordata; class Mammalia; order Rodentia; family Sciuridae; genus Tamias; species Tamias sibiricus. The sequence continues at coordinate 85,566,580 of CM046662.1, forward strand.
TAAGCTTTGCTATGATTAATGATTAACAAGTCATTTGACATATATCAAATGACTTATTAACTAATTTCCCTTTATCAGATGAAATAGACTATGGAATTTTTACTATAAAAATATCATAAGCTTTGTTAAACATGATATTTTTAATTACTAATAAAATTATGTCTGAAAAGTTCATATGAAACCATTATCACATAATGGTCAGTTTGTGGCTTTCTAAAGGAAGAGCAGTTGAGAGTTCAAGCTGGTCTTTTACTCCACTGTCAATGTGAACAGTGGTGACTAACATGTCTGAATGTGAAAGTAAAGAGTGGGTAATAGGTAAGTCTCAGATATAATGCAATGTAGAAGTTCAAGACTGCAGCCAATCAGTTGATATTTTTTAAGTCAGCAACTTGAATGTAAATACAGTGCTGGAGATCCGTGTTGATTAAATGCCAATGAGCAAAATTTTCCTGTGTAATTAGGAACAGACTGGCAATGTTTGATTCAGTTTCCCAATCTACAACTAGACTCCCATAATGATGCTTGAGTCTACTATGTTGGCATCAATCTGATCTTAATTTCACAGAAAATAGAAATGAAGTGACAATGACTTCCCTGCATTGAATATTTTTCACACTTAAAACAATGTTGGTTAATTCGTAAAATATAGTGAAAATAAGTTTTAGTTCCTCCCATTGTCTGCCACATATTCTGCAATTCAGGGACTTTTATAGGCCAATGCTATATAAGAGCTATACTACAAAAAAATCCTATTTGTCACCATTTCAGATAAGATTCTCTCTTTCCATATTCAGTCAATAACTTCAACTGTTAGTAGGAAATGTGAATAGAGGGGATAAAGGCAGGTTAGGGAAGCCATTACTTTTTAGGGTACAGATTTATCAGATAACTAAACCATTTAGTTCTTAGAGACACTAAGAGCTTTAAGCCTATGGTATAAGCTCTAAGCCTATTGAGATATTAGATTTTTAAATGCATGATTCATATGTAAACTGCTGTAAAATTTATTTGTAAAATGTTCAGGGAGTGAACCTAACCACCATGTAGAAAGTTAGCCTGGGAATCTTATTAGATGAATGGAAACAGAAGCCTAAATTTCAGTGAGATGGATGCTCGTCAATGACACTATGTCCTCTGAACTGGTTTATTTTCCCAACAACCAAAAACAAATTGAGATCATTAAAGTATATGATGGTGAATCTTGGTCCTTCTTAGATAACTTTTTACTCAGGATTGAAAGAATAGAAGCAAAACACCAAACCTCAACTCTATGAAAAATGTTCTGAAAGCGTTGGAAATCAGAGCATGATTTCAATTTAGTGAAGAAACATTTATTTGACAAATAAATATTTGGTAGCAATGGATCTTAAAATATATTTATTTTGTTTTAGTGTATCTTTTTTTCCCTTATAAAAGAAAGTCAGTGAAGAAAAAGATGTTGAAAACCAGGACAAAATAAAACAAACAGGCTGATTAAAGGGAAGTATGATCATGTACAGAACAAATGAAATGAATCATAGTGAATGGTAGAATAAAATTTTACTTTTGTGCCTGTTATAAAGAAAAGTATAAATTTAGAAAATAGATCATAATGTGGCAAGGACAAACCTTATGCCTAATTATGTATGTAGTGAAAAATCAGAGATGAAAACTATGAAAAGCAATTTTTAAAAGTGTCTAAAGAATTAATCAAAATACAAGAAATGGATATTCTGAAAAATACCAGAAAAATTGATATGGAACAAAATTAATAATTCAATAAATAAAATATTTTAATTTTAAAAGGGTTTGAATGTATAATCAAATTGAATTAATATTTTAGATGCAATTAATTTAAAAAGAACCCAAAATTGAACCTGGTGAGGATCAGTATTAAATCACTTATTCTAATTGTAAAAGATATGAAAGGAAGCCCCTTTAAACTCAGAAAATGTTTCCTTTTCAGAATAAATAAATAAAATGTTTATTTTTCAGAATAAAAAGATTGTTTCTGTTTTGGGTATTATTGTTGTTGTTGTTTTATTATTTGCTTTTATGGTGCTGAGAATCAAACCCAGGATCTTGTACATTCCAGGCTAATGCTCTGCCACTGAACTACTTTTCCAGCCCAGAATAATAGCTCTTGCATAATGACTACATATATGGATTTCATTATATAAAATGGAGAAGAAACATATTACTATCTGAATGTCCTCCTGATTCATGTGTTGAAACTCAGTTCCCATTGTAGTGATTCTAAGAGATCAAGTCTTTTGGGAATTAATACATGAAGGCTCTCATTAATCACTAGAGCCTTATGAAAGGATTAGAGGGAACAAGGTGGGTCAGACTTGTGGTCCTCCTACCTTGGCCTCTGGAGTAGCTGGGATTAGAGTGTGTGCCACTGCACATGGCTATCCTATGTATTATTATTTATTACATTTAACAACCCTACATGATAATTTTAAGTATATAGAACCAAAATTAAAAGTAAACCTTCCTCTAGTCAGGAAATTATTCTGTTATCTTCTAGAAGCTTATTGTTAGGGTTTTCACTTTTAAATACATGTTCTGTTGGATTAGACTTCTTTCATTTCTATCGTGAATTTTCAATAGTAAATTTTCATTTTTTTTTCCCAAATAGACATGCAATTATGCTAGAACAATATATGTAATTTATGGAAAAATCCATTCTTTCTCTACCTTGGCTTTGGTAAAAATATACTAAAATAGAAATTTTAAATGGGGTAATCATTTTGGAAGAAATAAAATCTTTGAAATGTTTAGTATTCAAACCATGAAGTTGAAATGCTTACCATTCATTTACATTTTTATTTACTTTAGATTTTTCTACATCTAGGTCTTGACAATGCTCTGTTGGATTAATTCCTAAAGGTTGGTATTTTTGTTGCTGTTTAAATAGTTATATATTTTTTTTAAAGTTTCCTTAATTGTCTGGAACTATCTCTCACTCTTTCCATATATTTATAACACTTAAGATTTCTGTGATTACTTAGTAATGTTATATCTTACCAGTTAACTGTTAGACCCATTAAGGCATATGGAATTCTCCATAGTTTTACTTATTATTATATTGACAGTGCCTGTCTCATTCTAAGTCAAATAGAAAGCAATGACTAAAATATCTGTTGCAATCTTTTCAGGAAGTGCCTAATTCCAAAGACTTGAAAATTGGTCCTCAGCTCCAGTTACACAGAATACTTGGTGGATAGGCATGGTTCAGACACACAAATATCAGCTTTCATCATATATATAGCAATCTTCTAACAATTTATCTGTGTTAGAAAACCTTGGGATTGGTTAATTTGAACAATGAGATGCAGGAGCAAACATTAAGTAACAACTATTTGCATATCAAATCTGGAAGTTGGTGCAAAAATCTGCATACCGAAAAGCTACTATTTTTGGCATGCATTATCATAATTCAGAAAAATGATGGATCCATTTTATGGGCTTGGTCAAATCCTATCTTATGTTTATTTTAGAAATCCAGAACTTTATGAAGGGCCATAGAATACATATAAAGAAACAACACCAAAAGCCTCCAGAGAAGATGTGCTTGAAAGTCCTTCTTATTCAACCAAGAAAACATGCATATTCTCAAATATCTCTTGAGCTAATAAGAACATTTTTCTTATCTTTTGTTGCTCTCCAGAGGAGCACCGACCAAAGATTAAACTTTTGAAACAATCAGTTTCTGATAAACACCTGTTAAAATATTCTAATAGATTCACCCCAAAATAAAAAGAATCTATCAATTTCAATCAAAAATTGTATTACCCTTGTCAGAAAATCCTTGTAATCTGTGGACATCTCTGTTATTCCAACGATCACTTCTTTCTTTTATAAAGAATTAAGAGAGACATAATATTTTTAAGTCTTAAGTTTCTTTGTGATTGTTATTCTTTAATAATCAGCAAAATGTGTATTAATTTATATCTTAAAATTTGTGTAATGTTTTAATTCTAATATGTGAAGAATATATTATATCTAATATATGGCATATAGATAGAACTTTTTAAAGGAATATTATAGTTGGAAAACAACATCAACATCAACGTTTGTGGTGAGCATTGAAGCAAAACAGTTATGACATACATACTGAGAAAATATTTTCTTAGCTGGGCTTGGTGGTGCATGCTTGTAATCTCAATTATTTTCGAGGCAGGAAGATTGCAAGTTCCAGACCACTTTGGGGAACTTAGAGACCTTATCTCAAAATAAAAAATCAAAGGGAGTGTGGAAGTAACTCAGTGGTAGAGTGATCCTGGGTTCAATCCTTAATACCACACATACCCACAAAAGACAAAAGATATTTCCTGGTTTCTAAAAAATATAAGTAGTTATTTATTCCCTTTCTTGATAATTTTATTTGAATTAATGTTGATATGACCTAAGTTATATTTGAAATAATTTTAAAATTTTCAGAAATAGGGCAACAGAAATAGTTGCTTCAGGCATAGCCTACTTCCATTTCTGTACTTGTAAGCAAAATGTCATGCATCAGTAGGTTTGTGGGTAAATGCATATATAATTAATGTAATGCACCATTTTAATTTAAACACAAAATATTTATTGCTCTAACATAAAGTCAATAGCATCCATACTGGTGAATAAGTGCCACTGATCCAAATCAATTTTTTAAATTACATAAAAATTTATTATTACTCATAACTTCATACTTCTCTAGATACTATGTAAATCTTTGAAAACAATTAGCAAATCCAAAAGCACTTTGTATATCTATGAATTTTTAATGCTTCATTGCTTGTTATTTTTCTTCCAACTTGAAAAAAAAATAATTCTTCTAAATGTTTCCTGCCTCTCCAAAGTCTTTAACTTCCAGAAGCAAAAGGAGACATACAAAACATAAATAACATATTAATTTTCATGTTCTATGAATCAGACAATACTATAAATGGGTTTTCAACCGCTTTAAAGGCTTTCTAATCACATCTGACTCTCACATTTCCGTTAGCTGAATATGTGTAAACAAACATTTTTAGATAACATAAAGGACTGTGAGAAAAGACTTTATTATCCTAGGGCTGGAGGTTAATCATGAAAGATATTGTAAGGTGATTAAATACAGAATGAAAACAGGTGATGATGGTACTGAAACTCTTGAGCCCTATAGTAAGTTTTTTAGTGTGTGTTTTTCGGGTTCAAATGTATTCACAGCACAGCATCTACACTAGAGCCAAGTGCTAATCAGAATAGGAGACTAGACCTACATTATCCTTGAACAGAGTAATAACCAGAGCGGGAGCCAAGGGTAAGCAGCATCACCCTTAACTGCAATGATAATCAGAGAGATGGATATGCACAAAACATCCAGTGTTTTGGAAGCACTTAGAGACACCATTCAATCCAACTCAGAATCCTCTCAATGAGCCTTGTCAGGCACATTCATTCAGTCTCTCACAGGAAACTACTAGGTAGAGATCTGACTTGGAAAAGGACACATGGTAGGTGCTTTTATATTATTTTTGATTTTGGAATAATGTTAGATTTTTGGAAAGTTTGCAGAAATAACAGAGAATTCCTGTATGTCCTCTATCTGAATTTTGCTACTGTTAACAACTTACATAACCCTGGAAAATTTGTCAAGACTGAGAAACAAAAATTTTTGTCTTACTATCAATTAATTTCAGATATTTCTTTCTTTAGCTCTTCCTGTCACAGTGTTTAAATCTTCCTTTATTTTTTATGACATTGAAATTTTGCAAACACTTAAAAATTTAATGGTGATTATATACAGATTATTATATATTACTAATTAGAAATTAGAATCAAGGTTTATGTTGGGGTCTGGGTATGGAGTGTTCCCCAAAAGCTCATGTGTTAGTTAATGCAGGAATATTCAGAGGTGAAACTTTTAGATTATGAGAGCTAAAACCTAATCAGTGGATTAATCCAATTGATAAATTAATAATTTGAATGGTTTACTGGGTGGTAACTCTAGGCAGGTGGGGTATTATTGAAGAAAGTAGATCACTGGAGGTTTGTCCTTTGGGATTATATTCTGTTCTGGCTCTTTACAGTGTCTCTCTGCTTCCATCTGCCATGAGGTGAGTAGCTTTCCTGCTTCACATCGCAGGTCTAGAGCAATGGAGTTAGCTGACCATGGAATGATTCTCTGAAACCATGAGCTCAAATAAACCTTTCCTCCTCTAAGTTGTCCTTGCCAACTACCTTGGTTATAGTGGCAAAAAAGCTGATGATACATTCTACCGCTAAGTCAATGTTTAAGGGAAGACAATTGGGAAAATATGGAGAGTGTCTTTCTTTCTGTTATGATTAATAATAGGACAAGAATGTTTTTAAATGAGAGATAAGCCATGAGCAATGCAAGACTCTGCACACACACACACACACACACACAACAACAACAACAACAACAACAACAACAACAAAAAAAAAACCCAGAAAATCAAAGATGTTAAATTTAATGCTAGAACATTTTAAATTATTTTTTGTCATTCTAAATTGAGTTAGGCACTTTCTATATTTTTTTATGTTACATAATATTGAGAGTACATTTTATATCTCTTCTACCTAGTACACATATTTTTAAATGGTGACAGTAAAATAGAGCAGATGGCAAACAATAGATGTGTTTAAAGAAAAAAAATTATGACTATGTAGCACTCAAAAAAAGGTTAAAATCTCCACTCCTCCCTCCCCCTCTGCCTATTGTGAGACAGCATCCACATTCTACTGTTATGTATAACTAAAAAGAACAAATAAAAAATGCAAAATAAGAGAGAGTGAAAATGTAAGGTCTTACTTCTTTATCTCTACATGTAAAAACATTCCTCCTTTCTAGAGATAATTCTTCTAGACACTATGTGTTGAAATTGATCTGAAATAGTTCAAACTCAGATGTATAAATAGTTTTAATCTAGATTTTATACTATCTTCCAGGTGCTAACATGAAATAAAAATGTATTTTACACTCATCTAGTACACCTATTTCTTACACATTGTTTTTATTCTTTAAGTCACTTACCTCAATTTAAATGTCATTTTCTGTGCTTTTATGTTTTATATGTTTCAAATAGTTGAAACATATAAAATACATTGAACTGCCAAAGAAAATAAACTCACAGGACAATTAAGAATATGATTGCTATTGCAATGGAAGGGGAAGATTAGATGTGAAAATTAAAGCATCATGCCTTTGACACATTCATAGGGAAGGTTGCTGATGTGGTGCTTTACACTCAGGGTCCCTTTCTGAGCAGAGTAAGCCTGACAGTTGAATAGGATATGTCTTTCTGTATCTAGCTAGTTACAGGGGGCAAACAGTTCTAATCTTAGTTACTAAGTCATAAGCAGTGAATATAAAGTCAGTGAGGGGCAAAACGGAAAGGTCCTATGTCTGGCCATGTCAGGAAGTGTAAGAAACAGAATGTGGATCTGTTTTTGAGCTTGTCAGTACCTGTCATAAAAATTTTCAGTTTGTATCATTTCACCATCAAATATTTTAGCTATCCTTATTTTGCAGTATCATATTTAAGGTTGACTGGATTTCCGACAATCATAATTAAATTCTTTCTGCAATGTGAACGCAGGCTAGATTCTGAAGTTTCTTCATAAATGTAGCCACTGTATTAAGTCAATGGATTTCAGGGAAAGTATAATTCAGAACTAATGTTGTTCAAATGTAATCATAACTTTTGTTCTTTGGGAACCTAGTAACTGTCAAAATGTCATTTCTGATGTTCAGGTTACTTATTGTGTCTAGTAATACCACTGTGCTGTATCTTGTTGATGATTTATTTTCTGACATTTTTCTTAAAAGTTAAATCTACCTAAGTTTTCAACTTACCTATAATTCTTGTCCTTACATTTTGTTTGATTAATTTATTGCTAGCATCCTGAAATATTTTTCGCTTTATTATTTTGTAATTGTTTGTAGAAACATCCATCTTTTATAATTCTGTATGCATAATGGAAGATTGTGTATAAAGTATTGAGAGTAGATAAATTTTAAAACACATCATATTAATCCAGATGCTATCACTAAGGAGAACAGTTTTGCATTTCAGGAATGGTTTTGCAGACCCTGTTTTACATAGCTTGTCTTTGTGCTGAGTGCTGAATATATCCAAGTGTGAAATGCCTCCTGTTGTTAATTTTGGCTAAAGAAAATTCTTCCTCCTACTATACTTTCTTAGGAATAGAGAAAATTGGGAATCACTGGAGGATGATGGGAACCCTTTTTGTAGGATTTCACCATGCTGCATGTTATTATTTGGATTGAGTATTCTTGTAAACAAGTTGAACTCCTTTGTGTTTTGTAGATATGAAGAAGTGACTGAGAAATTTAAGAAATAAACAATAATGATTTCTCCACCAACAAACACTCTCCTCACACACAAAAAATCTATTTATCATCATTAAAAACATATTAAATTTGGGATAAAATTAATTTTGAGGAAGCTTCTAAATTCAGAATAGACATATTTATTTAAAAATTGAAAGATTGTATCTAAATTTAATTTTTATGGGGAAGAGTGTGTTTATTGGTTTAGATAATATTTGCTTTATTACTCTCATCATATGGGGAAATAATGGAAAATATTGGGAGAGGTCATTTATTGTTATGAATTGACCTATGTAAAAGTTGGGTAGATAAAACTATTTTGAGGAGAGTAATTTGAATTTTTATGTGACATCTAGTGAGTTTATAAAAAGAGTTCACATCAGGTCTATATTTGTAAGCAAAAAAAGTAGATAGTATGTTATTATATGCATATTCAGATTATCCCCTGCATATCTCATTTTTTTCATGTTTCTTATTCCTTTGTCCTGTGGAAAGAGAAAAAAAAATGTAGAGACATATGGAACAAGAAGAGAAAATCAAATTTTGTTAAAATTGAAAGGAGACTAAATCTATTATCTAAGAGAAAAGGATAGCTGCAAAGTGAAAGGACAAAATCAAAGATAATGGAGTTTGGTGTGGACAATGGGTCAGAAGGAGTAGCCCTAGGGATGAGAGAGATTTTGAAGGGAAAACTATTTCAAAATGAATTCTAGGACATGGTGATATGTGTCGGGATGAAATTTTGAAATGATATCAGCAATTTAGAGTAAAATAACATGACCATTAGAAATAATAATCTTTGTAATTACCAAGAAAGTCATGCAATCTCCCTTGTAACTAAGCAAATGAGAATACAAACAAGATAGATATCACATGTGATAATTTGCCATAGGATGTGCTTACAGAAATATGTTATATATACAATGGAATGGTTTCCAACACTGCATATAATAGCACAAGTAAGTACAAAAATGTGAAGGCGAGCAGACATTCTATAAATTCTGGTGAATGTATGTATTGTTATTTGTATAGTATAGATATTTACAATGAATGAGGGACACTTTTTGTGATGAGGAAAATATATCCAAAATATATTATGAAAAAATCAGCTGTTGAAAGGCTGTTTGTAGTGAGTACATTTACATTTTATGTTAAAACAATAAATTATACAAAATATTTATCTAGCCACATTAAGACATGAATTTATGAATTTACTCTGATGCAATATAAAGTACTCACAGTAGGTAAGCGATAAAAGGATTAGAGAATTACAGAAGTGAGGATGGAATTTTCCTTTCCATTATATACATTTTTACACATTTGGATTTTAAACATATCTATTTGTTTTTTGTAATATTTTTAGTCATAAATGGACACTATAACCTTTATTTTATTTATTTCATGTGGTACTGAGGTTGGAACCCAGTGCCTCACATGTGCTATGGAAATGCTCTACCACTAATGTACAGTCCCAGCCCTATCTATTTGTTTTTATTTTTTAAATCATCAATAGTAATTACCTCAGGAGAAGAAACTTTGTTCTCTTCATAATTTCAAATCTTAAAAACATTAATAATACAGTTATGAAACTTCCTATGATTTTCTTTGACTAAAATTGGTAACATGAATTTATTTTTTTAACAATTTGTGAATTTGAGTTCTAGACTATTATGGACAGCACAGCAAGACTCTGTCTCAAACATGAAATAAAATCCCTTATGACTGATCCCATAACCTACTTGCATTTCTGTGCAGCAATATGTTCTTGTATCATATGAAATAAGACCATTATATATGAGCTTTGTATTTAAGTTTTCTTATCTATAGAAAAATATGGTATTTTCTGCTTCATGGGAGCCAATTGTACAGTTTAAGACAAAATGAACATTTACCATTTTCACATTAAAATTTGGAGAGATATTTAAAGTATTTTTATTTGAAACAGCAGAATGTTTAAATATATTGAAAGATGATTTTACTGTACATAGAAAAACAGCTTAGCAATGTGAATTAAAAATTTTCTCTGTGTATATGAAATTGTTGGACAATTTCTATCACTTAAAGATAACTAAACAAATATTGTAAAAAAAATCTAATAACATTCATAAAACCTCTATCCAAATATTTCAGAAAGATGTATAATTAAGAAAACACTGGATGTTCTCTACAAATAGTGACATTCTTAATGTGTAGATAGCAATAAATATTTCTTGAACTATTATTTTATTTTATTTTGGTTGAGGAAGATTTATTTTAAGGAGTTTATGTTTGATACCTTTAATATAAATAACTGAACGCCTGCTGTTGTCTTTATTTTTTTCTTTTTCTTTTATTCTAAGTTGTTATATATGACAGCATAATGCATTAACATTCATATTACACTTATAGAGCACATATTTACATATCTCTAGTTGTATACAAAGTATATTCACACCATTCATGTCTTCATACATGCACTTAGGGTAATAATATCCATCTCATTCTACCATCTTTTTTTCTTTTACCCTTTTGCCCCCTCTATTCCCCTTCCTCCCCATTGGCCTTTCTAGTGTTTGAACTATTATTTTAAATAGTACTAATTATTCAAAATCTTATGGACACAAATTGTTCAATTGGAATTATTTTTATAATAGCTTACAAGGATTAAATGATTTTTAAAATAATAAAATGAATATTTGAAACTAAGTGAAATGAATTTTAAAAACTAGACCAAATATAAATGCAGAATATTTAAATTGGAAATGTGCTACAGACTAGACTCCAAGCCATAACCAAGATTAAATTAAAGATTAAATTATTGAATGTAAGTGGACTGACAGGAGTAACATATGTAGCAGTAATTTAATTTAATTAATATTAAAGAGAAAACTATAACTATCAACAGAACAGGATTATAGATTCCATAACATACTCTCACATAGGTTTGCAGTGATACTGAATGGGAAACTGAATTTATCTTCCAATATAATAACAATATCAGTGCAACATAAAAATATAGACAGAGCATCCAAATTTAATACCATGAATAGAATTATTATTAAGTCAATAAAATTGAATCATGCTAGTTACTGCTTTTATCATTATTTAGGCACAGATATTAGAGAATTCACACACGTTTTGTTCTTATCTATGTTTTAAAGAAAATTCTTAGAATCATAAAGGACTTATTTCTAGAATTTAATCATGCTTAATTTGATATTTCTCTTTTACCATTGCACTTATTAACAACTGAATCCAACCAGATGATATCTACTTATAAACTCTTTTACTAAAATTTGCCTTTCTCTGAAGTTATTCCAATAAAAACGGTGTAATCCGTTGTGCAGCTAAATTAACATATGAAAAAACAACATGCTACTTTTGTATACATTTTTTTTCCCTCTACCATAGAACCCAGATCAAAGCTTTTTATGTGATGTGAGGCTGCTGCCCCTCAGGGCACAGCAATAAACTTCTTAAAATTTCATCCCTGCTAAGTTAGTGATATAAATGTCAATTTACTTTAGTTGAAGCAGAGTTTTGCAATAAATAGCAAGGATTACTGTCAGAAGAAAGTATATCTTGCTAGTTCTCACAAATAAGTGGTCAGTTGTAGGCATTAAGTGAATTGAATGTATAGTTCTCATAATGCTGTCAGAGAAATTTTATAATTTCCTATTTACTGCTTTCCAGTAGGTATTGCTGATACTAAATTGTAACACCTAGAATCTGTTCTCACTACTATTATGCTTGATTATCAACCATCATCACAGACCTCGATATTTTAAGCTTGACTGTTTTCCTTGCACTCACTGCTATCAGAAGAGGAGAAAAATACAATTAAAAAGAAGTAAGACAATATGATTTAGGAGCCATGCCATTAAGTGATTTGTATGCATGCATGTGCCTCTGTCAATGTCTGAATTTGGTTCCGTAAGTTACAAAAACTTCTGAAAAAGATAATTTTAAATCCATATGTTTCAGGGGAAAGCATGTTTTGGGGAAAAAGCAGCAAACATTAATTTTTTTTAAAAAATGAAATCTTTGTCTTCCTTTTATTTCAATTATAATTTTTGGATTAATTTGGATAGACTAGTATTACGCATCCTATTCCTCTAGATATATTGTAAAAATATTAGCAGGGTAAGAAAAGGAAAAAGGAAAAAGAGTGAGTTCCATCAATATAGGAGAAAGATCATTGGCGTAGACAAAGAAATTGGAAGGTAATAAGGAGGGACAGGATAAGGGAAGAAAAGTGGAATAACTCTGACCTAATTTTCTTGTGTACGTATGTGAATATGCCATAGTGAATCTCACCATCATGTATATCGTCAAAGATTGGTTTTAAAGGCATTTAAAAGGTATTCAGGTATTTAAGGAAAAGATTTCAATTAAAGAAAATTATGAAGTTGTATCTCAGAATGTTAATACTTCAGAAACACTAGCATTCACGGATAGCTGCTATTTTGGACATTACAGTGTCAATGTTTAATTAATTAATTATTATAATTTATCTAATTATACTATTAGTAAATCATCTGTTTAGTTGTATAGGTAAAAGTTTGTTGTTTTTCTTCCCTCACTTTTTGTTTGTCTCCTTGTTAAGGTAGCTGATATTTAGAAATCTTGATGATTGAATTATTGTTCATTGAATCTAAGCTCTCAGATGAAGGTCCAGAGCTAGGTCAAAGTGAAAAAAAAAAATCAGTGCTAGAGTGGACTAGATAAATAACTGAAGACCTTTAATACTCAAGTGAGTATTTTGTTGTTGTTGTTGTTGTTAATTGTTACTTAGCTAGCAAAGTAATGATATGGGAAGCATGGTTTTCTCTCTTTTTAGAATTCCCTATACTTTCTTTTATAGTTCTTTCATCACAGTGAGGTGAAGAGAAAATTAAACCTGAATAAAAAGCTAGTAGAACAATCATTCAGCTTTAAACATCAGTTGACTCAGAAGACATGTGTTTCATTTGCAGTCCTCCAGGAGCTACAATCCAATATCAGTCTGGATTCTGCCAGGAAAGCAGAAGCTGCTCACAACTAAATAAAGAATTAGGTGTTTATATGACTTTGCAGCAGGTTGGAGTGTGGAGTTTAAAGAAACTTTCCATCAATTATTTGGGGAGGTGTCACTGAAGGTCACAGAAATCAAACTGAAATTTCACACCTAAAGAACAGAACCACAAGCCAGGTGCAATGGTTCTGTGCACACCTGTAATCCCAGCAGCTCAGGGAGGCTGAGGTGAAAGAATCGCAAGTTCAAATCCAGCCTCAGCAAAAGCATGGCACTTAAGCAACTCAGTGAGACCCTGAAAACTTCTCCCCATCTTCACTGAGTATTAGAAAACCATTTAATATCATCCCAGCTAATAGTGTAAACCCCATCTCGTTGCTTCAGCAGCAGAATAGACACAGAATGCTCTGCTTTCTGAATTTATGGACTCAATTCTGGGTCCCATGGGGAAAACAGCCTTCCCTTAGGGATTATAGTGTCCAAATTCAAGCTTATATTGTGAAGAGAGGAAGCAAAACTTTTGCTTTTGACAAATTAAGACCCTTAATATCTTACTACCCTGATATTCACTCCTTACTTCTGGGTTCATGAATCAGAAAAAGTACTATGATGCTGGTCAGCAGTGCAGAGTATATACCATACCCTTTAGGACAGTGCTCAGCAACACAAAGTACTTTGACCTACTGATGCCAGTCTTCCAACGTCGAGCCACTGTGAGATTGCTTTAAGGTGAGGAATGAGAAAGCTTTGTGAATGCTAACTGCTAGAAAGTCATTTTTAATTAATAAAACTAAATAAATAGGTGAAAGGCACTGTAAAGGACACTATGCTAGTCATCTTATAAATAAATTATTTTGCCCTCCTTCCTTCTGCCATGTAAGGATGCATAAACAAGGTACCATTTTGGAAGCAGAGACTAGGCCATGCCAGTGCCTTGTTTGTGGAGTTCCAGCCTACTTAACTATGATAAAGTGATATTATTTATAAAGTGCATGGTCTGTGGTATTTTCTTATGGAAGCACAAATGGACTGAGATTGTAAACCTTCAACTCAAAATTTAGAAAATTAACAATAAGTTTAATAAAAAAAGAAAATAACTCAAAATTTATAAATTTAGAAACAGAAAATCATAAAACTGATGGAGATCAATGAATAAACGTATTGTGCCAAACAGGTTTTCAGAGGGGAATAATACCCCCAGATATGGATAATTAAGGGAGATGGGAGAGAAGAACTAGTAGAGAGAAGTACATCTTGGGAGAAGCCATTACCTTGAGGTGATGAACACAATTAGCCTAAAGTGACTGCATGTAAACAATTTGTAGAAAAAATCAAACTCATTCTCACCTTGTTTCAGAGCCAGGTCCACGGAGCCTATTGCCTGAATACAACTGGAAAACAGAGGAAAGGGTACCAGTTGATTTAGTCCATCATTATCTGCTTCTTGGTCTACAGGGCCAGGCAGAAAATGGTAGAGAGTGGATCTAACACAATAGACAGAAAATACATTTGGAAAAGACACTGTGGTGAATATCCCATGACACATTTGTTTTTCTCATTTCTCCTTCCTGAGGGGGACACATGCTTGTGTTTTAGATGAAGCAAGCTCATACCTTGAACATAGGAATGGGCATGTGATAACAAGTCAAGGTAACCAGAGAACCTCATAAGTCTGGCCTATTGGCTATTTCATATATTGATGTGTTACTCAAGCTAAAAAAGAAAAATCTTAAGAGGGATGTTAAATTGAGGGGATTGTTTGAGAGACGCTGGAATTCAGATTATTCAATAAGTATTGAGACCAACTGTGAACAATAAAGCTAAACAAAGACACACGGAGCTGGGAACTAGGGAGACAAAGGCTACAGAGAGACTTCTTCAAGCCCATGAGTCCATTCACTGCTGAAACTGGCCATGTTCACTAAGGGTTCTCAACTACAGGAGGAAATATATTCAAATGTCATAGTTAAGCTACTTTAATTTTGCTTTTGGTCATAGGATTTGACACATGAAAATATAACATTTTCATGTTTCTAGTGAAGCACTAGAAATATGGAATTGTCTTGATTAAAGTTGGAAGCAGAGCAATGAGAATTATTTTTGTTCAATTGGGATGTCCACAGTATTTACAGCCCAGCAATTTCTTGATTTATGTCTGTTATATCTTTAGAAACCAGACAGTATGTTGCTGAAGATACAGAACAGAAAAATATTTTTATAAATATTTATCAACTATTTCTTATGTTTTCCAGGATGTGTATATATATATATATATATATATATATATATATATATATATATATATATAAATTTACACATTAATATATATAAATTAGTCAACATGTAATTGGAGAAAGAATAAAATTTGGCTTCAAATACAGAGAACCTTTCAAACTGTGGTCAACAACTCATGAAAAGAAAAGTGATCAGGTAAGAATCTTTTATTTAGATGTAGGAAAAGCTAACCCTCAGCTATGAAAAGAGTATTTTTTTCCCTCTACTTTAATACCATCTTCTCCAATAGTGTGTCTTATTTATTTGGTAGAGTTAATGTCTGGAACTTGAGTATTTTCTTTTGAGTGTATGTATGTACTTTTTAAAATTTTAAGCTTATTATATTTTTATGTTCAGAAACAGAAAGGAGTCTGTACAACTATATTGTTACATTGCCAAAGAGGAATGTTTTATATTTTTGAATCTTAGATTTTTTTTTTCTATTTCTACCTGTAAATGTCATCAACTGCTTTTAGAGGTAGAGCTGAGGAAAGAAATACCAGTAAGTATATTATAGCATCTTCTGTATAGTAGCTATAGACACATAATTATTTGAACATAGTTAATATAAAGAAAAACAATCCAAAATACTCTTAATTAAGGAATTGTTTTTCTCTTCACAAACAATTTGGGAGGACTTTTTCATTTTAGTTTGGATAACCATAAAATATCACTCTAGTGGTAATACAGAGAAAGATATTTCTTTAATTTGAGGGTAAGATAGAGTGTAAGATCAGGCAAGTCACAGACAAGCCTTAGCTTATCGACTTTAGGTAGTGTGTTCCCTAACTTAAGCTCAACCTTATTGTGGAGCCGAGGCTGCCCATCTCACCAATGACTTCAATAATTATGGGTCAGTAATTACATAAATCCTATTGCAGAGATAAACAATCAAAATCTCATTATACATTGATTCAATTCATCATTTGTTACCAATCTTCCAATTATGATTGGATACTACATGTATGTCTGCATATTTCTGCAGCCTGATTCATGTTCTGTAGCAAAGTGTGCTTGGTATTCTGTTTTTGTACTCTAAAATTCATATTTGTATATGCACTATCCATGTGATAGATGGACTACTCTTATTTTGATAAGAATTGGCTTTTGATTCCCAATATAATGGCTATAACTTGAATTATACTATGATAAAATCACCAGACAGATGTATCCTGGAGGAGAGAGAGCCACCAAACAATTACTTTCTCTAAACACACACACATGCACACACACACACACACACACACACACATACACACAACCCACACAGCTTATTCTTGTCTTCCTGCAATGAACCTTTTACTACATGGCAGTGAAGACATGTCTTGATAACCCCACTTTCATGGAGGAGCACTTACAGGGAAAATATTACTTTCTCTCAGGTGATTCATGAAAACAGGCTCTTCTACTTGAACGTTTCTTGGAAACAAACTTACTAGTGCTGCTGTGATAATTCTTTCCAACTCAGCTAGATTTACTAATAGATATAACACAGAATGTAGCTGTATCTACAGGTTCTATAGTCAATGTTTTCCAGCCTTGCTACTAGAGTGATCATATGAGGCTTTCTAAAAACAGCCAAGATCTCACTACGTAAGCTACAACTTGTTTGTACAATTTCAATATATTTCCAATAATAATTTGACAGGTACCTGAAAATGCTAGGCAACATTTCAAAAATCATAGTCAAATACTCTTGACAGTGAATTGCAA
Organism: Tamias sibiricus; assembly: GCA_025594165.1. Lineage (NCBI taxonomy): Eukaryota > Metazoa > Chordata > Mammalia > Rodentia > Sciuridae > Tamias > Tamias sibiricus. The sequence continues at coordinate 85,583,895 of CM046662.1, forward strand.
TGCCAGAAAAATGGATATATCTAGTTTAGGACATATCTGCCCTAATCTAACTTTTGTTAACCATTGCTATTCATAATTTTTTTCACAAAATCATTTCTGTTAGTGAAATGAAAGTTTCTACTCTTGAGGAATATAAATGCTGTTGTTCTTGTAATTGTTTAATAACAAGCTGAAAAAAGAGAAAGAGAAAAGATGGGAAGAAGGAAGGAAGTGAAGAGGGACTGAGGAAAACACAAACTGATTTGTAGCATTTGATGAGCATTGTTAAGTAAATATTTCTATGGATTTATGAAAAATCTTGATTTGATTTGATTGAATGACAAGAATCATCTGGCCCCAGACTATGTGACTAACATTAGTTTCATGTGAAAATTGATGCATTTCAAGAAAAAAAAAAATCTAACTTTCATATGCCATAGAAAAGTTATGTAAGACATAAAATATGGGGATTTTAGGTTTATGTAGCTTGATTTTTAAATGAAATAATTTAGATTGAAAGTAGTAATACATTAGAATATTGTATCTTATTTTACTCATTTCACTCCTGAAAAAACAAAGTTCCAAATTGTCCCACTTGCAAGTCCAGATAGTACCAAAACCTGAATGTTTCATTCAAAAAAAGTTTTATTGAGTCACATATAAGACATGAAGGGTTCTGATTCCATGTAATGTGAAATTAGATAGCCTGTTCTCTGTGTCTCCTACTGAATGCAGCTGTGAAAATGTAGACAGGTACATATGGTAGCTATTTGAAGAGTCTAAAATGTAAGCATCTGCAAACTAATTGAGGAATAAGAACAGAATTCAAAGTAAAAATAAATTAGCCCCCTCCCCCTTTTTTTTTTACTGGTAGTATACCCTGGCTTCATTCAATGCAACTTGAAACCTGGGCTTGAATGTGGGCCCTCACAAAGTGAGCTCAGGGATACGTCCTCTAGTTGTGGCTTCAAGAGAGAAATAAGCATCTCCTAACTTGTAGACAGTGTAGGAGAAATCGTTACTTTTTTTCCCCTTTATTCTGTTCTTCATCCAATCTAGTATATGTTGTAGCAAGAGCTGGAGCTGTGAAAATGAGCAGTCATGGTATCTAAGACCCTGAGAGAGAGAACAGTGGTACCCAGAGGAGAAGCAAATTTGTTATTGCCAATGTATTTCCTCTCCCTGTCTTCTTGCCTTTTAGTCATACATGGGTAAAGATGTAGTAAATTCATGGCAAATTCAGATAAATGGATGTCCAGCTATGATCCTAGGATAGAAAAAAAGAGGCTCCAAAGTATTACAGCATAAGGAGGGCTTTATGGATAGAGAAACGTGAGACATCTAGCCCATTGTTTATGAACTCCTGAGCTTACCCCTGAGATGTGCACATTTTAATCTAATCTAAATAGCATGCAGCAACATTGGAAACAAACCACGACATGAACCACTGCCATGAACATTAGATTAGACAGTGTATTGTGCACAGATAAGACAGTCTGAAAGGTATTACAAAGACTTTAAAACAATACTACATTGAAGCATTGACCTACAGAACTGATAGTCCCAATCAACTGGTTTGATTTTATGTTAAAACAACCAATATACAAATGTGCTTCATAAAACTTTAAAAAGACACAGAATTTCATAAGTTATTATTCAAAATGAAGAGAAGGCAATCCAAAATTTCCTGGCATAAAAAGAATCAGAAAAATACTAACTTATGTGGAAAGGACAATGAACAGACACCAAAAACAGACACTCATATATAAGAAAGAATTTAAGGTATCACTTTGTAAAAATATTTCAGTAGGAACTAATACCCTTAAAATAAATGGAGGGGGCAAAGGGATAGGAATAATGGCAGACTGAGTTATCCATGATTACCCTAAATACATGTATGAAGACACAATTGTTGTAAAAACACTTTATATTAAACAAGCAACTTGAAAAATTGTGCTCTTTATATGTAATATGAAATGAAATGTACTCTGCAAATGTGTATAACAAATTAGAATAATAAAAAATTAATAAAAAATAAAATAAAATAAAATAAATAGAAAGTTTCAGCAAAGTAGTAAATAATATAAATAATGGAAACAATCCTTACAAATTAAATGGAAAATTTCAAACCAAAAATTGTAATAGCAACAACAATAACAACAACCAAGAAGAACAAAACTTCATTACTGCTTTGGATTTAGTAGTAGGATGGTAATGATAGAAATCAATGAGATAGATCTGTGTCTGACCTACTTGACGAATAACAAACATATTGGAAAAAACAAAAGTGAGTAGAATGTCATATTCGATTGAGGGTTTACCGTCATAAATGTAGAAATATTTCAATGAAAAAAATTTAAAAGTTAAAAACTGGTTGTAAAATTGCCAAAATGTTAAAATAAAAAGCCTAGAATATTTGGCCAATAACATTCTGTATAGATTCATGAAGTTTACTGAAATCTAAATGCATCATAATTAGACTGCTAACCAATCTTTGTCCAGAGACAACAAAGAAACTTCTAGAAGCAGCCAGAGAAATATTACATGCTACTTAAAGGATAAAAATAATTTTAGTGACATTATATTTTTTCTATATTTATAAAGGCCAGAAGGAAGTTACACAAGAGGTTCAAAGAGCTGAAATAAGTAAATTATCAACTCATAAATCTATATCCAGTGAGAATATACTGTAAGAATGAAGGCAAAAAGAATACAACTCAGATTTAAAAAAAGAAAAAAGGGGGGGAGTCCATTGCAAGAAAAAAAAAATAAAAAATCCTAAACAAAGTTCTTCATACAGAAGAGAAATTTTGTTAAACAACAGAAAAAGTAAGCAGAAAATTGTCATAGATAACTGGAATATTACTTAATTAAAAATTGTCAATTCACCAAAAATACATACCAATCTAAAATATGTATACACCTAATGAAAGTACACCAAAATATATGAAGCAATTACAGATTTAGCTGAAAGAGACAAATCTGTTATTGTTGGAAACTTCAATACTCTTGCATGGTAATTGACAGAAGTAGTACAGAACAAATGAACAGTAGAGAAGAAGTCAGCAACACCATAAATCAGCTGCAGCCAATTGACATTTGGAAAACATTCCATGCAACATAGCAGAATGAACATCCCTCTAAGTGCACTTGGAACATTCACTAAAATAGACGTCTCATGTCAAAATAAAGCTAAATATACATGAAGGTTATAGAAAGCACACTGTTTTTTTAAGTGCACAAATTCTAGTTAACAAAATTTTCTTTCCCATTCTCTTGCACCTCTTTTTGAACAATTATATTAACTTTATTTTTAAAGATTTATGATATTTAAAACATGATCTCTTAGATACAGCTTGCCATTTGCCTTAAATTGTGTGGAAAGCATTTTAATTGATTATAATAAGTTGCTCTATTACATTTTCTTCATTTTTTAGTATCTCATTTTGGTTTATTTTATTGTTGACTGAAATTCAGTCAAACACTCTTATACAACTTTGGCATACCATTTCTTGGAATTTTTTATTTTTGATAATGGTCATTTATCAAACTGTTTCAATAAGTTTAGAGCAATTCTGTTCTTTTTTGTTTGTTTGTTCTTTTTAGTAGTTTAGAGCAATTTGACTGAGTATATTTGAGTAAAAATATTTCTAAAAAATATGTGAACAGTACTTCATTGTCATGTGTCATTTGTTATTCATGTGAAGGTGATCACCCTCTTTTCTTTCTTAAAAATGATTTATTTTCTGTACCTATTTTATCATGAATCATTTTTATTCTTAAATTTTTGTAATCAGGAATATCTAATGTTAGTTATTGTCACTGTAATGGTATAAAACCATCGACACGAACCTCAGTGGCATACAATAGCATTTACGCTATGCTAACATGCTGAAATTTTGTCTGTGGTGACTGTTGAGGATTTTGATCCTCTGGTCACCTTGAGAGGATCTGCCTCATGCATTTTATTCTGTAGTTAAGGGAGCAGTGGCTATGGGGTGATTGACTTCTGGAAGCACTGATGGAAAGCTCAGAAGGGCCATGAATATTCACTCACTCTATCTAGGCCTACAAAAAGAAACAACCTACCACATATCTACCCAATTTCCTTCAGTCTTGGCTTCTATTTTTATATATTGAATAGATAAATGAAAAAAATAAGCAAATATAAGTGTGTCACTTAAAAAAATCTGTCATAGGGGCAAGGTGTGATGACATTTGCAAAGGCAATAGCAGTGTGGTGTTTCTGCATTTAGCTATTTCTCTGGTGTGATCACAGCATAATTTGGAAAGTTCAGCTGTGCTCTAAATAGCACCCTCACAAGTGCTTTTTTAAATTTTTTTCAAAGAACTTTGTTGTGCTATAATTAACTTGCCATACAACTCACTCATTTAAAGTATACAATTCACTGGTTTTTGTATGTTTATATAATTGTGTGAACATCACCAAGTTTTAGAACATTTTCACCACCTCAAAAAGGAACCTTGAATATATTAGCTATAACCCCCTACTCTATCTGCTGGTTGTAAATGTCCTTTAATCTACTTTTTGTTTCTGTAAATTTGCCTGTGCTGGGCTTTTCAGACAAATGAAATTGCAAATATGTGTTGTTCTGTGAGTGACTTTTTTCACTTAGCATAATCTTTTCAAGATCCATCCATGTTGTAGCACGTGTTGAAACTACGTCTTTATATAGGTTAAATGGATATTCTATTGTTTTGATTAAACTATACTTTGTCCATTCACCTGCTAATGTAATATTTGATTTGTTTCCACTTGGGGGGCATTCTGAATGATGCTGCTGTTAACATTCATTTACAAACTTTTTTGTATAGACATGTTTTGTTTCTCTTGGGTTTATCCTTGGAAGTGGAATCTCTGGGTTGTAAAATAACTCTATCTTAAATTATTTGAGAAATTGTTAGACTGTATTCCAAAGTGGCTGCACTATTTTTCATTCCTACCTGCAGTATATGAGTCAGTGTCTTCGCATTATCCTCAATATTTGTCATTATCAGAGTTTTTATTATAGTTATTCATCAACAGTGTTTTAATGGAAGTGCTCTAGTTTTGTGGGACTCTTTTGAAAAGTTAGAAATACTCTAGGAAATTGATGTGGTCAGGATCTAAGAACAAACAATTACAATTAGTCTTTTCAAATACTGAAATGCCATTCAGAGGATGAGGGTATTTTCAGACATGTCATTTGGCCTCAATTCTGAATTCAGTTTTAGAAATCTATGTACTTGAAGTCAAGTCATATGTTTAATTTAAAATTGCCTTTTTTAGGAAGAAGCTTCATGACATGAATTTTCGCAGGATATAACGACTGTTATTTTATTATTTGTGGAAGAATAACATTTGAGCCTTATGTAAGTGTACAGATTTTATGTCCTGATTTTCTATTATAGAATCTAGAAAACCCACAGTTGTAGATTCACTTACATCTGGTTTCATGCAACTAAACAAGATTTGAATTTTGAGGCAATCAATGTGGTTACAAAGATTTGATTCTTCAGCAACAGTAGTGGCAAAAATGCTGGCAGCCAGATGCAGGAGTCATCAGTGCTATGGTGCTTTGGGACATTGTTCTTACCCTTGGGTCCTTCTCAATAACTTGTTTGCAATCTAATATACTTTTATAATCAGAATAGATTTAGTGTTTGTAATCCTGGTTATTATTCTAAAACATTTTCCAATGTATATCAAAGTGGATATAAACCAATAAAAGATGCAAATATACACATGTATACACTATTCTCTTTATTATTCACATCCCACTCTTTTTCTTGTTAGTTTTCTATAATTCTGTACAGATAACACTAGAGAAATCATAAAAGTGGATGTAAGTATAGCAGAATGTCAATTTTTAAAAATTTAACTCCAAGTGCATACTATCAATTTTTTAAAATTTTGTTTCTACTGGTCCCTATAACTCATATCAACAGTGTTTCGATAATTGCCCCTCTGTAAGACTCTTGATTATTTTTTATCACTTTAAATTATGGTGTTGCAGCAAGTAAAAATTACATTTATTACAGATCTATTTATACATTTGCATTTGCATTCACTTCTCTCCTACTTTCTTTAGGCTTTTAGGGATAATTTACTAAAAATTGTACAAATAATTTGCTTTTTTCATGTTTTTTTTTTTTTCCCTTGATGCCTGTTTTCAAGGGGGGAGGACCCATAAAACTTGTAAGTATGATATTAAAATGGTACTCCAGCACTATGCTAATGAGAGTTTAAGTTAGCCATTCAAAATCACGTTCTCGGGCATCTCTCTTTGTGTAAACTATTTTCACAATCTATAGTCTGTCTTGGAAATTGCAGAGTGAAGTAAAGCAATCTCAAATTTGGATTCTGCTGGCTAGCTGATAAAACTAGAATGAATAATATTTTGTTTTTGCATTTTAATACCTAAAATAATACTAAAAATTTCTAAACAAAAATATGAAAAAAGTTTCAATGTATTATATTTTCTTAGTTTTTCTGCATTTCCCTCCCATTCTATTCTGTAATTTTTCAGTCTTTACTATATATATAACGGAATTCTAGATGTGGTTCAAGCAATATTGTCATGAAAATACTGAATGAAATGGCAATGTGTCTTAATTCCTTCCTATACGAAAACAAAATGCTATTATCTTCCTATTTTGTGAAGCTCCAGATTTCTTTAGCCAGTAAATAGTTTAAATTGTTACAATGTATGTAACTATGTGAAATTCAAAAGTACAGATCTCTTTCTGGGTTTCAGAAAACTAAAGAAAGTTATTGTTTCTTGATGTTGCCTTGAATAGGGAATTTTGGCTTTCTCAGGTTATAGCAGCAGCACAATGGTTTGTGAGGTATATCCCACCCTAACACTAGCAGAACACAGGGCAGTGAGGGAACTCAACATCCTGGGAACCCAAACAGCAAATGAATTCTGCACAAAGTGAGGAAGCATGTAACTCCTGCTTTAAGAAATTGTAAATTAGGGCTGGGGTTGTGGCTCAGTGGTAGAGGGCTCGCCTAGCCGTGCGTGCGCAGCCCGGGTTCCATCCTCAGCACCACGTAAAAACAAAGGCATTGTGTACAACTAAAGCAAATAAATTAAAAAAAAAAAAAAAAAAAAAGAATAGAAATTGTAAATTATATGACATTTTCACATTTTGAATTCTGAGGAGCATTTGTCAAGGCCAGTTTTTTATATTTACATACTGCAAGGTGTTTTACATACTTTATTTGGTGGAAGGGACTTTCCTGTAAGTGCCTTTCAATAAAACAGTCATATATTAAAATCATCTGTAGGATACTTACTCTTTTCTTGTTCCTCTGTGTTGCTGGTGACTCACTCTGACAGAGAAGATGTAGTCCAGGCCATTATAGTGCCTATTTTCCAGTAGGACAATCTTCAGAAAAATAAATAATTTTAGACAGTAGAGTATAATATAGAGAAAATGGAACATGGAGGTTAAATACAGAGTAATTTTAGATGGTTAGACAAGAAAGGTTTCACACTTTACAAAGTACATTTAAAACAGACCAATTTATGAAAAAATAAGGGAGAATGTTTCCCAGCAAGTAAAGGATAAACCAAAAGACTCTGTGGAAGGGACACAGTTGCTGATTTCAGATGTAAAACCAATGTGGTTGAAATGCCCTGATGAAGAGCTATAGTGGTAAAACTTCACTTTATCTTTTGTAAGCACATTTTATATTAAATGTAATATATGTTGAGAGATTTTTTGAAAATTTTTTATTGAATATTTTTGGAAAGCACAAAACATTTTTTCCTGATAAAGCTGAGTACAAATTTCCATCATTCTTGCAAGAATGGATGGGCATTCAGTAGATATCTAACCCAAACCATCAAACTATAGGTGAAGCCACAATCTAATATTTATCCTGGTGTTCACGTGCTACTAACTGAACTGTTCATGTTTTCTGTCTTAAACTTAATTTTTTTTACATCCATTCAGAGGTATAGCATAAACAGTAGAAAGATCAGAAGCTGGAGAACACAAATAGAAGAGGCAGGCAAAATTATCATGCAGTGAAGCACAAGATCAGCAAACAATACTTAGTTGCTGCAAAGAAAGCAGTATGATACTCTGTCCACAAGTCTGCTGTGTGTGCTGAATGACTGTGTAGTTCCTGAGAAGCACTGCAGCCTTCATGAATTGTGACTGCTACAAGTGAGGTAACCCAGCTTAATGAATTCCTCATGTATTCTTCTAATATACCTCACTAGTTTGGCTTATCTGTACCTAATTTTCTATTCTTTATGTCATAATGGAACTTTAATAACACCTGCATACAAATAATTTGACAAATAATTTGATGAGATAAACATTAGAAAGGCTTAGAATCAATCTTCTTATTCCTACTCTCTTCACTCATGGATTGAACAAAATGCAGATAGAAAATATTTTGGGGAAAAATAAAATTCTATTCTAAACATGCACATACTCTTTTCTTGTCATCACCCACTAAAAAAAAATACAGCACAACTATTCCCATAAGCATTTACATTGTATCACGTACTATAAGTAATCTAGTGATATACAGTTGTGTTGCACATATTTCAGTCAACAACAGACTGCATATAGGATGACAGTCCCATAAGATTATAATAGAGATGAAAAATTCCTATCATTTAAGTGACACAGTAACCATCATAATGTCATAGCAAGATGCATTACTCATGTGTTTCTGGTAATACTAATGTAAACAAAACTGCTGTTGCCAGTCATGTAAAAGAATATGACATACAATATGTATAGTACATAATATTTGATAATAGTAACAAACACCTGTTGTAGTTCATGTATTCCCTATACTATGCATTTCATCATTAATTTATAGTATATTCCTGATACTTAGAAAAATTTAACAATAGACAGTCTCAGGCATGTTCTTCAGAGGTATTTCAGAAGAATATGCTATTATTATAGGAGATGGTAATTCCATACATGTCATTGCTCCTGAGACCCGAAAGTAGGACAAAATATGGATGTGGAGGACAGTGATATTGATGTATGTACATCTTAGATTTTAACAAGTAAGCTGTAAAGTTAAAAAAAAAAATCTAAATAAATAATTTTTAAAAATTGGTTACACCATGTATTTTATATATGTGGTAGGTTATACTGTCCAGGTTTGAGCAAGTACACTGTATGATGTTTTCACCATGAAATCATCCAATAATGCATTTCTCAGAATATATCCCCATTGCTAAGCTATGTGTTACTGTATATAGGAAGATGGGCATTCATTATATGAAAACACTATGCCATTTTACAGGAGCATCCACAGATTTGGTATCTGTAGCAATAGCTCCAAGGTTACAAATTAATAAATGGATGATGTGGGATTACAATTGAGGTACATTTGATATTAAAGCTGATATTCTATAATGAATAGAAACTTAACCACGGCTTTCACCTAACACTGATATACATATGACTCCACATTGCACAGCTTCAATAAAATTCAAAATTGGATATAAGTCAAGAGAATAAGAAGACAAGCCACGATTAAGAGGAAATATTTGCAAAAGATATATCTGACAAAAATTACTATACTAAGTATATGAAAAGAACAGCCTACTAGTTGGGAACAAATTTTTGCCACACACACATCAGATAGACCACTAATCTCTAGAATACATAAAGAACTCAGAAATCTTAAAACCAAAAAAAAAAATAAATAAATAAAATAAAGAAAAAAAAAAGAAAAGAAAAGAAAATGAAAGAAAGAAAAGAAAAATAAAACAAATAACCCAATCAATAAATGGGCCTAGGAACTGAACAAACACTTCTCAGAAGAAGACATACAATCAATCAACAAATATGTGAAAAAATGTTCAACATCTCTAGCAATTAGAGAAATGCAAATCAAAACTACTCTAAGATTTCATTTCACTCCAGTCAGAATGGCAGCTATTAAGAATACAAACAACAATAAGTGCTGGTGAGGATGTGGGGAAAGAGGCACACTCATACACTGCTGGTGGGACTACAAAATCAGTGCAGCCCATATGGAAAGCAGTATGGAGATTCCTTGGAAAACTGGGAATGGAACCACCATTTGACCCAGCTATCCCACTCCTTGGTCTATACCCAAAAGACTTAAAAACAGCATACTCCAGGGACACAGTCACATCAATGTTTATAGCTGCACAATTCACAATAGCTAAAATATGGAACCAACCTAGATGCCCTTCAGTAGATGAATGGATAAAGAAAATGTGGTATATATACACAATGGACTATTATTCAGCCTCAAAAGAGAATAAAATCAAGGCATTTGCAGGTAAATGGATAGAGCTGGAGAATATAATGCTAAGTGAAGTTAGCCAATTGCAAAAATCCAAATGCTGAATGATTTCTCTGATTTAAGGATGCTAATTCATAATATGCTGCAGGGTGGGGGAGGAGGGGGATGGAAGGATTAGATGAACTCTAGATAAGGCAAAGGGGAAAAGGGGAGGGAGAGGGAGGGAGGGGCGATGGGAGTAGGAAAGACAGTGGAATGCGATGGTCATCATTACCTTAATACATGTATGAAGACACGAATGATGTAACTCTACTTTGTGCACAACCAGAAATATGAAAACTTGTTCTCATTATATGTGTAATATGAATTGTAATACATTCTGTCATATATAACAAATTAAAATAAAAAAGAATATATTGACAAAGACCAAAAAAATAAGAAAACAAGGAAACCAACTTAAAAAAATAAGCAAGGGATATAAACAGACATTATACCAAAAAAGATATATGGATGGCAAATGAGCATATAAAAGGATGATCCATATCATATGTCATGAGGGAAACAGCAGCAAGGTACCACTACGCATGAACTAGAATAGGCAAAGTCAAAGACCCTTTTCTTACCTCGCTGCAGTGACCAAAAGACCTAACAAGAACAATTTTGGAGGAAGAAACGTATTTGGGGGCTCACTGTTTCAGAGGTCTCAGTCCATTCCTCAGGGCTGGAGGTGAGGCTGAACATAATGGTGGAAGCATGTGGCAGTGGGAAGTGGCTCTTATGATGATCAGGAAGCAGTGAGACACACACACACACACACACACACACACACACACACACAGAGAGAGAGAGAGAGAGAGAGAGAGAGAGAGAGAAAGAGAGAGAAAGAGAATCTACACACCAGGTACAAAATGTAGACTCCCAAAGGCATGCCCCCAAAGACCCCTCTCCTCCAACCACACCCTACCTGCCTAAGATTATGGCCCAATAAATCTTTAGGCCCAATAAATCCTTAGGCCCAATAAATCCTTATCAGGGGATTAATGCACTGATTAGATTAAGGTTCTCTTAAACGTTTCTCCTCTAAACCTTCTTGCACTATCTCACACATGAGCTTTTGGAAGACACCTCACATGCAAACCATAAGAACACTGACACCACTAATACTGTCCAGGATGTGGAACAGTAGAAACTCTCCTTCCTAATTGGAGGGAATGAAAAATAGTACAGTCTCTGAGGGAGAGTGGTTATTTCTTATGAAATTAAATGTGCCATTATTACACAGTTGAGTAATCAGAACACTCAGTGTTTACCAAAAGCACTTGATGTTTCCATCAGTTTTATTCATAACAACAGAAATTGAAAACAAACATGATTTCCTTCAATATATGAATGGATGTCTGTAGATCTAGAAAATGAAAAACAATTCAGCACGAAAATAAGTTAAATATCAAATCAGGAAAAGATATAGAATATTAAATGCATATTACTAATTGGAAGAGGCCAGTCTGAAAAGAAGACATACAATGTGATTCCAAATATATGACTTTCTGGAAAGGAAAAATTATGATGGTAATAAAAAAGATAAGTAGTTTCCAGGGACTAGAGAGGAGGGAGGAATGAATAGTTGGAGCACAGATTTTAAGGCAATGAAACTATTTTGTATGACAGTACAAAGGTGCAAACATGTCGTGCAGTTTTTCAAAATCTATAGAATGTGCCACCTGTGGACTTTCAAAGGTAATGATATTTACTGAAGTTTCACTGATGGCAACAAATGTACCAACCACTCTGTTGGGGAATGTTGATAGTGGGGAAGAATATGCCCTGGGAACAAGGTGTATATGGAAAAATGTAATTTCTATTTAGTTTTGCTATGTAACTAAAACTGCTCTTAAAAATACAATCTGTTGAAAAATTTGGACATAAGAACTCCAGGAGAAATCAGAGATTTATCTACATCCTAAAAATCTGCCACAGAGAAAAGCTTGTCACTTTTTTTTTTCTTTTTAAATTTGAATGTAGAGGAGAAAGCTAGTATTAAAATAATGACAAGACCAAGTTGCTTATTTAAATGTTTATTGGCTCTTCTAGGGCATCTAGCTATTATTTAATTTTAATAGTTTAGTGGTTTTCCTGAAAATAATTGTAATTATACTATTATTAGTATATGCAGTTAAATATTTAGCCACTAGAACCAATTTAGGATATTGCATTGATAATGTGTTTATTAAAAACTGATAATTAGTTCTTCAATACTTAATCCATTGATGTATTATTCAATGATATGAATTACCAAAAAATCATAACAATGATTTTGAAATATAGTAGATCTTTTAAAAGATATAATGCTACCCATTTGTATCAAAGCTGTATCCTTGAAATGAAACTAACATTTCTATTGACGGTTAAATATAGCAAATACATTCCTCGATCAAAGAATTTACATGCTCATTGGAGCATATCTACATGGAAAAAATCAATACATTTTGTATATGTTCTACTTTAGTACAAAGTAAGTAAAATCACCTAAATAAAGGCTTACATGGGATTTAAAAAAAAAAAACGATGGTAATGACTAGATTTAAACTATGCTTTTTATTGTGTCTACGACACTTTTAGTTAGAGTGAAAGACAAATCTACTTCTTTCATACTTATGTCACAGTTTTCTGTCAAGAAGGTTGAAGCTCTGTTTGAAGGATTCATTGAGAAATTATGAAAATTGCTTGCATAGTGATAAAATCCTTACTACTTTCATTTACTGATCCAGAAAAAAAATATAAAATTACTCTATCTTCATAGCAAATTTATATTTTAATAAGTTGCAAATATTCTTAATTCAAAAAGCATTTACCTGTGATTTTGAAAATCATTCTATCTTTACCCGTCTACATAAAATTATGAGAGTCCAGAATTTTGTCTGATTTGTATTTCAATTATTGAAATGTGTATAAAGAATTACCTCTTAAATGGTAGAAGTTTTTTCTTAAATTCTCTCCTGATTCTGTTAATCTGTACTTATATTCATATTTAATATATTTAATTCAGTTAAATTTAGACACTATACTTCATTTACATGCTGACTGGTTTCTCAACTGATTATTCTTCTTTGTATCTGTGACTAACCTTGTAGGACTATTTCCTTCTTCCTAAAATCCAGTTTATTTAATCTGGGGGATTGTGTGAAGCATAAATTGAGAGTTTTTGCTTTTGATAAGTGCACAACTGTCACTACTATGAAAACATTTTAATTGCTAATTCTTCACTTTGGAATTCTCCACCCCATCCTATTAATATGAAATCAAACTACAAACACATGTGAGAATGGTTCAGGTTACAGTTTGTTAAGGAAACTTCGGACCTATCCCAAATTTAAGCCTAACCAGATACTTTTACTTCTTTTATTTTTTTCTCTTTTATAGTCTGATCTTTAATGAAGGGATGATCTCTGGCTTGAAAAATTATCCCGTCTAAGTCGATAAATTTCATGTGCTCCATACCTGGTGACCATTACAGCTAAGGCTTTTGAAGACTGACATTCTTTGGGGGGACAGAGATGGCTTTAAGAACACACCAATTTCCTGTTCTCTCCAATTTTTTAATAACTGGAAAATCGCTTCTTTGTGAATTTAAAAGTTCATTTTTTAAAAATCCATTATATTTGGGCATAGTAACTGTTATGGTTTGGATGTGAGATGTCCCCCAAAAGCTCATGTGTGAGACAATGCAAGAAGGTTGAAGGAGAAATGATTGGGTTATAGCCTTAATATAATCAGTGAATTAATCTCTGATGAATTAACTGAGTGGTAACTGGAGGCAGGTGTGGTGTGGCTGGAGGAAGTGGCTCATTGGGGGGCGTGGCTATGGGGGTATATATTTGAATCTGGTGCGTGGAGTCTCTCTCACTCTCTTCTTTCTGATCATTGTGTGAGCTGCTTCCGTTGGTTTTGCCTCACCTTGAACCCCAAGGAATGGAGTCAGTCTACTATGGACTAAGACCTCTGAAACTGTGAGCCCTCAAATAAACTTTTCTTCCCTAAAATTGTTCTGTTCAGGTTTTTTAGTCCAAGCAGCTAAAAAGCTGACTAAAACAGTGAAACATGCCTGTGATCCCAGCTATTTGGGAAACTAGGACAGGAGGATTGCAAGGTTGAGGCCAGCCTCGGTAATTTAGCAAGACCTGTCTGATCTGGGAATATAGCCCAGTTGAAGAGTGCTCACCCATTATTTGTGAGGCCATGGGCTCAATTCTTAGGACCCATAAAAAAAGTATTTTATTATAGAGAATTTCTATTAACATTAATTTAAAATTCATATTGTAATTGACGAATAAAATTATATATAATATACAGTATTATGCTTTAATATATATATGCATTATGCAATGGCTAAATCAAGCTATTGAATATATGAATTATCTCACATACTTAAATTATTTCATAATAAGAATACACAAAATCTCTCATCAATTTTCGAATATATGATATGGTGTCATTAACTGAGTCACAATGATGAACAATATTTCTCTAGAACTTAATCCTTGTGTCTTATTGAAATCTTTGGTCCTTTAATCAACATCTCCTTAATACCTCCTTTCCCCAACCTCTGGTAATTACCATTTACTCAGGTTTTGTAAGTTCAAAATTTTTAGATTCCACATATAACTGAAATAATATGATATATGTCATTCTATGCTTAATTTGTTACTCTTACTATTTCATCCAGTTCCACCCATGTTGTATCAAGTGACAGGCTTTCATGAATAAAATAGTTTGGCAATTGAGATATAAATCAATAGATCTGTCTTTAAATGTTAATTGTGAACTGAAGGTTTTGTCTGATAAATTCTAATACCCAAACTACTTCTACTTTTGCAATGAAAATTATATGACTTATTTACATTTACCAGTTTGACAATTATTTGATTGTGACAAAAATCATAAGCTGAACTTATACTTTTACTTCTACTTGTATCAGCAATCAATAGCACTGTGTACAGTTTTTTGAAACTCTGATGTTTCTTGCAGAATTCTCATCCACATCTTGTAACAGAAGGTATCATGCAAGTATAAGCAGAGGGGAAAATCATTGGACATACTCTGTGATTGAAAAAATTAAATGGTTCTTTTTAATTTATTATAATACCAGAATGGAGAAAACAGAAACTTCTACTAATACATAGAATATAGATATATAGTCTATATCCAAACACACAGACACACACACACACACACACACACACACACACACACACATTTTTTGAAATAATTTACTAGTTTTCTTTTAATTTTTTGTGGGTGATTATCAAATTTATGGAAATGATGTAAACAAGTATCCTTGAAATACACTTGTAGTATTTAGTCAATAATCACCCTAGCATCAGGGAGAGCATGGGCAAAGCTCAACCACCTATCATTGATGTCATACAATATACTATGCTTTTTTTAACTTGGTAATTATATTTAAATAGAATAAATGTATATTTCTTAAAAATCACGGAAGAGAGTTAATGACTCTGTCTATACATAAATGAGTATGCTTTTCCCTAAGGTTAATTATTAAATTATAGAAACTTATTGATAGTACTGAAAGTTTATTTATATGTTATCACCTATAAAGACCAAAGTTGTCCTACAATTTGTGATTTGATACATACAAAATTTCAAATGAGCTTTAATTTAATTAAAATCTAGGGAATTTTAATCCATCTAATTTCAAAAGTTTAATGCTTTCTAATTTCTGTTCTTTTTCATGGTGAGAAATATTGATGTTTTCTGTTGATGATTCAAAAATGTTAAAAAACTATTGTAATTTTTTATGATTCCAAATGTGGAACTTGAATTTAGGGAAAAAAATATATACAAAAGCAATAGTCAGAACAGATCTCCTACCAAAAAAGAAATCCCCTCAAGAAACATTTAATAAAATGGTATGTTGACTGCCTCAACCTGGAGTGAAATTCAACCTCTTCTTTAAAGGTTTTGTTTATTAATGTTATATATTAGCTTGTATAGATTTACATATGCGTATAAAATTATACTTTGCATTAATTTATAACACTAATGTTCCAATATTTGAATTTTAATCTTGTTTTTTTAAAAAATCCCTATTAAGTGTTCGATCCTCAGCACTACATAAAAATAAGATAAATATAACTAAAAATAAATACATTTTAGAAAAGATCAGTATGCACATCATTAATGCATATTAATAAGTTTTGGCTT
Organism: Tamias sibiricus; assembly: GCA_025594165.1. Taxonomy (NCBI): domain Eukaryota; kingdom Metazoa; phylum Chordata; class Mammalia; order Rodentia; family Sciuridae; genus Tamias; species Tamias sibiricus. The sequence goes on from CM046662.1 coordinate 85,600,360, forward strand.
TGCTTTATAAATGAGTTGATACATAAGAAAGAATATGTTGCATAATATTGCAAAACATTTGTTTTCTTCATTTCAGGACTTTGGTTTTCATAGTATTTTGTTGTTTTATTTTTGTTTTCTTTGGTTGTTTTATGGTGTTGGGGATTAAACCCAGAATGGTGCTCATGCTAGTAGAGTGCAGGACCACTGAGCTATCCCACAGCTTTCATGGGTTTGTTTTAATTAAAAATAGTCAATGAGATATCAGTTTTCAAAGGCAAAAAGTCCTTGTAAGTTAGATTTAATGTATCCTTAAGTTCATTAAAGAAAATTGATGTTGAATTAAAATTCATCAAAAAGGAAATACTGTTTTGTGATAAGTAATTTTATTAAGGAATTTGTAATTTTAGCTGAATGGCACACACCTGTAATCCCAGCAACAAAGAAGGCTGAGGTAGGATGATTGCAAGTTCCAGGCCAACCTCAGCAATTTAGCAGGACCTTATCTGAAAAAAAAAAAAAAAAAAAAAAAAAAAAAGTTTGGTGGGGGGGGGGGAAGGCTGCAGATTTTGCCCTGTAGTAATCACCCCTGAGTTCAATCCCCAATACCAAAGAAATAGAAAAACTTAAAAAAGACAATTTATAATTTTACATAAATTATACCATGTGGTAGTAATAATTAATCCCTTTATATGGAAATAGATTTTATAATCCAATCTGTCTATATGCATATGTTTACATTTTTCATAATCTTAAATTAAAAAAAGTAGCCTCAACCCAGTAAATCTCTTATTGAAGATTAGAAAGTTCTGATTAATTATGTATTCTACAAGACACAAAAGCAAGCATTGTACAAACTGGAATATTATACTAACATTTTCATACTCTGATAAAAACTAGGGCAAACCTACAACAAAATAGTCTAATTTACATGGTTTACTTTGCTAGAAATGTCATACAAAAATTTCTCCCTTTTTATATTCATAAAACAACTATTTTAAAACATGAGATAAGCCTCATTCCTTTTCATCTTACAACCAAGTAAACAAGGGTAAACTTCTTTTTTAGATCTAATGTCTGTTTTCATCAGCTTTTCCATCACTGTGACCAATATACCTGACCAGAAGTATTTAGGGAGAAAAAGGTTAATTTGACTCATGGGATCAGTGGTCTCATCCATAGATGGCTGACTCCATTGCTTTGGGCTCAAATTGAGGTAGAACATCACGGGAGAAGGGTGTGGCAGAGGCAAATTTCTCCCCAGATGGCAGTGAAGAGGCAGAAGTTGGGGAAAGGGGCTGCAGAAAAAAACAACCCTTCCAGGACACACCCCCAGAGACCTACCTCCTTTAGCATAGCCCATCTGCCTGAGATTATCACCCAGTCACTGGACTCAAACTAGGACGGCTATCACAATGTAATCATTTCACCTAAGAACGTTCCTGCGTTAATACAGGAGCTTTGGGGAAACACCTCATAAACAAACTATAACACTGTCTTCAATAGCAAAATTTTCATTAGGGAAAAAAAAAACCTAATATTTTTGTAAATTGATAGAACAATCATACAATTCTATAAACCAAAATAATGAAAGAGCTTCTAAAGAATTTGAAAGGCTTCATAACCTGATAAAACCATTTTGTGTTCTACCTGATGATGCTGACTAGATGGTATTTGAGATTTTATATAATAATTTTTATGATCAACTAAAATTACGGATTAAAATAGCTTCTATTGAGGGAGGATGGCATAACTAGATATTAGAAGTCCCATGCTTTACCCAGAACACACACAAAAAGGGCTTCTAATACAGCTGGAAAACAATTAAATAAAACCAGAAAAAGAGAGCGATAGCTTCTCTTGTTCCAAATAATCATATATAGACAACTAACCAAACTGAAAGTTTCAAGGAGTAAACAAAACAACAAAGAACAAAACTAACCTTTATAGAGTTAAAACAAAATCCTATAGGAGACTGTTTTCTATGATACTAGACACAGTATTCCCCCTCCAGAGGACCCACCTGTGCACAAGAGTAAGCGAAGGCAGCTTTTTCTATTTCTGTGGGCAAGTGGCAATGTGCTTGTTTTTTAAATTTATTTTTGTCTGATACATAAAAACACAAAAGTTATACAAATGAATAGTGTACCATGTAATATTCAATATATTCATAGGTTAATTTGATTTAAATATTATGTAATATATTCATCTTCTTAAACAGTTATCATCATCTCTTTAGGGTAAAAATTTTAAAAATCATTTCTCCTAGTTTTTTGAAACATACAATATATAACTATTAACTGTAGTCACCCTACCATGTGAGAGCACCCCAGAATTTGCTCCCATTTAACTATAAATTAGACCCACTGACTCTCATCTTTCCCCAAACCTCTCCTTCCTCCTCTCCCCAAATTCTGGTAGCCACCATTCTACCAGACACTTCGAGACCAACTTTTTATTAGATTCCACATATGAGTCAGATCATGCAGTACTTGTCTTTCTACATCGGCACTGTATTGAGTGAGGCTCATCAGGGAAATCTCAGTGGAAACTTCAGATTGTTGAAATGACTCCTGGAACTGAAAATGTAGCAAAGAAACATACAGAGCTGGGTCTATTAACTTGCCATGGAAGGAAGCCCATGACAAGGAGAAAACTCTGAATACTGTACTGAGGAATATAAATAGGAATTTTTTATGCACCAGAAAAGAAAATTCATATTTGTTATGCTAATTAAGGATTAAAAGCTGATTTTCACAATGGACCTATACTAAATTTATTAAAATAAGCCCCTTTGCCGGGCGCGGTGGCACACGCCTGTAATCCCAGCACTTGGGAGGCTGAAGCAGGAGGATCACTAGTTCAAAGGCAGCCTCAGCAATGGCGAGGCACTTAGCAACTCAGTGAGACCCTGTCTCTAATAAAATACAAAAAGGGGCTGGGGATGTGGCCCAGTGGTCGAGTGCCACTGAGTTTAATCCCCAGTACCACAAAAAAAAAAAAAAAAAAAAAAAGATAAAATAAGCCCTCTTTCTCATTGTTTAGGAAAGAATCTTTCTTTAGGACCAGTAAGAATCTAATATAATGAGACCGTCAAAGTTGATGGTCCATTATCCCTTCATCTAAAAAAAAAAAAAAAAAAAATAGCTATAAGAAAATACACCATTTTTTTTTTATGTTCTGTCATGATTTTTTTTTTTTTTTTTTTTTCATATACTGTTTTAGTGAGCTTTTTCCCTGTTGTGACTAAAAGACCCAACCAGAAAAAGTTTAGGAGGGGAAAAGTTTATTTGGAGGCGCACAGCTTCAGAGGTCTTAGTCCATAGAAGGCGTGCTCCATTCTTCGGCGTTGAGGTGAGGCTGAACATCTTGGCAGAAGAGTTCTGCTGAGCAGCTCACATGTTAATCAGGAAGCAGAGGGGACTCCACTTGACACATACAAATTTTTACCCAAAGCCATGCCCCCAAATGAACCACTTCCTCCAGCCAACGCCACCTGCCTTCAGTTACCAGTTAATGCCATCAGGGATTAATTCACTGATCAGGTTAAGACTATAACCCAATCATTTCTCCTTCAAACCTTTTTGCATTGTCTCACACATGAGCCTTTGGGGGGTCACCTCACATCCAAACCGTAATATATACATAGAGTAAAAAGAACATATCAGCAAGTGTCATCTTGCTGAATTTTTACAGAAGTGTACACTATTTGACATTTGGGCTGGATAATCTTGTTGTTTAATACCAAATACTTAATAACATCCCTGGCCTTTACCCTGCAGGTACCAATAGCATGCCCACCTCATTCATTGACAAATATCTCCTTGGCCATCATCAACCCCCATTATAAAGCATTGGTCTACCCTTCTCAACCAACATCCTAGGGTTGCCAGATTTATTGAGTAAAAATACAAGATAGCCAATTATAGTTAACTTTTACATAAATAACAAATAATTTTTGTATTAGTGCATTCTCCAAATTTTACAGAGTGTCCTGTATTTTATTTGGCAAAACTACATTATACAGATTAAGGTACAGAACATTTCCAGAATTTCCCTAGGCTCCTGTGTTTCCTTCTCAGGCAATATTCATACCCCCAAGGAATCAATTTTTTTATATCTCCATGAGAAGTGCCATGTTAAATATAAACTTTCTTCTGCAACTAATAAAGGGGGGGAAAGAAACAGAATGCTGAACAACGCTGGTTCAATAATTGATTTTCTTTTACCCTAAAGTGTTTATGGCCTATTTCAATTTATTTGACCAAAGAACAGAGGAGTTTCAGTGACTATTCTGCATTTCTTTTTTTCCTTAAGTAAAATTAGGACTGTAGGATTTTTTAGGACTTAGTGTCACTGCTCCTACCATAATTAACATTTCTGATTGCTCTTCCTGGCTAGCAATAAAATCATTTCAAAGATTATATTTTATCCTTCTTGTGATCTATATCTGTTGTAGCCCAACCACTGTTATAAATTTAATCTGACCTTTTCTGGAAATGTTTTAGTTGATAAATAGGAAAATGTGGCCATATATTGGCAGCCCTAGGTATCATAAGGTTTTACTGAATTAATGAAAGACTGAGCTTGTGGGAATGTTGATTTCATACAATTTTCAAACTGAGATACTTCAAACCTCCATTAAAAAGTCAAGATATAATGTCAACAATGTACAAGGACATAATCTTTCTAGATATAAATCTCCCATGGTAGTCTTTGCAAGTTAAAATGTTAAAGACGAAAACATGGACACTCAGAAATAAAGGACTCTTCAGCATCCATTGACCAGTTTTTCCTCATTTTCTTTCCATCCTACCCTCTCCAGTCCTGCCAATAACTTTCTACTCTCTGCCTCTATGAGATCAATTTTTTTCCAGACTAAAGAAGATGGAGGATAGAATATAAAACTAATGTTTTCAATTTCTTTAGAGCTATTTTTAGTGATGATATAGTTGCTGAGTGTACGTAATAAAAAACATAGAATTAAGAAAACTAAGACAGAAAAAAAAACTCTACTCCTGAACATTTTTAAACCTTGTTCTGATATAATATGCTAGTATGCTAATTTATGATAAAAATAATTTTCTTAAGAATAGGACTCATCAGAATAAATTAATTCATCTTTCAGCAACTTAAATAATTATACATAATATTTTCCTCTAGTGCTTCTTTAAAATGGCTTTAAAGTCTTGCCAAATTACATGTTTCAGGTGTGTTTGTAGATGGTCATCCATTTTGAAAATGCACTGTTATTTAAAACCCATAATAATCCAAAAGACTACTGGTAAACCTTTCCCTCAGGATTTAATGACTTTCAGGTAGTGGTGTTGTCACTTTGTATGACAGCTGAATTTAGGTTAAACTGCATTGTATGGTGAACAAAAACACTTTACATGGATTGAGGTATTTGTTTCAACATTAAATATCTACAGGATTATGTAAATAATTCTTTAATAATTATGTAAAATGGTTTGGTTTTAAAAGATTTGTACAAAATTTCAACTATATCTTTATATACAATTAATTTCTTGACAAAAATTGATTATAGAACAATTGCTTTGTTGACTCTTTTTATACTTATAGAATTAATATGCTATAGAAGGAAAAGCCTATCAATACACGTATTATCTTAAGTTATGTTAATCAGTCTATTTGGACTGGTTAATATAAGCTTAATTAGTAGCATCTAGAAATTATTGATGACCTATATATTAAATTTATATATATATATATTTTTTTAAATATTTATTTGCTTTAGTTGTACACAATGCAATGCATTTATGTTTACATGGTGCTGAGGATCGAACCCGGGCCGTGCACGTGCAAGGCGAACGCTCTGCCGCTGAGCCACAACCCCAGCCCCTTAAATTTATATTAATGCCACCACTGTTTCAATGAAACTCATCCATAACTCTGACTGTAAAACAGATGTCTTCTCGGATTGAAATAAATTTCACCCCATATTCTTCATAAGATTTTGCCAGTAGCTTTACTAATCCTATTCAATTGTTTAATTTGTCACTTCATAGTTTTCTCCCTTTTTTACGTACACAGAATCTGTCTCAATAACTCAGTAATCTAACTCAGTATTCTATCTCTCATCCAACATGTTTCTCAATGTTTTACACTGATAATTACAATGTAATTTGTTTCATATAAATATTATAAATGGATCTCTGCATAATCATATTTAAAATTGGTATAACATGGCTTGAATTCAACATAGAACATTCTGAGTATGACTTTTAGGTAGAGGTACATAAACAAACATAGGAGAGATAAATTGTTCTCATCTTACAGGCTTTGAATAATTTTTGAAGTCATTTTTTGGGAGTACAGTCCAAAATAAGGAAGAATAGGTTTTGGAAAAAGTATAAAAGTTCACTATTAATATGCAGAATTTGATGTGCTAGTGAATCTTAAAAATAGATGACTGTTTCCATCTCATTAGAGTACTTAGAACTGTGGTGAATTATGCATATAGTAAATAATAGTGGTATTTACTGTAAGTAGTTGGTTGCTCAATTAATCTTCACAGGCTTATCATTCTAGTTGCCTTTTCATTAAAATGGTTTTGGGAAAATATTAAGTTGAAGATGTGCTTGGAGAGGATATGTTTCAACACAATTCTTTTCAGTTTGAATACTTGGACCTATCTTAGTGAAAGTAAGTTATGTGTACAACCACATAAACCATCTCCTTGAATGGTTCTTAAGACTTTGACAAATGTAATATTAGTAAAGGTTTAAAAGAATAAGGAATGGTGATTTAAGAAGGAGTGAGATTATTAATTTGTAGAGATTACCAACATTGAATACTACCATTTTATCTAGATATAAAATAGAGAGTCAGAAATTATATACCAGTAACCAAGCCTAAGTATATGTATTTTTATGTGTTTGCTAATTTGTCCCTTCCGGATTCTGTAATGATTTGCATAAAAGTTATTAAAGCAAGAAGTCCAGGAAGTGGGGAGATCCAAACATGAAATCTGTTGGTCAATGAAAACAGTCTAGTGCTGTAAGAACCACTCTAATTAAAAAAAAAAAAAAAAGTTATTACTGGTAACTCTAAAGAAAGAAAGGAAAATTAGTCAGTCTCTCTGAGGAATGAAAGAAGGCACAAGAAATCGCTCAGCAATAGTAACCACAGAAGTACACTCAGGGCCTTGAGAGTGAAGTTAAGTGGCTTCTTCAGGTTTGCATTAGATCGTGAAAGACTATATATTGATTCCTGCCAGATTTCTAATAACTCAATGGGCTCTAGCAATATTTAAGCAAATTGGCCCAGCTGCATTTCCAAAGCCAAAATTAATCTTGGTTGTATTAAGATTTAGATAACAACCATCCACAAAAATATCTTAGATGGAGTTCATCCACAATCAACATTTCTTCATTTTTGCTGAAATATAATATTCACTAGAAGAGAGTTTTCCATTTCATATGAGTGTCTTCCATTAGATAGATTTTAGTTGAATATAAGAGATAAGTATGGTCACATGGAATGGCATTTAGAAAATTAATCCACCTGATTCCAAATGTCAGCTACTAGAATCCAAGAATATAAACAAAGAAGGAAGAGTTGATTGGAAGAATTATCTCATCTCTTATCATAATAAATATGATAAGGATGAAACTAAGCAGAATTACAGATACTATAATATTGTGTGCTCAAGAACTGAATGTCTACTTTTTGCATGAGGACATATGGATGAACATTTAACACAAAATGGTAAACAGGATAAATATTTCACTAATATCATTGATCAAGTTGTTTTTACAGCTTCACAGAAGAATAAATGAAGAAACTAAATATTTGGATTCTCTGACACTATCATCCAACAAAGACCACTGTGATCAATGAGAAATACCTTGAATGTCCATGTGTAAACTAGAAAAACACAAACAAAAACTCAAAGTCAGTAAAAAAAGAAATGGGGGATGTGTGAGGCAGGTAAACAAAGAGTCAACAAAGGTGAAGTTCTGGTTTTTGCTTGGTATAGATGTTGGGAGTCTTCGAGGAGATTTCCAGACTTAAAGAGTAGGCATGGTGTATGTCCTCAACTACTCAATAGATTAACTGTTTGGTAAATATACATAGGAATCTACAGATGCCCTCCCAAACTACAAAGCACGATTTTAAAAAGGACAAAATTCTTATTCTAAGGTACATATAAAATGAACACGTGTCCAGTGTTTAACCCATTACTAATCAGGGCTTTAGGAAATTCACCATAAATAATTAATTATATAACAAGGTTATATTGATTCTCTAGGCACTACTTGTAAGATATGAATTCAAAATGACTCCCAGAATTATCTCCCTCCTCACAATACCTTTAGTGTGAAGAACATATCTCTGTTATCTAGTCCTTATTCTGCTACAACTAGGCAGTATCAGACACAGTCTTGAAAATGTGGAAATTTCAACTGGGAGCAGTGATGTGTGCCTTAATTCCAGCAACGCAGGAGGCTAAGGCAGGAGGATTACAAACATGAGTCCAGCCTTGGAAATTTAAGAGAGAGACAGTCTCTGGGTTCAATCCCCAATAAGACACACATACACACAAATTTCAAAAATAAAAAATCTTGAGTTTTAGGAAAACATAAGATGAACGTATATCAAAAATATTAATTCATTAATTATTGAAAGAAAGATGAAGTTGTCATTCATCTGAGAAACTGGATTATTCATAGGTAAGTTAAAGAAATATTAATAAATTACTGGGTTATTTACAAAAGTAGTTAATATACAAGAAGCCAAAAATCCTTGAAGCAATCTGTTGCACTGTAAATAACTTTTTTGAATCAATATTGTATGAACTCCATAAGCTGAGAAAAATATTCACTTAATCTACAACCCTTATCAAATCGTAAATAGATAAATGAAGTACATTTCCTTTAAGTATTATTGAATTGTTTTCCCCTAAATTTTAATATCAAAGAAACTGTCTTCATAACAGTAGCCTTATTTTGCCTACATGTAGATAATAATTGTTTTCTGATAATTTATGCTACCAATCATTAGTATGTGTATGTTTCATATTTGCAAGATTTCCTGGTACAAATATCTATGTTCATGATTTCTAAGCTCCTTTCTCTTGAAGTAAGGAGCAGAAGGCTACTTTTCCTTCCCCTTGGCCACGAAGAAAAATATGTAATTTTAGAAATTCTTCTTTGTGAAATCATTTCTAACAAAGTTCAGTCTCCATCATTTTATACCATGTAGATGCATGATCATCAACATAGGTAGAATTGAGTTATAAAGGGTCATAAACCTTGTTTTTGGAAAATGGGGTGTTTATAATCTTTTACATATTCCTTATCCTTTGAAAATAAGTCAGAACAGTTATGTAAAGTGTATATTAATATCCTTCTGTAGCTTTTAAAATTTCACTATAAAGCATTTTACTTAGTTTCTTGAAAAATGCCTATAACTAAGTTATAGCTGCAATGAGTTCTACTTGGAGAACCTTCTATATTCCCTCATATCTAAATTCTGAGCACACTGACACTTGTCTGGAATCTGTAATAAATGAAAATTTCAGTACGTACATTAGACACCAATACTATATTGAGGTATAAAACTCACTCCTGCTTGTTTCAAATCTGAGAAGGCAATCCCTATAGTTTTGGTTCTCAAATGATAATCTGTATAAGTGGTTTATTAATATCATCTGAGCACTCATTAAACATACAAACCATTGGGCCTCTACCCAGTTTTCTCAATCATAATCCTAGGGGAAAAGAGGGGAATCTATATTTTTGACAATCTCCATAGATGATTATATTGCCCAACCAGGTTTTGGCAGGACTGATTTGTTGTTTACCAGTAATGTTTTTGATAACTCCTGTGCACCCATTTGGAACATCACCCCTTGCAGCAGCAGTAGAACATTTTACTGCATATCCATTTCATATAAACATGAATTTGGCACTTTTCCCATCTCACTTACATAAAATAGAATAACTAGGACAAAATTCAAAAGCTCAAAGTCAATTAAAAATGATAGTATACTCAAATATTCCTTCGGTATCTTAATTTTATTTAAATATTTTTGTGGGTTTTTTAAAAATAAAAATAATAGAATGTTTCACATTTTACTATAGATACCTAGTTGAGCACAACAAGAGTTTTCCTTATTTTCATTCTGATATTATTTTCTGACTAGTTAGATGATGGATAGCTACAAACAGATAAATCAATAGTTGTGTTAAACATCAGCAATCAGAAGGCTCCCTCTTGAGCATATCAGAAGCTCTTTGAGTAGCAAAACACAAAGAGGAATGTCAAATAATGCTCCCCATGGTTTGCTGGAACTGCCAGCTCTTTCTTTTGCCCTCTGGGCCTTGCCAGTGGTTCTTGGCCTCTCCTTTTATATATTTTTAAGGGCAGCTGTCACAAACTGATGGGCTAGCATGGAATTATGTTCTGTATATTCCATATGGCTACCAATTCTGAACATTTGACCAAGTAGCATAGAGCCAGGGAAAATTTGGAGTTCTAGAAAAGTAATATTTTGACAGTTTCTGAACTACAACTACAGACATGACCCATAGATCTTTTCCAGGCTTTGTTATGTTCTTTTATTTCTTGAACATCGTTTTCTAGTCAGAAAGCATTCTTAGAAAAGTAAGAATGTGCCTTATTCTTGGTGCCTTTGTGATATTTCACATGTTCCTCCATCTGTGGAAACTCAGCTCTTGACTTTCATATTAGGTTCAACTTTGAGATTTTTATTTGAAAACTCATTGCAGAAGGCTTCAATCATGTGTTTATTTTCAAGAAAAGTGTACTTTTCATGTAATATCATAAAGTCTATAAATGAATCTGTCATAGAATTCACAAAATTATCCTGAAATTGTTAGTCATGTGTCATCTTTCCCTGCATAAGATAACATTGGACATTTTATTTCTTTGAATATGAGAATTCAATATAAAGTTTAAAAAATTCAAACAAGGGTTGATGATTAAATTAATTATGACAATTCTGCAGGGCTATACTCAAGCAAATTGACATATTTTATACATTTGAGGTTGATACAGTTGATACAGTTTATATATTTAAAGTACAAAAACTAAAGAGGATTTTATCTTAGGGAAACTTTGCTAAAAGTGTCTATGCATTTTCTCATTGCCTTAAATGATACTTTAGGTTATATAGGCTATAGGCATCTCTATTTGAGGTCAGTCCTCAGTGCTCAACATATACATCTTTAGTAACTTATTGTAAAATCTGTGACAAAATATATCAGTTGTCCTTCATACTGAAATATATATTTAAAGTTTTATAATATGCTAAAGGTTCTATTGAATAATTGTGAAAATCAGCACATATTTATTTTATAAAAACATACAATGTTTTTATGAATCCCATAAATATTGATATTGCTTTACTAGTTTAGCAAAGAAATGCAAATTTTTATAAAATTTCAGTTATAGCCATAGAATATTTGAACATGAACTGTATTGTTTTAAGTCTTCACACAGTACTTTTGCCATTTTCAAGTTGTTTATCTATTAATGATACCAGTATTAGCACTCCAAGGATTTTAGGGGTCAAGCTAGCTATTTCATAACAACTCATTGAAGAAACTAACCCACTCCATAAGTCCTTTCCAAAGACAATGTCCCCAGTGACCCAACCTTTCACTAGGCCCCATGTCTTAAGGGTTCCACTATTTCCTAATTCTACTTCACTGAGGACCACACCTCCAACACATGAAGTTGGCTTTTACAGAGAAAAACCACAGCTAATCCATAGCATATCCTGTAACTGGATGTTGCTCTAAAAGCAAAGATTTCATAAGAAAGCTGTGCTTAAAAGTCTAAAGTGGGATCATTCTTTTCGTTTTATTTCGACTGGTAAAAATTATACTTTAATTTGGTTACAACCCTATAACATGACATTTTGGTTCTGAATCTTTAAAGGGTAAATGTCTGTAGTTATCATATGAAACTAAGCTTATTGCATTCATAATAAAGTAATTTTCCTCAATAATATAAGAGGATGTTGTAACTAAGGTGAATGTTAATAAGCCATGCAAAACAGATGTGACTCCAAACCTAGGGGAAAATATGTGATCATTTTATTTTACTGCATTTGGAAATGTGGGTTAGAGTGATAGATTTATCTTGGGCCAGATTAGACCTGCTCAGATAGATATTATCTTTCTCAGAATGTTAAGAATTCAGCTTTCTACATAAACAGAATACTATATCTATACTTGAAAAGTGTTGGGGGTTGAGGGGATTGTTGGTTTTGTTTTTGCTTTTTGTAGTTTTTAATACGTATTATTTCCTTGGGTAAATTAACATTGTTAAAATATTTTTTTGTAGTCTGGTAGCATTTTTACATTTTCTGGACATAATTTGGGGTATTTTTTAATTTGTTTTAGTAACACCTATAAGAGGCAATTTCTTTGTCATCCCCAGGCAATTGTTTTCTCTACTCTAGGACTAGTCATGTTTATTGAAAGGTGTTTTTAAATTGTATCCTCCCAGAAAGGATTCCAGAGGCTTATAAAGAAAACCAATTGAAGAAAATGGGAGCAACTCATAAGAGGGTTAATATGATTGTTTTCTGGTAGTCAGTGTTAGGTAAACAAGGGAATTCACAAGGCAATGTAAAGTTTCCTTAGGAAAATATTCACTTATTTTTTAAATAAAATTCTAAATATAGAATTTATACAACCAAGCACCATGAGAAAATGTGATGATTTATTTGCCTATTTAGTGAACTGATTTCATTTTTTTGAAAAACTTTATTTTATCGATTCCATGGTTCTGGTAGAACTTTTGATCATAGAACCACTTCTCTTCAAACCCCAGAGGTATTGGCTTGTGACATAGACATGCTCAGGAGTTTGACTACTAAGCAGAGACCCAGCATTGAGGAATTCTCAAGTCCACTGGCACTGACTTAGAAAGGAGCTCTCAAGCATCTCACGTGAAATCTCAGAAGTCCTGCAGGGGTCCTCTCCCTCACAAGGCCTGACTATTCTGTTTTTCTGTTGACTCTACGTTCATTCTTTCATTAAAGTCTTATGGCATAAGCTTGAAAATCTATAACTTAGACACCATTTAGAACACTGCATGAGACAAGATCTGAAATAAAAAATGTTGCAGTTTCAACATTTTTGGCAAAGAAGTCTACACAAGTTTAGTGGCCTCTTTTAATAATGAACAAAAGATAGCTCACTGGCATATTCCCTAGAATAATTTTATAGAAAAGGAATAAAATCTTAGACCTCCTATATGTGCAGGTAGAAAACTTTTAGCTGTATCAATATAAAATTATACATTACAGATACTAGTGAAATAATACAAATGAATGGACATATTATTTGGTATCCAAATATTTCTTTGTGGGAATATGTTACATATATTTTTTAATAACTTGCTATTTTTTGTCATTTAGATCAATTCTAAATTTCAGCTATTATAAAAATTATGTAAATTTATTTTATTGTTTTAAAAATTTTTTGTTTGTGTGACTATATAGCATAAATTTCTACAGTTTATATTTATTTTCTTTTTAAAAAAATTTGGTAGTTGTAGTGTGATAAGAGAACTAAAGGGACTCCATCTTGTTCTTTAGCAGCCATCTTAGGAGTTCCAAGAAATAGTTCTGTTTCTCAGAAATAATAGAACACGGAAAGTCCTGCCTCTGTACCCATTAATCGTTACCTAGCATAACATACTTGGCAACACAAAAATAACAATTCTTATACAATGCAAATGGATTACATTTTTCTTGGGCAACATACCTTGTCAGAGATTGGTTGTCTAGATGTTAGTAACCATTCTCTAACATGTACTCAACTAGGGTCATCTTGACCCCATTCCCTCCTACTTGGTCGTTGCTATACCAACCTGGAAAGTCTCGTGGGAAATATTATTGTACCCATTGCTTTGTCTTGATAACTGCCTAGATTCAGCTTCTGTACCATGGCTTGCTTGCATTGGCTGAAACCCTGCTATTGAATATTCCGCCCTCTGTGATTTTTCTCTTTAAAAACTCTTGAAAATCACTGCCAGCGCGCCATCTGGTCACATTGTGTGATGTGTGAGGATGGTGGCCGCTGATCAGCTTAACATTTTTATTGGCTCAAGTGTGATGTGGCTTGGAGTTTTAATTGGTATTATGCTGGGTACAACATTTTTGGTACAACAGTAGATGGACAGAATGCCTTTATTTTATTTATTTATTTTTATGTGGTGCTGAAGATTGAACCTAGTGCTTCACGCATGCTAGGCAAGTCCTCTGCCACAAAGCCACAGCCACAGCCCTACAGTTTATATTTCTGAGTCTGAAAAAATATGCATTTGACATTGTGACTGATATTGTTAAATTTCTTTCCAAAATCATTAAAAGTAAATATGGAATATGCAATGTGTAGCATATAAAAAGTATTTTTTGGTCTCTTGTACAAAGTGATCTAAAATTACATGGCATTGATACAAACAGGTAGGATGAGAATTTGTTGAAAATTACAAATTTTGTCACTAATTTATAATTCAAAATTATAAATTAAATCTTTACATACATTTAGTTTGTCTCTATTGTTAACTTGATTATGTATAGATACATATTTTTTTCTAATGTCAAATCATTTTATTTTTCTTCACTAATACACAATTACAAAATTATTTTTTTAATTTTTTTTTTTAAAAATTAATTTGTTCTAATTAGTTATATATGATAGTAGGATGCATTTTGGCACATTGTACACAAATGGAGAACCACTTCCTATTCCTCTCGCTGTAGAAGGTGCAGAATCAAACCAGTAGTACAATAATATATGTATATAGGGTAATAATGTCTGTCTCATTCTACTGTCCTTCCCATCCCCACTGCCCCATCCAGTCCCTCACTCAACTCTGCACAATCCCAAATTCCTTCATTCTTCCCTAATCCCCACCACCACCACTATGCATCAGCATCCGCTTAAAAAAGAAAACATTTGGCCTTTGTTTTGGGGGGATTGGCTTATTTCACTTAGCATGATATTTTCTAGTTCCATTTATTTACCTGCAAATGCCATAATTGCATTTTTCTTTAAGGGTAAATAATATTCTGTGTATATGTACCATATTTCCTTTATTCATTCCATATTTTAGCTATTGTGAATTGAGCTGCTGTATACATTGATGTGGCTGTGTCATTGTAGTATGCTGATTTTAAGTCCTTTGGGTATAAACCAAGGAGTGGGATAACTGGGTCAAATAGTGGTTTCATTCCTTTCTGAGAAATCTCCATACTGCTTTCCATATTTGTTGCACCAATTTGCAGCCCCATCAGCCATGTATGAGTGTATCTTTTCCCTGACATCCTTGCCACCACTTATTATTCCTTGTATTCTTGATAATTGCCATTCTGACTGAAGTGAGATAACACCATAAAATAGTTTTGCTTTGCATTTCTCTAATTGCTAGATGATGAATGTTTTTTCATATGTTTGATGATCAATATTATTTTTTCTTTTGTGAAGTGTCTGTTCAGTTCCTTAGCCCATTTATCGATTGGGTTATTTGTTTTGTTTGGTGTTAAGTTTTTTGAGTTCTTTATGTATCATGGAGATTATATTTCCCAGCTTCTTTTCTATTTTTATCCTCCCACTTACTATTAATTATATTTTTTCTTCTCATGTCAACATTTATAATTTTAACTTGTATCATTGTAAGTAAAATTAAAATTCCCTTGGAATTATCAACTCTGATGAAGCAATTTTCCACATCATTTATAAATATCAAGAAATTGGCATACATTTACTTTCTCTTACTTTTCTCTATACATTTACATATAATTTTTACCTTGCCTCTTATTTATTGAGTTAAAACATATAAAACTGGTAATTTCATAGATAAAAATCATTTTAGTTCAACATAGATCCTGTAGCCCAAATTCTCACAGCTATTTGGCAATTAGTTTTATATTTAGATACATTCAATATGAAAGGTGCAGCATTTTTATTGTATAGTCTCCAGTATCCACTGTTACTTATATTTGGGAACTGGAATGTCTACCAAAAGCTCATGTGATAGAGACGAGGTCCCCCAAGCAGCAATGTTCAGAGGTGAGGCTTGTAAGACATGATTGATCATGAGGACTGCAATCTCATCCATGAATTAATCCATTTGATGCATTAATACTTTAAATGGATTTTTGGAAAGTGGGACCTAGTTGGAGACGATAGGTCATTAAGGACCTATAAGGGTGTATCTTGTCCCTGGCCCCTTCCTTTTTCCCATCCCCCTTCCTGGCTACCATGAGCTGTGAAAATTTCTTCCTCTGCTCCATTTTGCCATGATGTTTATGCCTTAGAGTGAGTTGACCACAGCATGAAATTGCTGAAACCATTAGCCAAAAATAAACAGTTCCTCTGTAAGTTGTTATTGTCAATCATTTCAGTCAAAGCAACAAAAAAGCTGACTAGAAAACTTTCCTGCAGAATGCTTATGTGTGAGATTTTCAAAATGAATATATTATTCAAAAATCATTATGCTCATCATATAATCTTAATAATTATTATATATATACATATACATATATACTCTTAGATAACCATCATATATGTATGTATCTGGTTGTATTTATAATTATTAAAATATAATTGAAACACCACAAAATTTCAGTGGTTTTTAGTATAGTGACAGGCTATTCCAGCATTATAATTAGTTATAGAATATTTTATCACTACCCAAAGAAACTCCATAATTGTTAGCATTTAGTACCCTTCCCTACTCTCCATTAGTAACCACTAATTTATTTTCTGACTTCTGTGAATTTGTTTCATCAGAATATTTTATATGGATAGAATCATATGCCTAAGTGGCCTTCTGTGTTGGGTTTCCTTTTCTTAGAAAATTTTTTCAATGTTAACCGATATTGTAGTATATGTTAGTTCTCTATTCCATTTTATGATAATAAAAATAATTGTTTATCCAGTCAGCCATCAGTGGGCATTTAGATTGTTTTTATTTTTTATGTATTGTGAAGAATATTGCTATGACATTTGTATATGAGTTTTTTATTAGACATCTATTTTTATTTCTTGAAAGTATACCCAGAAGTAAAATGTTGTGAAATGTTAAGTAGTAATTCTATTTTTAACTTTTTGAGAAATTTTGTACTTTTTTTCCACAATAGCTGTGCTACTTTATATTCCCACTAGCAATGGAGTTTCAATTCCTCCACATCTACAGCAACACGATTTTTTAAAAATTTTTCAATTATTACAGCCATTCTAGTAGGTATAATGGTGTAACTCATTGGGATTTTGATTTGATTTCCCATTCATGATGTTGTGGAATACGATTTATGTCTTACCTTCTATAACTTCTTTGGGCCAATAGTTATTAAAATAATGTTCTATCAGTAATTGGGATGTCTTTTCATCTTGAGGTATATGAGTTCTTTATATATTCTAAATCGCACTCATTACATACATAACCTTAAATATTTTCTCCTATTCTATAAATTACATTTGTTTCTTTAGTTAGTATCCTTTGATACACATACTTTTGAAGTGTGATGAGGTCCAGTTTATCAATTTTTTTCCTTTGG
The DNA here is from genome assembly GCA_025594165.1 of Tamias sibiricus. Taxonomy (NCBI): domain Eukaryota; kingdom Metazoa; phylum Chordata; class Mammalia; order Rodentia; family Sciuridae; genus Tamias; species Tamias sibiricus. The sequence continues at coordinate 85,617,908 of CM046662.1, forward strand.
TTTCTTGTGTTTCACAAATATTTATACACATAATTTTTAAAGTTTTATAGTTTTATTTCTTGTATTAGCTATTTGGCCAATTTTCAGTTAATTTTTGTAAGTAAGGTAGAAGTCCAAGTTGAATTTTCACTGGTCATTACCCAGTTGTCCCAGCACTATTTGTTGAAAAGATATTTCTTTCCTCCACTAAATTTTCTTAGCATACTTATTAAAATTCAACTGACCATAAAAGTGAGGGTTCATTTTAATATTCTAAATTCTACCCTATTAAGTTATATGCCTATTTTTATGCCAATACCAGAGTTTTATTTTTATTAATGCAATTTTGAATTGGAAAGTATAAGCCCCCCAAATTTCTTCTTTTTCTGTATTTCTTTTTGGCAGTTCTGGGCCTCTTACATACCAATGAATATTAGGGTGATATTGTAAATTTTTGTAAAAAAAAAAAAAGGCAACTGGAATTTTGATTAAACTGCATTAAATACATGCTTAATTTTGTAGATTATTGCTATTTTAACAATATTATGACTTGCTATTCATTAACATGGGCTTTTCCCCATTGATTTAAAGATTCTTTCTTTTTTTTTTTGGTACCGGGGACTTGAACTCAGGGGTACTCGACCACTGGGCCACATCCCCAGCCCTTTTTCTTGTATTTTATTAGAGACAGGGTCTCACTGAGTTGCTAAGTGCTTCGCCATTGCTGAGGCTGGCTTTGAATTCACGATCTTCCTGCCTCAGCCTCCCAAGTGCTAGGATTATAGGCGTGTGCCACCACGCCTGGCATTCTTTCTTTTTAATTGGCATACATTTTTTAAAATTTTTTATTCTAATTTTTTTATATATGACAGCAGAACACATTACAATTGATATTACACATATAAAGTACAATTTTTTATATCTCTGGTTGTATACAAAGTATATTCATACCATTCGTGTCTTCATACATGTACTTAGGGTAATGATGTCTATCTCATTCCATCCTATTTTCTATCCCCATGCCCTCTCCCTTATCCTGCCACCCCTTTGCCCTATCTAGAATTTGTCTAATTTTCCCATGTACCCATCCCAACCCCGTGATGAATCAGCTTCCTTATATCAGAGAAAACATTCAGCATTTGTTTTCTTGGGATTGGCTAACTTCACTTAGCTTTATATTCTCCAACTCCATCCATTTACCTGGAAATGTCATGATTTTATTCCCTTTTATTGCTGAGTAATATTCCATTCTGTATATATGCCACATTTTTTTAAAAATCCATTCATCTACTGAAGGGTGTCTAGGTTGTTTCCATAGTTTAGCTATTGTGAATAGAGCTGCAATAAACATTGATGTGGCTGTGTCCCTGTAGTATACTGTTCTTAAGTCCTTTGGATATAGACTGAGGAGTGGTATAGCTGGGTCAAAAGGTATTTCCATTCCCAGTTTTCCAAGGAATATCCACATTGGCTGTACCAATTTGCAGTCCCACCAGCAATATATGAGTATGCTTTTTTCCCTACATCCTTGCCAACACTTATTGTTATTTCTATTCTTAATAGTTGCCATTCTGACTAAAGTGAGATGAAATCTTAGAGTAGTTTTTATTTGCATTTCTCTAATTGCTAGAGATGTTGAACATTTTTTCATATATTTGTTGATTAATTGTATACCTTCAGTTCCTTGGCCCATTTATTGATTGGGTTATTTATTTATTTATTTATTTTGGTGTTTAGCTTTTTGAGTTATTTATATACCCTAGAGATTAGTACTCTATTTGATGTACAAGTGGAAAAATTTGCTACCAAAATGTAGGCTTTCTTTTTTCCTCACTGATTGTTCCTTTTGCTGAGAAGAAGCTTTTGAGTTTGAATCCATCCCATTTATTGATTCTTGGTTTTAATTCTTGTGCTATAGGAGTCTTATTAAGGACATAGGGGCCTAATCCAATATGATGGAGATTTGGGCCTACTTTTTCTTCTATTAGACACAGGTTCTGTGGTTTAATTCCTAGGTCCTTGATTCATTTTGAGTTGAGTTTTGTGCATGGTGAGAGATAGGGGTTTAGTTTCATTTTGCTGCCTATGGATTTCTAGTTTTCCCAGCACCATTTGTTGAAAAGGCTATCCTTTCTCCACTGTACATTTTTGGTGCCTTTGTCTAATATAAGATAACTGTAATCATGTGGGTGAGTCTCTGTGTCATCTATTCTGTACCTTTGATCTACCTGTCCTTTTTTGTGCCAATACCATGCTGTTTTTGTTACTGTTGCTCTGTAGTATAGTTTAAGGTCTGGTATAGTGATGCCACCTGATTCACTCTTCTTGCTAAGGATTGCTTTAGCTATTCTGGGTCTCTTATTTTTCCAGATATTTCTCTGAAAAATTTCATTGGGATTTTTATTGTAATTGCATTAAATCTGTATAATACTTTTGGTAGTATGGTCATCTTGACAATATTAATTCTGGCTATCCAAGAACAAGGGAGATCTTTCCATCTTCTAAGGTCTTCTTTAATTTCTTTCTTTAGTGTTCTGTAGTTTTTCTTATAGAGGTCTTTCACCTATTTTATTGATTCCCAGTTATTTTTTCTTTTATGAGGCTATTGTAAATGGTGTAGTTTTCCTCATTTCCCTTTCGTGTAATACCTCCCTTTGCTGATTTTCATTGTTGTTTTTCAATTCCTCGTCATGGGATATTTTGGCAAGGATATTCTGTAGCGCAGGCTTTCTAGTTGTAAATTCTTTTAACTTTTGTTTATCATGGAAGGTTTTTATTTTATCATCAAATCTAAAGCTAAATTTTGCTGGATGTAAGATTCTTGGTTGAAATCCATTTTCTTTCAGAGCTTAATATATGGTGTTCTAGGATCTTCTAGCTTTCAGGGTCTGGGTTGAAAAATCTGCATGTAATCTAATTGGTTTCCTCCTATATGTAATGTGATTCCTTTCTCTTGTGGCTTTTAATATTCTCTCCTTATTCTGTATATTAGGCATTTTCATTATAATGTGCCTTGGTGTGGATCTGTCTTGATTTTGTACATTTGGTGTCCTGTAAACCTCTTGAGTTTGGTTTTCCAATTCATTCTTCATGTTTGGAAAATTTTCTGACATTATCTCATTGAGTAGATTGCTCATTCTTTTGGTTTGAAGCTCTATGCCTTCCTCTATCCCAATAACTCTAAATTTTGTCTTTTTATGCTATCCCATATTTCTTGAATGTTTTGCTCATGGTTTCTTACCATTTTCATTGTGTGATCTACATTCTCTTCAAAATTATGTATTTTGTCTTATATATATTATATATATTGTCTGAGATCCTGTCTTCCAAGTGGTCTAATCTGTTGGTGATGCTTTCAATTAAACTTTTAATTTTTTATTGTTTCTTTCATTTCAAGGATTTCTGTATGTTTGTTTGTTTGTTTGTTAGTTTCAAACCTCTATCTCCCTGTTGAAGTAATCTTTTGTTTCCTGCATTTGTTTATGTAGCTCTTTGTCAAAATGATCTTTCGCTGCCCGTATTTGCTCTCTTATATCATCCTTTAATTTGCAGAACATTTTAATTATGTACATCCTGACCTCCTTCTCTGTCATTTCTTCTGCTGTGTTGGCCATGGATTCTAATAATGTGGTATCTTGATTTGTTTGGGGTACTTTCTTCCCTTGTCTTTTCATATTGATGCGTGTGTCTTCCTTTCTAGCACTGTGGATCTGAGGCATTACCATTTTTACCCTATAAGTTTATAGTACCCCTGTAAGTTTCCAATACCTCTCCTTTGAGGTGAAGTACAATGTTAACAGATCCCAATATAAAAAATATATAGCACCAAAACAAATATTTGCTCTTAAGTTGTTTACAGTTTGGTCACAATATGCATAAATGGTGAATTCAATTATTATCTACAATATAATCAGTAGGTTTTTAAAAGGGTTTACAGTTTTGATGGTGGACAAAGAACCAGGGGTGAGGTGTAGGATGATACGCTGAGGAGGTAGGAAGTGAGGATATAGAGTTATTATATCTTAGGAAGTATGAAAGAGAAATCTAAAGAGGAATATTAGTAGCAGGGGAAGACAGAGGAAGTAATTTGGGGTAGACAAGTATGTGGGAAGACTGTAGAGTACATAAAACAAACACACATATATATTAAGAAAAATTAAAAATGTCAAAATAGTAGAAATTGGTGGAAAGAGAAAAAAAAAAGATTATACAACACACTTGTAGTATACTATTCAGATGCCCCAGTCCTCAAAATCCTAACTTATGTGAAGTATTTGGTTTCACATATGTTGGGGATGTGAGGGTGAGAGAATAGAGAGGGAGAAGAAAAAAAATATCTTGAAGGAAGAAACAGGGATTGTTTTGGTTGGAGATCAGTATCTTTACTGCTTCCCTTCACATCCAGTAGGTGGGGTCATCCGTTGTTAGCTGGTATCTCTGCCTTCCAGATGGTGAAGGTAACCAGGGTGTCACTGTGCTGGGGTAGTGGCTGTTGATGGAGAGGGGTGAGTTACAAAGTGGGTGCCTGGCCAGCCAGAGTTTCAAGCTGGAGTTGCCCCCACTGAAGATGATGATGAAGGTGACCCAAGATGGAAGCTCCAGTTTTCAGTGATAGGGTGTGGGGCTGGGTGGGGGAAGCCACTGTTGAGCTCAGAGAAAAGCTCAGTGGTGTGCAGTATGTGGCTATTGGCTAACTTTAGAGCCTGTGTGATGTTTCTTGGTGTAGGCAGGCTACTGTGTAGGGGACTATCTCCATTGCTGCATTGTCTCAAGATGGTAGCAACCCAGGGAGCCCCCATGTTGGTAGTTGGGGGTCCACATGGGAGTGGCAGCTGGAGGTCCTGTGCATGTTTGAAGCTTCTGGGTGTCCTGTGTGGGAGCAGCATCTGTGATTTCTGCTTCGGTGGGTGGCCTAAAGTTCTGCACAGATGCTGATGTCCATGGTCCTGCTCGGGTACCCAGTAGTCCTACATGGGTGAGTAGTTAGGAGACCTACTCTGATGCTGAGGCCTAGAACCCTGGATGGGCACAGTGACTGTGATTCCTGTGCGGTAGCTGGAATATCACTTGCAGAGAAGCCATATACTCACTACTTGTGTCCCAGGTCATGGAGCGACACAGAATACTGCCTTCCTCTGGCCAAGCATCTTGGATCCCCAAATTTAGGTGTTCTATAATGGTAGTAGCAAATTTTAATTCTAAGTGTGCAATTCTTTCACATTCATTTTATCATCTACATGTTCATGCTTTTTCCTAATTATTTTATCTTTTTATATCATTATAAAATTGAATTATTTTCTAATTGATAATTAGACTTTTCATTGTTAGTATATAGAAATACAACTGATTTTAAAAAAATTTAGTTGTAGATGAACACAATGCCTTCATTTTGTTTATTTATTTTTAGGTGGTGTTGAGGATCAAACCCAGTGCCTCACACATGCTAGGCAAGCACTCTACCACTGAGCCACAATCCAAGCCCCCAACTAATTTATTTATTTATTTATTTATTTATTTGTTTCATGTTTAATTTTTTTAAATATTTTTTAATTTTTCTAATTTTTAATATGTACAACTCATAGTGCATGTATTTAGCATCTTTTTACATACAACTGTTTGTATACAAAATATATTCGTAAAATTCAGGTCTTCAATCATGCATTTTTTATTTTTTGATAGAGAGATGATCTTTTATTTTGTTCAGACTTTTTTCAAACCTGTGGGTTCAAGTTATCCTCCTGCTTCAGCCTTCCACGTAACTGAGACTACAGGTGTACACCACCAAACCTGATCTAGAATACAACTGATTTTAGTATATCCATCTTATATACTGCAATCTCTCTGAACATATTTACTAGGATTTTGTGAATTCTTTAGGGATTTCTCTATAGAAAATCAAATCATATTCAAATAAGGATAATTTTAATTCTTATTTGCTAATCTTGATCATGTTCATTTATTTTTCTTATATATAACTTTGTCTACAGCTTCCTATATAATGCTGATTAAAGGTGACAAGACCAGACAGTCTATATTTTCCCAGATCTGAGAGAAAAAATTATAATCTCTTGCCATTTAAGACGTTGTTATGCATTAATTTTTTGTAGATGCATTTTATCACATTGAAAACCTTTCCTTTTCTATATAGTTTACGGAACTTTTAATGATGAAAGAATGTTGAAATCTACCAAATATATTTTTTCTTTATATACTAAAATTGTCATATGTCTTCCTCCACCACATTATTCTATTAATATGGAATATTTGTTGATTCAAGAATGTTTCATTAATCTTATATTCCTGATATGATACTCAATTGGCTATCATGTAGAATCCTTTAAATATGTTGCTGAAGTAGTTTGCTAGTATTTTGTTAAGATTATCTATGTTAATATTCACAGAGGAAATTGAAATATAATTTTCCTGTATGAATTTGGTTTAGCTGTACTATCAGGATAATGCTGAGCTCTTAAAATGAGGGAGAAGTGTCCTCTCACTTCCTCTGTTTCTTGTATTTGGGGGTGTTGGGGTGTATTGGTGTTAATTCTTAAAATGTGTGATAGAATTGACCAATTAAATCATCTGAGCCTGGGTTTCTTGTTTTTTGTTGTTGTTGTTGTTGTTTTTTTTATTACTAACTCAATCTCTTTAATGGTTATCACACATTTATTCAGATTTTCTTTCTTTTCTCTTAAGATTTTATTGAGTATATTTTTAGAGACATTTGTTTATTGTTATCTAATTTCTTTGAATATAATTATTCAAAGTATTCCCTTATAATACATTTTATTTCTATAATTCTGTAATAATATATCTTTAATTCCTGGTTTTACTAATATGAATCTTCTGTTTTTTTTCTTGGTCAGCATTACTAAAGGTTTGTCAATTTTGTATTTATTTTCAAAGTACTACATTTTTGTTGATTTTCCTCTCTACATTGTCAGTTTCATCTTTCTGCTCTAATCATTATTACTTCCTTTTTCTGCTAGCTTCATATTTAGTTTGCAGTTATTTTTCTAGTTTCTTAAAGTAGAAGATTAGGTTATTGGTAAGAGATCTTTTTTTTTGTTCATGGCAGCTATTGACACTTATAAATTTGTGTCTTAGCCTTGCTTCCACTTTATGAAATAAGTATTGATACAATATTTTTACTTCTAATGGGTTTTAGTTTTAAACTTCTCAAAATATTTGCAAATTTCTTGTGATTTCCTCTTTGAACCCAGTGTTCATTAGGAATGTGTTTTTTAATTATCACGTAATTGAAATTTTTCTAAATTTCCTTCTGTTATTGATTGCTAATTTTATTTAATTTGATCAAAGCACATACTTTGCATGACTTCAGTCTTTTCAAATTTATTGATGCATGTGTTAAGAACTAATAGATGGTCAACTCTAAAAGCAAATCTCATAAGCACTTGAGAGGACTACAGCATTTGTTCAGTCAGTGGACTCTTGGTTTCAGTTGGTTTATGGTGTTGTTCAAGTCTTCTGTGTCTTTGATATCATCTGTGTAGTTGTTCTATTCACTATTACATGTGCAATGTTGAAGTGTCCAGATATGTTGATGAAATGGCTATTTTTGCCTTCATTTCTTTAGCTGGTATAATTGAGCTTTCATTTATTCTTCATTTTTAAAAAATCTGATCCTTAGACTGGATAATTGGAATGAGCTTTTCCCCCCATTTGCTAATTTTTTTTTCTGGCTTCACAGGAAAAATAAAATGATCCCATCTATTAAATTTTTCATTTCAGTAGTTTTATTTTTTAGATATAAAATTTATTTTGCCCCTTATTATAACTTTGAACTCTTTATTGGTATAATCTATAGGTTGAGAGATTTTCTCATCCTATGATAGTGATTTATTTATAGATTTCTTTAGATCTTATATATTTTAAATAAATGATTTAAAGCTTGTGTTAGTAAGTTCAATATCTGGGCTTCTTTCATTTCTTTAAATTTTAATCGACTATTTTTCCCCCTTTGGCCATACTTTCTATTGTATTTCATATATTTTAATGAAAACCATTGATTTCAAATAATATAATACATAACTGAAAATCATACACTCCCCTATTTCAGAGTTTGTTTTTGCTACTTGTTTCAGTTGTTTTAGCATGGTTGTTGAAATGTCTGAACTAAATTGTAAAGTATGTTTCTTTTTTATGTGTGATCAACAAAGGATCTACTTGGTTACCTTAGTGATCATATAATTGCCCAGAATGGATAAATCTTCTAGTCTTTGCTTAGGAATTATGCTTGAGTGCTGGGGGCACATTTCCAGTACTCAACCAGATATTTTAACCTGTAGCTTATTTTTTACTTCTTGCTCACAAGGACCCTTGTTAAGTCAGATGTAAGACTCTAGGACCTTCTTCCACCTTTCTAAAACAAGGACAGACCTCTGGGCATTACACATTGTTTCCTATCATTGCCTCAGAATATGGCAATTTTCAAAGTTTCTAAGGGGTTTTCATTCTTCAGTTTTTCCTTTAAAGATTTTTGATTAACCAATTTTTGCCCCATTCTTATTAATCACCTTAGGAAATCATGATATTAAGATTTTAAAAATATACCATTTCAAATTAAATAAAAATAAACCCTTTGTGTAAGGTCCTTCAGGAAACTACCAGACAAATAAAACAATGAATATTTTTAAGAAATAAATTGTGGAAATTTGCTCTTTCCAATGCTAGGAACATGGTCTGTTATATTTTCAAAGTAGTGGAGCAGTAGATGAAATCACGGAAAATTTTCATGACAAGGCTTGCTGTTGCTACTGAGATTCAGTCACTTCATTATGAATCCTTTGGTTATCTAGAGTTATGAAAAATTTGATCTTGACAATTTGGGGCAGTTTTTTCCACCATTTTCATACCATTACTCAAACATTAATTTTCATTGGGTGTTGGGGACATTAAGAACACGTCAGCCGAAAGAATAAAAAAACCTAACTCTTTGGTTGTCTCCTACTTCCTGATACGTGGACTTGGCCTAGCCAAGGGGTGTTGCCCTGATGCATGAGGAAAGATCAGACCGCCTCAAGGATGGGCTAGTGGCTCTGCCAATGTGATCTGCTCGTGCTCCCTATGCTCCCCTATGATCTTTCTGCTGATTGGCCCTTGTCTTTTATAAAAGCTGTCCAACTTCCTCAAAAAAATGAGTTCCTGCTTTGACTGGCCTCCCTGGTGTTTCTGATTGTCCTCCACCGTGAGGGCTGAGTGTGGGCCACCAGCAGACTCCTGCCTCTTCCCGATTCAGCCTCACCCGCTGGGGTGTGCTCTCCCAGCCTTTTCTGCCAGCTGGAGAGGGCTAATCCCGGGTCCAGGGGAGCTAAAAAAACCCAGCAACTGGGAATTTGGACATATTTCTATATTCTAGAACTTCATGGTTCTGTGGCAAAATATAATAGAAGTCTGCCTTTTATATGCTTGTTAGATGATTTGGGGAGGGGGAGAACATGTAAAAAAAGTATCTTCAAACCAAATATGCCCAACTTATGTCCCATTGTGGATTATTCTATAATAATTTTACTGAGGCAGCTTTGAACACATGAATTAAAATTTTATTCTTTTATAATTTTTAAAAATCATTGATATTATCTTTTATTAGTCAGATTTTATACTTTAAGAATCGTAATTTTTTTCATGTTGAATCACTAATATCCTTTTGCAGTAGCTCTTATCACCCTTGCTTCCTTCCTTTTCTCTCACACATTTTCTGTATGTCATCTCTTGGTTTTCTTGTTTTGCAAATATTCTGTTCATTAATTTTCCTAAATTAGTTATTTGTCTGGTAATGATGACTTTTCAGTCTTTACCTCTTCAAGATCCTTTTTTATCTTATTCTGGCTGTTGCTTAATAATTATGTTTTATAATCCTTAAAAATTAATTTACCTTCTTATTACATTTTTCCAGTATAGAAGAAACTTGAGTGAAAATATATTGTCGCTGAATTGCTAAATATTTTAAAAAGCAATTTATCTGATATTTTTTCTCCTTTATTGAGGCAACATTTCTTTTGTTTTTTGGGGGGAGGGGTACCAAGGATTGAACTCAGGGGCACTCAACCACCTAGCCACATCCCCAGCCCAATTTTTGTAGTTTATTAGAGACAGGGTCTCACTGAGTTACTTAGCACTTTGCTGTTGCTTTAAATAAGCCTCCCAAACTGCTGGGATTACTGGCATGAGCCACCGCCCCAGGAGTTCAAGGCAGCATTTCTGCATGTTTTATTGCACATATTTCTTTCCAAGCATTCATACTTAAAATTATAAATTTTGTCAAGGAACACTTTATTAGATAAATCATTCATTCATTAATACATTTGATAAACATATTATGATGTTATGTTACTTACTAGGTTCCACTAGTCGTTCTTGTTAGTAGGATGGATAATGAACAATTATTACAAATATTTCTACCCTAATGCATCTTACATTTTACAAAATAAGAAAAGAACAGACAAAAGATATAGTTCTATTTCCTGAAACACAGACCTGAGAATAGTGCAGAATAGACTTTAGGCACCGTTAGATTACTGAGAAAATAGTTGTAAGTCCACTACAATAATCTATTTGAGAAATCTTAGTGACTTGAGCAGGATGATGTCACTGAGGTGGTAAGATTTTATTTCATGTAACTGAAGACATTTTTCCTTCCCTTGAAACTTGAAAATTTTCTCTCTCCCTGGAGAGACAAACACTGTTGATATTATCCATTTTTCATTGAAAGATATTTTGGGAAAGATATATGATTGGTACTGCTTATGATTGTAGACACCAAACCAAACCTTATAAGCTCCATATTATTTTGTCTAACTGAGCTCATCTTGTACTATAAAAAAACTCTTCATGTCAGACACTGGCTTTCCCATTCTCCCGCACAGTGAGCAAACAGACACAATCATCGGTCTGGACTAATGGTTTGAGGAGGAGTGATGATTTCTGGTAAACACCTTACTCCATAAATTTAAAATCAAAATGAAGAAAATAGATTCCCTTTCTACTTCAGCTAGATGTGAAATACCAGAATAGGAAGCAATCCTTGAAGTCAGGCTAAGATATGCTGAAGTCTCATCTCTAAAGACTTCTTTGATGGTTTGAACCAGTCTAGAACTCTACCTCAGGACTTCCATTAGATGTAATACTATAACTCCGGTGAGAAATCTTGCTAAGCATATCCTCCCTAATGGCAAAATAATAAAAGTTAACTTATTTGTTACGGTGAAAATGGTGCCTAGATTTCCTTATGGAATGTCAATTTATATATGCTTCACTACTAATCATAGAGATGTCTGTTAACATTCAACTATTGATGAGTTAACCATCAGGGCTTTGTCTCCCTCTCTCCAACAGTTGTTTTTGCCTCTATGAAAGCTAGTTTATACAGAAATGTAAAGTCCATGTGTGTATCTATTGTCTGTCTCTCTGTGTGTGTCTCCACCAGTGAAATTGTTAGAAAGAAGAAGAAATGATCCAACAATGCTTTAAATAAATCTCATTTTAGAATAACTTAACTTAAATACTATCTCAATTTTCTCATTTGTTTTTAATTCAAATTAGTTAGATTTCTGATTTCATGAGGAAAATACAGAGAACTAGAGATAATGCATATGTACAAATAAGTATGTATATGTGTAAATATGGCAAAATGAATCCCACTATCATATAAAATTATAATGCATTAACAAAAACACTTTAAATATAGAAAGAATATCATCCCTACAGTTATGACAGCAAAACTACTAAGTAAATTTCAAGTTAAAAGCTTTTCTTGAGGGCTGAGGTTGTGGCTCAGTGGTAGAGCGCTTGCCTAGCATGTGTGAGGCACTGGGTTCAATGCTTTACACCACAATAAATAAATAAATAAAATAAAGGTCCATCAACATCTAAAAATATATTTTTAAAAAGCTTTTCTTGAGCTGATTTGAAAGCTAAAATTGCAGAGAAAATACCTATCCTCCAATATTAAAAGAGAGAAGAGATGTTTCTTTCTTCTTAAAGGAGAAAAGGGATCAAAGTTTGGGCTTATCTGGTTGTTAGCACATTAACCCAAACCTTGACACCTGGTAGAGATGATCTAATATGCCATCATACAAGCTGGTAAGAAGATTAAGTTGGAAATGTTTTTAAGTTTTCTAAAAACAGAATGTGGGTTCATGGGATAATGTTTTTAGCTTTTCTAGAAGATAATTGAGGAATATAAACCAAGAAAAATAAAGAATGTATTAGGTGTGTATAACACAAAATGCCTGAAATAATGGGGCAGGATGAGAGGGAGGGATTAATTACACATAATTTTGAAACTATTATATTGTGCAGTACTTGGTGTAATATTTTATGGCAGTGATATAAAAATATTTTAAAAATAAAGCAACCAATAAATCTATAAGTGAAAAAAATGGAATCATTAAAAACATTGCTAAATTAAAATCAGATTAAGCAGGAAAATAAAAAGGAAGCAGAAATCAATGGAAACAAGTAGAAAATAGCTAACAACATGTTAGAATTTATCCAAGCATATAAATAACTCTTTTAAGTATGAATGATTTAAATCTACAAGTTAAAAGAGAATATATATTAATAATGAAATAATGACCCAACTACGTATTGATAAATAAAGATACACCATGCAATCGTCAACCAAGAAATAAACTATATTATTTTCAGACAAAATGTACTTCAGAACAAGAAAGTTTTTCAGATTTTTTGGTCTTTTAATAGTAAAGGGGTAAATCTTTAAAAAGTGTTTAAGAATTTTAAATGTGTGCAACTAACAACAGAACTTCAAAATACAAAGAAAAACAGATGGAACAGAAAGAAAAACAAATTGAACAGAAAGAAAAAATAGAAAAATCTAGAATTATCCCTAGAGACATTTTTAAGTATCTCTTAGTAATTCTCACAAGACAGAAAACAAATAAGAAAATAGATGACCAAAAAAGCACTGCCAACCAGCTAGATCTGTGAGCAATAGAGCACTCCACCGAAGAACAGAATAATACTCTTTTTTATCAAATTTACATGAAGCATTCCTCAAAACATACTGCATCCTGAAATATAAAACCATCCTTAGCAAGTATAAAGAATAGAAACTGTACAAAGTATGCTCTTGGACCATTAATGTGAAACTAGAAGTCAATAATAGAAAGGTACTTGGAAATTTTCCAAGTATTTAGAATTTTTAAAAATGTATATACATATTTTATGACGAATGAGTCAAAGAAAAAGAATCAAGAACATTGCTTTGGATTAGGTGCCTTCTCTTACAAGCTTTCATTACAGATACAGAGAACAGTGACAAACAGCAGTGGTGAGATGCCAAAATGGGTAAAGTTAGATATTTATGCCAGAGGAGCTGTCAGCCTTCTCTTTAGAACCTAAGCCCACCTTCCTTGGTTGGCTCTTATGCAAAATAATATATGGGTGGCAATGAGTGTGATTTTTAGATTTGACATTCACCTTCCTTTCACTCTAACACTAAGTGGAACACACTTGATGTAGAAGGAATTTAGGAAGGTACCAAATTTCAATTGGGCTTTTTGTTCTTCATTCCTATTTAAACATAACAATATGTGTTTGATTTGTGCTCCTTTCATTTTCCCCTTGTTTTTATTTATTTTTGGTAGGATTTGCAGGACAGCAGCTCTGTCATCCAGTTTATCTGTACACCTTTACTCAGAAATTTTTCCTTAGGGTTTGTGGTTCTTTGTTTTACATAATGCCATTTTTGTTTACCATGAGAGGTTAACATTCAACAAAATGTTTGGGTTTTTTTTTTTTTTTTTTGGTATTTTGATACAAGATTTCAATTTTCTAACTTGATTAATGACTGTTGGGGCCAGAACCTAAAGATGAGTCGTCAATATCAAAGGTAAATTGGCTGAGAAAAGATTTTGATATGAAATGAACAGTCATGTTCAGAGTTGCAAGTGATTTGTAACTCTATTATATAATTCTATCAGTCTAATCACAGAAAAAAAAAACATTACTAAGACATGTTTTACAGTGCCTGCCCTGTACAGACAGAAGATGGATTTTTAAAAGCACTTTGATAGGAGTGACATTTGATATTAAGAGCAATTTCTTAATTTAGTCCCTTTATCACATTTCATCTTATTTCTTTGAAATCTCTTAAATAATGTTTTATCTTGCAAGGAAACTTTGAAGATGTGGCTTTTGATATATCTTTTAGAGGGTATTTTTTCATGTATAAAGCATCTATCCACTTAAAATACCTTAACACTGCTCATACTACTTTACATCACTATTCTTCCTAAAATCATTCCCATGGTATCAAATATTAAATAAGTAAGCAGTCATTTTTATTAGTGAACAGATGCACAGAATAATTTCCCATTATGCTCTTCCTTTTATTTTCCATTGTCATCTCCTCTGAGTCTCTATTTTTACTTTATTTTTCCTATTTCTTCAGGCAAATATAAAATTATTGAGCATCAAATACAGTGTGAAACTTTTAGTATATTTAGCACTTCAAATTCACTTAATAGCTTTTCATACTTTTATTAGTACATTATAGTTCTTCATAATAGTTGGGTTCCTTTTGACATAATCAAACATGCATGGAATTTAATTTGTTCCCTTTCTCTTGCCAGTGTTTCCTCTTTCCCATCCCTCCTGCTTCCCCTTATTCCTCTTCCTCTACTCTGCTTGTTTTCCATTTATGTATCTATGTATTTATAACTGGTGCTTTACAAATATGCATAAAGGTGGAATTCACTGTGCTATATGTACACATGCACATATCGTAACTTTACCAAATTTATTCTGCATTTCCTCTCCTTTCCCAACTTTCCTCCTTCAGGCTCAGTCTGCTTCTTCTCCACTGATCTTCCATCTATATTTAGAATACCATACCCCCTGTTTTATTTCCCTTACTTTGCTCAAGCTTCTGTGTATGAGAGAAAACATTTGACCCTTGATTTTCTGAGTCTGATTCATTTCACTTATCATGATGTTCTCCATTTCCGTCCATGTACTAACAGATGAGACACATTCATTTCTTTACTGTTTAGTAAAACTCCCTTGTGTATATATACCACTTTTTTTTTTTTTTTTTTAAGAAAGAGGCTTGCTAATTTGCTAAGGGCCTCATTTAATTGCTGAAGCTTCTATTCAATCTCTGATCCTCTACCTCAGCCACTGGAATTAAAGGAATGTGCCTCTGCATCCAGCGATACTAATTTTCTTAATCCATTCATCAATAGAAGGGAACCTGGGCTGGTTTCATAGCCTGGCTATTGTGAATTGCACTGCTATGAACATTGATGTGTCTTTATCAATATAGTATGCTGACTTTAGTTCTTTAGGATAAATACAAAACTGTTGGGATAGCTGGATTATATGGTGGTTCCATTTCTACTAGTTTCCAGAGTAGTTATAATAATTTGCAGTCTCACCAACAATGTATGAATGTACCTTTCCCCCCACATCCTGACCAGCATTTTTTATTCTTTTTTAAATTAGTACACTTTAGTTATACATAATTTTAGGTTTTGTTTTGACGTAATTATACAAGTGTGGAAAATAATTTGTTCTAATTCAGTCTCCTGTTCTTCTCCTTTCTCCTCCTCTTCTCCAACCCCCAAGTTCCCTTTCCTTTATACTATTGATCTTTCTTATATTTATTTGTAGTTTTTTAAAAATAGTATATTGTGGATTCACATCCATGAGGTGAGAATTATTGTGATACTTTCACACACACACACACACACACACACACACACAGGAAAGTTTGGTCAGATTTTTTCTATGAATATTTGTATTTAGAGAAACCAAAGAAGGAAGAAAAAGGAAAAGCCTAGAAAAATATTTTCAATTAAATATTAGCTGAAAATTTCCTCAATCTTGTGAAAGATATTTACATCCAGGCACAAGACACCGATGGGATATTGTAATGGCACCCCCTCCTCCGCAGAAAATCTTAACTAAGTTTCTCCAGAAATCTTCGCCATGGCTGGTTTTGGGACTGTCAGCAGAAGAGTCTCTACAAGAGGGTTCAATGTGGATAGGCTCCCTATTTTCATATTGTCCTGTTTTGCTTGGCCACTGGCCTGGCAGAAATCAGCACTCCAGGTGCTGGACACCCCTTTACTTGTTTTTCGCAAACATGTATCCAGTATAGTAGTTTGTTAAGTGTGTTTGCAAATACAAAGTTTGACTTAAAAAAAGGACAAATTCTTTAAACAAGGCCTCTGGCCTTGAGCTGGAGCTTCACAAAGATGTCTACATTTCTAAGATAAGAGAAGTTACCAACTGGGCCCCATGGTAACAGCTGGCAGGAGGAGGAAAGAAAGGGGAGCAGACGCTCTCCCCTTCTCAGGTGTTGTCCTTGAAGGGTTAACTTGCCCAGAACAGTGAAAGGAAAAAAAATCTGTTTTTATGTGAACTTCTGTAAACTATGAACTTCTGAGCCCCTCTCCTTACATGCTGGGTATAAAATTCTGAAACTACCTGAACTTGAGGTTCAGGGGATTAATTGATTACAGCAAAAGCCGTACCCTCTGAACCTGGCTACAGTCAAATAAAACTGTTTCCGGCTATCTTCGGTGCCTTGCCTCGTCTGTCCCTACAACAATATCAAATACACATGATATGGTCAGAAACTATCTTTACTAGGGCATATAATAATCAAACTGTCCAAGTATAAGACAAAGAGACAATTCTAGAAATAACGAGAGAAAAGCATCAAGTCACATTATAGAGAACAGTGAACTAAAGGCAGATTTCTCAGCAGAAACATTACAGACCTGAAGAAAATGAGAAGACATATTTTAGATTCTGAAAACAAATAGCTGTCAATCAAGTATGCTATACCTAATTTGGTTTTGATAAGTTATATGTGTCCAGAAATTTATTCATTTTTTTTCTAGGTGTTCCAATTTTGGGTATGCTCATACTCATCTCTAAATATTCTTCATAATTTTGTAAAAAAAAAATAAAAAGAAAAAAATTTTAAATGTCTTGAAACAAATGGAAATGGAAACACAGCATACCCTAATTTACAGAAACATAAAAGCAATATTAAGAAGGAAGTTTATAGTAATAAGTACCAACATTAATAAATACTAATATCTCAAATGAAAACCTAATTATTCCTATCAAAGACCTATAAAATCAAGAACAAACTAAACCCAAAATTACCAAACTGAAAAAAAAAGATCAAAGCAGAAATAAATGAAATAGACACTAAAAAATAAATATGAAATATCAATTCTGAATATATTCTCTTGAATTTCATGAAGATTCCTTATAAACATTATTTTAAATTCTTCATCAGGCATTTCATGAATGGCACTTTCTTTGGAATTTATTCATAGAATTATTGAATTATTGTGTCCTTCTGAAAGCATACTGTTACCTTCCTTTCTCTTTATTCTCATGAACCTACATAGAGGTTTCTCCATGTAGTGATCAGTTATTTCTAAGACCTTTAAAAGGTGGCTTTTGTGGTGAATGGCTTTTAACTAAAGATGTCTTGGAATATCAATTTGGTAGACAACTTTATGTTTGGGTACCACAGTGTAGTCTTCTACCTTATTTGGCTAAAATTATTGCCTTTGGATATGGTGCAGAATACAGCAGGGTTGAAGAGACCCTGTCTCTGAGGTCTACATAGGCTAAGGACATTCTAGCAGCCAAGGCAGGTATGGTACACACAGTGTATGTGAAATACCCACACTGTAGCCATTACAACAGTGGCAATGCTGGCACTGGGAGCACAGTGGAGGTTTCTTTCTTTTTTGGGGTGGTACCGGGTATTGAACTCAGGGGCATTTGAACACTGGGCCACATCCCCAGTCCTTTTTTGTATTTTATTAGAGACAGGGTCTCACTGAGTTGTTAAGTGCCTCACCATTGCTGAGATTGCTGAGGCTGGCTTTGAACTCGTGATCCTCCTGCCTCAGCCTCCCAAGTGCTGGGATTACTGGCATGCACCACCACTCCTGGAGGTTTCTTCAGACTCTGCTGATGTAACCTCTGCTGTGGCAGTAGGGGACCTGTAGCACTTGTCCTCACTCTGTACTGGCACAGACTCACACACAGTGTGGGAGGGAGCAGTGGCAAGGAACCGTGGTGCACATTCACAGTGCCTGCTCTTTGTGCTGGTAGTGCTCCAGATGCATATGTATCTTCCCTCTAGGGGAGTTAGCTGCAGGGACTATGTCAGTGGTGCCAAGGTGACTCTTTTGCAGCAGTCATTCTTAGCCTTGGTGGTGGTATGGCTCCACATACGGACACTCACCTAGGAGGACAGTGCTGAAACTTTGCATGGGTATGCATTCTCAGTTCTGGCTGTGACACACATCCTAATGCACCTTGCGCTAGGTCAGAGAACAAGCACGCTGGTCCCTCAGTCCCTCTATCCCGTTCTGTGCTGAATCATCCGTCTCCTGTAATGAAGAGAACTGTGTAGGTTTGGTGCTGGGATCACAGTTGCTCTGCCATATTAAGTTGGATTTGTGAATTTGCAGTCCCATGTGCTTATATAAGTGGTACAATGCCTGTGGACTCCTAGGGTGTGTAGATAATGTGAGTTCCTTCTCCAAAGTATCCAGGTTGCTCCTGGGTCACAAGCCTACAATTACTCTAGCTAGTATTGCTGGTGTCAGCACTGGTGTAGTTTGCTGGGTCTCTCCCACTAAACCTTGGCCTGCAAAGGGGAATACTGCTTATCTGAGGAGCTGGGTCCTAGTTGCTGGGGCACATTGCTCCTCTCTTTGTTACACCACCACCAGTCTCCAACTCCTACAAGGTTCCAGTATTTATTTCCCTTGCTGAGTTCCAGCATTAACTCTCAGTTATGCCAAGGGTTTGAGTCACCTTAAAATACAGTTACCACCTGTTGCTTTGGTTCTTTGTGGAGAAGCAATTTCTGAACACCTCTGTTCAGCCATCTTTGATTCTCCTCCCTCTCTTACACATTATTTTTAAGTAATGAGGAAACTGAGGTTTTTATGAAAAAGGCCGAATAATTTATCTTTGGAAAAGCTACCACAAATCTACACATTTTTACTGAGGGCCTAAAATTAATAAAATTTGTTTCCCCAAAGTAGACCTTCTCCTAATTTTGGGGGATATTGACATTGATTTGTATATTCTGTATTCTCATAAATATTTTCAACATATGTACTAATAGTTGCTGTTTTTAACAAATTTGGCCATTTTCAGTTCAACACAAACCCCTTTTTTCTGTACACATATTAAATTTCCTTCTACTGTAATGGAACAGGGAACTCATTCTTCTGATTCTAAGGAAAATACAAAATATGAAAGTGTCATATTTTCTTTATTAGCTATAGATTCAAAGAAAGTATAATGATAAGATACAAAAGATACAAAAACTATAAAGAAAATAATGCAAATGCAGTTAGTATTGAATTGTTTGTCACATAAGAAAAGAAAATAAATACCACCTAATTGTTTTTTGTATTTCTGGAAAGGGTAATTTAGTTTTTCAGGTAGTTGAATGTAAATAGTTTAGTAATGATTATTTCATTAAGATTTGTCTCCTTTCATATAAAATTGCATAAAAATGTACTTTTGAATAGAGTAGTCATCTTTTAACTTGCTTTATGTTTTTGGTTTTTGTTTTTGTTTGGGGAATTTAATGTCATTTTTGTTGATTGTTTGTCTTTTCAGTCCTGAAAGTAACACCTTTGTGTATTTGCAGCAGTCAGGAATACACAGCACCTACTTTCATTGAGTCCTAGAGACTGGCTCATTTTCTTTTCCAAATATTGTAAAATATCAATGAAGTACTTATAAATCTTTAAAGTTTCTGCTAAATGGTAGTTGTAACAGCAGTGAATATCTTTTCTTTAGAACCAAAACAATCCTCTAAATTTATTTTTAGTTTGACTTAACTCCTTTTGTCTATATTTCAAAACCTTAGTATATTGCATATTTGTTTCATATACCAAGATTATATTGCCACCATATAGATTTTTGGTACAATAAATGTTTTAAAAATAAATGTTTTAAAATGCATCTCTGGTAAAATGATCCAAAATATGTTACTTATGTTTTTATAAAACAAAAATAATACAAAGTCAATGAAGTGTTCAGCCACAGATTTTATAAATTATATTGTTACCATTTTAAAATTCTATTTAGTTTATCTTTGTAGAAACTGGGTTGATGTGCTGATGACTTAAAAAATCTTATGAATTCAATTTTCTTTGAAATTTCTTTTCTTCCTTCTTTTCTTTTATTTAGTTAAACATTATTCACCTACGTTGTAACATGCACTAGACAAAACACTTAATACAAAAGTCAGTGTGTTAGAAAACATCTGCTTTCTACTAGCTAACTAACATATACCAAAAAACTTCTCTTGTTCTACTAAATTGACATAAAAGTCTCCTGAATCTTAAAGGGATATTTCCCATGCTCAGGAACAAATTTTCTCACTATAATGACATGTGTGGACTTTTTCTTGTCTTAGGTAATAGCCAGCATTTGAAATTGCCATACATTCAAGAGGAACTTTAAACCATGGAAATTTCTGAACTATGCTGCACTTATTAAATATTGAAAATTAAATCACTACATATACTATAACCATGGGACTAAGGTCTAAAGAAACCTAAAATTTGAACTCAGATTCAGACCAATTTCAAAGTTATTTGCTTGATGAGAAAATGATGTAATAATAGTCAGTGCTACCAAATGTGGTTAGAGATTTTTAAAGCAGTAATTGTGAAACCTGGAAAAGTAGTATTTCTCTACAACATTTTGTTCAGTTACATTTTACATCAACATGGCTAATTAAATGAAAAAATATCTCATAGTGGTTAACATAACTTATGATGCGATAATTTATCCTTGTATTAAAAAAGAATTAGTGGCAATTCTATAGTTCTAGTTTGACATATTTTATTTATGATTTTTCTTTCTTTATAGAATGAGATACGGGAGTTAGAAGCATCCATAGAAATGAGAATTATAATTACTACAAAAGAATTTTATGCATGTCAGAAAGGATCATATTTTGCTTTGAGGCAATTTTTGTATTAGAGCTTTATGATTATTCATAGTAGTTGGGTTCATCTGACTAATTCATACATGCATGGAAATAGATTTCAGCTCATGATCCCCCTTTTTCCCCCTTGTCCCCCTTCTTTCTTTCCTCTGCTATACTAGACTTCCTTTTCCTTGTCTATTGAGACAATTTAAATTTTAAAAGAACAATGCCAATATCTAATATGCATCCTGCTATTTCTCATTTCACTTTTGCTGGTTATGTTCAGAATAGAATAAAAATCATGATATTCACCAAAACATATTTTTTAAAAAATATGTTCATTTGTAGTGTGTATATTTTGTCAAGATAAAGAACGGCAATTACAATTTCAGAATGATCAAAATTTTAAATGAGACATTTTAATGCATAAATTGTGATTGCCAATTACTTTCTCAGGGAGAAAGTAAGAATTGTAGTAAGTATACAACAAGTGAAGTAAAAATCTTATTCAGGAAAGAAAATAAATAAATGTTTAATCAAGTAAAATATATGAAGTACCAAACACCACCACACAGATAGAAGATGAGAACACAAGGAACGGAGATACATTATCTTGGGCAGAAGAAAGATCACACAACAGCAGAAATCCCAAGAATTCAAACTCCCATATTTATGTGGGCATATAAGAGAAGATTAACAAGAAAGCAGAGATTAAACAGAAAAGCACAAATAGTTGAGAGTTTGGTTTTCCTCGAGTGACAGTTCAAGTCCGTAAGTCAGACCATCGGCAAAATAGCTGTACCCAACTAGTAAAATAAGTAAGCAAAAAAAGTTAGGTTTATTTAACTCATTTGAGCAAAGAATAACATATTCCTTGGGAAGCCTTGATCCTCAGTTAAGAGTAGGTAGAAGGCAATTTTAACAAGGTTTTTTATTTGTGTTGAACTAAAAAAAAAAAGGATTTCAGGAAACAAGTTATAGTACAGTCAAAAAGTGGGAGTAATCTAGTGAATGTATTTTGTAAAGATTTTCCCTAGCTGTTGGAGAATTAAAATGAAACTTGAATTACTGTTAAATCTACAGCATTCATTCACATTGATGAGATGATGATAAAAAATTTAATCTTTTTTGTTTGGGGTGTGGTCTTACTCCTTGGCTTGTTCATATCTATGTATCACTTATGTTCATCTGGGAAAAGTACAGCCTATAACATGCCTGTTGGGCCAATTTTTATTTTCTTAGCAACTTCCCATATACTGCCCAAAGAGCAATGCTTTGAATCCAGCCTTATTACCATTTAACAAATTGTTTAAAAAGACAAATAAAAGCGTTATGTGTGTTATGTTCGGCCAGCAGATCTCAAGAAGGAAATTAAATTCCAAAGAATTTTCCCTGTTACTAAAATGTGAAAACATATTATTCTTATTTGAATTACTACTATACAATAATATATTCAATAGAATTCTAGATTTTTGAAATTAAGACAACTAAATTATAGTACTGGTTTTCCAACTAATTAGTTTTGTGACTTCAGGCTTCAGGAATGTAACAGAATTTTCTGTACTAGGAAGAAATAAAAATAGCTGAAGTATAAATATTTATCAAGCTATAAACTTGTACGATTTTTTTGAAACTTTCTATCTGTGCTCATGACCACTTAAAACTGGCCATAGTCACTTGTGTGGGATTGAAAATCCATTATATCTTAAAGATCATTTAAAAATAAATATATATATATATATATATATATATATATACACATACATATTTTAGTTATAGTTGGATACAATATCTTTATTTACTTACTTATTTATTTATTTATTTATTTTTTTTTATGTGGTGCTGTGGATCAAACCCAGAGCCTTGCTTGTGCTAAGCAAATGCTCTACCTCTGAGCCACAACTCCAGCCCTCTTAGAGATCATTTTAAAGAATAAGAACAGAAAAACCCTACTATTACAAATTTTCAAAAATAGTGTGCCAGTGTGAACACATCTGTAGGGTCCCTCTCAGAGTCTTAGAAGGAGTATCTGCAAAACAGGGGCCTTCAAATTTCAGCTGCAGTAGCTTCACTGTAAATGTCTTTGGTGATGCTACTCAGAATGGCTTTGGTGACATGCTTTTTGAAGAGATAGAAAAGAAGAAAGTGACATGTTCAATGATTACTTCCCAGAAATTCTTCTGATCTACTTCTCTCTTGACACAATGTTTTGGGGGGAAGGGTTAGAGACATCGTCCATTTTCATTGGGGATGACACGCAAGAAAAGATTTCTTATTCCCTAGGAATGTTCCTAAAGCATCTTCATGAGCATACTATAGTAATAAGATTTACTCATCTCACAAAGTGGTAAGACACAAGGTACACTGGTTGCAAAAACAAAGAGCTAAAGTAGAAAGCACTTTCTTATTTTGGTTTCAAAACGAAAGAGTTTTAACAGTACACCTACTACTGTTGGAAACATGGGCTTCTAAAAACTATTACATTAAAAAAAAAAAAGTAACTGAAACCTATGCAGAGAACAATCTGGAAATCAAATACTAACAGATTAGTAATCAATGACTTGCTACATGGTTACAATATTTAATTTCATGAAGTTGGGGGTAATATCTGCATGTAAGTGTACAAATAAACATGTTAAATGTGGAGAAATCAATGTTACATCTTAGAGTACCTTGCCTTTTATTTTGTAGACCTATGTTCAATTGTTCTCAAAGTCCCACAGACAGGAAACAGACTAGAATATCATACTGCATTTTAAAATATTCTGCCACCTGAAATTCACAATTCCAATTGATTTCACATATGCTTAATGCAGCAATAGTTTTTTTTTCTTTTTAAGTATATAGCTTTCAAGTAACAATGAGGACATTTTAGCACTGACAGCCCTCCAAGATCAATCACCAAACCCTTCAAAATATGAGAAGATGAAGCTCATTATTTCCCACATGGTGGTCAAGGTCATTTTGGCAAAATAGTATGAACAGTTAATATTGCAGGAAAGATATAGCATCGAAAATGGAATAATATTTGAAATTAAAAAGATCTATTATTCCCCTAGCTCTGCCAAACTCAGTGTCTACACAAATTATTATCTCTCTTTTAAGTGCCAGTCATGTAAGTTATAGTTCTCTAAGGGAGGCTTTAACTGCTTTCTGTTACTTAGAAATTTCCTCTATTTTACCTTTCTCAGTCAAAATGACTTGAATTCTTATAACGTCATTTGCTTTTATTTCAGAATTTTGTTTCATGGTGTAGAATTTCAAATTGAATATGCCTAGCAATGAATACCTGATGTATAACTTGCTGAAATAGAAAGTGTCATTTTTGTTGCTAATGAATATTACTATTTTGTACCAAAATTTTAGTAGCTATCTTCACTTTTTTGAATTGTCAAAGTTTGCTAAATGCATGAAAAGTGTATTTTCCAGTTTGATAATGATAATGACTAACTTGTGGATGGATATTAAATTTTATTCAGAATTTTTTTCACAGAATAAAAGAGAAATATTACTCCTCTTCATAATTTTACTATCATCTCTGTAGAACTTGTTCAAAAATGATTTACATATAATTTCAGGATGTTACTAATAGTAAAGTTACTGTTGCTTTTACACTATCAACTCTCCCTATCTCAATTTCTCATGTGCTTGCTTGTAGCTATGCTCAGAAGTACTTTTCTAGTATAGACATTTCTACAATGTTCTCTAAGATTACAAATGACCTGATAACATTACATATCTCAGTATGCAACTCAGTATATATAAGTGTAAGTTATGAGAGGAAGGCCAAGGACAACCATGCTACAATCAAATTCCTGGACAACAGAAATAATAAATATATTCTATATATTTAAGCTGGTAAATTATTTTGTTCTTTATAGATATATATGACAATAGAATGTATTTTGACATATTATACATACATGGAATATAACCTATTCTAATTAGAATCCCGTTCTTGGGGTTGTATGTGATGTGGAGTGTCACTGCTCATGTATTCATATATGTACATAGAAAAGTTATGTCTCATTCATTTTTGATTTATTGGTATTGAAGCAAAATATAAATAATATCACTATCTTTCCCAAAATCCCCAGTTCTTATTCTCAAGTCAGCAGATGGTATCAGTCACAATGCTTCATTATGTCATCATTTACATGGCTCTAGCACATCACTCTTAATTCCCTAATGGTTTTAGATACTGTCCTTCTCTTCAGTACATCAGTCAGCATTCTTGGAACTTTCACTGTACACAGAAATAACCTTTCTAGTGCTCTAGCCATTAAGTGGTCTAGGCATCTAATTCCTTGTTCTTTCCAAATAATATTTGTTGATTTCTTCCTTTCTGCCAAATTTCTTCTGGATTTCCAGTGTTCTCTTAGAAATCTTCTTTACTGTTAATGGTTTCTTCTTCATAATTCAATGCATTCAGTCTTAGACATCACCTCTGTTCAAAAATTCAAAATTTATTTTAGCAGCCCAGATCTTTCTTGAGTGGCAAGCAAATATCCATCTTCCCACTCCACAGATCAAGTTAGATGTATTAAAATATTTTCATATTCAACACATAAAATGTTGAATCCAAAATATTTTCTTTTATTCATGTGTAGCCTATGTTTTCTTCACTGATGGGTACTGACCCTTCCACTTGATTTTGGGAAAAAACAATTGGAGACTTATTCTGTCTACTCTTTCTGTGTCATGTCATATCTGATATATGTTACTTTAAAAATATATAGTAGATATGTTCAATATCAATATTGCTACCACCTATTCAGTCACCCTTATCTCTCAGAGAATCCCCAGTTGTTCCCTGACTACCTTTAATCTGTACTCCATGGCAGCCAGTTTTGTTACTTGTAAGTCACATGCCCCTTTGGTTAACTCTTTGGACTTCTTTAAGTCTTTCCTCAAATTTCATTTTTACACTGAAGTATAACTTTTCAATTTTATATTGTATAATCCAGCCATTTCTATGGCTCTCCCACTCTTTCTTAACTGAGCTGTATTTTATATCTTCCATAAATTCACCCCTTTCCACGTAATCATGAAATTTTCTAATCTATGATCTTCTATATTTACTTTTCTCTGTCCCCCTCAATACTGTAAGCTTCATAAAGTTAGGGATAGTTCTTGTCTGTTAATACTGGTATACCCTAAGTATCTGTCAAAAAGCAAGTAATAAATAAATATGGATAAATAAGACAACAAAAGTACTGAAAGCCAAGTTGGAGGCCATAGTAAACTAATACTTAGAATGTAATGTTATTATACAAATACTTAAAATAGAAAAAATATTGAAAATATGTGTAAACAATAAACTATGTAATTCAGAAAATAAGATAATAAAGTAAGTATAAAAGCAAAATCCAATATAAAAGTATCAAAATTACTTTTCTGAAAAATATCAATTAAATAAGTAAGCTTCTTAAAGGAAAAACTCATGAAATTAAGGTAAGATATTTAAACATAATGTTAGAAATGAAAAGAAAAATATAATTAAAGATACAATATTGGTCACCAAAAAGAAAGGAATACTGTGTACAATTTTACGTCAATAACTTTTTGAAATCATAGATATTATAAAAATTCATTAGTTTACTAAAGAACAAGAAAACCTGATTGTAACAACAAATGGAAAAAAATGTACAGATCATCAAAAATCTTGGACAAACAACAACAAAAAATGTGGCTCATACACTTTAAACCTAAGTTTACTAGATGCATATAAAAATAAGCCTCATTATAAGACATAATAGAAATAGATAAAAGGTATCTGAATAATTTTATAAGGCTGATATGACTGTCAAAAATAACAGCTTTCGGCGGCGCATAGTGACACATGCCTGTAATCCCAGCAGCTCAGGAGGCTGATTTAGAAGGATAAGGAGTTCAAAGCCAGCCTCAGCAATAGCGAGGCACTAAGCAACTCAATGAGACCCTGTCTCTAAAGAAAATACAAAATAGGGTTGGGGATGTGGCTCAGTGGTCGAGTACCCCTGAGTTCAATCTTGGGTACTAAAAAAAAATTAAATAATTAATTAATTAATTAAAAAATATATAGGATCCTGTAATCTAAGAAAAAATTATAAAGGTCTATGTTAATACTCTTTACTTTTTCAAAATAAAAAAAAAAAGATAGCAAAAAGAAAAAAGAAAAATTCCAACCATGCAAAATAAAAGTAATATATTGCAAACAGAAGTTAGTTCACAATTTTAAGAATTCTAAGGGAAAACTTTAATGTAGTCAAAAAAATGGATTTTAATATCATTTTCTGTCTTTTATTCATGATAGTAATATTTAGTAAGCTAGAAGTTGAGAACAATAACATAATTCTAAAACAAGAATAAAAATGTTTTCAGACAAAATACCTGATGAATAAATTTCAGATACAGATTAATTCATGTCTAAATCAGGACAAGAATGCCAGTTTCCAATAAATCTTGCATTTTAGTCCAAAGATAAATATACTAAGTTACTTCCATAAAGTTTCAGATAAATGGGGATGATAATGCATGTACTCGAGAGAATAAAGTTAATCTCTCACTACAGCTTGGATGGATATTAGAAGCATAATTGTTAGAAAAATAAGCCACGCCGGGAAGAGCATTTCAATAAAAGGAATTTATTAGGGTGCCACGTGGAAGGTAGGAAGGTAAGGAAGAAAACGGTGTGGAGGGGCAGGGAAGGTAAGGACAAGGGAAAAGGAAAGAACAAGGGTGGTTTCAGTCCGGAGTAAGCTTAAGTAGCGAACTGGTAGTCAGAGGGACCCCTGGAGCGAATTCCTGTCCCCATGGGCTGCCAGAGGTCAAGAGGGGGCAGCAAGGGCACCTGAGGGCTGGGGAGCTGGCCAGCCTGAGACACCTGGAAGGTATAGTCTTTTCTCAAGGTACCTGGGTGGGTGGGGAGTGGCCTCCTACCTGGGAGGTGTTGCCTCCCTGCCTGGAATCTAACAATAATGATTGGAAAAATGTTTAAAATCCTTGAATATTATGAATCAACATCAAAACAAAAGAATCGGATAAAAGATTTCTAGAAAAGTTGACCATTGACTATAGTTTGTCACTTTATTGAAAATAATTAACTAGAGCATCATTAAAATTATATATTTTTTTTACTTTTTTATTTTAAGAGGTGGAAACCTTTTCATTCTGAAATAGATTAGTGGTTTTGGATTTTTCTCTGAGCATGAGTCCATTGCTTGGAATTCCACATCAACTTATATTCTACTTCACAATATAGAGTGTTACTAACATCCAATGTTTAAATTATTTTCCTTACAGGAAGAATTTAGTAACATTTCCACATCAATTCAAGTTTAAGAGCTTTCAAGACTTGCATCTTTTTCTCTAAACTACATAAACTTCTCTTTCTCACACTAATGTGTTCTCAGAATTTGCAAAGCATCAAATTTAGTTCTAGAAAAAATTTTTATATTTATGTTTCATCATACAAAATAATTAAAATATATAAATTTTCATAAAGTTTATATGGCATACATGAATTTGGGATGGTAACATCCAAGTTTTGATAAGCCTACAACACACGTAATGGGAGAAGCAGCATCAGTAGGAAGTATATTATAGATGTGAACACTGAATACCCTGTGGAAATCAGCATGTTTCACTGAGGATAAGAAGACTATGTGCTAACCTGGTGACCAGATTAATCAGTAATCAGTCAGTATACCTTGTGCTGTATGCTGATGGTTTATATGTATGTGTGTATTAAAATATGAATACATAAACTGGATATATGTAGATAAAATTCGGGAGAATGCTTACTTTTTCCAAAAGTGAATTAATGTATTTTAGGGGCACAAAGAGAAAGTTCAACCACATTACTAATATTCTGTCACCAAAAAATAATAATAATGAAATAAATATAGAAAAGTCAATATTTTAAGTTATAATTGGTGAGAATATGGATTTTTAAAAATTTGATTTTTTAATTAAATCTAAGTCATCTATAACCTACTTTTGGGGAGTAAGAAAAACCTTTAGTCTCTGTTTTCCCACACAGAATGTCTAGCTTCCAACAAAACATTACAAAGCATAGAGAAAGTGGGGATGATAAAAGAACATATTAAGACACAAAGCAAACGTTAAAGCAGACATAAGTATGGCAGATCTGGCACGTATGGAAAATGTTTTCAGTTTCTCTGCTTCTGCTCCCTGAGACAGCACTATGAGGGCAGCTTCTTCAGAATTGTCCCCGCATTGGTGGGGTTCATGAAGTCAGTGGAACCTTCATTCATATCTGGGTCCCAGAGGCTTCATATGTACTGATTAGCCTGCAGTTAGTACTTAGATGATATCTTACCAGGCTTTTTACCAGCTTGCAGAGGATAGAGATGCTCAGGTTGTGCATTACCCTGCAGGCCTTGGTCTCTCATATCTGAGGCTATTTGTCTAGCCTGCTCAATTCTTTGAGGATTTAAAGTAAAGCCCTTAATTTTGTAGTTTGTCTAGCTTTCCATGTTGAGTATGAAGTGGTGCTGTTGGCCATTCAGCTCCTTGAACTGAAATCACAAGTGCCTCACCTATATTTTTTAAAAATGGCCTGACATAAAGTTCTATATTGCTACTTGTTTTCTTTTGGCAGATAACAGAAATCTTTTATAATTTTGGTTGGAAAGACATTCATTTTCCGGAACTTTTTCCCTTTGAAGTTAATGTATAATTCATGTGGCTAGTTATAAGAATTTTCTCTTTATCTTTCATTTTAAGCAGTTTTGCAGTGATCTGACAACATGTAATTTTCCTTGTCTTCATATGAGTTGGATTTCATAAAGCATCTTGAATTGGTGGCTTGATATATTTTTTTTCATTTTAAAAACTATTCAATATGTATCCATTAAAATATTGTTTCTGCCCCTATTTCTCTTTTCCTAAAATAAATAAAGTTACACATTTAGTCTAGACCTTTCTCTTTGCCCTTTGTATATTCTGAAAATTTTAGCTGTTTCTCAGTTGTTTTGAACTCTTGTTTCAATCTTGGTATTTTCTATTAAACTTTCAGTTTTAAAATTACTGTGTAGTCAATTGATAAACGTGCCCACTGCATTTATATCAATTATGCTATTTTTCAAATTTGAGATTTTTATATTGTTGTTTTTAATTGGTTTAGGTCTTTGAGGGAAATTCTGTTTTTTATTAAGCATCTCAAACATATTAATTATTGTATCAATAAAATGATTACATGATAAGTTCTTGATCTTGATCTATAGTGCATATGTTCATATTACCTGTCACTTATCTTGATTTTTAATAATTTTATTTTCAAATCTAGCATGTCTGGCCATTTTGGATTAAATAACATTCTTCATAATTAAAATCATATCCTTTCCCTCCAAAAAGAATAAACTTGTTTCACTAGGTGCACAGATTATAAACAAATAATCTTAATGTAACTAAGGCTGTCTACTCTTTATCACCAGATTCTTAAACACTATTGATTTCACAAATGAAAACCTGGTATTTTTACAGAGCCCGTTTTCATTAGCTGTCATCAACTCCATTTTTTTCCTTAGTACTTCAATTTTAAAGAGTTTTCTAATGAATTTTTTTAGTCATAGAGAAGTCATAGAAGTCTTTTCTGTCTTGGACCTTGCTTGCACTTTTCCTTTGGGAATTGTTCAATGTCTTAGGGCATAATAGTGAACTATTAGGTACATATATATATATATATATATATATATTAATATTTATTTATTTTAGTTGTACACAATGCCTTTATTTATTTTTACATGGTGCTGAGGATCGAACCTGGGTTGCGCACATGCTAGGCGAACGCTCTACCACTGAGCCACAATCCCAGCCCCATATATTTTTTTGTTAAATTTTTCTTCATGATTATACTGTCTCAATTCCTGACAGTTTGGTAGTACCTACACTGTATGTAATTATTTTCTCCCTGACCCACAGAAAACTCAGTTTGGTTTACTGGTTTCTCTTCAAAATCTAAATACTTTCCCAAAGTAAATAAATCTTCAAATTTTTTGAGGAATGATAGCATTGATGAATCTGGTTTTCAGCCGGGCGCGGTGGCGCACGCCTGTAATCCCAGCACTTTGGGAGGCTGAGGCAGGAGGATCGCGAGTTCAAAGCCAGCCTCAGCAATGGGGAGGCACTTAGCAACTCAGTGAGACCCTGTCTCTAAACAAAATACAAAAAAGGTCTGGGGATGTGACCCAGTGGTCGAGTGCCCCTGAGTTCAATCCCCGGTACCACAAAAAAAAAAAAAAAAAAAAAAAAACGAATCTGGTTTTCTTCAGGTCTTTATGTCTTAGCTCCTTGATTCAAAGCTACCTTTGATGTTTTCTGTACCTTCAAACAGCTGTTTTTAAATGTTTTAACCTAGACTTTACAATCATTACTGGTGGAGGTTTATTTTTATGCATCTAAAAAGGCATTGCTAATATTCATTCTCAGATTTTTTTCTATTTATTCTATTAAATCTTTGTTCTTCTGTATGATATAGGTTATTGCTCATGTTTGTTATATTATCATTTCAATATATGATAATTGTTATATTTGTTATATTATCATCTCATTCAATATACTTAAATATTGATGATCCTCTTCTGACTACATTGTTTCAGATCTTTTAACATATTTTGAGATGCTTATTGATTTATAGTATAATTTTTGTTTATTGCTTGACACTATAGGAGGTATATGTATGTGTGGAGAGATGAAGAAGGAAACACAGCTAAATGTGTATTTCACTGCTGTGATTTTACTATAAAATGATTGTAATTTTACTATAAAAATGAAGCTCAGCACTTAATTATTTAGAATATTGATTTCTCATGTCTACTGCAGATAAACAAACCTGTGTGTGTGTGCTTGCCTGTCCTTACCACAAATTGATATTATTGATCTGTAGAAAGAATAAATCTTCTGTTGTCATATTCAAGTCATTGGAGGGGTTGAGTATTGAGAAAGAATTGACATGTGCGAATGATTCTAATACAGGATTACAGAAAGTGATTGTCAGTGATGAAGTGGGCTAAAGAGTGCCTCCTCCCCGACATAAGATATCACCACTTCCCAATCCCAAACCTTATTTCATGAAAAGGTATTTAAATATTTAGTTAAGGATTTGGAGTTGAGATAATTTTAAAATCATCCTGAATATAACTGGAAGTACTTTACAAGAGAAAGACACAGACAAAAGAGCAGACACTGATACATGTAGCATAAAAAATGTGAAGATACAGGCAATGTTTAGATTGATGTAACTCTAGTCAAGGGACACCACAGCATGCCAGAAACTGGCATCAGAAACTGGAAGAGGCAAGAGCCTTGGGGCAATGTGGTCAGCCAATACCTTGATTTTGAACTTCTGGTATCCAGAATGATGAGAGAATAAATTTGTGGAGTTTTAAGCCCCAGGGTTGGGGTAATATATTATGACATCTCTAGAAGTTTGCCTGTTCTTTCCTGAAAGTTACAACTTCTAGTTTTTAGTATTTATGAAAAACACATTTTTCAGTATACTGTTCTATTAGTTTTAGAATTTTGTTAATTAATTCAATATTATCTAATCAACCTTCCATCTTTCAGAGATGCCTCATAAAATTTAGTTCTCTGCATGATTTTATCATTTAGAAACAGAGGAGTAGATGCTTATAATAATACACAACCCACTAAGAAGCTAATTTCTATCAGACTGATTATACTCATTCTAATTTGTTTAATTAACACAGTTCATATATTAAAATAAAATTATTTGTAATGATTTTAATTTTGATTTATGTTTGTTCAATTTCACTTTCTTGGTGGTTCATTTTACTTTAGGTTGTTTGAATTTTTACAAAGGATTATTTAAAAGATACAAAATGAACATGAAAACAGCTAATTTTGCATTCTAGTATGTGTTCCTTTTTCTGTTATTCACATTCAAGTTATGTGTAACTTGCATGAAACAATGAAAAATGTAGAAATTGAATATTTTTGTAGATGAAGGTTACAAATATTAGACTACCAACTTAATAAAACACTTTGGAAACAGATTTTTAACAGAATTGATATGAAAATACTAAATTTCATCCAATTTCCACTTGTTACTTTCACTGCTGATGCAAAAAACAAAGGTTAAAAATTAAAGCAAAAAATTATTTTCACAAGTTCCAAGAAAATTTTTATTTTTTTGACCTTGTTAAAATTTTCATTTTATACACTAGAGTCTTGAAAACTTTGATTTTGAAATACATACCAGATAAGATTTAACCTAAGAAGACTATGCTTTGCCAGTATAATGGGTCCTATTTCACAATTTGAGATTAACCATAATTTACTGGCATTTTATACCACTGTTAGTTGTTTTAAGGTGTGGTTATTAACACTGGTCTCAAACACATCAGAGAAAACCTTGGGGGCTTTCAGTTCTGTTATTCAAGTTGAAATAGTGAATAGATAGCAGTTGCTGAGATAGGAAACAGGTTGTTTTTGTACAGTTTAAGAATGCAGACACTAGTATTGACCTCTTGATAGAAGTTTAGTGATGTAATTAGGCT
Source organism: Tamias sibiricus (assembly GCA_025594165.1). Classification (NCBI taxonomy): domain Eukaryota; kingdom Metazoa; phylum Chordata; class Mammalia; order Rodentia; family Sciuridae; genus Tamias; species Tamias sibiricus. The sequence continues at coordinate 85,651,397 of CM046662.1, forward strand.
TTTAACCTTGGATGCTGATTATCCAGTGAATGTTGAAAGCACTTGCTGATTCATGAGTTTCAGGTGACACAGAGTAAACTACTCAGAGTACGCACTTTCAAGGTGTTAAAAACCATGCATTAATGTAAATGAATGATTCATACCTATTACTAAAGGCATGAAATTTTTAGCAAGAAAATTATTATGATTAGACCCACTGATTATACCCTGAACTTTCTTCACCCTTGTCAAATGCCAGAAAATGTTGACACCATATTATTTTTCTAATTAACTCTTTTAAGATTATTAAAGATTCACTTGCAGTTGTAAGAAATAATACAGAGAAATCCTGTGTACCATCTTCCTAGTTTCCTTTATGATAGCATCTTACAGAATAACAGCACAGTATGACTACCAAGATATTGACATGGATGCTATCAAGGTACAGAATATTTTCATTGTCACAAGATCCTTCATGCTGCCCTTTCATGATCACCTTCTCTTTTTGTCCATATTTTTATTGGTACATTATAATTATCCCTAATAGTACGGTTTGTTATTACATATTCATGCATGCACACAATATAACAATATAATTTGGTCTGTGTCATTTCTTAGTTTTCTCCTTTCCCTCTTCTTCCTCCCTGAACCCTTTCCTGTATGTTACTGATCTTCTTTATATTTTCATGAAATTCCACCTTCTCTCTTTTCCTTTTTCATCATATTGTTATGTAAAAGTTTACAATCACTTCCCCAGACATGGAGAATTAAATTCCATTCCCCTTATTTCTAAAAAGACTTTATACTCAGGGATAGAATAAACATTCTTTAGAATTCTATGTTAAAGTAACTTGTTTTTGAGAAGCTTATAAGAACTTTTTCTTGGAAATATGAACTGCAAATACCGTCCTGATCAACTTTGGTCTCTCTAGAGCATGTTTGAATTATTTTCTAAAAGTCTGGGTCCTTCCATGCATGGTGGCTAAAGACCAATGAATGAGCCTTGTGGATTGAGTGACAGCTTTGACAACTGGAGTAAAGAATAAATATCAATGTTAAAACTTGACATGGAAATGTAAACACATAGATAAGCAAATTCTATGTGTCTCCTTTAAGGCAAAAATAAGGAACTTTACATTCACACTCAAGGAAAGTGACAATTTAAGTAAATTCCACACAACTCCTAGTTTTGATCATCATCAGATTTTAATTTGACAGGTCTGAGTCCAGTTTCTGTCCTGGCTGGAGGTCAGATAGTGTAGCAAGTTAACTCCAGCCCTAATTCCATAATGCAGCTAGTAATAAGGACCCAGAAGAACCATGCCACTGTGGGTCTCATGCCCGAGCCAAGCACACATCAATTCTCACGTTTTTTTTCTCTCAGTGTTTCCTTCTACCTGCTGTGTAAGCAGCTAATAAGGTAAAGGAATCCCCATCCCAAAAGTTCTTCACACTTTACATCAACCTAGTCCCCAAACAGTGTTGGTCTTCTAAGTCCTTTAGAACTAAATACAGTTTACAGTTCCCCATGGAGTGTAGAGACCTAAGGTGAAGTAAATTCACAAATGTGAGTAAACCAACAAGTATACCCTAAAGTCCCTTTCAAAGGGGAGGTCTCACCTGCACAGGTGACAGAAGCTGGGTTCCCCTGCGTAGAGTGGGCTGGCTGAGAAATACCGCGAAAAATCACACAATACAGAAAATAGTTTTAAAGAGTGGGGGCCGGACAGCTCTTTGACCTTAAGGATTGAGCTTCCACACTGGAAAGAGAGAAGGAGAGCCTGGTTTGCTGTATTTATATGGGGGAATTTCAATGGCTTTCTACAGAATGTTCTTAGCCAATTAAGGTAGGAGATAGGCTGTCCAGTGCCCAATGGGTCATGCCCAACTCCAGAGCTACTAGATCAGTCTTCCTAGCCAAGACAGATATCACTGCACTGTGCAATCCATTAAGTGGGAGGAGCCACAAAATAGCTCACAATGTCAAACCAAAATTTCCTTGGTTCTAAGGCCAAAAAAAGATGCTGAAATAGCTCAGGGGTGGCTCCCCTTAGGGAGGGGTACTGGGGATTTAACTCAGGTTTTTGCTCATACTAGGCAAATGCTTAGCTTTTTTTTAAATTTTATTTTCTCTTTTGATACAGGCCTTCACGAAGTTGCTCAAGATGGTCTTGAACTTGTGATCATCTTGCCTAAACCATCTGAGTAGCTGGGATAACAGCCATGTTGCACTATACCCAGCACCCTAATTTAATGTTTTGTTTTATTTCTAAAATACATGTTGATTGCTTACATGCTTGCAATATGGACAAAAGACCATAAGTCAGAAAATATATACATGTTCTATAATAATCAATAGTAAGTGTTGCTAAATAGTTGTTATTATCACTGTCATTATTATTGTTCCAAAGTCACTTTGTGATATTTAGAAATATAACAGAGATCTTTATATAGTACTTAATATTATAGAAACTGAATGCATCTAAAAATTTATAAGAAAATCATAAATACTTATCCCTTTATGGACTTTAAAGTCTATAATCACTTCAGAACTTTTACATTTAGTAGAAATGGGGAAGGTTTTTCAGAAGTTGATTGAAGTATTTGTGTATGTTTGTATACGTAAAAGATATAATTTTTAAAATTTTACAAAAATATTGTATTCCAATTAAACTTTCTTTTATTAATATAAAATTCCATGTAAGCTAATCATAAAAGTATGGAACAATTTTAAAAAATAAGTTTAAAAAAAATCTTCATTAAATCAACAGCTGATTACAGAACAAGGAAGTTACACAGCAAAATCTAAGCTAGAAAGTACACAACAATTTTAAATGATATATGAAACACAAAAATAATTTTATAGGCAAAGTCATATTTGTAAAATATACTGTTTGTACATTTTCACTCTGATTCCCATTCTGCTTTCCTTCCTTTCCATGTTCTTCCCATACTTATCATAGCACAGATTTTCGAAGAATTTATTTCCACTCTGGTCTCATCTAAAATTCTAATGTTTCTTGGAATACAGTGGGAAACAGTGTAGAAGAACAACTCTCTGTTTACTCTTTAAACTGTCTTAAAGGACATCCAAGAGCTAGTTGTTACATGTTGTAAGAGACAAGTTTTGATTCAAAGGCTGATTACTTTTATTGATTAACACTACAGTTGATTTGCTAGCTTTTGCCTGCCTAGTGAATGCCTGATTCTTTAAGGAATAAGGTAAAGCTTGTTGAAAAACACTTGCCAAACTGTGTCCAGTAGAGCATAACGGAGAGAAGGTTGCTTCTCTTCTACTTAAGAAGGACAAGCAGTTGGATGAACAAATAAAAGTTTTACTCTGAAAATACTGAGTACAAGGAAAAACTTAATTCTATGTCATTAAAAAGGAAGAACCCTTTATAGTTATGCTTATAGAATCAAAAACATTTTAGAATTTAAGGTAGGCTTGGAAAATATTCATGTAGAGAAATTGCAGTTATTTTGTCTTTTGTAGATAGTCAATTTTTTAGTTCCATTGTTATTTTTCTAAGTTCTTACATGTTTCTTAGGCTACCTATTTAGAAAAAGCTATGTATAAAGATAATGGCATCCAACAAATTCTGTGTTGTTCTACTGAATAACTTGGATTTTTAACTATGTAATTACTCTAAGAGAAACTATATGTCTCTCTTTACAATAATTACAGTGATAGATATAAAAGGAGATTCAAAAATGTTAGAGTAATTTAGACAAACTTATAAATATGGTAGGAACCATGGATAGTACCCCTAAAGCCTGTGCACTGCTTCTTTAACTCAGTGGGTTACTTTATAAGTAATAACACATTAACATCAATACCCAGAGTATCACTAGAGAGTGAATTACAGGTTACACTAAGGAACAAATTAGGTTGAACTTCATTTTTTTTGTGTGTGGCTATTTTCCCTAGAAATGTTTGACATGGCATAAGTAATCGTGCTAAACAGCTGAATAGAAAACTATAATCAAAAGGGTGCAAAATGTAACAAAGTTTTGTGCAGTTACACGTGGAGAGAAAACTTTGGAGTTCAGGACTATGAAAGCAGACAGGAGTTGAGTGTATAAGATTTCAGAAAAAGCAGAAATGCAAATGAACCTTACATTTGGCACCAATTTTTTTCCTTTGAACCTAGCAGTAAACACAGCTGATAGTGAGTGACTAAGAGTCTCTGAATCTAAAACAAGATTTTGGAAGGTTACAATGGAGACCATTGTTCTCCAAAGATGGAGCATTCCTGGAAACACAGAAAGGCTTTAATACTGACTCTGCAAGAGATGCACTATGGAAGAACAATTTGGAAAATGACCAATCAAAATGACATAAACACACCTAAAAGTTCCCTCAGTCCATGACTACTTAATATCATCTGAGTCTCCTGAAATGCTTCATTAAAAAAATATACCCTCTTCCCAGAAAAGTGATAGTGGGCTCTTTGCAGGAGCCCTGTTTGGGGAGATGGCTAAGATTGCGGTTGACTATGGGCCATGGAGATGTTTGGGCATTGCCGCCTTCCGTAGTCTCACGGGACTTGGCCCAGGATCTCAAGAGACTTGAGCGAGATTGCTGATCGGGTCTGCACCATTTGGTGTGTTATTTGTTTGGTGGTGTGTGTGTGTGTGTGGTGCATGTTAAAGTCATTGTTAGAGCCAGAGAGAAAAGTTATCAGAATAAAAAGGCTGTTTGTTTCCAGTTCGCCTCTGAACTTCTTCCCGCGGCTTCGTTGCTCCAAGCGGCCATCACTTCAGGCGGCAACAGCTCTTTATTTTCTTTGTGCATATATGTATGCATTCAGTACAAAATTAGAGCCATACTAGAAGACCAAAAGAATCTCTCTTTCTCTTTCGCTCTCTCTCTCTCTCTCTCTCTCTCTCTCTCTCTCACACACACACACACACACACACACACACAAAGACTAAAAACCAGACTAGATGATAAATGTCAGTATTATCAAACATTGTATTTAGGACCCACTAAAAAGAGAGTATTGAATGGAATAATGTATCAGTTTTTAATAATACAGTTTGAAACAAAGAGACAAAAAGTCTGAAAATACCCAAACAAAAATAAGATCCACATTAGCCACACATAAAGATACCTAATAAATGAACCAGGAGGACAGAAGAGATAATTGGGAAAGTCTCTACTGTAAGAAGTAATGAATGAAAAATTTATGAAACTGAGAAAAAATTAACAAAAAACAGGAATCTGCAAAGGATTTAAAAAGTCATACAAAACCAATAGGAGAAATAGGAGAAAACCAAATTTGGTATCATAAAGAATCTGTTTTCATTTTTTGTTTGTTTAGGTTGTTTGTTTGCTTGGTTTTTTTTGTTTGTTTGTTTTTCGGTTTTGTTTTTATTTTTTGGTACCAGGGATTGACCCAGGAATGCTTTCTTACTGAATCACATCCCTAACCATTATTATTTTTTATTTTGAGGCAGGGACTCACTAAGTTGCTTACGTTCTTGCTAAGTTATTGAGGCTAAACTCAAACTTGCAATCCTCTTGCCTTAGCTGAAAGTCAAACCAAAAATCTTAAAAGTAGTAGAAAACTGCAATTCCCATTCACAGAAGTGACAAAGTAACTAAGTCATATTAACAAAGGAAATGACAGATTGGCATCTTCCAAATCCTAAAGGAAAATGACTGCCAATTCAGCAATTTGTTTGTTTATTTATTGTTTTAACCAGGGATTGAACCCAGGAACACTTTTAACAACTGAGCCATATCTCCAGCCCCTTTTTATTTATTATTTTGAGACAGAGTCTTGCTAAGTTGCTTTGGGCCTCACTAAGTTGCTGAGACTTCCTCTGAACTTGTGATCCTCTCGCATCAGCCTCCCATGTCTCTGAGATTACAGGCAGCATGCACCACCGCACCCAACTGCAATTTATTTCAAGTAGGAAATATACTTTGAGAATATAGACAAATGAATGACATTTTCAGACAAACAGAAACTAGAAAACTAAAATCAAGAAAAAATGACATAGCATTTCTTACTTGAATTTTTTCTGTAGTTGTATTTGGATATAATCCAGGGTTGCATAGGTCCTGCATGCACATCAGTGGCTAGGATGGTGCTAGATGTATTGACTCCCAGGAGAATTACTGTATGGGCTTGGAAGTTGGTATTGGCTGTTGAGAGTCAACCCTTTATTCTTGATATGAGGCTCCACACAAGAGAGTTTGAGTGTTCTCAAATAATATTGTTCTTCTTTTAAACAAACAAACAAAAAAACACAGTAACTGAAATAAGCTAGGCCCAAGAAGACAAATTAGAAAATTAGATTAACAAATTAGATTAACAAAAGTGTCCCTAGATTTTTCAGGTATATACCTAAAACAAGAAGAGCTGAGATATATACAATAGAATTTATTAAGAATTATAAATTGATATTTATTTATACATTTTCATTCACAGGGTAATAGGTTTAGACCCATACAGATTTTGCACATTTTTGTGGGGGTGGGTAACATGGATTGAACTCAGAGGCACTCAACCACTGAGCCACATCCCTAACCCTATTTTGTATTTTAAAGACAGGGTCTCACTGAGTTGCTTAGTGCCTCACCTTTGCTGGGGCTGGCTTTGAACTGGTGATCCTCCTGCCCCAGCCTCCTGAACACACCTGGCTTGCACTTTGTTTCTTTGTTTATTTCTATATTTGATATTGTAAAAGAGCATTTGTAATTTTGGAAAAGTGATTATTTAGCATGTGTATACTTTTGCAACTCTATTGGTTATGACAAGTGTCGCTGTAGACAATGATTTTATTGATATATGGTACTTCAGAGGCGGGGGCCTAGAAGAGTATACTGGATACTGGGGCATGCCCCTGAATAACAGAGGAAAACTGATTTTTCCCTGTCACACTCCTGACATGCTGTGGAGTCACAGACCCAAACAATGTGACCAACTGACAACAGTCTGAGTCTCTAAAAGTTTGAACCAAAATAAGCCTTTTCTCTTATTAATTTTATCATTTCAGGTATTTGTAACAGCAATGAAAAACTGACTAACACAGTTTAATCCAATGCATTTTGAAACTGTGGTGTTTTCTTAGTGACTAGATATATGAGCACTAATTAGTTTTCTGGGTAAAATTGTTAAAATTTTACTGACATATGTTCACAACTTCATATTAATATAATCATTTAATATTTTTTATAAAATGTTGAGCTTGCTTTATTGTATTGATTGTTTATTTTTTATTGCATGTAAATTCATCATAACACTCTTATTTGAATATTAGAGATATAATATATCAACATCAGGTCATGGTGATGCCTCCTCCTCCCCTACTATATATACAAGTGTTAGGATGATCTTGAAAAGTCATTATCAAATGTAGTTAATGTTTTAATAAAAACATACTAGAAGAAAACTTTGAAAAAGTTATTGTAGCAAATCTTTATCCTGGATATTGTGGAAATACAATGCAGAAAATGTCATAACTACAATAAAGTTCCAGGTAAGAACAAGTTCCCCCACGGCTCTGATGAGTTGCATCTTGAGGTTATATTGTTCAATTCTCAAGCCTCTAAGACTTTTCTTTACAGCATCATATTTGTTTCTTTTTTGGGTTTCCAAGGTTTAGAAAATGCTGTGATGTATTTCCTACTAAAAGTTGTTTTTCTCAAAATACCTTTCTAACAGTAAAAGAAAGTCTGAATGTATTTCCATTATGTATTTTACAACACTATTAATGGAAAATGAATAAGCCTCATATATAGTTGTTTAATCTTATAAACATTTTTGAAGGGGTACATAGCTTATTCTTTAGGTAGTATTTAGTCTACTCAAATATCGAGTAATTCAAAGACAACTAACAATTACAATTTTCTAATCTGCAAATATTTATTCATTATGCAAATAATACTTGTCTTAATATTTTTGTTAAAGAGAATGGGAAGAATAAAGAATACATGTTACAGCCAGGCACAGTGGGGCAAGCCTGTAATCCCCCAGGCTCAGGACGCTAAGGCAGGAAGATCACAACTTCAAAGCCAGCCTCAGCAAAAGCGAGGCACTAAGCAACTCAGTGAGACCCTATCTCTAAATAAAATACAAAATAGGGCTGGGGATGTGGTTCAGTGGTTGAGTCCCCCTGAGTTCAATCCCAGGTGCCAAAAAAAACCACGTTATATATATATGTAAGTTATATGCACACACACACTATATATATATAGTGTGTGTGTGCATATAACTTACATAGTAATATATAATTATATATATATATATAGTGTGTGTGTGTGTGTATAAAGAGAGCTAATATAATGAGAATTGTATTTTGAATATAATATCAAAAGGTCTATTCTAAAAGCTCACTAAATCATAAGAAATGTATTTTCTAAGCATTTGGAACATACCAGACTCAGATTAGATGCTATAAGTAAGTATTGAGGCATATTTTCAACCTGAAGTTACCTATAAGAGCTGACTCAGTGTTTCCTAAAAATATTTACGATGTTTTGTAGTGTTTTGTCAGAGTGCTGGGGATCACACATAGGATCTTGAGCCTGATATGCAAACACTCTAACACAAAGATATACCTCTAGACCCAATGGAAACATTTAAAAGAAAATAACATATTTTTAAAAACACATTTGTATGAGTTTGTGAGTTTTTAAAATAATTCTTATTATGACACTACCTCACAAAATCTCTGAAAATTTTTAATAAGCAAAATATAATTATGGTATATTAAATATTTTAATTTGCTAAGAAGATAGTTTGGGAGGCATTCAGAGAGGTGTTAATTTTCTTTATTCTATTCCTCCTTTCTTCACCATTTACCAGTATAAAGATGAGGAACATTTGTTCTAAATGTAAACAAAGCTTTACTTTATTTTTCATTTCATAAAACTGAAGACATATAACAAATGGTAAATAGCTACTTCAAATGACATTTATAAAAAGGGCTGTTTAAATTAGACTTCACCTTTACACCTTTTCTTTTAAACAGATTTTTTTTTTCTTAAACTAGAGTTTGAACCAAGGAGCACTTAACCAGTGAGCCACATCCCCAACTCTTTTTATTTATTTATTTGTTTTTATTTTGAGAAATGGTGTTGCTAAATTGCTTAGGGTCTCACTGAATTACTGAGGCTGGCCTTGAACTTGTGACCCTTTTGCCTCAGCCTCTGAGTCACTGGGAAAACAGGCATGAGTTACCTGTCCAGCAAACTGACAGTGTTTAAAAAAAATCTTATTATTGTAGAGTATTTTGAGAATTCTTACTACAGTCACTGATTCTGTATAATAAAGACTGAATGTGAGCTTTTGTAACTTATGTTCAATATAAGTTTTGTAACATTTTTTTGTAAAAACTTATATTTGCTATTCTCAAGCCAAAATAAATGGCATGTACTTCCTTATCACCATGTTTAATTTAATGGAAATGTAGGCAGTAATTATTTTAGAAAAACCACCATCTAAACATGAAACCTAGGTGGTAATTTAGAGCTTCTTAAGTTAAAACAAAATTACCTTCTGTTTATTTAAGCAAAAAGATAAACAAATTCACTGTGCACTTCCACATCAAATGTCCCTTAGGTGAGCAGAGAAATAAATGTCCCTCCTTCTCTGAAAGGATTAAGTGCCCACCTTTGGGTCCTAAAGTAGAATCATGTCATTGGTGTTGCAAGGAATCTCTTTCATAATAACAGGTTCTATTATATACTGAATGTTATACACAGAGATTGTCTATGTTATCTCCTCTATTTTCCTCAACAATTCCTTAAGATAGGTACTGATTATTCAAACAACTGTTTTAGTCACCTTTATTTCCTGCTATGACTAAAAGATCTGACCGGCACAATTATAGAGGAGGGAGAGTTTATTTGAGAGCTCAGGGTTTTAGAGGTCTTAGTCCATAGAAGGCTGGCTTTAATTCTCAGGGATCAAGATGAAGCTGAACATCATGGTGGATTGTGTGGCAGAGGGAAACAGCTCACATCATGATCCTGAAGCAGAGAAAGAGAATCCACTCTCCAGATACAAATATATACACCAAAGCCATGCCCTAATTCTCACCTCCTCCAGTCATACCCTACCACTTCAGTTACCACTCAGTTATCCCTATCAGGGGATTAAATCACTGATTGGGTAACCCAATGGCTTCTCCTCTGAATCTTCTTGCATTGTCTCACACATGAGCTATTGGGGGACACCTCACATTCAAATCATAACAACGTTTATGAAGAGTAATGTTTTTTAAAACTCTGATGCGCTGATGTTTTTACTCATGAATATTGTATTCTGGTCATGGTAGGGGAGGAGAGATTCAGAAAATAAAAGTAAAATATTACTAAATATAATATAAAATGTGAAGTAAAAAACATGTAAAGGAAATAGAAAGTATGTGATTGCAAAATGGTCTTAGATTAGAGTGGATGGTAGAACAGGCCTTTCTTAGAAGTTGTTCTTTCAATAAAAATCTAAAGTAGATGAGATTGAATAATGAAAATTCCTTGGAAAGAGCATCCCAGATAGACAGAAGAAGCAGGTCGGATCTCTGGAAAGCATATCTGGTGTGTTGGGAAACAGCTGAGAAGATAGTGTGGCCAAAGATGAGGAAATAAGAGGGAGAGATTTAAGTGATGTAGAGAGAATGATTAAAGAGGTAAAGTGTTGTCACATTTTGAGATATACTCTTCTCTATTCCCTGTGGAAAGGCATTATCTTCACAGATGTGTTTTAGGAGTCTGCACATCTGTGAGCAAAAAGAAGAAACAAAGAAGCTGCTATTCCCAACTTTAGGGAAATTTGTCACCATATGCAAACTAGAAGGAAGTATAATATGGGGGCTGTGGAATTGTCACAGTTATCTGTAGTGGCCACAATATTATGGGTTGTGTAAAAATGAAATATATATGAGAATGAGGGCGTGACTTTGGTGTATATGTTTGTATCTGGAGAGTGGAGTCTCTTTCTGTCTGCTTCAGGATCATGATGTGAGCTGTTTCCCTCTGCCACACAATCCACCATGATGTTCAGCTTCATCTTGATCCTTGAGAATTGGAGACAGCCTTCTATGGACTAAGACCTCTAAAACCCTGAGCTCTCAAATAAACTCTCCCTCCTCTATAATTGTGCTGGTCAGATCCTTTAGTCACAGCAGGGGGGTGGGGGAATAAAGGTGACTAAAACACATATATATATATATATATATATATATGTGTGTGTGTGTGTGTGTGTATGCATACATACATACACATACATATATGTATGTATGTATATATATGTATATATATGTATATACATATATATATGAGCTGCTAAGAAAGTAAGCTAGTTGTTTTTCTGAAGATTCTTCTTTTGATTCCTGCTGACAATGGGATATAGGGTATTATAAAAATATTTCTCCCTCCCACAGGTTCCTATTACAGATATCTTTAAAATAACATTTTGTTCATTCCTTCTTTGTGGAAAACATATGATTTCAATATCTAGGTAATTGAGTTGCAAAGTATAGTTTTGCAGACATAATACAAAAACAAAAAGAATCATTTCTTAAATATGGGCAAGGCACGTTTCTCCATATTCTTATATGAGAAGAAAATGATCATTTAGCAAATAAATTCATGTTTTATCTTAGAAGTTCCAGAGCAGGTAGCCTTAGGAGAAAAAATGATGGAGATTAGAAAGTTTCATTGGAAGTACAAATAAAGGAGAGGAAAATCTCAAGTAGGTGGACCCTGTCATATCTACTTGTATGTTTTTATTAGTGCACTGTACATTACAGTGGGATTCATGGTGGTATATTCATATTTGCACAAAACATAATTTATTCCATTTCATTCCTTCCATATCTGTTTAGAAAGATGTCTCTTTTGAAACTTAAAGTAGTCCCTCTAGCAGTTGCCATCCTCAACTGTACCATCTCTACCTTAAAGTTCAGCTAATGGTAAGCGAAGCTTTCCTGCAAGATAAACAAAAATTCAATATTTCAAAAAAGAAATGTTAGTGATAACATGTGCAGTAGGGAGAATTATCAAAATGGCTTAAAAGTGTTAAAGATCTATAGGCCAGAGTTTACAAAACAAATTTAAACTATTCAGAGCTTAGGAAAAGCAAGGAACTGACACTTATTAATCAAAACATTAATGTTATTTTTCTCAATTAATTTGGATTGTAACATGAAATGTTAGTCCAGAGTAATCTAGATGACCCTATAAGTCAAAATTTCAAGGGTCCTTGTGATTTACAGTATACTCCAGAAAAAAACATAGAGATTTTAGCTTAGTGTACATTTTTGCTTTTGGACAGCTATGGCTAATTTTTTTTAAATCTCATCGAGAAAACTTATAATTTTTACTTTTAATTTAAAATATAAAAATGGAAAAATGAATTATTTGCCTTTCATTCTCTTTTTAGTAACTTTTGTCATAAAATGAGAAATGCAAATGAAAATTGAACAGAGATTGGCCATTAACTAATTCTACTATTTCTAAAACAATCATTATTTGTAATTTAATTTTGTTTCCATAATTGTGGTTAATAAAATGACTTGCTCAGAATTAAAACCTAGCAAAATAATTCCAGACAATCTTACCTTGACGACAATAGCTCCAGAAACAAAATTATTTTATATAGCAGGAAATACCTCCTATTGCATCCTTTAGAAATAAGAAACTGCATGGAGGCCTAAAAACTTATGGTCATCATGGATTTGTATCTTTTTGTATTTTTCCAGTCAAATTGTTTGTAAAACAATGTAAATTTAAAGCAGTATTTAGACAAATATATAAAATTAAACTATATAAAATCAAATTTGTTAATTATTTTAAGTCTAAAGTAGAATAGGGATAAGAGTATTTGGAAAAAAGATTAGATTACAACAATTTTGTTATAACAGAAGCATGAATTATAATCAGTGACATGTATTTCTTAGAAAATGAATGCTTTTCTACCTCTTTTGTGATTTTCAGTCAACCCTCAAATCAGACATTAGGCATACAGAGGATTATTATCATGTTAATGTATTCATACTGAGAAACGTTTTGTAAAGCCATGTCACCTCAATAATTCCAAAATAATTAGGAGTCTTTCTGAGGACATTCGTGTCACCTTATTTTTTTTCTTCCCACATCATAATTTAATTACTTTTTCAATCTTTGTCTTTTAAAGTTGTCATAGTTTGGATCTGGGATGTTCCCAAAGACTAATGTGTTTATCACTAGGCCCCAGCTAGTGGTGAAACTTTTGCAGGAAGATGCTAGTTGGAGGAAGCAGGCCACTGGGGATCTGCCCTTAAAGGGTATATCTCTTCCTCTTCCTGCTCCTATCCCTGCTCCTCCTCTTCTTTCTCCTTCTCCTTTCTCCTATGACTGCATATATACATTGTCTTTCTTGTTTGAATTACTAGCATTGGGGATTGAACCCAGGGTGGGGATTGAACCCAGAGTGATCTTCCACAGGGCTTTTTGTTTTTTTACTGAGACTGGGTCTTGCTAATTTGCCCAGGGTGGCCTCAAACCTGCAATAGCTCCTGACACAGCCTCCCAAGTCACTGGTATTACAAACACGCATCAACACGCACAGTTGGAGGCTATACCCCTCAGCCCCTATCTCCACTGCTTCCTGGCCATGAGAGCAGCTTTGGTCTGCCACACACTCACTGCCATGACATTCTGCATTAGTACAAGACCAGAAAAAATGGAGTCCCACACCTCTGAAACTGTGAGCGAAAATCTTTTCTCCTTTAATCTGTTTGTGCCCAGTATTTTTTTTCCCACTGGAACAGAAAGCTAACACAAAGGTGCCCACTGTGTCTCAGAAAAATCTATATTTGTTCCCAAGACATTTCTACCTTCTGTGGTTTTGATCACATGATTTCCTTGTTAAAAAAAAAATTGTCTTTTCCTTGTAAAAAAAAAATTGTCTTTTCCTTGATCTTATACTATTTGTTCAGCACCTTTTTTTTCTGTTCTTGAGCTTGCAGTTCAATCTTAAGCCCATTATAAGGCCATGTTAATTCATACAATGTTTTATTTCAAGTGAAAACACACATTATCTACACCAAAAATATGTGACTTAATGGTACCTTTATGGTTTTATTACATTTAACTTTTTCTGAGAGTTATACATGCACATGTCTACTCATCCATAATAAATACATACTCACATATAGTAATAGTGAGGTGTCGATAAGGAAGGCATTCGATTCTTATAGAACATTGACCGAAGAATTTTGATCATAAGTGCACTTAATGCTATATGTATTTAATAAACACTTGAAAGTAATTTTGATTCTTCTTCATTACCCCTAAGATCTCTGTACTGAAACCTGAGTGATAGTAAGGATAGAGAGAGCAGTTCAAATAATTGTCTGCTTAAATTTTTTATAACCGTGTACACTTCATATAGAAAATAAGAAGAATGACCTTCTTCAATGTCTCAATTGAATAAATTTATAAAAATTAATTCATTTTATTAATTTTTGATCTAAACATAATATTTGTACATTTTTATGAGATACAATGTGATTGATTCATGTTTACATTGAGTAATAATGAACTCAGGTTAATTAATATATTCATAACTTTAAATTTTATCATTTCCCTATGGTGAGTATATCCAAAATATTCTCTACTAATTATTCTAAGATATACAATGCATTCTTGTAATTTGTTTTTAGGCATGAATTCCAGTAATTAAAACAAGAACGGCAATGTGTATATGCAGTCATAATCACAGTCTTTGAATCAGAGTATGTGGAAGAAAAAGTAAATTAAAACTCCAGAATCACTATCATAAGACTTATCTTGTTAACCAGCATTATTTTTAAAGTCTTTATTAATTTGTCTTTATGCTAACAGTGTCCCAAAATCTTCTTTAGCGCCTTTACAGAGAGATGAAAAGTGTTTCCAACTACATATCTAGATTATTTACTAGTTCCCAGGTTAAATTTATATAACAAGTTTATTTTCTATCTTAATACTTTATAGTAATTCATATATAGTATATTTTTAATTTTTTGATGTCATTTGACTTACAAGTATTAAATGCTTAATAAATAATAAACTATTGTATTGTTTCTTAATAATTTGTGTTATGTTTTTAGCTATAGTAATATCCTAATAAAAACTAATTTTTATGATACCATTGTTTTATAATGCAAATTTTAAGTGACCTAATTTTCAAAATTTGAAGTAGCATATTCCACTTACTTCACTGAATCAGGTGATTTTTAAGTTATAAATTATAACTTAAATTAATGTATGATAGCAATATAGTATAAATTATATTATAAATCATATTTGAATTTTATTTTAAATCTTTCACTTTCATTTTTAACATATTTCCTCTTGTAATTCTACTATGTCCATGTCAGTGTAAAATGAGTCTCTTAAAATTCTTATTTTTTTAGATAATTTCAGGAATCTAGTTTATTTCTAACTAAGTAGTTTTGCTCTTTTTGAAGTAGTGACTATGATAATAAAGATGATGTGGATAATAGCAATGAAGGAGCAGCAATGGAAAATAAGCTAAAAATTCTACTTTTTGATTTTGATTAGACTTCACTAATGACAATTTAGCATTTCTAAATGCATAAATAGTTGGTCTAATTTTTTCCCAAAGTTCTCTAGTACATTACATTTATTTACTTTGTAGAAAATGAATTGTCCTTATAGGAAAAACTAAGCTATTATTTTCTATATATCAGCATTTTCTTTAATTCTCCTTCAGGAGAACGTTCCTTCTCATTTCATGATAAAGCAAGAAAATAGAATGAGCCCAAGGGTGTTATTTAATTACATGCTTTCTCAGCTAGAAATCAAATAGGTCACTTCTCTCTAAATGAAACTTCAATAATAAAGGAAGAAGTCTTCAGAAATAGTATCAGAATAATGCTAGGCAAAAGGGTATCCTTATACTGGACAAATAGAAATGATTTTTAAGTTTCTACTAATAGTGAACAACATGAAACCTCCTTTGCATTGACTACAGCCCAAGCCAATAATACCATTTTTGTTCTGTTAAATTCACATCTCTCCCTCCAAAACATAGAGATGGACCTTGAACTGCAATGTCAGTAAAATGATTCAATCACAATAGCCACAAATAAAACTTGGTGGATCTGACCTAAGACAATCCACATCCATTCCCCAGGATTTGCAACTGATTTTAAGTGAATGGTTTCTAAGAGTTTATATTTTATTTTGTGCTTGTATTCTCAAAAAGGGCATTTAAAAACTTGGGACTGTACCACAATTTGCCCAAGACTTGAAAAAAATTATAAGGAGAAACAAGAGGTTAATAAACAAATAAGAAAATCGTAAAGATTGAGAAACATAAATGAGAATATCTTGAGTTCCTGGTATATTTCTATCTCCTATTCTAATTGATTTCTGAGGCATGACTGTGTTTTCATTCACTGATTTTCTTTGAATCCTCAAAATGAAGCCACTCATTTTTTAAAACTTATGTTGGACTCTGATTTTTAGCAAAATGTTGACATAGAATTAATGTCACCTGTACCCAGATAGCCTTGGCCAGAAATGAACTAACTTTGCATATTAGGCTATGCAATTTTTTTTTTTTTGTACCAGGAATTGAATTTTTGAATTTTTTTGTACCAGGAATTGAATTTTTTTTGTACCAGGGGCACTCACCCACTGGGCCACATCCCCAGCCCTTTTTTGTATTTTATTAAAGACAGGGTCTCACTGAGTTGTTAAGTGCCTAGCCATTGCTGAGGCTGGCTTTGAACTCACGATCCTCCTGCCTCAGCCTCCCAAGTGCTGGGATTACAGGCATGTGACACTGCAGCCCAGCTACACATTTAAAATTGAAATAACAAATGTACTTATACAATGGAGTGGAATAAAGCTGTGATAACCTTAGTATTTGAATTATAGGAGGAAATGAAAAGTAAATATAAAAATGGAAAGCAAAGTTTCAACAGAGATGCATATAGAATATTGTTCTGATTTAAGGTTTTATGAAGGCTTTTACTGTAGAACATTTATACAGATATCACATACAATACATGAAGTACTCATGCAGAACAGAATACAAAACATATAGACAGCAATGTTTGGTGATACATATAGACAGCAATGTTTGGTGATACACTTGACTTTTCTTCCACTGTATAATTGTTCACTCATTATTCATTCCCTTAGTTTCCAGTTCCAATATGAAAACTTTTAATAAAATAAATGAAATGCCATTTTCTAAATAATGAAAGAACAATTATAAATTTGCAGAGCAAGTTTTTCTTTGAAATAAAAACTTGTGCTGATATAAAAATTCAGAAATATATATATTCAAACATACAAGTGTACCATTACCTAAAAATGAACTCATGCTAACTTTTTAGTTGATCTTCAGAATACCAAGCAGTCAGAGAAGATGTCGTTCTTTCTATTTTTAACTTAACTTACTAATTGCCAGGTCATGCAGCTGATTCACTTATTCACTACATGGTGGTCTCAATGTAGGCCTCTTATATGGTGTCTGGCTGCAGGAGAGAGCTTGTCAACTGGTAATGGTGAAAACTCTAGACCTTGTAGCACATAACTTCACCAGTTTTACAAGGTCACCTTGCCACATTCTATCAGTCAGATCTAGCCACAAGGACAGTCAGCTTTCAAGGGAAGAATAAAAGATTGTCTAACTATAGCAAAAGTGATAAAGGATTTGCATGAGTATTTAATACTTCATTCTAACAGTCTGGCATGGTCCAGTTATTCTAGCATACTTAAGACTAGACATAGGGTTATCAATTTTAAGATGATGACAGTCAAATAAGGAACTTCCCACACACAAACACTTGTACTCAATAGGATGTAAAGTAGTTTGAATATTATTTAGCCTCCTTGAGCAAAATACAGCTTTTGCACAATCCTGGAAAATATCTGGTATCATTAGTATTTAAAATTAATAATATTAATAAATTTTATAAATTATAAGACAAAGGAATACAAAATAACCAGTTTCCTTTAGTACTTCAGATTTCAGAAATTCTAGATCTAAATGAGATATATCTTATTATACTATCACATATTCTTCCTTTCTTTCTTTTTGTAGGTTTTCTGGTTTTTTGTTTGTTTGTTTTGCTGCTGATTTTAGGTACTGGGGATTGAACCCAGGGTGCTTAGCCACTGGGCCACATCTCTAGCTGTTTTTATTTACTTATTTATTTATTTATTTTACTTTGAGGCATGGTATTGCTAAGTTGCCTTTGAATTCATCATCCTGCTTTAGCCTCTTTAGTGTGCACCACCATACTTGGCCATTTTCTTTATTATTTCAACAGTGCTCTTACTTTAAACAGTAAGGAACAAGTAAGTATATAAAACAGGATATTTAGCAAGAAATGAAATAAGAAGGTGAATTATTAGTCTTTTTCATGTATCATGAGTAAACAATGAAGAACTTATGGTAGTTACTCCTTAAGAATCAGTGAAAGAACACAAGGCATGTGAATTGTATGTGATATCAGGATAAGTGCTCTGAAAGGAAAATTTGTTCCTATCACACAGGAATGTGTTATTACAAATGTAAATTCATAAAAATCTTGCTGATATTCTACTTTTGATAGTACATACTTGGGAGTTGATTTTATAGTCATGGTGATGAATTTGAAAACAATAGCATGTATTTCCCAGGCAGCAAGAACTACCCTTTGATCAGGAAACTCAGATTTCTTCAGTAAAAACATTAGAAAGAAATTTAACATTATATGAAACTTAATAGGTAATTATTAACTGAACTTTGTTTCCAAGATTTCATAGAAACCTGAAAGGTCAACTCTAAAATCTATCCCTTATTTTTAATCACCCTTGATTCTGTTTCTCTGTACAAAATAACTAATTGTGCCATATTAAGGTGTTCCATTTTCACCTCAAACTTGGCATTTTAAAACTGAATCCACAATTTCCCTGAAAATATTATTCAGGCTTATCTTAATCACCCAGTCCTTGGTTTCTTTGTAGCCTCTCTTTCATCCATGCCTTCTGTGCTATTTTTATAGCTAACACTCTATTGTAGGCTCCTATGTGCCACCTGTAGGCTCCTATGTGCCACCTGTGTGTTTGTCAGCTTCTTGTCATTGTGACCGAAATAACTGGCAAGAACAACTTACAGGAGAAAAGACTTACTTTGACTCGTGGTTTCAGAGGATTCAGTCCTTGGTTAGCCAGCTCTGAGGCAGAAATATCATGGTGGAAGAAAGTTTCTCAGCTTATGTCAAGTAACAAGTACAGAGTCAGAGGAGGTGACCAGGGAGTAGATAAACCTTTCCAGTAACCTACTTCTTCCAATTGGGTTCCACCTCCTAGTACTCCATTCAACTGTCAATGGATAAATTCATCAAGTGGATTATTTCACTGATGAAGTCAGATTAGAACCTTGTCTAAAAGCTTCACCTTTGAATCTTACTGCATTGGGAATCATGCTTTCATCATAAAACTTTGGGGGACATTCAACCTCCAAACCATAACCTGAAACACTAACTCTTTTCTCCCTGCTTCCAATTTGGTTATCAGGATGCACTTGCAGAGTACCTACTTTTGTGTGTGTGTGAAATGATATTTTCTTATATGGGAAACATGTAGACTACTTATTAGATCCAGGTACTTATCCTGGTATTTAATGTTCACAGATTCAGAATTCAGCCTCATTACTGATTTTGCATCCTACTATATACACAAACCACCATAAGACAAAATAGTCTGTTCAGTTTTTTCCCACAACTTGCATTTGTTTTCCTTTCTATGTCTTTCTGCATAGTTTTACAACTTTCTTCCTCTGAGTCTTATCCTTCTTATTTTCTAGCTCCCCAAATGCCAGTACCCCCCTTTAATATTAATTTTTTCTATTATCTATCCTCTCTTGATATTCCAACTCCACTTCCATTTCCTGTCCACTGGAATCTGTTCTCTGCCACTCCTAGAATTTATTTCCATTCTCTTTAATTAATCTATAATATGTGGTCCTTTTATTCACACAGATTGCAAGAATGTTGGAAGTAAGGAAATCTGTTTGATAATTTATTTTTATTTTATTTTATTTTATTTATTTATTTATTTATTTATTTATTTATTTATTTATTTATTTTATTTATTTATTTATTTATTTATACCAGGGATTGAACCCAGGCATGCCTAACCACTTAGCCACATCCCCACCTGTTATTTTTCCTTTTGAGATAGGGTCTCACTTGTAAGCTGCCTGGTACCGTAAACCGGGATAAAAACTCTCGGAGGCAGAGTATAGCTTTTGCTACTTTTACTTCTACTTTCTTAGAGCTTAGAGAGGGAAAGAAAGATTTTTCTTAGAGAGGGAAAGAAAGATTTTTCTTAGTAGCTTAGAGTAGCTTAGAGTAAAGAAAGATTAAAGAAAGCTTTTTTTTCTTAGTAGCTTAGAGTAGCTTAGAGTAAAGAAAGATTAAAGAAAGCTTTTAGAGCTTTCTTAGCTTAGAGAAAGATTAGAGCTTCTTTCTTCTCTCTTCTTTCTTCCTTCTTTCTTCTGTCTTCTGTCTTCTGTCTTCCTCAGGAGCCTCGGCCTAACTCTGACCAGTCATTACTTCTTCTATCTGGTTTCTCTTCTGTAACCGCTCTGCCTACGTTCTGACCGCTGATTCTTCTGACCGACCGAGTGACTGCCCGGCTGACTGAATTCTCCATTCTCCTAACTCGGACCGCTTTCACCCGGTTATATACCTTCAGGTTTGTGGGTGCCTACAGGTGCGTCACATACATATCAGGTGGAACCCATGGCTTCCAGCTAGCTACAACAGCCCTTCCTAATTAGGGCTCCTTCACTCACTAAGTTGCTTAGGGCCTCATTAATGAGGCTGACCTCAAACTTGCTATCCTTCTGCCTCAGCCTCTTGAGTGTCTGGGGTTACGGGCTTGCCCCACTACAAAGTGGTGTGATACTTATTTGTGCTCCATGTGGTGTTCAGAATTGCTGTTGATTAAGATGATAAATGAAGTTGATTAAGATACAATAATGCCACTTGGACTTATAAAAGAGCAGGCATGTGGGAACAATGAAGTATGTTTCCTGCTGACATGAATTAACCCCAAACATCACAATAAAATAGAATTTGGGTGGTTTTTAAAAAGACCAAGTGCCAGACAGAGAATAAAAATGTTGTATATTTAAGTAGTACATGCCTATGGATGACTATCTAAGAGGCTTTGACTACATTAAAGGAAAATAGTCACTAGCTAGGAAAGCCACCAACATTCTTTTCAAAATATCCATCTATATCAAATAAATAAGACAGCAAATAAGCAAGAAAGTTTAGAATATGTCGTGGTAGAAAGTATAGAAAGGTATCATGTCCAAGAAATGTTCTTTATTAATAAAAAGTCTTAACAATTCTGTTTTACACTATTTTGTAGAAAACACTTCACAATACATATGATGCAAAAAGGAAAAGAAGCTAAAACAATTTTCTTAAGATTTCTGCAGTTCTATATATTCTGCTTTTATAGTGAAAACTGTTTGTTCATTGCCATGGCAATAGCATTTGCAAGACACCTTCCCTAAATCAATATTACAGGTGAAATTAAAAGAAAACACAAACAAAAAAATGTAAATGTTGACAATGGAATTTTATGTCTACACATGTATAAGTTATGAGCTATAATGTAGTCATAAGATAAATAATCTTTGCCTAGAAGGAGAATGCCTTAGACAGGGTTACCCATACATCACAGGGCTAGAATTCAGAACAGAAAATATAGGAAGACCATAGGTGGCACAGGAATTGATTCTCAAAGCAGATTGGTGAGACACGGACCCTCAATTTGGGGAATAGTGAATGAAATATCACTTACTCATTTGTTTGTCAAAATCGAATGGCAACTCCCTTTTGAATATCAGCCAGCACATCTGGGACTTCCTAAATAGGCATTCTAACAAACTGACAGCTTTTCCAAAGAAAAATAAGCCTGATTTGAATGTTCAGTTATCAAAATTTAGTTTTATTTTTGCAATCTGTTGTGGTTTCTGTCAGATGCCATGGGAGATGTGGTGCCTGAGTCCCAGAGATAAAGTGAAATGAACCTGAATAGGAATAAGAAGAGATGTCTGACAGATGATGGGCTCTTGGGCACTTGTAAGCCCTCTGTGTGCTGCCTCTGGGATGCTTTTTCAATGCCAGCTGGAGCAAGTCAACACTGTCCAAACTGTCAAGAGTAGTTTTGTGATATATGTTTCCACAGAGGTCCTAAAACTCTGAATGGGGATAGATGTCCTGTGCTCTGAGAATCTTGATCATGCAATTATTCAGTTTCAGCGAACTTTTTTATATGTACTGATGTAGAATAAGGGGAACAAAATTTTTGTAATAAATAAAATTTTAACTTTCTGTGATATTATTGATTTATCTTTTACATGTTGATTATATCCTTTGTGTACAATTTCTTAGATTTACAATCACATATTAGTCAGCATTCATTGATGTATATGATATTGTGAATATATGCTAATTGGGTTAGAATTAGGAATAGAAAATAAATAAGGATATACATGGCACTAAGTTGAGAAACATAAAAATATATGTGTATTACAAAAATAAATCAAAGTAAGCCATACAAAATTAAATAAAAATGGAATACAACTTTCAAAGAAGATTTGAGACTGAAATGAAACTAAAATGTTTATTTTGCAGTATAATGAGAAAGAATATTGCTGAAGATGTAAAATATTGTTAATTACTAGCTGTAGAGTTACCTAAATGATTCCACTAGGCATTCCTAAAGATTAAAGAATCAATATAGATATATCCCCATTTATATGACTTTCTATTCAAGAAATATATTGGAATCCAAATGAAACAAGCTCTATAGACATTATAGTAGCAAATGAAGGAGCCAACACTGCAATCCTGGGTTTCAGTTTGGGTTGTTTTTTGATGTTCTATAAATTTTCAAAGACACAAATACACATGTAATATGAGTTTAAATATTTTATCAGAAACTACAGGGACTAATAATACCTGTGAAAATTCAACATATTCTCAAAGGATATTGGCTGTTCAATTTGCCTCAAAAATAAAACTATAGTTAACATCAATATAGAATTATATATTGAAAATGGTGAAGATTTAAGAACTAGGAATATTTCAGAGAAGAGTCTGAATCAATGTATTTTTATTAAAATTTCAGGAATGAAAACACATTGTCTCCATTAGACATTAACCCAGACTCTTTGGGAAACAAAAAATTCTAATAACTTTCTTTTTACTTACTATTTGAGCCACTAATGATCATATTTTTTGCTATAAAAAGGCAATTTAAAATTTTTGACATTTAAAACCCACTTGGAGAATCTATTTCTGAAGAAAAATTTTTAAATTAGTTATAAAAGAAATAAATGTGGTTATTTTCTCTGAAGTGAAAGAATTTTTAGATCAATATACACAATTTCCAATCTCTTGAAAGTGAATTATTTTCAAATGGCAGATAGCCATGATGACACTTACATACTGTTTTGCAAAAGTCTAGTTCCCAGTAGTCAAGTTCCTATACTACTCATGCTTTCATTGTGAGGATTTAGAATCCTTTACATTGGAAAAGCATATATGCTGACCCTGGAGTGAATTTAGTTAGAAATGTGAACACCAAAATCGGGAAAAAATACTTTTACAATAACTAATATACTTCAAAGAGCAAACTATTTTTACTGATGATCACCATATATTAAAATGTTTATCTTGGAAAAGCCAAACAGTCACTATACTGAGTTAAAGTAATAGTAACTAAGGCAACACTGTTGACATTATATTTTAGTGACTATTATAGTTATTAATATCTGTGTAGAATAATATATAAGATCTCTTTTTAGCAATAAATATTTATATAAATACTGCATCATTAACACTTAAGTGCTATTAAATACTTTATAAGTAGCATCCATTTTCATAAATGTAAATAGATATTTGATAAACAAATTGATAACTGTTTATTGCATTTAAAATTAACTAAACCTTTTAAAAATATACATTCCAGTTTCATTATCCTCCAATAGATAAAATTCATTTTTAGTAGCACATGCATACTTCTATTTATCTCTTAAATAAATATAAATATTATTGAAAAAAGATACAGTTCATAAATAACTTATTTGTCATATATATATATATATATATATATATATATGATACATATATTTGGTACTGGGAACTGAACTCAGGGATGCTTAACCACTGAGAAATATACCCAGCCCTTTTTGTATTTTATTTTCAGACAGGGTCTCACTGAGTTGGTTGGGGCTTCACTAAGTTGCTGAGGTTGGCTTTCAACTCATGATCCTCCTGCCTCAGCCTCCCCAGCTGCTGGGATTACAGACACATGCCACTGCGCCTGGCCTCATTTATCAGATTAAAGACAGAGTTTGAAACAGGATACAGTCAGTTTATTTATTTCTAATAAAATTAGGTAAATAATCAATAATAAATTACATAATAGAACAATATTCCATTGTGTATATATACAACATTTTCTTTATCCATTCATCTACTGAAGTGCATCTAGGTTGGTTTGACAGTTCAGCTATTATGAATTGTGCTGCTATAAACAAAGAGAATACAATTATGCATTTGCAGGTAGATGGATGTTTTCTCTGATATAAGGATGTGGATTCATAATGTGATTGGAGGGGCATGGGAGGATTAGATGCATTATAGATAGGGCAAAGGGGAGGGAAGATAAGGGAGAGGTCATGTGGGTAGGAAGGATGGTGGAATGAGATGTACATCATTACCCTAAGTACATGTATGAAGACACGAATGGTGTGGCTCTACTCTCTGTACAACCAGAGATATGAAAAATTGTGCTCTATGTGTATAATATGAATTATAATGCATTCTGCTGTCATATATAACAAATTAAAATTTAAAAAGTTCAAAATTAAAAAATATAAAAAGGGAAAAAATTACATAATAGATTATTTAATTTGGCAGTAACATATTAATGATATGAAATCTCTTATGAAGATTGTTTTAATGGAAATTGACAGAATACTTACCCAAACAAGCAAATGAAGCAAAATAGTGGCACAGGCCATTTAATAGACCACTCACCATTGTATTCCAGTACCTGTAAGTATATTTGATATCTAGTAGTTGTTTAATAGGTATTTTAAATTAATGGATTGATTAATGTTTTAGTTAGCTTTTTCACTGCTGTGACAAAAATACCCAACAAGAACAATTTTGGAGGAAGAAAGTCTATTAGGCGCTTATGGTTACAGAACATAAATGGCAGACTCCATTTCTCAGGGCCTGAGGTAAGGCAGAATGTCACGGTGGAAGTGTATAGTGAGGAAATTAGCTGGGGATGTGGCATCAGGAAGCAGAGAGAGAGAGAGAGAGAGAGAGAGAGAGAAAGAGAGAGAGAGAGAGAGAGAGAGAGAGAGAGGCAGAGACAGAGAGACAGACAGAAAGAGAGCAGACCATTCCATTGCCCAGGGACAAAAATATATACCTCCAAAGCATATATATCCTCAATGACTTATCTCCTTCAGCCACACCCTCCCTGCCCACAGTTACTACCCAATTAGTCCCTCTCAGAAGATTAATGTACTTATTAGGTTAAGACTCTTATAATCAAATCATTTCTCCTCTAAACTTTCTTCCATATTCTAATGCATTAGCTTTTGGGGGACACCTCATATCTAAGCCATAACAATTAATATATTCTTTTTGTTGTTGAGTTTCAAGATCATAAAGATCATATGTCTTCATTTATATCCAGTTTTCACTTAGTAGAAGTTTGCAGGTTATTTATAGACATTCGATCCATCCAAATTGGCGAATTGAGAGAGAGAGAAAGAGAGCAAGCTTGCTCACATTTTGAATGTGAGCTTTTGAGGAGGAAAAAAGAGAAAATCACCATATAACTACTTTACATTGAAATTATATTAGAAATAATATCAGAAAAAATATATATAATTGAAACTCTCTATATAATGCTCTTACACTCGCTAATTGAGTCTTTGATATAATTCGTATTTTCTCCTCCTTGTAGGAAGCATATCAGGAATGTGAGGCAACTGAATTGAAAATGTTTGTCCTAGTGAGAACAGTATCTTTATATGGTGTGTTGCTCTCTGTTATTTGTTGTGCTCTAGCCCTTAAAGATCAGAACATAACCGAGAAACAGTCAGCACTGGAAGGTGAAAGAGAATTCTAGCACTGAGGTTGTTCACACAGAGGGTTAAAAACTGGAAAATAGAGAGGAAATGACATTGAAGGCTTGAAAGTGGCAGTCAGAAAATCTGCTAGCCCATCAGAAAGGCCGGGGCTCATGCTTGGGACTTTTTGGATGAGTGAGACAACATTTCCATCAAAAAGGATAGACTTTAACTCTTTTTAAAAACTCGTCTACTATACTCTACAATCAATTTCCTTGGAGAAGATACTCCACAAATATTTAATAATTTTCCACTATATATGGAGCACTGAAAAATGCTTGGATAAAAACTTTAAAATATCAAACTATTCATGAAAATATCTGGATGCAGAATTCTTCAGGCAGAAGGAACAGAATGTGCAACCAACCTGTGTGGCTGTAGTACAGTGAGTGCAAGGATGCTCAATAGTAGATGAGCTCAAGAAAAGAGCAGTGTATTAGCACATGTAGGTCCCACAGGGGCTGGGGTTTCAATTGGTAGGTAGGAGGTAGGTAAAGCATGGATAGTTATGAAGAGAAATAATGTAGTATAGCTAACTTTTACTAGAATCATGATGACTGCTATCCTGAGAAAAGATTGTAAAGAGCTAAGCATGTCCAAGCAAGGGGACCACTTAAGAGGCACTTACAATAATTTAGTGAGAGACCATGGTAGCTGTGAACATAGTTAAGTACAGGCAGATTTTAAATATAGTTTAAGTATTAGACTAAGAAAATTTGCTGAGGAATTGAATATAAGGGCTAAATACATAAGACTGAGTCCAAATGCAACTGGGAAAGATATTTCCCCAAAGGTAACTATGGCTCTGTCTACCAGAAAAAGGAGAAATAATACTTTGTAGTTAGAAGTAACAAATTTCTCCTACACTTACCTAGAAAATACGTAAGACAAAATATAAAAAGAGGCCAATTATCACTGCTGCAGCACAAGGGGACATATTACCCATGGAAATTGCTTGATATTTACATCTACAATTTTGCGATAAAATCCATTAAATTTCTCATTTCCCCCAATTTACGTTGCTTCTACTATCTGCAAAAGGGCTAAATTTACAGGTTTGGGCCAAGTGGTCCTTTCTGTTGAGAAAAGAGGAACTAAAACTCTGGGAAGTTGTAGAGAAAATTGTAGAATGTACATTGTACAATCTTTTTGCACTTAAAAGTAAGCCAGAAATATTCATGAGTAGGCCCAGGTCAGTTTTATCTTATTGTCAACATAATTCATACTGATCTACTGACCCCTAGGCAACTAAAGTTCCTAATAGGCTTTTTCCCCATGAGTACAGGAAACAAGGATTGCACAAGATCTTTTTCTAGTTATACAATGGAAAAAGAAATAAACAGAGGCATTGTTTCCATTCAGTGTTCTAGCCTGGGGCAACTCAAAGTATTTCAGTTAAGATCTAATCAGAGAGACTGAAATGAATGCCATAAATATGAACTGATTTTTCTAACCAAAGATTATTATAGAAGTGAAAGTAATAATACATTTTAACACACACATGCATTTGACCTTTAAAATAGTTTTGGAAATAGAATGAAACAAAATAATTTTCTGAGTGTATGAATAAAAATTAAAATAATTTTAAACAAAATATAATTGAAAAACAGATTATTATATTTTGGTCAATTGGAAATATTAGGAAATTAAGATAATTTTGTGCATCTAAGTTAAATGTTACAAATGGTGAAGGGCATGGACAATAGTTCCCAAGGGACTTTATTACTGTTCCCCTACCTGCCCTCCTGCCCTCCTACCCCACTCTAAATGAGCCCAACATCAAAACTCCCATGACCTGGAAGCAAAATTGACAGTGTTATTCATTTTATTATAGAACAACAAAGAGAATTGTGGCTAAAGACCTCCAGACTCTTGCTGCTGAAATAATCAACTTTTGAGTCAAATCCATTTACAAAATAACCCATATATGGTGTATAATCAATTGACTCAGAAGTAGCATGTCACAGAAGGGAAACTATCCATCTGGTTAATCCATTTAAACTTGTTTAGAAATTTTGTATGTCTGTTTGTGAAATGATGAATGTATAAAATCAGAAAAAAACAAAGGAATACAAGATAGAATAATCAAAGAAAAATCATGCTGTTTAGGATTTGCATATTGTAGGCATATGTCTTTTTTCTTGAGTAGAATCGTGTGTGTGTTCTTCCATATACACTTTTGTTTTACTCCCCAGGTGTATCGCCAGCTGCCGCATTGATATAATGAAACTCTAATTGCCAATTAAGTTTCAGTCATGAACAACAGAAGAGACAACAAAATATTGGAAGAATTCAAAAGATTTTTAAAAATCTGGACATGTAGATGCCTAAAATTAGCTAAAATGTACCCACAATTTTGATGCAAATTTATACCTCTTGTACACCTACAGTTTGCCCTCCATTCCCTTTAAACATTGAATGCAAATCTTACCACAAAATTCTCAAATATATTAATGTATTTGCAGCATTTTTTAAAATTTTTTTATTCAAAGTCGTATTTATAATAGTAGTATGCATTATAATTCATAATAAACATATAGAGTATCTTTTTACATAACACTGTTTGTATACAATGTATATTCGTACCATTCAAATCTTCAATCATGCATTTAGGATAATGATATCCATCTTATTCAACCACCTTTTCTTTTTTTCCCCCTCCATTCCCCCTTGCTCCTTTCCTTTCCCTCCTTCCCCTTTGACCTTTCTAGTGTTCCTCTAATCCTCCTATGTACCCCGACCCAACACCACTGTGAATCAGTCTCTTTATATCAGAGAAAACATTCAGTATTTGGATTTTTGAGATTGACTAACTTCACTTAGCATTATATTCTCCAACTTCATCCATTTACCCAAGAATACCATTATTTTCTTTTCTTTTATTGCTGAGTAAAATTCCATTGTGTATATGTACCACATTTTCTTTATCCATTCATCTACTGAGGGACATGTAGGTTGGTTCCACAATCAAGCTATTGTGAATTGTGCTGCTATAAACATTGAGATAGCTGTGTCACTGTAATATGCTGTTTTTAAGTCCTTTGGGAATAGACCCAGGACTGGGATGGCTGGGTCATAGGGTGGTTCCAGTCCCAGTTTTCCCCTAAATCTCCATACTGCTTTCCATAACGATTGCACCATTTTGCAGTCCCACCAGCAATGTATGAGTGTGCCTTTTTCCCCACATCCTCTCCAACATTTATTGTTGTTTGAGTTCTTAATAGCTGCCATTTTGACTGGGGGCAAAATGAAATCTTAGAGTAGTTTTGATTTGCATTTCTCTAATTGCCAGTGATGTTGAACATTTTTTCATGTATTTGTTGATTAATTGTGTATCTTCTTCTGAGAAGTGTCTTTTCAATTCCTTGGCCCATTTATTGATTGGGCTATTTGTTTTTTTGGAGTTAAGTTTTTTGAGTTCTTTATATATTCTAGAAATTAGTGCTATATCTGTTGTGCATGTATTAAATATTTGTTCCCAATTAGTTGGCTCTCTATTCACCTCACTGATTGTTTCTTTTGCTGAGAAGAAGCTTTTTAATTTGAATCTATCCCATTCATTGATTCTTGATATTAATTCTTGTGCTACAGGATTCTTATTAAGGAACTTGGGGCCTAATCCAACATGTTGGAAATAGGAGCTTACTTTTTCTTCTATTAGGCATATTGTCTCTGGTCTAATTCCTAGGTCCTTGATCCTCTTTGAATTGAATTTTGTAGATGGTGAAAGATAAACGCTTTATTTCATTTTGTAGCATATGGATTTCCAGTTTTCCCAGCACCATTTGTTGAAGAGGCTATCCTTTCTCCATTGTACATTTTTGGTGCCTTTGTCTAATATAAGATAGCTGAAATTATATGTATTAGTCTCTGTGTCCTCAATTCTGTGCCATTGTTCTACCAGTCTGTTTTGGTGCCAATACCATGCTGTTTTTGTTACTATTGCTCTATAGTATAATTTAAAGTCTGGTATGGTGATGCCACCTGCTTCACTTTTCTTGCTAAGGATTGCTTTAGCTATTCTGGGTCTCTTATTTTTCCAGATGAATTTCATGACTGCTTTTTCTATTACTTTGACGAATGTCATTGGGATTTTGATTGGAATTGCATTAAATCTGTATATTGCTTTTGGTAGTATGGACATTTTGACAATATCCCCATTTACAATAGCATCAAAAAAATATATGGGAATCAACTTAATGAAAGAGGTGAAAGACCTCTATAATGAAAAATATAGAACACTAAAGAAAGAAATTATAGAAGAACACAGAAGACGGAAAGACCTACCTTGTTCTTGGATAGGTAGAACTAATATCTTTGCAGCATTTATCAACTGTTTAAAGTTGAATCCCTAATCTCCTTCTTGATTCACCTGCTCCTGCTTTCTTGGACTCTGACTTGTTTTCTTGTACTTGATCTTTTACTTCTCTTAATTGTGTTTGAGATACAGCTCCAACTGGAATTGTACATTATTTTCTTGGCTCAATAGGCATTCTCTTTTCTTATTAGACTGTTCCTGAACAGTTTTTTCAGTGATATGCTTCATATTTTGCTCTCTTTAATATTCAGGCAGCTCTGAGAACTATTAGCCTAAAATCCTATTTGATGATCTAATGATCTATTTCCAGGTGTCTTTCAAAGATTTATGACGTTAATTCCATTATCCTTTTATGTTAGGATGTATTATTTATATGTCTACATGTTGATGATCTAGTTAGTCAATGTTGCAAACTAGCGATAAGTTCCTTTTGTTTCAGTGTGTGTTGACCACAATGTGGAAGAGATTGAGATTTTTTTTTCCTTCTGTTACTCTTTTAGTTTTCTTCTACTCTGAATTATTTATATCCCTTATCAACTTCTTTTGGATTACTTGTTGTTTTCATACCAAATTACAACAGTTTTTTGGACATTATTTATTTCATTATCAGTTTTAAGTAGAGGAAACATACTTTCTCAACCCATTTGTGTACAACTTGTGTATATTAACTATTAAAAATTTAGGCAATAGAGTATCTGAAGAATGAGCAAATACAAACTATTGTTTGTTAGCTGTTGAGTTACTCAACATATTATAGAGTCAGGCATCACATACATAACTGTAAAAAACATTTTGAATATATTGTAAATTACAAGTAAAATTAACTTTAAATGCAGACACTACTTACACTGTGTGCTCAAGGGGCTTTGCTATTGGCCTCCTTCATCAGAGATCTTTTCCACAGAGTGATGAGTTCATGTGTCCAAATTAGCTGCCAAACCTGAGCTCGAGTTCTCTTTCCTATCTGTATTCTGTGCATCTGTGGTCTTAGCATTCTCTGTTCAAGGTGTCCCAAGGCCTTTTCAAGGACCATACTGAAATGAGGCTAGGCCCCAGGGGAGAGCAAGAATAAAGTTCAAGTTTGAGGGGAGATAATACAGGGGCATGTGGATAGAACTTGACTTTGAAATCCTACAGTGTAATGGATCTGAGATTAGAAAGAAAAGATTGTGAGCCTGCAAGAGGGGCTGGTGATGAAGGACCTGCTATTTCCACACTATTGTGCTGTAAAAATTGGAAGAACTCCAACAGTTCCAAATTCAAAACTTTATTTCCAAGTCTATGAAAATAATCAGTTAATACAGATAGCACATATTTTATTGTACATTTTATTACTTCAATTTATAACATTTATATATTTAATTATTTGGTCTGCTCATCTCCACTTATATCTACAATTCTAATATACCTATCTTTAGATGTAGATATTCTTCTCAAGATATATTTTTTTTTCTGATATGTGGATGCTAATTCACAATAAGGGGGGACACTAGGGAAGAATAGAGTTACTAATATTAGGTAGAGGTTAGTGAAGGGAAGAGAGAGGAAGGGATATGGAGAAAGGAAGGATAGTAGAATGAAACAGATATTATTACCTTGTGTACATATATGACTGTATGACCAATGTGATTCTACAATATGTACCATCAGAAAAACGATTAATTATACCATTATACCCCATCTACGTATGATATATCAAAGTGCATAAAAGCATTCTATTGCCATGTGTAACTAATTAAAACAAATAAGATAATTTTCAAAAAAGATATAGCATTTCAGTATGTTTTCAATTCAAACATTATATCCAATTGACTGGACTGCAAGTCAGATAACTAGACTTTTGAATTCACTAAAATATTTTAAGAAAAAAAATCAAATATTATTTAAACTTCTAAAAAATTTAGAAGACACTTTCAAATTCATTTTATTAAAACAATATAAATATGATATGAAAATCAAAGATACAGTAATTTTTAAAATGTTGACCAATATCTCTCCCTGAAAGGGGAAACCTGAGGGACTTGGGGAGAGATATTCAGGTTTGAGGAGCTGCTGTTTTCTGGCACTGATCTCTCCACATATGGAGAGGACAACAGTTCTGGGATCCAGGGTTTGAAAGAGGGAGCATCTATGTAAAGGCAACAACTGCTCCCTCAGTGGGTATGACTTTGAAAAGGGGGAACTGCTACTATAAAAATAACAGATGACATAACTTGATCATTTTTTATTTATTTTTTAAACCCATACATGTGAACATAAAAATTGCAAATAATCATGGGGTGATGTGACGTTTAAAGACATGTATGCATTGTGTAATGTTTAAATCAGCTTATGTGTATCTATCTTCTCAAATATTTACTGGTTCTTTGTAGAAAATCCTTAAAACTCTTTTCTGCTAGGTTTTTGAAATGTACAGTACATCACTGTTATTTATAGTCACCCTACAGTGAAATAGTACACCAGAACTTTAGCTCCGACCTAACTGTACCTTACTTGATTTTTTGTACCTGGTTTATTTTATTTAGCATAATGATCTCCAGGTCCATTTATGTTGTCAGAAAGGACATTGTTTTTTTTCTGACTGAATAGTATTCCATTGTATATATGTACCACATTTTCTCATTCACACATAAATTGATGGACACTTCAGTTTTTTGACTATTATAAATAGTTTTGCCATAACATGGGATTGAAGATGTCTTTTCAACATTCTAATTTCATTTCCTCTTTTTCTTTTATATTTATGTATTTATTCTAATTAGGTATATATAAAAGGAGAATGAATGCATTTTGATTCATTGTATACAATTGCAGCACAACTTCTAATTTCTCTGGTTGTACACAATGTCACATCACACCATATGTACAGTCATGCATGTTCCTAGGGTTATGATGTCCATCTCATTCCACCATCTTTTCTACCCCCATGCTCCCTTCTCTCCCTTCCCTCCTCTTTCCCAATCACAGTTCCTCTATTTTTCCCATGCCCCTCCCCCATTATGGATCAGCATCCACATATCAGAGAGAACATTCAGCCTTTGTTTTTTTGGTATTGGCTTAATTCACTTAACATGATATTCTCCAACTCCATTCATTTACCTGCAAATGCCATAATTTTATTCTCTGTTAATGCTAAGTAATATTCCATTATGTATACATAACAGAGTCCTTTATTCTGTACCATTGGTCTACATGTCTATTTTGGTGCCAATACCATGCCATTTTGTTGCTATAGCTGTGTAGAATAATTTAAGGTCTGATATGTGATGTCTTTTGCTTCATTCTTCTTGCTAAGGATTGTTTGGCTATTCTGGGTCTCTCTCTTTCTTTTTCCCAAATGAATTTTATGATTGCTTTTTCTATTTCTATAAGGAAAGATGTTGGGATTTTAAGTGGAAACACATTGAATCTGTACAGTACTTTGGGTAGTATGGCCATTTTGACAATATTAATTTTGCCTATCCAAGAACATGGGAGATCTTTCCATCTTCTAAGGTCTTCTTCAACTTCTTTCTCTAGTGTTTTGTAGTTTCCATTGTAGAGGTCTTTCATCTTTTTTGTTCAATTGTTTCTCAATTAATTTTTTTTAAAGCTATTTTGAATAGAGTAGTTTTCCTAATGTCTCTTTCAGAGGATTAATCATTGATGTATAGAAATGCATTTGATTTATGGGTATTGATTTTGTATCCTGCTACTTTGCTGAATTTATTTATTAATTCTAGAAGTTTTCTGGTGGAATTTTTTTTTCCCTCTAAGTACAGAATCATGTCATTGGAAAATAATTATATTTTGAGTTCTTTTTTTTTCCTATTTGTATCACTTTAATTTCTTTTCTCTCTCTAATTGCTCTAGCTAGAGTTTCAAGAATAGAAGTGGTGAAAGAGGACATCCCTGTCTTATTCCAGTTTTTAGAGGAAATGCTTTCAATTTTTCTCCATTTAGAATGATGTTGTCCTTGGGTTTAGCAGAAATAGCTTTCACAATGTTGAGGTATGTTCCCACTATCCTTAGTTTTTCTAATGTTTTGAACATGAAAGGGTGCTGTATTCTGTCAAATGCTTTGTCTGCATCAATTGATACAATCATATGATTCTTATCTTTAAGTATATTGATGTGATGAATTAAGTATATTGATGTGATGATTTTCATATGTTAAACCAACATTGCATCCCTAGAATGAAACCCACTTGATTGTGGTGTACTATTTTTTTTTAAATATGTTTTTGTATACAATTTGCCAAAATTTTATTGGGAATTTTTGCATCAATGTTAATCAGAGATATTGGTCTGAAATTTTCTTTCCTTGATGTGTCTCTGCCTGGTTTTGGTATCAGGATGATACTAGCCTCATAAAATGAGTTTGGAAGGGTTCCCTCTATTTCATGGAATAATTTGAAGAGTATTGGCATTAATTCTTCTTTGTAGGTATTGTAGAGCTCAGCTGAGAATTCATCTGGTTCTTGGCTTTTCTTGGTTGGTAGACTTTTGATAGCTTCTTCTATTTCATTGCTTGAAATTAATCTGTTTAAATTGTGTATGTCTTCCTAAGTGTGTTGATCATATGCCTCTATAATTTGCCAGTGTCTTTAACATTTTCTATTTTTCTGGAGTATAAATTTTCAAAATAGTTTCTAATTGTCTTCTGTATTTCAATAGTGTCTGCCGTGATATTTCCTTTTTCATCACAAATTTTAGTAATTTAAGTTTTCTTTCTCCTTCTTTTCATTAGCATGATTAAGGATTTGTCAATTTTATTTATTTTTCATAAAACCAGCTTTTTGTTTTGTCATTTTTTTGAATTATTTCTTTTGTTTCAATTTTATTGATTTCTGCCCAGATTTTAATTATTTCCTATCTTCTTCTACTTTTGGTGTTGCTTTTTTCTTATTTTTCTAGGGCTTTGAGATGTAATGTCAGGTCATTTATTTGTTGACTTTTTCTTCTTTTAGTTAATGAACGTAATGCAAAGGACTTTCCTCCTAGCACTGCCTTCATAGTGTCCCAGAGATTTTGATAAGTTGTATTGGAGTTCTCACTTGCCTCTAAGAATTTTCCTTATCTCCTTTTAGTCTCCAAGTGTTCAAGTAGCCTCTATTTTTCATTTTATCAATGATTTCTAATTTCATTCCATTATAGTCAGATAGTATGCATG
This sequence comes from Tamias sibiricus, assembly GCA_025594165.1. Lineage (NCBI taxonomy): Eukaryota > Metazoa > Chordata > Mammalia > Rodentia > Sciuridae > Tamias > Tamias sibiricus. The sequence continues at coordinate 85,687,032 of CM046662.1, forward strand.
GTAGTATCTCTATTTTTTTGTGTTTGCTAAGACTTGCTTTGTGGCATAACATATGGTCCCTTTGGGAGAAGGTTCCATGTGCTGTTGAAAAGAAGTTGTATTTGCTCTTTTATGGATGGAATATTCTATATATGTCTATTAAGTCTAAATTATTGATTATTTTATTGAATTCTATAGTTTCTTTGTTTAATTTTTGTTTGGAAGATCTATCCAGTGGTGAGAGGTGTATTTAAGTTACCGGGGATTTTTGTGCTGTGGTCTATTTGATTCTTGTAGTTGAGGAGGGTTTGTTTGATATACATAGATGCCCCATTGTTTAGGAAAGAGACATTTATGATCATTATGTCTTATTGATATATGACTCCCTTAAGCAGCATGAAATGCCCTTCTCATCCCTTTTCACTAACTTTGGTTTGAAGTCTGTTTTATCTGATATGAGGATGAAAACCCCTGCTTGTTTACACAGTCCATGTGAGGGGTACATTTTTTTCCCACCCATTCACCTTCAGTCTGTGGATGTTTTTTCCTGTGAGATGAGTCTCTTGAAGGCAACATATTGTTGAGTCTTTATTTTTCAATCCAATCTGTCAGTCTATGTCTCTTAATTGATGAGTTTAGGCCATTCAATTCAGGGTTATTATTGAAATATGATTTGTATTCCCAGACATTTTGGTTTGTTTTTGTTTTTTAACTTGACTTGGTTTCTCCTTTTATTGTCCTTTCCTCTAGTGTAGTTTCTCCCTTTGCTGATTTTCATTATTTCATTTTCATATTTCATTTCATTATTTCATTTTCATTATTTCATTTCCTCCTCCTGGAATATTCTGCTGAGAATGCTCTATATTTGTACCTCTTTCTTACTGTAAATTCTTTTAACTTTTGTTTATCATGAAAAGTTTTTATTTCATCATCAAATCTGAAGCTTAATTTTGCTGGATATAAGATTCTTGGTTGACATTCATTTTCTTTCAGAGCTTGGTATATGTTGTTCCAGAATCTCCTGGCTTTCAGTGTCGGTATTAAAAAATCTACTGAGATACAATTTGGTCTCCCCATATGTGCCTTGGTATAGATCTGTTGTAATTTTGTACATCTGGTGCCCTGTAAGCCTCTTGTGTTTGATTTTCCAATTCATTCTTCAAGTTTGGGAAATTTTCTGATATTATTTCATTGAAGAGATTGTGCATTTCTTTGGTTTGAATCTCTGTGCTTTCCTGTATCTATCCTGATAAATCTTAGATTTGGTCTTTTGATTTTATCCCATAATTCTTGGATGTTCTCTTCATGGTTTCTTACCATTTTCACAGTGTGGTCAACTTCATTTTCAAGATTGTATATTTTGTCTGCATTATCTGACATTTTGTTTTTCAAGTGATCTAGTCTGTTGGTGATGCTTTCTATTGAGTTTTTCATATGGTTTATTGTTTCCATCACTTCAATAATTTCTGATTGGATTTATTTCAGAATCCCTATCTCTTTCTTAAAGTAATCTTTTGCTTCCTATATTTGCTCTCTTATCTCTTTGTGAATGTGATCAATGGATGCCTGTATTTGCTCTCATCTCTTTTTTAGAGTAATCAATTTTTGCCTGTATTTGCTCATTTAGGTCATTCTTTAATTTACAGATCATTTTAATTATGTACATTCTGAACTCCTCTAACATTTTGTCAACTATGCTGCCAATGAAGTTTATTACAGTAGTATCTAGGTTTGTTTCAGGCACTTTCTTCCCTTCTGTTTTCATGTTGTCTGTGTGTCTTTCTTTCTTGCAGTGCAGATCTGAGGTATTACAGTTTCTGCCCTATAATCTTAAACGTGTCCCTTCAGATTACCCATGTCTCACCTTGGTGTTGGGCTTAGAGTCCCCAGCCACTGTCCCAAGATAGATGCTTCTGCAACTAAAATTGTTGGTGGCAATGGCGGAGGTAACTCAAGATAGCAGTGAGGGTATCCCAAAATAGATGCAACTACTTTCACAGATGGGGCTGAAAGAGTGGGCCTTAAAATGGTTTTGGGCTGCCTGTTCTGAGATGCAGCTGCCTCCAGCCCCTGTCTGTTGTCCCAAGGTGGAGAGGCTACTACATGGAGAGGGCTGTGACAATGGCTGCAGTGTCCCAAGATGGAGGTGGGCTGGGGGAGCAATGCATTGGTAAATGGGGAGCCCCAACATGGTCCTCCGTTTTGCACTGGGATGATCCTGGGCTTGAGCTCTCACAAAGATCAGTGGAGATGGTCCTGGGCCTGACCTGGGCCTGGGCTCCCACTTGGTCTGTCAGCTGGTGGGACAGCTTACCACCTAACCTTCTCATTTCCTATGAATATATACCCAATATAGATATTCTGGATCATATAGTAGTTTTATTTTTAATTTTTTTTAGTAAGTGCCATACTGTTTCCATAATGGCTTATCTGATTTACATTTCGCCAGCAGTGTATCAAGGTTCACTTTTCTCTGATCCTCATCAACATTTCTCAATTTTTATCATTTTGATAGTAGCCATTCTAACTATATGTTTTCATTTCAAAAATGTCTATTCATGTGTTTAAACCAATGTTTTCTTTGGATGATGATGATGGATTTTCATTTTGTATTGTTCATTATAAATTCTGGGTATTAACCCATTGTCAATTATATACTTTACACATACATTCTCCAATTTACTATGTTCTCTCTGTGCTATCTTTGTTAATTAAATCCTTTGCTGTGCAGAATCTTTTTAGTTTAATGAAATCCTTTCAACTATTTTTGCTTTCCGTGCTTATGTTTTTGAGGTCATAAAAAAATGCTTTCCCGGATCAATGCCATATATCACTTTCCCTGAGTCTCCTTGCATCAGTTTCATGATTTAGGGGTTTACACTTAGATCTTTAATTCATTTTGAGTCAATTATTTTATAAGAAGAGAGATGGGGGCCAAAAAGCTGCTCCTGTAGAGACTATGGAGTGTTTACAGAAACTTCATGTTTTCACAAGTCTTTCAGAAAAAAAAACAATAACTGGGAATGTGTAGCCCCGTCTCCTTGCTGTCCCCTCTAGTACACCTCCTTAGCATAGCTCAGCAGAACATAGTTGGAAGAATCCCCTCTCCAGCACCATGACAGAATAGATTGAATGTGTAATTAAAAGTTAATAAATTAGTAACTGACACTGCATGCTGAGGAACTACAACAGCCAAAACAAGTTTAAAAAAATAAAAAATAAAAAATAGAATTTAAGTCAACTGGTTAGTAGACTCACTACAAAACTCATAATCAAGAAAATGTGTTGCTGGTGTTCAGGTTAAATATTTCAATAAAATCAACAGACTAGAATTCAGAAGTAGATTCACATATCTATGGTACATTATTTGAATAAATAAATGGAAAAATTGAACTCAACCCCTATCTCATGCTATGTTCAAAACGTAATTTGGGGTAGACCACATGGGCAAGCCTAAAAGTGAAAACAGTGAAGCTTTTAGAAGAAAATACAGAAATATATTTTCAAGGCCTTGAAATAAACAAGTGTTTCTTAGAGAATACACAGAACCCTAATGATAAAATTTAAAAATATAATGATAAATTGGACTTCTTTAAGCTTAAGAATTCTACTCATTGACAGGCTCTGTTAATACAAAAAAAGAAGTAACAGGCTGGAAAAACTTTTGCAGTACATGTACATGAAAAAGGAATAGTCTTTAGAATACATATCAAATCTTACAACTCCACAAATACACAAGGAAAACACTATTTAAAAAATGAAGCCAGGAGTGGTGGTGCATGCCTGTAATCTCAACAATTTAGGATGCTGAGACAGAAGGATCATAAGTTCATGGTTAGTCAGGGAAATTTATTGAAACTGTGGCTTGAAATTAAAAAAGAAAAAAAATTGGACTGTGAATTTAACTCAGTGGTAAAGCATCCTGCAGGTCAATCAAAAAATAATGGAAACAGACTATAAGATAAAACTTAGACAAAAAATATAGAAATAGCCAATAAATTCATGAAAAGGTACTCAAGAATATGTCATAAGGGAAATATTATAGAAAATATCAATGACTATCATTTAATAACAATTAGAATAAAATTTAAAGAATGCAACTCCAAATGTTGGTGAGGGTAGAATAAAAATCAGCTGAACTCATTTACTAGTACGTGTATAAAATAAAAAACCTACTTTGAAAAATTATTTGTAATTTTCTCATAAAATTACTGTAAACCAAATCTGTTAATCAGAAATTCCAGTTTTGCAATTTCCACATGGATTTTTCCACTGGAAATTTTTCTTATAGCATATGATTTCAAGTTTTCTAAGGGTTGTTACATATAAATTGCACCAGAATTGTACAGAATATTTATTTCTATTTTTAATGCTAAAAACTTAAAACAATTTGCATGTACATCAACGTAAAAATAGTTGTATGATGGTTAAAATTATTGTGGAGTTATGCTGCAGAAGTCTTTTCAACAATCTGAAGAAATGATTTACTGATACATGTGACAACATGGATATGTCTTGTAGAGAATTACATTGATAAGGAATTCAGACACTATATAGGAGGTATTATATCATTCCATTATATGAAGTTCATAAACAGGCAAAACTAATGTATGGTGTTAGAAATCAGTCTTTAATTATACAAGGAAATGTAAGCTGATTAGAAGGGGAATGGGAGAAATGTTCAGGTTGAGGAAAGTGTTGACATTTTAATAGTGTTTTGATTGTATTTGTTTAAAAAATTGAATTTGTACTTCATGTCTGTGCATTTCACTATATGCAATTTTTCTTAATAAAAATAAAAAAGATAATAGCATGGCATTAGAAACATAAAATCTATCTTTTTTTAAATTTACATCCAAGCTAGCAAGAATATTTCTGCTTCATAGAGAAAAATATTTCTTATTGCTGATAACCCTATTCAAAAGATACTGGATGCTATAAAAAGACAGTTACACGTAAATGCATTTTAATATTATATAAGTATTTTTAAAAGTGAGATAAACTGTTAGAGTAATATGGCCATTTGAATTACTTTGTATCAGTTTTATTGCATTTTCATTTTGTTCTATCCTGAGATGAAGATCTCACAGTTGAGATTTTAGAATAAAAAAATGTGTGGATCTCTGTTGTCAGATTAAAAAGGGGGCATGAAGGCATAAAATCTGTATGAAGCAGCACTACCTGAGAGGAGAGAAGAATCTAACCAACAAATGATTGCTGGAGAATCTCCCAGCAATCATCTCTTTGGATGAGTGTGCGTAAGTCCAAAGGGATTTCTCTCATACAAAGTCTAATATCAACCCCCTTACCAGCCAAAGAAAGATACAGCACAAAACCCACCTAATACTCAGGAATATAGAGCACATACTATTCCTCATTTCTTCTTCCAAATAACCCTGGCTGAGCCCTAAGTTCTGGAATGCAAGCATAGAAAATATATTCTGCAGAATCACAATTTAAGTTAAATAATGTAAATCATTCTTTCTCTGTCATAATCCTCACAATACTTTAAAACATCTGTTATACAGAAAAATCTCTATGTCTATTTCAATGTGGAAAGACAGCTAAAATCTCAACAGTAATATGCAGGTATTATTAAAATAGATATTACAGTCCATAAAGATCTATAGATACTTACAGCATGTAGTTTATCTAAACAGGTATAATTAAAATTGCCCCACTGAAGACTAAAAGAAAAATCCTAGATCCTAGAATTTTCTCTGGTTTAATCCTTGAAGGCTTTAACATTTCCTGAAAAACAAAATGTGATTATTTTTCAATAATACAGATATTTTAAAGGATCTTAAAAATAAGAGAAAGCACTGAAACAAAGTAAACATAGATATTTATGCTTGGGAGGGAAAGTATTATTACAGGACTTTCCAAGTAGAAAAGAATGTCAGTCATAAGCAACACTCACAATTTATTTTTTACTTTTGCAAATTTACATAAAACGTATAATCACATCTTTGAAGAATCTTGTACATGTGAGTAATCTTGAAATTTTTCCACATTACAACTTTTCTATGTATAGTGTTATCTCGCTCTAATTTTGCATTGTTGAATGTGTAATATTATGTCACTCATTGCTTCATAAATAAAACACAAATTTTTGATAAAAATAGAAGAATATATAGCACACGTAGTTCCTTAAGGTATTTATCCACTTTGTCATAATAAGCTGAAAGGGCTATTCATAAATAGATGCTGTTTTAGTCAACTTTTGTACCACTGTGACCAAAATATATGAGAAGAACAAGTTAGAGGAAGAAAAGTTTATTGGGGGCCGACAGGTTCCGAGGTCTCAGTGCATAGACGGTGTGCTTTATTGCTCTGGGCCTGAGGTGAAGCTGCGTATCATGAGGGAAGAACCCAGAGGAGGAAAGCATCTGTGCTCATGGCAAAGTCAGGAAGGAAAGTCAGGGGGAGAAACAGCGAGAGAGGAAAGGTCCAGTCAAGTCCATAGGAAGAACAGTCCTTCCAGGGACGGCCCCCCAGTGACTCATCTCCAGCCATGCTTCCAACTTCCTGCTCTTAACACCAAACTTAGGTGGACTGATTAGGACTGATTAAGTTACAAGTCACATAATCCAATCCTTTTAACTCTGAATATTCCTGCATTAGCACAGGAACTTCTGGGGACACCTCTTATCCAAACCAGAACAAATGTCACACTAAGATAACAGGAAATTTTTATTTAAAATTTGGCAAATAAATTGAGAGCACTTTAAATTGGACCTGTATTTTTATTAAGGAGTCATCAAACTAACATGAGTTCAATGTGATGAATACACAACACATTGCATCAAATATCCAAGAAAAGATTTTTTTCTGAAAAATTGTCATATTTTTGTCTCTTAATGACCAACAATAATTATGCTTTGAGTAAATCTCATAAGCTATATTATTATCATTTAATAAAAACTCTCTCTTATTTTTTTTAAAAAATAAGCACTTATCTTTTTGAATCTCATTTACTGGTTTTAAATATCTCTTTTCAAATAAATTTTAGGTCAAGAGTCTCCATGTTACTTATACTAATGCATATTTAAATTGATGAACATATTTTGCACATTATAATGTAGCAAACATGAATGAAATGAATTTATTTCCATTGCTTTTTATTATAGATATTTTAACATGCTAAGATCATAATGCTGCAGGATATTTGCTATGGAGATGTTTTCTATCATATATATATATATATATATATATTAGTTTTAGATGGAATAATATATATATATATATATGTGTATATATATATTAGTTTTAGATGGACACAATTCCTTTATTTTATTTATCTATTTTTATGTGGTGCTGAAGATCAAATACAGTGCCTCACACATGCTAAGCAAGCACTTTACCACTGAGCTACAACCCCAACCCCTTGCCTATCCTTTTTGATGATATGAAAGTTTAAACAGTGTCTACAGAATTAAGTTCCTAAAAGTTGTATTCAAAGTCCTGTCTTAGGTCTTTGTTATTACACAGTAAGGAGATAGAATGGGTTTATCCATTCACTAAGAAGGCACGTTTCTTTTTCCAGTATTAGATGTGAAAATGAACATTGTTCCCCAGCTAGGGACCACATTCTGCAGCCCCTCTTACATTTGGCTTTACAAATTGTTCTCTAATGAAAATGTTACCACCAGTGAGAAGTACAACATGTAGGGCAAAACGGGAAGTAGAAGTACCTTTCTCACCATCTCTTTCCCCACATGCCAGCTTGGTTCAGAGGAATTTAAATATGTGCATTGGTCTGTTGCCTGAGGGAGTTTTGTTGTTTCTTTTAATTTAATTTTAAATCAATGGAAAATGATGTTTTATTTGTGACAGCAGATAGAATTCCTTGAACTAAAATCAGGTTAGATAACTGAAATAGATAAATTCTAAGGTCCTTTCTTCACTGAGACAAATCTTGGTTCTCAATAAAACTAAATTAATAACAAGTCTTTATGATAAACTACTTTCAGTGATTCATTTATATAATCATTTTGCACAGAACTATTTATATAATTATTTTGCACAGAAATGTGTGTGAATATAATCTTCTGCTGAGATACACTCAAGATTCTATTATAAGACCTAATTTTTTCAGAAATTATTTGCTTTTTAATCACATACCAAATAAAACTATCCTCGACCAAATATCTGATATGCTAGGGACAACAACAAACATTTTACAAATAGTTTCTTCCTTTTATTATACTTTGATGCTCAGTGTTTAAGAAATTTGTTCAAGGGCAAAGCTACTAGGTTGGACTGAAATTCAAATTTGGATCTGCATTACTTCTTGAATTATTGATACTGTAACAAATAGCCATAAATTTGGTGGCTTAAAAACAACACAGATGTACTCCTGACAGTTCTACAGGTTAGAGTCTTACAGGGGCCTCCCTGGGCTAACATTAAGATATTGGCCGGGTCTTTCTACTTTCTGGAGGCTCTAAAGGAGAATCTTTTCCCTTGCCTGTTTCAGCTTCTAAAACTGCCCACATTCCCTGCTTCTTGGCTCCCTTCCTCCACCTGCAGGGTCAACAATATTGCCTTTCTCTAGAGGCCTTTCACCTATAGTCACACCTACCCTTGACGCTTATATTCTACCTTCCTCTTTTACTTGTAAGAACCCTTGTAATTACCTTAGGCCTACCTGAAAAATGACATACTCCCCCAATTTTAATGTCAGCTCATTAGCAACCTTATTTCCATGTACAAACGTTAATTCCTCTTTGCCATGCAATTTAACATAAACATAAGTTTCAGGGCATGGAAGTCTCTGAGGAGGCCATTACTCTGCCTACCACTCATCTCAAACTGTGTTTTTTACTTATATACAGTACTTCATGACGGAGTACACATGTAACAATGACACAAACGATGCCAAGAGATGATCCAGACTAGATGCCAGAAATATGACACCCACTTGTTGATTGTAAGTAGTCTTCTGATAGGTTTTAGTCATTGTTAACACACTCCTTTTGGAAATCCTATTTAACAAACTGAATGCTTTTTTCTCCTGACAGGCATAAAACAAGGAAGGAAGAAAGATACGTATATAGCCATGCAGAGCAGGTAGATTACAGTGCTATTTTCAGCATCAATAAATTCCTATTTCTAAGGAAAGACTCACTAGGGCTTCATTTTTTCTAGTGTTTATTTCTAGAGTAGTCACATAGGCACTTTCCTACCAAGTAAATATAAACATAACCAGTAGGCAGACCTGTATAAATAAAAACAGAAAAGTCCATATCACAGAAAGATGTGCACAAAGGGAATACCCATTTTTATGTTGTTGTTATTCTAGAGTAGAGAAATAAAATTTGTGAAAATATAATGTGATATCAAAAAAGAATCAAATTGTCTTAATAAAAGAAAATGTGCTTTAGTAGCAGTGCTATAATTTTCTATTGCCTATAAATACCAGATTTTAGACTTTAAAAACAAATCATCAAATGAAGTGTAAGAGATGACTGAGAGCTTATTAGATTCTTAACTACTACATATGTGTTTATCATACATGCTCCATTATTTCTAGCTGTCTAACAAAGCATTCTAAGTACATGTTAAATTTGGAGGAGGAACAATTACCCAGCAAAACTGCAAGAAAATTTGAAACTAATTCTCTTGCATTGTGGTTAAAGAGACCCTAAGAATCTAAATAAACTCTAGTGTACTAGATGTTCAGCACTGACCCAACATAGAACTTCTCTGTACCTTCTTACCTGTAGATGTAGGGTTTTGGATTTTAATGGTTCCCTCATACTAGCATGCCTCAGATTAATCAGGAAAGCTTGTCAGAAACAAGCTTTTCTACCTACTTGGAAGACTGAGCAAGTAGGATCTTTTAAGCCCAGGACTTCAGGGCCAGCCTGGGCAAAACAGGGAGAATCCAACTTGAAAGAAATAGAGAGAAAGAAGGAAGGGGATGTCCAAGTTGATAGTCTGAAGTAGAGAAGAGATTTTTACATATTTAACAAGTTCTCAAGTGATTATGATGCTGCAAAACTAGGGCCAGATTTTGGGAATCGTGGGAATAAAATAGCAATTTCTTTCATCAGTAGTTAAAAGAGTTATATATATATATATATATATATATATATATATATATACATATATATATATAAACATATATAGGTACATACATACATATGTAATACATACACATATACATATATATAATACTATGTAAAGCATCCTCCTTCTCCAATTGCTTTCCCTTCTTTTCACCTCTAAGCAATTCTCTTTCTCTTTCATACCCTACTCAGAATCAGTAGGTAATGTGATCATTTTGGCCAGTTATTGAAAAATTATGTTCATACTTAAATTATGTTCAATCTATGAAAATACATTCAACCTATGGGAAAGAAAGAAGAAACAGAGAGAGAAACTCTACTTTCCCTAAGTTCCTACCATGTACTTTGAACTGTGCTAGATGCTCTGGAAGGTTTAAGAAAATTTGGAGAACCATAAGGACTCTACTGTGTAAAAGTTTAATAATAGGTGACTAAAGAACATAAAAAAGTAAACATAGCCCATGGAAAAGAAATGGAAGAAATAAGATCTTAGAGTAATTAGGAAATCTAATCATTCCCTTTAAAAATAAGCTGTGACAGGGAAGGGTTATTAACTGAATTCCGGAAGTTCCAAATTGATACAGTAAGCCAGTTGAAGAGATGTTCAAACATCTCTTACAAACATCTTACAAACATCTTAAATTTTGCTGTATAAATGACAATAATCTTTAAGATAAGAATACAGCAAATGATACACAGAGTTAGAATCCCCAGAAAGCCTCACTCTGCTTTCAAAAGACGGGCCTCTGTGAGCTCTTTGACAGTTGTGAATCTGTGATGCATTAGAGCTGTGGAGTGAGTCTCCCTGGAGCCAGGGATGACTTGCAGAGCCCCTTGAATATGACTGCTGCATCTGCAAAGCATCTGGTATTAGAAAGAGAGGCAACAATCCTGAGCTTCTGCAGCTTGTCAGGGTAAGAAAATGAAAACAGCTTCCAATTGAGACAAGTGTGATAAAACCTATTATATTTCTTTGGGTAGTATATTTCTTAGATTTCATCCTATGGAAGCAAACAGAAAATAATGAACAAGATGACCTCAATACAATAATGCAACCCTAATGAATTGTATAAGATTTCTGTAGAATCCTTGATTGCCATAGCAGCTCCTCATTAGTGTCTTTCTGTGATGACTGGTAACTCTAGTAACATAATAACCTGCATAAGAAAGAAGCAGGCCAAGTCAAATGAAGGAATTTTAACTTCTTCATATTTAAATTGCATATTCAGAAAATGTATTTGTAGGAGTGGGGTTCTAGCTCAGTGGTAGAGCACTTGCCTAGCACACGCTTGCCTAGCACTTGCTTCAGCCCCACATAAAAAATAAATAAATAAACTGAAGATAAAAAAAAAATCTAAAAAGTAATGTGTATTTGTTTAGACCCTGGGAAGAAAGAAGAAAAAACCTTGTGCTTAAATTATGGAGTTTGCCAGGTAAAGACCACTGAACATTGTCTAAAATTTCCCCAACCACATCTGCAACCCCGACTATAAATGAAAGATAATTTATTAAAGAAAAACAAGTCGCCTCTACAAATGTAGAATAGTCTGCATAAAAGAGCTTTAGATATCTACAGGAAGAAAAAAAAAATTAAAAAAAAAAATAGATTCTGTAGAAAGCAAGGGATAAAGATTTCCAAAAATGTCATTTGTTTCCCGTAATTGCCTGTAATTTGTCAATTACCCAAAGTATAAATAATTTATCTCCTAAATAATATGTCAGAAAATGTTTGAAGGAGTTGAATGATTGAAAATAAACATCAAAGGGATTGACTTAGATAATGAATGAAACATGTTTATTTAATCTTTATTTATAGTCCCATTTACTTTCTCCAAATAACACCATCCTAAATGATTTGTGAATGGTGCTTTACAATAAAGTTGACTTAAGTTCTCCCCAATTTGGACAGTAAGGAACATAATCAGATAATATTGTCACATTAATGTTTAATATTTCAATGGATAGCTTCCTTCAATTCCTTTAATATTTCTTCCACTCTGATCTTTCTATCTATGATTACAAGCTACTTGCCAGGGTCATCTTTCTACTTCCTCTGATCTAGTGGTTGCTGTCCTCTGGAAAAAAAAAAAAAAAAAGTGTCTTTCTCACCTTTGCTGCCACCAATTGTGTGACTGTGCACTGCATATGCCTGGAGACATATACCTTCACACCTTGAATTTAAGATTGCATATCTTCTACAGCAATTTTCTAGCAGATTGTAGCAAATTTTCTCATTTTTACAAAACCACTTTAATATTACAATTTTCTGAAATGGGAGACTAGAGTATCTTTTGGAAGTGGGTTCTACTTTATATTATGGAGGTACTATATAGGCTAAAGGTAGTTATTCGTTCCTACAAAGTCCTTTGAAATGAAAAACACTTGAGCACTAAACATAGCTTTTACATAATTGCTTAGTCTATTTCCCGAAGAAAGGGTAAAACAGATCAACTTTTTAAAATCAGTCACCTGGCCCAGTTTTTGTGTCCCATTTCTTACAGATCCTTTCATACAACCAACTTCTTTAGCCATGGTAAGCCTCTCTCTGTAGGAATCATATCTTACCTTTGGAGCTGATGTGGAGCAGGCTTCAGCAGATGGTCATCTCCCCATCCCTCTCCACAGAACCAGTTGACAGAAAATTTCCTCCTTAAGTCTCTCTCATCTTGTGCCTATACACACACAAGTGCATTCACTGGACTTTCTGAGAATTTACACCTCAATTTAAACTCAAGTAGTAAACAACTCACAAAACTCCTTTTAATTTGCTAGAATAATTTCTTTGATTTGTTTCCTTCCCAACGTTGATTTTTGCCTATGTGAGGATTTGTACATTTTGGCTGTCTGAGGATTAACTGCATCAGCAGTCATAGGATCTTCAATGTTATTCAATACATCCTCCCTCCACAATCTACCATTACTACTAGCACTGCCAAAGCAGGCATTCATTCCCAACATAGCAACATAGATTTTCTTATGGGAAAGTAAATTAACTGGTTTGAACAAAAATAAAACTATCCACTATCCAGTTTAACACAAGAAGTTTAGTTCTGAACAAAAGACATAGCAAGATTACTTCTTTCAATTTTTATCAGGAGTATTAAGGAATTGTTACTCCATATGGATAATGTGGCCAACAGACTATGAAACATGGACAAGAAAAGACAGTAACAATTGTTCAAAGTATGACTTTGCAGCCCCCAAATAAAGTAAAAGAATACAATGTATTTACATTAATGCTTTATGTCAATTTATACAAATCCCTCAACTGGAATTATAACTACCTGTATAGTTATTCTTATATGTAAAGACACAAAATTAAGTGCCAGTGATTTCATTCTCATAGATGTACAAGTGGAAAATTTTTAAAAATATATTGGAATGGTGTTATATCAAGGCATTTGGTGCCAGAAATTATTATAATTTATAATGAATAAAACAATCTGAGGTTTCCAACCATAAAAGCTATATGAATATGCTTTGAGATTAATATTTTTACCCAGAAATTTAAATAAACTATATCATTTGTACAGTTTCAATAGCATGCTAAGCACAAATAGAAATAAATATGCTTATTTGTCAATTAGCAATACATACAACTCAGAATATTTAAGACCATTATGTTAAATTCACAAATATACCTCCTGATGGATGTATGCAGTAGCTGGTTATGTGGATGGCTAAGCTGGGAAAAATCACATCCAAAGGAAAAGAAATGATCAAAATGCTTTTATTTTAAAAAATGTGATTTAAAAAATCCTTCACTATCTCCAAACCTCAGTATCAAATTAGATAGGATGGCACTTCATACTATAATAATTCAAAATCAGAAACCAGTTAAACTGATAAATGAAAATGGAAGAAATCATTCAATAGAAACTACTTTTTCAATTGAATTCAGAATCGGCAGGCTAGCAAAATTACAGAGGTCATTTAACAGCGGAAACTACAAGATCAAGCAGATAATGAGAACGGAAATCAGGAATCAAGATGAGCTCTAAGTCAGAGAAAGGGCTGTGCTGTCTCATAGAAACCCTAATTGTGACCCATCTGGCACCAGACTTCAAACAATCATATTTACTATATCTTCAGCTACACTCAAAACAATTTCAAAAAATTCCTAACAGCCATATTTGCTATATCTTCTTATACATGTCTCTTTCCAAGTAATCAAAATTTCCTTTTTGTAATCAAAAATAGAGAAATAACCTGGGAATTTATAAGATATTCTTTGACATTATAGATGATTATCCATGAACTTATTTTTTAAAGTAGGCAAAAGTTTTTAAAAGGTTTCTGTGACATATTAAATTTAGAATGCCTCCTCTATAATAACAGTAACCACTGTTATATTAAAACAAATATCTCTGTGTGGCTTGGGCTAGTTTTATATCTCTGCCTACTAATGCCCACCAATAAAATAAGATATTTTACCTGAGTAGCTAAAAGATGAATGTGGACTCCCCTATTAAAATTGATAAGACATGCCAAGGGCTCTGGAAGAAAGTATGTCTAATGATGAAATATTCAGCATGATACATCAGGCACCTGAGTTTTCATTTTTAATGAAGTTTTGGAGAAAAAATACCTCTTGGGAAGACTATCACTCCATTGCCTTTCTCTTCATTTATTTATTTATTTTTGGCAAGTTTGGAAATGCTTTTAAACTAAGTAAGTATTTGATTACCCCATGTCATTTATTTCATTTATTTCAGTCATCTAAAGGTAACATTTTACAATTATACACACACACACACACACACACACACACACACACACATATATATATTTTAGTACAGGTAATGGAGTTGGGGAGCCTATATTATGTATTAAAGATTTCATTAGTTTAGATAGAATAAAATACAGATACTGTAAAGAAAGTGACAAAATATGAGTTGAAATATGAACACAATCAAATGTACACAGTGATGGCACAGCCAAGGTTGAGTGAACAGCACCTATCCAGCAGGTACACAACGGTTAATGAAAAGAGGGATTGTGAGTCTCCTGTTGTCCCTCTAATGCACACGTCACAAGCAGTACCCAGACAACAGATCATAATTATCTGGTCCACAAAAATGCCGTGAAAATGTTTAAATTAGTTATAAACATTGGGTGATTTGAATACTATAAATACATGTGTGGATTTCTGACTTTAGTTTTGTTGTTTATCTATTCTTTCTTTAGAAGAATGAGAAGGAGAGGACAAAGAGAAGAATTCTGGTGTACTGGAAAAGCAATGCATTTTTAGAGGGAAAAGAATAATCTATGGTACTTATCAAATTCTATCTACCACAATGTTTTTATTGTGTTGTTCTCATCCTTGGCATTACCTACACTATCTGACTACCAAGTTGGCACTAGTGTTGATATCCCCACATTAATGTCATCATGGAGAAATTAATGAAAAGATAAGCAAAATAGAAAATAGACTCATCCTTTTTAAAATTATCTGTACTTCATATCATATACCTCATTTCCTTATTGTTAAAATGACAAAATATTAATCACAAAGGGCATTGTGAGGACTAATTGAAAACATAAATCTAGAAATCAAATGATAAAACTTCAAGAACTACTCACTCGTAATATTCCTTACAAAGTTATAAGGACTGCAAAGAAATAGATGACTCCCTTGATACCTGGAGTAAATATCACTCCAAAGCTATGCAAATAAATAAATATATATTTATACATATCATGAAAAAGCAAGCTAAATAGAAACCTAAATCAGTTATATGAAATAAACACTATGGAAATAACATTATTCAGTAATTTCACAAATAAAAATACCTGAATTTATACTTACATTTCATTTTAGCATTCAAATCAAAATAATTAGTAAAAAGGTCTGTGATAGTCAATACACTTTTTTCTTTTCTTTTTTGTTTGTTCTTTTTAGATATATATGACAGTAGAGTTTAATAGTAGAATTTTGTCATATTATATATGTGTGTGTGTGTGTGTGTGTGTGTGTGTGTGTGTGTGTAGTATGATTTATTCTAATTAGGATCCTATTCCATTGGTTGTACATGATGTGGAGTTGCACTGGTCATGTATTCATACATAAGGATAAAAAGTTATGTCTGATTCATTCTACTGTCATTCCTATTCCTGTCCACCCCCCTTCCCCTTCATTCCCCTTTGTCTAATCCAGTGAACTTCTAATCTTCCCCTCCCTACCCTCCCTTGTTGTAAATTAGCATCTATATATCAGAACACTTTACCTTTGGTTTTGGGGGACTGGCTTATTTCACTTAGATTGATTAAGAACTACAATAATGTCTTTACAAATGCCACAACTACCTCTTCTTTTTCTGCCCCCACCATAAATCTCTTTCATGTCAGAAACATGGGCAGCAACATAGCAGAAACAACAGTTGATCTCTAGGAAATATATTTAGATAGGAGACCTTGAAATGGGAAAATGTAGCAAAGTTGAAGCAGAAGAAACGGAGATTCGGACATGTAAATTTGTTTATCTGAGAAAGCACGGATTATTAATAAAAGATCAAGGTATTAGTATTTAGAAATCTTAAGTCCCATATCAGTGTTATTATATAGTGTGTTATTTGCACACACTTAATTACAAATATTAATATAAATCTTTAATTAGTGCTTTAATCTTATAAGTTACTGAACATTATCCTCATTTGTAAATTTCAGATAAATAAAAATATTTGAAAGCCCTAAAGATAAAAACCACTATTCCAGTATTTATTATAAAATATCAATGGAACCAGAATGACTAAGAGGAAGTAAGTTAAGAATATTTTTATATCATGAGCTCCAAAAAGAGGTCATGACTTAATTCTTGCCCTTACAGTCTCTAAAACTGAGTATTATCTTATAAATGGATACTTTTGAGAGGGCTAGAGGAAAAAAAAAGATGTCCTATAGACTAAGTGATAGAGTATGTCAGAGACACTCAGGGGCCAACTGTAGAAGCTCCAAATGGGAAACATATTTTCAAAACATCCAACCAATTGTGTGTACCTAAAATATGCAAAGAATTCTTGAGACCCAGCAATAAAAACAATGCAATCATACCATATGCAAAATATCTAAATAGATATCTTACCCAAGAAAATATGCCTATGTAAACAAAGCATATGAAAAGATGCTCAGCATCACTTAGCATCAGATAAACCCAAATTAAAACAATCTTGTGATACTAATGCACTTCTATTATAATCATTAAAAATAAAAAGTAAAAATAGATGACAATAACATTTCATAGAGAAGATGCCAAGCACCTGAAACTCATTAATAGCTTGTTCAACAGATTCTTCAGGGGTTGAACATAGTTTATTATATAATCCAATAATCCTAGTCCTATTTACTCAACTTATTTTAAAATTGATATTCATGCAGAAAAATTTATATGAATGTATATACTGATATTATTCATAATCTCCTTAAACTGAAGATGCCAAGCACCTGAAACTCATTAATAGCTTGTTCAACAGATTCTTCAGGGGTTGAACATAGTTTATTATATAATCCAATAATCCTAGTCCTATTTACTCAACTTATTTTAAAATTGATATTCATGCAGAAAAATTTATATGAATGTGTATACTGACATTATTCATAATCTCCTTAAACTGGAAACAATCAAGATATCATTCAACAGAAGAATGAACAGATGAACTGTGTAACACTCATATGGTGGAATACTATACAGCTATGATCATAAATCAGCTGTTACACTGAACAAAGACATGAATAAATCATTTTTCTAAGTAAAGCCTTATGAAAATGTTACTGTATGATTGTGTTTTATACCACTTTGTAGGAAAAGTACACATAGAGAGAATAGATGTATAGTACTTTCTAGGAAGTTTGAGACTCTAAATCTATTCATAGTGTCTGCTGGGGAAGACTTGATATAATGAAGCACAGGATGTTTAAGATGATGGAATTGTTTTCTATGATATTCTAAAGGCAGATACATGTAACTACACATTTGTCAAAAACCACAGAACTTTAAATGACAAAAGTAAGCCTTAATGTATGAGAATTAAAAGAAAAAAATCTTTAGGAATTTGAAGGATTCCAGTATAGAGTTCAAAGTGTAGCAACAACAACAACAAAAAATCTGTATTAAAAATGTATAAAAAGTCACTTAGGAAATAAGTTATCTTGCCTGATATGTACTGTATTCCAGTAGATATAGATATTTTTTATGAGAGTACAGGATGATAATTTAGAAATTATTATGGATGGACACTGTGACTGAAAATTAACAAAGTGAATTTTCAAGAGATTGAATCCAGTTTTGCACTTTTGAAGAGAGAGCTTAAAGACAACCAGTGGGAAAAGGCTAGAATAATACATGTGGTAATAGATTGTGTATTAGTATGAACTCATTTGGATTAACATAAATATGGGTAGATATACACATATATACACAACAGAGACAAACACTTACAAATACATGTATGTATATGGATTAATATGCATTTGTTTTTTTCTTCCTCTGTCACCTGCATCTGGAAGCAATAATACTCCACTAACAATGAGCACACTTGTCACCATATCTTTATTTCCAACATCATTCTCCAATAAAAGTAACAATTCCAATTTGTAGAAATGGCTAATTCTAGGGCCGGGAGGCATGCAATATATAAAATTAGCCTTTGAGCATCTTGTAGCACGAAAGTAAGGAAGTACTTGAAAAACAGAGCATAACAAAGGAACACAAAAACCAAAATTGTAAGAGCTCCCCAAAGGCTATGGATAGAAAACAAATTGAGCAACAAATTAAAAGCAAGCAAAATTTGATTAAAACAAAGTATAAAATAAATTTCAGATGATCCTAGTGATATGAATAAATAAATGAATAATTTTTCAAAAGTTAAAGAGAAAAAATTTTTCATTCCATGCAGATTTTCCAAAAATTTCTTCCAATATTTTACCCTCAAGGAGGCTGAATATAACTCCCCAGTTCTTATGTGTGGACTGTACATGGATGCTACCTTCTAAAGAATGTGGAATTTAAGGGGAAAAATAGAATTGCTTTTAGCAGAGAAATATGGCAAGCACTACCACAATCTGTTGATTATGGAAACATTGTTAATGATATTGTAGGAAAGGCATTTAATTTTTTATTAGAGTTTATAGGTATACATAGTACTTGGATTCATCCTGATAAACTCACACATGCATGGAATTCAATTTCAGTTCATGAACAGCCCCTTCCTTCCTGTTTTCCATCCCCGCCCCCATTCTCCTTCCTCTTCTCTCTTAGACTTTCTTTTGCTCATTCATTTATTTATATTTGATTGATTCCTTTTACTTATATGTAAAGGTAAAATTCCCAGTGGTATATTTGTATATGCACATAACACGATTTTTTCATGAATTCATTCTGTGTTGCCACCTTTTTTTCCCATCCCTCCACTCTGCCTCTCAATCTTCTTCTATACTACTTATCTTCTCTATGTCTTTGTGATATTCTATCCTTCCCTCCTCCTTTCCTTTATTTTATTGTAGCTTCTGAATATGAGCAAAAACACTTGACCCTTGACCTTCTGAGTCTGGCTTATTTCACCTAACATGATATTTTCCAGTTCTATCCATTTACCAGCAAATGCCATGATTTCTTTCTTCTTTATGTCTGAGTAGAACCCTGTTGTGTATATATACAACAATTTCTAATCCATTCATCTATTGACAGGCATCTGAGTTGAATTCATAATTCAGCTACTGTGAGTTGTACTGCTATAAACATATTGTGTTGTGGCCAATTTGACTCTAACTTGAGAAGAGTTTGTTTGATGAACATGGATGCTCCATTGTTTGGGGCATATATATTTATAATCTTTAAGTCTTATTGGTGTATGGTTCCCTTGATCAGTATGTAGTGTCTTTCTTTATCCCTTTTGATTGACTTTAGCTTGAAGTCTACTTTATTTGATATGAAGATGGAAACCCCTGCTTATTTCCTCAGTCCATGTGAGTGGTAGGATTTATCCCAACCTTTCACCCTCAGCCTGTAGATGTCTTTTCCTATGAGATGAGTCTCTTGGAGGCAGCATATTGTTGGGTCTGTTTTTTAGATGCAATCTGCTAGTCTCTGTCTTTTGATTGGCGATTTTAGGCCATTAACATTCAGAGATATTATTGAGACATGTTTTGTATTCCCAGTCATTTTTGTTTATTTTTGGTATTTAACTTGACATGGTTTCTCCTCTGATTGATTTTTCCTTTAGTGTAATACCTCCCTCCACTGATTTTCATCATTGGTTTTCATTTCCTCTTCATGAAATATTTTGCCAAGGATCTTCTGTAGTGCTGGCTTTGCTGGCTTTCTGCTTGTAAATTTTTTTTTTTTTAACTTTCGTTTATCATGGAAGGTTTTTATTTCGTCCTCAAATCTAAAGCTTAATTTTTCTGGGTATAAGATTCTTGGTTGGAATCCTTTTTCTTTCAGAGCTTGGTATATGTTGTTCCATGATCTCCTAGCTTTGAGTGTCTGAGTTGAAAAATCTGCCATGATACGAAGTGGTCTTCCTCTCTATGTGATCTGATTCCTCTCTCTTGTGGTCTTTAAATTTCTATCCTTCTTCTGTATGCTAGGCACTTTCATTATAATGTGTCTTGGTGTACATCTGTCGTAATTTTATACATTTGGTGTCCTATAAGCCTCTTGTGTTTGGTTTTCCAATTCATTCTTCATGCTTGGGAAATTTTCTGATATTATCTCATTGAAGAGGTTGTGCATTCCTTTGGTTTGAAACTCTGTGCCTTCCTCTATCCCAATTCCTCTTAGATTTGGTCTTTTGCTGCTGTCCCATAATTCTTGGATGCTCTGTTCATGGTTTCTTACTATCTTCACTGTGTGGTCAACTTTATTTTCAAGATTATATATTTTGTCTTCATTGACGTTCTTTCTTCAGTTGATCTAGTCTATTGGTGATGCCTTCTATTGTGTTTTTTATTTGGTTAATTGCTTCCTTCATTTCAAGGATTTCTGTTTTTTTTTTTTTTTTTTTCAGAGTTTCTATCTCTTTTTTGAAGTAATCTTTTGCTACCTGCATTAGCTCTCTTATATCTTTGTTGTAATGGTAAATTTTTGCCTGTATTTGCTCATTTTGGTCATTCTTTGATTCAAAGATCATTTTCATTATGAACCTTCTGAACTCCTTCTCTGACATTTCATCAACTTTGCTGATCATGGGTTCTGTTATTGTAGAATCCTGGTTTGTTTGGGGTACTTTCCTCCCTTGTTTTTTTCATGTTGTCTATTTGCCTTACTTTCTTGCAGTGTAGATCTGAGTTATTACAGTTTCTTCCCTGTATTCTTATAATACCCTTGCAGGTTGTCTGTGCCTCCCCTTAGTGCTGGACTATCTAAACCTGCTGCTGATCCTCAAAGTTTGCTACCTGGGGCTGGTGTGCTTGGTGTGGGTCAAACTGGTTGAGTCTGAGTTCCTGTGGTGGTCTGGGGCTAATCATGCTGGAGTGAAGGTCAGCGGGACTGCCCTGGGCCTCCCTGAACTCAAAGCAGAGTTGTCAGGTCTATCCTTGCTGTCTCCTGCTCTGGGGCATAGGTTGGTGGGACTGGCTGGAGTCTGGGCACTCTAATGTAGGTCCCCAGGATTGCCCTGGGCCCGCCTGAACTCAAAGCAGAGCTTGCGGGTCTGTCATTGCTGTCTCCTGCTCTGGGGCAGAGGTCCTATTTGTATGTTTTCTTTGGGGAAGTTTCTGTTTAGTTTTTTTCATGCATTTATTGATTGGGTTATTTGTTTTGTTTTTGTGATTCTTTAGTTCTTTGTATATTCAGGATTTAAGACACCTTTTGGAGATATAATTGGTCAATATTTTCTCCCATTCTGTAGGTTCTCTTTCCACACACATAATCTTTTCCTATCTGTATATCTTTGATTTCCTTCTCTTGTCTGATTACTCTGGCTAACATTTTGAGAACTATATTAGATAGGAATAGGAGTGGTGAAAGTGTACAAAAAGCCTTGTCTTGTTACTAATTTCAGAGGAAATGCTTTTAGTTTTGCTCTGTTCAATATAACATTGGCTTTGGGTTTGTCATAACTGGACTTTACAATGTTGAGGTAAATTCATTTAATCTCAAGTTTCCTTAGCATTTTTAAAATGAATGGGTACTAGATTCGGCTAAAGCTGTTTTTGCATCTATTGAAATGATCATGTGATTTTTTAAATTTAATTTTTATTAAGTGGTGAATTGCATTTATTAATTTGCATGTGTTGAATCAATCTTGCATCTCTGGAATGAAAGCCACTTGATCATGGTGTATTATCCTTTAAAATTGTTTTTTAATGTGGTTTTCAAATATTTTATTAAGGATTTTTGTATATATGCTTATCAGGGATATTGGTCTACAGTTTTCTTTCCTCAATGTGTCTTTTTCTGGTTTTGATATCAAGATAATAATGCCTTCATAGGATTTATTTGAGAGTGTCCTCTCTCTTTAAATTTTATGAAATAATTTTAAGAATACTGGTATTAGCTTTTTTCTAAAGGTCTGGTAGAACTTGGCAGAGAATCCATGGGTCTTGGTTTTTTTTTTTTTTTTTTTTTTCTATTCTGTTTGTTTATTTGTTTGGAAGTCTTTTAATTGCTGTTTCAATTTCTTTACTTGATATTGTTTTGCTTAGGTTTCCTAAGTCTTCCTGGTTCAATTTGGGCAATTCTAGAAATTTGTCAATGTATTCTAGTTTTTTTTCAGTTTTTTGTAGTATAAATTTTCAAAATGGGTTCTGATGATCCTTTGTATTTCAGAAGGGTCTGTGGTTATATCTCTCTTTTTATCTCTATTTTAATTGATTTGGTTCTTCTCTATTTTTGTAAGGTTGGCTAAGAGTTCATCAATCTTACTTATCTTTAAAAAAAAAAACAGTTCTTTGTTGCATTGATCCTGTATATTGTTTTTATCCTCAATTTCATTAATTTTGGCTTTGATCTTAATAATGTCCTCTCTTCTACTGATTTTGAAATGTTTGTTCTTCGTTTTATCAGGCCTCTAGGTGGAGCATAATTTTATTTATTATGGCTCTTTGTGTGTGTGTGTGTGTGTGTGTGTGTGTGCTGGAGATTGAACCCAGGGCCTTGTGCATGCAAGGCAAGCACTATACCAGCTGAGCTACATCCTAATATAGACACTCAGTGCTATAAATTTTCCTCTATGATTACTGTCATACTGTCCCAGAGATTTTGATATATTGTATCTCTGTTCTTGATAGTTTCTAGGAAGTTTTTTATTTCTATTCTCATTTCTTTTTTGATCCATTATTAAGAGATCATTGGTCAATATCCATGTTGTTTTCTTTTAGAGCTTGAAATTTCTCATTCCAGATCCTCCTTGATTTTAGGGTATGAACTGAGAAATCAGAAGTAAGCCTGATTGGTTTGCCTCTCAATGTGATCTGTTGTTTCTCTCTTGCAGCTTTTAATACTTTTTCCTTATTTTCTGTGTTAGGCATTTTGATTATGATTTGTCTTGAAGAGATTCTTATTTGATTAGGTCTATTTAGAATCCTATAAGTTTCCTGTATGTGGATATCTATTTCATTTCTGATAGGGGAAACATTTTCTGTAACTATCTCCTTGAAAAAAGAAGTCTTCATGACTTTAGCTTCTGTCTCCATGTTCTCTTCTATCCCAGTGATTATCAGATTTGGTCTTTTGATGTTGGCTCAGATTTCTTGTATATTCTCATCATGTTCTGTAACTTTTTCCTTTATTGCATTCTCTGTACTCAAGTACATCTACTCTCTCTTCAAGACCTCTTTTCAAGGGATGAAGTTCTATTTTCTATGCAATCTAATTTGTTAGTGATTCTTTCAAGTGAACTTTTATTTTAATTGATAGAGTCTTTCATTTCTAGGAGTTCTGATTAGTTTCTTTTTACAATTTCTATTTCTTTATTGAAGTGGTCTTTCATATTCTTTATTTGCTCTCTTAATCCCTTTCTTACATACTATTTTAGTTCATTGAACATTTTAATAATTTATATAATCTTTCTCTGGGATTTTGTCAATATCAATATCAGTGGGATTCTTCATTGGGAGATTGTGAATTTGGTGGGGACATTTGTTTGCCTGTTTTTTTCATGTTTTCAGAGGTCTTGATGTCTTTTTTTTTACATGTGTATAATTAATTTTGTATGTTATCTTATTTTTCTAGGATTTCTCTCTGTTTCTGATATATAAGAAGATACCAAGTGGTGAGAACTGAAGTTCTTCTCTGATTGTTCCTCTTGGGCTCTATTTGTTTGCTTAGGTTTTTTGTCTGCTCAGTTCTTTGATTTGGAGTAATGTTAAGGCTCAGGTTGGGTTAGGTTGTGTGTGGGGTGAGATTCACTGTTGCTTAGTGAAATGTATTTCTCAGCTGCAAGATTTCTACTCTGTGATCTTGAAGTGTCCCAATCTTTTCCAACCCCTCCTAATTGATGAGGAAAGGAATGGCACTAATATCAACAAAAGATCTACAGCCTTAGCATACATGTCTGATGTCTGCTTTTACATCTATAACATTAATTGCCACCAAAATAGGAAAAAGGTGGGATCAACATTTAACAACAGTACCAACAATTAAAAAACAAAACAAAACTGAGAACTAGATCAGGCATTCAGGCATTCAACAGCAGGTGCTTACTATGTTGTCCACTATACTAATAATCACAACTGTAATTCAGGTATCTGCCCTGGAGTACAGATGCACTTGTGCGGCTATAGTGAGCATCTTTGCAATAGTTCATATGGTGGTGCCAGATATTATGGGATGTTCTCTCTTGGGATCCAGAGGCTGAATGGCCCAGGCATAATGTTCTTTGTGCCTGTTTCAGTCTCTCAGGCTCAGGAACCCTCTGGGAATTGTGTGTGTGTGGGTGGGTGGGGGGTGGGGGGCTGCTGGTAACTTCCTTGATAAGTTCCTAGTCCACCATCTCTGTTCACAGCTTCATGAACTGTGTGGACTGTTAGGAAACAGCTTTTAGCTCCTGTAAACAGTTTCCTCACCTGCCAGTATGTTCCGCACTCACCCAGGTCTGCTTGTAGAATTTATTCTTGATACAACCTTATGAGGATGGCAGTTTGATCTCATGGTTTTCCTACCAAGGTACCTCAAACCCATTCTAATCTTGAGAAAAATATACAAATCATAAATGAGAAATGTTCTACAAAATGACCGGTATGCCTCACATCTGTGAAGGTCATCAAAAACAAAGAGATTTCAAAAATCTATAGGAAATAAATCTGCCACGACAAATAAATACAATGTGAATTACTAACAAGTGATACTGAAACACAAAAAGGAGATTAAATTAAAGAAACAAAGCACTAAACTTATCTGAATAAAGCATAGACTTTAATTAATAATGATGTACCAATAGTAGTTCATTCACACTATGACACAGATACCATATTAATGTAAGATGTTACTAATAAGGGAAACTGCATCTTGGGTGTACAGAACTTTGTATTAACTTTGCAACATTTCTGGAAATCTAAATCAATTCCAAAATAAAATTTTATTTAAAATCAAATGATCACAACTTCAACAATGAACAATAGAAATCACCAGAAATCTTGGAATTTTTATGTAGGAACATTTCTTCATTTATTGGTTAATGCCTTGTTACCTTGGTTTGAAACCTGGATGGGGTTCGTTCAGATTGTGTGGAGATAGGGAATAAATAATGCAAAGGGAATTATGGTACCCTAGTAATGTCTGTATTCCACAAATTGCACTAGATTCAATCTTGGAAGAATTGCAAAAAAAGGGAAAAAGACAAGAAGATATATCACAGAATAGCCACAATCCCAGAAAAAAAAATTTAAAAATAGTCATTTAACATCCTGAGTCACCACATTGCAATGTGTGCATTGTATACTGGACAGGCAAAAAGCTTTTACACATTGTAGTTCAATTAGCATTGCATTCTAGAAGCAGAGGGGATTTATATTTAGAAAATCTCATTTTTAGTGCTTTCTCAACTGCTTAGTTGATAACATGGCACTAGAACTTCTCAAATTTCAGTTTACATTTAAAATTGAAATGATTATAGCTGCTTTATATAAAGAGTTATATGTATGAGGAAATTTTTCAAATGGTAAAGTCTTAAATAAATGTTATATTTTTTAATTTCCATGTACAGACCACCCTTGAATCTTACATTTTCAGAGAAATGATAGAAATAAAAGAGAGATTTAGGAAAAATGGTATATTAATCAAACAGATATTGTATGAGTGACTGTAAACTGCTTTAAAGGCTAATAAATTAAGATGTTCAAAGGACCACCATTAGAGTTTTATAGACAAAAAATGCACATTAAATAATGATAGTTCAAATATCTTGTTTTGAGGTAGATTACTACCACACAAAAATATAAGGTAAATAGAAACTACACATTTCCAGCTCTTTAAGTTACCCCAAACATTTTTAATAAAACGCACTTCCAACTTCTTCCTACCAATTTCTGTCAACTGATATAATGTGTAATCTATTTAAAATCTCTGAAACACTAGGATGTAGTCAGTCCTCACTTTGTATAGTCATGTAGAACTATAATAATTACAGGGCATCTAAACTCATGTAGTGTAATCTCAGTAATTGTTCCATGACTTCAAAAATTTTTGATTAAAACATTTAAAAATATCTTATTGTCACTTATAACTATGGAAGTGAAAGAAAAAAGAAACAACAAATTATTATTTAATGTACTTCAACATTTTAGAAAAAAATGAGAATTAATATGTTTGATTTATTTATAAATAACATATCTAGAGTAATCTGGAGAGGGCTTACTTTCTTGTGTCATAATTTATGATACAGAGAGAGATTGAATTTTCCGCTATCTTGGCAAAGTACTTTAGTTCTTTCTAAATTTAGATCAATTCCAACTTTTTTCCTTTGCCCTTTCAATTATAAGAAATGTCTCCAAGTGTTCCATTAATGTGACATTTTTCCCAGTTTCTCTGAGATATCATCCTTTTGTCACATACATTTTTTCCTTCCTATTTCTAAACTGCCTTCACTAACTTCCTGTGGCAGTGTATTAGAGACTCTCAAACAGTTGCAGAGTCAACAATACCTAGGTCTACTATTGCTTCTATAATTCCACTTACCTTGCTTTAAATTTTATTTCCATGGTTATCACTTTTCATCTCATTGCTATGCATTAGTATTATTTATTGCTTTAAATCTATTTAACTGATGTACAAAAACATTAAGAACTGTACATATTAATGGGCTACCATATGATTGGCCCATTGGAAACGTATGCTACATGTAGCCACTACATAATGTTTAAACATTTGATAGATATATACATTACATAGTGTTTAAATCAAGTTAAACATAGCAATTTCTGCATTTATCCCTTCTTTATGGTAAATTTTCAAAATGCTTCCTTTTAAATATTTCAAATGAGTAGTACATTATTGTTATCTATAATCACCTTACTGTGCAAAAGCATAGCAAAACTTCTTGCTCCTAATTGTAAATTAGTGCCCCTTGTTCAACCTTTCCATATCATTCACCTCCCAACTTCTCTCTCCAGTCACTAGAAATTGCTATTCTACTTTCAAGATTTTTGAGATCAGATTTTTGTTTTTTGTTGTTGCTGTGTTTTTGTTGTTGTTGTTGTTGTTTAGATTTCAGTGGTTATCTTTCTGTGAATGGTTATTTCACTTAAAATAAGGATCTTTGTTGGCCAATTTTCCCTTTTATCTCTTTGTGTAAAACAACTTGTGGGTTTATTACTGGGTGACAAGGGCTCATAACTGCATGCTTTGAATCTGTGCATGAACAAAATGACATGTGTGTAAAGACCAATTGCCAACAAAGAATGAAAGACATGATTAGTCATCAATCATGATGCAGAACTGCTACTTGAATAATGACTTGTGGACTGAGATACAACAGTTTGTACTATATGCAATTATTTACAGTTTAATAGATTATGGTATCTGAAAGTTGAACCATGTTGATGGGAGACTGATATTATTTAATTAATTTATGGCAAATGGACAGATCATAGCCTAGCAAAGTAAAGAGTGCCTTTAAAAATAATAAGAGTATGAGATAAATCTAATTTTAATTGACACTTTTACATATAAAATTTCTGTATTATAAAACTCTTTCACTTTTCAGGACATAGTCATGTATTAGAATGTCCACACATTTTTAGCAAGCAAAGACATATTCATTAAAGTGATTACAAACAAATATTTGCATTCACTATATATTTCAAAAAAATTGACATTATAGCAATTTTCAGTATCACAGAAGTGCTTCAATAACCCTTTAAATTTAGTTAAAAGAAAATTTGAGGTATTAATTCCCTGGAAAAAGGAGGTAGGGCCATTGCACTGATTTTCCCTATAGAAATAGATTCTTAATTTTGATAACTTTTGCAGTGTACTGTGGCAACAATTTATATGGCAAATGAGAGTATGAAGATAAAGTTAAAACAAGAAGAAATAGCATATTTGAGTAGGATTTTAAAGGTAAGTTTTAGGGATCCCTTCAACACATTTTAAGTATATATACCTTTTATTTTTCAACCATCCATGAATAGAGCCTCTTGGGTGCAGGGAGGTATTACCTAATCTTCTAAGTAGATTAGCAAGCCATTTAAAACAAAATATAACATGTTGAAAAAAATCTAAAGTTAGGTAAAGCATTCTAAGAATCTAAGCTAAGTGGCTTCATAGTAGCCTCCATGTGGGCCTAATCTTTCCTTATAGAATATTCTTTATAGAATAAAAGACAAAACCAGAAGGCTCAGAGATTTTTCCATGAAACACTTTCTGCTCAACAGTTTGAAGACATAACACCTAGTGAAAAGGCAAAAAGGTCTTAACCATATCAAGAAAGTTCCCTTATAGAGATATAGCTACACATTTTCAAATCTCTCTCTCTTAATGAATTTCAGTCCCAGAAGAATACTTTTCAAATTTTGAGTATTTGCACATTTGGCCTGGAGTAAAAATGTGACTATATTACTAATGTCCATATGTGAGGTGCTGGGCCATGATTTGCAAAGCAGTCTTTGAGCAGCTTATAGAAAATATATATTTACCAAATACCAAATATTCAAAGTTAAATTGAATATCAGTGTTTAATTGAATCCTTTCACTAGCTATTCTACTATGAGTACCATTAATTTTCCCTTCCCAATAACACATTCGCTTAATATACTTTACAGTGAATGCTTCATTTTGTTCTTTTCAACCAATTCTGTCTTTTACAGTAAACAAATGTATACTGATATTTTTTCAACCTTGAGTGACTCATCTTTTGTAATTTGTCATGTCAGATTTCATCAGCTACTTCATAGTGGCTTTGTGTAAAAGCACAACAAAATCCAATTGATTCAATACCAAATGATTTATCATAACATGACATGTTTTAAAGGATAAAGTTTTGGGATCAACAGAGTAAAAGGTATTGTGCTATACAAGAATATCATGTGAATAAAGAAAATTAATTATCTCATGGTTAATCAATGTTCACAAACATATTGTTAGACACTGGGTTTTTTAAAATAAGGAAAAATGTTATTAAACTACAACTTCCTTGATCATATATAACATATTTATAATAAATGTATATGTGTAAATGTATATATGTATCTAATTTACATACTCATATTATGTATGTTTATATATACATGTGTACATATGTCCATATATGTACACATACATATACATGTATATATAAACTCATTTCTTACAGATTCTACAGTTGCCTTGCTTAGTTTAAGACTAATGCACCAAACATAGCACATTCCCATGTTTACCCATCAAGTTTACCTTAATTTTCCAAAGATTTAATCCAGCCATTTAGCACCTGCTAATTATGAGAGATACAACTTCTAAGTTCTTCAGAACAAAATTTCAGTGTGCTTCCAAGACCAGCAAATCATCAAGAAAAGTAGCTAGCCTCATTATCCAAGAATATGTGATTGCAGTGTCAAATGAAGCATTATTATGACTGGTTTTCAATGCATCATGCTCCTTCTTTGGCAGTCTGCCAGCACAGATTTTTTTTTTTTCTTGTTCCTAATGGGATTTACTTAAAGCCCATCTGTCATTTACCCTATATATTGCGTGTAGGAATAAAGTGAAAAATCTTAATATATGTACATTTAAAAGACATCTTTTACTGCACATACAACTTCTTTAGATAGTGTCTTCCTAATTTACAAATATTTAACCATAACTAAAGAAGTTATGCATGCTTTCTATTATGTCTAAAAGAGTACTATGTATGAAATTTACAACTTCCAGCAGTTGGATAAAGTTATATTTCATTTGTTCATCATTCTACCCACACCATAGACACCAATATTGTCACTGTATTATGTTCATTTGACATAATTTGCATAACAATCATAAGAATACAACTGAATATTCTTTGTGATGATGAGATATCCAGGAGATTGATACTGCAGATTCACACAGACATAGCTTAACTTCAGATATTAAGACAGACAATTTAAAAATTAATTGTGATTAAGTGTAATGAATGTTAATAATGAGGGGTTGGTGGCACTGAACAGCAAGGGGGAACTTGCTCACCTCAGAATATCAAAAAATTTCAAGAGATAAGGAATTTTACAGAATCAAGGATAGTGGCTACTAGTTAAAAGTAGTTGAAATAGTCTAGGGGAGCAGAGCAAAATAGAAAGGGTTCAGGATGTATCAAAAACTAGCTATGGAAAAGTACATGTAACTGAAACGAGGTTATGATGTTTGAAAATGAACCTAATGATAAAGAAAGGATGACTCTAAAAGGACATTGCCAAATTGTGAATGAAGTTGTCCACTGTGATAGGAGTTGAGATGCTGTGCTAAGGGCAATTGTTAGGCACTGAAGCATATAATAGCTTCACAGTTTAGAAGATCATTCTGGCTTTGAAATGGGAAAGGCTTGGAGAGTGATCAGCTTTGAACTCAGGAAAACCTTACAGAAGATTCTCACTATACTTTATTTGATTACATTAAATTTAAATGTTTCATCTGAGCTTGATTCGTTAATAAGATGATACAGTAAAGGCAGAGAAAACTGGTGTAGGAATCAACAAAAGAGGCTGTGGTTTTCAAGATGTATTATGTGCCAGGATCACCTGAAAGGCTTGGTATAATGCAGATTGCTGAACTCAACCCCTGCACGTCTAACCCAGGTAGTGGGAGAAAGGGCTAGAGAATTTGCTTTTCTAACAAGATTCTAGGCGATGTTGATACTTCTGGGTAGGGATGGCTTTTGAGAACCAGAGATCAAAACAAGGAAACTAGGAAGGGAGAGAAAAATGTCAGTTTCATGCAAGTATGCCCCTGTTGTGTTGTTGTGTCTTTTTTTTTCTTTCTAAATATTATTTTAGATGTAGGTGGACACAATACCTGTTTTATTTATTTATTTTTATGTGATGCTTAGGATCTAGCCCAGTGCCTTACACGTGCTAGGAAATTGCTCTACCACTGAGCTACAGCCCCAGCTCCTGTCGTTGTGTCTTGAGACAAGCTCTCCCGGAAGTTGGAATGAATTAAACCATTATACTCACATCAGGACACAGGATTCTGCCTTCACAGAATCCATATATGCTGTCCCTAATCAACCTTTCAAAAAATTAAGCCAAGTGACAACTTTAGGAAGACACTGAATTAAGTCTTAGAGTTAATTTTGCTTCATCTATGGATTAAATATGCACAGAACTGAGTTCATCATTATCCTTATTTTATGAGACAATCCTCGTTCAATATATTTCCCACTTTTATTTACTGTACTGTTGCTTATTTTATTTTTAATTACTATTTATGTATGTATGTATGTATTTATTTATACTAGAAACTAAACTCAGGGGTGCTCTACCACTGAGCTGCATCCCCACCTTTCCTTTTTTTGTTGTTGTTTTTTCCTTTTTCCTTCATTCTTTCTTTTCTTTTTTCTTTATATTTAGTTTTTCACTAAATTGCCTGAGTGTTGAGCTTGAAATTAAGATTCTCCTGCCTGGCTTCTGAGTACTGGGATCACAGGAAACACAACTCATCATGGCCAGGTGTTGTTATTTATATTTAGTCATGTTAAATTAAAATAAGCACCTAAGATACTCTGATAGGTTATAAAATGCCACAAATGTAATTCTAAAGTGTAACATAAAGTGTTATAAAATGTCATAATTATTTCTAAAATATAAATCTAAAGTAGAAATTATATGATCTTTTCAAAATATTTGATAAAGGTTATTAACAAGTAATTATGTATATGTAAAAAAGCCTTGAGTAATTAAGAAGAAAAATTTCTTAGCCTTACAAATAAGTACCATAAAACCAAACAAAGAGAAAAGACTTGAGCTATCCATATGCTAAATATGGAAACTTTGCAAATATTCCCTTTTAAATCAGTAATGAGAAGAAAATGCCAGCTGTGCTTGTTTAATATTATAGCATCTTTTCAATAGTGTAAGAACAGAAATATTTTAGAAGCATCAACATAGAAAAAGAGGTAACAACATTTTTAAAATTTTTGCAAATAATTAAAACCAAAAATATTTGCAAAAAATTTTTAAATAAAATATTTTAAAATAAATTAGTTGTGAAGTTCATTTACAGCCGTCGGTTGTAATTTTGTACACCAGTAGCCAAAAGTAAAAAGTTTAAAGACATCATATCCTGTCTTACATACAGTTAAAATATAAAAATAGATATAAATCAAATATTTAAAAAGTAGGGTTTCTACAAGAATATTCTATCATTTTACTGAGATAAATTAAAGAATATCCATATAATTCAAAGGATGAACTAAGATTCTTGTCATAATTAAAAACATGTACTAAAAATATCTTTTCACTTATCTATAGGCTCAGTATATTTCCAATCAAAAACCCAAAAAGATTTTCATGGAATTTGATAAGATGATTTTAACAATTTAAGGAAATAGCTAAGAATAAGCCTCAAAATTGAGGAAAATCAGTAGGCCAAGGACACCTTCTAACATGTATTAGGGCTTCATATAAGTCTGTATATATCAGAAAGGGTTATGTATTTCAATTAAGCTTTTAAATATTTCTGTACCTATAATCATGCTGCCCCTCAAAAGGAACTCATAAAATATCCTAAAATCTCATTACTTTTTTACTTTAGGATGATCCTTATAAAGTCAGAATATTAAATAAGTGAAAAGATATGATCATTATCATAAAATTTACTTTAAAAATAAAATAGATTAACATGGGGACTTTCAATTTAAAAACCCCATTATTTCAATAAGAAATAATTTTGTCCAATTGATTTACTGTATCTTATTTCAAATAGCATACAAATGGTGGCAAAATATAGTTACTATAAACACTATTCATACCAAGTTTCCAGAAAGCTAAGGAGGATTAAAAATTTTACATGGTCTAGTGGATAATAAGTTATAGTAACATAGAAGCAAAAAGTTCTGGAGTGCACTTGCACAGTAGGGTGACTACACATAGTAATTATGTACTATACATTTCAAAAAGTTGGAAGAAAAGATTTTTGACAGTTTTCACAATAAAAAACATGATAAATGAGGTGACAGATAAGTTTAACCTGATTTAGAAGTTATGTAGTGAATACTTATTTCAAAACATTACATGGTACCCCATAAATATGTATATTTGTTTAGAGATGAAAATAAAATTTTAGAGAAGAAAGAATTAAATAAATTTAAAAATAAAAAGTGACAATTTTAATTCAACACCAGCTAAATTGTAAAATCCCTCTTTTTTAAAATATGAAATACAAATGTTTTTTAACATGCAGATTAATACATATCAATGTCGAAAAAAAGAGAGAAAGGAGGGGAGAGAGATGAATAGGAATGGGGAGCATACACAGAGGAGAGAGATGGAGACATAGAATTAAAATCATGGGAATGCATTTCCTCTGTACAGACATGTCCACATATTTGATAAAATCAATAGAGTGCCCAACCTATGATGAAGACAGATACATTTTAAATTATAAATTAGAGTAAAGCCCAAAATTATTTTTATAGCTTATCATTTTCCTAACCCATTTTCCTTGTGAGAAGTGGCTTTTATTTTTCAGGCAAATATCCAGAAAAGGACATTGAAAAAGAATGCTGACAAAAACAAAACAAAACAAAAAAACAGACAAAAACACCAGTGGATCGAAACCCCACAATCAGTCTCACTGTCTTGTACAATTAAATAAGATAAATTTACCATCAAGAACACACGTGGTAAAATAATAAAAATACTTCTTTACATTGAAAATCTAATATGTCCAAATTAATGTTATTGTTTAAATAGCTAAAACTATTTTTTAAGACAAATTGAACCCAGAATTGTTGGATCATTCTTTTATTAGTTAACTGACAGTGCCATCAAGATTCTCATCAAACCACCCAAAAAGAAGCAAATATTGAACAGCTCAGGATCAAGAAACATTAATCAATGATATATCATTGTGATATCTACCCACTAAAGTATAGATAGGACTGTGAAAATAAGTATCAAGCTTATTATAATGAAATTAAAGCTTTTCCCACATCCCCACTGTATCAGAGGCACAAATTTCTAAAACAACTCTCCCTTTTTTGGGAAATATTTACTTGACATCAGATATGCCATTTAGTCTCTTGCTTCCTAATCGGTATCTTCCTTTCTACATCTCATCATTTTGGCCTAGTACTGTAGAAATGGGCCGGTGTTGCTATCTCACAACCTAAGTGAGTCTAATTTGAAGATGTGCTCCTGTGATGAGCATGGACTTGCATTTAGACATGGTTCCAAGTTCAGTTTCACTGCACAGTAGATGTGTTACCCCACATTTGGGCTCAATGGCATTGATCTGACTGGTCAGTGAAACAGGAATTTTTTCATTAGTTTCAAATAGTTGCTGTAGAAGGAAAATATGTTACCATTTAAAGGCATGTAGCATATTTATGACAGAATTAAAAGTGAAGTGTAATAAACAGTAGAAAACAGAAAATAAACTGAGGCATGGGTAGACAGATAACTATAATGAAGGTGGCTAAATCTTTAAGCATGGGAAATTTTGCATAGTACCTGTAGTTCAACCAGCAGATTGCCTTTTAAACTGCCTTTAAATGAGGTTGTATGTCACACCATTGTCTCTAGGGTACCAAGACACCATGCCCCAAGGACATTAGTTTTCTTTTTTTGTTGTTTTACACTTTAGTAGGTTTATTGAGGTATAGCTAATATACAACAAATTGAACATATCTAAAATGCATGGTTTAATAAATTTAAGAAATGTATATGCTTGTAAAAAACCATAATCAAGGTCTTGAACATATTTATGTCCTTGAAAAGTTTACACATGACCTTTTGAAATCTCTTCTTCCTGTATCTCTTCACCATCCTCACCCACCTGCAGGAAATTGTTGATCTGCTTGCCTCACATGCACATGCAGAAGGCCCTGGGTTCAACCCCCAGCACCACACACACACAAACATAATAAATAAAACCTGACATTAGTGTTTTCAAAAGGTTACTTCACCTTTTATGTATTTGTTTCATGGTATTAAGTAAGTCCCATATTGAAAGTACTTCTTTCTCTATTATTTGTTCTTGAATGAGGAAAGTTTTTTCTGGCATCTGTACCTCAATAAGGCTAGTCATTTTTCAATGTTTAATAAAGCTTGAGTTTTGTTAAAACTCTCCTAAACTTGAAGGTGGAAGAAAGACTTTCAGAGAGCAGTTTCTGTTTAGAGTGAAAAATAGAAGAGGCCACACAGGTTTCAGGTCTATAATCAAGCACTTACCACTGCTGTTGGTCTCGCATTTTCAAAAACGCTGATATTTCTGCCAAGACTGCCAACTGCTATCATTTTAAAAGGTGCCAAGGCAATATTTCCCATTGTCTGTATTTTAGATTATGGTCCCTGCAATAAAAAATGCAGCATGAAGCCAGGTGAGCCGGGCCCCTGAAGACTAGTCTTCAGTCATCGCCATTCAGCAAATTCTTAGTAAATCTTCACTGTGTGATATATGCTGGGTTATATATTAATGGGCTTCAGGCTCTACTGGGTGATCCAGACAACAATTAATATGTAATTATAAACCATAATGTTATAAAATAAAACACAGGATACTCTGAGAGAAAATAACAATTGAAGCTTAATTTCACTTCTGGTTCTAGGGAAAACCTGTAAGAAGAATCAATTGTATATCTAAAAGTTGTATGAAATTTTTCAGGAAATGGCCAGATAAGAAGTGTGTGTGTGTGTGTGTGTGTATATGAGAGAGAGAGAGAGAGAGAGAGAGAGAGAGAGAGAGAGAGATTGAAAAGACCTGAAGAAAGGGTGAGAGGAGGGTAGGTCATGAAGAATTTACTTTTCCTAGCAACAAAAAGAAGCAAAGGCAGTGAGGAGACTAGTGTAGTGTAGTTTAAGACTTAGAATGGGGCCTGGGGCTGTGGCTCAGCAGTAGAGCGCTTGCCTAGTAAGTGTGTGGCCCAGGTTCGATCCAATGCATTAGTATACAACTAAAGCAAATGAATAAATATTTTAAAAAAAGACTTAGAATGAAGTGCCTTTTGTTTTCTCTCTCACACACAATTATGCAAACACAGTTTACATATCTCAATTTGTCTCTGGGCAATCAATGCTGCCTTCTTTTTGCAATGTGTCATAGACGTTGTGTGTGCACATCCATGTATGAGTGTATCTGTATGGGTAAAATCAGCATCTTGTTTTCCTTTGTTATCTTTATTCCTCTTTGAATCCACATAAGACTTTGGGAATTTAAGCTAATAAAAAATGGATGGAAGGAAATATGCTTCAGTCTTACCTACTGTTTTGATCAAACACTTTCATCACCATCTAATTGAAAAAAATTAAAATCAAGAGAAAAGGGCACAACTGAGATGACCAGTTATCCTAAGAATAAAATAAGCATTCTGTTTTATTAGTACAACAATTATATGCAGGGGAGTTAACAATATTTCCAAAATGGAAATGAGCATCACATAAAGAGCACAAATACTGCATTTCATAGGTCATTTCTGATGCCTAAATAAAGACAATGGGGTAACATGGGTTAAAGTTTTAAGTAAGAATAATAAGTAGAAGTTCTATTTTAAAGAATCTCATGCTGCTATTTTCAACATATGCTATACATTTATAGGGCACAGAAGTGATTAGATAACTCAATGTTTTAATCAAGAAAGTCCCTTGGATGTGGGTGGCAGAGTGGGTGTCTGGTTCAGGGTAAGAAGCAGAATTACATTATTTTAAAATAACAGTGGTAATTTTAATCAAGATTTTTGCCTAAATTTGTGAGCTAAGTGAGTAACTGATTGCATAATAATCAAAAAAGTAATCTTGTTAGATGGCGATGCCCAAATTTTCATGTGTCTAAAAATAGTCATTTAAGTTTTCTCTCCAATTAGATCCACATATATTAATGAAAAGAGGACAGATGTTTTCTTCTAAAGTAAATCTTATCAATTTAACTTAGTAATGCAAATGTGGCTGCTGTTGCATAGTTGACCTAAAAAAGATAGCTTAATTTTTTAAGATAGTTGTTGAATAAATAGGCATGCAAATAGTTAAATTTATCATTGAACTTTGGGATAATCACATGTTGGGTCAAAATTGTTTCATTTCATCCAACAATCAGATATTTATGAAAAATCTACCATGTACAAAGCACTGTTCTAGACTCTGGAGAAAATACTAGTGAACAACTTGTACAAAATTTCCTTTGCACATGAAGTTTAGATTCTAGTGAAGAAATACATATAATATGCCATATAAATTTTAAAATATACGTTAAATATGAAAGGACTAAGGATAAAAATAGCCAGAAAGGAGTATGCTAAATCATTGTGGAAGGAGTGTGGAATCTAGCCATGTGTCCAGGGATGTACACTGGCACTAACATTGATATCGTTGACCCTAGAGTCCTGTAGAACACCCCTAACACTGGGCTGTGTTCCTTTGCCCCACTTCCCGCCTGCAGTAGCCTCAGGATGGTTTGCCTACATCAAGCCAGTCCTGTAATTATGAAGACCCACTCAGTCCCACTGTCCTCTCATTTTTTCAAAACCACTGGAGTTCATAGTCTCTCCCAGGAATGAGAAAAAAAAAAAAAAAAAAAAAAAAAAAACTCAGCACAGCTCATCATATCCACACAGAAAGAGCCTCAGAAGCACCAGGGCCCTAGTCCAACCAAACTGACCAAATAAGACTCTAGTCTGCTTCACCAGTGACTGCTTGGAAAAACTGTCCCTTCAGGGTATAAGTGTTTGGAAGTTTACATCCCATGGAGTAAACCTGGAAGAGTGAGAAACAAGAGATCACAAAGACACTGCATTAATTGCTTGCTCTTCCCTGACATTTGGTTCAAACAAGCAATGATTTCATGAACC
The DNA here is from genome assembly GCA_025594165.1 of Tamias sibiricus. NCBI lineage: Eukaryota > Metazoa > Chordata > Mammalia > Rodentia > Sciuridae > Tamias > Tamias sibiricus. The sequence goes on from CM046662.1 coordinate 85,725,466, forward strand.
ACTTCTAGAAATGAGTGACCCAAGGACAGGAGGTGACATTTGAGAGGCCACTGACCACTCTGTAGGATCATCCTGTGCTCCTTGCTTTGTCATCCCCTGCCTTACCTACCTTGCTCTTACACACTATAAGAAACATAAGCTTTGACTCAATCCCCATTTTCCAGATGATTCAGAAGATCAGTGAACTCCTGTTGCATAATAAACTGTCCCAAAATTTAGTGAATCAAAGCAAAAGCCACTTATCATCTTCATGAGTCTCTGGGTTTCCAGAGTAGTTCTACTGATATGGGCAAGGCTTGGATGGTCTCAGCCAGACTCCCTCATAAATCTGTGGTTGCTAATCTAGAATAACCTCAGCTAGAAGTATTTGGCTCTAGTGCACATGGTTTTTCATCTTTCTGGCTAGGGCTTGTTTCCTTGGTGGTGTCCAGGCATCAAAACCATGAGCATAAATAAGTATGATTTCTTAAGACTTAGGCTTAGAATAGAAACCTATCACTTCCAACATGCTATTTCCCAAAGTGAAAGTCATTGCATAATCAACGGGTGGAAACATCTAATCTCTGCCATCACAGGGACAGCTAAAAGTTCATATTGCAAAAAACATAGTCTTGAGAAGAGAAGGAATAATGTCTAGTGCAGTTTAAGAATTAAAATGAAATGTCTTTCTGGGTCACTGCACCATGCTTTGGCAAAAACCAAGATAACGGAGCTCTATTTTTGTACACACACACACACCACACACACACAGTTCTTCATGTCTATATTTGTCTCTGAGCAATGCTGGTTTCTTTCTTCACTATTGACATGGAGTGTGCACAGCCATGTATAAATACCTCTGTGAGGGTAATACTAACACCTTTAGTGTTCCTTTGCTTCTTTTATTCTTCTTTGAATCCACACAGAACTTTATAGTAGGATAAAGCTGAAGACCTCATTGAAAAAGGTGATATTTTCAAAAATACAAAGAATTTGTGGGAGAGACATATTAAGTTGTCTTGGGAAAGAGCATTTCAGCCATGGAGAATATCCAGGGCAAAGTTCTTAAGGCTGGAGCACTTCTGGATTATGAAAGGAAACACAGGAAATGAGTGCAGCTGTTGCAAAGAGAGCAAGAGGTGGAGGGTCTTATGACACCTGTCAGTGAGCCTTGAGACATGGGCAAAAAGTGATGTCATGATTGCAAATTTTAAAACACTAACTTTATGACATAAAAACCATTTCTGTTCTCTGGTGAGAAGAAACTGATCATCCCTAAATTGCAGTGTAAAGTAAGGGATTTAAAACCATTTTAAGATTAGCCATTTTGTCTCAATACAATATTTTACCAAAATTAATTATATATACTCACACGAACATACACTCCACACACACATAAATTAAATGTACACACATACATAAACTAAACTTGGAACTGATGATCTCTTTGACGATAAAGAGGATAAAGCTCAACTTCTCATGAGACCCCACATTCATGGAAGCCTAAAAGCTTTTACTTAGAAATGTATTTTAATAATTGGACTAGATGATCTTTAAACTGTGTAACATATAACTAAATTGCTACTGGCCAAGCATACTTACGCCTTATTTCAAAAACACTCTACCTTGCAAAAAGAAAAAAGAAAAGAAGTTATGGAATTAAAAAAATTTTTTTTGACACTCAATATAAACTAAAATGATTATTATTCCTTCAAAATTTCTCCTAGTCACAATTTTGTAAAAGTTTTTCAAGTTAATTCAAAGTATTATTTCCTATAACCATTTTCTATGAATCTCAAAAACATTATCAGATTCTGCATATTTATGATCTTCATGGTACCTAAAGTAAGAAAAATATTTTTGTGAAAAGCTATTCATGTCTAATGTTATAATTTATAGTTTAATAAGATTAGCAATAGTTTGATTATTCTGATACAGCTGTGAAATACCTAAGACTTTTGAACTTTTGGTCTGGTGGTAAAATTGCACAAATATATCGCCAACAGGCTGCCAAAGTTGATTACTTTGATTCAGGGTAGTGAGGAGCACAGGGCAATCTATTTTTATATCTAACTACTGAATTTAAGTATTCCCAAAGCCAATGAAAATATAAATATTGATGCAATATGAATATCAAAATCTTAAGGTGTTTAAGCCAGAACACATTAGATTACTTTTGTTAATCCTAAACAGTATTTTAGGGGTACTACATCAAAGTGTGTGAAATGCTATATGTTTAAAATTACCATAAAAAGTAAACATGGTAAGGTCATGTGTCCTACAATCAAACATTTGATTTCTTGCTCTGTTATTAAAAGCCCAGTAGAGTATAAACTGGTGTTAGACACAATGTTTTATAGTCAAAAATCAAATTTTGCTCAGCATGAGTGTTCCTCCTTGATATATTCATTAAAAATGAATGAAAAATAAAGAACTTTCATTTGGTTTATTGTCCTCAAAATAAATTATAATAGAGATGCATCAACTTTAAAATTAGTCACTATAATCTTCCCAATGATACTGTACTCTATTCTGCTCCCTTTGATCTGTATTCTTAAGTCTAATTTCTCATTGCTTCCATTGTTCTTGTCTTGCTAGGTACTTTTTTTTTCTTTTGATCCAAAAGTGCTGCTTTTAATTTTGAACCTCACAGTATAGCTTCAGTAGATAATGTCACACAATAAGAAACTAAAAAATGTCAAAGGATGTTTCTTCACTGCCTAGTAACAGTTCATGGCACTTAAAAATTATTATCAGCAAAATATTGAAGATAAAATAATTTCCTTCATATTTTTGCAGAAATGTGCAAAATGAACCTTTGATCTAAATGACATTTATTAACCTGAATGTGAGATTAACTGCAACATTTATCCTGAGTAATATTTTGCACTCATCTAGAACCTTTCATCTTAAACTTTCAAAAAATGTAAATGCATTAATTCTGTAATCCTCACAAGACTCCTATAGCTAGGTAATTATTTTTATTCCTCCTTTATTGATGAAGAAACCAACTCATTGAGATTATTCCAAAGTCATACCGAAAGTCAAATCTGACTACAAAAATGAGAGCTGTGCTTTAGATGTCTACTTTTCTACAACAAAAATGCATTTTTAATCTAAACAGCTTTATCAAAATATACTTTCTCAAGATATGTTTCTGTAAATGACCTTAGAACACATGTAAATATTTCTTCTTCCAAAAACAAAAAAAAATAATTAATACTTGTAAATATTAAGAATTGCAACATAGTGACTATGCATAGTTATATTGAAGAAACTCATTAAATATTTACTTGCCCAATAAGAAGAAAAGAATGTGTGAAATTTTATAGAAAGGTAGGATGTTAGGAGAGTATCAACAATATAAGATCAATTTTGATTGTACACATAAGGTTTTGTTAATTTATTCAAGCAAAAACTGATGGAGACAAAATGATCTACACAATGAGGTCTTTACTGATCACCCTGCTTGAAGAATGACCATTCTGGTGTTTCCAACAGGTTACAGTAACAGAAAAATGACTCTCTCATTGCAGTTGCTAACTGAGGTTCATCTAAACATTCTCATACAATTACTTTTTCCCCAACTGTTCATCTAAGGAGTCCTCTCTTATCCCAGTCTATGCCAAATCCTGTACAATGTGCTTTGTAGCAGCTTGTCATTCTCTAAGAATAGTTATAAGCTGTAAATTTATCTTCATTTACAAAATTGTAGAATTACCTATTTCCCTTTCTGGAGTATAGACTGGACTGGACTGGAGACAGTATGAGTTTTCCAGACCATTCTTAATACTAAGTAAAATATCTCTTGTATATTAACTACAGAAAAAGTAAACCTTTTATATATAAATATAAATGAAACCTTTTGTATATAAATATAATATATTAAAGACTTTTTACATATTATACATTTTAATGTTACATTTTCTTTTGCCATGGTGAAAATGAACTGATATCATGACTTATCTCTGGATCCACACGCTGAAATGAAAATTGTTCTCCACATCTTGCTAATTCTTCATAATATGTAAAAGAAATTGAGATTTTCTATTTCAAATGAGTCTATATTAAATAAAATATGTTAGTATTTAGCTTATCTGGCTAAACAGTACATCAGTCAAAAATATTTTTCATTATATAATGCTACAATATAATTATGGTAAAACAGCCCACATTATTTACTCAGATAACATATTATGATAGTAGTATAATAATGTTTCAAGAATTTGGTAGCCTGAGGACAGCTTTTAGAAAATGAACCAAATAGTCTATCTAGATTAAAGTGAATTCACTAACACATCTTCTTCTGAGATTAGCATGCTACTATTGAAATAAATATAAAATAGCATAAATTAAGTTAATTTAGTAGAACCCTTGAATAAAGCCCAAATATGTTGGTTTCCTGTCAAGTCTTTTGTTAGTCTCTTTCTTGAGAATCTTTTATGCCTGCTTGTAGATGGGAAAGAATGGAGTCCCACAACAGAGTTAAATGGACCAATTTGGTATACGTCATTTGGAATTGAAAAGGATTTCCCAGACTATTTTAATACACTTTTTGGAAGCCAATTGAATTACAAAACAGGCAAGAGTATTCCACTCTTCTTACCTAACTTAAAGTATTTTATGTTGCATTAACTTGCTTGAAGTAAACAAGTTTTTAAAAGCTTGGTAACAACAGCAAAAACAAAGTGTCCCAAGTTGTACAAAACTTGGTTCCAAACTCTACCAAGGTGTAGAACAAAATGCTTAAGCACAGTTGAAATGACTTGGACTTAACGGTGTTGTGTTTTGGAAGTAAGCAGTTTGCTGTTTGTTAGGAAGAGTACTTTCCTGAATCCCTGCACCTCCATGTGCTTCTGTAAGCCACATATTAGTGTAGTGCATTGCATAACATTAATGAGGGCAAAGATAGTAGATCAAATGATTAATATTACCCTTGTAAATTGCAAGTGTTCTTAGCCTGCCTGCAAAAAGAAGTTTGTATTCTGACCCTGTCTGGTGTCCTCTTGCTGCAGCACCATCAGAAGGAAGGGCTATACTCTGGTTCTGTCTCTCAGTCTGGACTGCTACAATGTGTAGTTGTATAGTCTCTCTGTGTCTGACATGCTTCCTAATTTTATAGTAAAGGTATGAAACTCATTTTATTTTGAGGTATAATTTACTAAAATGATTTAAATTTGCATGAAAATATTAAACATCTCGACTCTTATCCTTACTGTCATTTTTAGTATTTAATTTGATAGTTTGTGTATATGCTTTCATAGTTCATGCTAATTTTAGATGTATTCAATTCCATGGTCATATGGACACAGAATATCTTTTATTTAATATGACTCCTTTGAAACAGAAATCTCAGTTTCTTTTAGATTTCATAATGAATGCTGATGATAAAGTCATATGAAATCATAGATATCTATATGACTAGAATTTTCACTTTCTTTTTTTTCTCATTTTCAAATATTGCTTCTGGATGTACTTTCAAATTTAATAAGAATAAATGCTTAAGAAAAAAAAAACTTTCACATAATATCCTGTCTGTAAAATTCATAAAACCTGCAAAGCAATTTCCATTTTAGTATGTGGATCAGGAGATAAGATGCAATATTGGTTCATTTTCACTATGGCAAAAGAAAGTGTAATTTTTAGTACTCTTGCTAACTTCTATTATCCACATGGGAGCCGTTATTATCTGCATAATGTACTGAGGCATTTGCAATTAGGCTTACTGTTCAGATTAGTCTCCCTTGGTTTCAAGTCACTTTCATTTGAAACGATAAAATTAAATTAGCAGTCATACTCAGGTCAGTGTGAAGTTTCTCCTGAAGGATTTTGCAAGCTATTGTTGCTCTGTTACAGTTTTCATATCATAACATTGGATGCAATTGAAATTCAGATATTTTTGTCCCATTTGTAGGAATTTTTAATAAAAGAGCAATATATAATTTTGTTTAATTCCTTCCACTTAGCTATTATACAACCATTTAAAATAGGAACACAATTCTTCACTTTGTAGTACATCTTATACTTTTCTTTTGAGATTTCTAGCCATGTAATGAAACTAAAATATGTTGGTGTGATAAAATAATACAAACCCTGTTTGTAATACAGTTGCATATTTGTTTGAAATAAGAGGTAAATTTGCTTTATGAAATTGTCTAGGAAAGAATTGGTCACTTCCTTTTCCTAATTTTCTCTGTATATCTTTTTATTTGTTTTTCTTTCTTCTTGACATATGTTTACCACACATGATCTGTTTTGTTTGGCTTTGGTCTCAGAGGGTAGGAAGTATGAAAGATTATTTTATTTTTGAAGGAAAACAACTGGACCCCAAACATAAATAGTAGCCCTTATATTCAAATTACACTGAATTTTGTAACTGATAAAAGAAGGAAAAATACAAAGAGGAATTGAAAAAATTCAAATATCCTCAACATTGACAGTAACTTCATTTTTGCCTTACTTGTTTAAAGGAAGTGATAGATTTTTCCACAAGCTCTTGTGTAAGAAGTTCTTCTCATCTCTCAATTTGTCCAAAACTCTCACGCTCCAGCCTGGTTTTCATCTTCTTCCCTTTACTCAGAAATCCATTACCCTATTCTTTGCTTTCCTACTTTTATTTTTCCTTCTAGTCATTCTGCAGATGTGTTCTTAATGTCCTTCAACTAAGACAAAAAATTTGATCCTTAGACTGAATAAAAAATGCATGAAAGATCAGAAGTTAAAATTTATAACTGATTTGACCACAAAACCTCATTTCAACTCATGTAATTCAAAGGTTCATCTTTACTTATTCCACTTCGTGTATTTGATAGTTTGCAGCAGAAATATTAAATCAGTTGACAGTATTATCAATATTTGAAATTTTCTCAAAATTCTTTCTTTTTAGGGAGTGGGTACCGGGGATTGAATTCTGGGGCACTGGACCACTGACCACTGAGCTACATCCCCAGCCCTATTTTGTATTTTATTTAGAGACAGGGACTCTAAATAAGCAACTCACTGAGTTGCTTAGCATCTCTCTTTTTTGCTGAGGCTGGCTTTGAACTTGCAATCCTCCTGCCTCAGCCTCCCTAGCTGCTGGGATTACAGGCCAGTGCCACTGTGCCTGGCTGAAAATTCCTTCTTAAAATAAAAATAACCTGAATTATCCAGTCTCATGGACTTCAATTAAAATAGAAAAGAACCACATAAAATAAACATAAGCCCAAGAATGCAGCTTAGTAGTAGAGCCCTTGCCTAGCTTGTTTGAAGCCTGAGTTTTGATTCCCTGCATCATAGACACACACACACACACACACACACACACAAAAAAAAAAAAAAAAAAAAAAAAAAAAAACTGAACAGTAAATAAAAGAAATATAAGACCACTTTAAATTTAAATACACAGAGAGTACGTTTTTAAAAATATACTTTAAATACATGTAAGCATGTCTTATATATCAATTTCACTAAAACTTGATTTAAACTTTAGTTTAAATTTCTTGACAAATGAGAAAATAGATGAGAGGGAAAAACACAATACTTTGTTCACATTGGAAGTCAGAAAACTGAGGTAGAATGTAATGTAAAGAATGTTAATCAGCAATTCTCAGAACCTGATCTTTCTTGATTCTGATAGTATTTACCTTGCTAACTTGGAATTATTTTAAGAATTTCTGAATAAAAATGTTCTTCACCTATAATATATAATAACTGTACTTAAATATTTTGTTAACTTTGTTTTACAATTTCAATAATGGGGTCAGAAATTTAAGAAATAATGGTAAATATAAGTCATCTCACAAACAATTACAGTTTAGTTATTTAGATCACCAACTTATTAGCAGAATGTAGTTATCAGTAAACCCGAGAAGAAATAAAAAGGGGATATACATTAGTAAAAGTGTGAAGAATAACTGATTCATGGGAAAAGAGTGTTTTTTTTTTTTTTTTTTTTTCTCTAGAAGATAGACCTTTTTCTCTTGGGGATAGAGTATAGATAGTGGTTGCAAAAATAATGAAAAGAAACACCTCCTGCAGCTGGCAGGGAAGGGATGCTTTATTTAATAGTGTTACTCAGACATTCAAATTTTCCCTGATGGGAAAGCTATTTTCCTTCTTTTTTTTAATATTTATTTATTTGCTTTAGTTGTATACAATGTGTTTTTAGTTTTACGTGGTGCTGAGAATCGAACCCGGGCCGTGCACGTGCTAGGCGAGCGCTCTACCCCTGAGCCAATCCCAGCCCGGGAAAGCTATTTTCAACTTGAATTCAGTAATGAATATGATTAATGTGTCTAGTTACTATGACATTTTTTCAGGATAGAAATTCCCATAATTAGTTATTTCATACAATCCTTTATCAAGTTTTATTTGATAATATCATCAGCTGGACTATTTACTATGAATTTAAAATATATTACTATAATATTTAAGTTTAAAGCTACCCATAATGGGGGCTGGGATTGCAGTTCAGCGGTAGAGCACTCACCTAGCACGTTCCCGGCCCAGGTTGGATGCTCAGCACCACATAAAAATATAGGCATTGTGTACAACTAAAACAAAAAAAAATATTAAAAATAAAAGAGAGTTGTTTAAAAAAAAAAGCTACCCATAATGTTGTTTCCTTTAAGTACTAATTTACCTCTTGTTTTTCCTTCTATACATAATGACTACTTAGCTTAGTGTCTTCTTTAATATCAACTAGATACTGCATAGGAGGATGTAGATGGAGAGTAGATACTGTAATTCAAGTGCATTTTCTAAAGTGGCAGTTCCCAGACACCCTTGACAAATAATGTATCTTACCCAGCATATCTTTTTGCTACCAGCTACTAGTTAAGGAAAGGGATGAAGTTGCCCATAGCATGTGAGACCTGCCCTATACCTTTTCTCTTTTCACATCGTGGCTGAAGTTTTTTCTCTAAGTTTCCAAACATACATGACTGGAAATTGAAATTTTCAAAAGAAAATAACTCCAATTAAAAAAAAAATTCTTGCCTTAAGCCCTTTTGCTTTGGATCATGTATATTTCATGTGAGGTAATCCTCTTATTATAACCAAATAAGGATGCTTTTCTTTGTGTTAATCTGAATCCTATCAGCTTAAATTCAGATAAGTGTGATATTTTTGAGGTATTTTTTAAAAGAAGGAATTTTTGCAAAACTTGATACTAACTCAGAAGCCTTACCTTAGTGTCCAGTTTCTATAGAGAAAAAATTTGTTGTAATTTAATTTCAAAATTAATAGATATATGCATTAGCACTAATTAATCCAGTTGTATCTAATAGTGATTAATTTCGAGGGCCATAGTAAATGATATTATCACAAAAATAGAAATGATCTCATCACAAAGTAATTATTAATTTTTTTATAAGAAGTGCATAACTCTATTATTATATTACTGCCAAAATTTATTTTCTACAAGCGACTTTACATCCACAACATGGGTAGTGTCACTACACTGTACTACTCAGTGGGGCGGGAAAAGTGAATAAGAAATCATTACAAAGTGAGCTTTTTGAGGATGCTAAAATATTTTGACCTTGTCTTAAAAGATTCACTTTAATAAAGAAAATATTGTGTATTTGCATGTGCATCCCAACCAAATAAAAAGTATGACCATAAAAATGTAGACCAGTTGAAAATGAATGTAGCTTCTTAAACAACTAATGTATAGAAAAATCCAGCCAATTGAACTTTTTTTCCCCTCAGAATACATATCAGAAGATGACTTAGTTCAGACCTGTATGTTAATGTATTAATTTAAAAGGCTCTTATCTTGCCTTTCCAACCTTCCTTCTAAGCCAATATCTTTCTAAATGGCACTGAACTTTTTCAGAGAAAAGATGTTTTCTATGCAGAAGATGAAAAATGCCTATAGCAGCAGAAAATAAGCCAAATAAAAACGAAGCCAACTAATCATCTCAATGGGATGAGGTATAGCAGGAACCCAGTTATTTGTGAATCTGTGACACTAAATCCTGTCTTGAAGCAGTGCACTTGTTCTGCACACACTGTTCTAATAGTGTAAATGCCCTGATACTGCTCATGCATTTAAAAAAAACACTGTAACAAATAATGTGTCTTTTTTCCTTACATCTATGTTATTCATTTCATGTAAGTATTTAGTAGCTAAAGATATTTTGACATTTACATTTTTCTCACAATATGAACTTTAAAACATGACTAAAAGCCAGTTTTCACAGATAACAAACACATTTTTTATAGTATAAGAAACAGTAAAACTAAACTACAATCCTATTACCTCAAGACATGCAATGTTAGTATTCTTTTACTGTATTCAATATATCTACTTTAATTTATACTATAGGTAATTGATTTTAATTTACTATATTTAATAATGTATAGATTAAATATCCTAATTATACATAAGTATCAATTTTGAATTGTTTTTGCTTATAAAAAATAGAAAACTGTACAATTTGACTTATTGGTGCAAAATCTATATTATGTTGACTATACAGTGCCTTATTCTGCTTTCTCGTTTAACATATATTGTCATTTTGATGGTTAAGCTTAGGTGTCACCTTGATTAGATTAAGGATACCTAGAGAATCAATAAAGCATTATTTCTGGGAGTATCTGTGAGAGTGTTTCCAGAGAAGATTGGCCTGTGAATTGATGTACTGAGTAGGGAAGCACCAGTTGCTATCCAATTGACTGAAAGCCCAGATATAACAAAAATGAAAAGTTTTTTTTGTTTGTTTGTTTGTTTTGTTTCTCCTAGAGCTGGCATAGCTTGTTCTTTCTGTTCTTGGACATCAGAACTCCAGGTTCTTGCCAGGATCAGTGGCACATGCCTGTAATGCCAGTGACTCAGGAAACAAAATGGCAGGAGGATCTCAAGTTTGAGGCCCTGAAAAGCAACTTAATGAGACCCTGTCTCAAAATTATAAAGTAAGATAAAATAAAAAGGGCTGGGGCTTATGAGTCAGTTATAAAGCACCCCTGGGTTAAATCCCCAGTACAAATCAAAAACAAACAAACCAACAAAAACAACTAACTCCAAGTTTAAAAGAACTCCAAGTTCTCTGGCAGCCCTGGGGCTCCAGAACTTGCACCATTGGCCCCAGGTTCTAAAGCCTCCAACCTCAGACAGAATTACATCATCAGCTTTCTTGCTTCAGAGTTAAAATAAGCCACATGACTGGCAATCCCTGGAACTCTGGCTTGCAGATGTTCTGTCATGGGGCCTCTTTGCCTTAATAATCATGGGAATCAATTTCTCACATAAATATCCTCTAATATCTATCCATCTAGCTATCTTCTTTCTACATATCTTCTACCTACCTACCTATCTATATATCTAAGATTGCAATAAATTTCTCAAAGAGAAAAGCTAAGGAAATAGTTTTGATTCATATGCCTCACCAAAAGGGGACAGAAAAGTGGGCTCACTAATATTGCTTAGCTTAAACCTTGATATAACATGAATTCAATGATGTATATGTGCTGAGGGAAGGAAAGAGGAGAGGGAGAGGTGTTAATGCAAATATTGTATTGAAAAAAAATTAAACTACTTTAAATACCTTCCCTGCCATTTCTGTGAAAATGATCACCACATAGGAATTGGTTAATCATGAGTAAATAAAATAAAAATTTTTAAAAATCAGAATACGCAGCCTGGTATAGAGTGTGGAAAGAAGTAACCTATAGTAGAACCTCTGGTGTCCTAAATGAGAGCCCTAAATATTTTAATGTCAGATAGAACAGGATACAAACTAATCTTTGTCTAATCCTTAAAATAGAAGTCATAATCTGACTGTCTTACACTGCCTCTCCCCAATCTCCCAAGGATTTATTTTGTTTTATGCTTCTATATGAGAGAGAAAGCAAAGATTACTGAAAATTTGAGAAAAAAAAAACTGCAGCAGGAAATAGAAAAATCCAAGATAATAAAATATAAAATCTGATTTTAGGATAATAGATATAATCCAACAATTTAAAATTGGTCTCAGGTAACTTATAAAAGAAATTATAATGATAAAATAAATATAAGAATTCCCATGAAATAGGAGTTATCAGAGAGGAAAAAATATCTCTTGGAATTTAAAAATATAAATAAAAATTTAAAATAGCAATAGAAAGACTGGAAACCAAAATGGAGAAAATGCTGGAAAATGTAGAATAAAAGACAAGTAGAAAATCTGTAATACCTGGAAAATTCAATTTAGTATATCCAACAATTTTGAATGCAGAAATCTTGGTTGCAAAACATTTACACTAATATCCTGCATTTAAAGAAAGATATTTCTTTAAATTGCCTTTCATTCCAAAGGAGAAAATACATTGTCATTAAATTTAGGAACAGTAAAGATAAAGCAAAGATTGAAAACTTTTTAGAGAAAAAGAAAATAAAAAGTAATGTGTATCAGATAAACATTAAACTGATTGCTGGAAGAAAATATTCTGAGGGGAAAGAATTTCAATTACTTTTTTTTTCACCAGAATACTGTCAAGAAAAAAGGATGCTTTTAGACATGAAAACATCCAGAAATTTTCCCTCCTCCATGCCATTGTTAGGAAGTAATTTGAGGATCACTGTAGTAAGATGAGGAATTCATTCAGAAAGACTAAAATGAATAAACATACAAGAGTTGGACTCAGGAGAGTAAGGAAACACAAGTTAGAAATAACACCTCACAGATGACCTCAACCATCATTAGACCCAACTGGTGGGCCATGGGAAAGGGCAGCAGCTAGTGTAAGTGCTTTTGTGTCATTGATAGGATTGAATTCAGTAGATGTGTGAATAAGCTTCAGACACTGCCACGGATTAAGAATTGAATTATTAAAAGAGCAGAAAAATATGGACAATAAGTAAATTTGGGAATAGGTTTATGCTATCAAATGTGGCAAAAAAAAAAGAATATATATATCACAACACATCCTTTGATTCAGAATTAAACAATGTATATTTAGTCATTACAATGAAAATCTTCAAAATTAGCTGAAATGAATTAGGTCAAATTGATTTTTTGTACCTTTTATTTGTAGACATTTAACAAAAGTAATAGAAAAAAATTTAAATTGGATGAGTACAAAATATTATGTGGTTAAATCATTTGTCTAAGGTAAACCTAGACAAATACTTGGAATGATTTTTAAAAAAGAACTGCACTCCAGAAAAACTTGAGGAGAAATATGATCTTATATTGTTATCTAACTTCAATAGAAATATGTAACTTCATTGGAAAATGTTAAAAGTTTAAGCCTTGTTTTATCAACATTGACTTGAATTTATTTATTATATATAGAAAGTTCAAACACCAAATACAACAAGGTTTAAGTGCTCAATATGTAACCTACTTGTTTGGGGAATTATTTTTTTCTGATATTATTTCCTTTACATTCCTTCTCCAAAATAGAATGCAGAGGGTGAGAAATGAAGCCAATATAATTACCTGTCCCCATGTAAAAAATGAAATTAGGCATATTTTCCTATCCCTAGTTAAATAACTCTGAGACCAAACAAAATAAACTAGCAGTTGGCCCTAGGAAATACTTCCTCCCAGAGAATAAGTCTGTAACCCAATCAAATCATCCTCCATGTCAAAAAGAAGAATGAGATCAAGACTCGTTTTAAGAGTATTTCCTCACTATGACCTTCTCACTGTGACCAACAATCCAAAGTTATAAGATCATAAATTCTGCTTGATTCTAAATTCCTTATCTTACAAAATTTACCTAATAATCAATAAATGAAGGTCTTAAAATTCTAAATAGCATACTCTATCTTAAAGACACAAATAAATATCTGCCTAGTTCAAGTTTTCCCTTGTGGCAGAAAGCTTAATAAACCTAGTATTATTTGATTAACGGGGGGGGGGGGGGGGTTGGTGGTCTTGGTGTGGCTTTAGGATCTTCGGAATTCTGGAGATCCCATCAAGACAGCAGAAACCACCTCACAACCACCTCAGAACCAGTGTCGTCCCCTGCAGTGCCTTGTGCTCTCCTTACATTGGGTCCACCTGGGTTCCACATTAAGCACACAAACTACTGCTTCTGTTTATTGAATGCTCAAAGATGGAGTTTATTGTGTATCCTAAGAACGTATATCCATGTTCTAAGAATCCTTTGATAAACTGGTCATTTTGTAAAGGATCCTATTTTTAGTCAAATTTGCCTTTTTCCAATGACTATGTGTCAGTCTCTCCAGTTGTCTTCATCTCTTTCTGTTGGTAGTCTGTAGGTTGAAGTTCACAGGGCAAAGGATAAACAGTTCAGCTAAGTTTTTCTTTCAATCTGTCTATAAGCAATAACAAGTGACAAGTTGCAATAGTATAGTATCCTTATAGGTCACACTTTCTTTTAGATCATCTCTCAAACAGTTGGAATGTTTCCCTCAGTATCATCTTATTTTGTCCATGGGAATCTAGGACTGGCAAAGATCTGCTCAACACATCTTCTATTACCAGAAATTGTATATCTGTCAGTTCTCCAGTTGGAAAACATCAACCATCAGGTTGGGGTCCTGAGATACAGGGAATTCAAACAACATGTTTGGTCAACTATTTCCAGACTTGCATGGGTTTGTATAAATGTATGTACATGTCTACTCTGGGCCAGAGACTGCCTCCTGTATGATTCTAAATTTTTCACTTATTTCTTAACAGGAAAATGTTAAGAAAGTATAAATCACAATAAAATAATAAAATCCTCAGTTATTAATGGGTGGTCACTTTGGGGAATTTTCAATGTTGAAAAATTTCATTTCATAGTCATCTTAGAGACAAGGGAATAGGACACAGTGGTGTGAGAACATTTTCCAGTGAAACAACCATTTATTTGGTGAAAAATTCAACCAAACAACAACAACAACAGAAAACATTTTAAATTTCTGGAAATTGCTTTAAAAGCATATTACAAATAGATAAACATTATCCAAGAAAATTGACTAAATCTTAACAAAAACAGTAGACTCTATGGCCCACTCCTCTATCTGTCTCAGCCTACATCAGGTGGGTGAGACTAAAACCCTACATCAGGTGGGTGAGACTAAAAAACTCAGATGTTATTTCCTGACATACTCGAGACTAGGGCTTTGGTATTATCCTGGAGGGGCAGGCTCCCAGCATCTTTCCTCTCATTTTTGACCCTCCCTGCTGCAAAAGTTCTATTCCACATAGGTTCAATTGAGAAAATTGGAGCTTTATTCCCATTTGTACCAATGATAGGTTAATATTTCTAAAATATTCATGAAAGACAAGATAGTGGACCCTGGTGACCCCACATAGCTCACTCATAAGTTGCACATTCCACACTTCATGGAAAAAAAAAAAAAAACTGAGAAAACCAGGGAATCCAACTTCCATCCATCACCCAACTTTTAGAGCAGGGATTTCTCCAGAAATGTGCCCCTGTCTCCTCACCCAACTCTGATTGGGCATATAATAATTAGGAACCAGGGGAGAATAAGGACATATGACTAGAAATGCTCTAATTTTTCCTACAGAGATTAGCTTTATTTGGAACACAATATAGAAGCTCATTTCTAATTGTGTTGTCAAAAACAGTGGAAATGTTGGTTGTGATCAATCACTAAAAAAGAAGAAGTAGATCAGTCATAGGTTTAATAGAACCAGGAAAAGAGATGGAAATAGAACCTCCTAAATTATGACTTCAGACTAAACCTAAAATTCCAGTATTGCAAGGGGACCTGGCATTAAATAGATCTGACTATTTTATGACTAGTATCATAAGTTTTGGTAAATAATAATAATAATAATAATAATGAAATAATAACAACAACCACCAGCTAGAAATCAGTGGAGGCCAAGAGTCAGACCAATAGAGATAGACCAGCTGAAAAATTACTTAGGAAAGAGAAGTTCTAAATGAGGGCCTGACAAAATCCTAAGTCATCACGTAGGTGGTCAGAGATTGTGCAAGCCCAGGCTATATCATGTAAGGAGTGACATGAGAAGCTGCCATTGAAGTGCTCTACCCAAATCAACAAACGAACAAGTAAACAATCAAACATCAAACAGTGGAGGGGATCGGTATCCATAGTTGCTACAATATATTATCTACACTCTCCAGTCTCCAACAAAAAAATTATAAGACATGTGTTATGAACTGAGTGAATGCCTGTGTCTTCCCAAAATTCATAGGTTGAAATCCTAACCATCAATGTGATCAAATTAGAGAAGGTCTTTGAAGGGTAGTTATGTCATGATAATGGAACCTTCATAAATGAGTTTCTGCACTTGTAAAAATAGCTGACCTTTGTTCTTCTGCTCTCAGTTACCTAATGATATACAAAAAGAGTATCTCCCCAACCAAGATGTGCAGGCACTTTAGCCTTAGACTTCCCAGCCTCTAGGACTGTAAGCAATAATTTGTTGCTTGTTGTTTAAACCACCCAGTTCATAGTATTATATTACAGCAGCAAAAACTGACTATGAAGTGCAACAAGAAAATATGCCAAAAATGAAGAAGAGGGAAAAAAAAAGGAGTAGGAGAAGAAAGGGAGAAAGAGAAGAAGAAGAAAAAGAAAGAGGAGAAGAAGTCAATGTAAATTCGTTTGGATGGTATCAAGGTGAAGAACTTTGCAGACAAAAACTTCAGCTATTGTAACTATAAATCTAAATATTCAAAAGTGAAGGGAAACTAAGTGAAGGGAGAGATCATTGTAGTATCCTATTAAATGGCAAATAACAATAAAGAGGTACAAATTATTTTAAAAAGAACCAAATATAAACTTTTGAGTTGAAAAGTAGTATGATCAAGATGAAAATTTCACTAGAAGGGCTTCTACTCAAATATGGCCCATAAAGGAAAAATTTTATCAAACTATGAGAAGTGTTTATAGAGACCCACAATTAGAGACCAAACACAATAGTGAAGAAAAACAAAATAGCCTCAGAGAAATGAAGGCATCAGTTATTATAACAACATTCTACAAGTAATAGAAATATATTAGAAGAATTAATGCCAGAAAACTGTCCAAATTTGCGGAAAAATATTAATTTGTACATTCCCAAACTTTAAAGAACTCCAAGTAGGATAAATGGAAAAAATTCACACAGAGACATAATATAATAAAAATGTTACAACTCAGAAAAGCAGAAAATTTTAAAATCTGTAAGTAATAAATACATCTTGCATTTAAAATTTACTGCAAATTAATGTAATAAAAATAGTGCAATACTGACTGAAGGACAGTTTTATAAATTAAAGGAACATAACTGGAGAATAGAAATAAACCTATACATTTGTGGTGAGATGACTTTTAGTGTGTTCATGACAGTCCAATGGGTAAAAGAACAACCTTTTCGATCTATGAGAATTTATATAGCTATGCAAAAGAATGAAGTCAGAATCCCGTCTCTTACTCTTCACAAATATTAATTCAAAATGTATTGTAAATCTATATGGTAAAGCTAAACATATAACAACTCTTATAGGACAATATAGATTTTGTCAATTATTTCTTAGATATGACATGAAAAGCACAATGAACAAGAGAAAAAATACATAAATTTGGTTTCTTCAACATTTATAATAGTTTTGATTCAGATAGCACTATCAAGAGCAAAAACACAAGAAATATCCACAAATCAAAGATATTATAAGAGACTTATGTCCAGTACTTCCAAAAAATTCTTACAATTCAAAACAAAAACAACATAATTAAAAATGAGCAGACTCTGAATATACATTTCTTCAAAGAAAATATACAAAAGATGAGTAAGCACAACATCTTTATTCATTAGATATTTTCAATTCAAAACTCCAATGACATATCACTTCTCATCAACTAGAATGATTATAATAAAAAAGCATTTACTGGTGATGCTGGGAAGAAATTGGAACTCTCATATATTGCTGGCAGTAATGTAAAAAATTATGCAGCTATTTTGAGAAATAGTTTGGTAGTTCTTCAAACACAAATTAACATAAATTAAACATAAATTGACCATGTCATCTCAGATATAGACCCAAAGCAATGAAAGCATACATCCACACAAACATTTATATAGCAATGTTCATGGCAGCATTATTCATAATAACCAAAATATGGGGTGAACCAAATGTTCATCCATTGTTGCAGAGATAAGTAAGATATGTTATAGTCATGTAATAGAATATTATTCAGTCCAAAAGAGGATGGAAATTTTAACAATATAATATATAACATTAATGGTTCTGCGGAACATTATGCAAAATGAAATAAGTCAATAGTAAAAATACAAATACTTTATGATTCCACTAGAGCACTCAAAATCAGACAGAAAGTAGAATGGTAATTGCTATTGTATAGTGGGAAGGGGAATTTGAGAGCTATTGTTTACTAGGGATAGAGTTTTGTTTTTATAAAATGAAAGAGCTATTGAATGATTAGATGGTTGTACAATATTTTGAATGCATTCCATAATCTTCAATAAGATCTTATTCTTCTATCATTGAATTGGTACCAGGCAATGGACATGAGTACAATAAATTTGAAAGGGAAAAAATAAATCAAAAGAAAAAAATGAACAAAGTAGATACTTGCTACAACATGGATAAACCTGGAAAATACTATGTTAATTAAAAGAAGGCAGTGACAAAAAGTCCACATGTTGTATGATACCTTCTATAGAAGAATCTATTGTACTATTAGAATTTGTTACTGTAACAAAATAACCAAAGTTCAGTGTTAATAAAGAAAATAGGATTATTTAGCTTAGAGTTTTGGAAGCTGAAAGTTCAATTTTGAGTAGGCCCATCAATTCAGCTTTGGTGAGGGCCTAACTACAGATGTCATAATGACAGAAATACACACAAAAGAAAGAAAGAAATCACACAGCAAACAGGAAGCCAGAGTACAGGAAAAATCCAGTCTGTGACTTTCAGCATACACCTTTTAAAGCTCCTACCACCTCAAAATATCACTACAACCTCCCAACACATGAACCCTTGGAGTACACACTCCAACCATATCCAAATCACAGCACCAATTGAGACAAGAAGTATATTAGTAGTTGTTTATGGCTGAGAAGAAAATGGGGAATGGAAAAGAAATACCAGTGAGTGTGGTATTTTTTTTTTTTTTTAGAATGACAAAAATGCTCAAAAATTGTGATTTTCAACCAACCCTGCAAGCGTGTTAAAATTATAAATTGTGCACTTTAAATGGGTGGATCATACAAACTATGGATTACTTCTCAAGAAAGATGTACTTTGTTTCAAGATATAGACCATGTTCCCAAAAGAAAACTTATATAATTAGTTCTTAAGTTGACATTTCCAATTCCTTGTTAATGGAATAATATTTCATCTTTTCCAGTACTAGTATGGACAGAAGAATCTACTCTAAATTAAGCAGAAAATAATTTATGGAGTATCAAATTTCTCACAAATCAGCTATATAATAAAATGTGCATGCTATATTTTTCAGCTAAGAGCCACTCTGCTATTAGAAATACCAAACTACATACCTTGGGACTTGAACTTCTTGATCATATTTTAAGGTGTTAATGAACAATAAGTGGAGCAAATTCATAAATATTCAATGGTCTCCACTTTTGATTAGTTTGAGGAAGACTGGAAAATACACTCAAATTTCAAAATTGGCTCCTTGAAAATTCCTTGATCAAGGTAATTTTTTTTTTAATGGAAAACATAAAACTGTGTTGAATTTGGGTCACCCTAAACATCAACCTGTTTTTAATCCTGCATTACCCCTCCCATAACTTCTTGTTCCCTGCTTCCATTCATCCTTTTTCCTTCCAGTAAAATAGGAATACTCAGAGATCAACAGATCTTTCAAAGTTAAACTGCTCATGGTTGATCTTAACATCAACAGCCTCTACTGGAATTAGAAGTTATTATAAATGATTTTAGGGTAGTCCTGGGACTTGGGTGGACAACATGATGACCCTCAGATCCTCCTTTAGGAATGAGAGTCTCAACACACTCAAGGTCATCTGACTTCCTGGGACAGATTATGCCCAATATAATATCTTGGCTTTTTGCTTATATCTTTATTCAGAAACCCAGTTCACATTGCAGGCTTTTTCCTCATAAATATAAATATTTAGAACTATAATTTTTTTCTTTATAAAATCTGCAATTATACCCCATCCACCTAAATATGGTTGTTTAAACCCATACTATTTATTAATGTGAAGCTGTGACCTCCACTGGAGGTAAAAATTTAAAAAAACTTGTTTATTTTTCCACATAACATTTTATTCATTTTTTTTCTTTTTCCTCTATATTTTAAAAATATGTAATTGGCAAATAATAATTGTATGTATTTATGGATACAGTGTGATGTGCATTGGTGGAGTGATTAATTCAAGCTAATTAGCAAATACACCAGTTTGCCTAATTATTATTTCTTCATGGTGAAAAAAAATTTAATATCAACATTTTAGAAAGCTTTAGTTATCTACTACAGAGTGGTAATTATGAAGAGTTTTAAAAATAATTCTAAGTATTATTTTTTAAAAGTTTTGCTGTAATCACTCCTTTGATCCTTTGATCTTTGGGAGGAAAAGAATCACAGAAATATATTTATCTTCAACTGAATGACCTTTGTATAGAAGATGCAGTTTTTATGGACTTTACTATTCAGAATTCCTTGAGACTTGTTTTATGATCTAGCTATGCTCAATTTTTGCAGATATTTCAGTAGAATTGAGGATATGGACCTCTAATGGCTCCAACATATCAGGGCAACACTAGGTCCAGTAATTGTTTATCCTTCTTATTTCCTACTTTCTGGCCAGTGAAAACTCCCCTCATTATCTTACTCAGTTCAACCATACTTATAAAAATAAGTTTTAAAAATATTTGATTCCTCAGGATTTGCATTAAGCCAAGGATGTTAATGGGTGAAGCACACAAGAAAATTTTTTAAAGAGAGGAAAGTGTTCTATGTCTTGTTATGTGGTTTCATAGGCATAAATACTTTTCAAAACTTGCTAAACTACACATTTGAATTGAGTGTATTTTACAGTATATGAGTTAGTATTTTTAGTAACTATTCTGGAAATCATTCTGCTATCTATGGAGTCAATCATATTTCCTTAAAAATCACTGCTAAATAAATGTTGCAAAGGTGAACTGACAAGTTTCAGGCAGCAATTAGAATGTCTAAACTGATTGAGGAATTCTTAAAAGCTTAGAAAACAGATTCCACAAACAGCAAGACAAGTTACAAGTCTACTATAATCAACTAGAGATTATAGATCTGAAGGTAATAATACTAAACTTAAAGAGAGATTGAGATGTGACATGAAGAATGAAAGCATTGGACCCATTTTCTGATAAGGTATGGATGAAATCCCTCTTTGCCAGAGAAAGATACTTGATAAGATCACCACTCTGTGGTAAAATTTATTATTTCAAATTAATACATCCACAAGAGAGAATTCATATTAGCTGATAAGATAGAGTACAGTATAATTATATAACGCTTTTTCCTATGGAGTGAGAAAACCGATAGAAAATAAATTTTTCCCAGGGAGGGTTAATGGCAGCTGAAATCCAATGTCTGCACATTTCTGCAAATAAGGAATGAGACTGGAAAATAGTGGCCAGCTGGTATAAGGGAAGATTGAAGACAAATTTCAGTTATTTCTTACTTCACTATGGGTAGCATGCTAACCAATAATAATAATAATACTTTTTACTTGCTGTCTTCTAAGTCTCTCTGTCCTTTCAGATCATACTGTTTTCTGTTGGCCTCTAGAGTTAAAATAGAATACTTTGTACTTGAGGCATGAACTCTATTTAGAGAGAAAAAAAAAAAAAACTTTAAATGATGAACCAAGAAAGGCACTAAGAAAGAAAATTCATAAATACCAACAGTGCCAGTCATCTGGTGAATGAGCTGTAGTTACTGACACTTCCCTAATTGAAATAATGGGAATGTCAGCCTAGATATGGATCATATTCAATCTTTCCACAAAAGTCTCTAAGGAAACACCATATGCACATGAGTTCAGGAAGCAGTATTCAGAAGACTAGAAATCCATTCTGTCTGTAACATGTTTGAAATGGTTGCCAGTTTTAATATGTTTTACCTAAAGATACAGTCATTTTACTGAAGATTACTTACACTGTGGGAAATTAAAAATGTCCTTACTAGACTGAAAAATATATGTCTCAAAACCTTAGGGAACCAATGAGCAAATGAGCATTTTATTCAACCTACAATGAGAAGTAGTATAAAAGAATTCTAGGATTTTCTGAGTCAATTGAGAAGTAATACAAATTCCCATCATGCTACTATGTATATACATATATAGGGGTATTACATATCAAGCATATAAATATATAAATATATATGCTTAATATGTATATATAAGCTTATTCATATATATTCATGCTATTATATAATTATAGATATTTACATATTTGTCCCTATTTCTTTGTTAGTGGGTCAATGTATATTTGGAAATGTAAAACAAACTTATTTTGATGAATTTGGTATGACTATAGAAGAAAGTAAAACCAATTAAATTCGTGGTATGATGAGATTTGAATTCTCCCACAAAAATTGAATTGTAACTATAAAATATGTCTGATGTGCAAACTATTCCTTTAGAAAGGTGACAATTATAGATATACTGTTCTAAAACAAACTGTATGGCACCGTGTTGAATGTTTCCTTTTAAAGGGTTAGCATTAGCATCTTTTACAGTCTTTACTGATCAGTTGGATTAGTTTTCAAATTAATAATGCATATTATTAAATATCTTAGATATAAATATTCACTAATTAAACAACTCTTTTTTTTTTACTTATGGCATTTCATATTTAATTTTGAAACCATTTGAATTATGTTAGTTTTGATACAACAGCTCAACTTGGAAAGCCAAGTTTTAATGTATGCAATAAAAGAGCTTAGTTACTATATCTGACTTCAATTTGATAATATAGAAATATTAGTTTCATATCTATTTAAATGGCTTATTAATGGCATATTATTCTAAAAGTAGAGGAAGAATTATAATAAGGAAATAACAACGTTTGCTTTTCCCAAGTTAAGATTAATTTAGCAATAAAACAAAACTGTTAACAAGTAAATAATCAAAATAATATTTCTTCATCAATGTGTATATGTGGCATTGAGCCTAGGATCCCTAGTTTCACCTATTTTAAGTCATAGAAGCAATTCCTCCTGCTTAGCAAGCAATATCTCTATCCATTTTTAAATTTTTTAGGTATTAAAACATTCATCTCTATAGTATAACTAATTTGGTCAGATCTGCCTTTCTCAATAACATATATGCTCTGAAAAATAAAATGCAGCTTTGAATGCTAACATTTATTGTAAGACTTGGTATTTAGTTCTAAAAACTAAACTGGCATAAATATGTGAATGTACTTAATGTCACTGAACTAGCCACTTAAGAATGGCTAAAATGTTAGATTTTTTTTTTCCACTCAACACAGGTACACAGACAAACACACAGAGAACTCCCTGCTCCCATTCTTTATTCCTGAGTCATTATTGAAATAGTTTCTACTAAAATGCTTAGCAAATAACTGATGTGAGCCTACTTGGGTCTAGGAAAGAATGAAGTCCTTATTTGTTATTTAAAATTATGGAATGTCATGTGTATAAGACATTCCAACTGGATAAAAAAATAAATAACATCCAAATACCATAGACAAAATTGAATCCAGTCTGTCTTTTGTCTTTAAAAATAGGTATAATTTTATTAGGCAACTACATCTTAGTCTTAAATTCTAATGTGACTATTTAATTTAGAAAAGTTAGTTGTTGCATTTCTTTCTTTAAAATGTATATGTTCTTAAATGTTAGGGATCAAAAGACATTTTAGAATCATTTACATGTTTAATATGTTATAGTAATAGTTCAATGTAGGAAAAGATTTTGGCTTTTTTTGATGTTGGTGAATTTAAGTTGCAAGTAATTGTTTTACAGTTGTATAATTACATTCTAAAATGCCATGCTGCTATATTGTAGTTAAAAGTACATGCAATCATGCAAATAAAGTAAAATAGTACTATAAAATCATCCAAGAGTTTAAGTAAACACCGTGTCACTGAGGCATTTGGTAAAACAGAACATTTTATTCACACAGGAAGTCATTAAATGCTATTTATGAGAGAGTAAACATGGCTGTTCACCAAACTAAAGATCAAACCTACTTATAAATTAGAACGTGTGCTTATCTGTAATACTTATTGGTTCAGAACAGGAGATTTGTCACTACCCCTCTATACTAGGCACATACTGTGCATTTATAATTATATCCCTACTAGAAAGATGTTAACCAATGTTGCAGCAGAGAAAAAACATAAACAATTTGAAACACTTTTGCTAGCCAAAGTTCTCTAATATGCAAGCACACTCTTCTGCATTGTTCATTCAGGATTAGAGCCTGTTACTTGGATATATTCACAGTGGTGACTACTCTCACAGGCTTGGCCTTAATTAGAATTGACAAACTCTCCCAATTTCTCCTCAGAAGTTTGTTAACAGATTTGATTTTCAAAGAGGACAATGAAAATCTAAGTGTGAAAATGTTTACATTTCTGGAAATCAACTGAAATCTGAAATTCTATCTGTTGAAAACTGACATTTCTGCGAACAAAAACATATTTGGAGCACACAGAAAGAATGTTTTCCCCAAATATAAGAAAAGCTCTTCCTCTATGTTTAAGAGCTGGAGCTATTGCTCATAGGGATTTTCTTCTGGGAATGCTGGCTGAGAGTTGTCAGATTTGTTGTTCTCAAGAGCTTTACTGTATTACCAAGAATAGCCTTTCTGTTGAAAGAAAGATAAAAACACAGATTTACTTATTTGTAAGTTTGTCTTCTTTCTAGTTAGTGTAAATTTGATATACACAATGAATGGGTGTTGAGTTATGGATTTTGTATTCTGATTTATACCACAAAAATTGAAGAAATATAAAGGACCTAACTTTTCCTTACTTTTTATTTATGTAATAAATAGATTCAAGCATTACACCTAGCCTTTTATAAATTATTTCATTTTACTAAGCTCCCGAGGAAGTAAGCACAAGCATTACCTATATAGTATAGATCTAAACAACGAGCAAAACAGAAGAGGTAACTTGCTTAAGGTGTTATAGTTGGTCATTCACAGAGGCAAAAAATTTTTCCATCATTCCTCCCATCTTTACTTCTTTAAGATGAACACATTCATTACCTTTTCATCCTTTAATTTCTACTTGTCTCCTGTCTTCCACTGCCAAATCCCAAAAAGATATGAATGTAAATTTTACTTTCTCCCTTTTCTCATCTACCACACACTTTAAATTCATTACCATATAGTATCTACTCTCAATCATCTTTCACAGTATAGACTATATTTATCGGATTTTTAAAACTCAATTTTCCTCAGCCTTAGACAGTACAACTCAATAGAATCTTTAATAGAGTCCAAAAATCTGCCTTTTTCAAAAGTAAGTTATAGTTTTCCCTAATTCTTTCCCTCAAGAAATAGCATTTAGCTGTGTATGTCATAATTTTTGAATATACATGGGTTTATTTATCTTTCTGCACTCACCCATCATATATGGGTTACCTTAAAGGTAACTTGTCATCCCTCTTCCCGCCACAACTTTGGAATCCTTTACCTATAACCCATTATTCTAACAACCATTAAGGAAGACTCCTTCTCCAATCTGTCTGTGAAGTCTAGATTTGTTTTCTGGTCTCTAAATCTTTGTATGAGACACCTTATGCAACATTTATCCCTGGGTATCCCCAAAACTGCTTAAACCCAAGCAATATGTTTATGAAATACATGGTTTAATTAAAGATTCATGACATGGTTTAATTAAAGATTCACAATTTCATTGGTGTGATCATTTATTCTCCACTTATAGATGAAGATCCAAAAATGCTAAGTACCTTGCCCAACACCACACAGAAAAGTAACCAAGGCAAGAAGGTGCCTTGGTGTGCCTAACTCTGAAGCTCATTTATTAACTGCCACACATTGCCATCTCTTACTGCAAGTGTCCTTTCTCTAATATAGCCACAGCATTCTGTTCATACCTCCATTTAAGGATTTATCATAATATATTAGTTTTTTACTTCTGTGCTGATACCATACTAATTTTTAAATTCTTGAGGGCAATGATCTCATTGTGTTTATATTCAAAGACTACTTTGTTCTTCCTTAGTATATGCTAGGAATTTAGAGGGTAATATATAAATAAGATAGTGCACACGTGTGTGTGCACACACACATACATATACATATATATAATAGTAGTACCCATAAAGATGGAAAATGACATTAATATAAGATTAAAATGTTAAGAAATTTTAAGGACCTCATTATAAAAATGTATTTGCTCAAAATCAGTTATACTGAGAGTCATGCCCTTTTCACTATTATAGGGAAGACATTCTTCACTTAGATCTCACTCCAATGATCTATTCAACTTTAATTAAGTTCAAGTAGATATTTAGGTCAATTTCCCTTTCCAGAATGTCCTGTTCTATAGCCCTCAGAGGCTTTTTCTGCAAACCCCTGAGCAATTTATTTTATTTTCTAATCTCTATGTTGCTAAGTTTGCTTTCTAATAATGATTTAAGTTGTCATTCTAATTAAGCTACCACCAATAGTTGTCCTATGAATGTTTTCTTGAATGAAAAAGCCTAGCTATGTGTTCACTAAACCTATTTTTTTTCATGCACAGAGAAGTATATATTTCCCAGCTTCTCATGCAGGTTAATGGGGGAAATTTTAATCAGATCTGGCCACTAGGATATTAGCAGAAGTGATGACACTACTCCCAGCTCTGATAATCAAACTATTATGTGGCCCACTATTCTCTCTCCAGCATGATGAATGCAGGAAAGTTGAAGAGTATATTATCAGAAAATAAAAGGAGTCTTATTCATGTAACACTGCATGAACAACAACCAAATGTTGACACCTACCATTAATGGGTTGTGACATGAGCATGAAATAAACTTCACTCTGTTAAGCAACTGAAATTTAGGGATTTGCCATAATTAATTGCAAAGACTACTGCCATTAATATATGGTTCAGAAATTAAGATTTCAAATTGAGTTTCTCTGAAAACTACTAATCGCTCCTTTACATAGTAATTCATTTACTCTTCACCTGATTCAAGCAGTTTTCATGAACTCTGCTCAGTTAAGCATCCCCATTTGTCTAAATACCTTAAACTCCCCCTTGCTTCATTTGTGTGACCTGTATCTGGTCAGTAATGTGAACCTAATTTTGTTAGTAGTCTAGTCTAACCCATTACATTTTCATTCTATTAGCCTTATCAAGTCAAAATGATGAATATTTTCACCATTTATTTTTCTCTATGTTGTCATACAATTATACTATTTTAAATCTATTCTGAATTTGAGCTCTTTAATATCAAAACTTCATCTTTCAGAGAGATTGAAACCACCTTTGGATTAAAAAAAAAAAAAAAAAAACCTAAATATTTCCCAGTTTTACAACTCATCCCCAATTTTCCTGTCTCAGCAAGGAAATCCTCTTTTTAAATTGAGGTTAATACCTATGTGGTCAATATTTCTTCTGTCTCTGAATTCTTGTTAACTTTAATCCATAATCTTTTTTCTCTCCATTTCATCTTGGAAACATTAGTCAAAACTTCATTTAAAGATCAGGTTTGCATCCAGTTTTTGATGTTAACACCTCTCAAATTCCACTAGGAAGTTACTCCCTTAATTATTACAGCAAGCACACTTCTTTCATTCTTTTTCAAACTAGAAGCATTGCCAATGTTTATGTTAATCTTTCCTTAAGCTTTATTAAAAATTTAAGACATCATTTCCAAGTGTGTCAAAACTGTTGTCTACTCTAGATATAATTCTATACCAGACATTGTTTCTTTACTTCCCACTCTTTTTCAATACTCACTTGAAAATATACTGCTCAATGACATTGATAAAATTTTTTAATTCAAAAATTCTATATTGTCTGAGTTTCCCTATCTGCATCATTTGGAAATGAATGTCTATTATCTAGTTAGACTTATCTTTGATTTTTAAAGCAAAGCAATATGGGCACCACTGTTTGGTATGTTTTTGTCTATTCCTTGTGTCTATTGATTTTGCTTTTTAAAAGCATATTCATGATTATCACCAACACTAGCCACCCAAATGAATAAATGATTGTAATATGCTAATGTGAGAAAAATAGAATTTCCTAAAATTGTAAGAAATCTTAAAAATATTTTTGCCAACTGAAATAGTATGTTATCTTGTGGTATAATTGTTATACAAGGTTATTAATATTATAATAAAGTGAAAAATATTCTATTTTTGCACTCTCTAAATGTATTTTAAACACTTTTTAATGTATTTTCAAAAAATACATATTTGAAATGTATTTTGAAAACAAAAAGAAATTTAAAGACTATTATCAAACAACTGTGTACTCAAGAGTGACCAAAACAGTGCAAGTGACACTTGGTTTATCACCTCTGCACAAAGTAGCCAGAAAGATGCACCATGAGAATCTAACTCTACCAAGGCATACTCATTTCCTCAGAAGTATATTTCTCCCCTGAAAATTAGTATTTTATATACAAGTTAGAAATTATTTTAAGATTGTTATGGCTTCTAAAACATCTCACAAAATCAGTATTGGGAGTAAAAAGAAAAAGAGAGCACTCTACACTGAAATACAATTTCTTTCAGAAATGAGAAACAGAAAATACTTTTCAACCAAGAAGCCAACATTACCCTACTACTAAAAAACAGGTCTATAAATTAAAGCTGCAGGACAAATTTTCAAATCCAATAAAGAATAAAATTAATATATACCATGATAAAATGACATTTATTCCAAATATTCCAGGCATGTTCAAGATTCAAAATGCAATCCGGTAATCTATTAAAACAACAAACTAAAAAAAAATAGTGATCATATCAAATCATACAAATATACTATACAAAATCCAGTGTTCTTCATGATAAAAAAATAATTATCAGAAAATAGTAACAGTAGAACACTCAATTGATTAAGAATGATAAAGAATTTATCAACTGAAATATAATATGTATGTAACATGTTATGTATGTTACATACATAAAATAATTATGTATGTAACATATTTACATAAAGGTAAGTATATAGATGATTTCCCCATAAAATTGGAAGTAAAGCAGGAATGTCCCCTTTCATTACTGGTATTCAATCTAGTACTACAGATATTAGATACTGCAATAAGACAAGAAAAGAATAGGAAATATGCATAGATTTAGGAGCAAGAAATAACTCTGTATTTATAGATGGTTGATTTAAATGTCTTTTAGACTGATTTAAACATTACACAGTGTAAAGATATATTGAAACATCTCATTATACCATTAATGTGTGAAATTTTTGTATTTTCTAGTAGCACCTAAAAATAAACTTAATTTAAAAAAATAAAATCCCAAAGAATTTTTTTAATCTCCTGGAAGTAATAAGTGTTTACATAAATTTGAAGAACACAAGGTTAACATACATGATTTAACAGCTTTCCTATGTGCTGGTAAAGATCAACTGGATTTTGACATGTAAATCACAATAACACTTACAATGGCATTCCTCCAAAAAATTAATACTTACATATAAAGCTAATAAAATATATACAGGGTACTTATTCTGAAAATTTCTGACTAAAGCAAAAGAAGATTAAATGAACAAATAAGTATCTCTGTTCACAGATTGGAAGACATAAGACTGCTAAAATGACAGTTCTTCTCAAGGTAATCTATAGATTTCATGCAATCTTAATCAAATACAGCAAGCTATTTTGGATGTAAACAAATTGATCACAATAGTAAATAAGAACAATGTTGGAAGAACAACACTAATGACACTGTGTGACTTCAGTACTCAACTATAAAATGTACACTATTTAAAACAGGATACTATTAGCAAGAGAATGGGCATTAAGTTTTAGTGGAACATAATGAAGAGCCCAAGCATTTGGGTATATTAAACTAAACTTTTACAGGAAGCAAAGGATAATCTTTTATTTTATTTTTGTTTGTGTGCATGTGTACAAGTTTTGTTTGTTCATTCATTCGTTTGTCTTGTTTGTTTTTAACTTTGAAATGTTTTACTTTATTTTCTTAGAGTTGGCAGGACACAAGACACAAATGTATTTGTATTGGCTAATGCTCTGGGTGTCACACAGGGTTCAGACAGCTGCAGTCCTGATGGAGGCTGGTTTCTCATTAAAGTGAAAGCTCCCCATACAGACTGCGCACCTGTCACTATTTCCTCCTTCAGGAGGGTGAAGAATATCCTTCTTCAAGTCATTCTGCCAAGACAGAGGCTGCAGGGAAAGGGTAATCAGGAATCAAGGGGAGCCCTTGCTCCAGGGCAGTTGCTAGGCACAGATTCTAATATAATGTTTTTGAGAAAATGGTGCTTGAAAAAAATTGAACATACACATACATAAATGAATTTCATTACAGACCTTACACTTTTGCAAAAATTGACTTAAAGTTGCTCATGGATCTAAATATACAATGCAGACCTACAAAACTTCTAGAAGATAATATAGAAGAAAATCTAGGTGGTTTTGGGCAATGAGTTTATAGATGTAACAACAAAACACGAACCAGAAAAGAAGCAGAGTGGTAAGTTTAACTGCATTAAATTATTTTTTAAAAACTTGCTAAAAAAAAAAAAAACATTGTAAAGAGAAGTAAAAGACAAATAGCAGCTGGAATAAAATATTTGTGATACACATATCTCTAAAGCATCTGTATCCAAGTCATTCAAACAAGTATTAAAACTCAAAAACAGAATATGAAGATTCCAAACAACCACATGAAAAGGTGTTTAAGATAATTAGTTTTTAGTAAAATTTTTTGAAATAACAATGAGATTCCACTATGCATTTTTTGAGTAACTGAAGTCTAACAATATCAATTACTGGCTAGGATGTGGAATGATAGAGTTTTCATTTGGTACGGGTTAGAATAAAAAAATGATACACACTTTTGAAAAAGGGTTAGCAATTGTCTTACAAGTCTAACAGTTTTAACAATTCCACTAATAGTTATTCACACAACTGATTTGAAAATTTATGACCACAGAATAAATTATTTTCACACAAAAACAATTCATAATTACCAAGTTAGGAATTACCCATGATGTTCTCCAAAAGGTTCATAGATAAACAATCTCTGAAATATCCATATGATGAAATATCATTAGGCAAAACAGAAATGAGCTATTATTACAAAATTAAAGCATTGATAAACCTCAAAGAAATATCGGTAAATAAAAGAAGCCAGTCTGTAAAGGCTTCATATGGTATGATTCCAATCATATGATATTATGGAATAGACAAAATAATGGAGGCTTAGAAAGATGACTGATGATTTGAGAGTAGGAATAGAGTGTTAGATAAAGCACAGAAGAATTTTAGGAGAGTGAAGCTACTCTGTATAATATAGTAATAGTAGATAATGCCATTATACATTCTTCAAACCCATAAAAATTTACAGCACAGAGTAAATCTTAATGTATGCAAATTAAGAAAAAGCTCATTTAGTAGGTGGCATATCCCAGGAAGGAATGCAATGAGTGATGAGGGACTCTAAATATATTACATAGGTATGGAGCAACCTCAGTAAAATGGGTAGGAGTTAGTGGAGCTTAACAAAGCACTTAGGAAATGAATAGAATCTGTAATTCCATAGGCAAAAGGAACTGTACATAATCACTGTATTTTAGTTCATAAAGTCATATGCTGTGGTGATATGGAGAAAAATTCTGATACTGCTATACTAAAAATACTGGAATTGAACAACTAGTGGTATGAGTAAGATTTCATGACTAGAGTAAGAATGTAAGAAAAAGGGAAGACACTAGAATGAGACTTTTGGTAACAGGATTAGAGTTGAGCACTTACATAAACTCATGATTAGTTTAATATTAATACATATGTTTGCATATGGAAATTGTTATATGTATGTGCATAAGCACTGATCAGTATATTAACTTCTTTGGCCCATTTTGAAGGCCTATAAGCAACCATGCTCCATTAGCAGAGCATACCTACCACTCAGATCTTTATTTCTAATACTGTTCTTCAATAAAAGGAATCAGAGATCCACAGAGAAATGACTAAATTTAATACTGGAGTAGGCAATACACAGAATAAGTCTCAAATTTCTAGTAGTGACAGAAAGTAAGAACAGGCAGAGAAAAAGCCTACATTGATCTGGTTATACTAGGAACAAAGAAGGCAACTGAGTGAACTCCCAATGGTTAAATCTGGGTATGTTTAAATATGAAAGTAAATAAAATGGTTTTGGATTTTAATCCAAAGTATCAAACAAATATCTATGAGTTCATAGTAACATTAATGCATGATTGAGTCTGGCACAGTGCACATGCCTATAATTCCTGCTACTTGTAAGGCTGAGGTAGGATGATCACAATTTCAAGGCCAGCCTGGAGATCCTGCTGCAAAATAAAAGAATTAAAAAGGGATAGGGCTAGTTCCGTAGTAGAGTGCACCTGATTTGAATTCTTATACATAAGCTAATTAATTATTGGGGAACAAAAGACAAATATCTCTTGCAAAAATATTCCAAATAATGTACGTACCTACTTCATCCTCAAGCAATGGGAACATAAATATTCACTACTAAAATGGAAGCTACACATAGTGAATTTTTCCAAAGAATGCACTATGGAAATTGAGAAAAAAAAAAAAAAAAAGTCACTTCACACTGGAAAAGCTTGTCAAACATTATTTCAGCCAGATGGTCAAGATCAATATCTATAATAATAAGTCATGTTCACAGTATGCACATGGATAAAATGACAGTATTTCTACTAAAAACCCATAACTCCAGTATATGTGAGAAAAACAACAGACAATTCTAGTGGAGATATCTTACAAAATACTAGACCAGTACTCAGAACTGTCAAAGTCATCAAAAACTAAAGGAGTAAAAACACTGCAGCAGTCAACAGGAGCCTAAGGAAACATTACAAAGCAATGTAACAGTATCCTTGATGGATGTTACAAGAGTAAAAGAACATTAAATAAAAACTGCATGGGCTCAAACAACAAAGAAATGGTCCATCATATTTATATACTATATATTTTAAAATACCTTTATTATTATTTTCTTTGAAATTTAAAATTGATTATGTTTTAGACTAGATTTACCATAATATGAAAATTAAAGAAGTCTCTACAGTGAGGCCTACCTATGGTAATAATATTTCAATGCTTTGCAGAAATATCTGGTTTATGAAATTTTTAAAAAATACATAAGAGAATATATTTATTATATAAGATGTGGGCTAATTTCCTGTTATTACAGTGTATAAAGAAGCAACCCAAATACAGTCTGTGAATTTTAAAGTAATACCCTATTTTCATAGTTTCTTTCTGTGTTTTATTTAGTTTTATTTATGAAGACCATAATATGACTCAAGAAATGAAGGTTTTTTTCAGAATTATAAATAACACTTTTGTTGATCTATTATGGCTCCATTCATGTCCCACTTGTGACTAAGGCTGATTTTCATGTAAAGTCTATGATATATTGGAATTTTTACTGTAATATATCATTTTTCCCTTCATATTGAGAAATTTATCTGATGTGAGAGGGTTAGGGACAATGGGGAAAAACAGACACAAAATTTAAAGAACTAAAAACTCAGAGCTTTTCCAGTTTAAAAATCAGAATTGTGTCAGTTCCAAAAATAAAAATTGGGAAACTGTGAACTGGTGGTATTCTTAAAAGTAAAGCATGACTCCGCTATGGGAAAGCTTTTAGTATTATGATCCCTGATTCACAGAGACCTCATGACCAGCCTCTAGTTGTGGAGAATTATAAAAGTAATGTCTTCTTCTCAGCAAAAGAAACAATAAGTGAGGTGAATAGAGAACTGACTAATTGGGAACAAATTTTTAACATATGCACATCAGATAGATCACTGATCTCTGGAATATATAAAGAACTCAAAAATCTTAACACCAAAAAAAAAAAAAAAAAAAAAAAAAAACCAACTCAATAAATGGACTAAGGAATTGAAAAGACACTTCTCTGAAAAAGATACACAATCAACAAATACATGAAAAAATGTTCAACATTGCTGGCAATTAGAGAAATGCAAATCAAAACTACTCTAAGATTTCATTTTACTCCAGTCAGAATGGAAGCTATTAAGGGCACAAACAACGATAAATGTTGGAGAGGTTGTGGGGAAAAAGGCACACTCATACATTGCTGGTGGAACTGCAAAATGGTGCAGCCAATATGGAAAGCAGTATGGAGATTCCTGGGAAAACTGGGAATGGAACCACCTTATGACCCAGCCATCCCACTCCTGGGTCTATTCCCAAAGGACTTAAAAGCAGCATACTACAGCGACACAGCCACTTCAATGTTTATAGCAGCACAATTCACAATAGCTAGGTTGTTGAACCAACCTAGATGCCCCTCAGTAGATAAGTGGATAAAGAAAATGTAGTATATATACGCAATGGAATTTTACTCAGCAATAAAAGAGAATAGAATAATGGAATTCACAGGTAAATGGATGATGTTGGAGAATATAAGGCTAATTTAAGTTAGTCAATCTCAAAAATCCAAATGCTGAATGTCTTCTCTGCTATAAAAGAGGATGATTCACATTGGTGTTGGGTCAGGGTACATAGGAGGATTAGAGCAACACACTAGAAAGGTCAAAGGGGAGGGGGGGAAGGGAGGGAGAATGAGGGTATGGAGGGGGGCGAAGGTGGTAGAATAAGATAGATATCATTATCCTAAATGCATGATTGAAGACTTGAATAGTACGAATATACTTTGTATACAAACAGTGTTATGTAAAAAGATGCTCTATATGTGTATTATGAATTGTAATACATGCTACTGTTCTAAATACAATTTTGAATTTAAAAAATTATGAAAAAAGTAATGTCTTCGATGGTATGATTTTTTTTGTCAACTGTTTTTAAATTTTTCTTTCTAATTCTATGCGTAATTTCAATCGTTCCCCCCATAACAATGCATGGAATATAAATTCAGATGAATTACGTTATATCTGTTAGGAATTTTAATATGAAATAGCCATAAAACAATACTCTCTACCAATTTCCTTTCCTGGTGCTGCAAATTTGGAAGCTATGCTTATAACCACACGAAATCAATAATATCCTGGGGTTTTATATCCCCCACCTATCATTGACCCAGCCTTTGCCAGAATGGTTTTGACTCTAACATGGTTAAGAGATGAAAGTAACCAAACACTCAAAAAAGGCAGAGGGTTTCATGAGTTACATCTCAAAGGGGTCATACAGCCTGAACTGAATTGATCAGAAATTAAAGCCCTCTTCCTGACGAAAAAGGCAATGATCTAGAAATGCTCAAAAGAGCTCTCATTTTCTTAACCTTATATCCAAGAATTACAGCTTCAAAAGCCTACAGAATCAAAAGCAAGTAACACTGCTGTGGGGCAGCATGCCCTGTTTATGTTTAGGTGATAAAACCAGTCAAAGGGTAAATCAGAAGTGTTACTCACTATCTAAATCATTTACTGTGGCCAGAAGCACCAAACCATAATTAAAAAAAGATGCTATTATAATGCTTGCTGATGAGAGGTTTGCAAATGCACTTTTTAGGCATTAATTCATCACTGGAGATTTTTATTTCCCCTAAGTTTTGGAAAGAGGTCCTGACATCATTGTTTTTCTCCACATCACATTTCATATGTCATAAATTATTTGCTAAAATTAAGTTTACCTGTTAATAAGATTGGATTTCTATGAGTCACGTCCCCCCAAACAATTCATATGTTGAAGTCATACCCCTTAATGTGATTACATTTGGATATAGAGCCTGAGAGGAGATAAAGTTAAAAGAGATTGTAAGTATAGGGAGCTTATCTGATAGGACTAGTATCCCTATAAGAAGAAATACCAAAGCTCTTCAAAGCATGCTCAGTCTCTTTCTCGCTAGCTCTCTCTCTCTCTCTCTCTCTCTCTCACACACACACACACACACACACTCACACACACACACACACACACTCTCTGTCTCTGCCTGTCTTTCTCTCATGCCAACCCCACTCCCCAGGCACAAAAGAAAAGCCATATGAGAATGCAGTCAGAAAACAAGTCAGGAAAGCAGTCCTCACCAAGAACTGCCAGCAAATCTATCTGGGACTCCCTGCATCCAGAACTGTGAAGAAATCAATTTCTGTTGATTAAGCCCTCCATCTGTGGTATTTTGTTATACAGCCCAAGTAGACAAATTCATATATCTAATGAGCAGTTAATAAAAACATATCCATCTCTACACATTTACTTTCCCCCATACTTTCCCAGGCTCTTTTATTTAAACATTTACTCCCTGTTTTTTTCCCTTATTAATTAATTAATTAATTAAAGTACCTCTCTCTTTGTGTGCACGTGTATGTGTTCTTTGTCTTGTTTTTCTGTATAATTCTGTGAGGAATCACAGCCAGTGTCACGAACACTATTAGTTTTCTTCCTATACTCCTTTTTTTGCTAAAAATTGAGATCTCAATGTTATTTTAATTTTATATTTTTTAGTGTTTGCTCTTATACAACATAATTCTCTGGTAAAAGTATATTTGATTTAAGATAATGAATATAACTCCTTCTCTTGTGAGTGGTTTGTTATTGAACATACAAAATATTCTTACCAATGATGTGTAATGGTCAGTGTACTATGGAAGAAAATGCATCATGAAAAGACTTCTTAGTTATAAGGGGGAAAATATTAAAGGGTCTCCTTGTCTTGCCACTATTATCTGTAGATATAAATCTGGGAAAGCTTTAAATTCTTGCCAATATAAGAAGCACTTACTTGGAGTGAAACTGGCTTAATGAGATTATATAGCAGAAAGATGAAAAGAATCTAGAAGTCTGGGAGTGTTACTATATCTTGAATTAAATATCATTTGACTTTACTATGTTAGGAGTTACTATCAGGGAAGATAATATAACTATTGTCTAAATAGCACTGAGTTGAATTTTGATTAATGCATGTATTTTTACTTTAATTTAAAAGTTAAAATTAAAAAAAAAACTCTTGATCAGGCTTTTAAAATTGTCTTCAATATAAGATTTTGAAAAAAAATATTTTTTAAATATTTTCAACAAATCCCTTTTATATGAAAGGGAAGAAGACATGTGATACTTTTCATTAAATGATACTTCTACATTTTAGTAAAAGTGATAAAGTCATTTGTCACAAAACTTTAGAAATTATGCAGAAAACCAATGATATTATGAGGGATGCTGAGAACTAGAGATGAGAATTATGATGAAAGAGACATTTTGCTTTATGCAATTTTTATAGTTCAAACTTTTAGAAACTTACAAATCTATTACTTATTAAAATAAGCTTAAAATAATAAGTAAAGACTGAATTAACTGTTAAAATCACATATTGAAGGAAATTTTAAAAATTGAAAGGTTACTCCAAATATTAATAGTTTGGTCTTATATACAGAAGGATTAATATGATTAATGCAATGCAGAGGGGGCCCTTTAAAAGTTTTCAGGAATATTTCTAATGTTTCTAAGCACTTTAAAATTACTGATTTGATAACTAATATACATCTCTTACATTTTCTGAGATTTTATGTTCCTTACTGTTGTTTTAAAAAATATATTTATACAAAAACATATTTAAGGTAATCAAGAAAAATGAGATTATTTAAAAATAGGAATGAGGTTTTTTTAGTGCTTGCTTAATATTGTGAACTCTAAAGAGTTGGGTACTAACACAGGGATCATCAAGCCAGCAGATTCTACCTGTGCTGGCCATCCTAATCCCCCATATTCATAGCAGATTTCATTGTTCCTTGATCTGGTAGCTAATCTTAGTAGATATTTTTGAAAGTCTAACAATTATCTAACTTTCCAATATATCGTTTAAATTGCAATAATTATCTAAAAAATGCCATTAAGCCATTACAAGAATTATAATGCATTGAATAACCCTAATGCCTGGTGCTACCTGATCATAGTAAAATTCATAAACTAAATTTTAATGAAAGCAACAATTTATATATTATATGTAAATATCCAAATAAAAATGGGCATGATCTTAAGCCATTAAACATTCTTCTCATGGAAAATTGTATGACAGAAATTATCCATTTTGCCAAAGAATAAAATCAGAGATAAAAATTCTGTGATTTAAGAGCTTCTTTTAAATCTTTTTCATAATAGAGTAATGCAAAAATAATTTGTGTAAAAAATTCAGAATTATTCAGGAAATTGTGGAATAATGACAATATTATGCTTCATAGTTAAATGAAGTATATACTTCTTCATATGAAGACCTTATAGCAACACAGAAATTTTATATAAGATGAACTATAAATACAATATCATATTTCTTCTATGAATAGCATAAGTACATATATATATACATATATACTCACAGATATACACTTACACATATATATGAAAAGACAAAAGAAACATAGAATGAAATATACTTAATGAAAATAGCTGAAAATTTTGGTAACTTTATTATATTTTTATAATAATGGTGTCTATTCATGAATGGAACTATGTACTACATTGATAAATTGTCCTTAATAAAGCATACTTATGCTATTGTAAACAATGAATAAATTTTAAGCTAACATTTTCTAATAAAGCATATTTTTTCATGTAGTAGATATTTAGTTGGTTTAACATGAACAAAACTTGATTAGAATGGAATAGGTGGGACCCATCTAGCTAGTAGATTTTAAACTAGCTGTAGACCTGCCACTCATTTTGTTATGTTAGATAGCTGACATTGTGATTAATAACGTTTTTATGCTCTGCACTTTTCTTTCATAAGAAATATTTTTAATGTCCTCTTTCATCTTGGGACTTGTCAAAACATCTTTTTTCATTTTAGGGTAAAGACCACCTTTTTTTTTTTAATCAAAACTTTTAGGTTATATCATGGATTCTGAAACCCAAGTTTTCATTTTCTATTTCACTTGCACGGAGATATCTCATTGCTGACCATCTTGCCTTCTGGGAAAGTACACAACACAGAGATAAAATGTAGCCATTTCAGAGAAGGTTCTGAGAATCCAAAAACTAGGGAAGAGGTGCATAAAAGTGAACCTGATTCAAGATTCTTAATGAGGCAACTTTTGATTTCAGAGTTCTATGGGAAAGGAGACTTAGCAGAGCTTTCCCCTGTCC